>OX940905.1:15729325-18129325 GCA_954871355.1 Cabera pusaria
ACGGATATTTGATGTGATTATGGGTAAAGTGCTCTTCGCGGAAAATCAATCGACTCGGTGGGGCTATGTTGCTTTATAACAGAAATGCCATGGCCCCCTTACAGCTTCATCATCAGATCCTGGCTATCATTTAAGTGTAAAGTGCTCCTCAAGACGAATCATTTGAGCCCTTATTCACTGGGGTTACGTTATTTTATCACAGAGATGCCGTGGCCACCTTCCAGCTTCATTACCAGTCGCTAAATATCATCTAGGTGTAAAGTTCTCTTCAAGACGAATCAATCGAGCCTAAACTCGATAGGGTTATGTTGATTTATCACAGAGATGCCGTGGCCACCTTCCAGCTTCATCATTAGACCCTAGATATCATCTAGGTGAAAAGTTCTCTTCAAGACGAACCAATCGAGCCCAAACTCGGTAGGGTTATGTTGATTTATCACAGAGATGCCGTGGCCACCTTCCAGCTTCATCATCAGACCCTAGATATCATCTAGGTGAAAAGTTCTCTTCAAGACGAATCAATCGAGCCCAAACTCGGTAGGGTTATGTTGATTTATCACAGGATGCCGTGGCCACCTTCCGTCTCCTTCTATCATTGTATTGTCACCGAAGATACATAAGTACACCAAATTTGAGTCCGATCGGACATCGGGAAGTGGGTCTAATTTAGCTTCCAAGATTCCACCCGAACATACATAGTTACATACATACATACATACATACATTGCAAGTTAAATAAAAGCTTGTAAAATGCAGCGCTATACCGTGGGTTAATTTTGCTCCTAACGCCATCTAGTGAACGTGAAACATGATAAAGTGAAAAATCATTAACTACCAAATAAAACCAGTTTCTAGTTCGCTGTTTAATTTCTAACTTTATTTTGTTTTTATTACTTGTAATATATTTTGTATGTAATTGTAAACATAGCGTAAGAGGCCCTGTGACCAGGTGGAGCGACAAAATCCGCAAAGCGGTGGGCAGTGACTGGAAACAAAGAGCCAAAGATCGGGCTCAGCGGCGTGACTGGGCAGAGGCCTATGTCCAGCAGTGGACTGATACCGGCTGATTATGATGATGATGATGATTACTTGTAATATGGCTGCCAAAGTAATACACACTTTGTAAAAAAATTCATCTCTCTCTCATCTCTATTTCGGTCAGAAAATGTGACAAACGGACGTTGTTTACCATTTAAAAATTAGTTAGGCGGTGTGTAAAGTCGGTTTTATTTTTATTTAGCACTAAAATTAATAACTAAAACATACACTAGTAGATAGTTAATTTTTAAAATGTGGGAAAATTAATCAACTGTTGTTGATTGTTTTTTTTTTTTTTTTTAAAGTATATTTATCAGATTATGCATAATTAATAATAGAAGATATTTTGCCCACTTTTAAATGGTCTTTGTCACTTTTTGAGGTTAGGTTACAGGTTGTATATTTAATGATACATTTGTATTTGCAGCAAGAAATAGCAGAACAGCGGGAGTCAATGGATAAGATGATGAACCTGTGGAAAGATCTCATGCGATGCTTCAAGGGGATCTCAAAAACGCAGGACAAGGATAAGACATTCAATGTGAGATTCTTTTACATTTGTTCTACTATTTTAATACTGGGTACTATATGCGATAGTTACAAACATAGCTCTAAGGATTGGCTAGCTGAAGCGCAGTGGCTGGTCACATCTGTCGTAGATGTAGAACCAGTCACTGTGGTTGGTGTAGATGTGTCATAGAGTGGAGACCACAGCTCGGTAAATGGAGTAGGATTAGGACGCCCTCGAGCTAGATGGAGCGATGAGTTACGCAAGCTGCCTGGCAGCGGTTGGAAACAAAGCAAATTACCACCCCAATGTTATGGGGTAACTACCGTGGACTGGAAATGTTTGATGGCTAATGGTAAGACGGTCGAATTTGGTCTATGGAGTGTTCTATGTCCCATGACTTCTTTTCATTGTACACGATAACGAGGTTCTTTACATAAAGCTTGTTTTTCATATTTTATTTTAAAACGAATTTTATTTTTTTTCCTTACAAATCCCTAAAACAGATTCTTAAGCTGATTGAAGTAAAGTATACAATGTGATTTAATCAGGAGAATGCATGCGAGGACGTGCGTCAGTCGGCGGCGGCGCAGCTGCGGCTGTGGCGCGAGTGCATGCGGCGGTACGAGACTGTCGCGCGGGACGTCGGTGATACTGACGCCAGGCTCATGGTTACTGCACATCTCTTTATAAGTATTATACGTGCGTCAGTCGGCGGCGGCGCAGCTGCGGCTGTGGCGCGAGTGCATGCGGCGGTACGAGACTGTCGCGCGGGACGTCGGTGATACTGACGCCAGGCTCATGGTTTCTGCACATCTCTTTATAAGTATTATACGTGCGTCAGTCGGCGGCGCCGCAGCTGCGGCTGTGGCGCGAGTGCATGCGGCGGTACGAGACTGTCGCGCGGGACGTCGGTGATACTGACGCCAGGCTCATGGTTACTGCACATCTCTTTATAAGTATTATACGTGCGTCAGTCGGCGGCGGCGCAGCTGCGGCTGTGGCGCGAGTGCATGCGGCGGTACGAGACTGTCGCGCGGGACGTCGGTGATACTGACGCCAGGCTCATGGTTACTGCACATCTCTTTATAAGTATTATACGTGCGTCAGTCGGCGGCGGCGCAGCTGCGGCTGTGGCGCGAGTGCATGCGGCGGTACGAGACTGTCGCGCGGGACGTCGGTGATACTGACGCCAGGCTCATGGTTTCTGCACATCTCTTTATAAGTATTATACGTGCGTCAGTCGGCGGCGGCGCAGCTGCGACTGTGGCGCAAGTAGTATGAACATTATATCGATGTTCTTCGTGATTTGTTGCCAATGTGTAACTTGTACCATAAAGGAAAACATTTTGCAAAAATCCTAACAGCGTTCCGGAAGCACACAGGCTTCACACAGTTCAGGGCTAACGCAAGTTTTAAATGTATGGAATGACATATATGTTTCCACAACAAAGATGTCATTTTAAAGTTGCGTTAGCGAGAGTGGCAACAGGAAATTGGATTTTGTCTAGGAGCCCTGGAGTGTCAGAACATTCAAGACCTAGCGTGTTCACTATCTTCGACCACAACATCGCTTACCACCAGGCGAGTTAGTAGTCAAACGCTGGTCTATTAGATCATTTATTCCTAAATACATTCATCGCAGTTTATCGTTTAACCGCGACGCGTTCAATACCTTCCGATTGACGTGTATTATTATATAATGACAGGAGGAGATCACGAAGCAACGGTCGGAGATGTCGGAGATGGCCAGCATGTGGCAGGAGTGTCTGCAGCGCTACAGAGATATGAGCAACGATTTCAATAATCTTAAGAAACAGGTACGTTGCGTTATGCGTACTAAACTTCATGGACAACTGAATAAAGAGAACCTACTTATAATTATGTTATTATACCTTATTGATCGCCCAGTGAACATAGACCCTTATTGATCATTATTTATCATTCAGTGGTCATCGCTATCTCATCGTGTCACTTCACTCTCGAGGAATAGCGAAGTACTCGTTCGGATCCTAGGTTGAAAAAATTCGGCTAAAGTTGTGGTAAAAGTTAATAAGATTTACAGCCGGTAATAACATAAATAATTCACCACCAGGTCCACCACAAGTGTAACAAATTATTTATGGTGGACCTGGTGGACATGCATATTACATATGTAAAATAAAAAAAATAAAAACCCGTCGCCGCGTCGGTACGATGAAATTCTGGATTCTTCCAAAATTTCATTTTTCAAATTCAAATTTTACATAAATATAAAGTGTGCTACCTAACAAATTCACGATAATTTTAAAACAAAAAGAACATTACGTATCAGCGCCCGACTTCTGCGAACTACGATATACATGTGGAATTGTTGTTTCTGTGAAACTTTTTATTCTCTGAGTCGTCATACAAAAAAAATATATGCATAAAATTATGAGACATATCAGTTTCTCCAAAATCACAGCTCAAGCGTTTGTTACTGTATTAATTAAAATTAAATATATAACTATATATATGAAAGTAAAATATATATAGCATCAAAGTACTTCGCAGCGTCGCGGAAAACGAGAGTATAAATAGAAGCAGTGAAACCCACACTCGTTCATTGATCTGTGCACCTTACCCCTAATATACGAGTATCTCTACAAGATACAAACAAAAAAAAAATAGTCCAATTATTTATCATATTTGATACATTATAGCTAATCGTGGTCGTATTCTATACGCCCGGGTTCTGGCCGGATCAGCAGTAGCATTATTATCAGTAGGACGTAGTATTATCTGTTCTGTGGCAGTAGGAAGCTGTCTCCCACTCTTCGAGCTTTTACCAAAATGGTAAATTCTCGAAGAGTGCTACACCCACATCTAAATGGTATAACTAATAATACATAAGTACTTGTTAGTTAATTCTTGAATCGTGATCGTGATGGTTATAACGGAGCTGTGATATGGAATGTTCGAAAATTATGAAAACAACATAAATATTACGTTAATAGTTCTAGTAGTATGTAATAAATAATATCGATGTTTATTTAATTCATATGAGCTTATGAGTATTCATTGTATATCAGTTTTGAAACTTTTGAACAAATAACATATATAAATCAGTCGACGAGTGCTGGCGTATTACCTACTTAAAATCACTAAAGAACATAATATTTAAAAACAAAGTCCTCACCGCGTCTGTCTGCCTGTCTGTTCGCGATAAACTCAACAAATACTGAACGGATTTTCATGCGGTTTTCACCAATGACGATATAGTTATAGATATATTATAGATATATATATATGTTCTATTATAATTTAGTTGTAATATTCCTTAATTAATGTAATTGGTTTTTGTACCGTTTTGATTAAGGTTAAATAAATAAATAAATAAAAATATATATAGTTGTGTATAATTTTTTTTTTTTTATTATATTAATTCGTTATGTTATGTGTAAATTGGTTATTCATGTTTTGTAAAATATGACGACGATTGTTGAAGATGTTATGAATGATGATGAATATGTGATTCATCTCGACGCAACAAACTGATGCAAAAAATTTAGATATATTTGCTCTACCCGTGCGAAGCCGGGGCGAGTTGTTAGTATATTATACATATAAAAATACAATATTTATTATTATTCACACAATCCTTCATGCAGTATATTTTAAGTATGCTTTTAATATCAAGTTCATAAAGTAAACCTAAATAGCCGGGTGATAATATAACATCGATTAATTGATGAGAGTTGACGTTTCTCTATGATTTGGTCGCAGTTGACGACGGCAGAGAGTCCGTCGCGTGCTACGGGCGGCGGGCCGCACGCGGAGGGTGAGACTGCCGCGCCGCACTATCCCGCACCTAATACTTACCCACAGGTACAGATAACCATTACATAATTAGGCGAAACACAAACGCCCCGTGCTACGCTGCGGGGTGCGTAGCGACGGAGCCACGAGTGCGGGTGCGTGAGTGCAGATCTGCATCATCAGTGGTCTCCGCAAAGATTTCTTCACAGCAGCTTACGGTGGTGCGTGTTTCTCCGCATGTGGCGCGTGATCTGCAACACTGCCCATGAATGCGTTTTCTGTGTGTTACACAACGCGTGTTTTCTATACAAACACAGATACTTGCGAATAACGTAAGAACACGCACTCCCGCGCTACGTTGCGTGATGCGGTACAGTGTGCGAATTGCCTTAGAGATTGAGATTCCCGCAGTGCACAGTGGACATATTTCGCATATTTCGACAGTAGCTCGAACCAACCACCGAACAAAGAGTGTAGCCAATCTATTCGTTAGTTCCATCGACCATACGCGTATGATCGACAGACTGGATGCTAGAAAAAAGTCAGTTGTCAAGCGCCTTGTCTTCCATTTTACGATTTTATTTTAGATTGAATTGTCAATTTTCATCTAGTGAACTCGTGGTACTTTAGAATTACTAAGATATTTTTAAATCGTCTGTGACTACTGGAAAATCCTCAGTAGTATTTTATAATAGTGTGTAGTATTATTATCTGTTCTGTGATAGTACTGATAGTGTATCAAAATTAAACCACAAACAAATTGCTGGATCAATTACATTTATAGCAGCTAGGGGACCGATTTACAGCAAGCCACTGGCATCTATCGCGATTGTGATTTAGTTAGATTACAAACATCAGTATTTGTTCTATTAGGCTAGGTAGCGGTTATGTAGTTATTTAACAAAATTGAGACCTTGGACTCTTAGGCTGGGTTTCAACATCATACTTTAACTACAAACGTTAATTAATTAATTTTTAAAGTTTAGTTAGGTTAATTATTAAAGTTACGGTTAAAGTAAGATGGTGCAACTCAGCCTTAGTGAATCTCTTCCGCGACCAAATTTTCCCACTAACGCCATCTAGTGGCGATCACAAAACTAACATGAGTTTGGACTTTTGGACAACAATACGGATAATCCCACAGGTCCCTCAGCTACCAGCGCAACTAGCCGGCGCACCCTACGTCCCTCCAGGGTCCCCGCTCCGAGGCCGAGCCTCCGCCCCTCCAGCGTGGTGGTGGGGCGCGGAACAGCCCTCACCTCGACGCCGGTCCTCACGACGCTCGTCTCCAGATTCGAGGAGTTCACGGGATCGGAAGCGGGAGGGCGAGAGGAAACATCGACATAAGGATGTTAGAGGTGAGAAGCAAGAGAGAAAATATTTATACCAAACGCATTATTGTGTGAAGAGGTGTTGGTTAGTTAATATAAACTGGCCAAGTGCAAGTCGGACTCGCACTCGTAGGGTTTCGTAACAGTAGAGTATTTTTTAACTTTAATTTTGGGCACACATTTTACTACTTCTGACGTATCTATCTTTCAAATGATTGACTTTGAGAAAAAATGTGTTTAGGAATCTCAATGTCATTTTTAAAGACCTAATAGGTTTGATGTTTTTTTTAAATTTAGTTTGTTTCATGTATGGACTATCGGGAGCCCCCGCTCTATATTTTATTTTTTAAATTTTTGTATAAAAATCGTAAAGCAGTTTACAGAATACACCTACCTACCAAGTTTCAACTGTGTAGTCCTAATAGTTTCGGAATAAAGTGGCTGTGACATACGGACGGACAGACAGACGTGACGAATCTATGAGGGTTCCGTTTTTTGCCATTCGGCTACGGAACCCAAAAATATTCTCGATGAAGTATATATTTTTACTTCTCATTTGTGCCGTATGTACCTACACTTATGGAGATAAGCACCTCGCATTACATTCCCATTATAATATAAACATTAGTTTATATATATACAATATAGATAACATTATCGAGCTCTCGCGGCATGCGAGGTCGGTAATTTTAATTTTCCAATTTCTTTATTTTTTCATTTAGGTACATTGTACACTTATGAACGTCATTTAATTACAATAAAATCCACTACCAGCATATATAAATAAAACTAAGACATTCCTATAGGTATGTGATGTATATAGGTAGTAATAAGATGAATCAGTGTTTTAAACGATCTTATTACCTTTCAGATGCGTCGAGATACAAAGAGAAGTCTTCCAAGCCCAGTGCGGCCCGCTCCGATCACAGACGAAGAAAGAGGTGATCTATATATGTAACAAAAAAACATATGATTTGGACAATCCTAATCAAAAATAAATTTGCCTGTGGTTACATTTGCGTCAAAATTTGTTGTAACAGTAATATTGTGCGGAATTGTTATTTATTATAACCAATGTTTGTAAGAACTTATTTTTTAAATATATTTACTTTGAATACCAACTTTTATTTTATTATCATACCCTAATTTATTCCAGGCCTGCATGTCCTTATCCCCGGGGGAAAGACAAAATTATTTCCCTCGCCACTGACAGGAAATCAACACAACAATTTAAACGCTTGGTGAAGTTTAACCCCGAGTTTTGATTGTTTTGTATTAAAAAGTTTAAAAAAAGAATTGATTAAAAGTCAGCGGGCGTTTATAATTGTCGAAAAACTTTACTTACAATTTGCCTTCTCCACCAAACAAAACACGGATAGGTGGAAAGACAAAATAGTCCCCTTGCCATACTAGCCCTGCTGTGTGATATATTAATTTAGAAAAAGACCAAATGCGAGTCGGACTCGCACACGTAGGGTGCCCATTGAACGAAATTTGCCGTAAAAATGTTTTTTTTTTATGGGGGGTTATTCAACCCCCTTAAATTTTTAATTTAGTTTTTTTTTAACCGACCAAAAAAATTTTGTAAAAAAAAAAGTTTGTTCGCGGATAACTTCGTCGTTTATGAACCGATTTCGATTATTCTTTTTTTGTTCGAAAGGAGATATCCCAAGTGTGGTACCATGGTAATTTTATCGAGGTATGATAAGTATCTCCAGAGATATTGAGATAAACATCTCAAAATTGATACTGAAAATGAATAGCGCGGCATTGAAGTCGGTTGTTTTTTAGTTTTTAAACGATATTATTATTATTTGATATTATATAACAACCATTATAATACACACTATGAGCAAATTTCAAGTCTATCTATTACGGTTTGTAAGATCGAGCATAAAACGCACGAAAAAACACGTTCCTTGTACCCCCTTTCATTTTTAGGGTTCCGAACCCAAAGGGTACCAACGGAACCCTATTACTGAGAATCCGCTGTCCGTCTGTCTGTCTGTCTGTCTGTCTGTCTGTCTGTCTGTCTGTCTGTCTGTCTGTCTGTCTGTCTGTCTGTCCGTCTGTCACCAGGCTGTATCTCATGAACCGTGATAGTTAGACGGTTGAAATTTTCACAGATGATGTATTTCTGTTGCCGCTATAACAACAAATACTAAGAACAGAACAAAGTTAAATATTAAAGGGTTTAAAACAAAAAAACGTGTTTTATACGATACGATACGATACGAAATTAATTCACCTCGACGCAGCTAGATGGCAGCACAGGAAAAATTAGCACGCGCAAGCGTTTCATTTGTTAAATTTGTGGGCGTCAGTCGATTTGTTTACTTACTTCTTACTTAAGGTTTATTATCAAATATGTTGTGTAGTACAGTATTGAATAATCAGTTTTAGTACTTAATAAGCTTCAATTAGCTAAAATCAGTAGAAAGTTAGTCGTACAAACACTCAGTCTTCCAGATATCAGTAGAAAGTTAGTATTACAAACACTCAGTCTTCCAGATATTTAATTAATTATTTTAATTACCTTTGTGTTAATATTTACTTAGTATGATATTATGGTAGGTGTTAGAAATTCGTGGCGTTCGGACTTCGGAAATTCGGAACCCTCCGTGTGCGGGACAAAAGTCTGACTCGCACTTGGCCAGTTTTATTAACTTTATTCTGTTTTTAGTATTTTGGTCTAAGATCCCGTCATACAACGACCTTCACCGAGCTGGTTAATGGATCAAACACATTTTTTATGTAATTTAATATATCAAAAAATATATTGCATATGGGTTGCCACGCAAATTTCAGTCCAGGATATTTTTAATTAATTTTTATTTTTTATATATATTTTACCGGTTTGGTTAATAGATAAATTATATACCAATCGAAAGTATGCAGCCCATAGTATATGAAAAAGTTAGGTTGCCTATTTTTTTCCTGTAACAACCCTTGGGTTGCCAGGTATGAACTCGATACTAGTAATTTGCACCGGTCTGGTTAATGAATGAAACTTAAATAAAAATAAAGTTTATTTCATTACGAACACGGTGATATAGGGTTGCCTGCGAAAAATCAGTCCTCAATACCGGTTGCCGAATTTAAATAGATTACATTTTGTTACAATACAGTTAACTATAAATAATTGTGGCGTATTATATATATTATATTATAAAGGCGCTTTGTTATAAAATTTCCATATTCCTACTCTGACAATAGTTCATGAATATTTTATTAAAAAACAAAAACTAACCTTTGATACGAGGTCATGTGAGCAGAAGTGGCCTTACAATAGAAACAAGTTTACAAACTGGCCTAATGTTATAGATAAGTAATAAACTTTTATGTTGAAGTGATTAGGGCTAGATATTTGTTTTGTTTTTTAAAGCTTACTGGCAATGTAGGTAGCTCATTACTAGTATTCTTTCTTGTTAGCCCCTCCAACTAAGCTGTGCTTGTGTCTGGAGTAGATTTACGTCAATAATGCAAAGGGTGGGGTTCGAACTCACGACCTCTCGATCGCCAGTGAGACACCATATCCATTGGGCTATCGCCGCTTAAATGATTATTATATAGGTATTTAGTTTCAGATAGGCCACTCTGGCATTTAGGGTTTCTGATATTTATTTATATAATTAAGATTATAATATTAATAAGTGTAAAAACTAAAACAACCGACTTTAATGCCCCGCGAGTCAATTTCAGTAGCAAGTTTGAGACGTGTATCGTCATATCTCTGGAGATACTTATCAGATCTCGATGATATTACATGGAATCACCTCGAAAACGTACCCTACCGATTACGAAAAGAATCATTCGAACTGGTTCACAATTGATGCAGTAATCGCGTAACATACACCCAAAAAAAAAGATTTTTTATGACTTTTTATGACCCTGAAAGTGTTTATGGCCTACTAAGTCAACACCGATGACGCTAAGTTTAAACTTGATATCCACTTATTTTAAGGTTAATAATCATTACGATTATTGAAGGTTGTACTGTTTTTATTTATAATCCGTTTTGATGCATGTGGCTATTAATATAAAAAGTTGGTGAAATATTACATACAAAGTAGATAAAACAAATGCTTGCGCGAGCGAAGCGAGCGCGAAAAATTTGTACGACTTTTTATGAAACCTGACAGTTTTAATGACCTACTAAGTTAACACCGATGACCCTAAGGTTTAACTTGATATCTACTGATTTTAATTTAATAATCACTATGATTATTGAAGGTTGTCCTGTTTCAATTTATGACTCGTGTGGCTATTAAAATACAAAAGTTGCTGAAATTTTTTCTACAAAGTAGATATATCAAATGCTTGCGCGAATGTTTCTGAAATACTTTCCACAAAGCAGATAAAACACGATGGACTAGCAAAGCCATCGCGTAAATTTTGATGACTTATAATGACCCTGACAGTTCTATGGTCTAATTAAGACACTTATTAAGTTTAGTCATTATAGATGAACCTAAGGTCAAACTTTTATGATTATGCAAACTATGTAAAGTTAACAACAAATATAGGCACCCACACTTAACTGCCGAAAAAAAAGTATTCTTTGCCCTTTTTAGGGTTCCGTAGTCCTGACAAGGAACCCTTATAGTTTCGTCATGTCCGTCTGTCTGTCTGTCTTTCTGTCTGTCCGAAGTTTTGCTAAGAGACCGTTAATACTAGAAAGCTGTTATTTTGTAGAGGTATGTATATAAATTACGCCAACAAAGTGGTGAAATAAAAATAAAAAAAATTTTTTTTTGGGTAGCTCCCGTACATGAGAAGTGGAGATGAATTTTTTTTCGTCGTCTACCCCGTTGTGTGGGGTATCGTTGAATAGGTCTTTTAAGATGACTTATGGGTTGCTAATACCATTTTTCGATTGAATGCTCCATTTACGAAATATTAAACTTTAAATTGCAAAGTTTTGTTCCAGTAGGGCGTCCCCTCCCTCTAAAAGCTAAACTAGTGGTTTGAAAAATCTGGAAAAATTCGTGATATAGTGCATTTCATGAACTTTAAAGAAAACAATAGCAGTTAAGATCACTTTATTAGTTTAGCAGTAATAGTCGTTGAACTTGGGTGTTAGATAATTTTGTACCAAATAAAAAATCCTTAGAATAAATGCTTTAAAGTGACAAAGACGAAGTACCTAGTTGCTTGTTTATAACGGGTATAGACTTGCATTGAATAACGGTCTACTACGGAACCCTACACTGCGCGTGGCCCGACACGCACTTGGCTGGATATTTGCCCTATCAAATGTCTTTGTACAAAATTTCATCTGAATCGGTAATAAAAGTCTACATACATACATACAATCACGCCTTTTTCCCGTTGAGGTAAGCAGACTCCTTCTTTCCACATGCAAAGATCTTGACATACCTCTTTCGCTTCTTCCACTTTCATGAGCGCCTTCATACAGGTTATAAGTACTTTTGACTTGGCATTTCTTTAAAACGTCTCCGATAAGGTCGTGATACGTTTACCTAGGTCGGCCTCTACCAGCTGCCCTATTCACACTCGCCTCATAAATCTGTTTCATCAGTCTTTCTTCATCCATCCTCTCTAGATGTCCAAACCATCTAAGCATCCCTTTCTCTATCTTTGTCACCACATCTTCTACCACACCAAAACATTAATATCATACTGTAATATATAATAATATATGAGACACATGTATCACAGTTTTTTCCCAAAATCATCCCTCACGCGTTAGTCTGGCTGAATAACTGACTGATATATCAACGTGCAACATAATCCGCTGGTATTAATACATAACATATAGAGTGTGTTTTTTGTGAAGTGAAGCTATCCACTAAGAAAGGTTTTTTTCGAAATTCCACCCATAACTGGGTGAAATGATAAGTTTAATTTTCTGTGAAATATTTTATTCTCTGGCGCGATGGACTTGAAAATATGTACACATACTTATCAATTATAATATCGTTTAAAAACTAAAAAACAACCGACTTCAATGCCGCGCTATTCATTTTCAGTACCAATTTTAAGATGTTTATCTCAATATCTCTGGAGATACTTATCATACCTCAATAAAATTACCATGGTACCACACTTGGGATATCTCCTTTCGAACAAAAAAAGAATAATCGAAATCGGTTCATAAACGTCGAAGTTATCCGCGAACAAACATAAAAAAAAAAAAAAAAAAAAAATATATATACGGTCGAATTGAGAAACCTCGTCCTTTTTTTGAAGTCGGTTAAAAATTATGACGCACGTGTTTCATAGTTTTTAAAAATTATCCCATCCCATTTGTATAATTAACTGACTGATATATCAACGTGCAGCCCAATCCGCTGGTCTTGTGGTGGCTGAATAATTGTATAAAGACAGTTCATAGGACAAAATAGGATACGGGATACTTTTTAACTGACTTCAAAAAAAGGAGGAGGGTTCTCAATTCGACCGTATATATATATTTTTTTTTTTATGTTTGTTCGCGGATAACTTCGTCGTTTATGAACCGATTTTGATTATTATTTTTTTGTTCGAAAAGAGATATCCCAAGTGTGGTACCATGGTAATTTTATCGAGGTCTGATTAGTATCTCCAGAGATATTGAGATAAACATCTCAAAATTGGTACTGAAAATGAATAGCGCGGCATTGAAGTCGGTTCTTTTTTAGTTTTTAAACGATATTATGTCGAGTCTGGGTAACCAGATTTTTATAATAAACATTTTGTAAATATTAGATATCTTCTCGTGGCGGGACCGATTTGGCTAAAATGTTGTGCAAAGACAGTCAATAAGACAAAGAAGGACATAGAATACTTTCTTTTTGGCAGTCGAGATTTTTTTTATTGGATTTTGTAGGCGTATGACGTCTTATCAGCTAAACAGCTAAACCGATTTAGCTGAAACTTTGTGCAAAGATAGTCAATAGAACATACATGGACAAAAGATATTTTTTGTCTGGCAAAAAAGTCTGGATAGATAGATTTTTTTTATTGAATTTTGTAAATGTGTGACTTAATATTTGATAAACGGCTTAACCGAATCAGCTGAAATTATGTACTAAGATAGTCAATAGAACATTCAAGGATAATGTATACTTTTTTCTAGCAGACAAGTATGGATGTTTTTATTGAATTTTGTAAACGTGTGACCTCTTATCAGATTAACAACTTGGCCGATTCAGCTGAAATTTACTAAGATAGTCAGTAGGACATAGGACACTTTTATTTTGGCAAACACTTAAACAGCACAACTTGGTATACCCTAACCATAATGATTAATGACCTTTACAATAGATAGTCCTCTATAATGACTTAACTAAAGGTTATGAAATCATAAAACTGTCAGGGTCATAAAAAGTCATAAAAAAAATTTCGCCCATAGAGTCTTCTATGGCCGGGGTCGTAAAAAGTCATAAAAAATTATGGCGCTCTCTACGCCCGCGCAACCAGTCGTCTTATCTACTTTGTAGGAAATATTTAAGGAACTTTTGTTTTAATAGCTTCATGCATCAGACTGAGTCATGCATTAAATAGCACATTTTTGTATACTTAACTATAATGATTAATTATTATTTAACATCAAAAGATATCGAGTTCGACCTAAAAGTCATCTAAAGTGACTTGATTATTAGTAGTCATAAAAAATGTCACGCATGCTTTGCTCTCGAACTGTTTGCCTCATCTACTATGTGAGAAATGTTTGATGAGCTTTTGTGTTTTAACAGCCTCATGCATCGGACTGCGTCATACATTTAAATAGCACTGTTTTGTATACCTAACCATAATGAATAATGACTTTAACAACAGAAGATATCGAGTTCAATCTCAGAGTTATCTATATATATGTCTTAATCAAGTCACTATGACTTGATTATTAGGTCATAAAACTGTCAGGGTCATACAAAGTCATTAAAAAAATTTCGCGGTCGCTTCGCTCGCATTTAAACAGCACTGTAAACTTGGTATACCTAACCATGACAATTAATGACTTTTACAATAGAGGATATCGAGTTCGACCTTGAAGTCCTCTATAGTGACTTATTAAAGGTGGAAAGGACCTATGGGGTCATAAAGAGACGTACAAAATGTTCGCGCTCGCTTCGCTCGTGCAATAATAGCGCTCGCTGCGCTCGCGCAACCATTCGCCTTATCTACTTTGTAGGAAATATTCATATCATCACACATAATTTTCATATCATCACATTTTTTGTTTTAACTGCCTCATGCATCAGACTGAGTCAAACATTTAAATAGTACAACTTGGTTTACACCATACTGATTAGTGACTTTAACCACATAATACTTAGGCTGAGTTGCATCATCTTACTTTAACCGTAACTGTAGCTATAACCAGTGTTTTTGTATGGAGTTTGACTGACTTTTGACGTTTGTTGTCGTTAAAGTACGATGGTGCAACTCAGCCTTAATAGTTTTTAATAACAGAGGATATTGAGTTTGACCTTAGGGCCATCTATAGTGACTAATAAGGTCATAAAACTGTCAGTCATAAAAAGTGGTAAAAAATTCGGCCACGCGAGCGAAGCCGCGGGCAGATGCTAGTTCGTTATAATTAAATAATGAATGTCCAAAGTGTAGGGGTCATCATTTAATTCTGTAAGTTGTTTTCTTGTATTTGGATCTCTTTGGTGAGATATGGTGGAAAACACTCTCTTTTAATTTTGTTTCCAAATAAAATTAATAGACGTAGTATCAAGCAGTTTGTGGGCAATGAGAAATAAATGAAACATCAAATGTTTTTTATTTTTTTTTGCTTACAAGTGGTCGGGGATTATTTAGTATAAACGAAAAACATTCGGGGGTTTCCCATGGAGGGGTTCATGGACTACACAAAAGACACCACAAATATAAAATTAATGACAAAATCTGATTTTCCACTCTTACTTTTTGTGCTTTTAGCCCTCAATCGTAATTAAAGACTAGGTAGAGGATTAGTATACTATTAAAAGCTATTATACAATGATCATGGCTGAGGATACCTACTTTCGAAAATACCTATTATAAATCTTCTTATTTACATTATTGTTTTTTAAAACAATAAAAACACAGCGATCATGTTGAGACAGGGCCGTATGAGGACAACAATGACAATTGACAACATATTTATCACAAAAATCTGGTCTGTTTAATAACCAGATTTTGCCTACAAAGTTAATTTATTTTACTTTTTTTACATTAAAGACCACATCTTCCGATAGTTTCCATAGCAGATCCGCCATGTCATCGTCTTCGGCGTGGGGCGCGGGCCTTTTCTCTCGACAATCAGCGAAATATTTTCCGCTAACGTTTTCTAAGTCCTTAGAAACCGCCAAGTGAATAGTCGTCTGTGCGCCTTCCATCGCCGTCTTGAAGAACATGCTTATAAAAAAGCGGAACAAGATATTTTTATCCCGGAAAATGTCCGTATTCACAGCTCCTGGATGCAAGCAGTTGGCAGTCACCCCCGTCCCTCGCAATACGTCGCTCAGCTTCCGAGTGAACAATATATTAGCGAGCTTCGTGTTGCTATAAACTCGCAAGTCCTCGAAGTAGCTCGTCGCCTTCTTGTGAAACCTCTCGACATCGATCTTCCCAGAGTTATGCATGATCGAAGACACGTTGATGATACGACTCGGGGCCGATGTCGTCAGAACTGGTAGCAAATTCACAGTGAGCAGGAAAGGCGAGAAATGGTTAACTTGCGTTACGTAGGAAATTTTGTCATCGGTGAGAAAGTTGCCCACATTACCTGTCCCGGCGTTATTGATCAACACGTCTAGTTTAGTTACAGATGACAAAATATCTGCCGTGAACTCGCGGACCGATGCGAAAGAGGCTAAGTCGAGACGTTTGAATAATACATTCCTGTTTCCAGTGGTTTCGATGATTTTGTCTCGAGCTGCGATACCTTTTTGTTCATCTCGGCATGCGATTATCAGCTTCGCTCCTCGATTGGCAAGCTCCATAGCGGTTTCGAAACCGATCCCGGTATTGGAACCGGTTATTAGTACGACTTTATCATCCATACTTTCTCTGCACTTGCACATACCGGTGGAATATTTGTGATAAAGTTTAATAAGCACTAGCGATATGATTATTATCAGGAGATAAGCTGGATAATCAAGATACTCGTACATACTTGCTTTTGGATTTATCGTTAGCACGCGCGACTTCAGATTTTGTAAGGCACAGTTCGCTTCAGTTTCAGTTACAAATTCGATCAATATCTTTCCAGACGTGATATTTATTAATAGACACGGTACTGTCACTGCTGTCGCTTCGAGCGCCGTATGTCAGGGAGTGCAACAAATAATTCACAACAATGAAGTTATCCAATGTAGGTATCTGATAAATAAATGTTGGACGAACTTCAGTCTCGGTGCGAAGGCACAACACCACTACACCACACCGCCCTGATCACAGAGTACTTTATATATGGCACTGATAACGTGAGCGACCAAAGAGTGCTATGATAATATACTGGACATGAGATACTGCTACACTTTAACCCCGATCACAGATTTTACATGTATGCTCCCTCGGGTGACAGCTTCCACAGATAAATATCGACTGCAGAGTAGTATTTATTTCTTGGAAAATATGCTCCCACACAAATCCCTCCGAGGTGGTTGTGGCATTAATTAACATTTCGTTATCCTCGGTTTAGTTATTGCCGTGTTTATTTATTTAAGCGCCATCTCACGGAGTGATAATACAAACATATTTGCGTAGAAACCTATCTTTGTTTCCAGGGTTCCTAAAATAGGAATAACGGAATACCTATGTTATTACCTAAGCCAATAGGCTATAATAGCACAGAATAATACAAGAATAGTACCGTCCTATAGGACGACCCCGTGACGTGGAAAAGATCCCGAAGTATTATTGTACATTATCTGACGATGCGCTACGTCTAGCAACTGTACCATTCTGACACTTCACTTAGTTGGTTTTATTCTATGTTGATTATATTGTGTTAGAGAGTCCAGAAATTAGCCTCCACCCCCAAACACTCTCCATTCTTGTGGTTTCATATCACGTATAATAATAAAAATGTATATCCTAGGCGACACACGTCTACTCGTGTTTAAGCCTTCCTTTCCCGCATCTACCTCTCGTGTAGCGCTGGGATGACTACGGCGTAGCATTGCCGTGATGGCGTAGCTGATGATATCATAGTGGAGAAACAGGTAGAACCTAGTGGTGCTACAGTGTAGAACCACAAGGTTCTACCTGTATCTCCAGTATTTCTCAAAAATTGTTAGTACTTAGAAGGATTTACATTTTTTTCTCTCTTGGTATGTAAAATTTAGGTATTCAACCCAGAAATAAAATATTAAAGGATAAAAATCGTCCAGGTCCATAACAGTTATAAGTATAACCAATACAATTTATTCTAGGCATGTAAAATGCAAAATCTACGTAGATGTCCAGGGCATAGTAGGGATTCGTTTTTTGAGGTAAAAAACAAAAGACAAAATAACTTCACATACATTTTAATAGTAAAGAACAAATTCCGCATTCAATCAATAGTTATACAAACAGGAGTAAGTACTTTCTAGTTAACAAATTATATAGTCGTAGATATTTGGCATTTTAATGAAAAAATGTCAAAGTTTCTTGTGCGTAGTTTCTATTTACAGTAGATTTAATAAGTATTTAGTGGAACGGTCGAGGAAGATGTGGATAAGCGGTGTATTAATTTATATACAATAATGCACAACTAATATAAGGCGTTAGTAGAAAATAAACCACACTAGATGACTTTCAAAATAAACGCAAATTGTCTGACATTGTACATTTGACAAACCTTATGTTTTCTTTTATCAAATATTTTTCCATTCATGTCTTTATGGCTTTTATTAACACTTTCATTTGAAAAATTTCTAACGTTTGTTTTTTCAAAACTAATGAGTAGTCATAGACATGAAAGTAGGTTTGCATCAAAAGCCACCTTACGAGTGTACTGGAACTTTTTATATTCACTTTGACTGTGGCGCCGTTTTCGTAACTTTGCGACTTTGCGAATCTTCATCTATCTATCATCTATTTTCTGTTTCGTAGCACTGGCGTCAGATCGTTACTAAAATCAAACAGCAGTGCGGGCGCACACACCAGTTGTGAGAAGACTGTCGGTACAGCTGTGCGGATTACACGACAGGTGTGTTTATAACTTCCGACGCAAAAAGACGAGATATCAGCGCTTATTCTATTTTATCTCTTATATATCTATTGAAACAAACCAGTAGGTTCATTTAACATTTTGTTAAACTAATATTATTACTGCTGAGAGATATATAGGTGGTGTGTGAGCCGCACTTTAGTAGCACTGCGCCACACACATGTCTATGTGGCACCGCATAGCCATAACGTAAATTTCGCTCTCACACCATGTATGAGCGACCCCCCACGCGTAACTTTACCAAAAACACACGGTGTGTGCTTTCAGCAGGCAACGTGTAATAAAAACGGCTTATTGGAAATTGTGTTGATTGAATCGTTGATGTAAGTAAGATTCCAGAAAGTAATCCAACAGCAGGGCTGAAAGCTGATTAGAATGGGTAAGTAATAAGTCAAGTTTAGATGTCTGTTGGTACATTTGATACCTACATCAATACATGTTTAAAAAGCATGTAGGTAAAAACGTTTCTTCACATTTAGAGTTCTGCACTATTAGAGAACTTTTTAAAATAATACAATTAATACACCATGAACACAATATTAATTATTTTGATTAACGTTAAGAATGTTTTCTTTGCATGCATATAATTATACTGATGCTTATATTCATTCAAGAGTAACAATATAGAACTTTATGGCATATCGGAATTCATAAGTCACAGTTTAATTCTTCGTTGTAGGTACCTATTACCTTTTTCCCTAGAACTTTAAATCCTGCCTGCAGGCTTAAGGAAACTATTTTTTTCAAGATATGTACTTAAAACATTATTTAACGTTAATCATTCTGTTTACTTGTAATATAAATATAATTATTAATATTCGAGATGAAGACAATTGCTTTACTTTTTCAGTCTTGTAAAACTTTCAGTCGTTCAGATGCCCAAAAGTTTTCGGGCATGAAGACACAATAAGTTTATTTTATAATCTGATTTCTTTATGGCAGGAATATAGTAAAATCACGATACACAAAAATAATATTTTCAAAATAAACGAAAAAGATGGCGCCACATCAATTCGTTAATGATAAAGTTTTGCGATGGCGTCGCCTAGATGGCGACACCAGGCACATTTCCGTTGTGGGCTAGATGTCCAATAATTAAAAACAATATTAAAATATCACACAACTAAATTAACTTTGAGCGGTCTATTTCTGGCCATTGAAGAGGCAATAATATGATCATTTTATATTTTTTTGGGTAAATTAGACCGTACAAATTTAATTTAGTTTAGTTAGCTTTTTCGTAGTACTTACAACTTAGAGAATTGTCTCTTGCCATTTCATAGGACACATTTTTTATTTAAGGTAGCAATATCTTATATTAAACACATCCTTAATTAATTTCTACCGACTTAATTAAAATTGAGAGTAAAATTTACTAATATAAGTATAATAATGAAAGGAACACAGCAATACGCCAAAACGACATAATAAATATTTTACTTAATGAAAGTGCAACTCGGTGATTTTTATTATTTTATACCTAATTACATTTGACTGCTCTTATTGGCTTATATATAATCTAAATTACTTAATGTATAGGTCATCAATGCACACATGCTAAATAGTAGATACATTTTATTATCATCATTAACAGCCAGTTTTCGTCCACTGTTGGACATGGGTCTCTCCTATGGCATGCTACTGAGCGCGATTTTCAGCTCTGTTTGTAACCGCTGCCAGCTAGGTTACGTACTACCTATATACTCGTATCATCGCTCCATCTAGCACCCTACACTACGTTTACCAAGCCGCGGTCTCCACTCTAGGACACGTCTACACCAACGGTTATCGGTTCTACGAGGTGTATATAAGTAAAAAGAACTATGTATTGCATTGTACTATTATTTATTCTGGGGCATAGCGCGATTATTTTGGAACAAACTCTTCTCTAGTTTTAGAATTATTTTAAGATAGGATGAAAGTAATAGTTTAGTTAAGTTTAATTGTATAGGTATGTAACGCTAAAATTCTGAACTCAACAGCAAAACGGATGTAACTTTATACAATAGATAGATCATCACAAATTGGGACAAACAATATCAACTACTAAGCTACTTCGACGGATTATTCGAAGTAATTCATAAAAAGTTATATTATAGATAGAGAAGTTATATAATAGATAGTTATAAGAAGTTACATAATAGATAATTAAAGGTGTTTTATTATACATACAATCACGCCTTTTTTCCGTTGGGGTAGTCAGAGACTACTTCTTTCCACATGCTATCCTGACATACCTCCTTCGCTTCTTCCACTTTCATGAGCGCATTCATGCATGTTTTACTATATATAATGAATAGTGCTATTTATATGATAAGGTCTGTTATTTACCTTAAGTTTGTAACAATTGATTAACAGTGATACAATTATGTTACTTTACAGTACCCTTTTTTAATAAAAGCTATAATAATACAAATTGTCATCAATGATCATAAAATGTGGCTAGAGGATAATAAGGCAATTAGACTATTCAATTTCATCGTCAATTCATTCCAGCTCCAATGAGAAAGGGCGATATTTATATCGCGATTTCTAATTTTTATATTTATAACTTTGTTTATTTATAAATAAACAGCTGCAACTTTTTCTATTCTGGTTTTATTCTTTGAAAGTTGCTGAAGAGATTGAATAGTGTAGCAGATTCTTTTAAGGTCTCAAGCTTACTTGAAAAGGTAGGCAAATGATAGTCCAGGTACTTCACAATTTATATGAGTACGTGCAATTCATGAAATTAAATAAACACTATCGATAAATTCGTTTACAAATAAATTTAACATACAAATTATCTGAGCTTTTATAAAACAGACGTTCCTTTCTTAGTCTTAAAAACAAAATATAGGTAACTTGTTTTAATTTTAACGATTTCAGGGTATTTACAAAACGAATATTAATCTTATTAACTAATTACTAAAACTAATCACGATATAATAAATACAGTTTATGTTTAGATCATTTTATATAATTTCACACGCGATTATGACTTCTCACTCTATCTTCTTATGCACCCGATTGGACTCAGTATACCTGGAAAATTGAAAAATTGATGATTAATTTTAATATAAAATATCCTATTATTTTACTAAAATAGATTATAATATTCTACCTTCGATCAAAGATAACTGTATCTTTTGTCGAACTTGACTACGTTAATATTTAATGGGATTTAAATGGGATGTAAGGCAGCACAAATCACGTCAGTACTGCCAGCCAACCTCACCTGCCTGTGGTGCATCTTGCTGATTAACAAACGAGGCTCTGTGTAGCAACCCCCTCTGCAATATTAGGTTTTTTATATTTATTTTGAATTCGAATCTCTAGTTAATTAATTATTTGAATATCTAGTTTATAAATAATACTGTAATATTAATGTATCAAAAGATTTATCGTATTTATTCTAATTATCGGATTGGAATAAAATATTGGCCATTTGTAATCGTCTAGTTAGTGGTAGGAGTGGTAGGACCCATTGTGGATCGTTGATGTAACCTAAATCCTTTTCAGGGAATCTTAAGACAGTTCCTATCTTTTCAATCCTAGGTAAATATTATCTATATAAATATCCCTCACAGCGTAAACCTATCGTAAGTAGTTATATCGCATAACATTACACAGAAAACATTCAGAACTTCCTCTCGTACGAACAAATAAAGGTAATTAGAATTTAGCTGCAGATTTTATTGGGAATCAGTTATTAATATTATTATAAGAAAAAGGATATACCGGATATTTAGTAATATTGTAATTTACATAATTATAATAATAATTATGTAATTATTTATGTAGATAGTAGTGGTAGAGGCAAGGAAGTCTTTTAAGTAACCAATAATGATGAAATTTCCACAATATCTCTGAAAATCAGTCTCATATAAAATTATAGTAAATGGGGGTGATTAGGGTGACTCGGGTGGTCGTGGATGAATGGTGTCGCGCCCCTCCTCACGCAACACTGTATTACTCTACTTCCTGCCTGGACTCATTCCACCTCAAAGTAAGAGGCATCCATCCATGGATCACGAGATCACTCCCCCCTGCAAACCATTATGAGTTGAGTGATCCCTACAACTCGTGAAAACTATGACTTTTCCTTTCTTTTTTTTTTCTTTCTTTCCTTGACATTTCCTTATGGCAGTGGCGACAGGAAACAAACCCAGGGTTTTCCGGTTGTCCTATTGTACTTCAGTAAGTCAGTCTTATATTTCAAATTAATATTAAGATATTGTTAACTATTTAAACTGCGTCACAACGAAAGTAGTAGAGGACATATTTTTTATCAAAGGTTGTGTCTGTGTCAGTCTGTCAGTATAACTATCACTCCATCATACTCTTTTTCCGTTGGGAACCAAACCTCGCGTACTCCAAAGGATCGAGTGGCCGATGGATGAGGCTCTCTATGATCACAGCAAGTACGTCATTCATATCACGCTAGGGCCCATGCGGATTTTACTCACCCCTGCTACTTAAGAGTGAGTCAAGAGTGAATCCTATTGGTTTTCCTACCTGTACTACATACAATTCTTTCTGCTGCCTATTCCTACCTAATCTATATTCGAACCTAACCAAACCCGCAACGTAATTACCGTAAGTATAGTTCAAACAAAAGAATAACTCAATGAGTCAGGTTAAGTCGTCGTTATTGTTGTAGTTAATGAATATATTTTTGCAATATTGGAGCAGCCAAGTAGGCTAGGTTCGCCTGCATTATAATTGAATTTATTTCTCCACTCCGGAACGACCCAGTAGTCCAAGTTCACTTTTATTCTCGTAGATGATGATGATATCGTTGCGTGGTCGTCATGTTTAGACTTTAGAGGCTAGAGGACTCTAACTATTCATTCAGCTTCAAACAAGTTTCCCCCGGGTTGGGCCACCCATAGTATAATACAGACTCTCAGGGTCCCTGCAGGGAAGGTAATTCTCGAACATGTAGTAATAAGTGAATCTTTTCTCACTGAATGATTCCGCAGAATATGTAGATTTGAAGTTACGTTGCGTGGTCGTATACGTCACAAACTAGAGGAAATTCTGGCTACTCATTCAGCGTACAAGTCTCTCCAGGATTGTGCCGCCCTTAGTGTGACGTAAACTTCCACGGTCCGCGCAGGGAAAATAAGTCTCGAACAGATAACAGGCGGTGAACCCGTGCCAGATGAACAGCTCCAACAAAGTAAATGAGTCCCGTAGGAAAATCAATCTCGAAAATTATTAACAAGTGAATTTTTCTCACTAAGTCATTCCAGTGAAGCAGGTACATGAATTATTTTAAAGATACCGATGCATGGCCATTTACGTCAGCGATAACAGGTAACTCTGGCTATTCTTTCAGCGTACGAGTGTCCCCAGGGTTGCTACCTTTAGCTTGACATAAACTTCCCATGTTCCCGTAGGAAAACAAATCTCGATCTAGTAAATTAATTGTATGTATAAGTATTACAAATTAATCATCAATGAAGTTTGATGAGGTTAAGCGCCGCAGTTTTAAGTCAGTCACGTACTTGACTGTTAAATAAAGTTAATATTTTGAAGTTTAGATACAAATAAAGTAAGAATGCGAAACTAACGCCGATAGAAAGGTAATGCAAGAATTTCTATGTTCGTAAATCCGACACGCACTTGACAAAGTTACTGTCTTCAAGTTTAATTACAAGTAAAATAAGAACGCAAGACTAACACCGGTAAGAAAGATAGCTAGAATTTTACACGCCAATTTATAAATAAATGTTTGTAAACCCGACACGCACTTTATCGTTGGTATCAAAGTTACTATTTTGAAGATTAATTACAAATGAAATAAGAACGCGAATCTTACACCGATAAGGGAAGTAATGTTTAATTACTATGTTTGTAAATGAAGAAAAACAAAAGAAAACGAATCTGCTAAGTAAAGTAACGCGAAAGAACGCGAATCTGCTAAGTAAAGTACTTAATGTAAAATTACTGTAATTAGATTTATTTTCGAAATATAATTAAATATGTTGGAAGGAGAGATGATACCAGAGAAACACGGTGGTGTTTCGTTACATCTGGCGACCGACAAATGGCGGTATATAACCATTTAAAAATGATGGCGTAGCTAAATACTACAGGCCGGTGACGGGCAGCAGCGTCACCGGTGCGAAAAGCTACGTCCTACGATCGCCAACCCGCCTGTCCAGCGTGGCGATTAGGGCATATCCCTCCCAAAGATGGAAAGTCACACACTAAGCAGGCAAGGCAAAGGCAGTGACTGGAAAAGAAGAGCCGAAGATCGGGCTCAGTAGCGCATCTTGAAAGAGGCCTACGTCCAGCAGTGGACCGACAGCGGCTGATGATGATGAATATTTAATACTTACTAGTTCTCAAGTTATTTTATGTAAAAATAATTTAAAAAAATAAATAAAATCCAGGTGGTGTTGCGTGAATGGCATCTAAGTAATAGAATATTAAAGGCCAGTTTCACGGGTTCCTGATAGCCCTACTGATAACGAATCTGACAGATAACTTATATGGCTGATTTTAGGGAACTTTAGTTTGGCTTCACATCAGATTACTATCTGAAACCTTATCAGGTACCGGTGAAACTAACTCTTGAACTGAAACAACAAAACACATAATTGTATTGTTAAAATTCGAACCAGTGACCATTTATTTCCCCAAAAATATTTAATTTTTGGACACAGTTATTCTAGGATTTGACTATGTGTGTCTGTAGACTACCTAAATTAATAGTTCAGCAGTTGGTATTTTATCTTTAAATAAATTTTAAAACAAATAAGTCTGAGAGTCGAGTCTTAGTAAATTTGGATGCATTGTCACTTACCATCAGGTGAGTTTGCAGCCAAACGATTATTCAGTGTGTCATAAAAAAATAAAAAGTAGAAGAATTATATGTATACCTTAACTCCATACGCCATCTCGTATCCACCTTTGCTCTGCATCTGGTTTTG
This sequence comes from Cabera pusaria, assembly GCA_954871355.1. NCBI lineage: Eukaryota > Metazoa > Arthropoda > Insecta > Lepidoptera > Geometridae > Cabera > Cabera pusaria. The sequence continues at coordinate 15,755,060 of OX940905.1, forward strand.
CATGGAGTGCAGCAGTGATGGAGGAACGTCCACATCGCTTGAACCTGGAATTCAAACAAACATCGTATTAATAAAAGTTTTAAACATGTTTTTTTAAAGCTTACCAGCAATGTGTGTTGCACATTACTAGTAGTCTTGATAACCCCTCCAAATATGCTTGTCTGGAGTGGGTTCACGTCAATGGGTGGGGATCGAACTTACGACATCTCGATCGCCAGTCCGATACCTTAGCCATTGGGCTATTGTCGCTTTTATATATGACAATAAATGATGATAAGTTATAAAAAATGATAATATTAAAATAGGTTTTACGTGGCGTTCCGCATGGGTATATCAAGGAAGAATTGTTTTTGTTGTTGTTTTGAAAGGCTTGTTTTTGTTGGTTATAAATAATAATGTTAACTATAATTGCCACATAATATAACTCTCTGTATTTCTTTTTATTTTGAGGTAATTTGTGCAATAAGCCTATATAATAAATGTCCTGCCAACTGATTGAATTAAGTAGATTGAAATTGAAGCATTTTCTTTATATCTTATGGAGACACAGGATCGAGTCCGGTCGAAATACTGAAATTAGTATGTAATTTATTATACAACAGCTATTTGACAGATTGACCTGATTTATTACATTACTTAATAGCAGATGACCTCAGTCAAAAGGCAGTAGATTACGGTAACATAGCACCGGAGTTGCGTGCACTCTGCTAATAGAGGGCGACACGCGAACAAGGTGTCCGACGCCATCTTTAATTAGTATTAGGCAAAGGTGTAGTGGACGTAGGCAGGGATGATTTGGGGGCATGAGATAGAACAGTTTTAGAATGATGTATTATACAAAAAATGCCAGAGACAAATATACACTACCATAGATTAGATTAGAATCAGCAGCAGCAAGTGTGTGGTGGTAGGAACATTAAATCGATGATCCACCCGACTTAGCCTACCAAAAAGTAGCTTACTACCATAAAGAAGAAAATGCCTCGATAACCTTACGGTGTTCTGGCAGCACACAAACCTTGACAGTCGGACTGTTCTCGGCCTAGCGTGTTCACTATCTTCAACTACATCATTGCTTACCACCAGGCCAAATAATGATCAAACGCTGGCTTATAAGATAGATATGACAAAAAGTTACACATTTTGCTCATACTAATTATCTCATTACATAAAAATCCCTATGTTATAGGCTTTTTTTTCATAAATAAGTAAGCTCACAACTAGTCTAATAGCAGATGATACTACGAAAACCATTTCAAAACGGGATCTTAGCAAGCCCCTTAGTTCGTCAGGTCCTAAAGCCCCTGCAATAAAGTTTTGACTACACCCATGCTCTCCTAAAACCGAGTGATTTATGATAACGAGGCAATGAGGCAAGACAACAAATCACCATTACCTCGGAACGACTAGACTCAGCAAACACAATAGTTAGGTACAACAATAGTGCATTACTTTAGGCTTTTAGACTAATGGACTGAAAAAGTTACAATTCATTACCTAGACCTTGAGCAAAAAAAAAAAGTGTTCTGTAGTATCCTTTAACATTTTTTAAAAATTAACTTCGATTGATGAATTATTAGTACTTACACTTTTTGAAATTAATGAAATACTTAACGAACGATTAGAAATAAGAGATGTATTATAGTTGTTAACTACGTTATACAACATTTATATTTACTAGGTTATTTATATGTAAGTAATAAGATACTTAATTTATTTTCCAATAGAGGAGGTACCTACTTACTCTATTGGAAAATAAATTAGGTACCTATCTCAAAAATTCCCCATTCCCATTATCCTTACCCATTATTAAAAATTTAAGGCAATTTTTTATTTAATATATAGGTACTTTTATTTAAACATACTCGTATTATATGTATAGCCTATAAAATATTGTATTACGTTCACTTAATTTTAACGAGGCTATGTATGTAGGAAACTATAGTGGTACTATTGCCATATTATCTTTTCTATGCTATTGCTATTGGCGGATGTCTCCTCGTTCGCCGCTTAGCTAGCTCGCACATCTTTAGGGCTACCGCATACATACAATTTTTAGTTGAGCAACTATTTTGTTGTGTTTCATAAGTTTAAAGGAATGTACTGCGATCATAGAACTTGCGCAAACTATCTACCGATAGTTGTTCGACAAAAACATCAAAAATCCCAATCCATCAAAAATGTCCAAAGTTGGACAAATATTGATCAAACGCTATTTGTATTTGTGCGCATAACATCGACTAAATAGTCGCTCCGCGACTGTCAGTCTCGTATTAACGTTTGAAGCGGCGATAAAAAAATCGACGATAAATTGTATGCATCGATTGACTAAATAGTTTAGTTGTGTGGAATTCACGAGAACTACACAACTCGACTAAACAGTTTAGGCCTAGCGCATACATACAATTTTTAGTTGAACAACTATTTTGTCGTGTTTCATATGTTTAAAAGAATATATTAAAGCGCACATACAGTCAACTCGATAGTTGTTCGACAAAAAAGCCAAAAAGCTATATCGATTTGCTTTTGATTTAAAAGTTGGACAACTATCGATCAAGCGCTCAATTTGTATTGCATTGTATTGATGTGCGCAGACCATCGACTAAACAGTCGATCCGCGACTGACCGCGCGCGCTCATTTTGTATTGCATTGTATTGATGTGCGCAGACCATCGACTAAACAGTCGATCCGCGACTCTCGAGCGTTGCTGAATAAAGACTGGTCGATTTGAGAAGATATAAAATCGATTGTATACGTACTTCCATCAACTAAACTGTTTGTGTTGTTTGTTAAAACAACAGTTGTATGTAAGCGCTAGCCCTTACTCGATGTAGAAGTTATAAATTGTAATGTATGCGCTAGGCCTTAGTGGAAAAGCAGCTTAATGCGCAAGCCAAACAGAACAAGACGTAGGAAAAAAGATGCGTATATACATATACTAGCTGGTACCCGCGGCTTCGCCCGCGTTATTTAAGTCTTTATGACCTTTGAGGTCTAGATCGATGATCTCTTAGGCCAAGTCACCATAGATGACCCCGAAGTCGAACTCAATATCCTCTATTGTTAAAGTCATTAATCATTTTGGTTAGGTATACGAAGTTGTGCTGTTTAAATGTTTGACGAAACAAAAAAGTTCCTGAAAGATTTCTTACAAAGCAAATAAGGTGAATAGCTGACCCTGAGAGTTTTATGACCTAATAATCAAGTCACTATAGATGACTTTTAGGTCGAACTCGATATCGTCTATTGTTAAAGTCATTAATCATTACTTGGTAAACCTAACTAAGGTTAACCAAGTTTTGCTGTTTAAGTATTTGAGTCAGTCTATTATACGGTATATAGCGTTATTACTGCTTTTAAAATTTTTACGGCTTTTTATGACCCTGACAGTTTTATGACCTACTAAGTCAACACTGATGACCCTAAGGTTAAACTTGATATCCACTTATTTTAAGGTCAATAATCATCATGATTATTGAAGGTTGTAGAATCAAGTATCAAGAACCAAAGCATTTATTCAGTATGTAGGCATTATTAATATATGCACATATACACGTCAATATCATAAATCATAACTAATTATCACGTAAACATAGCAAAAGCAGAATTTTAACGCTTTGAATTTAAAAAAAAAACAAAAGTATTGAACCATTCAGCTGTCATCCAATTGTTTACGTCTATTAAACACAAATATTAAACTGGGTTAAAACCATGTAATACATGTAGGTAACTGTGTGTTTCAGTACTTCAGACAATTTTTATATAAAAAATATAAAAAAGTGAAAAAGTGAAACACAACTAAAAGAAACGCATACCGGTACTGTTTCAATTTATGACTCGTTTTGATGCATGTGGCTATTAAAATAGAAAAGTTGCTGAAATGTGTCCTACAAAGTCAATAAAACAAATGCTTGCGCGAGCGCAGCGAGCTCTATCAATGCGCGAGCGAAGCGAGCGCGAAAATTTTTTACGACTTTTTAAGACCCTGATAGTTTTTATGACCTACTAAGTCAACACCGATGACACAAAGGTTAAACTTGATATTCACTTATTTTAAGGTTAATAATCATTATGATTATTGAAGGTTGTACTGTTTCAATTTATGACTCGTTTTGTTGCATGTGCTATTAAAATAGAAAAGTTGCTGAAATGTTTCCTACAAAGTCAATAAAACAAATGCTTGCGCGAGCGCAGCGAGCGCCTTGAATACGCGAGCGTAGCAAGCGCTATGTGGCTGTTAAAACACACAATATTTCTGAAATACTTCCCACAAAGCAGATAAAACACGTTTGGCAAGCAAAGCCATCGCGTAAATTTTGATGACTTTTTATGACCCTGACAGTTTTATGGCCTAATTAAGATACTTATTACGTTTAGTCATTTGAATAAAAACATAAAAGTGAAACTGTTATGATTATGCATACTCTATGTAAAGTTAACAAAAAATATAGGCACCTACACTTATCTGCCGAAAAAAAAAGTATTCTTTGCTTTTTTATGCACTTTGAAATGTCTTTGTACAAAATTTCATCTGGATCGGCCGAAAAGAGGACAAACATTTCCAAAATTCCATAAAAAAATTGAAAAAGACACCCGAAATTGCAAGCCAAAAAAAAAGTATTAGTTGTCCTTCTATGTCTTATTGACTCTCTGTGTACAAGATTTCAGCTAAAAAGGTTAACCCGTTTGACCAAGAGCAGGCCACACATTTACAAAGTTCAATTTAAAAAATCTGGACACCTGGACTCGACTGCCAGAAAAAAAGTATCCTATGTGCTTCTATGCCATATGAACTGTAATATGTATAAAATTTTAGCTGAATTTGTCAAGCTGTTTAGCTGATAAGAGGCCACACATTCACAAAATTCAATAAAAAAAATCTGGACACTCAGACTCGACAGCCAGAAAAAAGTATCCTATATCCTATTCTACCCTATGAACTGTCTTTATACAACATTTCAGGCAAATCGTTCTAGCCGTTTATTCGAGATGAGGTCTTATATTTACAAAATTCAATTAAAAATATCTGGACCCCCTGACTCGATAGCCAAAAAAAAAGTATCCTATATCCTATTCTGCCCTATGAACTGCCTTATACAACATTTCAGGCAAATCGATCAAGCCGTTTATTCGAGAAAGGGTCTAATATTTACAAAATTCAATTAAAAATATCTGGACCCCCTGACTCGATAGCCAAAAAAAGTATCCTATATCCTATTCTGCCCTATGAACTGTCTTTATACAACATTTCAGGCAAATCGATTAAGCCGTTTATTCGAGAAGAGGTCTTATATTTACAAAATTCAATTAAAAATATCTGGACCCCCTGACTCGATAGCCAGAAAAAAAGTATCTTTTATCCTATTCTGCCCTATGACATGTATTCATACATTTCAGGCAAATCGGTCAAGCCATTTATTCGAGAAGAAGTCTTATATTATCAAAATTCAATTAAAAATATCTGGACCCCCTGACTCGACAGCCAGAAAAAAAGTACCCTATATCCTATTCTACCCTATGAACTGCCTTATACAACATTTCAGGCAAATCGATCAAGCCGTTTATTCGAGAAGAGGTCTTATATTTACAAAATTCAATTAAAAATATCTGGACCCCTGACTCGATAGCCAAAAAAAAGTTTCCTATATCCTATTCTGCTTTATGAACTGTCTTTATACAACATTTCAGGCCAATCGATCAAGCCGTTTATTCAAAAAGAGGTCTTATATTCACATTTAAATATATGGACCTGGACCCTGACTCAATAGCCAAAAAAAAGTATCCTATATCCTATTCTGCCCTATTTACTATCTTCGTACAAAATTTCAGCCAAATCGGTCAAGCCGTTTGACCGTGAAGAAGTCCCAAACAAACAAACAAACAAACTGACTTTCGCATTTATAATATTGGTGTTGATGATGTCTTCTCTACATTTTCTGCATGGCGAGACATCTTTCATTTTTTATGAAATTTCATTTTAAAGTACTCTAAGTCCAGCGTATATACGCGCGTCTTATGTCCTATCTATTTGGTTTGCGCCTTAGGATTCAATTTAAATCTCATCTGAATCAAACACTACAGAAATTAAGATTGTGCATTTGCGTAAGGTCAATTGTAATGATACTTACTTGATACAGGCATTAAGGTCTTCTTCATGGTTTCGGAGATAAGTCGAGTCATAAGTCAAGGAGACTGTTTAGCTTAACAATCACAACCTTAAAGAATCCCCGTGTGCCTATATCCGAATTTATACAACCATATATAATAAGGCTTTGTCACGCATGTTTGTTTCGTTTTTTATTTATATAAATATAGGTAGATATATACGTTCGTTCTCTTCACCTCAATAATAGAGACAATATGAAAAGAGCCAATGGATGTTTACGTGAATTTATTATAGTTTTATAAGAGTTCTGTGCGCAATGAGAAATGTTTATAAGGTTATACGATTTAATATCCTTATTATTAAATTAATATTATTTGGAAGCAATGCGACTGACACTTAGCTTGTACTATTCATTATTCTGTGACCTAGCACAGACTTGAACGGAACCACGAACACCAGATGGCGCTTTTATAAGTAAATTAAGCAGTATGATCGTTGAAGAACTATTTAATCAAACAAGATTAATTATTGCAAATAAAATTTTATAAAATCATCATTTATAAGTTTATTCTAGACTAGCTGTGCCCGCAGCTTCGGCCACGTTATTAGTATCATATGTCACGGTAATGAATGATAGATAACATCACCGTGCCGTGCCTATTTGTTAATACAGGTTATGCCATCTATATACTGTCTGTGTTCTAAAACTAAACTAAAACGTGAAAGAGTAGCAAACTGTGATACCCAACTTCCAATCTATCTTCATAAACTTTCGCAATTATAATATTAGCAGAAAGAAGAATTTTAAATCACTCAGCATAATTAAGGCTAGATTGTATTGTAGTATTATTGGGAAATATACCTATGGTTCAGTTAAAAATCGTTCATTTACATTAAAATTTGCACATTGATGGACTAAATGATCGTCTATATATAGAGGCAATTGAAGCCATTGTCATTCGCAACTACGAGGTTAAAAGCGAATGATGGAAATATTTATTGAAACACATTGACAAATTTGAATGACCGTCTCCGGTCCGGAGGACCGAGTCATTCGCTCAGTGTAAAATAAATGCACTCATGAACATGTCAACGTCAAATTAATGATAATAAAATTAATTTGACGCTCTGAATTTTTAAATAAAAAATAAAATTAGCCAATTAGTTTCCACCCATTTATTGACATGATTTATTATCAACAATTGCGGTAGGATATTTAATTATAAATCAATAATCTCACCGGAAATTGTCTGCCTCGCACTAATTAACTAACGCAGACGACTTCAATCAAATGCACGGATCACGAAAGCACAACCTCATCGTATGCAAAACTGATATGGTTTCGCCTGCTGAACAGTAAAAGATCATACATTACTTGTACACGCGATACCAAGTTATACTAAAGCCATGACCATCGGACGTTAGTTGGAGTAGAAAGAAATCAGAAAATTGGAAGTAATTGTCTCTTCTACATATATTGTAATGACAGGGACAGAAGGCTTTCCGACTGCTTTTTTATTTATTTATTTTTTTACTTATGTGTCATACGAATCTTTAATCGATCATAATTAAATCGGAATGTAGCGTAGAACGTGACGGAAGATCCATTTCATCGATGTCATACATTTTTAGGAGGTATTCACAAACCGTCCTAATTTTTTTCACTTTTCAATACAGTAAATTGAAATCAACATAATTTGCCTACATAAAATTGCGATCTTGCTGCGTAAACTCCCGAGGAAGTGCATCGGACACGCACGAAAACACATAATAAATAATATTAGTACAACTTTACAGTAAGAAACCTAGGTTGAAACAGTCAACATTAAATAGTAGAAAGTATAATAGTTGGTACTTTCATAATCACTAAAAAAATCTATCAACTAAAATAAACTTAAAGCAGTTGCTAGAACTATTAGACCGTACCAAACCAACCAACAAATCAGAAGACGGTACAACCATTGTACGGTCCGATCGTGTATCACCACATTCAGCAAGGTAAAGATGGCAGTCGTGTCGTGACGGGTAAAATCGCTGGTTAATGTATTATGCATGTCTTCCGCCACAGTCACCTTGCGTCTTATTCCTTTACAAAAAAATGACGATTCCGATGATTCTTACTTAACTGCATCAATAAGTGATTATGATTGGCTAGCTAGTCAATTTTTTAAATTTTCTCTGTAGCTACTTATGTACGTCACGCTGAAAACATGGAAAAATATTAAGATAAATTATTTTCTTTAATTTCTAATAGCAATTCTAATAGCATTTGACCACTATCTCGCCTGCAGGGCTAGCATGGCAAGGGGACTATTTTGTCTTTCCACCTATTCGTGTTTTGTTTGGTGGAGAAGGCAAATTACTTTTAATCGATGCTTTTTTAAATTTTTCATACGAAACAAAATCAAAACCCGGGGTTAAACTTCACCAAGCGTTTAAAATTGTTGTGTTGATCTCCTGTCAGTGGCGAAAAACAGGGAAATATTTTTTTCTTTTCCCCGGGGATGAGGCCATGCTAGCGATGACGTGGTCTAGGACGGTGAACACGCGATGCCTGGAATAAGTGACTCTTAAGGACTTTGCTGCCAGAACACTAACATTATGGCGGCACATTTTCTCGTGGAAGGTTGTAAGCTACTTTTTGGTAGCACCTGGTTAAATCAGTTTATTAAGATACATATTTTACATTTATTTAACGATATTGAGTAACAGGACTAGAAGGGAGATGCTCGACTGATGGTAAGCATTGACGTTGTATAATAACAAATACTTTGGCATGCAAATAGTTGGTCCAAAACTGCTAGAATTTTGGGCGTCACATAGTGCTGCGCGGTTTACCCTGAGCACAGAATAAATAATAGTACAAGTCTCTGAGTGTGAGACCACATTGTGGTCCACCTATATCGTGGAGGGAAAATTAAATGGAGAAGAATTTGGCGTATACTATGAAATAGCTATAGAGATATAACCCGTCTAAAATGATGAACACGTAATACATATGCCAGCTATGAGATATAATTAACAACGTAATTTGGTCGGGTTATATATGACACCGGGTGAAAGCCAATAGGCGCCGCTAGAGCTGGGGGCAGAGCTGGTGGCAAACAATAAAATCGCATACGCGAGAAGGATAAAAAAAAAATGTTGTCCGTCTCGCTCACTCATACTAGTGATTGTATAGTTTTATCCTTCTCATATTATTATTGTTATTTTAATGTCAGATCTTTTTAATTATCCATCTACGACCTATATATACGAATGACATCTAAATTTTGAGTGTCAGACGCCCTGTCATTTGTAATTGACGATGATACTGTCATAACTGTTATTACTTTTAGTTATATGTACATTTTTTCGAAACGTTTGCCTCTAAAGCACTAGGGCCGGTAGTCTCTACATGAAAAGCGATGAATTTCGAGCGATAATCGTCGATATGAAAAGAGATGCAGATAACAACTGTCTAGCTGCATCTTCTATAAGACGTTTGCAATGACATGACGCATCGCTATCAATGTAGAGACTTCCACCCCAGTTCTATAACAAACACGGTGGCTCATCACTAATAATTCTGGAGATCTGTGTCTCAACTCTGCTTAAATTAATATTGACTTACCAATTTGTACTGTTACATATTCTCACCAATCAGACCAAAGCATTCTCTGTAGTTTCACAGAAATTTCGTAACCATCTGCATTTAATCATTGTTAATATTACCGAAAAAGGAAATTAAGGCAAGGTCACACTTTCAACCTAGGAATTTCATAACGAACCATAGGTAACAAAAATAAGAGTTACATATCGTACAGTGTTATTTTATTACAGATCTGTTTATAAAACAAGAACAAGAACATAAACACGCTACATTAAACGTAATATAAAGAGGAGGTTAACGCAATTATTAAATGTTTAAAACACATGTGGAATCAAGTGGGTGACAAGTTAAGTACATGTGTATTACGCTGTTCATTGAAACACCATGTGATGTGTCGTAATTTGACTTGCCACTGAATCTAATTTAAATGCTGAAACGATAATAAATGATTGCTTAATTCGAGTTAGTTTTGCTTCGAACTTCGTCAATAAAATGTTATCTTTTCAACCGACTTCTTAAATATAGGAGGTACTCAATTGAACTGTATGTTTTTGATTTTTTTTGTTTGTTACCCAATTGCTGCGCCAATTGTGAACCGATTCGAATAATTATTTTTTTCTTGTGTAGGGTATTCACAGTGGTTCTATTATACAATTAATTAAGAACTGATGAGTATCTCCAGAAGTATGGAGATAAATAAGTACCTCAAACTTGTCACTGAAAATGAATACATTATTGATGATGAATTATTCTTGATTATTCTTGAGTTGGTGAGGTCCTTTAGTAAGTTTGATTAAGATTTGATAAGTATCTCCAGAGATATTGGAATATAATCTCAAACTTCTGACTGAAATTGACTCGGCAATCGGCATGTATTTAAATTGGATTTCAGTTTTTAACCGACTTCACAAAAAAGGAGGAGGTTCTCAATTCGTCTGTATGTTTTTTTTTTTTAAACTACCTATAGTAAAATTATTACGTTCAAAGAGGACTATAAGGAATTGCACACCTAAGAATTAGAGAGCTTACTACCTATGGAGGGTAAACTGTACCTGGGACCTACCTACACATAAAAGTAGATATAGCAAAGTATAGTTAGCAATGTCTAAGGATGTAGTCGATTACGAATCAAGACATTTCTATAATCGTCGAGTATGTAGTCGCAATTGCGGTTTTTGTTATCCTTTAGCCGGACGGCGTAATTAAAATGCACTGTATAAAATAGGTCTTTAAATTTACGGTACTGATTTCCACAACATCTCGAGTTAAAGTACAAGATTCCATTACTACGTCACAACTTAATAACACACATTAAACTGCTAAATATATTAAATAAACCTTCCGTTGGGCTTTACCGTAGTTGGTTAAAAATAATAAAAAGGTTTACAATATACCTACTATACTGCTAAACACATAACCCTTCCTTTAGTTATTAATTAGTCATCAGATAAAAATAAAATTAAGAAAGAGCCTGGTCCTAATTATTTATGTTTGTAGTAAATGACCACATGTTTACTCAAAAGTCACATTTTAAAGTAAATAAATACAAAATAAACTGTTCAGCCTTGTTCAGCTGGAGTAGAGGACAAACAACCTAATCCTGTTCGCATTGTAGTGTCAACTTTATTCTATGTGTGTGTGTGTGTTCTTCAGATCAAACACACGCAAAAACTTAGTCGGTTACTTGGTACAGGAAGAAACAAAACTGTAACTTACTTGAGTTAGTATTTATTATAAAACAAAGTCCCCCACTGTGTCTGCCTGTCTGTCTGTCAGGTCTATCTGTCTGTCTTTTCGCGAGAAACGTATAAACTACAGAACGGATTTTCATGCGGTTTTCACCAATAGACACAGTGATTCATGAGGAAGGTTTAGGTGTATAATTCGTTAAAGTTTTGTGTAAATTCGTTGAAATATGACGATGATCGTTGAAGATGTTAATTCATACTCTACGTAACAAGCTGATGCAAATGTAGGCATTATGCTCTACCCGTGCGAAGCCGAGACAAGGTTATCCATTCCAAGATACGCTGTACTGTAAATTCATGCTGCAAGTGTTAAATATTGCAGTCAGCAGTGACGGTGCATGGCGCACGGCGTCTATTCCCAAGTGTCACCAGTGCGAAACATTAAAAGGTCCTTTTTAGGGTTCCGTAGCCGAATGGCAAAAAAGGAACCCTTATAGATTCGCCATGTCTGTCTGTCTGTCTGTCTGTCCGTCCGTATGTCACAGCCACTTTATTCCGAAACTATTAGGACTACAGAATTGAAACTTGGTAGGTAGATGTATTCTGTAAACCGCTTTCCGATTTTTATACAAAAATAAAAAATATAATAGTTTAAGGGGGTGCATCCCATACATGGAACTGAAACAAAAAAAAATTTTTTCGTCAAACCTATCCGTGTGGGGTATCGATGGATAGGTCTTTAAAAATGACATTGAGGTTTCTAAAGTCATTTTATCTCAAAGTCAATCATTTCAAAGATAGGAGCGTCTAAAGTGGTAAAATGTGTGTCCCTCCCCCCCCCCCCCCCCCTCTAACTTCTAAAGTAAGGGAGTGAAAAACTTTTAACGAAAATTGGTTTGAACGAGATACAGTCAGCAATTGTTGAGATATAGCGACCGCAAGTATAACTTTGTTTTTCATACAAACACTATGAAAAACAAAGTTAGTTTTGTAGTTGCGAAAAATCGAAGTTATAGAATACTCTACTGTGTTACGGAACCCTACGAGTGCGAGTCCGACTTGCACTTGGCCAGTTTATTTTTTGTCATGTCTGTTTGTCTGTCGTTTCGTTAGCCCAATCTAATTCATTAAAGCCTTCTACAGATAATAAATACATATGGTTTAAAAGTTAGGCACGCGTTGATGTCTTTTCTGTGAAGAAGTACCTCTACTTTATTCTTTAGCATAAAACATCGATATATATAAAAAAGGGGATATAATATGGACAGCGTGAATTAGGTTCGCGAACCTAATTTCACCTTAGTCACAATCGAACTGGCGTTTGTGTAACACGTACATAATTACATATGCAATTATCGCAGATCCATTTAAATAATTTGCAACAATGCCTTCCTCTGTTATTCATGCACATCTAGCTCGACATTAGAAATTCGTGTTTTCATGTAGTTGTTTCTAGTTCCATTATGTTTACGTGGCATAAGAGTGATTACCGCATCTCCCTTTTTATTATCGATGGCATAAAATAAAGCTTTTTCTTAAATTAAATAAAAGCATGTAAAAAGAATTGAACGCGCTTTATACAGGCTCGATTTCACATGCCGCATGTGATATTCTGTAGATTTACTGAGATACTTTTTAAGATTGTGACTTGTGTGTTTAGGATTGTGTGTAACAATGTACTTTATAAGAGCTTGATATCTTTGTATAATATTTAGAAGCGCGCACAACCGTTAAAAAAATTGTTTCGATTCTGCATCGAGGTACATGTAAACCAGATGTGCCCATCATAAACTTACTTACGTGCCGAGCGGCGCGTGATCGGGCGTGAGGAGTACTTACGCTAAACTAAGCGAGATGTAGATTCAGCACTGCTTTTTATTTGAACGTAGAGCTAGTTAACGACGCCACATCTGGTACGTAGTACATATACGTCGATGCTATTTTGCTTACTTTTCTATTTGGATGGCTATTCCATACATAAATAATTTAAGATCGTTTACAAAACGAGAAAAAAACCAACGTCAAATGCCGCGCTCAAGAATCATTTTTAGTACAAATATTGAGGTGTTTATTTCCATATCTCTGGAAATTACAATGGAGCTAAACGGGAAATAGGTTCCTTTTCAACAAAAAAATAACTTTCTAAATTGGTTAATTGACTGCGGTCTAATGTTACAAACATAAAATAAATCATTTGAGAACCTCTTCCTGTTTTAAAGTCGGTTGAAAAGGTAAGAATAATTTAAGATCTTTTACAAAACGATAAATAACGACATCAAATACCGCTCTGGTCATTTTCAGTACTAAGTTTGAGGAGTTTATCTCCATATAATATGTCTCTGGAGATACTTATCAGGTCTCGATGAAATTACAATAGGAGGGACCACCTTGGAAATGTGCCCTATCAATTACATACATACAAAAAAAATAAAAATAAAACATATGTAGACGAATTGAGAACCCAGTATTTGAAATTCGGTTGAAAATAATTCACTTTCAACTTCGACGACAGTCAAACTTTGAAGTCAGTCAAAAACTTCTTGAGTGATTATGTACCTGATATTATAGAAATAGTGGATGCGTAAAGTTTATATGTAACCTCTCTTTCTATCAGGTGCTATTACTACAGGTACAGGTACAATAAAGTTTCATGTTTATTATGCAGAGGGTCAGGTTGAAGCAAGGGTGGAAGTCAGCCAAATGGAACGACTTGTAGACTTGTTCCAATTAATATATCAATGGGCATGCGGTGCAGGACTCGCCATCACATACACAATGCAAATGTTTTAACCTAATTTAACGTCTTATTACGTCGTACTATTATTTATTATGTAGTCTAATTTTTTTTTTGTTTTTGATGTGATACTTCTTTAGGCGCAGTGGGTTAGTAAAATGCAACGGAAGTGACATAGCGTCACGGTCCGAATGCAACGGAAGTAACGTAAATATCATGTTACATTTTATATGTATAAACGCCCTCTATTGTAGCATGGCGTAACTACGAAGACGTATTCGCTATTATTCGTCCCGCTAAATTCAGCAGGATGGAGTTGCACAAGAAATATTAGAAATGTTGAGAAATAAATTGAATGAACTTAATACTCTGAATTCCCACTCTATAAGGGAAGTTTTACCACAGTTTTACTTCTAACGCGTAGCTTTCTACGCACCCTCTTTTTTATATCATATAGGCTAACGTTTGACCACTATCTCACCTGTTGGTAAGTGATGATGCGGTACATATAATTTCCTCTTATAGGTGTACAAAGTATGTTCAGGTTATATAAATTTTTGTCATCGTTGAGATAAGTATGATTTATTTAATACTAGCTGTGCCCTGCGGCTTTGCCTGCATTTAATCTTGGTTAAAAACCTTCCTCTTGAATTACTCTATCTATTGATGAAAATCGCATTAAAGTCCGTTGCGTAGTTTATAAAATCTAAGCTAAGCGTACAAAGAGAGGGATTGATGGCGCGAAACGACTTGGTTTTATACTATGTATGTAAAGAAGTTTTTGGTTCTTGAAAATTATTGATTCATTATTTTTTTCGTATACCTACATTGATAAAATATTTAATGAAGAATTTTCTATTATATTACTTGTACACTTTTATTTATAGAATACCAAAATATAAGCATCTGTTCATGGCAATTGAATGATCTCTCTGTGTGTGTGTGTGTGTGTTGTAGAAATGAAATTCTTAACATAACGTCATATAATTTTACCATTATTCTATAACAATAGAAGAGGCATAGATAGACTACACAGATAGACAATGGCTTATGGCTTTATATAGGTACCTGGTTTGTGCTTAAAATATAAGAAACAAAATGAAGAAAAAGTAGATAATAGATACAAGACTCCGGCATATCAAGCCAACTAAGGTTATTCAACTAAAACTAAACGCCGAAGAATTTTAAAAATGTACCTAACATATTGTAAATCGATAAATAAGCTCAGCATTCAGCAAGTTCGATTATCTATTGATGAATTTATCCATTCCATAAATACATTAAAATGCCTTCAAAGCTTGTGAGGTAAACCATGTGCCGCTGACTGTACTACAGCGTGGAAGGATGAGTCATCGGCCGGCGAACTCGACGCTATTTTAGAATCGCAGACTTCACTGGTGCTCAGATCTAGAGACGCTAGAAGCGACCTTATTTTTTGAAGAAAGAATCACAGTAATCTTCATCGGATGTCATTATTACGTATGTGTTTGTCCATTTTTTTATACGCTTTTATTAGCTTCAGACGAATGTATGTTTGTATGTTAGTATGTAACGGAATCTTTGAACATGATTTTAACCCCCTTCAAAACGTCGGATTAACTCGAAATTTGGCATACTTATTAAGGACCGATAACAATAAATAAATAAAAAAATAAATAAAAAATAAATTCGACTAAAAAATGAAAAATAAATAATAGTTTAAAAACACAAAAAAAATACGCTTTTATAGAAAATCCAACTAAAAAATAGAAAATACATTTTAATAAATTTGAATTAAAAATAGTGTAAGAAAAAATGATTTTATTGTAAAAAATAGCGTGGCTTAAACTTTTATATATTTTTTTTTTGTATAAAAATCGGAAAGCGGTTCACAGAATACATCCACCTTTTAAGTTTCAATTCTGTAGTTCTAATAGTTTCGGAATAAAATGGCTGTGACATACGGACGGACAGACAGACAGACAGACAGACAGACATGGCGAATCTATAAGGGTTCCGTTTTTTCCCATCGGCTACGGAACCCTAAAAACGAAGTCTTTCAATTTCTATGTCAATTTTTATATATTAGTAATGATTAGATAATATGCGTATTATAGTGATATAATATTCTAATATAGTACCTACAGTAGTTTAATAGACTTCATCGTTTGAGCAAGGGAATTTGCTGAAATTAACAGAAAAGTGGGCTGTGAGCAATGCCGGATTAATCACTTAAGAAAGAATCTACTTAAAAACCCATAGAAGATCAAGCTCTTTGAAAGTATTTGCTACGGGCCCCGCGCTTGCTTAATTCAGCACTGGCTATAAGAGAGTGACACAGGAATGTTTGGTGAATTATGCTCTTCTATTTGGTTTAGGTCTTCGTTCCCAGAACGTGGAATACACAGAGATGGTCTAAATATAAAATGCAGTGACATACCATCCGCTCGCACTGCTCCAGTGCGCAAATATCTTTGTCTTATTTATTCTGTGATTTATGTTTAGAGCGCATAAACGTTCAGTAAATATATTAAAGTTCTCATAGATCTAGGCTCTAATATATATTTTCCTATTTCCGTTTTAACCGACTCCAAAAAAAGGAGGAGGTTTCTCAATTCGACCGTATATATGTTTTTTATGTTTGTTCGCGTATAACTTCGTCGTTTATGAACCGATTTTGATTTTATTCTTTTTTTGTTGGAAAGAAAATACCCCAAGTGTGATATCATGGTAATTTTATCGAGATCTGATAAGTATCTCTCGAGATATGGAGATAAACACCTCAAAATTGGTACTGAAAATTAATAGCGCGGCATTGAAGTCGGTTCTTTTTAGTTTTATAAACGATCTTATTTTCTTTTAATAGAAAAACATCCAAATATCAGCTTGGAAATATAAAAAAAAACTTGAACAAAGACTAATATTAGAGGTTACAGAAAGTGCCAACAATCTTAAAGATCTGCTAATAAAATCGCATTTCTAATCTTATACGTGCTATCTGCGACGTTATTTTTATCAGTTTTGATTGAATGACAAATGTCGAAAATAAATTTCTCCTATAAAATTTGGTCTCTTTGTCCGTTTGTAATTTTAGGCTATGGCTACGTAGTAATTATTCTGTGCTATGGCGGCACAAGTCACCGAACCATCGATATAATTACTCCTACCTCCAGTCACCAGTATATAATTACCATTGTGTTCACATTTTCAAGCAAGCAATAAAACCTTAAACCTTACCTTAAACTTCAATCTATTAAAAAAAAAAACAATAAAGAACAATAAACTGCAGCAAGGATAGAAATATTATATTTTCGAAGGAACTCCAAAAGAATGCGAAAAGTTCAAACATGTTACGACGAACATGTTACGAATATTAACTCCAACAATAGGAGTAGCAGATATAGTCTGGCCATAACTGCTGTACACTCCCTGAGGTATGCGCGCGGCGAGACGGGGGGGACGCGTGTATGCGCGCGGCGAGACCGGGGGGACGCGCCCCGTCAGTCTGCCTCTGTTTCCCCGGCTCCCACCTCGCCGCGCATACCTCAGGGAGTGTACAGCAGTTATGGCCAGACTATAGTAGTAGGAGAAATTGTAGCAATTTCGTAAGTGATGAGCTGTCACTAAGTAGTTACACTAAATTCTTACAGCATGCCAATTATCCTATACATACAGCTAGTCTTAACGTATTCTAATTTAGGGCCTGCTAATGAAACTTTGCCGATTAGAATAGTGTAACATAACATCACATAACACAACTAGTTTAGTTAATATGGTCATTTGTAAGCAAGTGGCAGCCCTATCACTGCACCACAGAATAAATAGTAGTCTATTTACTTCAAGTCGCCGTCTATCTGCTTCCAAATTCGGAAACTCTGACTCCTGTGGAATACAAATCAACTCCTTTTTATTATTCAATATAGTAGCATGTATTGAATAATATGACTTCAGTCTATTGCATAAGGATTGAAATTTGAAATAGTCCTTGTGAATGCCTCGTTTACGTCGACCTAGTAGTGCATAACATGGTCGAGTCGAGGCGACGAAATTGTTACGGAAATCACTGTTGCATGTTTCGTGAAATTTTCGTTGTTTCTTAGTGTCACCCAATTACCTAATCGTTGGCAACACGGCTGACCAACTGTTAATGTTTTCGTAATTTATTAACGGTATGTTGAGCGGCCGAATGTGTAAAACTCTGTTCCACATTTTTTTTTTCTTATATGTATAAGCCCGACAGGTACTCGATAATATCTGATCTATAAAGCCATTGATTAACTCAGCTACGCATTTTACGTGAGGACATGTCATGGAAAAAATAATAGTACGAAATGTGCAAGATTTCATGTTACTTACTAAAAGTATGGTGGGTCATTTTTCCCAGGCACCCTGACAGGTGAGCGGAAATAGTCAGTGCGGCGCCTGAAGAGTGTTTAAAGGGGCCTTCTGGGCAAAGAGTCAAAGACCCAGAAGTAGAATCAAAGATAAAAAGATACTAGATAGACCCGTCGGTATAAACCACAGAAATATTAATAATAAGTTATTAATATTTCTGGGGATAAACACAGTAATGGATAGATATCATTACCGTGGTATAAAGGTTGCTTTTTCAGACAGTCAGATAAATCATCTAAGTCTTCAAAGACAAAAAACATTCATTCAGGTACAAATTTGGATTATTTATATTATGCTCTAAAGCGCCCTTGTATGGCCAGTAAGTACCTAATCAAATCAAGTAGACTCGACCGGCCACTTTCCAGGTTTAAAGCAATTATAAGGTTTCAAGAATTTTTATAAGAGCAAGATGAGTACGCAATCCAAGAAATACTAGCCTGGGATCCAGCGTTAAAGTATTTTAAAGATAAAACATACATAGTAGTGTGGGGTTGTATACGCTTACATACTCCAATTTGATGCATGGACTTATATCTAGTAGGCGGAATGGGAAGAAAAACTGATAGTGAAGCAAAGAAGATGACTGACATATCAACTTCGTAGTAGCAACATAGAGATAACAAACGCTCTATTACAAAAGCCTAAATAAAGTAGTTTGATGATTTTATCTACGTAACACGTTTTTACTATCTTGGCGTATGTTTATATCTGGTGGCGCCAAATATTATGTAATTAGTAAAATTAAAAAAGACCAGTATCCATTCCATCTTCCCATAACCCTATACCTATATACATGCACGCACAGTGCCTGTCCACGAAGCACGCGCAGCCAATCAGCGCGATCCCCGCGTGTACACCCGCACCCTCTAGCGGCGCAGGAGTGTCAGTTCACATTCAAAACTCGAGAAACTATATACGCCCGCTATTACAAAAATCAATATTTTGCACATCCCGCGTCATAATAACCTTTTAAATATATTCTTTGGTCGTGCCTGTATTTAATAAATCCAGAGAACTGAGTGCGGTGGCCGTGTGTTCATGAGAAGCAGTTGACGGTGCTGATCGGAGCTGGAGCAGCCCCTCGGAGAAGGTCAGTGCTGCATGTCTCCTGTCCTCCACATTTCCTGCCCACTTTGTTTTCTTTTCATACTGGATCTATAGTACGCTCAATATCGAAGATTTATTTACCTATTAAAAATTCGTTGGCGCGACCATAGTGGTCCTTCGAACCTTGATTACCCAGCCGCCCTTATTAGGTTCCTCTAATTTAGGTCTCTAATAAGAGAATTTACGTATTTTGTGCAAACATAAATTTACTGCGATAATACAGCAAAATTCCCACCGAATAGATCGATATTACGTCATCCATTCTGGCACAAAAGTACGCATAAAACCGCTCTTAGTATATATTTTTTTGTGTATTACTCGTTACTATTAATATATACAAACATATTCACATTTAAAAAATCGATATTTCATTATTTTTACTCAAATAATATAGCAATTTCAACGTAAATCTAGCTCCTACCTCCCATAATTTTATTAAATTCTCAGTACACCCTCCGACTACAATAATAGTGACCTTTGTAGCTTACCCGACCGCGTAAAGAGTAAGACCACGAAATTTGCTTGGTCTACCCTTAATATTCTATACATTTATGATCTATTGGTTTGTTCGGAGTATTTAGATAATTGTTTTATCTTTTATTTGTAATAGTTATTTAATACATAACAATGGCACCAAAAAAGCAAGTCGCTAGTTCGGAAAATGATAGCGGCGATGCTACGCAACTAGATCTAGACTCACAATTGCTTATGCTACAGGCTAAACGCGAAGCGATTTTCGAAATTGTCCAAAAAATGTATGATTTGTCTTCGAGGGTTCATATCGATACCGCGGCGAGGGAGGAATTTCTTGATGAGTCATCTGAGATAGATTCATTACGCGATGAATTTAAAAGTGTTCTCGATGAATATAACCTACGTATGTTGACCTTATCTCCGACCGCGAAACCGGAATATCATAGTCTCGTGGCGTTTGAGTCTGTATGTAGTCGAGTCAAACGAGCTAAGTCTAATTGTACGACAGACTTACTACCTAGTAATTCTCGAGACAACGGTACAATCACTAGACCAAAATTACCTCCTATTGAGTTAATTCAATTTTCTGGGGATATTCGTTCGTGGCCTTTGTTTTACGCGAGTTTTAAATCTACTGTCCACGACAACCCGCAATTATCGGACGCCGAGCGATTATACTACCTGTTAGGCAAACTGAACGGGAAGGCTCAAGCTGTATGTGCTGGTATAACTCCAAGCGCGGAGAATTACCACCTCATACTGAAAACGCTCAACGATAAGTTCGGAGATCAGCGTATGTTGGTAGCTACATATATAAATCAAATTATCGATTTTAAACCGCTTCAAACCGCTTCTACTGCGAATTTCGATTGTTTTACGGAAATGTTTTCCAGTGCAGTAGCTGCGTTAAAAAACCTTAAATTAGACAATTTAACCGATTTAATATTAATACATATCGCGCTTCAAAAAATTGATTCGGAGACTGTACACGCGTTTCAGTTACAGTTCGCTTCAAAAATGCCTAACTTTGACGATTTAGTTGAATTTATAAATAATCGCTCTAAAGTTTTAGAGCGTACTCAACCTGCGATCAGTCACTCTGCGCGATCAACTATTCCTAAAAGTAACAATAAGAATAATCGCCAATCGGATGCAGTCTCGCTGCCACCGCCGAAATATCAGGCTTATGTCAATACAACGGCGGTAGATTCCGCAACTAACAAATGCCTTTGTGCTAATATAGTTCATCAACATCTCTATAAGTGTGCCGACTTTAATATGATGACTCCGACCGATCGATTTCGGCGCGTAAAGGATATGAATGCTTGCGTGAATTGTCTTAGTTTAAGACATAAAATAAAAACATGTACTTCTAACTCAAACTGTCGCGTCTGCAATCTAAAGCATCATACTATGTTGCATTTTGATCGCGACAATTCGATCATCCCTCCGCCTTTGCATCCAGATATCGCCGCTCCGGTGCCGGAACCAGCGGCGGCTCGCGAACTGTCATCGACGTCTGCACCACGTAGCGGGCTCGTATTCCCCTCCGCACCTACCTCGCCCGCACCCGCGCCTGTGCCCGCTCATGCCTCGCTCGATGTAGCACTGTGCGCTACGCACACGCTACGGGCTACGGAGGAGATAAGCGTTTCACAGACAGCTCCCGCGCATAATATGAATACTACTGTGTTATTGTCGACTGCGCAGGTAGTCGCGTATGACAATAAAGGCGAGCGACATATTATTCGCTTGTTATTAGATTCGGCGTCTCAAACTAATTTTATTACTAAGGAATGTTGTGAACTCTTAGGCATTCCATTGCAAAATTCTAAATGCACGGTTGTTAAAGGGTTCGGTGGAGCCGAAAAGGTAATTAATACCAGCCCGATAGACTTAACATTTTTCTCGCGATTTAATGATAACATTAGATTCCAAATTTCACCGCTTGTCGTCGATCGAATCACTGAATTGTTGCCTACCGCCACTGTAGACACGTCCGTTCTATCGCACCTGTCGGGACTGCCGCTCGCGGACGAGAACTTCGCAGCGCCTGACAAAATAGACGCATTGATAGGCGCTTCTTTGTTTCCGCATCTTCTTCTTACGGAAGTTATAAAACCAAGCGACGCATCATTCCCCTCCGCGTTACGTACCATATTGGGGTACGTTATTATGGGTTCTGCACCCACGTTGCCTGAGTTGCCTCATTGTGTCGACCAAGCTTTGACGTGCTGCCATGTACGAGATCCCGTCGCTATTGACTCGCTAGTAAAGCGCTTTTGGGAACTTGAAGAGTTGCCCTCCGCATCGCCCGTTCAACATCCCGATGACGTTGAATGTGAAATGTTTTATAAGGCTACTACAACCCGCGACTCAACCGGCAGGTACGTTGTCGCGCTGCCGTTCAAAGATGACGTTTATAAACTCGGTAGTTCCTTTGATATTGCACGCAGGCGATTTTTGTGTTTAGAGCGAAAATTAGAATCCTCACCCAAGTTACGCTCGGCATACGATGACGTCATTCGGGACTATATAGGTAAGGGTTATATTTCACCCGCGCCTCCGTATGACCCACAGAGTCCGCTTCCTAATTATGTAATACCGCACCATGGGATCGTACGCGAGGACAAAGCTTCGACTAAACTGCGCATAGTGCTAGATGCCAGCGCCACTACGGCCGGCAATCGACCATCATTAAACGATGTTCTCCACTCTGGACCGAATATGCAAGGCGACTTATTTCAAATACTTTTGAATTTTCGCTTATACGCCGTCGCGATGACCGCAGACTGTCGCCAACAGTTTCTGCAGATAGGTATGCGAAAAACTGATCGTCGATTTCAGTGTTTCCTATATCGCTTTCGGCCGCAAGATCCGCTAGTCTTATATAATTTTGAACGCGTTTGCTTCGGCGTCAAATCCAGTCCCTATCATGCGCTTCGCACAGTAAAACAGCTGATTGAGGATGACGGTGCGCAATATCCACTCGCGAGTAACATAGCGTCTTCCTCGCTGTACATGGACGATATCGCCTTCTCCGTTCTCAGTGAGCGCGAGGCGGTATCTGCATCTCAGCAATTGATTGACCTATTCAAAGGAGCACAGTGGGATCTCGTGAAGTGGAACAGTAACTGCCGCATTGTCTTAGATAATATACCCGATACGCACAAACTTTCCACCGAGGTGGAATTCGATAAGTCTATGCAACATAAAATTTTAGGTTTGCATTGGTCCACGGATGATGACGAATTTTATTTTAAAATATCCGCACCCACCGCGATGGAGTGCACTAAGCGCTCCATTTTGTCTACCGTCGCACGCCTGTGGGATATTATGGGTTTTGTCGCCCCTACAGTCGTATACGCGAAGCTATTAATAAAACAACTGTGGCAGCTGAATCTCGGTTGGGACGATTTACCGCCACCGCACATTATTAAGATGTGGAAACAGTTCTGCGCCGAGCTGCCGGCTCTCAATAGCCTACGTATTCCTCGTCATATCGGTGTCACGAAAAACTGTGCCGTCACGCTTTTGGGGTTTAGTGATGCTAGTGAGCACGCTTATGGAGCCGTAATTTATGCACATGTTCACTCCCGGTCAGGTAACTCAGTGCAGTTGGTGTGCGCGAAGTCTAAGGTCGCTCCTACTAAACCACTCACGATTGCACGTCTCGAGCTTTGTGGCGCGCTTTTAATGTCAAAAATGCTTCGCATGGTCCTTGATAATTTCTCACGTCAGCTCTCCATCAGCACGTACGCGTTCGTCGATTCCAAGGTCGCATTGTATTGGATCAAAAGTTCGCCGCACCGGTGGCAAACGTTCGTCGCAAATAGGGTCGTACAGATCACCGAAAATATTCCACCTGAAAACTTTTATCATGTACCTGGGGTTGAGAATCCCGCCGATATTATCAGCCGTGGTATAACCCCGCAGAAATTATTATCTCATCCTCTATGGGCTCACGGCCCAGAGTGGGCCGCCGCCGACCCATCAGAATGGAATCTCCAGAGCCTCGACGGTCTGCCTATAAGAGACATACCGGAACAAAAGGTTCTAACGCATGCCGTATGTATACCCGTGAGGCGTTGTGCTTTATACGAGCTAGCTCTTCGTATATCCTCGTGGAGCAAGCTTCTACGTATAATCGTATACGTATGTAAGTTTGGAAAGCTATTACCTCGCCGAGACACTGTTGCAGTAACCGCCGACGACATTGCCATTGCAGAAACTAAATTTCTTCGCGCCCTACAACGTCAGCACTTTGTAGAAGAATATCTTAATATTAAAAATAATAAACCTTGCTCCCAGGCATTTAACCGTTTAAGACCGTTTATCGAAAACGGTTTGATTCGCGTAGGCGGTCGGCTCGTCAATTCCGCACTACCCTATGAGCAAATGCACCCTATAATATTACCGCGTAATGATCCTGTTGTAAATATGATCGTCGACTACTTCCACATAAAATACCTGCACGCTGGTCCAGAATTATTAATATCTCTTTTACGCCAAAAATTCTGGATATTCTCCGCACGCTGCGTAGTGAGACAACAAGTCCATATGTGCAATACCTGTTTTCGTTCGAAACCACGTCCAAATTATCCGCTTATGGCCGATTTGCCTGATTACCGCACGCGTCCAGCCTTAAAATGTTTTTCGAGTACGGGTTGCGATTATGCGGGGCCAATTGCTTACACTCCCGTGCGCCGCCGTGGTGCACGAAGTGAGAAGGCATACTTATGCATATTTACATGCCTGACTACTCGTGCCGTTCATATCGAAGTTGCCACTGACCTTAGCACACCTACATTTCTCGCAGCGCTTAAGCGATTTATTTCTCGTCGCGGACCAGTCCAAACCATGTACTCCGATAATGGTACTAACTTCAAAGGAGCCGGTTCCTATCTTCGAGATCTTTACGCGTTTCTGAACAATGAATATCGCCAAAGGGTAGAACAGGAGTGCGCTGAGAGTCGCATCGTCTGGAAATTCATTTGTCCCAACTCACCACACTTTGGAGGTGCTTGGGAAAGCATGGTCAAGGTTATTAAAACAATTCTGTTTCGAGTAATCGGTCAACAAATTCTGTCTTACGAAGAGCTCAATACCGTAATCGCACAGATTGAGTGCCTGCTAAACTCACGCCCGCTAACAGTAATGAGTTCGGATCCCGCTGAGCCATCTGCTCTGACGCCGGGTCATTTTTTACATACCGCACCTATATATTCTCTACCCGCACCCTTACAGTCTGAACCCATTAGTTTGCTTCATAGGCATTCGCTGATGGACAAGTTGGTTCAGTCCTTTTGGCGCCGCTGGCAGGTAGAATACTTGCACGGGTTACAGGTCAGACAGAAATGGAACACTCCATCCGCGCCCCCCTGGAACCCCTGGAACAGTCGTGGTGGTGATGAACGACAACTCACCGCCTCTGTCCTGGCCGCTAGCTATCGTAGAAAGGGTCCATCCCTCCAGAGACAATGTCACGCGCGTGTGTACCATAAGAACTGCCAAGGGAACCTATCTACGCCCGGTTGTTCGATTATGTCCGCTTCCGAGACAGTAACTTTATTTATTGGCCTCATTTATTAATTAACACATCGCATTAGTCTATAGATATTAGTAATTAAAGTTTATAGTCCGCATTTCTATAATTAGGTAAACTCACGCGCATTGAGCGCTTGTCTTATTCTTGTTACTTCTTTAATGGTGACCCATTAAGGGCGGGTGGAAATGGTGGCGCCAAATATTATGTAATTAGTAAAATTAAAAAAGACCAGTATCCATTCCATCTTCCCATAACCCTATACCTATATACATGCACGCACAGTGCCTGTCCACGAAGCACGCGCAGCCAATCAGCGCGATCCCCGCGTGTACACCCGCACCCTCTAGCGGCGCAGGAGTGTCAGTTCACATTCAAAACTCGAGAAACTATATACGCCCGCTATTACAAAAATCAATATTTTGCACATCCCGCGTCATAATAACCTTTTAAATATATTCTTTGGTCGTGCCTGTATTTAATAAATCCAGAGAACTGAGTGCGGTGGCCGTGTGTTCATGAGAAGCAGTTGACGGTGCTGATCGGAGCTGGAGCAGCCCCTCGGAGAAGGTCAGTGCTGCATGTCTCCTGTCCTCCACATTTCCTGCCCACTTTGTTTTCTTTTCATACTGGATCTATAGTACGCTCAATATCGAAGATTTATTTACCTATTAAAAATTCGTTGGCGCGACCAATATCTATGCAACGGAATCTTTAAACGCAATTTTCAGTAAGTTTATGATGTCCGATTAACTTGACAAGTGGCACACGTATCGAGTACCGATGACAGTGCAATAATGTCATAACTTCTTTAATCTTGATTAGCGTCACCAGAATTAGAAAATATTATATATAAAAAATGGGTGTTGTTTTTGTTACTTTAAAACTAAATTTACTTTTTATTAGAGCCTACCTTAAGCGCCATCTAGCTTTAATGAGGACGAGTATAACTAAAGTTACTAGGATTCCCTACGATTAATTAAATACATTATTTTTTTAGTTAGCCATTTTAAAGGTAGTTTCTCGGACGACGTCGCCCTTAAAATCATAGACGATAAGAAGTCGTTGATTAGATTAATTAAAAGAAATTACAAGAAAGTACAGTGTTGAACTCAAATTTGCAAATCTTCCTAAATACTTAAATAAATTTAATGCAAAAACATATATATATACACACAGATATTTAGAGGACAGTTAACTGTTCAAAGTAGCGGACGTGAAGCAAATTTCATCGCGACTTCATTAATTTAGATGAGGTTGTATAACAGTTTCGCTTAATAACGTGCATGACATTGATATACGAGTAGCTGTTGTAACAGATGTGTTACACATGCAGCTGTCCAATCGATGCAGTTAGCAGCTACTTATCACGATTGTTCATCACTTAGCATGCTGATAATACTCGTACATTCTTGGCCACGTAAGAGAAATTTCAGGATCTGATTTAAAGTTCCGTCGGCTCATTGAAATTCACATTCGCCTAAAATTGTTGCGATCAGTAGGGTTATTCTCAATCATTCTAAAGCAAATTCGGATTGGGAAACTGCCTTTACTTCGACTCGGAACTTTGCAATTCACAATGCTCCAATCGTTTACTTTTGATAATTAAGTTAAGCGGTTAAGTTTGAGTAGGCCTCCTGAGATCGCTAGGATCGAGAGGTGCAATTATACTACACGGAAATGAATTTTATAACAAATCGTTGACTGCTACCATTTTACGAAGACCCATCTCCTGGCTCTACTGTAGCGTTTTTGGGGCCATTAAGTTGGTACAATAGCGAGCGCACCGACAGGCTGGTCCCTACGCAAGTTATATTATATTTATATAATACTAGCTTATACCCGCGACTTCGTTCACGAACACCAAGAATTGTATCACTGTAAAGCTCTGTCAATCATCATTTGCGTGATCTGAGTTATAAAAAATCATGATTCTATTTTCACAAAAAGTAGCCTATATTCATCCTCATGTTATAAACGAAAGTATCTCCTTGTAAATTTCAGTTAGATCGGATCGTCCGTTTAAAGGCGTGATTAGGTAACAAACAGACATAGCGACAGAGTTACAAACGTTTTTGTAATACATATTAAAATTTATATTATATTACATTACATAAAATAATAAAAATAAAACTGTTCAATGTCGGATTTAATTTTTTATGATGTAGACCACTTTATTACCACCTCCCCGCCCCATGTATCTTTTTGTATGTATGTATGTATGTATGTATGTATGCATGTATGTATGTATGTTCGGGTGGAATCATGGAAGCTAAATTAGACCCACTTCCCGATGTCTGATTGGACTCAAATTTGGTGTACTTGTGTATCTTCGGTGACAATACAATGATATGGTACCGTAGAGCTGGTCTGATGATGGAGACGGAAGGTGGCAACGGCATCTCTGTGATAAAACAACATAACCCCTCCGAGTTTGTGCTCGTTCGATTTGTCTTGAAGAGAACTTTACGCCTAGATGATATTCAGGGTCTGATGATGAAGCTGGAAGGTGGCCACGGCATCTCTGTGCTAAATCAACATAACCCTACCGAGTTTGGGCTCGATTGGTATGTCTTGAAGATAACTTTTCACCTAGATGATATTCAGGGTCTGATGATGAAGCTGGAAGGTGGCCACGGCATCTCTGTGATAAATCAACATAACCCTACCGAGTTTGGGCTCGATTGGTTCGTCTTGAAGATAACTTTTCACCTAGATGATATTCAGGGTCTGATGATGAAGCTGGAAGGTGGCCACGGAATCTCTGTGATAAATCAACATAACCCTACCGAGTTTGGGCTCGATTGGTTCGTCTTGAAGATAACTTTTCACCTAGATGATATCCAGGGTCTGATGATGAAGCTGGAAGGTGGCCACGGCATCTTTGTGATAAATCAACGTAACTCTACCGAGTTTGGGCTCGATTGATTTGTTATGAAGAGAACTTTACACCTAAATAATATCCAGGGTATGATGATGAAGCTGGAAGGTGGCCACGGCATCTCTGTGATAAATCAACGTAACTCTACCGAGCTTGGACTCGATTGATTTGTCTTGAAGAGAACTTTACACCTAGATGATATTTAGCGACTGGTGATGAAGCTGGAAGGTGGCTACGGCATCCCTGTGATAAAATAACATAACCCCAGTGAATTTGGGCTCAAATGATTCGTCTTGAGGAGCACTTTACACTTAAATGATAGCCAGGATCTGATGATTAAGCTGTAAGGTGGCCATGGCATTTCTGTTATAAAGCAACATAGCCCCACCGAGTGGATTGATTTTCCTTGAAGAGCACTTTACCCATAATTACATCAAATATCCGTGGAATATTTTAAAACATCATGCCTTCTCTTAAACACTTAGGTTGTAGGTGGGTAGTCGATATCTATACCTACATACTAAAAAGTTAAAAATAAATTATAAGTAAAAAATATTTTTAATAACCGGCAAAGTGCGTGTCGGGCTACGCGCAGTGTAGGGTTCCGTAGTAGCATGTTATTCAATGCAAGTCTTTACCCGCTATAAACAAGCAACTAGGTACTCCGCCTTTGTCACTTTAAAGGATTTATTCTAAGGATTTTGTATTTGGTACAAAATTGTCCAACACCCAAGTTCAACGACTATTACTGCTAAACTAATAAAGTTATCTTAACCGCTATAATTTTCCTTTAAAGTTTATGAAATGCGCTATTATCACGAATTTTTCCAGATTTTTCAAGCCAGCAGTTTAGCTTTTAGAGGGGGGGGGGGGGACGCCCTACTGGAACAAAAATTTGCACTTTAACGTTTAATATTTCGTAAATGGAGCATTCAATCGAAAAATGGTATTAGCAACCCTTTAGTCATTTTAAAAGACCTATTCAACGATACCCCATACGATGGGGTAGACGATGAAAAAAAAAATCATCCCCACTTCACATATAGCTACGATAAAAAAAAAAATTTCAAAATTTTTTTTCAGCACTTTATCGACGTCATTCATTTACATACTCCCACAAAATTACAGCTTTCTAGTATTAGCGGTCTCTTAGCAAAACCTTGGACAGACAGACAGACGGACATGACGAAACTATAAGGGTTCCTTGTCAGGACTACGGAGCTCTAAAAACAAGCTTTTATCTGGGACAATGAACTAAAATGTTAAAAATAAATTCTAGTAAGTATTTGGCGTGTAGGTACTTACCTATAAAAGCTTTTTTTTTAAATATTTTTTACTTATAATTTATTTTTTACTATTATCCTCTGAAATCGAGTGGGCGTCCTTTGAAATCTGCCGCCTCTAGGGCGCTGCCGCCCCTAGGCCGCGGCCTATAACGGCCTATTGACAAATCCAGGACTGAAACCGTTCGTATTTAGTTTACACTCTTCAAAATGAAAGTCGCATTTCTGAACATTTGTCAGCATCAATCCTGATATACTGATATGCGGTATGCGCGACTCCTCATGACACGATAAGGCAAGGCTTCTGCGATGTTTTTATCAGCGCGATCATACGTATTGAATTTGTTTTTATCTTTGAGCACAATTTTCTCTGAAATTGGACCTGAATTTCTTACGCGTTACAAATGCGAATGTGAATGAAACTATGTGCATGTATGTCATATTTTTACTGTTATTATTCTACACATAATGTTGATGGAGTTTCGTAAAAATTTTTAGTAGAACAAGTACTTTGAGTAAGTATAGGTAGGTAGGTGTAATTTTTATAAGGTCTAAGTGCTTTTGTATACCTAAGTTTTAAAATTAATAACATTTGTGCCTAAAAGTTTTAGGATCAACATGTGTCCCCTATAGGTATAATAATGAATAATCAGCGGTGCCGATTTTGTGTTAAGCACACTTTATGACAGGACTTTGTTTTGTCACAAATTTCGAAAAATTTGATCCAATCTTTCAAACAAAAATCTATTTTTTCTTTCCCTTGTGGGCTGTATTTTTTTGATCCATAATGAAGCCCAATTGAATAACACAGACTTTTGCAGAAAAGAATTACGGGTTTTTTTTGTATCAGTTTGTGTTTCACAGAGTCTAACTGTCTAAGTCTTAGACAGTGTAGAGAACAATTATATGTATAGATAATAATATGATACTACTAGACATACTTAGTCTATAACCAAATAATTATAAGTTCTTTTTTAAGTTTTCGTGGTCACTTATCAATTTCTTATAACTATTAACGTACATGGTAAATATCCCGTAAATTATTCTAATAATATAGTCCATAATTTCCCCGCGTAGTGTGTTTAGCATGCCAACTAGATGGCAGGAGTGCGCAGGTCATTCACCTTGGCTGTTTAGAAGGTTGGACCTTATCGACCTATCGCAAGGATCTCAATGATTAGGTACCCAGAAGTGTCGCTTATTGATAACATGATAAAATGATACAGATGGTTAGCATCTTTGGAGATAAGTCGTATTTTTGTAGTGGTAGGACTTCTGCAGTTCACCTGGGCGGTGCCACCACTTTTCCACTTTGATTTGTAAATGATCTTAAATTATTTCTCGGTCGGGTTTGATACCTTAGAAAAACTTCAAGCATAAAATAGCTTTTACTATACTCGCCGAGCTTAACCAGTTGATCAATAGAAACAGTTATAAAGCATTTGGTACTGCATTTCCTACTGTCCAGTCTAATATTATTCACCAACCGGAAGTATGTATTTATATCCCTCGTCCGTCTACCGAGCAGCATATCTAATTCAATCATCGCAGGAGATTATCAATGCCGTGACAGACGCATCTAGATTTTATAATAAACCTATGGTTGTTTCTTAATTGCTAGACTGTGTAATATTTACTTTGTTTTTATACTAGAAGAGTTTGTACTCGTATACAAGGTTCACACCAGGCGAATTTTGTTGTTCAACTTTTTATAATGAACGATACGAGTACTTAATCGATACATTTCTATCGATTAAATCGCAATCAAATAGCTTAATTCTTAAATTAAAAATAGATTTTTGTGTTGTTTTGTTATTTTGAGCACAGAGTAATTATGAGAAATAAAATCTAATTAAAAATCAGTAGGTATAAAACTAAGACAAATTTTAGTGGGCAATATTGGATTGTAAAACTGTGGCAAAAACATGTAGGTACTAGTCGTTCCATTATCGAATCGAAAGTAGCAGTTTATATTAATACCAGTAATTTTTAACACCTGGAATTGGACTTTCTAAGAGATAGATATTATCAGTCTCACGTGATTATAGAAATACACAAAACAGTTCCTATTCAAATTCCTCTCCAAAACACCAGACATTTGGTCATGCTCTTCACAAGTAAAAATAATAAAAAGGTCAGAAGCTTACCTATGTGACCTGTGTGCTGAAAGTTGGTGGGATTACCGATCATGGACCGGTCTATTCTCCGCCTTGTGCGCTGCGCCTGCGCTGCCGGCTGATAGCAGCAAGCGAACCATTGCAGCCACATGTCACTTCCAGTACTGGCCATTGTTCTCAATCCTGTCACTTCTAGAAGCTCTATTTCAAGAGCTTCGATCGAACCCGTCCGATACGGCCGCGCACTAAACACTGATACTTAAACTCTCGTGGATTATCGAATCTCGAGATCACGTCACAATCGAGATTGTTTCACTCGCATATCATCTGCGTTTTGATAACGATAGCATGGTTCGGTTTCTACGACACCTGAAACAAAAGAAATGTCATTTGTTTATTTCAGTAGATTAGTAGAGGATGAAATGTTACGAAGTATACAATTTGTTTCAATACTGTACCTAACAGTATAAGCGAGACAGGAGCCGGTCTTTGAATTATAAGAATTAGGAAGCCTTCGTACGGAGTATGTCTGAAACTGGAGTGATTCTGACACTCAAAATCAGTTCAGTGAAAAATGAGTTGATATCTCTTTAAACTAATATAATTCGCTAGTAATGATCTGATAACAAAAACAATCTGTTTGTTGGACATTAGAGTATGTTAATGAGTTTTTATCAGTGTTTAATTGTTCTATTGACCTTAACGGGAAACCATTAGGTAGTTGAGACCAATTAAGAGCTTGAGATCAATATCGACTTGGACAAAGCTGACATTCATTTTGTTTGTTTGTGCCAGTCGCGGCTCTCGAACCTCGAGACGTTGTTGTCAAGTTTTGTTCTTTGTTTTCCGACTAGATTGTCAAGCTAATGTTCTGTTCTATTTGTTCATAGATTAGGATCAAATGGAATCTACCAATCGCTTGTAATAATTAAGCAAAATACTATATACTATTATTTATTCGGTAGCCAAAATAGGTACTTACACTATTACTAATAAGTAAAGTAATAATTTTAATTAATTAGTAAAATAACCTCTTTTACGATTTGTAAGTAAAGTGTTAAGTAGATGATCGACTTGTTATTGACAAGTAAGGTTCGCATAAGTCAATACAGTTACCTACTTTGTCTACTATTTTGTCCCACTGAATGGTCAATGCCTCTTTCACATTTGACACGGCCACGGCCACAATATGGCCATATAATAATAGGGCCATATTGTGGCCATAGGTATATTTTTAGTGTGAGCTCAGATCCACCCCTGCCTAAGTGTGCATCAATACCTTCAGTTTTATTTCAGAAAGACAAAATAAAAGTCATCCGCTTAACAATTTTTATCGCACAAATTGTTTATTGGATGCTATTGTAGGCGAATTAACGAATCTACCATTAAAATATGACAAGGTATAATCAACCTCGTGGTAAGGAGAAGAAAATATGTACAACACAATATGTAGTTATATTTTGAGGGCCCGGTGGCCCAGTGTTAGAACGGTCGGCTTTGTCGCCAGAGGTGGGTGGTGAATTCAAACGCCGCCGCGAACCAACGTATTTTTCTTTCGAAAAATGTATGTGCGCATTTTATAGTGGCCCTCCGGTGAAGAAAAACATCGCTGCATCGGCAAGAAACCCTCAGCCCCCGGTATGGTGGCACGACACTGTCTAATGTCCGCCTGAGAGTCACACAGTGCGAAAATTCAGACTTCATTCTTATCTTAGATAACATTACCGTGCAAATGACAAATTCAATTTAATCCGTATGCTCTAACAACAAGGTTATAATTGCTTTGTAGAACAAAACGGCTCAATTGAGAGATACCAGGGTGGGAGTGTGTCCTTGTCTAACAACCTGATAGTCCTATATATGTTCTATACTATATGTATGGTATATATATAAGATGTCCATACAAAAGAAAGAGACAAACTCCGTTCAAGGTCGTTCTCATGGGGGCCAGTGTACGCGATCGAGTTTAATATGTAGTAGGTCTGTGTGAACACCTACTAACAAATTAAGATCATTTATTCGTAGATGTGTGTGTAGACGTAGTTTAGTTATGTTATGGGTAATTTGCTTAATATCCAATATCTTATGACCACGGTCAATGCAACTTGATCGAAACATCGAGATAAACAAACCAAAATATTATCTGCAATTTCTAGAAACCGAATGCTTAATTTCTAATCTCAATAAATAAAATCAATGCAATGATACAATAAATCTGTCATCTATACTAATATTATAAAGAGAGAACATTTGTATTTTTGTATTATTGTATGTTTGTAATGATTTGGCTCAAAAACTACTGGACCGATTTAAAAAATTCTTTCACTAATATATAGAATGGACTTTCGAAATGAAAATAGGCTATATATTATCCCGTTTAAATCAAAGGTACATCCGTGGAGACCTAATTTGCAACCTAAGTCGACAAAAAAACGGTCGAAAAAACACGTTTCTTTCGAACGCTGCTCAATTGAAAATAGATAGAAGAATATTTTCTATGGAAGAATTGTACAACTTAATAAGACCTACAAAAAAGTCCGCGACAGCATACGTCTATCTCTTAAGGTTGACTCACAGTAACCATTTTAATCTCTAATTTTTTGTTAAAAAATATTACATAACTTCCAAGGCTATTTTCAAGTATATAGTATTAATCCTTATCCAAATAATTACGTTAATTAGCTTGGCCACATATCATAGATTTAAATTGTCCTTTACAGTATATAATTAAAATGAAAACTCTAGAAGATATCACAGATTTCACATACACGCATCGCAAAATTAATAAAATATTTGCAGTGAAACCACAGATTAGGTCATAGTTACTTCGAAAATATTATTATAGGCTTAGCTATTCTGTAGATCCCCACCGATCACAATCAATTTGAAGTCAATATAGTATAATAATATGATCTATTGTGTAAAATAATAATGATCTATATGTATAATAATATAATATTTAAACCACCCCGACCCGACTGATCTATGTATTAATCTTTTCATTAAAAGCATTCCAATGACTCTAAACACGACATTTAAAATATGAGTTATAAGTTGGTGAGGATTTGAGTATTCTGTAGAGTCAATGCTTCCATATTCTTACAATATCGTTGAAAAAGATTTTAGAATTGATCAGACCTATGAAAATTGATTTCATAGCGCAATTAACTAGAAAAAACTGGCCAAGTGCAAGTCGGACTCGCACTAGTGGGGTTCCGTACCACACTACAGTATTTTATAAGATCGAGCAAAAAATACCACTATCGTTTTTCGCCAGCAAAAAATAATAATTAATAAATACTTTATTTATTATAACGCCATCTAACGTCTAACAAAGGAGTTAGGGATCGACATTTCAATATAACGCCATCTATGGGATGTTTACCTAACTAAGCGTTCATAGATGTAGTGAAATGCCGAAAAACACGTTTCTTGTATATACCCTCTATTATTTTTAACTTTATTCTGTTTTTAGTATTTGTTGTTATAGCGGCAACAGAAATACATCATCAGTGAAAATGTCAACTGTCTAACTATCACGGTTCATGAGATACAGCCTGGTGACAGACGGACAGACAGACAGACAGACTGACAGACAGACAGACAGACAGACAGACAGACAGACAGACAGACGGACAGCGGAGTCTTAGTAATAGGGTCCCGTTTTACCCTTTGGGTACGGAACCCTAAAAACTCATAGTTTTATAACAATAGAACGAATTTTCATGAATCAAAGCTAAGAAACTCGATGAAGACATCTATCAAACAAAATAAAACCATCAATAATAAAATCAAAATTGGTTCATCCGGCTGGGTGCTAAGATGCTATGCAGACACACAGATACACACGTTAAACGTATAATACCCCTACTTTTTGCGTCGGGGAACGCCGTAAGGTTACGGCGGCAGATGTTCTCCTTGGTGTTAAACTACTTTTCAACCGACTTTCAAAAAGAAAGAGGTTCTCAATTCGTTTTTTTTCTTTTTTTTTAGTGTGGATGTTACGCGATTACTCCGTCAATTGTGAACCGATTCGAATGATTATTTTTGTAATCGGTAGGGTACGTTTCCGAGGTGGTCCCATTGTAATTTCATCGAGATTTGATAAGGTAGGTATGTTTTTTTTCTTTTTTTTGTGTGGATGTTACGCGATTACTCCGTCAATTGTGAAAAGATTAGAATGATTATTTTTGTAATCGGTAAGGTACGTTTCCGAGGTGGTCCCATTGTAATTTCATCGAGATTCGATAAGTATCTCTAGAGATATGACGATAAACGTCTCAAACTTGCTACTGAAATTGACTCGCGGGGCATTGAAGTCGGTTGTTTTAGTTTTTAAACTATCTTAATTATTGGTAGATTTAATGATCCCACTACCTCTGTACGAAAACTCATGATTCATGAATGCACATAAAACTTTCATTGGTTAGTATATAGCTAGGATTAGAACCAACGACCGTCGGGTCAGAATCAGGGTAACTATCCTTCACGCCAAAGGGCCGTCCAATATCACTACGTAAGTATCATAAAACAAATTCCATTACTGCGTCTGTCTGTCTGTCTGTTCGCAATAATCTCAAAAGCTACAGAACGGATTATCATGCGGTTTTCACCAATACCCAGAGTGTTTATGAGGAAGGTTTAGGTGCATAATTCGTTAAGGTTTTGTGTAAATTGGTTGACATATGACGATGATTGTTAAATATGTAATATTTTATATTCGATGCAACATACTGATGCAAATTTTATTTTGTAGGCATATATGTTCTACCCGTGCGAAGCCGGGGCGGGCTGCTAGTATTATTATAAGCCGTAAACCTGTCCACGAGCACAGAATAAATAATAGTACTTCGTACCACGAGACATGAAAGTGAGAAGGAGAAAGATATATCGTACTAGAAAATAATAATTGCTTCAGTATTTCTAGCCTAGATGACGGCTTATTATAATAAATAGGTAAAAGCAATAATAAGCCATTTTCTCCGGCCTCTTGGCAAGTTCTGGTGTCCTGGTATGTTTGGTAATTAAAACATTCTAGTTTGATTAAATGCCGACCTGCTAGGCTATTCTGTAAGCTATCTCGACAGCGGAATCCGCGGTGAGATTCAAATTACGTATTACGAAATTCAACCGTATACCAACGTAATACGATTGAATTTCGTAGTACGAAATTTTAATCTCACCGCGGATTCCGCTATCGAGATAGCTTACAGAATAGCCTAGCTGACCTTGTATGTAAGCCATACAATAACTAAAATTATGTGGCATATTCTAGTTTGTGAATTAAAAATGACCCAAGGTTTGTGCTTAATAAATTATAATAACAGACCTTGAGGAATTGGTGTTCTTATTTTAATATTTTTGTCAAATGTCGTTGAGAAAAACAATAGAATGCAGGTCCATACAAATCACTGAAAGCATAGTCTGTATTTGGTTTTATGGTTTAGAGTTTAGATGAAACGCCTTAAGACCTCTCATCCATAGTAGGCAAGCATTTTATTTTAGGTAAGTAAGTAGTTTGCGAGATATTTAACAAAATATTTGCCATTCGTATCCTAAATTGTATTATGGGTGAGACAGTTCAGCTGGGTTATTCTTAATCATTCGAAAGCAAATTCGGATTCGGAAACTGCCTGTGCTTCGACTCGGATCTTTGCAATTCACGATTACTTTTGATATTTTTATTTTACAAAATCAGTGATTATAATTGTAAAGGTTTGATTGATAAAATAGCTCACGGATTTGTCAATGTTCCAAATTCAAAATGGAGTTTCCGAATCCGAATAGGTTTTCGAATAATTGAGAATCAGGGTACTTGTACTATTTATTATTCTGTTATCAGGGAGCAGTACTCAGTATGTCATACTTGCCAGTAAATAGATAGTATAATGATAATGATAGCTATATCTCGATCGTGATAGATTATCTGACGACACCTGATCTACCACGAGTAACATGCAATCGTCATTTGATGACAGCTGATGATCATCTACTCTGACATCATGATGAAGTGAGATGATAACCTCTGATAATCATGATAAGAGTTAAGGGTACTTTTATTTGTGTTTTGTTGTGGTCGTCATAATGTGAGTATATTGTATTGTATTGAGAGCGACACCAAAAGCAATTCTTTGTTTGTTTGTGATCTCTTCACGCTCAAAAGCTTTACCGATTTGGTTAACATTTTGTACTGTGATAGCCAGTATTGTTGTACAGATTAGAATACGCGGGCAAAGCCACGGGGCGCTATAATCTATGATCTTGAACAACTAGTACGATTATTGTCGATTCAATGAAAAAAAATTAAGTATAGTTTATGCCTAAACTTATTATTTGAAACTTATTGTAGTGGTAGGATTTCTGCTAGTCCGCCGGTAACACCACTTTGCCTTTTAAGTTTCAGCCGTGAAAAAGGAATGTTTTTCGGTTTAAATGGCAAGGTGTCCAGTGAAATTACAGGGCATGCGAGACTCAACATCCTTATGTCTCAAGGTAACAGGCGCAGTGCAGTGACATGCAAAATTCTGGACTGCCAGAATTTTGCATGCCACTGTATCTGTAATACGTTGACGTCATCGCTTACCATCAGGCGAGCTTCGCGCTTGTCCTGTTACCTTATACCATAAAAAAAATGCTGACAAAATGCGTTTTATTATTTATTTTTATTTTTTAAATTATGGAGAATCCTACATAAATACTGTGTTAGTAACAGCATATATGTATATAAAGCATGTAGGACATATTATTATGTAGTAATTGTATTGGTATTACGGTTGTATCACACAAGAGGAATTATTTTTCCTCTTCTGTAGGTTTGCATGTACAAGATGAGATCCTAACCACAAGAAGGTAGGTAAGTACGAATTACGATGACAACTTTCCCTGCGAGTCCAGTGGTCCATGGTGTCGCAGATTAGGTAACAGTTCACACTTTCTCTCTCAATGAACAATTGGAGCCCTTTCTTGATTGTTTACGTTGGGGCCAATATTGTAATCAAATCCCCGACACCGCCGACAACATATTACAATGATATTACAATGCTTTCTTTTACAAGAAGAGTGTATTTTAGATTGTAATTGCAGACGAAAATATATTTAACAGCAAACTATTTCTACTAGTATGAAAACTATGTTTAATTTCAACGGAAATGAGTTACGTTCAATAATCTCAATCTAAGAGTCTCCTATTGATATTTACTCAGTAAATTCTATTGAGATTCTGCTCGTTGGTACAGTTTACTTATATATTTGTTTATTTATATAGTATATTTGTTTTATATAGCGTACAGATTACAGACTTGTATGTTTTATTATAAAAATATGTACTCTATGAAGGCATCCTGATGGTTTTGAAATTGAAAACTGCAGTAAAACAAGAAGCTGGAAAACCAACATTATTCCGTAAGTAGGTCGTACTTTTGTCTTTATAAAAACTAGCTGTGCCCCGCGGCTTCGCCCGCGTCAAAAATGATCCACTAGCCTAATCCACAATACTCGCCAACCCCTTTTCAAAATTTCAGCTATATCCGTCCAGCCGTTGGACCGTGAAAAAGTCCTACAAATACATATATACAAATAAGACTTTCATGTCATTTTTTATAATATCGGTTTTGATTGGTGTTGATGAGCACGAGAATCTTAATTACGTATAATGCAGGCAAAGACGTGGAACGGCATTAGTTAAACAACAAAGAACCTTCAACAGGCGTCAGTAATGCAATACATTATGCAGGTGTTGTCAATTCATTAGAAGGATAGGTCAAGTCTAACACGATTTATTGATTGCAATATATCACGGCCGAATTTAATTCCTTGACAAATGAAACTCCAATTAAATATACGTAAAATTTTACAACATTGTTTTAATGTGTTTTAATTATTTTGTTTTTTTTAAAGCTTACTAGAAATGTGGGTTGCACATTACCAGTATTCTAGTTAACCTCTCCAACTAAGCCACAGAATAATAAATAATACAAGACTAAGCTAAAAAATATGCTTGTGTCTGGATTGGGTTCACGTCAATAGTGCAATGGGTGGGGATCGAACTCCATTGGGCTATTGCCGCTTATTCGCTAATTAAGACTGATGTTGTGAATTCTTTGCAATTGTATTGCATGCGGCATGTTTTTTAATATTTTATATGTATGATGTGTAGGTATAAACATTACCATAATATAATCGGTAAACATTTTACCACGCTTTATTACAACGCCAGACTTTTGAAAAACCGCGTCGGTAAATATTTTCTGTACCTCTTTGCGACGATTCACTTGATATCTTTGAACATTACAATTGGTTTCAATTCTAATAGTTACCAATATGTTTATTTATGAGCCAAAAACATATCTTTTTTTTTTAAATCGGCGTCTTTGTTTCTCAGTAACTACAACCCGTCTTCAAATCGCGAGTGAACAGGTGTCTACTAGGTACGCATGCTACATCGTCGATCGCATCATTATTTAACATCAGTACCCTTAGTACGAGTTTTCATACCAAAGTCGATATTTATTTATTTATTTATTTATTTGGCCAACCAATAATAGTTACATTCTTACATTCTTATAAAACTAGCGTAACATAATATTTTAATGCACTATTTATTAAGGTAAGCACCGCATGCTTTAACAAAATATATTATTAGTAATTATGTAGTACCATGCACAATTAAAAAAATAAAATTAGAGTAAAAGTTGTTGCTGTCTCAAAGTGTTTTTGAAAGTGTGGAGTGTATCCCCAAAAACATCAATAAATTTACATTTCTCATTAATTAGGTTACACATTCTAGCTACAGGAGAGTTCGAACCTAGTACTGTCCTACGAAATGGAGGAGCAAACGGAGTTAGTGGTTTTCGAGGGTACCTATAAGGTACTCTTAATTTGAACTTAGATAGGATATCAGAACAGTCGATGTCATAATTAAAAAGCTTGTATAGAAATATTAGATCTAGATTTGTTCTATCTGATTTTTTTATATCGTATATCGAGCAAATTCTGTGTGAAAAACAGTACAGCGCCTCTAGTGGTCACTACACTAAACTAAATTTGGACCAATCAGGGAGCCAGAATAAATCGAAAACTATGTGAGATCTGTCAAAAGGACTAAGGGTACAGGTCAGGACAGGTGGTCAAACGCGTACCTATGTAGTATATAAAAAAAATTAGGTACTCTGTATAAAGTTAAGGTACGACCACACCGCGGCATCCCGTGTGTGCGCGTTCGCGATCTGATTTTCAATCGTTTACTGATCACCGTAGATCGCGATTGGTGTGAACCAGTCGTAGTTTACCATTATAATCATATCATTTTTAGATATTGTATTAACAAATATCTACTACTGCGCTATCTGATCACCGCCTAGATCGCGCACGCAGGACGCCGCGGTGTGGTCGTACCTTTATCTGAGATCAAACCCTGGTCAAGCATAAAATGTCCCCGACATGAGCTTGAACTACTACCTATCCACTGTTTATGAAGTCCTGTTTTTCTGAATTCCGCTATTTGCGTCCAGAAAATTATTTTGCTTTTATCAACCGACTTCCAAAAAGAAGGAGGTTCTCAATTCGTCTGTATGTTTTTTTGTGTCAATTGTGTAATTTTGTGTAATTTGAATGATTATTTTTCTAATCGGAAACTTACCTATTTCCGAGGCGGTCCCATTGTAATTTTATCGAGATCTGATAAGTATCTCCAGAGATATGACGATAAACGTCTCAAACTTGCTACTGAAATTGACTCGTGGGGCATGGAAGTCGGTTGTTTTAGTTTTTAAACTATCTTAATTATTTTTTAATATATATACAATTTTAAAAGAAGACCATGCTTCATTATGAAATACACAATCAATAATTCAAATCTGGATTTCAAAATCCACTGCATTTTAATCTTTTTGATATTTTCGCAGTTCTTGCGCATCGAATTACATAATTTGGTACAATTCGTTTCAACAGCTCATCAAATTTTATACCTATTTCGTTACTCAGTGTTGTCACCTGCGATTTACTAACGACCTTAATCGATACATTGTTTACAGTTAATCGATCAATCGTTTCAATTTGTTGTTTCGTTGACTTAAATACTTTGACTTCACGTTTATTGTGAAATTTATTTCGCTGTTGCAATAAGGTTTGTAATTAAAATCGAGAAAACGTTTTTGTGAATAAGCTAAATTGCAAATTGCTGATATGTTTACACATTTCTTTTATTGTTTACAAAATCATTTATTATTTTATTTCATCATCATAAGCAGTAAATATTGGTTGACTCATTAATTCTTCTGTTTACTTGTAATAATAATATTTAGATGCAAATTCTTCGTAATAATATCGAACGATGTGACGTCAGTATTACCTAAATGTAACTTGTATTTAATATCTGTAAATAATACCTGATCTGAATATTCAATGCTTTGAGGATTAGCTAAATCCAATATATAAAATCGATATTTTAAAATACGTTGTCTTGGCATTCTTCTCCCTATTTCCCCGAGAGCTATAAAATAAAGCTTATATAATGTCGCCTTGTACGTATTTAGCGTGGAATGAGTGGAATAAATTTGACAGTACTCGTCTGGAGAAGCTGTTAAGACATTCGTAATTCAAAAACAAATCTCTGAAGATGTTCGAAAACCTCCAAGTATCAAAACTGATCTAAAGTAAAATCGCAGCACAAAGTTCAACGTTTATCGCTTACCAATAAGTCACTGAATGCAGCAGAGCTCATATGACGTCAATGAATATTAAACAGACCCCAGAGTAAAAACAACAGAATATCTTGTCTCTACAGACAAATACTTACATACGGCAAAGTATGACAACTTGTAACTTGTTATTGACTTAAAGTATCAACTTTGTCATAGAGACAATAATTACTATTTCTTATAATATATTAATATATAATAAAATATATTAATCTTATGATTGAATAATATTTACTAATATGAACTTGCGAAAGTCTGTGTGTAGAATATTTGTTTGTTTGTTACCTGTTCGTCGTCAAAAGGTTCGGATTTTTTTGAAATTGAAATTGGCCTTGTAGATCCCTTCTACGTGGGTTTATCCGTTATTATCACTAAACTTTAAAAGAGACGATAGAGTACCTAGTAGGTATAGAATACTCTACTTAGTTAGAGCTCACCGCACATAAACTTTAAAAAGTAACTGTGTTAAATAGGCAAAACTAGTTTCCCAAATTTTCTTGCTGTATTGACCAGTTGTAAACCAACGAACCGCTATAACGCATATCACTCGCCAATTTTGAGTGTTCGAAGTTTGAAAGCCAATCCGATCACAACAGCGCATTGGTATCGGGCTTGTTCGGCGTTTTGCCCGCTAACTTACAGAATTTGGAGCGAAACTGTAGTTCGTACTGTCAGTTAATGTACTAGTAACTAGATAGTTGACGGACGACTGTGACTATGCGCAGGAGTCTCGGATTCTATTCCTGACCTTGTTATCTCCCGCTGCGACCTCTCCCAATGACAATGACGGGCGCATGCGCAACTTACACGTCCTAAGTCGTCTACTTAGTTATTTATTACGTCAAAATAGTTTCATTTGTGTTTACAGATGCTAAGATTCTATGATGTTTTAATTTTCGTAATAATAAAATTAAATAAATAAAGTTACATTGGCATGAATTATTGGTAGTGTGGTGATTTACAAAGAAAATGTTGGGTACGAGTAGCTAATAAAATATAAACTTCGTTAGGTATTTATAGTTATTAAATACCTATTATTAATACCTACCTATAAATATATAATAGGTAACTATATTGGTAAAGTTATTTTATAAATTAGGTAGGTAGGTGCCTACTCATCGTCCATTATGGCGTTTGCACGTGAATCCTGTGATGCATCGTTTAATATTAGTTTTATTTAGAAATTACCGAACACAAAATTCCTCTCGCTGGTTGAAGGGAATACCGATTATTTTTATCTTCAGTAAGTTTTATCTTAACAGTTAACTCTAGATACCACCGTTTTAATTAATGGTTAAAACGGCAGTATCTAGTAGAGTTGAATTATCTTCTCTCATTTATCTCTACCCCTCTTACGATAAGAGTTTCTGAATTTGTGTTTGAAAAGGCCGGATGAAATGTACTCTATTAAATATGCCCGGGGCTTTAAAATGTAGATTCTAAGAAAGTTAGGAAATTACATGTTATAATTCAGATTGTGAACTATCCGTTTGCTAAATCTCATTCAATTCTGTTCAAACATTTTCGCGTGATAAATAACAAAAAAAAAAAATCACACAGA
Source organism: Cabera pusaria (assembly GCA_954871355.1). Classification (NCBI taxonomy): domain Eukaryota; kingdom Metazoa; phylum Arthropoda; class Insecta; order Lepidoptera; family Geometridae; genus Cabera; species Cabera pusaria. The sequence goes on from OX940905.1 coordinate 15,799,220, forward strand.
ATAAATATAGATACTGGTTAAAAGCTAGCGTATGATATTAAATTAAAATCTATTCAACCCAATTAGCTAACTATTCGCAAAATTTCAGCCAAATCAGTCGATTTGTTTTTCGGTGAAGAGATAACAAATAAAGTAATATACAAACTGACTATCTGACATAAATAATATTGATGTACTACTACTAGTACGTATTTAATATTGTTATGTCCATCCCAAGGTTATCTGGAAGAGATCGCTTTCAGCGATAAGACCACTCACTGTAACTAGTTTCAGTTAGTGAAGTCCTATTTTAAGTATTTTCTGAATTGGTGATAATAAAGAGTATTTGTATTGTATTTACGACTATTATGATAGTATAATATTATGACTTCTAGCAAATACAATATTTGTAACTTTGACAATTTTTCATTGTATGGAGATTGTTCTTCTAGTCTCTACCATAGAGTGGGTGTTCTACAAAAACGTTGCACTCGTATTGGTGTTCTATCTTTAGTGTAGTTTATGGTCTAGAAGTTTTCCAGCCGGTTTGCTATGCAAATGACGGTAGGCCAGAAAAGTAACGACGACATACTTTATACTATGGAGGCGCCAACTTTCTTTATAGATGTAGAAAGGCTTCTCGATCTTGTTTTGATACTATTTTTATAGCATTGTTGGAAAGAAATCAATATACATATAAGTAGTAGTAACACTTTAATATAGTGATATGATATCACAGAACAGTGTGTATGATATCATGCGTTGAATAATATTTTGCAGAATAGAGTCACCTTGAAAAAGCGCGATCTCTTCCAGAAAAATGTAGCTAAACTACCTAGGTGACCTTTCTATTAGCACAAATTAGTATTAGGTTAGAGATATAAGCGGTTGAACAGATATGGAAGAAATTCGGCGCATAAATAGGCAAGGTGGTAGAATAGCATATAGGATAATTTTTACGAGTTAATCGCGAGGTCCCCGTTAGTTTACATTACATTACATACATTAGATATGTTGGTTATGTGTATCACAAGAACAAGAAAAAACACATCAAGAAATTCTACCAGAAATAAATAAATATTTAAACGTTATTCTCCTAGCGTGGAATTTGAGTGTTGCCTTACATTTACAGAAAATAATTACCTACTAAGCTGTAATCCTAGTTATGTTTATTCAACACTAAATAAATTATTAATTCTTAAATATATTGCATAAGGTTTATTTTGTGACTTAAACCAGCATATATAATTCACAATAGGGGTGTAATATAAACAGTGTAAGTCCCAACTCTATCCCAATCAAGTTTCGCCTTGAATATCGATCAAACTTGATTGCAATCGACTCGCAATATGCGGGTATTTGAATGTAAATCGTCGATAAACGGTTAATGGAGCTGACTTGACCCTGACAGACTGACATCGAATGATTCTTATGTAAATCGAGCTGTAGAGATAGCTTTTGAGGTGATCGTGAATAGACAATGGATTGTGGTTATCCATTGTCTATTCACGTTTTATGACTATCTTTAGGCAAAAACATTTCTCATCATTGCTGGTAGGAGCATTATATTGATGTGCCGCCTGATTTGCTACCAAAAAGTGCTTACCACCATCAAGGAAAAATCTGTCGCCATAACGTTACGGTGTTCCGGCAGCACACAGCCCTTGAGAGTCAGAGTATTCTAGGCCTAGCGTGTTCACCATCTTCAACGATGTAGGTACATCATCGCGTAACGTCTCTGTTCAACTCTGATTACGTGAATGACCCTGCCGCACGCCGTGGTTGACATTGACCAAATAAAACTCCGTGATAGTTGGAATAGCGCGCAAAGTTCGAGCTATTAGAAACTATTAGAATACTGCTATTAACAAAAAGATTTCTAGGATCGCCATCCTTCCATCCTTAGATCAAATCTATGATATTCGATATGCTAACAAGTAATACTTTAAAAACATTTTGTATGACCTTTTTCATTATGTGTAGATAATAAAAATTACTCATGATAACAAAATATACATAATAGACCAAATATGACTCTCCTACCACTTGCCATCAGGGAGTTCCAGTCCCTCCATACCGGCTCAATCATCAGATAAGCTCGATGGTACCTTGTTGTTGAATTACCTTACTTACATACGTACGACAAAGTTCACAGCTCCATGGAACACCGGAAAGGGGGTCAAATTTAACATTTTAAGAGAATTATTGAATTTCCGTCAGAAACTTCCCGGTTTCCGGATGAAAGAGTTTTTATTAGAAATCCAGCATTTCGACTTCAAGTTTGTTAAAACCTTCCAGCTCTTCGTAGTATAGTTATGGAAAGCCCTTTTGAGATAAACATTGTGTAACCTGGTCAGTGGCCGTGAGAGTCCATTCCACAGCGTGCCCTTAATCTGAGGCAATCTGCTATTTGTTGAGATAGATGTAAGTGACTATTGAGCAAACGCCTATTGTTGTGACTTGCGAGTTGCGTTGTGAATTTTTTTAGATATTGGTTATTTGGCTTGCGTCAATTAGTTTTATTTATTTATTTATTTAATTGACTTAGGATAAGCATTACAGTTGCGCAATTCGCTTACCTAACTAAATCTATTTAACAATTCACTTAAACAGGTACAGGTAAATAACATTAAATTGTAAAAATAAAATTAAACAACTATATAATAATTAAAAAAAACATTCTAATTAAATTAAATTTTGTAAAAGTTGACAGCGAGTATTGCGCTAAATTTTTTTGTCTCTAATATAGGTCAGAATATTGTTTCAAATCGTTTAGTAATGGTTTTTAACAAGGTTACAGCGCAGTGTGGTGACGTACAGAATTCTGGCACTTCAGTTTTCGTGTCAGAGTTTTTTTATGGGCTGAACACATTGATTACAATCGGACGAGCGTCTTACTTGTTCTGTTATATTATACCTAACAAATGGGTATTAAAAAAGAAATCGTCGAGCAACTCCAGTTTTATATGTAAATTCCCCGCCTTCATCTTCTAAAACTATGACGCTTAATTTTTCATAATAAAATCGAATTTAAGGATAACATAAGCAAATAAGTTTTTTTTTCGGAAATTCGAGAAGAGGTTTTTGCAAACATTTTAGAAAGTCCAGCTGCACGCTTAAAACAGATGTTACGAAACGAATGTCTAGTGTTAAATTTAGCCAATCAAGAGATTTATAGACTTTAGAATGTTTTGCTAACGAAGATGAAGAAATTTGATGATGCACCAGCACCTTGACATCACTGTAGTGTTATTAATAAACATGGAGTAGCGTGAGTTTAAAGTTACGTCGAGGATTAAGCTAGTATTAGTCAAAACTTGTATTAATAAACTTGAATTTAACATGAATTAGCTTAAACCAAGAGTACGCCAAGGATTACATTTAATCCTAGCAATGTGTAGGTTTAAGGAAGGTTTAGCTGTAATTTTTTCTGTGTCATACTCGTAAGAAATGTCACATAACCTCAAATTAAGAACAGTGCAATACGGTGCAATACACAGTGTTATTAATAAAAATCGCTTATTCCATAATTTATTTATTAGATATTAGATTATTAGTATAATCTTTAATATCGAACCCCATTAGCCAATGTCTGAAGGCTTTATCAATTTTAAGCATAGCTCTTCAATGATTGTATCACTAAAGGAACGATCTCGAAAACTTTTGATTTGGCTCTGTATAATACTATGCTACTTTAAACACACAAAAAATGAATGGAATATTATAGTGCACTTACTTAAGGTACGGACACACCGTATATGTATATATATATATGGGAAGCTATTAGCGCAATAGTTTTAACAGACCGCTTTCCGCTACAGAATCTGCTGCTGCGATGATGTCATTTCACAAAAAAATAACCGTTTTAACGACAGACCTATGGTGGTAACAAAGACATGTACAGACAATACGTAGGTATCTTAAAAAAATATAAAAAATTGCTGCGCTAGTCAAGGTCAGTACCAAGTTTGAGGTGTATCTATATAATCAGGAGATACTTATCAGATCTCGATAAAAAGAACAAACGATATATATTTGAGAGAACATACCTCCCTCTCAAATATATATTTTTTAAATTGGTTTAAAATAAATTACGAGTTTTGAGCTAACAAACATAAAAAAATATACATACAGGCGAATTGAGAATCCCCTCCTTTTATGTGAAGTCGGTAAAAAAATTATAAAAGCGGAATAATTTTCCTAAGAGGCTTAAGATCATTTTTGGATATTTTTTTTCATGATTTGAATTTAAAAACTTGAATAATTTGAATACTTGACACTGGCTAAATACACTGATCGTATGGAGCCATTTTTTGGAGAGTATCGATCTATATTTAGACTTAAAGACCTGAGAGCAATTCCAGTGACTAGCCTGGTAACTCCCTACCATCAAATCACTCAAGGAAAATAAGATAAACATTAGCCAATGCTCATGATTCTTATCTTTTTGAACCTCAAGTGAGGTAATCCACGCTCTTGGGTAATTTTGAACAATAGTGGGAAACCTTTAAATCCACAAAGTAGCGTATGCGGTATGAGTGGTCTCTGAGTCACTGTTGATGAGTTTAACAAGTCGCAGTGCAATGACGTATACACTGACTAAAACGTATATTATATACTATTGGAATGGAGCTTCAGTTAATTGCTTATGGAAACAATTTGGCAAAGGTTAAGACTGATTGCGGTAGTTTTATGCTTAGTGCTCTCCCGCCCCCCTCTCTCTCGCTCTCCCATTCTATAGCAACATTTGCAAGCAATGTAAGTAAGTCCCTCACTGGGAGAAGTGGGAGAATTTGTCTGTAATTTACCTAAAAGTTCAGAGCATATTATAATTATGTCGATATCGAGACGATCACTATTACTACATATTATAAAACAAAGCCCACGCTGCGTCTGTCTGTTCGCGATAATCTCAAAAACTACTAAGCGGATTTTCATTCGGTTTTCATCAGTCAACAAGTCAGAGTGATTTCTGAGGAAGGTATAGGTGTACAATTCGTTATTGTTTTATGCAAATTGGTTGAAATATGAAGATTATTGTTGAAGAAATCGGAAAAATATTAGCCGCTTGGGAGCTTTTATCGAAAACGCTACCTAATGCCGTTTAAGATAGGTATAACAAAACAATATACTTAATATAAATTACACGCATGCGGAGCCGGGGCGGGTTGCTAGTCCTAGTAAGTGGTTAAAGTACACAAATACTTTCTCGATCTGATTAAATAGGTACAAACATTAATAACAAAACGACACCGTTAGCAAAAGTGATTCATTAGTGCATTGTCAGAGAGTTCACACACTTTTGCCCCATTCATGGGATCACACAGATTAATTATTAGTTACTATGTGACCCTAGTCTTATCTATCCAGTCCCACGGATAGACTATAATTTTATTGTTCTTTTGAACAATTCAAGCTTTATTTCATTGATTGTAAGTGCTTTATTGGATATGATATTATCTTTTACTTTTAAATTCTTTAAGAGCTATCTGCTGCCTATGTGGCTATGACAAATATAATGACACACGTTAGCACTAAATGTTTGGCCATGGTTCGACTTGGTTATCTTATAGTAACTACTTTTTAAACACGCATTTTTAAGATTCGATTGCAGTTTTAGTAGTGGTAGGACTTCTGCTTAACCGATTGGGGCGGTAACAACAATTTGCTAATTAATTCAGACCGTTAAATAGGAATCGATTAGAATGTCAAAGTATCCAGTGAAATTACAGGGAATATGAGACTAAACATCTTGACATCTCGAGGTAACAGGCGCAGTGTAGTGGCATGCAACATTCAGGCTATCCAGAATGTTGCTTGTCGCTGTATTTGTAAATAGGTAGACGTTGTCGCTTACCATCAAGCGAGCGTCGTGCTTGTCCTGTTACCTTATATCATAAAAAACAAACCTATTTCTATTGTAGCAGGAATCGATCGATTTGTTAGTAAAATGTATCCAAAGTCAATATTTAAGTTTCTAGAAGAATCCTGAGTCAGAAAATGTGAAAAGCAAAGAGCTATTTTAAAATTGACTTTATTTTTAGACTAAGCATTATAAGCGGGGGAACGGAAAAAGCATATCTTTCATCCACCGTCTCATCCTTAACACGTCAAAGATCGTTTACTGTGATTTTAAATAGATAGGTACAAACAAGAATAAAACAAAAATATAGTTTGTATATGTGTCTCTGAAACATCATCAGTTCAGATGTAACTTTGCAATTGTTTTATTAAAACATTCAAGCCGGCTTTTCACTATGGAATATAATATAATGTATATTATATCTTGAGATTTAATTTTTTTTCGCTCGTCATACATTTTGTATGAGACCGTTTACACTATGCTATAATATATATTATATCCCAAACTATAAATATTTATTCGACCGACTGAGCGATATTCGAAGGTTTATATTTTACCGCACGTCCCCGGACACCGCGCCTCCCCCTGCCTCGCCCGCAGTTCTTTTTTATTTTTATTATGGCTCCACACAATTAGTGTATTTAGGCAGTGTTTGAATGAAACCATAGAAAACCAAAGCTGGACTAAATATGTAACAGTGTGAATGGCAATCGCGGGATGTCATATATAGATCAAGATGTAATTTACATTATATCCCATAGTAAAAAGCAAGCTTTACACAGGACAAGCAGGGCGCTCGCCTGTACCCCTAGTACGAGGAGTCAGTATATATTATGTTACTCTTTGGTACGAGGTTTCATCGTAAACGCCTTTGACAGATCTCACATAGTTTTCCACTTATTTTGGCTCCCTGATTGGTCTAAATTTAGTGAAGTGTAGTAACCACTAGAGGTGCTGTACTATTTTTCATACAAAATTTGTTCGATATACGATATCGAGTTTGGTATGAAAACTCGTACTAAGGGTACTGATGGTAAGCGATTTATCCACGTATTCAAAAACAACACTATGCGCATAGTAATACGACGAAACTACTTGATTCCACTTTAACCAATTAAGCATTGGTAATCGGAGGTGCTGGTTCTAGTCCCGTCGGGATGGTGAAATTTTGGATTGTAACAATGTACTAAAATATAAAGTGTAGTAACACTCAAAGAAACATATAATACTATGGGATATAATGGGATAATGGGGTCCCTGTACAAGAAAATTGTTTTTTTCGGCATTTTTTGCTTTATCTTATAACAATATTGTCGGTAGTACAGAACCCTTCGTATGAGTCCGACTCACACTGGGAGGTTTATTAAAATAAAAGATGTTATTGTTCACGAATAGCTTCAACGTAGTATTTCAATAGTCACTAGAAGCGAGTAGTCCCGTACTAATACTATCATACGTTGTCGTTGATGTTATGTTTGTTTATAAGGTTTTTGTAGCTACGTACAGAGTGCAGTTTACACCCATATGCATAGTCGGTTCCTCAAGATTTCCTCCACTCGAATGTGATTTGACTCAACCTCAAGAATAAAATCGGTATGAAGAAAGAAAAAAAAAATCCTCGACTTGAGCAAATTCCTCAGTCGAGTCGAGTAATGAACTGTCAAACTCAAGGTACGTCGCGATCTACCTTAAGGTCTCCTCAAAGCTTGATATCAGTGCTTTCAGTTATTTCTAAGGTTATTTCAAGTTTTAATATATATAATAATAATATAATAAATAAATTAATGACGTCATTCCTTCACTCAACCTCGACTCGACCTTACTGGAGGTTCCTCACTGGAGGATGAAGACGTAACTGAACATACTGATTTCAAGGGTGTTTTCAAGAATTCCTTGAGGTGACCTCGACTAAGGTCGAGTGGAGGAAATCTTGAGTAACCGACTATGCATATGGGTGTTAGTTAAGTCGAAAATAATTAATATGGATTGAAAAACCTAGTTCAATAAATGTCACGTCTATCCGAAGGTTGTCTGGAAGAGAATTGCTTTAGCGATGAGACCGCCCATTGCACTTTTTGTATTCACGATCCTACTCAGTGAGTTGTAATTACTTACGCTAGTAATAATAGTTCAATGATCCTACTGCACATTTTATTATCAGTGAAGACCTCAGCTCGAGCTAAGGGTATGTAGTAAGTATTATTAAGTATTCTGTGCTAAGTATTCTGTGCTAAGTATTCTGTGCTCAGTATTCTGTGCTAAGTATTCTGTGCTAAGTATTCTGTGCTAAGTATTCTGTGCTATGTATTCTGTGCTAAGGGCCAGTTTAAAAACTTACGTTGCGTGAGGCACGCAGCCAGCATATTATACTGAAATAGATCCTATTGTCACTGTGTGTAATTAATTATTTCTCGTTTTTTTTTAAATTCTGATAGTCAATCTAATTTTGAAAGGGGCAATAACTAATTTCTATTCCATTTTCATTTAAACTTTTTGAATAGGTAATAAATAAATAGGTAAGTACTCCAAGAAGTCTGAACTTTCACGCTTTAGACTTTCAAATCCCCTTTTCTACATCACTTCTTCAAAAATATTTTAGGAAATACCCGACCGTGTAATGAGCTGTAGGCACAACGAGTCCCGGTTCACCCTCTTTCTATCTTTACCTGTCCCAATTCCACTTGGCTGACCTGTTGTGCCAATTGCTCATGTTGAAACCGCTGGCCCAGCACTAGCGTGGGGAATGTAGGATCATACCGTGGGACTGAAATAGCGCATCCGTCCGTCGTCATGGCAACCGACTCCCGCTTCGAGAATGTTCCAACTTCGTCCTTCGTGGTTAATGCTCAGTGACCTTTGTTTGTGATTAAATTATTAATATGTTTATGTTTCGAAAACGGGATTTTCAATGTGATTTGAGCGTTGTTGATTATTGTTATCGTTATGTTTTATCCCAAAAGTTTAAGTAAGCTTCTGCATCTGCCCTTAACAGATATTAGGGTACCTACACCTACCCTACATATTGTGGTGATCGTTAAAGTTAGTACCTAAATATATTAATTCTATCATAGGATCTGATCACACGTCATAACCAGTTCCTTATTAATGTGGATGCTATAATGTGAGTTCACCAAATTTTATTAACTCTGCGAAAGAGGTAGGTACTATTTCACAAACAAAATTTGACTGTTAAAATACATATCTCGATAAACTACGAAGTTTCTATGTTTAAGTATCTTATAAATAGAAATATCGGGCTTTCCCATCAACGAAAGCACAGAATAATTAATAGTACGAAAGCTCATCTCTAGTTTTTCCAACTCGAGGGTGATTCTATATCCGTAGTCAAAGGTGTAGCAATACGCATTCATATCTGACCGACATAACGCTCAGATGAATCGATATTTGGATGATCTATGAAGTGATTCTTAGTCCTTACATAATAAAATAATAAAGTGTATAGATATTTTTCGATGTTATTATTGTTTAGTGGTACAGTATTTACAACACATTGTTTCAATAAATAAAAAATAAAAAAGATTTCGGCGAATTGAGAACCTCCTCCTTTTTTGTAAAATCGGTTAATTAATTTTATTTAAATGAACGTTTTCAATTTAAACAAACGGAAAAAACCGACTCCAAATGTCGCGCTGGTCATTTTCAGTACTAAGTTTGAGGTAATTATCTCCATACCTCTGGAGATACTTATCTGATTTCGATAAAATTACAATAGGACTAAACTGGAAGCATACTCACTCAGACAAAAAAATATTTTCCAAATCGGTTAAAACATTTCTGACTTCTGAGGTAACAAACATGACAAAATATATAAAAATATACAGGCCAATTGAGAACCTGCTTTTTTGTGAAGCTGGTTAAAAAAGTAGCGCAAACGAATATTATATCACTATAAGATGCTTTTATAAATTATTATACAATGTAAGAGTTGTAGCGTTTGTTTCGGAACAGGTTCCTTATAAACATCTAATATTTTTTTATACGAGTAACAGTACGTAGATGGTCATTTAGGTCATACTTTTGGTAACGTGATAAAAAACTCATTTATATTCGTTGCTATATTAGAAAGTGTCTATCTTCTATACCATCGTTTCGATTATTTTTAAAAATTCCGCTGTTGATGGACTAGTGTTTGACGTTTGACCACTATCTCGCCTGGTGGGAAGCGATGATGTGGTCGAAGATGGAAACACGTGCTAGGCCTAGAATGGTGGTCGTACCCTTAGTACGAGTTTTCATTGTAAACGCTTTTGACAGTACGAGTTTTCATACCAAACTCGATATCGTTTACCGAACAAATGTTGTATGAAAAACAGTACAGCGCCTCTAGTGGTTACTACACTTCTCTAAATTTAGACCAATCAGGGAGCTAGAGTAAGTCGATAACTATGTGTGAACTGTCAAAAGCGTTTACGATAAAAACTCGTACTAGGGGTACAGATCTCACATAATTTTCGACATATTCTGGTTCCCTGATTGGTCTAAATTTAGTTAAGTGTGAAAACCACTAGAGGCGCTGTACTGATTTTCATACATTGTTCTATATGCGATATCGAGTTTGTTAGAAAAACTTTTACTAAGGGTACAGCTATCTGTTGCCGGAACCACAGATTATATAATAGTTACTACGTAACGGAACACTAAGGATATGGCGGCAAATTTTCTCCTAGATTTTGGTAAGCTACTTTTTGGTAGCAAGTCAGGCGGAACATTGGTATAATGCTCCTACCACCTATAGCAAAAACCAATAGAAGTTTGAGATATTGCTAAATTCAATATTGTACAACATTTTTTTCTATAGAATTAGGTAGGTACACGAATTAATTGGTACGGAAATGTATGGATACTACATCATTGAATAATTAGTATATATAATTATTTAAAGTACTTAACCAACGACGTAAACAGATAACAGAACGGTGTTTTAAGTTGAACGTAAGTAAGTCCAAGGTGTTTTAAGTTTAACGTAAGTAAGTCATAAGTAAATCTGATTTGTTTGTCTGTTTATGGCATGGTAAGTAGCACTTAAGTAAATGTCTGAACCGATGTTGATGTAGATTTTCTTAAAGATGACTTGATCGCCAGCGGTTTTAGCTATGATTCGTGTGTCCCAGGATTTCTTAAAACTTTTTAATATGTGTAGATATTATTTAAAAAAGTTGTTTTTGTATCTACTGTTAAATATTTTCTAAACGTAGAATGTAGCGTTTCATCACGGGATAAGGTAACGCTAGATTAATATTTAAGAACGAGTTATTAGGAGTGCATGACTAATACCTAACACATATTTTATGAATTAAAGATTTATTTAATCTTGCAAAACAAACCGAAATATCTAAATAAACTGTTGCAAAAGTTTACCTTCGATTCGTAGAAAAAAAACAAGTTTTAGATCGAAATGTTGACTGCTGTCCTCAATACAAATGTTAAATATTGCACCTAACTACTAAACGCTCTCACGCCTGAGATCGTATCCAGGTCAAACTAGATTTACAGGTAACCTGAGTCAGTAGTCTAGTATTTTTGATGGCGATTTGCTGCAACATTATTTTATTCATTTTAGATCAAGCGTTGGAGTAAAGAATCAAAGCATTTATTCAGTATGTAGGCAGTATTAATATACGCACATATACACGTCAAAATCATAAAATAAAACATAACCAATTAATCACGTAAACATAGCAAAAGCAGAATTTAAAAAAAAAACAAAAGCAAAGAACCATTCAGCTGTCATCCAATCGTTTACGTCAGACTGTTAAAAAAAAAATAAAGTGGGTAACCAACCATACATGTAGGTAACTGTGTGTTTCAGTACTTCAGACAATTATTATATAAAAAAAAAAAGTGAAATAGTGAAACACAACTTAAAAAAAAAGTAAAGGATATATAGATAGATCCATTGACTTCCCAGAGGAAGCGAACGCGGGTGCAGTTTTCCATACAAACGTATTTCTTAGTTTCCTATACCATTTGTTTATTTACCATTTATATCATTTGTTTTTTTTTTATTCACCACTTGCAAATAGAAATATGACTCTTCAAAAATTTCAAAGAGAAAATTAAAAGGCTTATATTTCTTTTTGCAATTGGTTGGTCAAAATAAGCAAATGATAGGGGCGTAGCTACAGCAGACCTAGATTTTTTGTAGAAAAAATTTTACTCTTGAAGCATTTTCCAGGGAGGAAACGGGGGAATACATTTGTATGGAAAACTGCACCCTGCAGTTGCTCTTAATCTTCTAGCCGTGCGCCAATGGCTTTCTATGCTATTTCTTGCATTCATGGGTGTCCGTCCACAAGTAGCAGAAGCATTATTTCAAAGTTCTTTTTGCATTATATTAAAAAACTTGCTACCGAAAAGTAGCTAACTATTATAGTACCATCAAGGAGAAAATCTGTCGCCAAAACCTGATGGTGCTCCGGCTGCACAGCTCTTGAAAGTTAATGAGAACCACAGAATGTTATTTTCAAGAGCCACACAATTTAAATCAAACTTGTCAAATTAATTGCACTTTCTTGAATAGACCCGAATGAGCTACATTTTACGATGAGGCGCGGCAGTTTTATGCAATTATAAGTTTATATTGTCTGTCACGATTAAAATGTATATTTATAATCTGTATGACCTCATTAAATTGTATGAATATCTTCCTCAATAACAACATAATTTCATATACTTATAACATTCTGGTTCACTTTTCCTTATATAAGTTACAGGAAAACAAGTAGCAGGACATACACCACGAAATAGAACGTTTGAAAGCATTGGAGTATGGTATTTGAATGACATCATACCTGAATGTTGATCTGCTAGAGATAAGTATTTTTAATTTTTTTTCTCTATGGTTCTGCTATGGGATGACCGGCTAGTCTTTTTCCTTGGCTCGCATTTAGTCGCACCAGTTACGTAAAGGTACGGCCACACCGCGGCGTCCTGCGACCTGCGGGCGCGATCTCAGTACTTTTCAATTGTTTTCTGATTGCGTTTGGTGTGAACCAGTCGGTACAAACAAATACTACTGCACTATCTGATCGACGCCTAGATCGCGCACGCAGGACGCTGAGGTGTGTCCTTACCTTAATAGGCGGAGAACAATAAATCAACCGCGAAAATAGTAACCAAGTATAATGTAGATATGGATTATTTCTTCTTCTTCTTCGTTTTGAACACCAGCGTCGAAATTATTTGCAATCTGCGGGACTATTCTACTTATTCTAAATACATTGAAAACGAATTCGGTTTCAGAATCTGGAACTCCTACGACTTGGATCTTTGCAATTCCCAATTCGATACGAAACTAGATTAAAAATCTAAAGTTTCCTAAAAAGTTCAATGATTCTAATCGGAAAGGTTTCCGCGACCAATATAACGACCATTATCAATATTCTAAATGACGCTTCCGAATATGAATGATATTTGATATGAGAATAGCTAATGATGGACCATATTAAAGACATTCTTCAAACATTTTAAAATCAACTGCCAGCCAGACTATACTATGCATACAAAACTTTTGGTGAACCTAATGTTCACCATTAGAATAGTATTGATAATATCGCTAGCACGAACAAAAATAACTGTAACATGGTTAAAACAACAATCATAGTTCAAGAAAAATTGTTTAACACAAAAAATGAGTCAGGCGAAGATGACGGAGAGCTTGCAAAGATATGTATTTATAGAAATATTTTTAAACAGCTCGTGTGCAATATGCTGTATTATGTGAGTAATAAGGTCGATTATTGTTTAGATATTTCTTTCACATCAGTTGAATGTTCTTCCAACAATAGATGGGCGAGTTATGCACGTCCACACTTGGCCCATTGTTTGGGCGTATGAAGCCTGCTTTTGCTATTGTACTATCCTTGGCCAGCGGTAATGTATAGATAAGTAGAGTATTTCTATAACAACTGAGAATCGCATCGCGTTTAACCGTAGAGGATCCTTTTCTCGACTTCGATATTGCGGTTGGTCTCGCAAATACATGTTCCAATTCTATTAGTATGTACCTATTATGTTTTAGGCTCTCTGCTGTGTTACTTTCCTTAATTAGTTGTTAGTTGCTCGGCGTCAGCACAGCACAACAGCGCCAATAAATGTTGAATCAGGTTTCGTTTACATTATGGTAAATTTCATGTGCCCTGAAGGAAAGGAACATACATATTTCAATGATGATAATGTGCTTTCAAATAATACTTCAATAACAACATTTTCGTGATTCGTTTTTAATGCTTGTGGAAAACGAAAATCAATTCAAACTCTATATACGTAATTAAATACATGTTTTATTTTTCATTTACTCACGATTATGAGTATTTAGCTTAGCTTATCTACAAAATACAGGACTTCCCTTTTTTATTATCATAAAACGCAAACAAAATAGTAAGAGTGTCCTTAGTTCTCTGATAAATTACAAAAGAATGAAGTATTAAAAGCTCCCCCATCCGTTTTGTATTCTTGTCACGGTTATCGGCTTTGGTGATATTTTGCCGTTATTTTATGGGCATGGTGCCAATTTTATGGCTTCTGATCTTGATAGCATGCTTATCGATCGGCATCAAAAATGTTATAGGATGCTTACGCAAAAAATTGCAATATACACGAATAAAGTATAAATAATTAAATATTCACGTCGGAATTTCGATTTCGGTTCGGTAACAATTTTTTTTAAATTGTTTTATAGCATTGAAAGTGAATTCTTTGCCGATTTCATACATGCACATAAATTTATAGAAATGTGTTATGATTTCAAATCTTACTACGTTTTGATTTATTGTGACCGTATTGGGTAAATTCGACATCGGTTTTTTTTAATATCTTTGTAAGACTAAATTATTGTAAGGTTTGTTATCGTTCACGTCAAAGTCTAGAGAGCTAAAAGATATATAATAGCCAAGGAACTTTTACAAATGTGCGACCTTTTTCTTTTCCGAGGCACACCAACGTCGCCAACTAATGACCACGGTACCGCGTGCACGGTAACACACTTTGCGGAACACTTTATTCCATAAACGTCCTAGGAATCCTCATACCTAGTTTTCCTTATAGGATCACTTTGTTGTCTGTTGTCACGTCTGTCTGTCTGTCTATCTGTTTGTCCATCTATCTGTCTGTCAAGACCTTTTTTATCAGGAACGCGTAGAGATAACAAGTTGAAACTTATTACTTTAATGAATGACATTTTACAACCGACTTCCAAAAAGGAAGAGATTTTCAATTCGTCTGTGTGTTATTAGCACTTATTATCTTTTCTACATTGGTAGCAGACAAATCTTTTTTAAAACAACTCGTCTTTATTCAATATCAATATCCTCCGAGACTTCATTGTCCAATTCAAACACTTCCTCTATTTATATGAGTTGGTCACGCTCACGACATCTCGCAGTTCGATGGCCACTCCAAAGTTCTTTTATGACTCATACATACAAACATACGTAAGTACCTTCTTAAGGACTAACTACACGGTTGGACATTAGAGTCCAGAGTCGCTAACCAAAGGCCTAGGCGAAATCCTATCGCAATTTTTAAAAATCATTACGCCGAAATGTTTATTTTATCAACCGATTTCCGAATAGGAAGAGGTTTTAAAATTGTGTATGTTTTTTTTTGTATGTATGTTACGCGATTACTCCGTCAATTGTGAACCGATTCAAATGATTATTTTTTTAATCGATAGGATTAAATCGACATTCCCGAAGTGGTCCCACTGTAATTTTATCGAGATCTGATAAGTATCTTCTGAGATATGTTGACAATCGTCTCAAACTTGCTACTGAAAATGACTCGCGGGGCATGGAAGTCGGTTGTTTTAGTTATATAAACTATATTTTTTTTTAATTCAAATAATACGACATGATACCAATAACATTTATTTTAATTTACACATACGTTAAAAGAGTTATATAAATGTAAGATAATGTTGTTTTATCGAATTGATTATTATTATATTACTTACCAAGTTACTACAAACTGAAATGGATGGGGGCATGTTGCAAACCGTGTAGTCGGTCCGTAAGTTTACTTGTAGTAGGTACTGTTACAAAACTTAAAATGAGCGGTGAAGCCATCAGTTTTCCTGTTTCAATGTGTGTAACTTTATTTTGATGTCTGTGAGCTTAATCTATATTCAAATGCTTATTGTTGGTTTCTTGTTAAGCTATTTTCACAAGTAGTTATGGTAATTTATAGGAAGTTGCATGGTCTTGAATAATTTTATTATTATAAGGTCTTGCCTAAAATAAGCGTACTCAAAGAAAAAATCAGAAGAAATTCGCAACACAGTACGGCGGCGTCAGAAATACTTAAATTTACCTTGACGTTTCACTCGTACTACGCCCTCTGTCTGACGAAGGCGACGAAGCTATTCTCGATTCACGATAATATATTCTCGAGAATCTTTACTCCTCTTTCTTGAGCGCATTTAGTCATTTTGACTGCTGTAGGTCTATTTTGTAAGCTAGTTTACGCATCTCGCAAGCGGAATCCGCCTACTAGAACAGAATAGCCCTACTGACACCCTTGGCTTGGTTATATATTGAGAGCCCAGTGGTGTAAGTGGGAGAACGGTCGGCTTTGCTAATGCTAGAGGTACCGAGTTCAATCCCCGCCATGCACCAATGGATTTTTCTAAAGAAAAATGTTTGTGCGCTTTTCACTGTGGCCCTCCGGTAAAGGAAAAACATCGTTAAGAAACCAACAACCCCCGCATGGTGGTAGGACACTATCAAGTGTCCGCCTGGCCACCCTACCACCCTCAAGTTAAAAAATATATCGCCAAATATCTAATGTGTTCCGGCAGCTATCCTTGAGAGGCAGTTCTCATTCTAGGCTCAGCGTGCTTACCATCTTCCACCTCATCCACCATCATCACTTACCAATAGGTGAGACAGTGGTTAAACGCTAGCCTATATGCTATTAAAAAATATCTATGTCATAAAGGCACTCTTAAGTAGAACTTCTGTAAATATATGATATATTTTTACATTTCTATCATTTATTATTTCCACAGCATACTAATAGTACTACGTACTATTTCATGAGTTTATTGATGTTTTCTCTGACGTTTAAAGAATACTAGGTACTACTATCTCTTACTACAGACAGAATAAGTAAATGCAAAAACGGTAGACCGGATTTGGATATGCACATAAAGTTTTTTTAACCCTAGATTAACACGTGAGTAGAATTTGGTACTTTTCCGCTAAAGAAGCTGCGGGCCATATCCAGTGCAGCTAACGTAAGTACGTACGACTTCGTTCACGTACACCAAGAATTTTATCCCTGTAAGGCGTCCATTACACGATAGGTTTTGCTGTCAGTTTGCTGGCAGTCACGGATGTGACGACTGATGGATAACTGATCGTCTAATGAGGTGATTGACGTTGACTGACCGATATTTTAGCAACCAAAAGTCATGACTGATGGTTTTGAATGACGGATAACCTACTGTGTAATGGACGCCTAAAACTGTGTCAAGCAACATCTGAGTTTTTATTTTCACAAAAGTAGCATAAGTTTATTCTCATCTCATAAAGTCTATCCTTGTTAAATTTCAGTAAGATCTGTCGTCCGTTTAGGCGTGATAGAGTTCCAAACGATTTTATAATTTTAGTCTGGATGGCCAACTTTCAATTTTCTCATGGTTGATATTTTATTACTTTTTGATTGACGTTTTCTGTGATGGAATGTTTAAAATATCTAAGAAATAATTAATTGTGTTCATGCCACATTTGAGAATGTATAAAATTATGTTGCTTTTATTTCTCATTTCACCTTTATTAGGCACTTTACCATCGGACAGCATTCTTAGGAAAAAACTCGTCTTATTAGGCTATTGGAACAATGGGTAAAATTTTCAATGCCTTTAAAAATTATTCGAGTCTCTGAGAAACCACATTTTACAGAATAACCACTCAATTCTCATTTATAGAACAAACAATATTACGTAGTAAATGAGCTATTTATAAACAGTTCAACAAAAAGAGTTGTCGCATCGTGGTACATGGTCTCACATTACCATGGTTTGTTTTTTCCTTGTAATGCCATCGTGAAATTGTTGGGCAATGGATATATCTAAATATGTGCAAATTGCACGTGGTAAAATTGCATATTTGTCACTTTTCGCAATACAGACTGATATGGTTGAAAATTTTATTGAAAGAAAAACGCTTCTTGGATCTTCTTGATTTGGCAGTTTTGCGGTTCAAGACAAAATAGCAAAAAAACCGTACTATATTTTTTAACCAAATATTGAATCGAAAGAAATAGCTTTATCTACCTACATATTACGAAAGACTTGCACAGGTTGTTCCAGAAAATAGACAGGAAACACGTAGATATACATGGTCGTATATATAGCATACGTAGATGTCGATGTCATAGTTTTGGAATTGATTGAGCCACCCAAAAACTGAATGTTCTTGGTTGCTCAATCGATCAGTTTTTGGAACCTCAGTCACGTAGGTCAGGTTCATTTTCTTATAATCGAATATATATAATTCGAATAATCGAATTCTTTCGATGGTGTTTATGTTAAAATGGTAGATAGTTATTCAATATTTTTTCCTATATTTCATACAAATATGGATTTTCCCTAAAATCATTTTTTTTAAAAATTATATTCAATAATTAATAATTTTACATGAGTGACGTTTAATAGACGTCACTCATGACCAAAGAGCTGGCGCTTACCTCGGCCAACGGATTAGCCTAGCAATTCAACGAGGTAACGTCGCCAGCTTTTTGGGAACGTTACCGGCAGACAGCTGCGACCTAGGTTCTGTTTTTTATTTATAACTAGTTTAATTTTTATTTATAACATTTCAAATAGTTTTATTTATTTTTAAGTTGTATATTTGCTGTAAATATTTGATGTAATAAATCCTATATGTTCCATAATTAATAATAATATCAAAAATTATTATAGTCAATCCTCTAAAGTGTTACATGAAAGCTCACGTTAATTTTGTATTTCGATGGTATAAAAATTAAAATTTACCGCGATTTTGATAATTATGTTGATCTCTGTTGCAGCTTCCTCATCAGCCTTCATCAGAATCTTATGAAGTTATAATACACAATATGAGTATGAATATCATTCCATTGTTTATCCTTTGTTCAATTTTAAATAAAGGTACGTCAGTATGTCATGTACAAAACAAATACCACAAAGCAACTAAAAAACCTACTCGAGTGAATTGCCCTCAAGTACAATAATGAATAGTTCAAGGCCTTTCAACCAAAAGTCAAAAGCTAATCTTTTGTATTGAACTAGGTCTAAGTCAAGTTCTAGATAGTACCTACAGTAATTCACGGTCTGTTGGCCGCCAGTGATTCATACAATTTGGAGTTTTAGCATAT
The DNA here is from genome assembly GCA_954871355.1 of Cabera pusaria. Taxonomy (NCBI): domain Eukaryota; kingdom Metazoa; phylum Arthropoda; class Insecta; order Lepidoptera; family Geometridae; genus Cabera; species Cabera pusaria. Next base: position 15,818,439 of record OX940905.1, read on the forward strand.
TGTACCGTTCGTAACACTGACATCAGACTTGTGACAGCACCGTTGCTGTCAAGTGGCGGTAAACTTACAAGTGCACAAATAATGTAGATCACAGAAAAAAAGTTTACCAAGTAAACGGAAAATACTATCACAGATTTTACCACTTGTAGAAGTGGTATAACCTGTGCTTGATTTGTAAGAAAATTAAGAAGTATTTTCAGTTTACTTACTAAACTTTTAACTTTTTCTTAGATAACTTTTTTAGTAGCTTATGAACGATGCGATTTTCTTCTTGTACCGAAATGGAATTCTCTGCCTGTCTGTTTCCGATAAAGTATAATATGGGGGTCTTCAAGTCGCGAGATAATCTAGCAAGAGGTATCTTCTCGGTACATGATTGTCACTTAACTTTAGGTGAGATAAGTGCTTTTAGTGGTCAAGCGTTAAGCTTACATTTACCTTTAGCCTACTCGGCCTGCTGTTTAGTCTGTCACTGTTTTTGCCTACATGCTAGGTTATACTTATAGGTACCTATAGGAAAACTTGTATGATGTTTTAAATATTTTGTTGTTCCAGATTTCTACCTACTGCTTGTAATTTGAATTCACTTCTAATAGATAAGACAGGCCGAATTCAATTTTCAATTTTTTCTGTCTGTGGTGAGGTAAGCTTTCCGGAACTTTTGTCTCCTCTTCACTCAAACCTCGACATTCGTTGTTCGTTGTTGACAGTACGTATTAAATTTCTTTTTGGGTGAAGTTGAAGTTAGAATAGACAGTAGGTATGTAGAAAACTAGCGTAAAAGGAATGTTTTAGAAGGGAAATAATTAAAGTCAAGACAAAAGTTAAGAAATATCATGTCCAGCATGACCAACATAATTGTAAACCGCTTTGAACGATTATTTTTTTTAATTGGTAGGGTACTTACATCTCCAAGGTGGCCATATTGTAATTTTATCGAGATCTGATGAGTATCTCCAGAGATATGAACAAACTTTGCTGACTACTACTACTGACTTTTAACTGAAAATACCTAGCGCGGCGTTTTTTGTTATTTTTTTTTTTTCGGTATCTAAACGATCTTAAATTATTATTATTAAATTATTACTCAAAGAGTCTGACTGCTAGAATGGAGACATTTTATTCTAGCGTATGTAAATACACGGTAATGTTATCTATTATCATGAAATTCTTTCTAACAAATAGTATTTCATTTTTAAAGGCAGGCATACAAGTAGCTTCTTTTTATTCAATTCAAGTTCAATCGAGCGACGACCATCGACACCATTGTTATCATCAGGATAGGTACTTGGCGTCATCCTTATTAGTTACTTGACATGTACCTACCAAAGTATCTGATTATGACAGCTCGTTTCGTGTTTGGAATAATAACAAATACTTGTCACGCATCTTTTTATGTAAAAGATTCTAATTTTTTTAATTTTGTTACGCTATAATTTAATGAAATAGTGTAAGCTTACCTATAACATTTTTAATATCTACAACACGGCATCATTTTAATATACTTAATTAACATAACAAAATACGATGCAATAGGTAGCTACTCGTATAATGGCTAAATATTTCGTAGATATGTCAGCTAAAGCATAAAGTACTGAACAAGAAAAGTAAATATGCACAAAGATGTACGGATAATATAAGAGCTAAGTAATAGTAAGGTCAATTCGTAAACCACAGAGTTAAACATTATGCTATTATTAAACATATAGGTACATATAAGTACCTAGCTATACTATAATGATATATGACACAGTCACAAAGTTAAATAAACAAGGTAAAGTCAAACATATAGCTAGGACTTATTACTAACTATCAGCTTACTCTATAGAGTTAAATAGGTAAACAGACCACAGCCTGCGACCGCACGTTAGTCATTGCGGTTGATATGATAATACAAACACACGGCAAATAAATACAACGTTCTAAGAAGTAAGTATATAATAAAGATACTCCTGACAGAATGACAGAATAGCAACCGACAAATATACAGCTACTGAGAAAGACAAGTTCAAAGGAACTAGTAACGGAATCGCGACCCGCCATGCTTTCTTAAATGAACTTATTTAATATATTAATTTTATTACATTAAAACTTAAAGATAAAGCATGTCTAATTCACAGAGATCATATATTACTACTGAAGTTGTAGTTTGTAGTGTGATCCATGTAGAATAAAAATCAATATAACTTAAACACTTACGTGTGTATATAAAATCCTCCGGTAAAACAAAATTCCACTCACTTATAGTCGCACAAACTACTGATTACACAAGAATTTGTTTTGTTTACACGGTCCAATCGAGTAATGTTGTTGTTTGTGGAATTTAGATAAATGAGAGCCGGGGAAACGAGCGTACTTCCACTCTGAAGCTCTGACGGTGACTGCTGCTCGAATAGGTTAGATAGTCGACGTGAAGTGTGCTGCGCTGGTTAAACTTAACTAACTCTGAAACGTTTTAACTTAACTCTTATCAAGCACACGAACATCAGCTTAAAGATCAGCACCACACGGGTCGTTTTCGTCTTTACAATTTTTCTCCACATGCACATTGTGTATGCCACGGTCGTTTACACATTTCTTTTGAGCGAGAGAAAAGGCGAAAGGACATCGGAGTTGGATTAAGACTTGTTTGCCACGTTTTAGTATCAAAATCTTATTGACTCGTTAAATTCGTAATGACCTTGTAGGTTCCATGGTCAATATGGGTGGTATAGCTGAATACGTACGTTTAGTATTAGCACAGAATAATGAATAGTACAAGTATTAGTTTAAGGGTAAGAACTACTACAACAGACAGTTACTTACTTCGTGAAAATGGTCTATTTGCCATAGAAAAGATAATAATACTACGTGATCTTGCTAAAACAGTCTTCATCAGACTTCGATGGACCAGGAACATTTAAGCTACTTAGATCCGACTACCTACGCTAGAATGAGAGTAATTTTATTGTATTATGTAAGTCCATTTCTTCTATTGCTAAAAAAGCCTAAATACCTATCTACATTAAAAATAGGTTGATGAGAGTGAGAGAAAAGCCACTGTGGCTCCTGACCTAATAAGTCTTTATAGGTTAACTGCTAACTGCTAGTCGTAGTTAGAATATTTTTACGACTATAGCCTTAATGATAATACTTACATAATACGCAAAAATGTATTATAGTTTTGCAGTCGGCTTTTTGATGCTTTTTATTGTTTTCTTGTTATTGTGTATTTTCTAGATTAAAGCAGTCCGCCCACTACAGTCTACAGCTACACCGTATCATACCATGACCGTGCTAGGAACATTTTAGGCAAAAAATATGCTTTGTGTTGTAAAGTGTGAGACCATGCCCACTAGACCGTTCCGTCACCGTCGCGTGCCATGTACGTAGCGTAGACACGAAACATATGAAGACGAGCTTGTCATCATCAGATACTTAGGTACCTACAGTACATGTCAAGTAACTAATAAGTATGACTTCAAGTATCCTAACTAAAAATGTGCTGTCTCAAATACTGCTTGACGGTATCTCGTTCAAACCGATCTTCGTTGTGTTTATTGAGATCAATGAGCATTGAGCATAAATGTATATATTTTTTATTTTCACTCTTTCTCATTTTATTTTAAAAGTTAGAAGGGGGAGGGTAATGACTAATGAGTAGAAAAGGGTCGCAATTTTGAATAGTATCTTTATAGATATTTTAATTATATTTGTGTAGTGTTACTTTATATTTATTTAATTAATTCAACAGTCTTAAACTAAGTTTTGAATTAGTTTATTAGACTTGTACATTATTCTGTTGACTTTTACGATGCAAATATATGAAACGTTGTCTTCATAAACGGGTATAATATTAGTTATAATAGATACATACATATGTGTATTGCCTGTCATCATAAGGATGTATTAGCTGGTGGGATTATGTGCGAATAGATGCTGTGCTAATTAATAATATTGCTTTTTAGAGTTCCGTACCCCAAAAGGTAAAAAAGGAACCCTTATAAGATCACTTTCTTGTCCGTCTGTCCGTGTGTCACCATCGATTTTCATAGGAACGGGTGGACCTAGCACGATGAAATTTAAGTCTATAGTCCCTATTAGGTGTATAAAATCAAGGTCCTGAGTCAACACGATAAAAAGATATGGGCAAATTAGATTTTCGCGAAATGTTGTAAGTACAAAAGTTTACCTTAATTTTATACTTTTTTTAGTTTTCGGAATTTCTCGCACTTTACCTACCTTTTTTTTTAAATTGTGTTAGGTACCTCAAAACTCTTGAATCTGTTTTGCGATTACGGCGATCCTGTCCCATGCATGAGGAAAGACCTCAAATTTGCAGCTAAAATTACTGGAGGAGCTATAATAGTCTTTAGCTTCATAAAAAAATCAGCGATTATATTATAAAAAGTGGAAGAGTGAAGGTGCGAGGCGGGACGAGATTCTCGCGAGCGCTCTGCATTTAAAATCCAGAAGAAGCCTTTCTGAACGAAACCGAAACATACGCCAATTAATATGTAAGTATATTGACATCGTGTGAGTTCACATAATTTAAAAGATTTTTAACGATATTTTAAGGCGTTAAAAAAATCTTGACACGTCGGCAACGACCGCTTCCCAGTGCCCATTAGGTGGGCCATTTGCTTGTTTGTTACCTTACCTATTGCGTTAAATATTACTTATTGCGTTCATTTATGCGTTGAATGCTACATTGTCACAGTATATACAGATATCTAACTGCAACTTTCTCCCCAGTGGAGGAGAGGAGACAAGGGGCTGGCGGTCGGCAGTTGGCCTACTGTGCAGAATAGTTTCCGCCTGAACGGAACTGTGCACACGCGTGCAGAGATATTGCTCAGCGGATTGTAATGAGTACAGTGACCGCGGTTTAGTACTCTATAGGATTTTTAGATAGATAAATGTCTTATATTATAGTGCCATAGGTGAGGCCTATGTCCAGCAGTGGACAGAGATAGGCTGATGATGATGATCATGATGAAATGTCTTTTTAGTAGACCAATAATAAAAGAAAAATGCACATCTATACTAATATTATAAAGAGAGAACATTTGTATTTTTATATTTTTGTATTTTTGTATGTTTGTAATGATTTGGCTCAAAAACTACTGAACCGATTTAAAAAATTCTTTCACTATTACATAGAATGGACTCTCGGAATGAAAATAAGCTATATATTATCCCGTTTAAATCAAAGGTACATTCGTGGAGACCTAATTTGCAACCTAAGTCGGCAAAAAAACGGTCGAAAAAACACGTTTCTTACGAACGCTGCTTAATTGAAAATAGATAGAAGAATATTTTCTATGCAAGAGTTGTACAACTTAATAAGACCTACAAAAAAGTCCGCGACAGCATATGTCTATCTCTTAAGGTTGACTCACAGTAACCATTTTAATCTTAAAATTTTTGTTAAAAAATATTACATAACTTCCAAGGCTATTTTCAAGTATATAGTATTAATCCTTATCCAAATAATTAAAACGTTAATTAGCTTGGCCACATATTATAGATTAAAATTGTCCTTTACAGTATATAATTCAAATGAAAACTCTAGAAGATATCACGAATTTCACAAACACGCATCGCAAAATTAATAAAATATTTGCAGTGAAACCACAGATTAGGTCATAGTTTAGTAACAATGACCTAATCTGTGGTTTCACTGCAAATATTTTCAATATATTAATATATTTTGAATATATTTTCCTACTGGAAAATATTATTATAAGCTTAGCTATGCTGTAGATCCCCACCGATCACAATCAATTTGAAGTCAATATAGTATAATAATATGATCTATTGTATAAAATAATATTCATCTATATATATAATAATATAATATAATATTTTAAACCACCCCGACTGATCTATGTATAATCTTTTCATTAAAAGCATTCCAATGACTCTAAACACGACATTTAAAATCTGAGCTGTAAGTTGGTGAGGATTTGAGTATTCTGTAGAGTCTAGGAGATGTCCCAGCATCAGGTCAATGCTTCCATGTTCTTACAATATCGTTGAAGAAGAAGATTTTCGAATTGATCAGACCTATGAAAGTTGATTTCATAGCGCAATTAACTAGAAAAAAGCTCATAGTTTTATAATGATTGAACGAATTTTCATGAATCAAAGCTAAGAAAACTCTCGATGAAGACATCTATCAAACAAAAAACTATCAATAATAAAAACAAAATCGGTTCATCCGGTTAGGTGCTAAGATGCTACAGACAGACACACAGATACACACGTTAAATGTATATTACCCCTACATTTTGCGTCGGGGAACGCGTAAGGTTACGGCGGCAGATGTTCACCTTTTTTTAATATCTTATAGGCTAGCGTTTGACCACTATCTCACCTGTTGGTAAGTGATGATGTGGTCGAAGATGGTAAGCACGCTAGGCCTAGACTGGGGAACTGGCTTTCAAGGATAGCTGCCGGAACACATTAGATGTTTTTGGCGACAGAATGTCTAACTTGAGGGTGGTAGCTGGCCAGGCGGACACTAGATAGTGTCCTACCACCATGCGGGGGTTGTTGGTTTCTTAACGATGTTTTCCTTCACCGGAGGGCCACTGTGAGAAGCGCACATACATTTTTCGATGGAAAAATCCATTGGTGCACGGTAAGGTTTGAACTCGGTACCACGGCATCAAAGCCGACCGTTCTCCCGATTACGCCACCGGGCCCGGGCTCCTTGGTGGTAAGCTACTTTTTGGTTGATTTAATGATCCCACTACCACTGTACGAAAACTCATGATTCATGAATGCACATAAAACTTTCATTGGTAGGTATATAGCTAGGATTAGAACCAACGACCGTCGGGTCAGAATCAGGGTAACTATCCTTTACGCTAAAGGGCCGTCCAATATCACTACGTAAGTATTATAAAACAAATTCCATCACTGCGTCTGTCTGTCTGTTCGCAATAATCTCAATAGCTACTGAACGGATTATCATGCGGTTTTCACCAATAGCCAGAGTGTTTATGAGGAAGGTTTAGGTGCATAATTCGTTAAGGTTTTGTGTAAATTGGATGAAATATGACGATTATTGTTAAATATGTTCATATTTTATATTCGATGCAACAAACTGATGCAAATGTTGTAGCCATATATGTTCTACCCGTGCGAAGCCGGGGCGGGCTGCTAGTTAATATTATATACTCATTCTATGCAATGAAATGGCGGTCCTATCGCGATAACCAAACAAAGAAACATACCTTCTCGTTTGGCCAGAATACTCGTTTATCAGACGGTGGTGTATCAATTTTACATCTTTAATACGTTCCGAGTTATATTACTTAGGTACTTATTTAAATGTAACCTTACGTTGTTTTCCTCTACTGGCTTTTAGGTACAAATTATCTGGGAGTCAGGTAAGTGAGAGTATGAGTATCACATCTCAATCCTGAGTTCACAACCAGCTCAAAGGACTTGCCTTTTTAACCAACTTCACAAAAAAGGAGGATGATCTCAATTCGTCGGTTTTTTTTTCATGTATGTTCACCGATTACTCGAAGATGCCTGAACCGGCTTGGAAAATTCTTTTTTTTTGTTTCAAAGGGTACCCTTTCCAGGTGGTCCCATTAAAATTTTAACAAAATCGGGCGAGCCGTTTTTAATATATCACCATTGGTATTACGATGCATTTATTTATCTCAACGACATACTACTAACTACTGGCACAGAATATATAATAGTTACTGTTTTTAAACGATCCTAAATTATTATATACCTGATAGGCTAGCGTTTAACCAGTATCTCTCCTGGTGGTAAACGATGTTGTGGTCGCAGATGATGAATATTCTAGGCCTAGAAAGGGAACTGGCTAACAAGGACAGCTGCCGGAACAAATTAGATGTTGGGCGACAGATTTTCCAACTTGAGGGTATATTATTATTCATATTTTTGTGGTGGTAGCTGTCCAGGCGGATACTAGACTGTGTCCTCCTACGACCACGCCGGGGGTTTCTCAACAATGTTCTTCCTTCACTGGAGTGGCCACTGTGTAATGCACACATACATTTTGCGATAGAAAAATCCATTGGTGCACGGTGGAGATTTAATCCCACTACCTCTGGCGTCAAAGTCGACCATTTTCTGCTATCTATGATGGAACAGTGCTCATCTGGAAATGAAAGACTGTAATGAAAAGAAGTGCAGGACATCTGACTTTAGTCCAATACATATAGCGCAACTCCCAACCCGTCTTCCAATGATGACAACTTATGGTCACCATAGTCAGTTCATTGGGAGGTCCGAACTCAAGCATTCAATTACAAGGGCAATTTGTCACTACATTGAATTTAAAGGGCTTCTAATATCTTACTATTTTTAGCTGTTTTTAAAGAGTTTACAAACCAGACTAGTATCGTGTTCCCTTCTAGGAATAGCGTCCTGTCCTCGACCGCATTAAAAATACCAACACATTATCACCTTACGGAAGGTTGCGGTGATATAAAATCAGACCCACTGACATCTACCATGGGAGTGAACTCAAGGATTTTCCATATCATACGTGCTGCAGGTTCTAGCCGAGCACAAGAAGACGTTCCTCGTACCGGAGGGGTTGTATACCGCAAATACAGGGGGATTCTAGACCAGCAAAAACCCTGATACTCGTAGTGCTCCCATTATAAAATAGTTATATCGATATGGGTGTTAGTCTGTAAGGTATTTATAGTATGGGTCTTAGAAAAAGATTTAATGTTTTCTTAAGTTACCTGAATTAAAGATGTATTATTATTTTATTTCGGGGTCGTACACGCCCGGTCTTTTAGAGGGCATTGACGGAGCCTAACCCAACATCAAGACACCTTTATAATTTTAACTTCTTAGGTACTATGATCTGTGGATGGATGGCTATGGGAAAGTATAATATTATAAAAATAGACTTCAGTATCTGGTATAAATTTCAACTTGCTATGTCCACTCGTTCCTGTCCTAAAAAAATCGGTGGTGACACACAGGTGACTGACAGACAGACAGACGGACAGACTGACACACAGACAGCCAGACGGACCAGAAAGTGATCTTATAAGGGTTCCTTTTTTTACCTTTTGAGGTACGGAACCCTAAAAATAGTACCTACATTATATCATTATTACTATTGGATGAGCTGATTGATGTCTGATTCATAGTCTATGGGATGAGGTACGGCACCCGCCAATTATGCCTCATTTCAAAATATTAGGACGGGTGGTGACACGCTATAGGTACACTGAATGGGTAAAGTAAAGGCGTAAAGGCGGACCGTTATGTTGGCGCCGAGGCGCAACATTGGCATGGATAGGTTAGGGTGTCGAGACGTGTGCTGCACTTTTACTAAACGCTACTAGCGGCTTTATGCCTTTAACACTATCACCCTGGAGCTTAGGTTTTAGCTCTTGCGATTCCCACCACCGGCCGGCCTGTCAAGACAAGCCTTGGGGCTCAGGTCAAGGTAAACCAGGGGTCAACAATGATCCGTAATAATCCGTAATAAGTCCGTCTGTCACCACCGATTTTCTCATACAGACAGACATGAGTCACAGTCCGTCTGTCCGTCTGTCTGTCCGTCTGTCACCACTTATTTTAGAAAGTTGAGTTTTATACCAGATACTGAGGTAGACGAGAGACCGATCTGCGGGCGCGATCTCAGTACTTTTCAATTGTTTTCTGATTGCGTTTGGTGTGAACCAGTCGGTACAAATACTAATACTGCGCTATCTGATCGCCGCCTAGATCACGCACGTAGGACGCTGCGGTTTATCTAGGGACTATAGACTTCAACTTACTAGGTTCACCCGTTCCTGCGAAAATCGATGGTGACACACGGACAGACAGACAGACAGACGGACAAGAAAGGGATCTTATGAGGGTTCCTTTTTTTACCTTTTGAGGTGCGGAACCCTAAAAGTACCTAAACAAATTATTAATTAGTGAAAAAGGTGAAAGTAAAACGGTAAAAGTACGGCCACACCGCTGCGATCTGTGGTGGCTGCCACGGTGCCGATCGCGCGTTCTTTCGCTGCTAAGTACACGGTTTACACGGGTGACTAAAGCCGCACAATTTTATCCGCGTGGCAAAATTCGACCGTCTAAATGGCAATTCAGCTAGGTAGCAAGTGACCAAAGCCGAAAACCCCAAAGTTGGGGAGCATCTGACTTTGGCCGCGCGGCGACCGACCGCATGCGGCTGGTGACTGAAATCGACCGAGTAAACGATCAGTTGCAGGCGAACCCAGTTGCAAGAAATGACCGAGCCGCATGCGATTTTAGTCACCTGTGTAAATGGGCTAGCGATGCGCCTTGGTAAGGCGATTTGTGAAACGACTAGCCACACTGCGAAAATCGACCCGTGTAAACCCATCATAAGGCTTGAAAGGTCGTTTACACATACACATAATTACATAAATAGGTACTACTACTTATCTTGTAGGCATTAGGGTATAATTTCACAAGTTCATTGCACAATGAAGTGATATCATATCATTGTGACAAATATCATCGACACCTAATGAGTACAGATTAAATTAAATACACACTTGAACTGGTAGCGTAGAATATACCTTGAGATAAGACCTGAGTCCAAAGACGTTGGATGTTGGTATTACTTTTTTATGCCAGGAAGGTTAGTCCTACTTTTATTAACCGACTTCCCAAAAAGAAGGAGGTTCGCAATTCGTTTTTTTTTGTGTGTGTATGCTACGCGATTACTCCATCAATTGTGAAACGATTTGAATGATTCTTTTTTTAATCGGTAGGGTTCGTTTCCGAAGTGCTCCTATTGTAATTTTATCGAGATCTGATAAGTATCTCTAGAGATATGACGATAAACGTCTCCAACTTGCTACTGAAACTGACTCGCGTGGCATGGAAGTCGGTTGTTTTAGTTTTTAAACTATCTTAATTATTTATATCTGATAGGCGTTTGACCACCATCACGCCTGGTGGTAAAGCGATGATGTGGTCGGGGATGGTAATCATGCTAGGCCTAGATGTTCTCACTCTCAAGAACTGTGCTGCCGGAACACTATAAGGTTTTGGCAGCTCCTTGATGGTGGTAAGTTACGTTTTAGCAAGTCGCCGGAACATTGAAATAATGCTTTCTGTAAACGGAAATTTAAGGTGTTGGTTTTATCGGTGCTAGGGATTACAATGAATACGTCACAAAGTTGTGATCAATCACTGTAAAAAGAAATCCAAAAGATATAGGCTCAGTAGCGTGTCTTGACAGAGGCTTTTGCAGAACCCATTATTTCGGTTGATTAATTTATAATGATGATGACTTTGAACTACAGGTAAGTAAGCCAAAGTTCTTACAAAATAATTAAGATAGTTTAAAAACTAAAACAACCGACTTCCATGCCGCGCGAGTCAGTTTCAGTAGCAAGTTTGAGACGTTTATCGTCATATCTCTGGAGAAACTCATTAGAACTCAATGAAATTACAATGGGACCACCTCGGAAACGTACTCTACCGATTAAAAAAAAGAATCATTGAAATCGGTTCACAATTGATGGAGTAATCGCGTAACATACTCGCAAAAAAAACATACAGACGAATTGAGAATCTCCTTCTTTTAGGGAAGTCGGTTGATAATAAAAAAAATCTATTCAAGAACATACTTACTCGATTACTTTGATAAGACAACCAGATAATCATAACAGGTGTCCATCAATTGGTATAATATCGGAGATCATGGTGATACCAATGAGCCGTCTATACAGTTGAAAGTCTACGGCGTTGTCTTACCGGTGTCAAGTTGTAGGTATAGTTATTAACAGTACGCTAGCTCTCGGCGAAAGTTTTAAATTTATTTAAAACTTTCGCCATTTACTTACATTGTACCTGATTATAAATTACCGACTATTATACTCACTACTGATTGTTAAACACAATCCGAAATTTCATCGTACCGACGGGACTTGAACCCGCAACCTCCGGAATAACATATTCCGGTGCTTTGCCAATTAAGCCACGGTGCGAAGTATCGTTACGACGAAATTAGTGGATTGCATTTGTTAACCCAATTATGCATTGGTGGCGCCATCTATGACTACTTATTACGTAAGTTAATCATTCGGAAGAAATCATTACAGTTTTCAAATCCGACGAGAGATGTTGCACTGCGTAAATCAAATATTATGTTTCTTTGAAGTGTTACACACTTAATATCTTTTGTAAATTGTTAAACACAATCCAAAATTTCATCGTACCGACGGGACTTGAACCCGCAACCTCCGGAATAACATGTTCCGGTGCTTTGCCAATTAAGCCACGGTGCGAAGTATCGTTACGACGAAATTAGTGGATTGCATTTGTTAACCCAATTATGCATTGGTGGCGCCATCTATGACTACTTATTACGTAAGTTAATCGTACGATGAAACGTAACGATGAAATTTTGGATTGTGTTTAACAATTTACAAAAATATAATGTGTGTAACACTTCAAAGAAACATAATATTTCATCACTGATTGTTGTCGACTGTCTCGACCTAGGTTTCATGCATGTCCGATGCACTTCCTCGGGAATTTAGCGAGATCGCGACGACCACAGAGTAGTGAGTATAATAGTCAGTAAATTATAATCATGATTCATACTCACGATAACTATAAATCTAAAATACATTTAACCTAATACGGGACATATCGCGCTAAAAACCTAATTCAATTTAAGTATTTACCTCGATATTCGATCAAGTTCCATTGACCGTGGTCACGAGGAAACTTGTTGAGGATAATAAAATTATGTTTTTAGCGCGATCATTCCCGTATTACAATATAATTAAGTACGCTAGCTACACAGACAATTAAGATAAAAAACTAAAACCACCGACTTCCATGCCCCGCGTTTCAATCTCACTAGCAAGTTACAGACGTTTATCGTTATATCTCTGGTTATACTTATCAGATCTTGATGAAATTACAATGGGACCTCGAAAACATACCGATTACAAGATAATCATTCAAATCGGTTGACAAATTAACAATTGACGGAGTAATCGCGTAACATACACACAAAAAAAAATAGACTAATTGAGAACCTCCTTCTTTTAGATTGTCGGTTGAAAACAAAGTACATCATGAAGTACATCATCATGATGTGCAACCAATATTGGTTGCACGCAAATAGATCGCTTCCGTGGCCGCCACCGCAACCGCAAGGTGGAACACATTGAAATCCGTGTACGTGTAGATACTATTGAACTTTATTTTAATATGTTAAACATAATTTAAACAACAATTAGAAAATAATAAAAAAATCATAATATTGGAATAATGGGTTAATATATTGTATGAATAAATTATGTTAAGTTCTGTGAGTCGTCTCAAATTCATTAATACAGTATCGAATGGATTACCTAAGATCAGCATAGTATCGGGTAGACTTATGTAGTACATTGCGGGTACATGCATAACTGACTAGCCGTATACTGTAACGCCACGTTGAGATAAGAATAAATATTTAAACATTTGTGTTGTTATCTTTGCACGTATTCCGTACAGGCAGTGTCGGAGTGGATACGCCATGAGGTTTCTACCCTCAGTCGTGTGTGCGGTGCTGCTTGCAGGTACTTGTGATACAGTTATAGATGTATAGTGCAATGGGACTGTGAAGAATTGTGTTTTGGTGGTGGATGTTTTTATGTTAAAGGTGGCTTCCCACGTTGCGTGATTCCTCGGATTATAACTAACACGGTCGACGAGACGACCGCGGTCAACCACGCGCTTCTTCACCTTCTTATACCCGCTACTTATGTATTGCCCGCGCTTCCACAGACATCACTCTTCAGTGCTATTGCAGCATTATGCTTACATCCCATGGTGCGTGATATTGCGGACAAGCCCGGACCAGCGCACCATGGGATGTGGGCGTAATGCTACAATTGAACTGCCGTTTAGCCCTTTCAATAATATAATTTATGTTCGTACAAAACGGAAAAACCAGCCAAGCCAGCAAAAGTAGCCAGTAGTCATAATAATGTCATCAAGGTATACACATTTGTTTTTATTGCTTATCTTCGGAGATAATTATCAGATCTCGATAAAATTTGAATGGGACCAAACGGGAGGCATGATCTCTCAAACAAAAAAAAATGTCCTAAAGCAAATGCTGGGCCTAATGCCCCTCTAAAATCAAACGGAGAGGGCCGCGCTCCCTCCAATTTCTGCCTGGTAAAGAAGGTTTTAAAGAGGGACAACAGCCCCACGTCATGGAGTACTCCTGCGGGCCCTGAATATTCTGTTTTACACCTCATGTATTTAAATCCGGACCGTTTTGTACTTTTTTTGTTTAACTAAATTAAACTAAATCTTCTGGTTACTAAATGCGTAAATCTTTTTGTGTGTCATAAGAAAGTTTATTTTGATTCTTTTTATTTAAATTCTAAGTGTTACCACCAGCACAAGAACGTGTGTTTTGACGTAAGCGTAAGACATAGAGCTTCGCTTGATGCGTTCTTCGTGGGTCCGATTTTCGCTAACATTTTTGCTCGAAGTTGAGTATTAGAGTATGTTCAGCTCGGACAAACTCTGCAGTTGAGTAAAATATCCTCGAGAAAGAGGCCAATAGGAGAATACAGGTGGGCTTGGAAGTATAAATGGGAATAAGTTTCCTAGTCGTAGAGTCGACACATCGCCAACGCCATAGAGTCTAAAGACGAAAGTCTTCTATCAATACGTCCTACCCATCATGATATACTTACAGTACAAAATGTGTACACTGACGGTTGAGCTGCTACACAAATTAAAGTCGCTTAGTGTGCAAAAGAAAGGGCTATGATCGAATCAATAAAGTTAAAGCGAGCTATGTCTCACCAGATTAGCAAGCTAAAATGACAGTGGACCCGGTCCACCGGACCGGCCAGATCAACCGGATAATCAAACCAATTAATCTTATTAATACATTCTTATTAAATATTGTACTGTGATACGGAGCCCTACATGTGAGAGTCCGACTCGCACTTGACAAGGAAGGACGCTAGGAATCTACTTTAAGTATAACACAAGTTTCTATTTACTCCATCATGAGGTATGAAAGCATTATAATTTTAAGAATATAACCCAATAAACAATATTATAACACAACGAATATTGCCACTATCTTGTCCCTAACATAAGAAACATAATCATAAAAAAAGTGCCCGGTCTGATATGTTATCATAACTTATTATAAATAAATATATCACGCTAAGATGTAGCTTGATTTAATCTTGGCATATTAATTATGTTTCGTAACAATAAACTGATACAAATTAAGATATAAAGGCAATTCGTCCTCTGCCTATGTAGGTTAATCCTCTTTGAATAGTCACAGTAAAATTTAAAACGATATAGTAATGTTAATTGTGAGATAGTACCGTGGCACAGAACAGATAATAATATGACCGTAGTTTGATCTGCATAAAGGATCTTTTTATTTCAGAATTCAGCCGAAATGTTAACAGGATATAGGACATGGTAGGATTCACTTCATTGTATTGAAATAAAATCCGCCAATTCTATCGTCTTTGTATATTGATAGGCTATCCGCCGCTATAGCAATCTGATTGGTTAGCACTGGTGCAGATAGGTAATATAGATAACTAGTGCAGAATCATCGCTGGTTTCGGATAACGGTGGCAACCAATACAACTATCTACTACTGATTTAATATTAATTTTTGATAAGAGTCACTAAGCGACTACATCAGCTCTGTTGAATACCTTCGGTAAATTCTCAATTGTTCACCAGTTATCTTCTAACAGTTCCAGGTTTCGCGAACACGGTTAGGGAAGTAGAACGCAATGCAGGTGGATATAACATCTTCACGGTTCATACGCTGCTTGGGACTATTGAGTCATGCCACTTGAAAAACCCTGATGGAGTTACTATGGATTTCATCCCTGGTGAAGCCTCAGAATACGGCGATAGGTATGAAGTCGCGCCAATACCTGAAAACACAAGTATGCCAATCTGCAGTATTACTGTCAGGAACCTTCAAGAAAGCGACTCTGGTTATTGGGAGGCTTCTTTCCAAACACCCACTGGAAATACTGGTACACAACCTTACCTTGTGCACGTTGCTGGTAAGTTATATTTTTGTTTATAATCTTAAAATCTTCTTCTTATAATCTTAGTCCACCGGTGATAGAAGCATTATTAGGTACATCGATTTTCTGCCTGGATTGCTACGAAAAAGTAGCTTATCACCATCGAAGAGAAAATCTGCCGCTATAACCTTACGTTTTTCTGCCAGCACACATCCGTTGACATTCAGAGTATTCTAGGCCTAGCGTGTTAACTATCTTCGACCACATAATCGCTGGCAAGATAGTGGTCAAAGGCTGGCCTATAAAATATAAAAAAACAAAATAACTGACTTTGTCGCACGAGTAATTTTCAGTAGAAAGCTTGAGGTGTTTATCTCAATAGAGAGAGATATGTCAGAGATATGTCTCTAAGAAAATATTCAACAGACCTAGATAAATTAATTTTATTTTTTAATCTTTATACTCGTAGACAAGCACCTGCAGGGCCTTGTAGGGCTCGAAAGTTACAAAATTCAACCGTGTTACGATCGTGTTACGATTTGAATTTCGTAGTACGAAATTCAAATCTTACCGCGGATTCCGCTTCCGAGATAGCTTACAGAATAGCCCTACTGCTGAGCGCTATCTCACCTGATGGAAAGTGATGGTGTGGTCGGTGGAAGATGGCAGTGAGACGAGGAGCTGGGCAACTAACTTTAGTCCAATCTACTTAGCGCAACCATCATCAACCCCAAACCATCTTCCATACTGGCACCAAACATCATGCTGGAACTCGGCGGTTTTGGTGAATCAGTGTCCGTTGGATGATTCACGTGGTTCAGGTGGCGGATCACGTGCAGGGATCACGTTAGGGTCTACCGACGCAGGAAGGCAACAATGACCTATCCGTGGGTGGCAATGCCTACAATTACAATAATAATACATAATATCAATCAGATACTACGATCATAGATTTATTTCAGCGACACAGGATAAGGAAGAGGAAGATAATATTACACGGATCGATATGCCGACGAGACTCGGAATGTCCATAGATATATCACTGCCTAAAATCGACCACGAAGAAATATGCACAGTTCGACCGCCAAAACCAAACCTCATAGCTTCAGAACTCAAGACTGTTACGGTACAACCTAGTAGCAGCTTTGTATCATGCAGGGTTACTATAGGACCTATGGATGATAGCCTCCTTGGAAACTGGGCTATTTGTGGTACACATACTGAAAATGGAAAAGAGATCGAAAGATGTCAACATGCTATAATCTATTGGAGTAAGTTTTGAAAATGTAAATCTAATAATTAAATACTTAACAAATAAATTAACGTGCCATTTCACTTGTCCACGTACTTCTTTTTTTTTATTTCTAGACAACGAAAGGATCCCAGGCAGTATGTGGCATACCAATAATCAACCTCGATTCGAGCATCCTGTCCACTTCGGACATTCGATTACTCCAACGGTTATAGGACAAGGTAACATCGTAACGTGCCACGTTATTACTCCCAACGGCGAGGATCTCGTCATCAATGAAAATTTCACCTACCCAGGATTAAAAATCCACACGATGGAAAATCCCATTTGCAGTATCGCTATCGGTCCTATTGATGCTTCTATGCTTGGAGAATGGACTGTCTACGGTATCTTCAGGAGTTTCGCTGGACTGAACGAGGTTGGTCTTCCCATCAAGATGTTCCTGTACGGTATGTAGGTATACATTTACACCATGAATTTCGAGACCTGAATGTTATCGAGTATCATTAATGTGGCTCTTTCATTTTAGACGAAGATAACCCTTACAATCAATCGTACAACGTCACCATACCTGATCCAGTGCGAAGATTGGTTCATTTAGGGAACATTGTGAATATTGAGGTCGAGAATGCTGGACAAGTTGACGGCTGTGAATTTGTCACCCCTGCAGGGAATATTTACGATCAGATAAGCCACGAGTCTTTTAAAGGAGCCTCATTCATTAAAGATGACAACCATTTGGCGTGTAAAGTAGCCGTGGGCCCAATCACGAGTGAATTAATAGGAGACTGGAAGGTGATCGGAAAATTCAGTAATCGTGGTATCTACACTGAAGTACAGCAAATATTCCAACTTATTGAAGAAGGTCAGTTTGTTTACGTTCATGAATGTAATGAATATCTATTGAATTAAAATAGAGTTTTCATCTATTAACTGTCCAAGAATTTTTATTTTAGATCCTGAAAATCCGACTGAAGAAGACAGGACTATCAGTTACATCAGAGAGCAAACTGTGGCCACTAGTTTAGGAAGCAGTCACAGGATTGTCATTGATTCGGACATATTCGTAACTGCCGAGAGCTGTCTCATCAGGACCCCTGACGGTTTGCAGTATGTGCTCATGGCAGGGACCAATATCGAGGGCATCGAAATCATTCACGAATCTGGAGTCGAATGCGGTGTTATAGTTAATGTGATATCGGAGGACGTTGTCGGAGAATGGACACTGATAGCACGCGCTACAATGTTTACGAACAAAATTGAACGAAGATTACCCTTCACTGTCAACGTCGAAGGTAATGTTTGATTAATGGATTTAAACTACGTGTATCAAGTCACGTCTGAAGATAACATATTAAAACCCTAAATTTGAATCGATAAAGGATGAATTAGTATTATTATCTCTTTAAGCCCTATTTAACGCTGTCGCGTTACTTGCAGAGACTGTCGAAGCTTTGTTTGATGACATATTTATTAATGAAGGAGAAGACTTGGTGGTTCGACTCAAGAATCCTACGGATCAGTATGAATCTTGCAAGCTTATCGGCCCATTTGGGTTTGAATGTCAATCAGCAGTGGCTGACGTACACCATGTCGAGACATGCGGTTTTATTAGGAGCAACGTTCAGGCTATCCACAGTGGAACATGGACCATAACGTTCGGCAACCGTATCGTTTATAAAGCCGAAATAGCCGTGACTGGTAATAAAATGGGTTTTCTTTTTGCATTTCGAGCATGACATAGCTATATTGCATCTTCAAATTCATTGTTACATTTTAATGCTTTGCTTGTCTCTACCCTCTACGGAGGGTAGTTTCTGCCTTGCTGTTCAATAATTGAATGTAGTTCTTACCACAGCTCAAGAATCAAGAAAATTAGTTCTAGTTACTACGTGGAAATTTCTTGTAGAAAACATCTCTGATATTGAGTTCATTCAACGCAGTTTATTTTCTTTCTAACACAGGATCAACGTGAAGAACAGGCAATAAATATGTTTGACGTTATTCACATTTTACTTTTCAAGACTTTGTTCTACATGTATTGTCCATTTATAATCTTCTAGTAGTAAGTTCTTGTTAAAGTATAACAATAATACACTTTATAAAGCTAACTAGGTTGTTCTAACTATATATATATATGTGTGTGCTTTAATTAAACACCTCTTATTATGGATAGATATTACCATCGCTATTATCATTTACAGTAAACACTCCAGTGATCACGCCAGTCTGGGCCACTTTGGATCTGGTCCTTGACAGTTCCGTCTCTAAGTCTGTGGGTAACGAAGATGCTGTGTACTGCAGACTCGAAGATCCTCAGGGCTTCGTCGTGTTTGAGAACTTTGGCAGATGTAACCTGACCCTGAATAAGGTCGGGTGGGAACATAATGGAACCTGGACGATGCTGCTCGGAAAGCCCGATAAAGTCTTTACAGAAGAATACCATTTGGTTGTTAACGTTCAGAAATCTGGTTAGTTTATAGATTTATGTTTTTTTTTTTCAATATTTTTATAGACTAGCATAGCACTGACGGTCTGGAAAGACGAACTACGCAAAGCGGTGGGCAATAACTGGAAAAGAAAAGCCGAAGATCAAGCTTCGTGGCGTGTCTCGGGAGAGGCCTACGTCTAGCAATGGAAAGACATCGCCTAATTATAATGATATAAACATGATGAAAATGCGAGTGGATAGCAGTAATCTAGCTTATAGAACAGTGGTGCCTAGGTATGTTTTCATTATCACACCTCTGTTTAATATTGCAGAAAGCAAGCCTGCAGTAGCGACACATGTCGAAAATAAGGAGCCCATGGTGTCTTTCTCGTGCTCCGTTCAAACAGACGCTGAGGTCAACGTGTGCAAGTTCCGTGACCCTGCGGGAAGGATCCTGTTGGCTTTTAAAGGAGTTTCCGAGGACCGTTATCAGTACTTTGGGAATACCAGGTATAAAAATATTTTAAGGCTTAGTTTGGGATGAGGTTTAGTAGTAGGTCTTTTGACCACAGGTTGAGACGGTTATCGTATGATGTGGATCGGTCAAACTTGTCAAGAACCTGTCTCAATGGTATTCCGATTCCAGTCAAGCACGGGAGTAGCTCACCGCATAGTCACTTGACTTTTTTTATTTTTTTGTATCGTATAGGCTAGCGCTTGACCACTATCTCAGCTGTTAGTAAGTGATGATGCGGTCGAAGATGGTAGCACGCTAAGCCTAGAATGGGAACTGGGTCTCAAGGACATGCCGAAAATCCGTTGGTGCACAGCAGGGATTGAACTCGCTACCTAGGGCGTCAAAGCCGACGATTCTCCCACTGCGCCACTGGACCCTCAAAACTTATTATATTTACCTGCTTATTATATATTACAGGTTACAGGGCATTATATCGATGTTCCACCTGACTTCCTACCTAGAAGTAGCTTACCACCATCAAGGAGAAATCAGCCGCCATAAAAGCTTACGGTGTTTCTGTAGCACAGCCCTAGAGAGTCAGATAATTCTAGGCCCAGCGTATTCACCATTTTCGACCATGGCACATCATCGCTCACTACCAGTCGTAATAGTGGTCAAACGCTAGCTTATTGAATATTTAAAACATTTTTTTACGAATAAACTAATATATAATTTATACAGTGATATGACTATTGTTAGTCCGCCTGGGACAGATACACCGCTTTATCTGTCATTCATCCGTGATATAGAAATATTGAGCTCCGTTGGCGTAATGGATAGATGGCCCCCAAGGGGTCCCCAATGTCCCCATACAACAAAAGTGTTTTATAGAGCAAACTGCCCATACCGATGAACTTGTACTGTAAGTGTAATGGCATGAAATCTTTCGTGTGCGAGTCCGACTCGCACTTAAGCAGTTTATTATACTTTTTGATGGATATGGTGGAGAACAGCGTGATAAGAGAATGTTGTGGTGTGGTAGAAGATGTGACAAAGATAGAGAAAGGGATGCTTAGATGGTTTGGACATCTAGAGAGGATGGATGAAGAAAGATTGACGAAACAGATTTATGAGACGAGTGTGAATGGGTCAGTTGGTAGAGGCCGACCTAGGCGAACTTATCACGACCAGATCGGAGACGTTTTAAAGAAAGGTTAAGTCAAAAGTACCTATAACCGGCGGGCATGTATGAAGGCGCTCATGAAAGTGGAAGAAGCGAAGGAGGTATGTCAGGATCGTTGCATGTGGAAAGAAGTAGTCTCTGACTACCAGCGGGAAAAAGGTGTGATTGTATCTATGTATTTATGTATTATACTTTCTACATGTGCTTCTGTAACTTTAATAAACAACTTACTTACATTTACTTGAACCGCTTTCAAAAACGTTTCCTTCTTTTACAGTGGCAGCACTCACAAGTGTGGGTTGAGCATCACAGTCGCTGAGGTGCTGGACATGGGTCTCTGGCGATGTGGAATCGAGACTGCTAATGAGACCTTCTATGGCCACTTCTCGGTCTTCACTCCTTGGCTGCTTACACGCCCTGAGACGGCCGACAGTGTCCAGGAAGAAATATCAAGCAAGTTTATTTTATTTCAACCAACTTCCAAAAAGGAGGAGGTTATCAATTCTTTTGTTTTTTTGTGTGTATGTGCTTTAATTTCTCCGCCAACTATGAACCGATTGGAATGTTTTTTTTTTCATAAGTATTTTTGGGGTATATTTTCGCGGTGGTCCTTTTTTACAATTCATCAAGATTTGATGAGTATCTCCAGATATATAGAGAAAATGACCAGCGCGGCATTTGACGATTTTGGATATTTGTCGTTTTATATACGATCTTAAATTGTGTTTTTTACTAACCGGCATTCGCTCGCCACCAGTTCACCGGTCCGGTTTCGACTTGATTTGAGAGTCTTCATCCGGGAGCGGCTAAGAGAGCTGTGACTAAAGTCAGTTGTCCAGCACCTTTGTCTCAATCCAGAATATCAGTACAGTGCTTGGCTGTCAGGCGTAAAAAAGTCGATCTCTTAAACGAAGCGATATTATTGATGATAATGTTCGCAGAGCCGATTCTGAGTGCTGACAGACTCTCCCTGAGCGTGGTGGAGGACCAGCCTGTCGTGATGTCTTGCTCCGTGCAAGCTGTCATCCGGTACTGCTACTTCAGGGCTGCCAATGGAACGACCTTCACCGTCACCCCTGGTAAAATTTTGTGATATTTCGTCAGATTCCACAGCCTGTCTAAAAATTTGCTCTTCATCTACAGAATTGCATCCCAATGGATGGACATTTCCAGGCATGTCTTCAGCATACTTAATTTGGGTTGGTTTCAATGCTATTTCCAGGTGATCAAGATGCTCGTGCTCGACGTTGCGATGTCTACATTCTGTTGGCTTCCGCTGCAGACTTATCTACTGCTCCAGTCTTTCTTACCTTAATACACATAAATACAGCAACAGATACCGCAGTCTATATAAAAAAAGATTCATTTTTTTGGAACTGCGTCAAATAACTCTCGGTAAATGTTTTTAGGCGTGTCTTCACCATCCATGGAGTATATCGGGGCTGGTTTTGATGCCGGCGAGTGCGGAATTAGATTCAACAGCCTGGCTCACACAGACAACGGCCAATGGAGCTGCCACGTCGGCCTGGTCGAAGATCATGAGGAGCAGAGAGCCCAAATAAAACTTACTGTCCAAGGTCAGTCAATTAACTATAAAATTCAAGAAGAGAGAAGAGAAGAAAACTTTCTTAATGGAATCTCACTTAAAAAGTCAGCGGTAAGACGAGGCACTGGATTTTAGTCCAATCCACATGGCGAAACTGTCTCAACCCTTCTTCTCAACCAGCTAGCACTGAACTTCATGCCGTAACCGATATTTGCCTTTACCGGAGATCCAATGTTAAATACGCATTCAAAAAGTCAAAGCTTAGTATTCCTCTCCCAATGCGCCACGGGCCCTCTCATCGAGTGACACATATTTACGCAATCAATTCAGTTACCTCGCAGAAAGTTTGAAGATTTTCGAGCTAGTAGGAGTTAGTATTATGATCCATTAACATGAAACGCTGTTCCTTTCAGAGCGTATGAGCGTGAACCACTACATCAATCCGATGGGAGTGATGACAGTGGAAGGCGTTGTTTACAATAACCGCGCCCTTGAGTACTGCCGCTTCGTCAGGATCGATGGCTTCGGTGAGAAATACCTGTATTCATAGAACATCTTTAGCCTTTTACATCATTACTGAGCGACAATTTGCTCTTTACACAATAATTATAGAGCTTGGACTGTGGCGTGGACAAAAATCCTTGGTAAAAAGCACTTTCGAGTATGCCTAAATTTGAAATTTTTAAATTTTTTCATTTAGTATTCGGACTATTGGAATCGGACTGACTGCAGTGGACTGATGCAGGCTGATAATTAATTATAGATACTTTTAGCAGTTAGATATACCTATTTTTTGATTACCTATGTATATAATATCTAACCAATCGTTATAGGATTCACCACTGACAGCGTACCATCGGAATATACAACGACTGGGGACCTCAACAAAGGAGAGTGTCAGATCACAGCACGACACCCCACCGTCCTTGACCGTCATCCCTGGACTATCGCCGCTAGGGTCCGAGGACAGGATGTGGAGATCACTAAGGATACCATGGAAGTGGTCATCATCACGCCTCCTTCACCTGAAGGCCCAGGAGATCAACCTGTAGTTGTGCCTAACCAACGAGGTCGTAAGTATTATCTAAACAAAACAATCAAATTATTAACATTATTTATTAACATTGTTATTATTACCATACTAGATGTGCCCCGCGGTGTTACCGTGGGAATATTAGGATTCTATCAAGTGTACCAATTTTTTTTTGATATTGCACTAAAGTTATAATGCTTTAATATTATGTTTCTTTAAGTGTGAATCACAATTAATCGCATCCAGGTCTCTAGTAGGTATCTATATTTGGTAATATATCAAATTTTCTGGAGACAAACTACCCGAGGCTATGTGCTACTCAAATAAATGTAAAGAGCGACCGACACCGACGCGGCGAGCAGTTTTAATGACAAGCATTTTAAATGTACATTGTTACACACACTGGTACTGGTTAATCTGTTTCTTCGTGGTGTCATTTCTGTAGAATGCATTGCTAAATTCTGTTAGCTGGCAAAATTAATTTCAGATTGTTTAAAAAACTAAAAGACTGACTTCAAATGCCGCGCTAGTCATTTTCAGCAGCAAATTTAAGGTGTATATCTCCATATCTCTAGAGATACTCATCACATTTCTATAAATTCGAAACAAACGGGCAGTGTAACACTCTGAAACAAAAAAAAACAAATTGGTTTATAAATGACAATTTGTTTAGAAAATGTAACAAACATTAAAAAATTACAATCTAATTAAGAACTTCATCCTTTTTTGAATTCGATTAACAAGGCCAAGACAGCGCGTTGTCATTGGCTACACAGATAGCTACAGACACGCTACAGAATACGAACGTTACGAACGCTGTAAAATCGTCAAGCAAGATAGCTTGCTATATAGCAAGCAACTACATAATTGGGGTCTAAAAGCCTTTCTAAATAATGACAAAACCGCATTTTCGTTTCAGTATCAATATTCTTCTATGCATTTATGCTGTTCCTCCTGGTGACCATTCTACTGTCAGCCTGGCTGGGTCCCAAGAAGCACAGGACCTGGACATACGACCGAGCTAGTGCCATCCGTCGCAGCTTCAGGAAACCACCACCAGCTCTTGTCAATACTAAAGTTTAATTTTAATATATTGAAATTTGTTATATACTACTTTTACCTTAAAGATATACTGTAAATTTTAAATAATTATCATGCACAAAAATTGTTTTCTTTTTGAAAAATAAATACCTCAATATGTTTACTTCTGACACTTAAATGACCACATTGACCACATTGTATAAAGGAAAAAAAATCATTGACGCCAAGAAATTATACAAGGATATATATATATATATATATACTTATTTATCAAAATTACTAGCTGCGCCTTTCGGCTTTTCCCGCTTTAAAATAATAGGTTACTTAGTACCTTAGTATATTAAATTTATCACCATTTGTGACCATTATGTCACCCAGTAAAAAATTATAGAAAGAAGTAGTCTCTGCCTCCCCCAACGGAAATAAACTGGCCAAGTGCAAGTTGGACTCGCACTCCTAGGGTTCCGTACCACTACAGTATTTTATAAGAACGAGCAAAAATGCAACTATCATTTTTCGCCAGCAAACAATAATAATTAATAAACATTTTATCAAAACAGAGTTCTGAGCGGCGTGCTTATTTCTTATAACGCCATCTAACGTCTAATGCTATCTAAGTGAAAGTTAACACAAAGGTGTTAAAGATCGGTTTTTCCATATAACACCATCTATGGACGTTTACCTAAGCGTTCATAGATGGCATTACATTGAAATGCCTAAAAAAACACGTTTCTTGTATGGGCAACCCCTATAATTTTAAATTTTATTCTTTTTAGTTTAGTATTTGTTGTTATAGCGGCAACAGAAATACATCATCTGTGAACTATCACGGTTCATAAGATACAGCCTGGTAACAGACGGACAGACAGACAGACAGACAGACGGACAGCGGAGTCTTAGTAATAGGGTCCCGTTTTACCCTTTGGGTACGGAACCCTAAAAAGGAGTGATTGTATGTATGTATGTCACCCACGGATGGAACCTCTACATGAAAAGTTATGAATTTCAAGCGATGATCGTCGTTAAGATAGTTTAAAAACTAAAACAACCAACTTCCATGCCCCGCGAGTCAGTTTCAGTAGCATGTTTGAGACGATTATCGTCATATCTCTGGAGATACTTATCAGATCTCGATAAAATGACAATGAGACGACCTCGGAAATGTACCCTACCGATTTAAAGAATCATTCGAATCGGTTCACACTTGACGGAGTAATCGCGTAAAATACATACAAAAAAATACATACAGATGAATTGAGAATCTCCTATTTTTTGGAAGTCGATTGAAATGAGATGCATTTTTTTTTTGTTTTATTATGGCTCCACACGATTAGTGTATTTAGCCAGTGTCAAGTATTGAATTTCTTCAAGTTTTTAGGAATTTTATTCGTAGAGATGGGTCAAAGTCACATTTCAGGTCAGTTTTCAAGTAAAAGTCTAGTCTAAGTCATACCTTCAGTAAAGATGTGGTTTTTACTGAAGATTTTCAGTGGAATTTTGGTGAGAATGCAAATAGCATGTTTTTCAACATTGTGCTCTTTCCCTACACATTTATTACACATTAACTCGCGGAAGAACACAAGTTTTAGGAAAAAATACAATGATATCACACACACTTTTCCACGTTCCCGCCAAAACTCCCCTATACAACTGTCTAGCTGCCACTCCTTCTATTAGACGTTTGTGACAGAGTAAATAATATTACAAGTATGTGCGATGTCTAGACGCATCGCTATAAATGTAGATCTTCTGGGTCTGATCACAGAATAATGAATAGTACAAGTCTGATGTAGGTGGACCTTATGTAAACCTACTTAAGAAGACCTTATGTAAACGCTTGACAGAAAAATGTTATTACAAAGTTGACGAATTTTTAAAGGATACTAATTTTGAATGAATTTTATTATAATCCACTTATTATGGCTATTTCAGATATTTAATACAATTGTTTTTAGCGTTGATTTGACATAGATTCTTTATCTAACTATTTCATTCCATTTTTTCATATATTGTAAAATTTAAAGAATACCACGGATACAGGATATTATATATGCTGTTCAATATTGTACGCCTAAAAGGCATGCTACAGTGTTCTTAATTTTAATATTCCACCAGTTGTATTTTTACCTGTAGTGCAACAATAAATAATTTGAAGTTTGATGTTTGAAGTTTGTGGTGCTTGTTCGAAAGTAGAAAATGACACTGACAAGAGAACACAATGGGCATTTTACCAATCCACTAAGCGTATTTGTCTCAGCCCATATTCTGATTTATATCTGATTTATATCACACCTTATGGTGTGCATCATGAAATAATATCACTTTTACCACAGGATACATATTAGTACATGCATGTAGTTCAAACAAAATTACTCGTTTAATAAATTTAGGAGCAATTTTGTTCAGTCCATTGCAGTACTTAATAGCACAGGCTCTTTTATTAAAAGATATTTTTATGATAAGAAATAATAGAAGAAGAATGGTAAGGGTTGACGACATATACATAAATTCAAAATGTATGTATTAAAATACAAAATAGATCTGTCTATAAGCAATTGATTGAAACCATTCCAATGAGTCCAAACACACCATCTCTGCTGTAAGTTGGTGAGGACTTAATGAGTAGAGTATTCTGCAGATTTCAGGAGCTGCCCCAGCATCAGGTAAATGCTACCATGTTCTTACAATATCATTGATGTAGGAGGATACCAAATTTCGAATTGATCGGTTGCTCTCATAGCGTCAAAAGTAGAAAAGAGCTTATAGCCTTAAAACGGCTCAACGGGTTTTCATGAATCAAAACTAAGGATACTCTCAATTAAGTCACCTATCAAACAAATAAACTAAATGAAAATCAGTTCATCCATTTGGATGCTACTATGCCACAGAAAGACACACAGATAGGTACACACTTCAAACTTACGACACCCCTTCTTTTTGCGTCGGGGGTTAAAAAGTTGAGTATCAGTTCTGTAATATATAATAATAAAAATAATATTTTATTTAAATCTAGGAGCACGGAAGTGCCCCCTCCATGTCGAGCAAAAGAAAGGCACGGCCGTACCATCCTTTTCTCGAAGCCATTCGGTCCATTTTCGACCCCCCTGTAACTTCGTTTTGGAAAATAACTAGAAGCCTAAATGTTCAGTGGCCAAGAGCGGTTTTCATCTAAGTTCTTCTTGTCACTGAAGTCAATAAGTACTGACACATCAATCATCAAAAATTCTAAGGTACTTTTAGTAGACCCACAAGCTAGGTTTTTTAGTTTTTAAACTATCCTAATCATTCTTACAATACATTGTTTCCAATGTAATTACAGGGCATGTGAGACTCAACATCTTGTCTCAAGGTAACAGGCGCAGTGCAGTGACATGCAAAATTCTGGACTGCCAGAATTTTGCATGTCGCTGTGTCTGTAATAGGTAGACGTCATCGCTTACCATCAGGCGAGCGTCGTGTTTGTCCAGTTACCTTTTACCATAAAAAAAAACTTGTTATTTTAGTTATTTACAACAAAATACATAAAATCAAGAGAAAGGCAATGTACAATGTTTATACTTATAGCTTGCATGATCGAAAATGTAACAACATTATTACACAATTTAGCATTATCAGCGCTAGTATAATTTAATAAAGCCAAATTTTACGTACAATACTTCTGCATTAATTCCTTAGATAAGGAATTATAGATAATATATGTCGATAAGTGAATTGTTAAGGGATAAACGTTTTCATTCAACAAATTAAGAACATTCAGTGAAAATGTTATTTAAAGTTATTTTCAGTGTGTGTTTAATTGTTAGTGTAAGTGGTGAGTTACTAGGACTTTTTTTTTCTTATTCAAATATATTATTATAACTAAGTTTTGGAATAGTTATGACTATATTTAACGTAACTTATCATCGTCAGCCCATTTATCTCCAATTCTGGGCATATGTCTCAGCTATTGAACGCTGCTGAGCTCAATGGCGTGTCTTTGGCCTACGTCCCGTAGTGCACTGATACTGGCTGACAATGATGATGGCAATGATGAGCTAGATCTTTAAGTTTTTAAATTGTTTCCAACCGCTACCTACCAGCTTAGGTATTATCAGCGCTCCATCTAGCTTGAGAGTATTTGCCGAGCTATGTCCTGCACTTTAAAACACATCTACCCAACGGTTATTGGAACTTACGATAGATTTGACCAACACACTGCCACTTCAGTACAGTTTGCTTATCCTATGAGCTTTAGATAATACTAGCTGTGCCCGCAACTTTGTCCGCGTGGAATAGTGTCTTTGGGTAGTATTAACAAATAAGGCAACTACACCGCACAGTACCACGCCACGCTAATCACCCCTTCACCCCTCCCCTCAATTACCCTCCCCTCCCCCTTCACCTCACTTCTCCTCCCCTCCGCATAGAGCATAGAGCATATTATATCGATGTTCCACCTGACTCCAAAGGTGGTAGGAGCTTAATATATTGATGTTCTGCCTGACTTGCTACCAAAAGTAACTTACAAAGATCAAAAATATCTGCCGCTATAACCTTACGTTGCAGCACACACACAGTCCTTGAAAATCAGAGTATTCTAGGCCTAGCGTGTTCACCATCTTTAACTACATCATCAATCCACCAGGCGAGATAGTGGTCAAACGCTAGCATATCATATATAAAAAAAATCTAAAATACGCCTCGGACCCCTTAATCTGATCAATAATCTCATTAAAAATACACAGGTACGAAGATCATAGATTAAAGCGTATTGTGATCTGAGGTATGAGACAAAGACAATGGTAATTGGTTTAAATTGATCACGAATCCATAAATTGCTCTAAAATCCTTATTCTTTATGTCTTCCAGGAGTTCCAGGGAATAGAATAAACGGTGGTACTCCCGTCGAGATTCAGAAGTACCCGTTTGCCGTCGCTCTCCTGACCAACAATGGCCAGGGTTCTTATAGCCACGGCTGCGGAGGTGCCTTGCTGACCAATAGAGCTATACTGTCAGCTGCCTCCTGCTTCTATACTGGTTCAGAGTAAGTCATTGGCAACATATTAATCCTGTTACATGGAAACTTCTTCGGTATAAAAAGGTATGTAAGAATCACTGAAAAGATTTAAATATTGGAGATTACTAGTGGTAAGCCAAGGCCGTGGCTCGAACCACCTACCGAACAAATGTATGTCACCATTCGGTTCAGTGAGTTTCAGCGTGATGTTCCATTCCATTTCCATGCCAGCCAGTGCCATGCATTTTAAGATGGAATCGTGTTTGTCAAGAAGTAAGAGACGGTAACGAAACGCTATACAACTGTTGGAACTTAGTAATTAACAAAGTACACATATACCTAACTGCACATCAATGCAAGCCGTCGTGGGGCCAATCAAGAGCCTTGTATTGTGTTGTATTTTATTGTGTGGTGTTGTATTTTATTGTGATGTATTGTATTTTATTGTGTTGTGTTAAGTTGTATTGCAATTCATTGTATTGTATTGATTGGCTGAAATTTTGCAAAGCGATAGCCAGTATATTGGAATGGGACATAAAATACTTTGACAGGCGAAGCTGTAGGGCACAGCTAGTACAGAATAAATGCTTTTGAGTTATAAGTTTTGAGACGAACCAGTGATCAGTTAACCCAGGAATCACATGTCCCTATCGATTTTAACCACTCCATTGTTTTATTTTATTTTCATAATATATTCTACCTGTTGTATTTTCGAATATTATGCTTCTTTGAAGTGTAACACACTTTATATTTTTGTAAATTGTTAAACACAATCCAAAATTTAATCGTACCGACGGGACTTGAACCCGCAACCTCCTGAATAACATGTTCAGGTGCTTTACCAATTAAGATAGATGGCGCCACCAATGCATAATTGGGTTAACAAATGCAATCCACTAATTTCGTCGTAACGATACATTGCACTGTGGCTTAATTGGCAAAGCACCTGAACATTTTATTCAGGAGGTAGCGGGTTCAAGACCCGTCGGTACGATGAAATTTTGGATTGTGTTTAACAATTTGTTGTATTTTTTGTTTTTGTGTTTTTTATATATAAGTCCTATAGAATCAAAAGCGGTAATCAGTACACAGGATACATTTTGGAAATTGAATAAAAACTTTTTTATGTAGGCTGGGTTTGAATTTTAACAACCAACGATTGCCGTATTTGAAACTAATGCTGATTTTCAAAGTTGATTTTGAACGCCATATTGCTGCATTTGATATAAATGAGAAAAACATGTTACTTTATTTTAAGTTCCCTAAACGGCCATATTGTTAAGAGTTTATGCGGGGAGTGTTATGCGGGGTGCACTTTTCCATACAAATGTATTCCCCCGTTTCCTCTCTGGAAAATAAAAATTTGTTTCTACAAAAAATCTCATTTTTGTAAAATTTTACAGATTGACGACTTTGATTCTATATGACTCTATTACTTATGATTAATGAAAGTAATGTTAAATAGATTAAGTTAGGTAAGTGAATTGGACAATTGTAATAAATCCTAAGTTAAATGAATACATATTTCAGAGCCCACCCTGCAGGTTGGTGGCGTGTTCGAGTGGGTTCCTCTTTAAGCAACTCTGGCAGTACTGTATACGCCATCAGCCGTATAACGCCCAACCCTGCCTTCTCTCCACTTACACTGGACAATGACATCGCAGTTCTGAGGACCAACCTGGCTATTCCTCTGGTCCCAGGGACCGTGGAAGTCGCTAGGATTGCCGGGGGAGCTTTCAGTTTTGGAGTCAATCACCGCGTACTTGCCATCGGTTGGGGATCTACTTCAGTAAGGCTTAACGATATACTCTAGTGTTTTTATTCGATTACGGCCCACTACACCAATGGGCCCATTGGTGTAGTGGGAGAATAGTCAGCTTTGATGCCATAGGTACCGAGTGTAATCCCCGCCGTGCGGCAATAGATTTTCTATCGAAAAATGTATGTCCGCTTTTCAGTGTCCCTCCGGTGAAGGAAAAACATCGTTAACGAACCCCCAACCCCCGCATGGTGGTAGGACACTGTCTGGTGTCCGCCTAGCCAGCTACTACCCTCAACTTAGAAAATCTGTCACCAAACATCTAATTAATATGTTACGGAAGCTATCCTCGAGAGCCGGTTCCCATTCTAGGCCTAGCGTGCTACCAAACCATCCTGGACCCTTTATCACAATGTGAGGTGTGTCAAACCAACAGGTGAGATATTGGGACACAAACCAATATGATTTAAAAAAATATAAAAGCTAATGATCACAGTATTATTACACACAAGCTTATGATCACAGAACACAGTGTGCTTATGCCTATATTAGTGAATGTATATTTGCGTATGTTTTACCGTAGCACCGTAACTACTCATCCGATATGGATGTTTTATTATTTTATATAACTACTCTTTTAATATGTTTGTGCTAATATACTGATAGAGTAGGACTTAGTATGTATTATAGTATTATGTATACTAGTAATGTGCAACCCACATTGCTAGTAAGCTTTTATAAAATAAAAACAAACAAAAAAAATATATAATTATGCTAAATTAGTACATTACTGTATATTATGAGACAACTATGCTTTTCTGCCGTTTGGTTGAAACCATAGGCCCGTGGGGTCAACAAGCACGTGGTTTTGTTAAGGAGCTGTCCAGACGCCTAATCGATGTCTCCCACGACCATAAAGCTGGCGCTTACCTCGGGGAACGCATTAGTTTCGCCATTCAAAAAAGTAATGTCGCCAGATTTTTGGGCAGAAAGCTACCTGAATTCCATTTTTTATTTGTAGTTTTTATTTTAATTATTAGTCATAGTTAATATGTATTTTAGTTTTAAGTAAATTGTGTATCATTTGTATGTAAAGTGCTTATTATCTCCAGGACTCTACCACATTGTTTTCGGCGGAGCTGCGCGAGGCTCAGATATGGACGATCGACCGAGGCACCTGCGCCAACAGATGGAGTACCGTCAACTTCACTGTCACTGACAACATGGTCTGCGCGGGGTGGCTCGATGTAGGCGCCAGGGCTCAATGTCATGTTAGTGTCATCATCATTAACAACTCAGTAACGTAGACGGAAAACTCAGTACCAATATACCACATGGTTTCGGTGCATCGAGGTACATGTAAACCAGAGGCGCCCATCAATAAACTGACTTACGTGCCGAGCGGCGCGCGATCGGGCGTGAGGAGTACTTACGCTAAACTAAGCGAGATGTAGATTCAGCACTGTTTTTTATTTGAACATAGAGCTAGTTCATGACGCGTCGACATATACATCGATGTTTCGGTGCGTTTATTCTACCGCACACACGGTACCGCACGGTAGAATAAACAATAGGTAGAATATACAAAAGTGTTGCGTTTATTTCACCGCAAGTGCGCGCACTTTTATGACACTCCATACTTCACAGAATATGCGAGCGGTAGAATAAACGCAGCACAACAGCTGTGCGCGTGTGCGCGCGTGCACTAAAATGCGTGCGTAACTCAATTTGAACATTATTTGTAGGTTTCGTAGCGTACTTTTCACGGTCAAGCCGCTCGAACGATCTTACTGATTTTTTTTCGCAGAGTTAGACTTACGTAGTAACTATTACACAATCTGTGGTTAGAATGTGTAGAATAGGCCATCACTTTTTAACGCGAAGAAGCCACTGGACAACTGACTTTAGCCTAATCCACAGAGCGCAACCGTCTCAACCCGTCTATTACCAAGCAAGCATTTTTTAAAATATCGTCTTCAATTTCTGAGCAGCGACAACATCATCCAATCACAAATATCTATTACTCTTGAGTATTCGATTGTTTTTTTAAATATAAAATAAGCAAGCGTTAGACCATTATCTCACCTGATGTCAAGTGAAGATGTGATCGACGATGTAGCACGCTTGCCTAGAAGATACCTGTTCACACGCGGTTTTAAGACCCCCGGCAGACTCATAAATATGAGATACTAGCTGTTACCCGCGGCTTCGCCCGCGTAATTTGTGTCTTTATGACCATTGATGTCTAGATCGATGATCTCTTAGGCGAAGTCACCATGGATGACCCTCAAAGTCGAACTCAATATCCTCTATTGTTAAAGTCATTAATCATTTTGGTTAGGTATACGAAGTTGTGCTGTTTAAATGTTTGACTCAACACAACAGTTCCTGAAACATTTCTTACAAAAAAAATAAGGTGAATAGCTGCGCGAGCGTAGCGAGCGCTATTTTTGGGCGAGTGAAATTTTTTTATGACTTTTTATAACCCTGACAGTTTAATAACCTAATAATCAAGTCAATATAGATGACTCTTAGGACGAACTCGATATCGTCTATTGTTAAAGTCATTACTTGGCACTTGGTAAACCCAACCAAGGCTTACCAAGTTTTGCTGTTTAAGTATATGAGTCAGTCTAATGTATGAAGCTGTTAAAACACGCTATTATACGCTATGTAGCGTTATTACTGCGCAATTGAAGCGAGCGCGAAATTTTTTTATGACTTTTTATGACCCTGAAAGTTTTTATGATCTACTAAGTCAACACCGATGACTCTAAGGTTAAACTTGATATCCACTTATTTTAAGGTAAAAAAATATTATGATTATTGAAGGTTGTACTGTTTCAATTTATAAACTCGTTTTGATACATGAGGCTATTACAATACAAAAAATGCTGAAATATTACCAACAAAGTAGATAAAACAAAGGTTTGCGCGAGCGCAGCGAGCGCTATCAATGCGTGAGCGAAGCGTGCGCAAAAATTTATAACGTCATTTTATGATCCTGACAGTTTTTATGACCTACTAAGTTAACACTGATGACATAAAGGTTAAACTTGATATCCACTTATTTTAAGGTTTAAAATCATTATGATTATTGAAGGTTGTACTGTTTCAATTTTTTGGACTCGTTCTGATGAATGTGGCTATTAAAATACAAAAGTTGCTGAGATGTTTCCTACAAAGTAGATATTATAAATGCTTGCGCGACCGGAGCGACCGCTATTACTGCGCGAGCGTAGTAAGCGCTATCACTGCGTGAGCGAAGCGAGCGCGATGATTATTGAAGGTTGTATTGTTTTAATTTATGGACTCGTTCTGATGCATGTTCATTAATAGCCACAACTATTAACATACAAAAAATGGTGAAATACTACCCGCAAAGTAGTTCAAACAAATGTTTGCGCGAGCGTAGCGAAGGCCAACAATGCGCGAGCGAAGCGAGCGCGAAAATTTTTACGTTTTTTCATGATCCTTACAGTTTTTATGACTTTCTAAGTCAATACCGATGACCCTAAGGTTAAACTTGATATCCACATATTTTTAGGTAAATTATCATTATGATTATTGAAGGTTGTTTCAATTTATGACTCGTTTTGATGCATGTGGCTATTAAAATACAAAAATTGCTGAAATATTACCAGCAAAGTAGATAAAACAAAGGGTTGCGCGAGCGCAGCGAGCGCGAAAATTTTTACGTTATTTTATGACCCTGACAGATTTTATGACCTACTAAGTCAACACTGATGACCCTTAGGTTAAACTTGATATCTATTTATGTTAAGGTAAAAAATCATTATGATTATTGAAAGTTGTACTGTTCCAATTTATGACCCGTTTTGATGAATGTGGCTATTAAAATACAAAAGTTGCTGAAATGTTTTATACAAAGTATATATAACAAATGCTTGCGCGAGCGGAGCGAGCGCTATTACTGCGCGAGCGCAGCGAGCGCGAAAATTTTTAACGACCTTTAATGAACCTGACAGTTTTTATGACCTTCTAAGTTAACACTGATGACACAAAGGTTAAACTTATCCACTTATCCACTTATTTTAAGGTTCAAAATCATTATGATTATTGAAGGTTGTACTGTTTCAATTTATGGACTCGTTCTGATGCATGTGGCTATTAAAATACAAAAACTGCTGAAATATTACCTGCAAAGTAGTTCAAACAAATGTTTGCGCGAGCGTAGCGAAGGCCAGCAATGCGCGAGCGAAGCGAGCGCGAAAATTTTTTATGTTTTTTTATGACCCTTACAGTTTTTATGACTTTCTAAGTCAAGACCGATGACCCAAAGGTTAAACTTAATATCCACTTATTTTTAGGTAAATAATCATTATAATTATTGAAGGTTGTACTGTTTCAATTTATGAATCGTGTTGATGCATGTGGCTATGAAAATACAAAAAATGCTGAAATATTACCTGAAAAGTAGATAAAACAAACGTTTGCGCGAGCGTAGCGAGCGATATCAAAGCGCGAGCATAGCGAGCGCAAAAATTTTTTACGTCTTTTTATGACCCTGACAGTTTTATGGCCTACTAAGTCAAGACCGATGACCCTAAGGTTAAACTTGATATCCACTTATTTTAAGGTAAGAATCATTATGATTATTAAAGGTTGTACTGTTTCAATGTATAAACTCGTTTTGATGCATGTGGCTATTAAAATACAAAAAATGCTGAAATATTACCTGCAAAGTAGTTCAAACAAATTATTGCGCAAGCGAAGTGAGCGCGAAAATTTTTACGTTTTATGACCCTTACAGGTTTTACAACCTCCTAAGTCAACACCGATGACCCTAAGGTTAAATGTGGCTGTTAAAACACGAATGTATTTGAAATACTTCCCACAAAGCAAATAAAACACGTTGGGCAAGCAAAGCCATCGCGTAAATTTTGATGACTTTTAATGACCCTGACAGTTTTATGGCCTAATTAAGGCACTTATTAAGTTAAGTCATTATAGATGAATCTAAGGTCTTTATGATTATGCAAACTCTATGTAAAGTTAACAAAAAATATAGGCACCCACACATAACTGCCGAAAAAAAGTATTCTTTACCCTTTTATGCCCTACTTGTCTTTGTACAAAATTTTATCTGAATCGGTCAAGCCGTTTGACCGAAAAGAGGACACACATTTACAAAATTCCATAATAAAAATATAGACATCCGGAATTTCCACCCAAAAAAAAAAGGTATTTGTTGTCCTTCTATGTCTTTTTGACTGTCTGTGTACAAAATTTCAGCTTAAATGGTTAACCCGTTTGACCGAGAGTAGGCCACACATTTACAAAGTTCAATATAAAAATTCTGGACACCTGTACTCGGCTGCCAGAAAAAAAGTATCTTATGTGATTCTATGCAATATGAACTGAAATATGTATAAAATTTCAGCTGAATCGGTCAAGCTGTTTAGCTGATGGTCACACATTCACAAAATTCAATATAAAAAAATCTAAACACTCAGATTCGATCGAAAAAAAAAGCATCCGATATCCTATTCTGCCCTATGAACTGTCTTTATACAACATTTCAGGCAAATCGGTCAAGCCGTTTATTCGAGAAGAGGTCTTATATTTACAAAATTCAATATAAAATATCTGGGCTCCCTGACTCGACAGCCAGAAAAAAAGTATCCTATGTCCTATTGTGGTGCCCTATGAGTATTCGTACAAAATTTCCGGCAAATCGGTCAAGCCGTTTATTCGAGAAGAGGTCTTTATATTTACAAAATTCAATTAAAAATATTCGGACCCCCTGACTCGATAGCCAGAAAAAAAGTATTCTATTTTCTATTCTGCCTTATGAACTGTCTTTATACAACATTTCAGGCAAATCGGTCAAGCCGTTTATTCGAAAAGAGGTTGTTTAGTTACAAAATTCAATTAAAAATGTCTGGACCTCCTGACTCGACAACCAGAAAAAAAGTATCCTATATCCTATTCTGCCCTATGACATGTATTCATACAAAATTTCCGGCAAATCGGTTAAGCCATTTATTCGAGAAGAGGTCTTTATATTTAAAAAAAACAATTAAAAATATCTGGACCCCCTGACTCGAAAGCCAGAAAAAAAGTATCCTATATCCTATTCTACCTTATGACCTGTCTTTATACAACATTTCAGGCAAATAGGTCAAGCCGTTTATTCGAGAAGAGGTATTTACAAAATTCAATTTAAAATATTTGGACCCCCTGACTCGATAGCCAGAAAAAATGTAATCTATATCCTATTCTGCTTTATGAACTGTCTTTGTACAACATTTCAGGCAAATCGGTCAAGCCGTTTATTCGAAAAGAGGTCCTTTAGTTACAAAATTCAATTAAAAATATCTGGACCCCCTGACTTGACAGCCAGAAAAAAGTATCCTATATCCTATTCTGCCCTATGACATGTATTCATACAAAATTTCCGGCAAATCAGTCAAGCCGTTTATTCGAGAAGAAGTCTTATATTTACAAAATTCAATTAATAATATCTGAACCCCCTGACTCAATAGCCAAAAAAAAAGTATCCTATATCCTATTCTGCCTTATATTCTATCTTTGTACAAAATTTCAGCCAAATCGGTCAAGCCGTTTGACCGTGAAGAAGTCCCAAACAAACAAACAAACAAACTGACTTTCGCATTTATAATATATATATTGGTGTTGATGAAAAATTTGAATGTAAAGCGCTTTATGCGATAGGACAAATTGGAATATACATTATATCAGGTATTGATGATGCATGTCTGTGCGCCTGGTAGTACGATGGAATAGGGGGGACGGTGGAATTAATTCGTGCAATGGGAAGATTTGGTGAATTTTTTTATGTGATTTCGCTTCAGTGAGCAAAAACTGCACGGCTATTCACGTACAATTATTCGGAATCAAATTCGGATTCGAAAACTGCCTCTTTCTCTTCGAAATCTTCCGATCAGTTACTTATAATTCGAAAAAACTGGTGACTCTAATCGAAAATTTTTCCGTGACCAAATAGCTCACGGATTATGCCAAAATTATAACTGAGGCTTTCAAATCCGATTTAAATTAGAATACCCATGCTGTTTGTTATCTAAAAATTAATTATTAAATTAAGTTAAAAAAATCTGTCGCCAAATATCTAATGTGTTCCGTGAGCTATCCTTGAGAGCCAGTTCCTATTCTAGGCCTAGCGTGCTTACCATCTTCCACCGCATCATCACTTACCAACAGGGGATAGAGAGATAGTAGTCGAACGTAGCCTATATAATTTTTTTAAATCTGCTAGTCAGTATTCTGATCCTCTAAAAATATATTATAATTCCAGGGTGACGAAGGCAGCCCCCTGCTGCACGAGACAGAAGGTTACGTAGTGGGTGTGTTCACCAGGTCAAACCAGTGTACTGAGGGGTGGTTCCCTGGAGTAAACACCCAGGTGGCGCTCTATGTCAGGTGGATCCAGTCCGTCGCCTTACAATAATATATATATATACCTTCTACTTCTAATAAATGTTGTACACATTTTGTTAGAGTTTTATTATAAAATACATCTTGTTAAGGATAATCTAGAGGTAAATTTTCTGTTAGTCTAATGGGTGATAGACATACAAGTTTAAAAATTACGGTTTTAAAGTTCGTGTACTTGCTCGGCTCGACATCGGTGACACACGACATCTTAGCTCATACTGTTACGTGATGTCGTCCTCAGAGGAAGTCTGTTGGTGTCTGTCTGTTGTTTAGAAATTAGATTCTATAATTAATAAAAAATTAAAGCTTGCGGCTCGGAGTGACGATAGACTGGCGAGCCGACGGGCTACGAGTAAGATTTCAAAAATGTTTGATGGTTGACGAACTTGCGTGGTAGTTTTAAAGTTCGCGTACTTAGGATGACACACGTGCGATAAAGGTCGCCGAACCATAAGTACGCGTACTTACTTATGAGGAATTAACGCGGGATGCACTATTCCATACCAAAAAGGATTCCATGTAAAAGTGCACCCCGCTTTCCCTCTTTTAAGCTTGCATGTTTATAACCCTTTAACAGTGACCATACACGATCAAATTTACAGTAAAGTTTGCAGTGGCGCGTCGCGCGTTTATGATTCTTCTTTTTTGTATATTTTGTCGGTAGGACTTCTGCAGCTTCTCCATGACTCCACGCATGTTTAAAAGTAGTTGTAAAAGTATAAGGATGCATACATAATAAAACATCCATCTATCACTCTAAACGGTCAAATCGCCGGTTCTAATCCTAGCACGGGTGTTCTTCCAGAGGTGG
Organism: Cabera pusaria; assembly: GCA_954871355.1. Classification (NCBI taxonomy): domain Eukaryota; kingdom Metazoa; phylum Arthropoda; class Insecta; order Lepidoptera; family Geometridae; genus Cabera; species Cabera pusaria. The sequence continues at coordinate 15,858,410 of OX940905.1, forward strand.
CAGGAGCATATGTATATTATATAATATATTATTTCGTTTCACTTTATAGACTTATTTAATTTAACTATTTATTTGTTTTGTCATCTAGGTATTCATTGAGCGTAAAATACGCTTTGTTAATTAGTAACTTATTCTATCCTGTTCTATACTTTATACTTGTAAAACAGTCGGGAAGCTTATAAAATATCTTGCTTTTGCTATGTTTACTTTTCATCAATTATGATTTATTTTATGATTTGAGACGTGTATACGTGCGTATATTAATACTACCTACTTACTGAATAAATGCTTTGACTTTACCGCCATCGCATGTGTACCGGAACTGTGTATTTTCAGCTTAGAGCTGGGATGAATCAGGTTATGTTTGAACCTTGTTTTGTCTCCTCTAGGACCACCTCTTTTTCTAGAATAGAAATTGGTATATATACGTACCAATTTGCACATTTCAAATATATATATTGACGTTAGCGTTAATATTTTATTGTTTATGTAATGGGGCCAGCAGGATTCCAGTACTATTATATTTACTAATATGCTACGCAAATATAAGGTTTTGTGCGTCTACACTACTAAGTATGTATTACAATGGGGGATTTAACAACAAATACTAAAAACAAAATAAAATTAAATATTAAAGGGGGTCTACATCGGCGTTTTGTGCTTGAACTTGTAAACTAATAATAGATAGACTTGAAATCTTCACAAAATATGTATAACTATGACCGTTATTACAATTATGGAAAAAAGAACAAAAAACCGAAATGCGTGAAATAGATAGGGTATTGCTTTTATGCTTACTTACTTTACAGTTGTACTATTAAACGACTATACCAAAAGGAAGAGGTTGTTTGTTACCTCAGAACTCCATCAATTCTTAACCGATTTGGAAAATTCTTTTTTTGTTTGAGTTAGTATGATTTTCGTTTGGTCTCATTATAATTTTATTGAGATCTGATAAGTAACTTCAGAGATAAGTACCGCAAACTTGTTACTGAAAGTGACTAACGCGGCAAGTAAAATCGGTTTTTTTCGATTTGTACGATCATAAATTATTTGTTATACATATATTTTAAATCTCCATTTTAAGACCTTTAATTCGATACCCCACTCGATAGGTTTTGAAAAAAAATTTTTTTTTTAACCCCAAATTTTGGCGTCTGAAATCCGCCATTTTGAATTTTTCAATTTTATATGTTATCGTTGACACTCGCGCTAGCATGGCGAATCTATTGACGTGCCAATTATCAAAATCGGCCCACGCGTTTGGTCTCTAGTGTGCCACAAAGGAACAAACATACATACATATTGTTACGTGCGGGGTGGTATTAAAATGCCAATCCGATGAGATGAACGTTTATTTCCACTGATCACTAGGTTAGCACAATGTTCCACAGTAGTTGTCCAAATCGTCTTGCACAATTATCAAAAGTCCGTTAACACACACTGAGGTCGTTGGTAATCACAATCACTGATTTCACTGTTCACAGTTCACAACACTAGTTCACTGATAACACTTAACGATCACTTGGTCGCTATCCGCGCTTAGATAGTTACACTGTCGCTTCCAGAGAAAGACTGCCTCAAGCCGCGGTTTCAACGTCTTATATAGGACGAGAATATTTCTACAGAAATTTCCAGTATTGACTCGAAACAATAGACAAAAGACGTTCAAAACAAAGCAATAACAATCACAAACAAAAGGGGCGGCTTTCCTTTGAGCATCTGACGTAAACAACTTTACCATACATGCTAATTTGATCTCTAACTACTTATGAATAAGGTTCAATCTTAACTACAAAACTAGGTACATTGACTAGGGTCTGAATTCCCGGAAGGTTAACTTTTATGACGGTCGGGTCGGGTGTTTATAGCCCCTAATTAGTCTATTCTTTCCCACGGTATTTTTGTTCGAGAAGCTTGGCGAAACATCGCGACTCGACGACGCGATGTAACATTATCCCCTTCTTAGTTATGATCGTCCCGATCATCATTTGTTCCATGGTATCGTGTAAGTCGATCGATGTGTACTACCCTCGGCTTTCCTCTCTGGCCTCGTTTAATGCGGTAGGTAACGTCGTTTATCTTCGTGATAATCTGGTATGGTCCTTCCCAATGAGCCTGCAGCTTCGGACTTTTTCCTTTCCTTCGTAGTGGGTTGTGCAACCAGACGAGAGTTCCTTCTTCGAAACCCATCGTATTCGCTCTACGATCGTACCGGGTCTTCATTTTTTCACCAGTTTTTAAACTATTCTCTCGAACTATCCTGTGCACTTCGTCCAGCTGACTACGAAGATCACTGACATAGTCGGTTACAGGCTTCGGAGCATCTGGCGGGGAACCAGTGATGGCGTCGATAGGAAGTCTTAGTTTGTGTCCAAAATTCACATTTGCAGGAGTCATACCAGTGCTGTCATGGGTAGCGGAACGGTATGACAACAAGAACAGAGGTATGTACTGATCCCAGTCACGTTGATGTGCGTCCACGACTTTAGCCAGGTGATTCTCCAACGTCTGGTTAAACCTCTCAACCATTCCGTCTGACTGTGGATGAGCTGCCGTTGTCCGCGTCTTTTGGATCCCGAGGAGGGTGCACATTTCCTGAAATAGGGCAGACTCGAAGTTCCTTCCTTGATCGGAATGCAGTTCCATCGGTACACCAAATCGACAGATCACTTCTTGCACCAACTTATTTGCGACTGTCTTTGCTTCCTGGTTTGGTGTCGCGAAAACCTCAGGCCATTTACTGAAGTAATCTTGTACTACGATGATGTACTTGTTGCCTTCTTCAGTCTCGGGAAATGGCCCGGCAACATCCACGGCAATGCGCTCCCATGGTGCTCCAACGTTGTACAATTTTAGTTGTCCTTTACTTCTTGTCTTCGGTCCTTTTACTGATGCGCACGCGGTGCACTTCCTGCACCAATCTTCCACATCCTCGCGGCTGTGTACCCAGAAAAATCGTTGACGAACCTTCACAAGAGTTTTCTTGACTCCTAGATGTCCACCAGAAACTCCATCATGAATGTAGTAGAGATACCACTTTGCTCCGGGGAACAACGACCTGCATCGTAGTTTCTTTTCCATTGCTGCTTTCCCATTTTCAGTACAAGATTCCTTGTTCCAGAGTCAGGCTGTCCCACTGAGCCCAGTAACTTTTTGTGATTGGGCTGCAGGCTGACACGTCGCTCCACTGGGGCTTGTTTCCAGACTTTATCCAATCCAGTACAGGTCGTAAATCTCTGTCCTCCAATTGTGCTTGTCTCATATTTTCGCCGTTCCATTCGTCATCTGTTCTGTCCATCCTGATGACTCTGACTTCTTCTTGAGACTCGTGCTTCTCGCAGTGTTTACAGTCATCTGCACAAGGTCTTCTTGACAGGGCATCGGCGTTGCTATGGCCCTTTCCACTGCGATGTTCTGTCACGAAATTGAACTCTTGAAGTTGCTCGATCCATCGTGCCACTTGACCTTCCGGGCTCTTAAACTGAAGAAGCCATTTAAGAGCAGCGTGGTCAGTTCTGAGCGTAAACTCTCTTCCGATGAGGTACTTGTTGAAGTGCTGAAGAGTCTTCACCACAGCTAGCAACTCGCGGCGGGTGACACAGTAGTTTCGTTCTGGTTTGGATAATGATTTACTGAAGTATGCTATGACCACTTCTTTGTCTCCTTGGATTTGTGAGAGAACTCCTCCAATTCCCGTGTTGCTGGCATCAGTGTCCACAATAAATCTTCCATCTCTGGTAGGGTATCCCAAGATCGGCGTTTCACACAGTCGCTGCTTTAGATCGTTGAAGGCGGTTTCACACTCCAAGTCCCATACAAATGTGCGCTTTTCTTCTGTCAGCCGATGTAAGGGTTTGGCAATTCCAGAAAAGTTCTTGACAAACCGCCGATAGTAAGCGCATAGTCCCAAAAACGACCTTACATCAGTTTTATTCTTCGGGGTAGGCCAAGTTTGAACAGCCTTGATTTTGTCAGGATCAGTTTGTACCCCGTTTTCCGAAATGATGTGTCCAAGGTAGCTGACTTTGGATTTAAAGAAGTCACACTTTTTGGCACTCAGCTTCAGGTTTGCTTCACGTAGACGGTTCAAAACCTTCTCCAGATTCTGCAGATGTTCAGTAAAATCACGGCCCAAAATGATGACGTCATCCAGGTACACCAAGCATACGTCTCCCAGTAATCCAACCATTACTCTGTCCATGAGACGTTCGAACGTTGCTGGAGCATTACACAGTCCAAATGGCATGACGTTGAATTGCCAGAGTCCATTTCCAATGCCCGTACTGAATGCTGTCTTCTCTTTGTCTTCTGGACTGATTTCTACCTGCCAGTAGCCACTTTTCAGGTCAACCGTTGAAAACCACTTCATTCCACTGAGCATGTCCAGTGTATCGTCTATTCGAGGCAAGGGGTAGCTGTCCTTCTTTGTGACTTTATTAAGCATTCTGTAATCTACGCAGAATCTGGTGGAGCCATCTTTCTTTTTCACCAGAACCACTGGCGATGACCAAGGACTTGTAGATGGTTCGATGACTTTTTCTTTGGCCATGTCTCGTATCATGTCTGCAACTTCAGCTTCTTTCGCCCATGGAATCCTTCGTGGCCTCTGTCGTATAGGTCTTGCGTCGCCAGTGTCAATTTTGTGTTTAACAAGTCCGGTACGTCCACAGTTGTTTCCAGCGGCGAAGACGTCTTTAAACCGCATCAACAGACGTTTTGCTTGTGACAGCTGAGCGAACGTTAAGTTGTCTTTGGATGATTCCAGCAGCTGTGATATTTGGTCTTCCGAGCTTGGTTCCGTAGAAGTAATATCCGTTCGTCGCAGGTACTTCACTTCTTGACATTTTCCAATTATGCTGTTTTTCTTCAGATGAACTTCTTCATTGCCAAGGTTGAGAATTCGTACACTGGCCGTTCTGTTTGTCATGAGCAATGTTCTTGCAGTAATCCAGGTCGGATGTGTGCCCTCATCTTCGGCAACTACACATAGTCCACTCTTGACTGTATTTGGAAATTTCACTCGAACAATATTTTGCGATTTTGGAGCCAACACGACGTCTTTGAGACAGTAAAGCTTACACGGTGCCGTTCCTTCGAAGAACACTTCTTGCTCGGGAAACCGGAGAACACCACGGGCCACATCCAATATGCAATGCTGCTTCTCCAAAAAGTCCAATCCCAGAATGCAATCATCAGTTATGTTGGCAATAAGCACAGGATGAATGTATGAGTGCTCACCGATGACTATCTCCACATCTGTATCGCCAAGGACAGGAACTGACTGGCCGGTTGCTGTCCGTAGTGAGCATGCTGCAGATCGATGTTTCCGAGATATAAATCGTTGCAGGAATTCAGGCTTCACAATTGTGCGCGATGCTCCTGTGTCCACTGTGAACTTGCAGGTCTTGTTGTTCAGGGTGCCCTCGACGATTAAGCTGTTCCCATTGCACACTTGTGTCACAGTGATGGTGGGGGCTCTCTCTTGACCAGCCAGCGCCCGCCCCGCGGCCCTGGCGACGTTTAGTTTAACGCCTCCTCATCCACTTGGGTCTCGCAATTTCTGACCCGTTTCTTCGTTTTCGGGCAATCAATCCGAATATGCCCTTTTTCTCCACACCCATAACATGTCGGTCCATAACGGGGCTTCCTGGTTTCAGTCACTAGCTCCCGAACTCTGTATGGTTTGGTGTCTCGTCGCACTGCTTCCACTTCCAAGGCATGAGCAAGGGCGTTCTTGAGTGTCTGATGATGCCCCAATCGTACCGCAGCGCGTACCTCATCATCCCTGATTCCATCCACAAAGCTCTGTAGAGATGTCACTTCAATGGTTGATGGCGTCGACACGTAGGCTCGTCGGACCAACCTCTCGATTTCGTCTGCCCACTGTTGCAATGTCTCTGTGGATTTCTGGGTGCGCTCTCGTAGTTGTGCCCTGTACGCATGCTCCATGTGCTTGTCTCCATAGCGCGTTTCGAGGGCTTCCAGCAGGGTCTTCAAAGTCCTTTCCTCTTCAGGTATGCGTTCCAGGATAAGCTGAGCGTCTCCTTTCAGCGCTAATGTGAGCGCTGTATTTGCGTGCTCATCTGTCCAGCCACAGCTTTTAGAAAGCGTCGTGAACTGAAATTTGTAGGCTGCCCACGAAGATGTTCCGTCGAAGTGCGGCAAATCTAGCTTGAAGGGCGAGTTCATAGTGGGACCCTGGCTGCTAGGTCCAATTCCTCGTAACTTCAGTTTCTGAAATTCGTTGGCCAAGTCATTCACGGTCTGCTCATGTATGTCAAGCCGCCCTTCTACTTCCTTGATACTGGTTTCCACCATTTTGATCTTCTCGCCCATACCGGCAAGCCCGCTCTGCAACTGACGTCCAATTGTCTCTTCCAGTTTGCGGCTAGCTTCTTCCTGTTCCTTGCGTGCTTCTTGTTGGGCCATCTGTACAGCCTGTAGTGCAGCCTGTTGTTCCTGGCGAGCTTCCTCCTGTTTGCGGCTAGCTTCTTCCTGTTTACGGCTAGCTTCTTCCTGTGCCGCCTGTACAGCCTGTAGTGCGGCCTGTTGTTCCTCACGTACAGCCTTTTGTTCCTGGCGTGCAGCTTCTTGTCCAGCTAGGAGAGCGGCTAGCATGGCCTCCAGGCCTCCATCCGTAGTTCGGCTCACCGGCGGTGCTGTAGGTGGCGCTGCCATAGTGGGTGCCATCGGTGTTGCTGCTGGCTCTTCCAATGTGGATGTTCCTGCTCCCGATGCTTCGAGCTCCTTCTGCCGGGTTGCATCCATCTCCGCCTGGCGCCTGGTGCGTGGAGTACGCGTATCTTCCCTCGGAGTGATTGGCATTCCGCTTCTGACACCAATTGTTACGTGCGGGGTGGTATTAAAATGCCAATCCGATGAGATGAACGTTTATTTCCACTGATCACTAGGTTAGCACAATGTTCCACAGTAGTTGTCCAAATCGTCTTGCACAATTATCAAAAGTCCGTTAACACACACTGAGGTCGTTGGTAATCACAATCACTGATTTCACTGTTCACAGTTCACAACACTAGTTCACTGATAACACTTAACGATCACCTGGTCGCTATCCGCGCTTAGATAGTTACACTGTCGCTTCCAGAGAAAGACTGCCTCAAGCCGCGGTTTCAACGTCTTATATAGGACGAGAATATTTCTACAGAAATTTCCAGTATTGACTCGAAACAATAGACAAAAGACGTTCAAAACAAAGCAATAACAATCACAAACAAAAGGGGCGGCTTTCCTTTGAGCATCTGACGTAAACAACTTTACCATACATGCTAATTTGATCTCTAACTACTTATGAATAAGGTTCAATCTTAACTACAAAACTAGGTACATTGACTAGGGTCTGAATTCCCGGAAGGTTAACTTTTATGACGGTCGGGTCGGGTGTTTATAGCCCCTAATTAGTCTATTCTTTCCCACGGTATTTTTGTTCGAGAAGCTTGGCGAAACATCGCGACTCGACGACGCGATGTAACAATATATAGACTGATAAACACATTACCTCTCCTTTGCATCGCGCAGTCGGGTAAAAAGCTCACACCATCAAGGAGAAAGTCTGCCGCCTTAACTTTACGGTTTTCTGACAGCATACATCCCTCGAGAGCCGAAGTACTCTAGGCCTAGCGTGTTCATCATCTTCGACCACATCATCGCTCTCCAACAAGCGAGATGTAATCAAATGCTAAGCGATAAGATATAAAAAAAACTTTTGCACTTATAATATAAGTAGGTAGGATGTAGGGTAGGATTTGTTTTTAATTAGGAAGTAGGATTCAACCTCGCATTAGAAATGTATCTAGTCAAAACTGTTTGTAGTGCCATTACATGAGCGATTATCAACGCCTATTCCTCGCAAAGTAACGCCCAGCTTCAGCTATGGAACAAAGATATGTCAACAATATGGTTGGTTGGTAGCTGGTTAAATCGAGGTCAAATTCCGTATCAAAATATATGTATCTAAACTCTAAGACACCTTACAGAAGTATATTTTCGCCACTTGATGTTCTATTTATTTAACGATATCAGTACAATCGAGTAGTATCTCCAGTCAGCTCTCGATATCAGTAAGTCAGTGTTGTCAGTACCGCGACGACTGCCGAGAGATGTTCTCGCTTCTATTTACACTAGTGATTATGTGTGACTCTCTCACGATAAAATATAAACAAGACCCACCGAACATCGTGAGTATGTATCTATTCGATAAATCATTCGATTTGGTATCGATTCGCGCGAGTGATTGTGTTAATCGAATGCGCTTAAGATAAGAGTAGTTTATGAGAGTTCTAATTCTGTAACTTTTTAACTTTATGATATTTCTGTAATCTTTGTAACAATGTTTTTACCAACTTCAAAAAGGAGGAGGTTCTTCGTTCGTCAGTATGTGATTTATTTTTAAAGTATGTTCACCGACTTCTCTGTCAATTGTAGATTTTCTTTATTGGAAATAATATACGCCTGAGGTGGTTCCATTGTAAATTCATCGAGATCTGATGACTATATCCAGAGATATGAAATAAAACCACCTCAAACTTACTACTGAAAATGACTAGCGGCATTAAAAGTTAAAGGTATTTTCCGTTTTTCAAATAATTCCCTAGACTCTAGCTAGAGGCTTTCACAGGTGTTTTCACGAAATTCAAATTTACACGAAAATTCAATTTAGTTAGGTCGTTACTTGTTACTAAAGAGTATGTTTAGACATTGAGATTACTTATTAATATGTGCTAAAAGTACGGCCACACGGCGGCGTCCAGCGGTCTGCGGGCGCGATCTCAGTACTTTTCAATTGTTTTTTGATCGCGTTTGGTGTGAACCAGTCGGTACAAATACTACTGCGCTATCTGATCGCCGCCTAGATCGCGCACGCAGGACGCTGCGGTGTGTCCGTACAGTACTTTAACAGATCATGTGACATTCAACTTCTAAAAGTCAAAATTACTATAACTGGATAAGTGCGGTGACGGATAGCATGATATTTTTGTGCCACAGTACTTGTTATAGACACACGTCAACTCTCGTCGTGCTTGTTGTGTGAGTTCTGTAACCTTATTATAATTATTAAAACGTTGAAGTACATCACAGGAGATATTGAGCTCTTGTTTAAATAATGCCACGTTCTCACTAAGTAGGCAGGTAAGTTAATAGGTTTTTTACAGTTACAATGACTGTAAAGTGAACTTTAATGGTTTGTCACATTAACTCATGATAATGCCGTGTTACGTAGAACATACCTAATACTTCATGTTTCCTTCGAATAAAAACAGTCGTTGTGTATTTGTATGGGATTTTAGGAAATCTATCTCGCCTGGGGATATGCGATGATATGATCGAGAATGGTGGACACGCTAGGTAGCATTTATTCACATATTCATAGCGAATGGTGAACACGCTAGGTCTAGAATGGTGAACACGCTAGGTCTAGAATGGTGAACACGCTAGGTCTAGAATGGTGAACACGCTAGGTCTAGAATGGTGAACACGCTAGTTCTAGAATGGTGAACACGCTAGGTCTAGAATGGTGAACACGCTAGGTCTAGAATGGTGAACACACTAAGTCTAGAATGGTGAACACGCTAGGTCTAGAATGGTGAACACGATAGGTCTAGAATGGTGAACACGCTAGGTCTAGAATGGTGAACACGCTCGTTCTAGAATGGTGAACACGCTAGGTCTAGAATGGTGAACACGCTAGGTCTAGAATGGTGAACACGCTAGGTCTAGAATGGTGAACACGCTAGGTCTAGAATGGTGAACACGATAGGTCTAGAATGGTAAACACGCTAGGTCTAGAATGGTGAACACGCTAGTTCTAGAATGGTGAACACGCTAGGTCTAGAATGGTGAACACGCTAAGTCTAGAATAGTGAACACGCTAAGTCTAGAATGGTGAACACGCTAGGTCTAGAATGGTGAACACGCTAGGTCTAGAATGGTGAACACGCTAGGTCTAGAATGGTGAACACGCTAAGTCTAGAATGGTGAACACGCTAGGTCTAGAATGGTGAACACGATAGGTCTAGAATGGCCTATTTTAAGCCCGTTACCTGAGAAATTAAGATGGAAATTTCCTTGACAACTTTACACATAAGACCCATCTATTACACAAATTAATTAATTATTTCACCGGCTGTAAGAGCGTCATATCGATGTTCCGCCTGACTTGTTAATAAATAATAACCGACTTCAAACGTCGCGCTAGTCAATGTCAATACTAAGTTTGAGGTCTTCATCTTATATTTCTGGAGATACTGAACATATTTCTATGAATTGTAAATAGTAGGTACGACCTGTGAAATAATGTCATCATCATCATCACCATCATAATTAGTCGGCTTCAGACTACTGCTGGTCATAGGTCTCTCCCAAGACCACTGAGTAGCCAGTATCATGTCGTCGAAGTATACAAATGCATGTTTTTTGTTGATTTATTAAAAACCGCTCGACCGATTCGTTAAAATTTAAATGGGTTCACCTGGAAAGTATACCCTTTAAAATAAAATATGAACTTCCAAATCGGTTCAGGCATCTTCGAGTGATTGGTGAACATATATGCTTTAAAAAATATATATTCTGACGAATTGAGAACCTCCTCCTTTTTTATGTAGTCTGTTAAAAAGTAGCTTACGACCATGAAGGAGAAAATGTGCTGCCATGACTTAACTTACAGTGCTCCGGCAGCACAGCCCTTACCATTTTAGGCCTAGCGTGTACGTACACCATCCTCAACCACATCATCGCTTACCACCAGGCGAGATAGTGGCCATACTAATAGGTATAAAATGAGATTGTTTAAAAAACTAAAACAACCGATTTAAAATTCCGCGCTATTAATTTTCAGTACCAATTTTGAGGTGTTTATCTCCATATCTCTGGAGATACTTATGAGACAGAAAAAAAAATCTAATTCGGTTTATAAACGACGAAGTTATCCGCGAACAAACTTAAAATATATATATAGATACGGTCGACTTGAAAAACCTCCTCCTTTTTTGAAGTCGGTTAAAAATAAATGACAGTGGTAGGTATCACTACAGACGGACTCTACCCCACCACTATAATAATAGCAACTACGTGATATTTTCAATGCCTTTTTAATTTATTAACTGCTTGTTCGTGTGGAAATATTACCATTCAGATACATAAAATTATTGTAGTTGTGTACGTGTTCCACTTGACTTAGTTACTTTATACAAGTATTTAAGCTATGTAACTGTAACATACCTACTAATTATTCTTCAAGCTCAGTGGCGTGCCATATGAGAGGCCTAAGTCCAGCTGTGGACGGAATAATTTCAATGCGGCCAATTCGGTCTAACCGTTTTACAGTGTAAAGTTACATACATACAAACAGAGATACTTATGCAAATTTCGCGTTTGTGATAACCATACCACAATAATATAATAACAATAACAACCGCAATATATTTCAATTCCAATTTACATCATTTAATTGACGATAAATTTCAATTTACTTAATCGTTTTATCCGGCAAGCCAAAACCTGTAATTGCGTCGATTATGTCTAGCATAACCTAAATTAATGTTGTGACAAAGATATTTTTCTACTATAGAGACAACTGCTCTTGTTTTTAGGGTTCCGAACCTCAAACGGAAAAATGGAACCATATAGAATCACTTTTACCGTCGTTCCCTCTATCGAGACACCTTTTCTCATGAACGCGCAATAGCATAAAGTTGCAACCCATTTCAAAAACTTCGAATCTTCGGTTTCTTTCAGCTGTGAATAAATTATACTTGTTAATCAATGTGATCAGAAGATATGACAATCTATCGCATATTTTTGCATATCTCGCGATTTCACAAGGGAATCAAAACTTATAGGGTACTTCCCGTGGACATAGATTCATGAAATTTTGGCAGAAAGAAAGGTCCTATAGTAAAAGAAAAACTTATGCTTGTTAAACCATAGTTATTCCACATACATTTTGGCGATTTGTAGAGTAAGTAAAGTAATAACGTAAATCATTACTTAGTTCGAACGAGTGCGCATCCCTTGATACAGATACAGTTACCCCCAAGATAGAGTTACGCCCACCCCACTCGAGTTGTTTTCATTATTCCCGTTCTGGTTATTCAAAACAATATTTATTATTGAGTAACATTAACTATAAACAAAATCACAGATGGTAAACTAGTTACTACATTGTGTGTTCTGAAAACGAACCCAAGGACATTTTGATTGCACACAAAACGCTTTACAGATGATAATATTTTTTATTTACTTAGATATTTTCTTTTGTGCGATAACGAGTGACTTTGTGCGCAAATAAAAATTTGAAAAGACACCGTTTATGTATGTATTAGTTAAATAAAACATGGGTTGATTGTATGTTTGATACAATAATGTGACCTTGTTATTTAACGCAAGGTGTTTTTAAAAATATTACTTAGAATTAATGACAATACTAAGCAGTGTCTATCAATCAATGGGCGTTTTCACACTGGACGATAACTGTAACTACACGATATCGTTCCAATATCGTCGGACTGGTACCTAGTTTGATACAATCACTACTAAATGCTTTCACACTGTGTCGTCCTGTGTCGTCGACAGATTGTATCAAACTACCATTCCGCCGATATCGTGCAGGTATCGTGTAGTTGCAGTTATCGTCCAATGTGAAAACGCCCAATATTATAAATACAAAAGTCACTTTGTAAGTATAAGGCTGAGTGGCGGCAATAACAAACGTCAAAATTCAAACAAAATCTATAAAAAAACCGGTTATAGTTATACTACGGTTAAAGTAAGATGGTGCAACTCAGGCTAAGTATTTGCTTGTTTGTGACATACTGCATAGTTTTTTTAATCGGATACATTCGAATTCGGAAGTGTCATTTTGAACAGTATATTATTCCGTGAGCTATTTGGTCGCGGAAAACTTTCCGGTTATAATCACTGTTTTTTTCTAGTTGAAATATAAAAAAGTTATGGATTATCAGATCTCGATGAAATTTAAATGGAGATTAACCTTGGAGATAAACCCTACCTAAGTAAGAAAAAAAATCATTCAAATCGGTTCACAATTGGCGAAGTAATCGCGCGCACATAGATAGATAGATAGATTATAGATAAATATATAAAATTCTTTATTGTACCACCTCTTAATATAACATAGCAAACAGTAGTATACATGTTAATTATAGTGTTACAATGGGCGGCCTTATCGCTAAAATAGATTTCTTCCAGGCACATACATATAGAATATATTTTTTTTTAATATCTTATAGGCTAGCGTTTGACCACTATCACACCTGTTGGTAAGTGATGATGCGGTCGAAGATGATAAGCACGCTAGGCCCTAGAATGGGAACTGGCCCTCAAGGATAGCTGCCGGAACACTTAAGATGCTTGAAGACAGGTAAAAAAATTACAGATGAATTGAGAACCTCCTCCTTTTTGGAAGTCGGTTAAAAATGTAAAACCTTGTGATCTTAGTACGTACATAGTAAACAGGCGTTAAAGTTATCTAGTAAGCATATTTTGTTGGTAAACATATTTTAAAATTCAATTAATGTATGCACTTGAAAGGCTTAGGTGTCATTAAGACGACAGGTCTACTATACTTACTAGCGTGATGATAATTATCAGCGAATTTCTGTCTACTGCTGGACATAGCCATGGTCATATTATTATAAATAATATCGTGACATAGACCTCTAATATAATTTTTTGTTTATGGTAAAAGGTTATAGACAAGCACGACGCTCGCCTTATGGTAAGCGACATCTACCTATAACAGATACAGCGGCATGCAATTTTTTTATTTTTTTTTTTTTAATGATATATCATATAATATTGTTTAAAAACTAAAAAAGAACCGACTTCAATGCCGCGCTATTCATTTTCAGTACCAATTTTGAGATGTTTATCTCAATATCTCTGGAGATACTTATCATACCTCGATAAAATTAACATGATACTACACTTGGGATATCTCCTTTCGAACAAAAAAAGAATAATCAAAATCGGTTCATAAACGACGAAGTTATCCGCGAACAAACATAAAAAAATATACGAGTATATATATACGGTCGAATTGAGAAACCTCCTTATTTTGAAGTCGGTTAAAAATAAAAATAAATAAACTTATATACCTTATAAGGTAACAGGACAAGCACGACGCTCGCCTGATGGTAAGCGATGACGTCTACCTATTACAGATACAGCTATTATAATTTATTTATTTATTTATTTAACCTTAATCAAAACGGTACAAAAACCAATTACATTAATTAAGGAATATTACAACTAAATTATAATAGAACATTTTCAATCATAATAAAAATAAATCAGTCTAGAATGTCATAAATAGTTATCTGAATTATAAAAGTTAAATTATATCACATTAATCCAATAAAGCAAATAAATAGTATTAAAAGTTCTAATAACAAATTATCAAATTAAATTAAATTACATATATTAAAATTAAATTATAATGACATAGCACACTTTCAATCATATCTCTCAGAAAACATGAGACAATCCGACATAATCTTCTGCCATCCATCCTCAAACAAGTCGCAGTCGGTGTCGGTAGACAGCAGAGCATTGAAAGCTGCGAGTGAGCGCGGTATGGGCGACATGCTGCGTGCTACCGTGCGGCAATGCCCCACGGCGAACAGCTTGTACATGTATCCCACTAAGTTTCTCTTGGGATCATTGGGTTACAATTCTCTTCAAGTTAGACGACAAAGGCACCAACTTACTTTTATGTGCAAAATTTTAAGGGGTAAAAATGACGCACCGGATCTGCATGATGAGCTGTGCCAGGTGTTTGTCCCCGACAATTACTTGCGCAGCAGACGTCACAAGCTGTTCGCTGTTTATAAAGTACCAAATAACTTGAAATTAGAGTGTATTATCCCTATTTCGTGCTGTTATTGAACCTTAGATAAGTAAGTAAGTGTCTTGGTAATATAATAATGGATATTAATTTTAATTAATTTTTAATTTAATGAAAAAAATAATTTAGAGAATATTTAATTTTATATATAAAACGTACATTAATTTTATGTATAGGTACTTTTTGGTATTTTTACACATGATCGTACTGTATGTTATTATCACATTATCTTATTTTATATCTTACATTTATTACGTGGTTGGTATAGGGCAAAAAAGTTGAACCATTTTAAAATCTTCTGGGTTTCATACATTTAATTTTGCCTCAAATTGCAGTAAATACCGGATGTCACAGACGCGGTAGTAGTGACTTCAGGGACTTTGAAATCATCATCATTAGATCAAAGTCACTTTTCTTTGAATAGGGATGTTGCCCGGGTCAAAAAACAGTACCTATCTAAAAAATCTAAATGTATGTTGTTAAATTATATTAAAATGTATTATATTATTTATTGGTAATAAATAAATGAAAAATGAAATTTCACCCTAATTCTAATTAGTCCGTCAGTTGGATTATCATAAAATATTGGACACTTTTATTTTTATTTTACAAACCAATAGAAATTGACAAAGATAAAGAGCGTCAAAGTTCGGGGAGTGGGGGCTCGTGACGACACTAAGCGCTAGAAAGTAGTAGGTACACTTTTAGCGGTTTGTAACGTCACGCGGAATTTCAACGCTCTATAACTTTATTTTTTGATTAATTGAAAAAATGAAAAATACGTATCCAATATTTTTTGATAATGTAAATGACGGACTAAAAATTTTTTTTTAGTAAACTAGCCTATTGAGTGACATTGGTGAAACCTCTTGCATAACCTTCGAGGTAGAGGTTTCTAAAATTAATACAATACGCACCAACATTTGCATAATTAGATTAACTACTCGAGGCACGCAATGTAGCTACTTAAAAAATTATGTATATCTTCATGTAAATGCCCTGAAATATCAGTAAAATTGCATTAAATTGTAACTAACCTACAGGGAAATTAGAGTGCCAGCATCAACAAATGGAAAATCTTGGTACCTATGTCACATAATATACAATAGTTACTGCACGCAGTAACTATTGTATAACCTATGTCTGGGCTTTAGAGTCTAGATTAGGTACCAGCTGTTCATTAAACAATTTGTGTATAATTTTGCTTTTTTTTAACAAAGATTTTTGTTATAAAAAAAATCATATGCATCTAGGATGTAAGTGGTAAGACAAGTTACGTCGCTGGACGTAAGATACTTTAACCTACGTCGGTAAGGCCACAGAATAAATAATAGTACAAAGTAAGGCGCAAGCGAGACAGAAGAGACGTAACGTAGGACGTTAAGGCTAAGCGAGCACTATGATTTTAATCGTTGCAATTTTTAAAATTGCGAAAATAAATCGTAGTTTTAGTAGTTTAATAGTCGATTATAGCACGACGTGAAGTTACGCCGTGCAATAATAGACAACTTAAGTCACGAGTATTGTATGTTATTTTATAGATAGCAGTGTGACATAAGCCCGCACTTTACGCTTGCTACGCTTTTCCGTCAAATAGAAGATTATTACACGGCGTGAAGTTAGCACCGGAGCGCAGCGAGGCAAACGTAATTTCTGTCTGGCGCCTAAGTTGTACTATTATTTATTCTGAGGCTCGACTGCCACCAAAACGTAAATACAGTGAATATTCGTTAACCACCCAACCCAATATTCGTCGCATTGCGTGATTTTATCAAGCATTCAATCACCAAATCATGTGATGAAAAGTGACGATACTGACTATGTGATCGAGAGTGTAGCAAGCTTGCCTAAAAGATGTGTCTAGAAGAGCTTGACGGAATTTTACACCTACTGGTTATTGACACTCGTCTCCGGTTATTTTTAGTGTAAGCTGGCCCTAACCCTGCGTACAGGTCCGACCATCGAGGTCCGACTCTTAAGATACGACCATACCGCAGCGTCCTGGTTGCACGATCTAGGCGGCGATCAGATAGCCAAATAGTATTTGTACCGACTGCTTCACACAAAACGCGATCTACGGCGATCAGAAAACGTTTGAAAAACAGATCGCGAACGCGCACGCGGACGCAGGACGCAGCGTGTGTTCGTACCTAAAAGCAACTACTGTTAAATTGTATTTCTCAATTTTCAGCTAAAACAAAAATCGAGCTGTCATCCATCTACATTCCTTGCATCATCCACGATATCGCCATCATCTCAGCACCTTCAGCAAACTGCAAAAAACCTATATACCACCTCCACAAACCAAATGGAGAAATCATACAACTAGACATTTCAAAACCAAAGACTATAAAAAAGGCTCTGAACTTAACAGAAAATTTGCCCAAGTCCATGGACTATGACAAAATTATAGTCAAATATATAAGCAGAGATGTAAAAGCTGTTTATCCAAAGAATAATATTAAAGTAATAAATGCTAATTTTGCGATGGTCTTGAAAGATAATAATATTGTAGAAGAAGCAGTGAGTGAAATGATGGAAGATGACTTCATGTTGGGACCTTTGACTGAAGAGGATCATGGGAACTGGGTGCTTAGCATATATTGTAAAGATATCGATGACGGTTGGATTGAAATGTTTCAAGTTATTACCATTAAAATTACTGGTAAGTGCACCGTTGAGATTATAACTAAAAATATGTACTATAAGGGACAGTTTCACCGATTCCTGATAGCGCTAAAATGAAGAAATCTGACAGATTTTATATGACAACATATTATGCCAGATAACTATCTGAAACATAATCAGTAACCGGTGGAACTTGCCTATAGTAAATTAAATTAAATAGATACATACAATAAGACATATTAGCATAATCCGCCGGTACCACCACTGCCAATTAATTCGGCCATGAAATAGGAATGTTTTTCGATTTGAATGGCAATGTGTCCAGTGAAATTACAGGGCGAGACACATCTTGTCTCTAAGTCATTGCTCAGCTCAGTGCAGTGAAATGTAAAATTTTAGCCATCCGGAAAGATGTGTATCTTTGATAGGTAGATGTCATCGCTTACCATCAGGCGTTGTGCTCGTCCTGTTACCTTTTATAATTAAAAAAGACCCACACATATTCTTTAATCATAAAACACTGCAGTGTATGACATATGATATATATTATAATCACGTAATTTTTGTGATTTATTTCCAGAATTCGTTCCAATGATACCTTGGAAGCCAAAACTGAAGGAAGGCAGTACATTCAACTTTAGCTTTGCCTATCATTTAAAAGATCTCGAGAGTTGCGAACTGATAGCCCCCAGGTCTACATATGACAGATATTTTGCCAGAAATCGAATAGAACTGCCTAGGTGTGGTTATGTGGTCCCGAACATTACGAAGTCCGACGAGGGTAGATGGAAAATAATCGGTGTTGGTAAAATAGTTTACAGAGGATATGTAGATTTAAGTGTTGGTGATAAAATACTTGATGTTTATTACATACTGTTGTTTTATTTTTAATTCTTGGTTAACCAGAGTTCTTCCTTTTTGGGGGTTTTACACACATAATCGGGTCGGCACATTCGGCACGTCAGTATCTGCTAAACGACAATACCGGTTACACGAGGCCAAATATTTCACGATGTTGAAGCCCACGTCATAATTTTCTTCAGACTCTTCGTAATGGTAAGAGAGCCGGCTGAATAAAAACTAATGCTGCAGAAATTAACAGCACGTTGTGTTCGTCCCACATTCTTAGCCCTACTGGGCTCCAAGACAAAACTAACAGCACGTTGTGTTCGTCCCACATTCTTAGCCCTACTGGGCCCCTAGAAAAAATTAACAGCCCGTTGTGTTCCTCCCACATTCTTAGCCCTACTGGGCTCCAAGACAAAATTAACAGCACGTTGTGTTCGTCCCACATTCTTAGCCCTACTGGGCCCCTAGACAAAATCCAATTCCTTTTTTCATTCACGCTAAAGCAACTTTAATATGTATGGGAATTGCAACTTTATTGCGGAAAATAAATATCATTCGTTACATTTTGAATTTGCGTTAGCGTCAATGGAAACAGAAATTTGATTTTGTCTAGGGGGGCTGATAAACTAAGAAGCGACCCGCGACCGACATAAGCCGGGAATTTCGGTCGCGGGTCAAGCTATAGCGATCAATATTAACTTTATTAGCATTTCCCCCGAACAATTAATATTTCATCTACTTACGTACATTCGATGTTACCCATCGAGGTACATGTAAACCAGAGGCGCCCATCATAAACTTACGTGCCGAGCGGCGCGCGATCGGGCGTGAGGAGTACTAACGCTAAACCACAGTTTTACATATGACTGTAAAACTGTGGCTAAACTAAGCGAGATGTAGACTCAACACTGCTTTTTATTTGAACGTAGAGCTAGTTAGCGACGCCACACTTGGTACGTAGTACATATACATCGACGATATTACCGCCCAAAAGTGCATATTAGAGCAAAGTCGCTGTTGCCCAGCTGAGTGTATGTGCAACTAATCTGTGCGAAGAAGTAGCACCCACGGGTAGCACGTTTAAGGATGAAGTTAATCGACAATTTTAAACGCCTGGAGACGTTTAGCCATGCTTTAGGTTAGGTTTGCGTTTTTCCAATACAAAACAAGGGCAAACAAAGACGTAAAAAGTCACTGAGGTCTGAGCCTTTATGAGAATAAGGGCCAGTTTCTTAGCGCTAAAATAAAGAAATCTGACAGATTTTTGACAGCTTTTATATGGCGTCATGTGTCAGATAACATCTGACGCATTATCAGGAACCGGTGAAACTGGCCCTGAGCGTTTAAAATTGTCGGTGAGCTTTATCTATATTATTATTCGTAATTTATTTCTAGACAAGGTAATTATGGAACTCTTAATGGTACTGGTGGCAATGAAGCATTTGGATTAAGTACCTACCTATCAAGGGCGTCGCCAGCTTATGACTAAGGGGGGGAGGGGGGGCAATGGGGCAATATTATAGAGGACAATAAATATGAACGCCGAGAGCATGAAGCGTTACACTTTGGAAGTCTTTGCCTTCTGAATTTATTTACGTTTTGTCATGCGATGCGGAATTTATTAATAAATAAGGAAGTCAATTGCTCGCACTTCGGTCGCTTTGCGGCTAGCTACATTTGATCTCTAGGGGGAGGCAACTGCCCCCCCCCCCCCTGCCCCTCCTTTGGCGACGCCCTTGCTACCTATAATGTTTTGTGCCCTAAATTCCTTCATTTTCACAACGACCAAGGTAAAGCACCTAGTACATAGGCTTTTCTTATAGTCTATTTTCAGCCATTTTCTAAAGAAAGGAATGATTTCAGTTTGCAAATATTATCAAATCATAGTACTTCTGGGATTATGACAGTACATAATTGACTGATACTCGCAAACAAATGTAAACGGTAAGTTTGAAGTACTTCGCTTACTTAGAATAATTTTGGTAGAAAGCACCTTTCTCGGTGATATTAATGACTTATAAATTATATTAATCACTAATAACTGAGAAAAATAATTCAGTTCGAAGGCCCGCACTAAAAACCTATATCAATTTACTTAGGGACAGTTTCACTGGGTACTAATAGCGCTATGAACAAATCAGACAGATTTTTGACAGTTTTATATGACGTAATCTGTCAGATAACTATCTAGAACCGGTGAAATTGGCTCTTAATGTATTAAACTGGTGTGTTTAAAATAAAAGTGATATTTCTTAGCTGTACATTTATTTACAAACAGTCTTAGAATTAGTTATAATTAAGATACATATCACGTCGTCACAATCATAATTTAGACTCAGAAGTAACATTAAACTAGGTAGATGAATATGCATGTCAAAATTCAGTTATACATTGAATAAAAAATTCATAACAATAATATTTTAGATCGAGTCTGGGATACATATTTGAAAACATTTCTTTCTTTAATTTTGAGAAAAAAAAACAGATGTATTTGAAAACGGAAACCGTATATGTATAAACATTACCCTTTCTTTTAACTTTACCGTAATTGGGTAACAAAGAGATGGTATAAAGGGAAATGGGCAGCAAAAGAATGAACGTCTTTTCTCTACAGAATCGAAATAGGAAATTTCTTGCGTGGCGAAGAAATGAAAAAAAAGATTATCAATTTTTTTTCTTTAAAAAAAGACTTACTAGCAATTTCGGTTGCAAATTACTAGTAGTCTTGTCAACCCCTCCAACTAAGCTAAATATGCTTGTGTCTGGAGTGGGTTCACCTCAATAGTGCAATGGGTGGGGATCGAACTTACGACCTCTCGTTCGCCAGGCCGACGCCTTAGCCATTGGGCTATTGTTGCACTATTCACTGGCACTACCGCTAGCACTACCGCTTCGACTAGCACTGCCGCTCCGACTTCGCTCGGCTTGCTTGTCACTGTTTTCAGAGTCTGAGTCCTTGAGAGCTTTGGCGCGGTCGAGGCGACGAGCGCGGTGTGTCTCCACATCTGATGCGTCAGACTCTGATGAGTATATCGCGGCGCCCGCAGTTGCTGGAAAAATAAATGTTAAACGTTATAAAGTTTGAAAAACTGAAAAGGTAATGACGCTCTATGCAAGACGTTTTGTTACGAGCTTCAGGCGTCAATTTCGACAGTGTAGTATGGAAGAAATATTTTCAAACTTAATCAGCGAGTGACACAAGCAAAATTTTATCCCCATATTCTCACGGGAACGGGAACCACGCGGGTGAATCCGCGAAGCATTGCTAGTTTGGTAGGCAAGGCACACAAATAGTTTATATCATAGCATACTTTTTATTACGATGAATTACATAAAACCTTAGATACATTTTAACGCAGGCGAAGCCGCGGGACAATGCCAGCAATTTATATTATTAAAAACATAAATATAATAATATAAATTGTATATACATAAACCTACGAATAAATAATAAGTCGGAAAATGTAACTGCGTTAAAAAAATGACCCAACAAAATTCGTGTCCAAGCAGGCGGGGTTAAAAGTCGTGTCCAGCGCGTCATTAGTCGGACATTTTGTCTTGTTTGACTCAATTCCTTCTTTCGTTCCGAATTTCAATCAATCCAAGCCAATCATTTGTAACTTCGAAAGTGATTCTTATTTTGTGGGTGGCCCCTTTAACTTTGAAACCATTGCAAACATTTTGACAAGTTTAACACTAAATGAAACATTGATAGCAGCACTGCAGAAACCATTAAAACCAGGACTACAGTTTGCATCGCAAATCAATAAAGAGGGTCAGATAGCTTGTAATAACAATCAGAAGTTGACTAGCTCTCAATAGACATCAATTAGGTCATGTCTGATCGCTGACTATAATGGGCACCCTATGAGTACTTTATCTATATAGGTATAAAGTTATATGAAATCTCAAAACAATGGGGCTTATCGCGAGTCAATTATCCGCTAGAGGCGCTAATGTGCTACGAAGTCCGCAAAATATCAATATCATTTTTAATTAAGAATTTATCCCAAATTGACATTGACATTTTCGTTACTACTTTTGTTACATACTTTATAACAATTTTAGTTCTATACCTCCAAACATCAATAGCAATATTATTAATGCGAAGGGCAGTTTGTATATTTGTTTGGGACTTCTTTACGGTCAAACGGCTGGACCGATTTAGCTCAAATTTTGCACAGAAATAGCCAGTATTATAGATTAGGCTATAGGATACTTTTTAACTTTATTTAGGGTACCTTAAAAGGTAAAACAAGGTACCCTTATAAAATCACCTTCTTGTCCGTCTGTCCGTGTGTCATCGCCGATTTCTCAGGAACGGGTGGACCCAGCAAGTTGAAATTTATACCAGATACTGAGTCTATAGTCCCTTTTAGGTGTATAAAAATCAAGGCCCTGAGTCAACATTAAAAGATATAAGCAAATTTAGATTTTCGCAAAAACTTGTAAGTACCAACATTTACGTAAATTTTCAACTTTTTTTATTTTTCGGAATTTTTCCTTTACTTGTGCTGTAAGATATTGCTTTTAACCAAAATTGACAATTCTAGGTCAACCGGAAGTATATAGGTTTTGGGTCGAAAACCTATAGGGTACTACTACCCGTTGACCTAGAATCATGAAATTTGGCAAGAAGCAAGGTCTTACAGCACAGATATGGGTAAAATTCCAAAAAATAGAAAAAAAGTTGAAAATTAAAGGGTGCCCTCATACATACATGGTATACGCCAATTAATATAGGCCTCTGAGCTATATGAGCGCTTATACAATTTAGAAATCTAGCTTAATTGGTACCAACGTTGGTAGTGTTGGTACGGAAGCCTCGGTGGGCGAGCCCAACTCGACTTGGTCGGTTTTTTTTTTTTGAGAAAACTCCTCATTAGCTTTTCGTTACTACTTTTGTTACCTAGATTGTAATTTTAGTTGTAAGCAAACATAATAAGATTTAATAAAAGTCACCTTTCCCCTTCTGTCCCTGCTTGTACTTGTTCTTGATGGCATCGAGCGAGACTCCGCCCTCGTCCTCGGAGTCGTCGTCTTTGTGCGCGGCCCCGGCCCGCGCGGCGCCGCGACGCTTCGGTCCGCGCGAGAATGTGCGCGACCGCATCGCTGCACGGAGCTCCATCTCTTCTTTCTATAACGTTATATGTTCATTGGTTAAATTGTTTGTTTAGTTCATTGTACTGAGTAGCGTTATGCTACGAATAGGCATGACGACAGTATCAAAAAATCGAGGATTTAATGATTTTAGGGGAAAATACAAATTAAAACAATTTAAAACACTAGTTTAGTTTTATATAAAAAATTGAGATTATTTAGATTGTTAATAAAAAAAAACATTAAAATACTGCAATCGGCCATTTTGTTTGAAACACCAATCACAGCGCATGACGTCACGCTTAGGTCCTCTTATATGAGGTTTTCTTGAAAATGTTATTACATTTTGGAAAACCCATGTGTATCCGTTGTCACAGATTATATAATAGTTACTACGTTCAATATGTCAATAACCTATGCGTAACGTCACAGCCGACGCCATGACACATGTGAGCTGTTTACGCGCACTATTGAAAAAATATTAGAAAAATTGCTTTAAACTTTGTTAAACTTAAGTTTATTACCGAAATAAAGGTTTTTTTCGTGGATAGTAAATGTGTTCCCACATTACGGAAGAGGATTTCAAAATATTTAGTCACGCCTATTATTGAGTCTGTGCAAAAAGAGAACCGTCGTGGCTTTACGATGAACTAACATTCAAAGGTAAGGAAGGAAGGTATACCTACCTAGTAGCACCCGACAACTCGCGAGTAGGTACCTTCCAAGGTATCAAACATGTTTAGTCGTATTGGCAATGACAAAGCAATGTTGTAAACGCAACACTTAAATAGTAAATTAATATCATCAACACGCGCGCCCTTAATTTATACAACGGTTCTCTTTCTGACTCTAAATATGGTGTCTAATTATAAATGTCAAGTTTAGTATTTTTAGTTAAATAGTGAACTGTCAAGATCGTAGCTGTGCCTAGTGCGAGTTTCTTTACATTTATTTACTCACTCGATCAAGTTAAAGTAAATTACAATGTTACCTCTTAGGCACACTAGATGGCGCTTTTTGATTCCATACAAATCTGCGTGTACTGTAACGTGATCGAATGAGTAAACCAATCTATACAACTCGCATTAGGCACTCTGATCGTCATTCGCAATAATAGCGCGAACCTTAGTCGCCTCGACACCTCTGTAAGAATAGGGAGGGGCTGCATACGTAACGAGATAATACCTCGGACCTCGGACGGGACAAGAACGGGACGGAGATGTGACTGCCTCGTTCAAAACGAGAACGTGGTGTTAATGCATGACCCGTGACAGTAACTCGAATGTTAGCGTTTTGCTGTAATAAAACCTGCATGGTACGTCTAACCGAGCGGGTGGCGCCTCTAGCGGTCAAAATAGAAGATAGAGCTAATAACTCTGTGGTTATACAGAAAAGAGCGGGAGACGGGGAGATCAGTATTGTATTATTTGCGAAAATAAATGCTTGTTTATAAATTGTAATACAGATTTTTATTATTTCAGAAGTATCTTACTACTTCTACACAACTTCTCTCTACGGACCGAACGAAGTGACTTGTGCATACGTAGCGGAAACACGGACGGGACGGGGCACGCAGGAGGCGGGATGTGCTAAACATCGTCGGCGACGATATTTTTCCTGCCCCGTGAGTGCCACGTTCCCGTGCCGTCTTTGTCTCCATCTCATTTACATATTGTATGAAACGATATTTCCAAAACTTCCTACCCCGTCCGTATAAAACCCGTCACGTACACAACCCTTTATTTTACTTTTACGACCACCCCACATCGAAAGTCCATTAAAATCTACGAATAAATAATAAGTCAGGAAGTCTAATTTAGGAAAAATTTCACACAAAAAGTGGCCCTCCTCCAAACCAAAACGACGTAGATTCAAAATAAGAATCACTTACGACATCACGAATTATTGTTAATATTTAAATTCGGAACGAAAGCAGGGATTGGTTCGCGCGTGTGCTGCAATGTCTGTTATGACAGTTGAGTCAAACAAGACAAATTTCCGACTAATGACGCGCTGGACACGACTTTTAACCCCGCCTACTTGGACACGACTTTGGTTGGGTCATTTTTTTAACGCAGTTACATTTCCCGACATTTATCATTTATTCATAGATAAAAATAAAAATGTCCGTATGTCACCTTCAACTGATACTTCCTATCAGCATCCGGGTCAGCGCCGACTTGCGACAGTATCTTAATGGCGGAGGTCTTGGTGGAGCGGTCAGCCAGGGACAGCGTCATCTTGCGGTGAGTGAACGACTCCGTGGAGTGCGGACGGAAGGACAGCTTGGTGCGGAACACGGCTTGCCCTTGGAGACCTGTGCCTTGACGGACAAACAGGTGGTTGTGGTCGCCCTAAAAATATGAAATTTTGAAATTGAAATAAAATAAAATATATATATATATATATATAAACGTAAAGTATAACGACAAAAATATTTAAAGTAAGTAATAACACGCAATTTACGTTTTGAATTTGATTTGTGACGTTATAGTAATGTAATAATAATGCTCCATGAAAGGATTGTCATGAGTGATTCTGTTGATATGTAGTCTTGTTGGAGGAACCATTTCCGTAACGTGTATTTGCAATATAGCATATATGCATAATGTAGTAATTTGGTGTCATTGGATATATCTTCTCTCGCTTCTATCTATCTATCTATATCTTCGCTCCGAAAAAGTGAGGTTGCCTTCTTGCAAAGGCAGTTCTGCGGGGTGTGTTATCTTGCAAAAAACGTATACATCACACAACAAGGTTCATCATCATTTATTCAACCTTAAGATAAGCATTACAGTGTGCTTAATACTACTTACTTACAAAAAAGACTTAGGGCCAGTTTCACCGGTTCCTAATAATGCGTTAGATAGTTATCTGACACAAGGCGCCATATAAAAGCTGTCAAAAATCTGTCAGACTTCTTCATATTAGCGCTATCAGGAACCCGTGAAACTGGCCCTTAATGAAAACAATATTAATAGATGTTTTAGCGTTCTGTTCCTCAAAAGGTAAAAAAGGAACCTTATAAGATAATTATCTTGTCCGTGTGTCATCACCGTTTCCCAGGAGGCTTGGGTTTGAATCTCCTCGATGCGATGAAATTATGGATTTTTATAACGATCTTACTAATATTATATGTGTATGTTTGTTACTTAAGCACGCTAAAACTACTCAACCTATTGAGCTGAAATTTAGTATGTAGATAGCCTAGACCCTGAAATAACACATAGGGTTAAGACTTCTTAAGCCGATATTTCCACGGGAACGATGTCTATGCGGGTAAAACTGCTGAGTACAGCTAGTGTACAATAATTATGTATTTCTTAGAAATATTATAATAATATATTTATTCCATCAAAAATCACAATATCAAAAATACAGCACCTTATAGCTAACAG
Source organism: Cabera pusaria (assembly GCA_954871355.1). NCBI lineage: Eukaryota > Metazoa > Arthropoda > Insecta > Lepidoptera > Geometridae > Cabera > Cabera pusaria. Next base: position 15,885,269 of record OX940905.1, read on the forward strand.
TATATTCCAACAATATTCCAACTACCCTCACGCTGCGACTAGGCTCGATAGTATAAAAGCAGACAGCAAGCGGGCATCTGACTCACACCACAGAGTACTGAATCATTCTACTACGTTATAAGAGTTGGCACTTCCCTACATTGTTGATACCCAAATTATGAACGTACTGAGTATACAACCTAATAACGGAAAGTATTATTTACGTAGTAACTATTATATAATAACGGAAAGTATTATTTCTGTAGTAACTATTATATAATTTGTAGTATTATGCTTATACATTTTTTTTGCAGTGTTGATTGGTACAAAGTACGTTTATAATTCTGAGTTATTTAATTATGTATGCAGTGTCGCGGGACTGACTCGCACTTTGCGTGGCCGTCATACTGTTCGGACGTAGTGGTCATGTTGTTAGCTTAGACACATTATGTAGTTATCATTATGTTGAGATTATGTGACATTATATAGCTGTGGGTATTGTGAAAGTGTTTATTTTGAGCCTTTTTCACTTCTGGTCTCTAAGATATAATTAAAAAATTACTCACATGTAAAGGCTGTTTATATACGTCAAATATCTCAGATCCGAGATGTAGCGACATACTGCCATCCGACCATTTCACCATCCGTGCGTTCGATTCCTTTATAGCATTACCTTCGTTGTCAAACGCGGTGCGCCAACGCATTGTGTTCTCCACTTTGAGCTTAAGCCTGGAATATTAAGTTTATTATTAATATTATGTGAATTAGACGGCTGCTTTAATATAACAAAATAAAACTGGCCAAGTGCGAGACTTTTGTCCCGCACACGGAGGGTCCCGAACGCCATCTAACGAACTTCAAACTCCAACAAAGCGAACGTTAATTGAGAGCAACTAACTGCTTTAACGACACAATAACACTAAAGCTACTTCTACTCGCCTATAGATGTCGGGAAGAGTCATATTTTAAGTTGATTATCGATTAAGTTGATTATTGAAAACACAAATAAAACAACATTTTCTGAAAATTAATCCTAGCTAGATCGATTTATAGTCCCCGAAATCCCCCGTATACTAAATTTTATAAAAACGTTGGAGCCGTTTACGAGATTCAGATTCAGATTCCGAGATTAAGGTGAATCGATTCATAGATGGCGCTATCGTAAAAAACACGTTTTGGTTTTATACCCTTTAATTTTTAACTTTGTTCTGTTTGTTTGTATTTGTTGTTATAGCGGCAACAGAAATACATAATCTGTAAAAATTTCAACCGTCTAACTATCACGGTTCTTGAGATACAGCCTGGTGACAGACGGACAGACAGACTGACGGACAATGCAATATTTTATTACACGTACAAGGACAGCTGAAATTAAATAAAAGCTTGTAAAAAGTATGTTGTTTTTGACAAGCACCTTCAAAAGCGAGCGGTGCCGCGGGACAAAGCTAGTATGAAATAAATAAATAAATAAACAACAGACCTGGCTCGACCTTCTTCATCCAAAGTTTCTTCCTCATCAATTTCATCTTCATAAGTGTTGGGATCGTAAGGTCGAGTCTCAACTGACAAGAAATTAGGCAGTTTTACAAAGTGTAGCTCTTTGCCCAACTCCGTCCAAATCTTGGGCATGTCCACATCTATCCTGGTTTCTGGGATTTCCACTTCTTCTTCTTCTTCTGGCTTGTCCCGGTTAGCCTGGAATATGGTAACTTATACTTGAAGCAAGAAATCATGATTTTAATTTATTAGTTTTTATGCCAGACAGGTTTTTTTTCAACCTACTCCAAAAAAGAAGGAGGTTCTCAATTCGTCTGTATGTTTTTTTTTTGTATGTAGGTATGTTACGCGATTACTCCGTCAATTGTGAACCGATTCGAATGATTCTTTTTGTAATCGGTAGGGTACGTTTCCGAGGTGGTACCATTGTAATTTCATCGAGATCTGATAAGTATCTCCAGAGATATGACGATAAACGTCTCAAACTTGCTACTGAAATTGACTCGCGGGGCATTGAATTCGGTTGTGTTCTTAATTATTATATCTTACATCAAGCACTAGTTTTATCACTATCTCACCTGGTGGTAGGCGATGATGTGGTCGAAGATGGTGAACATGCTAGGCCTAGAATACTTTGACTCTCAAGGGCTGTTTGCTACTGGAACACCGTAGGGTTATGGGGGCAAATATTCTCCTCAAAGGTGGTAAGTAATTTTCCGGTAGAAAGTTAGGTGAAATAAAGAAATCATATGCCCCCCTAACACTTGAACTTGTAGACGAACACCCATTCAAGGAATTGAACTAAAGACCTTTCGCTAAGACGTTAAGCCATCTGTCTGGGCTCTGAGTATACATGAATATGTTGTGTAATCTTTTATACATCCAAAGGTTGTCTGAAAGAGATCACTCTTAGCGTTAAAACGATTTATTGTGCCTGTTATAAGCTAGACATATCTCGTTTGTTTTGCATTTAATTAGTGTTTTATGACATCGGGCGACATGGTGCAGTCAACTTTTCCTAAAGTTTCATTTAATTATCTGACAAATCAAATCCGCCGTGCACCAATGGTTTTTTCTATCCTAAAATTTATGAGCACATTTCACAGTGGTCCTCTGGTGAAAAAAAGCGTTAAGAAACCTGATACCCTCGGCATGGTGGTAGGACACTGTTTCTTTAGTGCCTGTCTAGCCAGCTACCACCCTAAAGATGGAAGATCTGTTGTCAAACTTCTAATGTGTTCCAGCAGCTGTCCTTGAGTGCCAGTTTCCATTCCCCAGTGCATCTACTATTCTCGACCGCATCATAACTTATCAATAGGTTAGATAACGGTCAAACGCTAGCTTAAATTTACAGTTATAACTTTAAAAAATTACATTTTCATAACGAATTAATAACAAATAGTCTTCAATAAAAGAAAACAATATCTCACCTCATCCCCACTTCGTTTAGCTTCATCTCCCGACCGCCTTTCATCATCTGACCTTTGCGCGGAGCGGCTGCGTGACCGTGACCGTGACCTTGACCTTGACCTCGACCGTGACCGCCGCTCATCATTGCCCTCGTTGTCTGTGCTTATGTCGGATGCGTCACCGAATAGAGCGTCTGCCGTCACTGGAAAAATTATTTAAAAACATTAGATTAACAGTCAATATTATTATCGTATAACATGAATTTGTACAGAATGCAGGGTACACACAAGGCCGAACGAACACAAACCAACACTGAGTAGATGGGGGTTCGCGAAGCCTCTACATGGTGGTCGCGGGCAGTCGCGAAGCCTCAGTACAAGAAAAAAAACAAAGTTTGAATGAATGAATATTTATTTATTTCATAAGCATTATGATGACAATTATTTAGCTAGCACAATTTAGTATAAATACATTAGGATTATTAAACATTATATTAATATGATTGCTAAAGCTACATATCTCTGCGCTGGACTAGAAGTCTGTATTGCAGAGGTATGTTCACCCCCATTATAGTGACAATATTCTAAGCGTACGTTATGACCGTTTCGTGCTTATTTGTAAGTAGTATTACTATGAAATGTTAACATTAAACAATAAGGTTAAATAACTTGATTATTTGGTAAGATTTAACTAAGCGAGTGTGTGTGTGTGTGATTTGTGTGTGTTGTGTGTGTGTGTGTGTGTGTGTGTGTGTGTGTGTGTGTGTGTGTGTGTGTGTGTGTGTGTGTGTGTGTGTGTGTGTGTGTGTGTGTGTGTGTGTGTGTGTGTGTGTGAGTGATTTATGTATGCTTGTATTTCTATCATTTATTATTAAAAGTTTATCATTTATATTTATATTTTACGAAATCTACTTTTCATCTTAGCACTGATAGTAGGTTTTCAGTTTCATCGTAGGTGTATCTCTTGAGGATGTTTGTGACCCTTATTTTGAATTTGTAGTAGTTAAGGTCTTTAATAGTTTCAATTTTAGATAGCTTATTATAGATGTAACCACCCAGGAAACATTTAAATCTTTTTGCAAATTGAGTTTTATGTATGAACACCGGAAATATATTAAATTTACATCTTCTGCGACGGGATTTTTCAGGTTTAAGCAATGCAAGTTTATGTTGTTTAATTAATAGCCTTAGGACGAATATCTGCCTTACTGAAAGGACACCAATCTCTTGATAAAGTTTAGAAGTGGGGTATCGATAAGGAAGAAAATTACTAACTTTGAGAATAGCTCGCTGAGCTCTTTCCAAAGTCAGCAACAAGGTTTTAGCGGCTCCACCCCATGAGTCTATGCAGTATTGTATTAATGATTGGCAAAGAGCAAAATATGTAGTTTTAAGAACATTGCTATCTGCAACGTGTCTAATGTTTTTAAAAATTGCGATTAGCTTTCTTATTTTACCTGTTAACATTTTAATATGACTATTGAATTTTAATTGACTATCCAGAATAATGCCTAAATACTTGATGGAATCTACCCTTTCCAAACAGTGACAAGTACATAGATTGTTAGAACATTCATACTCATTAATAAAAGAATGAGATTTAATAATAAATCTGTCAGTTTTAGGTGGTTGAGAATTTTTGGTAAGGGAAAAGGTAAGGACTTTTGTCTTATCTGCATTGAGGGTAAGGAGATTATCTAATAGCCATAAGTTAACTAAATCAAATCCTTTCTGCGCACATAAGAATACATTTTCCCAACTCCCTCCCCGAAATACTAACGCCGTGTCGTCCGCAAAAGTGACAATTTTGCCGTTTGGGATTTTAATATTGCATAGGTCGTTCATAAATGCTAGGAAGAGGGTAGGACCGAGAATACTTCCCTGAGGTACCCCGTGTGTCACATTTTCAGGTTTACTTAACACCCCATCTAGCCTAACTGATTGTTCTCTTTCTGTTAGGTAATTAGTAAATAGTTGGAGTTGTGATCCGCGGATACCTAATTTTTCAAGCTTGTAGACTAGTAGTGGGATTGATACGGTATCAAATGCCTTTGCGAGATCTATAAATATTGCGAGACATTTGTCGCCTTCGTCCAAGCTCCTGACTACATAATCAGTCAGTTCGCCCACAGCATCAGCCGTCGATTTATTTTTTCTAAATCCAAATTGTTGTGATGAGTAAATGTGATGATCTTCCAGATATTTAACTAGACTATTATTCAATATTCGTTCAAGAATTTTAGAAAACACTGGCAAAATGGAAATAGGTCTAAAGTTGCTAATGATATTTTTTGCATCGCCTTTATGTGCAGGTATAACTAGCGATCTTTTAAGAGCTTTTGGAAAACGATGTGATTGTAATGATAAATTACAAATGTGTAGTATTAATCCAGACAAGATCTCTTTATTTTGTTTCAAGATATTTGAAGTTATGTTATCAATGTCAGCAGTGTTACTTGTTTTCAAGGAATTTATTATTGAAATTATTTCATAAATGTCGGAATCTAGTAGTAAAAAAGATTTAGAATAAGAATCCGAGGAAGTATTATCACAAGGCCTGACAAGGTTTGAAGAAGGTGTAATAATATTTTGTGCTAAGGTGCTGCCAACAGAAGAAAAGTACTGGTTTATTAAATTTGCTGCTTCCAGAGGGGTAGATGATAAATTTGTCAATTCTTGCGTGTTTACTCTTTTAGTTTTACGACAGGTTATTTTGTTAATTACGGCCCATAATTCTTTGGCATTTTTAGCTTTTCTAATTTCCGAGCGTTCAAATTGTTGTTTAAGTTTACGGAGTAATCTTGTTAAATAGTTCCTGTATCTAGTGTATGTAACTTTTAAAATTTCATTATCCATATCCTTTTTTAGTTTTTTGTGCATTCTGTCCCGATTTCTCATGCATCGCACCAATCCTGGGGTAATCCAGGGCTTTCCGTCGAGACACTGGCACTGTAGTTGTGTATTTTATTATTATACCCGATACCATATTGACAAGGAGCCATGCTGCCTCGTCGCAGTCTTGAGAAGCCATGATATTTGAAAAGTCAGTTATTTTTAGCTGTTGTGTGATACCTTGGTAATCAAGTTTCTTGTAATAAGTACAATTTTTATCAATCATATGTTTAGTATTTAATGAAAAAAGAATAGTATCGTGATCAGTGACGCTATTTTGTATCACCAAGGTAATAGAGTCATGATTAGATTTAAGCAGTACGTGGTCTAAGCAATTATCAAAGCGAGTCGGTAGAGTGTGAGTTGGCAAGAGACCATGGGAAGATATAAGATCAAGGTAGTTATTAGTATATTTGTACAAGGAATTTGGTTTAATATCTATATTAATGTCACCGATTATTATAATATTGTTATATTTATCTAGTGTAGTTAAAATGTTGTCCAAGGATTCTAGAAATCTGTCTATACTTTGGAACGATGGAGGTCTATAAATGGCAATTATAGCGGTACTATTTTTGATAGTCGTAATAATGCAGTTTGCTTCATTGAAATTGGGTTCAAAACTATTACAATTTAGATTGCATTTGGTATATATAACAAGCCCATCATTTTGGTTGTATAGTCGAGTTGAGATTACACTGTTATAATTATCGAGCTGGGGTATTATCGGATGACAAGACAGCCAACATTCCGTGAGGACGATTACATCCGGCTCAACTACAATTCGTTGTAGGAGAGCTGAGAAACCATCGTAATTGCACGACAGACTTCTTATATTTTGAGCAATAATTTTAAATGATTTTTTATTAGGATTTAAAAAAGTGCAGCAATCTTCTGGTTCACATGTATGAGACTCAAAAACATGTATGGTATCTAAGTTTTTTGTAATGTCGTAAACTACGTTATCCATAATTAAACTTTGTTTTCAAACATTGACACAAATTCATATGGTTACTGATTTCCTTATTTGAAATCCTGAAATTGTTATATAGCTCAGGATCTTTACGGTGAAAGCATGCTATAAAATGTATATGCGCTGACGCAATGTAGCTCAGAAATAAACATAAAGCTTCATATATATGTCTATAACGCTGGTAATTATAGAAACATATTTTTTTATGTATTTGAATATTATGAGTATTATATATGTGATATGTATTTATGAATGTATGAATGATAGAGTGTGTGCAAGTTTGATATGTGTATCGATTTGTATTGTGTAATGTGCAATGTGTAGATAATATTAGTGTGTGTTTGACTATATAATATTTGAGTAGAATGATGTGTAGGTGTAAGACAAAATAACTATATATTGAATAACCTAATAACTTAAGATATAATAATAGTAGGTAAAAAGCTTGAACGTAGTATTTCGAGGCTAGTCATTTATTGGCCCACAGTCTATCGAGGTCGTCTTCCTTGTCTACTCGGATTAGAGGTGAGGTTTCTCTTTTGCGTAGGTAGACAACACCGTTTGAGGTCCAGCAGTAGGCGTAGTTCTGCGACTTAGCAAAATCCCTTGCCAAGTGAAACAGCCTCTTAGTTTTCGCCGTCAACAATTCTGATGCATAAACTGGTTTATTTGGCCCTTTAATCTTCATATGTGATGTGTTCAACTTTTCATCGGTTTTCTTCCCCTTATTAAATTTCTTAACCGCACTGAGGACTTCTTCTTTCTTAATGGCGGTGGTAAATTCTACAACTACAGGTCTGTCAGAGTCTTTTTTCGTTTTAAGCCTGTAGATGTCTTTAATATCAGATTGTTGAATACCTGTGTTCAAGGCTTGTCCCAGCTGGACTACAGCGTCGCTTAGTTGCGGTTTAGTTTCAGTCGGTTTTGATGGGTCAAGCTTAGGGACGTTTCGTATCTCTATGCACGTATAACGGGATCGTCGATTTAGGTAATCAATCTGTTCCTCCAGTGAATGTATATATTTTTTGTCATTATCCCGTTCAGTTCTAAGTTGCGCTATTTCCTCAGCGAAAGTGTCCTGTCTTGAAGCAATGAACTCGAAACTTTTAGAAATATCCGTAAGTTCTGATTGAAGGGAGTCAATCTTGGTGTTAATTGACTTTTCGATTGATTTTTGAAAGGAGTTTAGTTTCTTGTCTTGCTCGGTTGAGAAATTTTTAAATAGGATACGCATCTCTGCAATCATCGTACGATTTTCGCTGTCATCATCATCGCTGTCACCCTCAAATTTCCTTTTACTTTGTCGGCTAATTTGTTCTGAGGGTTGTTCATCCTGATTTGTACTGAAGCAGGGTTTCTCGACAGCAAGCTCTTTAGGCCCCGTCGTAGTTATTGATGCCAGGAGGTTTGGTTCCGGAGTGGACGGAGGGGTACGTCTTAGCGGCATATTTCAATAAAACCGTGACCTATATTTTTATATGTGTAATAGCAGTAATGCTGTTGCTATTATATTTTTCTCAGGCGTTATAAAACAAAAAACACACAATGCGTTGCCCAGTGGAATTTCACAGTCACTCAATTAATAATATATAGAGGGTACCTGGGCCAGCGATCGCAAAGGTTTGAAATATACTTTTATTAGGAAAATATTAATTAAAAAGCATTTGTAGGTGTTGTATATTGAGTGGGAGTGAGAGCGCATATAATATAGTTTTTTTTTTTTTAAATGATTCATCTACTTGATGCAGATATCTCACTACTATTACAATGTAGCCTTATAACAACTAGGCTAATGAGTATTTGATTTTGACTTAATTTACTAATAGAATATTACTAAGAATGTGTCCATTAACACTTTTCTTAATGTCTCTATTAAGGGGAAAACACTTTGTTCTTGTGTTCGTATTATAGCGTTCACTATCACTACACTTTGTTCACTTGATAAAGTATCACTATTTGTTTCTGAAAAAAATATGTAATTTGTTTCATGTAGGCCACACGAGCAAAGCCGCAGGCAGAAGCTAGTAATATAATAAAATACATATTATAAACAGTGCAGTTAGGGAGTCGCGAATTTCTTATTTCATACTAAGGCATAAGGGGGTCGCGTCATGAAAAAGGTTGAAAAACACTGCATTAGCCCATTTGATCACATTCTTTCACTAGTGTGTACAGACTCCAGTATTACATAATTAACACTATTTAGGGAATGTGGTGAGCTCAGCACATGACATCAATTTCCAATGAAAAGCTACAGAACCTATATTGAGAAAATTAAAGTAAAGAATTATAGCATGTAGGTATATAATGTAGGTTAGGTCTACGAAAAAATTATAAGTCAGGAAGTGTCACTGCGTTAAAAAAATGACCCAGCAAAAGTTGTGTCCAAGCCAGCGGGTTAAAAGTTGTGTCCAGTGCGTCATTGGTAGAACATTTGTCTTGTTTGACTCAACTGTCACAACAGACATTGCAGCACATGCGCGAACCAATCCCTGCTTTCGTTCCGAATTTAAATCTATCTCCAAGCCAATCATTTGTAACTTCGAAAGTGATTCTTATTTTGAATCTACGTCCTTTTGGTTTGAAGGAGGGCCACTTTTTGTGTGGAATTTGTTCTGAATTAGACTTCTTGACTTATGATTGATTCGTAGTTCCAAACATAACATTTGTGGCATTTCGTAAACCACCTATTTCATGTTCATATCATACATATACTCTTTTGTATTAAAAGAATTTATTTTTCATATTACGGAACGTTTTCAAATTTGAAAAACGAAAAACTATGATGGATTACAAGGAGAAGTCGGTCTGGACAAAGAAATGTACGAATAATGATATAAAATAAGTAGAAAACAAGATTCTGTAAGCAGCAAGAGAAAATGAAATTGAAGGGTCTTCCAATGGTTATGGTAGAAAATCTTCTATCGTATCTCTCTTACGATGAAATCGTTAAAACAGAATTGTATCCAGAGCCTTCAATGAGATGCATGATAGATGCTGCCGTCCTGGACGCCAATGTGGGAGCCAGATTCGACCAGCAGCTAGCGGGCATAGACCCTCAACTGACCATCGGCATGGGTCCGAAGGCTCACCAACAGCTACGTCCAGAAATGATGTTCATACGGGAGGAGCTGCGACAAGCTAAGATGCAGACTTTGGCTAATGAATTGATATACGTCACAAATGATGTTCATACGGGAGGAGCTGCGACAAGCTAAGATGCAGACTTTGGCTAATGAATTGATATACGTCACAAATGATGTTCATACGGGAGGAGCTGCGACAAGCTAAGATGCAGACTTTGGCTAATGAATTGATATACGTCACAAGGTCTATATAGAGGATTTTTGTAGAAGAGCGGTGATAAACTCTAAGGGTTATTTAGATAAGTATCGTAGAGTATGGTAGAATCTATAGGGATATAAATGTTATAACCCGTCTTTTGTAGTTTATCTTGTTTAGGTTCCTGGTTCCTTTAGGGATGTAGCGTGCCGTAGGCCTCCTCCGGGGCTCCGTTACGTTACATTACGTTACATTCCGTTACGTTACACATTATTCTAACAAAATCATTATTAAGTACTCAAACTCTAATGTTCAGTTAAGTTTTAATAAAGACTAAATATAGTATAGTCATGGTGACCTGTATTACAGGTTTTTCTTAAAATGTATCACAGGCACCAGTGTCATTACTTAATTAAAGAGCTTTTTGTGATCGATAATATTATGTTTGAGATGAATATATTATTATTATTATAAAGTCAAATAAATACCAGTATCAGTTTTCTCTTTATCCTCTCCTTCCTCATCATCCGAGTCCACAATCTTCTTGGTCTTCTTCTTGGGTTTCCCGCTGGTGTCAGAACCACTGTCAGAGCCATCCTTCTTCCGTTTAGCAACCGTTTTGTCAGCACCACCGTCACTTTCAGAGTCTGAGAGAACTGCTCGCTTTTTCTTTTCAGCTGTGAATTATTGTTTGCAATAAATATGATATGTAACAGAAATATGTATGAGAAATCATTTCAAAATTGTGAAAATATGAGGTACCTTTATCAATTTCTGAACTCTTGGACCTCGATCGGCTTTTGGACTTGCTTCTTGACTTACTCTTTGATTTGCTCCTTGACTTGGATCTAGACTGCCTTGAACCAGATCTGAAATAAATTATTTTCACCAACATTAGACTGCAACTAAATTTAATATATTGGTATAAAACAGCCACTTAATTATGTATATTAATGAACATTATGTGTCTGTGATGCGTCTGTCATTGGTAGCACATCACATCATATTTACGAGGCGAACGCTATGTCTGTTATATCACCAAAAACCATAAATAATAATATAAACATCATATTCTGAATACTCTGATATGCATAATACTTGATAGATGGTAACAAATACTGGTAGCCAAAAATGTGCAGAGTAGTTAAGCACAGAATTAGCACTTAACCTTTTGAGCACCAAAGTTACATATAAGTGACAAGCACTTGCAGGCCCTGACACCACCATAGTATAGATGACAAAAACCATACCGTTTGGCGTACGTATGGGAGTGCATTTGCAGCATGGAGCTCAAAAGGTTAATAACACATCTATATGTTACGAATAAGTCTCATTCAACCTGTAATTCGACTGGACCCCTGTCCATCAAACTGAAAAACAGATAAACCATGTTACCTCCATTGGCAGACTAGAAGATGGTCTACCACCAACCACCACTAGATAAGTATAATAAGTTCAGATTACTTACCTAGATCTACTCTTAGACTTTTCCTTAGCCACATCATCAATCATAAGGTTTGGAGAATTAGACCTACTGCCCTGAGGGCTTCTGACACTTCTGCCCCTCACAGGACTCTTTGATGCTGCACTGCCTGATCTGGACCTAGACTTTTCCTTAGGACTAGCACTACCGGATTTGGACCGTGAACGGCTTTTTGCTTGTAATTTCGGGCTTTGAGATCGGGATTTTGGGCTTTCCGATCTTGACTTGGCACTCTGTGCTCCAGATTTAGGACTGGCTGATCGTGATTTGGCACTGCCAGAGCGGGATCGAGCACTTCCCGAGCCCGAGCGAGATCTGTGAGACCCACTTCTAGATCTTGAAGCTCTTGTTTTGGGACTCCCTGATGCTTGAGATTTGGGACTCGATGAGCCAGATTTATTGCTTTGAGCAGAGCCTGATCTGTTGGAGCCAGCTGGGGAGTGAGATTTGCTTCGAGATGCATGGGAGGCATTGGAAGACTTCCTGGTGCGGCCGGAATGATTCGACTTTGGAGATTCACTGCCTGATTTTGCTGGGGAACCAGATCTGAAATTTGACATCTTAGTAAAAAAAGTTTTATACTCTCACCGCCATTCATTCCTCCCCGGCGGGTCGTATGTTTTCTAATAAGGAGAGCCACCTATATGTAGCACTAAGCAATATTAGCAGGCCTTATGACCGATATTGTGCTGAAGTTTCGCACCAAAATGTAACAAAATGAGTTTTTTTTAATATCTTATAGGCCAGCGTTCGACCAATATCTCACTTGTCGGTAAGTGATGATGCAGTCGAGGATGATAGCACACATAAGATACACACAAATGTGTTCCTAGATCAATGTAATGTGAGATCTTACCTTGAGCGACTGGCTGCCTTCTCAGACCGAGCTGGACTGGCACTTTTACTGCTTGATCCACTATCCGAGTCTGAACCTGAATCAGTATCTAAAACAATCAATTTTTAAGAGAATATAGAAAACAAGTGACGTTAAAATTACGTCTTGTTAAGATTTTTTTAGTTCTAGATATGTTATATATCGTACAGATTTATAATAATGAAAAGAAAACGTAACAATTACTTAATTTTAATGTGAAACAGCTTAGAATAAGTCTAAATGAGAGTTTAGTTATATGTTTGTTTCAAATATAATTTAATCCTGTATATTTACCTTCAAGCGTTTTTCGTGCCATTGCAACCGCTTTTCAAGCCTTTTGGGTTATGTTATGTATTTTCTCTTTGTAGTAAATAAAGAATATTATTTATCAATGGAATATTGCAATTTTCTAATAAATATAAACAATATCACATTTTAGGTTAGAAAGTCCAAGCAATCAAAACGCAGTATTGCCAGGTCTATTTTTCACTTTACCCTAGTTTCCGTCATCTTTTACCCTAGATTTGCAGTTTCTTAGAAAAAATACCCTAAACTCTCATATATTTGTTTAAAATTATTTAAAAATTACATAAAAACCGTACTCTGTGGGTACGTTTACGGAATTGTGCCTTATACTTAAAGCCGGATTTGATTACCCTAAACAATTCTTTACCCTAAAAATTACCCTGTCACTTCAATTTTACTCTAAATTTAAAGTAAATTACCCTGACTTGGCATCAGTGTCAAAACGTCAAGACGGACGTAAACTCGTTAGTGAAATGCAAAGAGAATATAACCACTACGTTAAGAAGAGTCGGGACTCCCATAGAGAAAACTGACCAAATAACGAAATGTCAAAACACAGGGCTTTTATAGTAGCCAAAATACCAGCGAAATAATCTTCTGCTAATTGACCAACATAACAAAACAAAAACCTAGTGATGTACCGTGTCGGCAAAAACATCGATAACGATCGAACTACCGTTGCTTGGTCAATACTTTTGAAGGTTATATTTTGTACTTAACTAATTTTGTTTTAGTGATTAGATTGTGAAAGTTATATTTTTCCTATTTTGGTTTAACAACTCCACCACTAAGACAAAACCAGTTTGAGAAAATGATAGGCAGTAAAACAAAATATTAAATTTTATCAAGTTTTTTATTTTTGCAGTATGATGCCCTGTAGGGTTCGCTCATTCGGCATCGGCATCAGCAGCTTAAGATAACGATATACCTGTAATGTAATATTGACTTATTCGTTTATCGCTTAACACTAATTTCTGGGGCATGCTGTATACAGGGCCGGATCTAGGGGAGGGTAACCGGGGCAGCAGCCCCGGGGCCTACTCACACCCTACAATAAAAAAAATTCAATCATCTAAATCATCAACGATATTTGTGGACTCGTTCATCGAGGCTTCTGATGGGTACCAATTAAGCTAGACCTCTAAATTGTATGAGCGCTCATATAACTCAGAGACCTATCTTAATTGGCGAATCTATGTATGTGGAGCACCCTTTAACTTACAACATTTTTTTTTTAATGTTTCCTTTATTTGTGCTATAAGACCTTGCTTCTTGTCAAAATTTGTGATTCTAGGTCAACGGGAAGTACCCTATAGGTTTTGGGTCGAAAACCTATAGGGTACTTCCCGTTGACCTAGAATTGTACATTTTAGTTAAAAGCAAGGTCTTACAGCACAAGTAAAGGAAAATTTCCAAAGATTAAAAGAAGTTGAAAATTCAGGTAAATTTTGGTATTTACAAGTTTTGCTAAAATCTAAATTAGCCCATATCTTTTTATCGTATTGCCTCAGGACCTTGATTTTTATACACCTAATAGGGACTATAGACCTCAATATCTTCAAACAAATGGTGTAGTAATACTTAAACTGTGCATGCCATACCTAGCCTGATGTATAGTCTACCAGCAAAGTCTTCCTTTCCTCAGTATCTAACTGGGATCGCGAGTTATCATATTATCACATGTTAAACTTTTACGTAAACTTAGCCAGATTCAACCATAAATCATCTATTCAGCGTCATTGACCTAATGAAAACAGAATAATAAGTGTTGTCTGTGCAGAAGCAAAATTGTTATGAGTGGACACCTGAAAGGGTCTAGCTTGAAGTTCGTCTTGATGTATTCATCACCAGAAGGACGAAATCATTGCCCGATGATGAGTATGAGCTTGCGGACATTGTTGGTTAAAATTACTCAATGTCACTTTGATGGTTTATCCCTATTAAAATATCGTCATGACATCTCGCGAAATTACACTTCTATTCCGATCACTGATCATATCATAACTATAAAATAATATACACTATCGATATCGACAAGCACCGCAATGAGCACCGCAATGCGCCCCGCACTATTTTTCAAAAAGAGTTTATAAAGATTGTTAATTGATGAAATATTGAGATATTTGGCCTAAAGAAGCAATAATCGGCTATTATGTTAAGATATTCTACTAACTGAGCTTCATAAAGTGGAAATCTTACCATAAAATAACGTTTAGTAGAGTAAGTCTTTCCCGCATATTTCACTATTTATGTTTCATTATCACTTACAAGCAAGGTGATAATAATCAAACACCTTAAATTCATGCTAAATGCATGCTTTCTATAGTCCACACTAGGTTATTTATTGTAAAACACAAAATAAAACAATAAAATAATTATTTTGAAAAAGCCGATTAACACGCTACCACAGGTTATGTAGAAATACATGCTAGCCACAGACTAAGTAGAGATAAAACTTCTTTTTCTTCACATCATGCTACTTGATGGCATTTATAATGACAACCAAACGAAAGAGATAGAAAGAAATAGTGAGTGAGACGAATATAGACTTCCATCGGAAGCGCCCCCCTTCTCATAGATCTTTTTTTTTGTACTTCAGCTTCAGTAGACTGGTGAAATGAATGAAATGAATGAACTAACGCCAATAAGTTTGATCGGCACCCGTATCACGAAAACCATTGAATGAAGGAAATGAACGAAATGACGGGGACGGAGCTATATAGCCTACATAGCTGCGTCCCCGTCATTTCGTTCATTTCCTTCATTCAATGGGTTTCGTGATCAGCCCCCAGATCACACATAAAAAATTAAGCAAGCGAAGCAATCAATCAGTTCTGCCAACACCATAAGCTAATTAGTAAATTAATAAAATCGACTAAATAGTTATCGATCTAAGTATTGTATTGTCTCGATATATCGAATGACTAAATAACTTTTTAATCTTCAATTTTCGAAACTTTTTCTATTTAGGGTTCCGTCTTTGAGCATTTACCAAAGGAGATGTTAAAGCAAGGCGTGATCCGATCCGATCTGATGGCCATATAGCCATTTTTGGCCATATGAGCGTGAGTGACTACGCTGTATTTTTAATACTGTGTGCGTGTTTCAAGCTAGTGTGCGGGATCGTTAAAGTGAGTGATTTGTGTGTGTGCAATGCGTGTTTACCTAGTCCCCCGTAAGTATCGGCAGAAAAAAATGTTTGCGGACTACAACGTCAACATCTCCATTGGTAAATGCTCGAAGGGTTCCGTAGCTGAATGGCAAAAACGGAACCCTTATATATTCGTCATGTCTGTCTGTCTGCCTGTCCGTCCATATGTCACAGCCACTTTATTCCGAAGCTATTAGGACTACACAGCTGAAACTTGCTAGAAAATAAAACATAAAATATTAAGGGCTTCCCAGTTCCCATACATTAAACTGAAATAAAAAAAAATCTCATCAAAAACCTAAACGTGCCTTACACGCGGGGTGTCTATAGATAGGAGGATATAGACATTAAGGTTCCTAAAACTATTATTTTGTAAAAGTCAATCGTTTGAAAGATTCTAAAGTGGTAAAATGTGTGACCCCCCCTTCTAATTTCCGAATTAAATGAGAGAATTATCTAAAAAAAAATACATTATGCTGTAGATCTTAATAAACACTTTCAACGGAAATTGATTTATTGATTTGGACGAAATATAGCAGCTTTTGAGATATCGCACATTTTCGAAACCACAGATATAACTTTGTCATTCCTACAAACACGAAAAATAAAGTAAATTTTTTGTTGGCAAAAAATGATTGTAGTATTTTTTTCTCGATCTGATAAAATATTGTAACTGGTATGATACGGAACTCTACGAGTCCGAGACTGACTTGCACTTGGCCAGTTTTTAATACTAGATCAGGCCTGTCGCACTCCGCGCTGTGGCTAGCTATGAAACTACAAGGACGCGGAGGCACCCGCTAGGGTACAAGTTCAGTCAGTAAAGTGTCACGCGCGCTCTCGATTGGCCGCGCGCCTACCTACCTACCTCAATATTATATTCCTTGCTTACGATATTAACATATAGTAACTGTAGAGAGTAACTATGTAAAAAGCAAAGAATGTCACACATAAAATGGTAGGTGGGTATAAATCAGCTGAGTTTCATGTTTCAAGGGAATTCACGTTATGATCTTTAGGGAATTTCTATCGACATTACATCTTGCAAAATATTAATTGTAACCTACTTGAAATTGGTAGGTTATTTTATTATTTACTGTACGTATGTTACGTAGGTCCTATAGGCCTATATCCTACCTACCTAAAACCGAGACCGAGTTATTCAGACTCTCGCTGTGCGGACTTACGGCGCATTTTACTGTGCGGAACACGCGGTTCATAGTTACTATTAGTTGATACTGTGACGTGTGTGTGAAATTCAAGGTTCCTAGGCGTGAAGCGCATTTTGAACGTTACCAGCGTTGTAAGTGTAGTAACTAGGTTAAATCTCGCATTTTTGCTCTCAGGGAGTGCAATTTCTGTACTTGTACTATTCATTATTCTGTGACTAGATAGGTAAGCGTTTGACCACTATCTTACCTAATGTTAAGTGACGATGCGATCAACGATGTAGATTATAGATAGTGAATGTATCTTTTTGATGGTGGTAATGGTAAGGTATTTTTTAGTAGCAAGTCAGGCGGAACCTCGATACAATATACTCCTACCATATATAGGGGCTACCATTTTCTCGCTCATTAGTTGGCACCCTCGGAACAATGACTAAAGCATGGAAGCCGGGCTAAAATAAAAATCGAGTAAGCTATATTTTATTCATTTATGTCAATTAGCATGTCATAAGGTGTGAAAGAAACAAAACATGGCTGTTTGTTTTTATTATTTTTTTTAAATATGTCACAGAGCTTAAGTGGGAAATGTCAAATGGTCACCTTTGGTCATCTTATAATGCTAACAAATACAAAAGTTCTATCCAAGACGTCAAAATACTATATGTCAGCTATCAACTTAGTTTTGCAGTTTTATGCTTTGTCGATACGTGTCGCGGGTTTGACGAATTCACTGAGTGAAAAAAGCGATATAACTATTAATTTCTGTCTGAGAACAGAAAGTAAAAGTATATACTTACGTGAGGTGTACAGTGCTTTGGACAAGATGGCTTGTGTTGTTGAAGGGTGTATTACGGATTTACGCACCATTATCATACTATTTCTACATTACGATGCAACGCTTTTTTATAATTATACTGAGTGAAGAAGAGAAGATTTTAAAGGAAAATTTCATGAACTAAATTTTTCGCAATATAACTAGGTTTTTTATAATTTAAAAAACTAATCGAAACTAACTTTTTTCATTAAGATTGATTAATTGATATCATAGCCATTGTCTAATTTTTCGTGTTTTCCCAAAATAATACCTACGACATACACAACTCATATAATGAACAGTCTTGTATTTGGATTTTTTAATAAAATTAAATACATATTTGCTTTGATGACTGACGATAAGCCCATCACTAGCCAAAAATTAACTTGTGACAACCTGCATGATAACGAAACAGAACGGCATTATACGTCTCTTTCCTACGCACTATTAACATCGTAAGTAAAAAAAAGTAAACATACGTATTTCATTTCTTATTTTAGCCCGGCTTCCATGCTTTAGTCATTGTTCCGAGTTGGCACCACTGTGTAAAATGGCGTCGATGACAGCTGACAAGCCATACAATTTATAAATCGTGTAATTCCAAAGACCTTTTATTTAATAACTCGACTGCGCGAAACGGCCCTCATGAGACAGACCTTGAATGGAGTTTGTCCCTTTCTTATGTATGGACTACTTATATATATATATATATATATATACTATATGTTTGCTTGATTCACCCTCGCCTGCCTAGAGAAGCCAGACAGGCTAACGCCGCTGGGCCCAATGAGTAAACGTCTTTGCTTAAATCTTACAAACTTGTCCACGGATTGTCGTGGCGCTGGTCTTAAAACAAAATTACTTAATAACTAACCTTAATACTATTCTCACCGTATGATCCTCGGTGCCGGCGTTTAGACCCTACCTAACCGCACCTAATTAACCTACTTCTACACTAATGCTAAACTAGTACCCCCTCGAAACTAAACCCAGAAGCCTACTCCCCAGGCCTGGGATAATTTCCTTAGAGAGCTATCAGCCCTTGGCACCAAGCCGTTTGCAACGTCCCCAGGACAGTCTTTGTATGGATATACCCCATTCTAATATCTTATGTTTTGCAGATGATATGAAAATATTTAAATCTATCAATTCTACTCAAGATTCAAAAGATCTGCAGGCCGATTTGCTTCGGTTAGATGATTACTGTAATCGTAACAAATTAGACTTGAACCCTTTGAAGTGTTCTGTAGTAACTTTTACACGTAAGAAGACATCTGTGTCGTCTGAATATGTTCTTAAAGGCCAGAACCTCCAAAAAGCAAAAATAATTAGACACCTCGGAGTGCTAGGTACATGATTCTAAACTTTTGTTTGATGAGCATATTGAAGCTATAGTGAGCAAAGCTTCGCGAGCTTTAGGTTTTATTATGCGAAGTTCAAAACAATTTAACAAAGTCAAAACATTTAAGATTCTGTACTGTTCATATGTACGAAGCATTTTAGAATATGGATCGCAAATATGGAATCCCCGTTATAATAAGTATATTGACCGTATTGAAAATATTCAAAATAAGTTTATAAAATATTTGTGTTTCCGTTTAGGCGTGCAATACAAATCTAATAACTACATGCAACTTTGTAGACGATTTCATTTTCTTCCTTTATCATCTCGACGTAGTATAGCTGATATCACCTTCCTGCTCAAGATAACTTCCAATCGTATTAACAGCCCGGAACTTACTAGTAAAATAAAACTGAATGTCCCTGTGAAGTGTTTACGGTATAACCCATCTATCCATATTCCTTCAGTAAACACATATTACCGGCAAAATAGTTTCATATGGCGAGCAAGCAGCAACTTCAATGAGATAAGTCAACTTTATGATTTTGATTTATTTTGTACCAGTGACGCGACTGTAAGACGGCGGTTGTGTGCTGAATTCTTTTCATGATCAACTAGTATTTTTTGTGAATAGTGTATTTGCTGAATTTTTCTTTTCAAGATCTATAAGTATTTTTATTGTTTCTATATTTATATTGTTATGTATTACTTAATGTTTATGCTCACATATTTTCATACCAAAATCTGTTTTCGTATACGTGTGAGCCTTTAATTGGTTTTATGGTTTATATACTGTAAATCATTTGGTTTTAATTGAAACTGTTGGCTTACCATAAATAAATAAATAAAGTATACATTTAGCACCATTTATCTGTTGATAGCAGGAAATTCACACGGGATAGCCCCCTTGCCAGCCAGTATGGAAGACGGATTGTGATAGTTGCACTCTGTAGCATGGGCAATTAATCTGCGGTATTACCAAGATTATTTTTAGGAGGTTTACCCAAAGGTTTACCCCTCTGGGCATCTGGGGTACATTAGAAAGATATAACTAGCCTTAATATAAAGATATAACCAACTAGCTTAATTAGCCGTCGAATCAACAGCCTAGCCTCTGTACTTTCAACTAGCGGCCTGAATGATATTCAGCCGTAGCGTTAATTACAACATTTGTGAAACTGGCTTAGACACTAAGGCAAAACACTAGAGAACAGTGACCACCACGTGACGTGAGCCGACAAGCGTAGCGAGGAGGGGGGACGCGGCAGCGGCCGCGCGTCACCAGAATCGACGCCATGGCGACAGAAGACCTACAAATAGCTGAATATCATTCAGGCAGCGAGTTGAATGACGCTGTTTAGTAAAGAGGCTAGGCTGTTGATTAAGTTAGTTGGCTGCGACAGATATAATTATGTAGATCATTTTGATGATGTGATTATTGATTATTGATTTGTGAATGATTCATTTAATCGTAGATATGTTTTTATCAAACTGTGACTAATTAAAAAGACTCATGAAGAAGTATTTATCTATCACGCCAAGGGTGTAAGTATATAAAATGCATTTGCAGTAATTTGCATCCTCTACCTGGCTACAGATTATATATTAGGTACTACGTAAACCTGGCGCCCATGTTCAGTAGATAGATAGA
Organism: Cabera pusaria; assembly: GCA_954871355.1. Classification (NCBI taxonomy): domain Eukaryota; kingdom Metazoa; phylum Arthropoda; class Insecta; order Lepidoptera; family Geometridae; genus Cabera; species Cabera pusaria. The sequence goes on from OX940905.1 coordinate 15,906,091, forward strand.
CAAAAATCTGTTGTCCAGGGATCCATCGCATCGCCGTCTCACAATTCCAGACAAGAATGATTCCACTAACAGCGCATCTACACCTCAAACTATCATAAAAAAGGCAGACAGATTCGGGCCGAACACCCGAGTGAACGCAAGTTCAGTAAAGGTACAGTTACACATGCTAGTTAGTAGCACGAAAGCATGCTACTATTGAGCAATTGCTACTTAGTGGTACGTGTGTCGAAACATTGCTAATAATGAGCATGCTAGTTTCGCGTTTGCTCAAAAATCGACGGTCGTGCGATTTTTGGGCATGCTACCTGCGGCGCGGGTAAAAGGGGCCGTGCTTATAGCGTGTGTGAACAGGTTTGCTTATTGAGCATGCTAGCATCGATCAGTCGTTAGCAGCAGGTGCGCGTGCACAATTTCGCGCTAAAAATGTCTCGCTGGGGCGATGAAAAATCGTTGAAAAATCTTTCAGGAGCATACTTAAAACTAGCATGCTTATATCTAGCAAATGTAGAAAAGTGCAGAGCATGCTCGAGACTAGTATGCTAATTAGCATACTAAAAAGCATGCTGGTAACTAGCATGTGTATCTGTACCTTAATACTAAATGCTTGAGTAATACGCTTCCGTCCGCTCTGCGCTCAGTTTGCTTATTGCTACCAAGCGGCAGCAGGGTCGGACGCTTCCGTGCAGTATTACTTCGCAGCGTTGCTTACGTAGTAATCAAATCATGCTTTATTGACTATGCCGGACTGAGCGTGGAAACTTATTAATTAAGTATTACTGAACTTGCGGTCACTCGGGTGTTCGGCACGAATCTGTCTGTTTTTTTATGATAGTCTGAGATCTACACTTAGTATCAGGTGAGATACTGGTCAAGGTTTGTATGGCCGACATAAAAAAATCTGATTTTATTTTTTAGCCAGACAAGCACATAACCACGATGTCACGATGACACATGTATGTTATAAGCTCACTTCCACAAAATAACACTTTGAGTGCCCATTGGCACAGTGGTAGAATGGTGGCTTTGACGCTAGAGGAAGCGGGTTCAAACCCACCGTGCAACAATGTATTTTTCCATCGACAAATGTGTGTGCGCATTTCACAGTGGCCCTCCGGTGAAGGAAAACCCCCAACCCCTGCAACCATGCAGGCCACCAACCAACCATGCCTAGCACCAGCTAGGAAACTATCTAGTGTCCGCCTGGCCATCTACCAGGCTACCGCCCTCAACTTGTAAAATCTGTCATCAAACAACGAATGTGTTCCGGCAGCTGTCCGTGAGAGCCAGTTCCTATGCTAGGTCTAGCGTGCTACACTTTAATCCAATTAATTTAACACGACTACCCCAACCTTTCCTTAAAACAGGCTACAAACATAAGTGCGACAAACGTTTGGCGACATGTCTATGTACGAAGGATGGTAGGTACGACCCACGCCTAAAACGGTCAGCCTTTTGCACTACTCTACTAGAATAGATACCTACTAGTCCTGTCTAACGGATCAAAAGCAATTATACATATACCTACGTAAAAGATATTGACGGCAAAAATGCTGGATGGATTTTGAAACAATTTTGTAAGTAAGAAGTACAGAGCTTTTTTTATACGCTCGACACAGACAAAGCAAACCATTGATAAATTTATTTCAAGTCTTTTCACAGTTTTACAATCATATGATTGTAAAACTGTGGTCGTATGTTGTAGGTAGGCTCAGTTGTAAGTACAGTAGGCATCGAATAATTCGATAGCAGTAGGATTAAATGGTTCCATTTCATCCCGAAACTACGGAAAGCTATATAAGGAACCAATTACATATTTATTATACCTACTTAGGTACCTATAAAGTTACCAGCTACACCAGAAACAATAAGCGAAGGCCAAGGTTTTCGCTAACACATTAAAAACCCTATTCCAAAGAATAAAAACAAAACACATCTACCCTTACCTCATGCCCCAAAAACAAACATATTCTCACCCCATCTGTTTCTTGACTTGAATGACGCGAACCGTGCCATACCCCGGTCATATTTTTTTCTTGTGTGATCCGTCACTTAGATACAAAACTTTAACTTACTCGCTTGCTTTAGTACGGTTAGTACCACCATGACTGCGGCAGAGAACGTATGTGCCGGATTGCTCCGCCACAAGCAAATTTTACTCCGCGAAATAACAGACACAAATATCCTCGATGTGCTCGTAAAGAAAGGAATATTCAATCTACACGAGTTAGAATTAATCACCAGTGCAAGTGACAGTGAAAAGTGTAATTACTTCGTTGAAATTGTTAGTAAACAAAACGATGTGCGGCTAAATGATTTGTGTAGTTTGTTGGGCAGGGAATGCCCGAAACTAGCGAAGGAACTGATGAACGATCGACACAGGTTTATCGTCAATGGTGAGTGATTTGACTTAATCATTATTATTCTTAAATGAAAAGCAAACATTAAAACATCGTATAGTTGAGAGTAAATATGCTTCACGCGCCAGCGTAAGATGATCAAATCTCGTCAGTATATGTTATTGTTTGTTAAAAGATAACACAGTCTTATTATCTTAAGAACTTTGAGTTTATTTTGTACTTACATGAGTCATTTAAGGTCTCGGTATTGTCTGTGTTAATTGTAGGTGGACTCCAGATGACCTGATTTATCACCACTAACCGTCATCGCCATAAAAGAAACAATAATTATTACATTGTTTGACCAGTAAAGATGGTACCTACTTATAATATATATACCTACCAACAAACCCATCATACAGTTCGTAGTGGTAAACCACTTTACCGTGGCTAGACAAACCATCTACCGTCATTTAAATCCATTTCAACTTCCGCAATCACAGAAAATTATCCTAGAAACCAAACGGTCAGCGATCACGAACAACAATAGGAATTTGATTGAAAAATTGCATGACCTGACTGACCACTTGCCAAAAGAAGGGGAGCGAAATTACATGACAAATTCATAACGGGGGTCAACGTAAAACTCATTTTGAAAGTCAGAATGTCACTGCAATGTCGATTGGGTAGGGACTAAAATTGTATACCTAAGTACCTACCTACCCTCCGATTTTTTCAAATAACGGAAGTTCATGCCGGTCACTCGGTGTTAGATCAAAATGTTGCAGATGACTAAAAGGTAAAGATTACATCAAATTTAAACAATAATATTATTGTTTGGTTAATATTTCTATCTTTTCTACTTTACATGTTCTCGAACTGGTAAAGTGAATCTAAATTCAAATGAACCGCTGAACGCCATATTATCCACGTAGGTATGTGTATTTCAGAATACAGAAAAAAACCAGGAACCGCGTCCAATCGTAATTTCAAGCGACGCTCTGTGTCCGAAAATCCGCGCGCGCTTCCCTTTTTAATCCCAACTTGACTCTAAACACAAAAATAAGTAATAGCTTGTACTATTATTTATTCTGTGGTAATAGTACCTTCAACATCCAATCAACAATCCGTAACTCTAATAACGGCTATCAAACTATCAACACATCAACCGTGGGTAGACTAAGCAAATTTTGAATTATTTCATTTGGCAATTTATTTATATGTTTTACATTCGACAATTCTTACTGCAGGTGCGCAGAACTAATCAAAGCTAGCTTAGGTATTTAGCGAAGTTAATTTAAACCTGACCTACCTTGTTTCTATGGTTTATAGCCATATTATATTTAGCTAGGGGCTACAAAGACTCGTTAGTAAGCATTGATCAGACAATGGGTAGGTACATTAAATTATTAATTCGAATAGCGCTTCGTTCATAATTAATAAGTTTCATAACACTCCTAGATTGATAATGATAATGACATAAAGATACCATTGGACAGAATCACGTGCGATAATTTGTGTGTTAGTTACAACACACTTCAACGATTACACTTACACCACTCGATACACTTAAACGAATTTTCGTGAAGTTGGAATAAATATCTCATCTTCGTCACATACCTACTTTTATCTCGAATAACTGCAGGTGAGTCTGCAAAGCGTAGCTAGTGATTTTTTAAACAACCTACGGAGTACGGACACAGATGGGGAAACTTCATTTTCATTTCATTTTAAAGTTCTTTAGGTTTTGTCTAATTTTCTTGGTAGTAACATGCCAATGCCCTTTAGCGATGTACCTAAGTGGGTTGGGATCTTATTAAAGCATCGTGAGTCACACCATCTGTCTCGGCAGGAATCTTTCGTAGGTACATAATAAATCACAGAATTTATTTTCGGCAACGTGAAATAAGTATTTTCAGATGATGAATTAGTTTTCTGTACTTTGAGTAGAAATTACAAGTTGTTGAGAAGTATGATTCAAGTGACTCTGGTGGATAAGATGGAGAACAGTGTGATAAGGGAATGTTGTGGTGTGGTAGAAGATGTAGTGACAAAGATAGAGAAAGGGATGCTTAGATGGTAAGCATGTATGAAGGCGCTCATGAAAGTGGAAGAAGCGAAAGAGGTATGTCAGGATCGTAGCATGTGGACAAGAAGTATAGTCTCTGCCTAGCCGGGAAAAAGGCGTGATTAATGTTATGTATGTCTGTATCTATCAAGTTTATTTTGTGTTGTAAAAGTTTAGAAAATGGTTCCACTCGGTAGGTTAAAGTTTTTGCATTAATTGAATGACAGTTATCATTTTTTATAGTTGTAGATAGGTATTGGCATAATTTGTTTGCTTTTGGCCCATACTATTTTCTCAGCTAAGTCAGTTACTATAGTTAAGTATACATGAGGATCTAGCTAGGTAGACCGAAATCAATACAACCGCGCGTGTATAGGTGTGGGTATTAGTTAATTACATTAACCGTAGATTACCCTATTCCAAACTTTACTTGTAGTTGGTGAAAGAGGCCCAACGTATCCAGTAACTTTACTTCTTCATTAGGCTTCTTAGGAGTTTCCCACATCCTGTCCATTTTCCCGTGGGAGGTACATCTAACTTAGTAACTGAGTAGATTTTAGAAATAATTAATTCGTTCAAAGCCTGGACTTGCTTAAGGCTATTTTAATAATGCGCCTTATTTATAATGACGATAAGTGTACCTCGTCTGGATTATCTTGTTTGAAAAGTTTGAGCATGATCCTACTAATATTTTAAATGTGAAATATTATGAAAAGAGTTCAAATTTTAAGATGTCTGATGACGAAGCAAGTGCATCTGGTTCAGGCTGTCTGTGTGGTGTAAAAAACCTGTAAAATTTACAAATAAATCTGGTTTTTCTCATAGCCTATTTTTTTTAAATCTTACTAGCAATTTGACACACTAGACACTTTATCCATTGGGCTATATCCGCTTATTTTAAGTTGGTTGTTTATTTCTGTAAATGCTGAAATTCTGTAATATGCATTATATTTTGTACCTACCTATTTCATTGTAGGTAAGAATGTTATAATAATTGTCTTCATAGAAAAACATTTAAGGAAAACCACCTGCCTCTTTAATATTGCACCTTGAACTAGGTAAACATAAGTAACTATAGGCACAGCATAAATATAGTATACAAGTAATAGTTATCAAAATAATTAACACGTAACCTTTAAAGGTATGTAACCTTATTCAATAAAGTAATTCGAAGAATTTAATGCACATTGATGTTTTTAAACGCAATTGTCACATTGAATTTGTAACAAATGAGAAAATGTCCGACTCGAACTTTTTCTTACTTTGTATAGGTCACATGACTTCAACAATGTTAGGTATTATGCCACGGGCACATTTCAAAAATATTATAGCAATAAAAACTAAAGTTGTTGCCATGTGCTCGGGAGCACCTGCTTCCAATTTTAAAAATGCAAAATGGTGTTATTTTAGCAAACAGCAGATGTTTTGTTATTGATTCGTTGAGCAGTTGTGCGACGGTACTCGTTTTCGAATGTACCTTATTACGGATATTATCTGTTCCAAATATTTTACTATTAATTTTATTACCTACAGAAGAAGGTGAACTACAGTCCGGCAAGTATAACTTGGCGCGGCTGTGCGCCACTGTGCTTTTACTTTGTACTTTGATAACAGTTTCTCTGTAACCACTTTTAATTACTTTACGCATTATTGAAGTTTTTTTTTTTTTATAAAGATTACTCGCAATGTGGGTTGCACATTACTAGTATTCTTGTTAACCCCTCCAACTAAGCTAAATATGCTTGTGTCTGGAGTGGGTTCACGTCAATAGTGCAATGGGTGTGGTGGGGATCGAACTCACGACCTCTCGATCGTCAGTCCGACACCCTATCCATTGGGCTATTGCCGCCTTAAGTATTTTAATGTAGCAGATTTATCAACAATAATGTCGCGGTAATCTCTCAATTAATAATATAATTAATTAATCTCTCGGAATTAGTTCCAAAAACCACCACCGCCAAGTTATACTTGTCGGACTGTATTTATCACATTATCAAAGTTATTAATATCAACATTCAAGAATTATTCGCACAACTTTTTATAAAATAATGTTTCAAACGATTCAGCCGATATTCATCAAATATTTTTGACTATTAGGATAAAGTAAAGACTTTTTATTAACTTATTGAATGTGTGCAAATCTTGCCGACTGCAAAAATTACCGCGAACGCACAAAACAAGATAAAAAAAACGTCCTGACTCAAGTGGTTATCGTTTACAAACATCTGTTTTTCTGTTTATTTAATTGGCTTCTTTTAACCGCTCTATAATCCCTGCACTCGTCTCAAAATAACTACCTACTACATAGATATTAAACTTCACAAGTCTATAATTCAGTTTACAAATTACAAAGTAACAAGAGCACACATCAAAGGTATTTTGTAACTGCTCCACATAAAGCCACAGCACAGGTATAAAAACCTTTTTTATAATAAGTCTTAGAGAGGTTCCCATGGAGATTTCACACGCGTCGTCACACCCCATGGGTTTAGGGTTGGTCGGCCTTTGACCCCGGTGTAATGTTAGTCAGATTAAATGGACTAGTTCACCTGATGACAGTAAAGTCCAATTACAAAATAAATAGAGACATTAAAGATGGAATGGTAGCGTACATAGATAAGAGTTTGTAGTGTATTAAATACCATGTACGTGGGTCACACTGAAAGTTTTTAGGTAACCGATGAAAAACTATTTAAATTTCGAATTAGGAACTCTTTGGGAATTTGTAGATCAGATGACATTTGTTTTTACAAATTGGTGGCATATTAAGAAGTTAATCATTCTAAAAAAATATAGGATCGTTTAAAAAACTAAAACAACCGACTTCAAATACCGCGCTATTAATTTTCAGTATCAATTTTGAGGTGTTTATATCAATATCTCTGAAGATACTTATCAGACCTCGATGAAATTACCATGGTACCATACCTGGGATATCTCCTTTCCAACAAAAAAGAATATTCAAAATCGGTTCATAAACGACGAAGTTATCCGCGAACAAACATAAAAAATATACATATATATGCGGTCGAATTGAGAAACCTCCTCCTTTTTTTGAGTCGGTAAAAAAGTCTGACGAGAGATGTAGCACTGCTTAAATCAAATATTACGTTTCTATTATTATTATTTAATATTACGTTTTTAAGTGTTACACACTTTATATTTTTGTACACTGTTACACACAATCCAAAATGACATCGTACCGACGGGATTCGAACCCGCACCCTCCTGGGAAACACGCCCAGGTGCTCTGACCAACTAAACAACGGTACGATCGTTTCATTGCGTTCTTATATTCAACAACAATGTTACGAAAGACTTCGATTAGCATCTCACGACGATGCTTCATATCCCGTACCACTGTTTACAAAACCAGGTGGCCCAGTATCACAGGTTCCTCATATAGGTAGTTACTAGAGATGAAACGGATAGTGGTTTGGCCGGATAGTGGTTTGGCCGGATACCGGATACCGGATATTCGGCAAGCTACGAGGCCGGTGCGCCGGATATCCGGCTACCGGATAATCGGCCCTTTATCGCGTTACATGACACGATCAGTTTGGTTTGAATATGGCGCGGTGAACGAGATCTGAAATATTCGAAGCGTTCGGGTATTATCACACGTGAGCGGAGATCGTGACGACTCTGGGATATTCAAGTAATGCGGAAAATTTGGTATTCATTTACCACAATATGCCACTTGTTAATTTTGAGTACTAGACTAATTAATTCTGGGTGCGATTATAAAAATAAAAGGTGTTCATAACCTATTGTGGGATGATTTGCCTTGTCTAAAATAATGAGAATTTTGTGCAATTCTATCCGGTATCCGGCCGGATACTGAATTACTATCCGGTATCCGACCGGATAGTGAAAACAAGGCCGGGTAGGCCGGATACCGGATATCCGTTTCATCTCTAGTAGTTACAGATAACTAATTCTTACACATAACGTTGTATTATATACAATTCATCTTCATCTCAGTAGTTCCTTCCGTACAGCTTTTATAGAAAATAAAATAAATAATTAAGATAGTTTAAAAACTAAAACAACCGACTTTCATGCCCCGCGCGTAAATTTCAGTAGCAAGTTTGAGACATTTATCGTCATATCTCTGGAGATACTTATTAGATCTCGATGAAATTACAATGGGAGCACCTCGGAAACGTACCCTACCGATTAAAAAAAGAATCATTCGAATCCGTTCACATTAACGGAGTAATCGCGTAACATACACACAAAAATAAAACATACAGGCGAATTGAGAACCTCCTTCTTTTTAGAAGTCGGTTGATAAATAGTGGTATGCTTCGATCGATGGTTGTAAGTAGTCTGTAAAGGCTCAATACTTCAATTACTTCAAACTGAAAGGTTTGTTGCGTTCAAGAATCCATATCTGATCTTCAGTTCGACACGATCAGAACACAACATCTGTCGCAGACCTTCGGATTACCTACAATCGATTCGCGATGCACGTCTTACCATGTCTTATTTCGCATCTCTCAAGACATTGAAGTTCTCGTTGATGAATCCAATCCCATTGGTTAAGGGCCATAAAATTGTACCTATTTGTTTTTTGATTATACGGAGAATATCTCAGGCTTAATTTAACGAATTCCTGACATTAACTGGTGTGTCATTAATTTAGCTAGATACGTGGAAACAGCCCCGTAGTTTGCTGGCTGAAACATTAGCCTACTTCCTAATCCACCATACCTGGTCTAAGCATGTGCTAAATTTCAGCCAAATCGGTTGAACTATGAAGAGGTCACAAACAAACAAACTGACACTATCCTATGATTTCCAAAAAGAAGGAGGTTCTCAATTCGTCTGTATGTTTTGCAGTCTTGTTTTTTTGTATGTATGTTACGCTATTACTCCGTTAGTTGTAAACCGATTCGAATGATTCTTTTTTTAATTGGTATGGAACGTTTCCGAGATGGTCCCATTGTAATTTCATCGAGATGTGATAAGTACCTCCAGAGATATGACGATAAACTTCTCAAACTTGCTACTGAAATTGACTCGCGGGGCATGGAAGTCGGTTGTTTTAGTTTTTAATTCTTGTTTTATCTTATTGGAGGTGGGTTGAAAATTGCGTAACACTATACTACATACTACTACTTACTTCGTGTACCTATATAAGTTAAACATCGTCAGACGCTAGCCGTCTTCATAAATATTTTGTAATAATATATTGGGTCATCTTCACGGGCTTATTCACTGTAAAGCCAGAAGGATAAGGGTTCAGCGGCCGACACCGAATAAAATTATAAATAATTTCCAATTAAGTAAGCTATATTGACTCGTAACGCTTGGCCGTGCATGTCGATTGCTTAGGCTGGTAGTATCGATTAGCTTTATGTTCTTGGTTCTCATCGATTTGGAACAAAATTTACTTTATAAAGAAGAATTCAAGCTCTTGTGGATGATTACTTCTAAATTGTTGGAAATTACTAAGTTTTTAGGTATATGTATAAGCTTGATGCGTCGAGTAATATCTATGAGTCGTCATATTTCAAACCATCTACACAAAACCTTTAACGAATTATACTATACACCTATACCTACCATCCTCAGAAATAACTCTGTTGATAGATGAAAATCCGTTTAGTACCTAGCTACCTAGTAGTAGTAGTAGTTAAGGTTCCGTAGCCAAATGGCATAAAATGGAACCCTTATATTCGTCATCTCTGTCTGTCCGTTCGTATGTCACAGCCACTTTATTCCGAAACTATTAGGACTACACAGTTGAAACTTAGTAGGTAGGTGTAATGTATGTAACCACTTACCCCCCCCCCCCTCTAACTTTTAAAGTCAGGTAGTAAAAAATTTAAAAAAAATATATGCTGTAGATCTCAATAAAGACTTTTAACGAAAATTGGTTTGAACGAGATACAGTCAGCAGTAAAGCGACCGCAAATATAACTTTGTTTTTTATACAAACACTATGAAAAACAAAGTGTCTTTTGGTGGTGAAAAATTATAGTTATAAAAAATACTTTACTGTGTTACGGAACTTACGAGTGCGAGTCCGACTTGCAATTGGCCAGTTTTTGTTTAAGGATAATCGAGAATATACAAACATACATACGGACAGGCAGACGCAGCCTGGGAATTTGTTTTATAATAATAAAGAAGTACCTAGATTAGTGATTTTTTTTAATTCAGTTAAATTAGTCTTTGTCTTGCCTAGCAGACAAAGTCCCTACTTTGTCTGCTTAAAGAGAGAAACGATAGCATGAGAACTAACAATATTATGATAGTTTTAAAATTACATTTAATCATCTTCTTCTTATCAATTCTTAGAACAGTGAGGACTCATGAATATCTAATGTGAAGATTATAATTTATCAATGTAATTAGGTACCTACTACATAAGACTCTTTGTCTGTTCACGTACAATTTACTGCGAATTTTAATAATTTAGTTTTTGCACAAATTCATATTTTGTAGGGTTTGTTAGTTTTATTTTACCAATAACAAATCTAATATATAATTTAAGATCGTCTTTATCTCCATATCTCTGGAGATACTTATCAGATCTCTATGAATTTACAATGAGACTACCTAGAAGAAAAAACTCTTTTGAATAAAAAAAAAATTGAAAATCGGTCCTCAATTAAAAACTTAGTAATTTATGAATGATCTAAGCAGTGTATCTACTCAGAACAACATACCTCGTAAAAAGTAGATACCTATGTCGAGATCGAGATCGTAAAGCATGGTGGCCATTGTGGCAATATCATGAGATCACCTAATTGTATTTAGATACGGTTCCGCTACGCTACGCTATCTATAAGTTACGCATCAATTCTTGGACGCTTACTACTCTTGTACCATTTTCAAAATCTGGTAACAAGGCTTTGTTATTTTTAAAGGTTGTTGTCATGGTAATCAGTATTGACATAGGTATTACTTACGTAGTAACTATTATATAATCTGTGGTATTACTCCACAGTGGCTGGAGGGCGCCCTACATTACGTTTACCGAGCCGTGGTCTACACTTTAAAACACGTCTGACACGATAGATGTGACCAGCCCACTGCTAGAAGATATCTGTTTACTCGCGACTTGAAGACTAATTTTTGGCCATAGATAGATTATAGACCAATCAGCAGACCTAGACAGACATAAAATTCTTCAAGCATTTACGCCAAATGCAAATATAAGGCGTCCATTACACGATAGGCTTAGCTGTCAGTTTGCTGGCAGTCATGGCTGTGACTGACGGTGACTGACCGATATTTACATACTTACCTTTTTTTGTTTGTTTTTTTACCTTTTGTTTGTTACCTCAGAAAATCAAAGAAAAATTATTTTTTTGTCTGAAAGATTATGCCTCCTGTTTGGTACCATTCAAATTTTATCGAGATATGATAATCATCTCCGGAGATATGGAGATAAACAATATAAACAAATGTTTATACCTTGATGATATGCTATTGACTACTGGCTACTTTGACTATCGCGGCATGTGAAGTCGGTTTTTTCGTTTTGTACCATCACAAAATATACAATTTACAATACAGCCCAAAAAGTTGTCTTACCAATCTAATATTATTTGGACATTTTTCCATCTCGACGTTGGTTCTAAAGCAGTCCTGCTAAATAAGTTCATTTGAACTTACGGTAGTGACCTATTCTCATTGGTCTATTTAGACCAATGAGAATAGGTCACTACCGCTGTAATTGCCATAATTTAATTAGCGAATTACGTGTTCGTTTGTCCAATTATAGTAGGCTCGGATGCTGGAAGAATAGTGATTTTGAAGTACTGTTTGTGATATCGTTCAATTTAGAAAATTTCAATTGATTACACTTGAAATGTTCAAAATTGAACTATAGGTATTTCTTTGGTATTTCATTTCAATATGTTCTGGAAAGTAAGTGCACACAAACACGACCAAATTTTGCGTATTTTTGGCGGAACTTTTGCAATAAAAAATTACGCAGCACGATAAGAAAAGAAGATGACTATAGTCCAATCCACTAAGTGTCTTCCATTCTCGCTACACAGGTGGTTGGATTTGAGCATTATATAGATGTTCCGCCCAGGTTGCTACTAAAAAAGTAGCTTACCACAATCATGTTGAAAATCTGCCGCCACAACCTTACGGTGTTCCGGCAGCACACAGCCCTTCAGAGTCAGACCATTCCAGACCTAGCGTGATCACCAACATCGCTTACCACCAAGCGAGATAGCGGTCAAATGCTAGCCTGCATGCTATCAGACACAGAAAGAAATAATGGCTGGCACCAATCACGTCAGCTTCACAGAAATACACGTAGAGAGAGAAGGCAAACTCCCTACGGAAATACACAAGCTCCGTAGAGAGAGAAGGCAAATCAATCTTATCCTATATACGTCACATCACATGAATAAGAACAAATAACTCACACACGATCAACACACAATGTTCTGATCTTGATCTGATTAGTTATTGATAAAATACTTTACAAATAACGTAAAGTTAAGTTCATTGGTCCGTGGGACCGTGCCCTGGGAAAATGGATCCACAATCGCTAGCAATGCTCGTAGATGGAATTTGATGTATTTGATGAATGGTATGTACTGACTGGCTGAACTCGTAATGATGGGGAAGAGTGACACTTTTCAACTTTGAAGTTTATATAATATGATAAATGTTTACTGGCTAGTACGCATCTGGCGTCAGAAATGTCTCAGTGGTAGGTAAATAAACCTTTATTTTATAGCAGTGTTACCCAATGTTTAAAAGTTACAGATAATTCAGTACCTATAATAGGTACCTATTTAGTAAATTTTATATACGAATAATTTTAAGATCGTGTAAAAAAAAACAGCCAACTGCGAGTTGGATTCGTGCACCGAGATCTTCGTACAAATTTGTCAAACTAGGTTAAATGACAAACTTAAATTTGTGGTTCGATACATACACAATGTATTGCACCAACCACAAATAGTAAGTTTGTTATAGTAAATTCATTTTGTTTTTGTTATTAAACAACATATTTACGGTTTTCAGATTTATTCCTATGTAACTGCTTTTAGACCTTGCTTCTTGCCAAATTTCATGATTCTAGATCAACGGGAGTCGGGAAGTCCCTATAGGTTTTGATTCCCTTGTGAAATCGCAAAATATGCGAAAATATGTGACATAAACGGTCATATCTTTTGATCACGTTGACTTACAAGTTAGATTTTTACACAGCAAAAAGAGACCGTAGACGTAGACGATATAAGTAAGTATTCGATATACGAGTAACTTTCAACTTAATATCTCTACGCGTTCCTGAGAAAAATGGGTCTTGACAGACGGACAGACAGACAAACGGACAACAAAATGATGCTATAAGGGTTCCTTTTTTCCTTTTGAGGTACGGAACCTTAAAAACGATCAGAAAAACGGTCTCCAATGCCACGCTAGTCTTTTCAGTAGCAAGTTTGAGGTGTTTATCACCATATCTCAGGAGATATGTGATCTCGATGAATTTACAATGGGACCACCTCAGAACTACTCAGGAGTATATAGGTAGGTACTCTTACGAATAAAAAAAATACTTTTGTAAATCGGTCCCCAATTGATTTTTACTGGTTTTTAAGTTTTGAATTTAAGAATTATATATTTAGCTCTACTAAATCTTCGTTAAGGTACGGATACACCGTAGCGTCCTGCGTGCGCGATATAGGCGGCGATCAGCCCCCTGATTCTCAATCATTCGAAAACCTATTCGTATTCGGAAGCTTGATTTTTAAATTTGAATCTCTATAAAGCCGTGAGCTACTTTGTCGCGGAAACCTTTCCAATTAGAATAACTGATATTTTCGAATTGAAATATCAAAAGTAATCGATCGGAGCATTGTGAATTGCAAAGATCCAAGTCGAAGTAAAGATAGTTTCCGAATCCGAATTTGATTTCGAATGATTGAGAGTAACCCTGCTGATAGCGCAGTAGTTTTTGTACCGACTGGTTCACACCAACACACCAAACGCGATCAGAAAACAATTAAAGTTCTAAGATCGCGCCCGCAGATCGCAAGACTCCGCGGTGTGGCCGTACCTTTTCCCCTCTTTTTATAAAATAAAAAAAAACCTTTGTTTCTTTACTCTAAAAGCTCTATGAATGGTTGTTAGAAAACGGATGGTTTTCAAACACGCAATGTCTGAACTTCCATGTCTAGAGGGCGTTGTACATAAACTCTATACTATATTACTGGGTATTCTAAAGAAGTTTATTATTTACCGAGATCTACCGTTTACGGTAATCAACTCTACTCGTATGTAGCTGTTAGCGTTAGCTTTTTTTATATCTTATAGGTAAGCGTTAGACCACTATCTCGCCTGGTGGTGGTAAGCGAAGATGTGGTCGAAGATTGTTAAAACGCTAGGCCTAAAATACTCTGACTCTCAAGGGTTGTCTGCTGCCGGAACACCTTAAGGTTATGCTGGCAGATTTAGTCCTTGATGGTGTTAATCTACTTTTTGTTAGCTTAACTTTATCAGTAATTGGAGAAACTGGTCTACTTACTACTAAGGGCTAGTTTCACCGGTTTCTGATAAAGTCTGTGCAATAAGAGAACCGTCGTGGCGTTTCCATAAACTAACAATCAAAGGTAAGGAAAGAAGGTGCATACCTACCTAATAGCATCCGATAATGATAAGAGTAGGTACCTACTAAGTATCAAACATTTCTAGTCGTACTGGCAATGACAGAGCAGTGTTGTCAACGTAACAAAAAGTAGTAAGTAGCAAATTAGAACGAGCGACCTCAATATCTATGACGGTTCTCTTTTTGCACAGACTATAAAGTGACAGATGGTTATCTGACATTCGACACCATATCACAGAATAATGAATAGTACAAGTAACCATATAAAATTTGTCAAAAATCTGTCAGATTATTTCTTAATAGGGCTATCGGGAACCGGGGAAACTGGCCCTAAGTGATTTAAGTTTAATGAATGATTAAACAGCGCAGTGTGAGGTCGTTTATTATGGTTCGATATAAAAATTAATAAATTGATGGCGTGAACGGAAAGCCATCAACACGCGAGGGCTATAAACACGTCACGTCACGACACGATACGCATAGCTAGTAAATGTCTTTAACATAGAATAGGGATGATAATTATCGTTTATGTTATGCCAGCGAGTTTATTATTTTTAACCGACTTCAAAAAAAGGAGGAGGTTTCTCAATTCGACCGTATATTATTTTTTTATGTTTGTTCGCGGATAACTTCGTCGTTTATGAACCGATTTTGATTATTATTTTTTGTTCGAAAGGAGATATCCCAAGTGTGGTACCATGGTAATTTTATCGAGGTCTGATAAGTATCTCCAGAGATATTGAGATAAACATCCCAAAATTAGTACTGAAAATGAATAGCGCGGCATATATTCGGTTCTTTTTTCAAATCAACCAATCAGGAAGCCAAAATAAGTCGAAAACTATGTGAGATCTGTCAAAAGCGTTTACGATTAAAACTCGTACTAAAGGTACTTATCTTATTAGTGAATGACCCAAAACGACGTTGTTAGATTTTTTAAGTCATTGAAGTGATGAAAGATGACCAAAGTAATAAGAACATAGCTAGGCAACATAATGATAATAAAATCGTACATTTTACGAGCAAATACATGACCACGACTTTTTATTTTTTTATTGTAGATAAGCAAGCGTTTGACCACTATCTCACCTGATGTTAAGTGAAGATGTGATCGACGATGTAGCACGCTTGCCTCTAGGCAAGCGTGCTACATCTTCTATCTATCTATCTATCTTCTAAGATACCTGTTCACTCGCGATTTGAAGACACCCGGATTGTACTTCACAGGAAACACAACTCTGGCAGGGAATTCCATTCCTTTGCTTTGCGTATGATAAATGTTGATGCAAAGCGCTTTGTGCGAAGCAGAATGGAATATCAACCATGTATCGATGGCGTATATCTGTGCGCCTGGTAGTACGATGGTAAAAGGGGGACGGTGGAATTAATTCGTGCAGTTGGAAGGCACACTCCCCCAAATGTATCCGATAAAAGACGGATAAACTGGCGACTTTGCGGCGATGCTCTAGGCTCTGAAGCCTTTTGCTGACAAGGTTTTTTTCGTTAATGAATGTCTTGGCTCTCCTCTCAATAACTTCCAACGCCTCCAGCTGGTATTTGGCTGACCCATCCTACACTGAAGATCCTAACCCCGCTCTTCCTCGCAATGGGGGCTACGGTTTTCTCGCTCATCAGGTGGCGCCACTAAGTAAAATGGCCTTGACGACAGCTGTCAAACCATACAATTCATAATTAAATGTCAAATTTTACGATATGTCAACGTCAGTTTGGGATAAATCCCGATCTTAAAATTACATTTGACATTTCGTGAACCTTGTAGTCCCCTAGTGCTACTAGCGGGTAGGTAATTCACACGCGATAGCTCACAATGCGTCGTCTATTTGTTACCTAGAACTTACCATGAGCTATGGTAAATTTATGGTAAGCCCTAGAAAGTTCGTGGCATGGGCCCTAGTAGGTAACAAATACCTAGGCGAGATAACTCCCGATTTGGGGAGCTATCGTTACCCGCTAGCATTATAGCATAGCATACTATAATCGTATATTACGATACGTGTGACTTAAGTAGTCTATTATTGTTTATTGCACGGCGTGAATATTATTAGTTACGCCGTGCAATAATAGACAACTTAAGTCACGAGTATCGTATATTATTTTATAGCTGTCAGTGTGACATAAACCCGCACTTTACGCTTGCTACGCTTTTCCGTCAAATAGAAGATTATTGCACGGCGTGAAGTTGGCACCCGAGTGCAGCCACATAATAATGAATTGGTGCAGCGAGGGTGCTAAACGGCGTACAATCATCGACTATTTAAGTCACGGAAAGCATGCGTAAAGTGCGGTTTTAGTTCACACTGTGCTATAAAGAATATTAAAATAATGAAAGAACGCTTTGTATGATATTTTACAACCTACCTTGATTTTCCCTAACATCCTTTACTAAGCTAACAGCGTAACAGATTTGGGCGAAAGATTGACGGCTGAATAGCAATTTATTTAGGTATCAACATAAACAAAACTTTAAACATCATGGATGTCAAATAAGGATTTGACGACAAACGTTCGGCTGTAAAACTGTCACGGCGTCACTGCCAGTAGTATTACGTCACATCTTTCACATTGTGACATGTCACGATTTATTGTAAATTTTGTCCACCGTTACATTTTATTGCCCTTCCGACTACTTTAAACGGGTTAACATAAATTTAAGAAGTTTCCTAATCTAAAGATTTTTTTTCTTTGTCTGAAATTGAGTTTTTTTTAAGAAATAAATAATCTTTATTACTCGCAATGTGGGTTGCACATTACTAGTAATCTTGTTAACCCCTCCAACTAAGCTAAATATGCTTGTGTCTGGAGTGGGTTTGAACCAATTGTGCAATGGGTGGGGTGGGGATCGAACTCACGACCTCTCGATCGCCAGTCCGACACCTTATCCATTGGGCTATTGCCGCCTGTTAAAGATTTGGAGTTAAATGTGTTGAGAAGAGAATTGAGTTAAAATAAGTAATTTATTGGCGTTTTGCTTATTTTTTTGGTGCTATAAATACTGAAATTAAGTTTTGTAACCCTGATGAAAAACCTTCATTACCAATCTGTTCAGATTGATGAAGTTACGAAATTGTAAATGTGGTAATTCTTGCGAGGAATCAGATACGAATAATCAGAACGTTTTTTTAGCAAGTTTGAAAACTTCGTTTGGTCTCTTGCGTTTAATTACCTACTCATTAGTGATACCTCACATAACCACTAATTAGTAATTAATACATTACAAATAAGTGTTTTGTAGAGGTAGGACTTATGCTAGTCCGCCTGGGGCGGTACCACCACTTTGCCAATTAATTTTCAGCCGTGAAATAAGAATGTTTTCCGGTTGTAATGGCGAGGTGTCTAGTGAAATTACAGAGCATGTACTCGACATCTTTATGTCTCAAGGTAACAGGTGCAGTGCAGTGACATACAAATTCTGGCAGTGCAGAATTTTGCATACCGCTGTATCTGTTATAGGAAGACGTCATCGCTTACCATCAGGCTAGTGTCATGCTTGTCCTGTGACCTTTGTTAAAAAAAACTCATCACATATTCAACCAATGTAATCGAAGGTTCTATTAATAATGAATGCACCTATTGAGCAGGAATGCAAGTGCGGTCGCCGACTGCTTGATTATTAATGACGAATTGATTAAATCGTCTGCATAGCTTTTTGTGGTTCGTGCATTCAATTATGTATTTAATAGGGATTTTCTTGTTGGATTTTGTGGAAAGAAGTTATCTATTATAGTGCTTTAATCGGATAAATTTTAAATTATTAATGTTTATGTTTTTGTTAATTTTAACTTCAGTCTTTAGTAACTATTAAGTAGTAACTATTATAGCTTATATAATTTCTCAGATTAAGTGTTCTAATAATTAAGATAGTTTAAAAACTAAAACAACCGACTTCAATGCTCCGCGAGTCAATTTCAGTAGCAAGTTTGAGACGTTTATCGTCGTATCTCTGAAAATACTTATCAGATCTCAATTAAATTACAATGGGACTACCTCGGAAACGTACCTTACCGATAACAAAAATAATCATTCGAATCGGTTCAGAATTAAGGGAGTAATCGCGTAACATAAAAAAATACATACAGACGAATTGACTCCTCCTTTTTTGGGAAGTCGGTTAAAAGCAAAAACAACCCTTACCTATCTTCGTTTTTCGTCTGTCAATTTAATTTTTTTCTCAGGAACGCGTGGAGGCGTTATTCTAAACTTAAAGTTCATACTACACACACGCTCATAGTTTAATAAACTAGATTGAATTGTTTGACCGTGAAGACTATAATCTACTGAGGCTTTAAACGTAACAATGTATAATTGTATATGTATGTATTGGACATTCACAATTTAGAGAACGGTGACAATGTATTAGGTACTTACTACAAGTAACAAATAGTGCGCTGTTACAATGTCTTTGTTCGGTATTTTGTTCGAGTTTACTAAACACAAAATAAATTAGAAATAGGTTAATAGCTAGGGCGAGTTACCCAGGAGGCTAGGGTTCGAGTCTTGCTGGACGGCGAAATTTTGGACCGTATACATTTTTTTTATTAACTACCTAACCTTTTTGATTCCACTGCTGGGCAAAGGTCTCCCCTATTTTTTTCTTTTCCATCCCTCTCCAATGCCGTTTGTGGTAAGTCTGTGATCGATTGTATAATAATATTAATCCAGACTAATATGATAAAAACGTTTGTAACTCTGTCACTCTGTCTGTTTGTTACCTAATCACGCTTAAACGGACGATCTCATCAGACCTTACTGTAATTTAACAAGGAATGAACATAGGCTACTAAATTCTTAGTGTACGTGAAGGAAGTCGCGGGTATCAGCTAGTAATGTATAAAAATATAAATATACCCATAACACTTTAAGAAACATAATACATAACACGTGTTGAAGTAGACGCAGACTTTGTCATCTTATGTAGTATTGTATTCTCTTTGCTTTGTCATTCTGAGGACTTGAGCACAGATTATATAATAGTTACTACGTAAACTTGAGGAGTAACTATGGCACAGAATAAATCATAGTACTACGACTATATATATATATACGTATTGGAGATTTCAATTAGAATAGAGACGATACCACTTAAGTAGTAATAGGTATTACAATAAATAAGTACACACCGGTTTACCATCGGTAGCGTAATAGGGCTTGTAATCATGCAGACATGCTATGCAATTGTACCCAGTAATGCTAAGTTCACACCAGGCGATTTTTGTTGTTCAACTTCCTAGGGATGTATTTTTACCCGACTGCGAGAGAAGGAGGGTTATGTTTTTCGAGTGTATGTATGTATGTATATTTTTTTGGCACGCCCTAGAGCTTAAATGGCTTGTCGTAATTTTATGTGGGTGGTGTCAATAGATTCGTCTTGGCCGTAAGAGATCGGCGTCTTGAGTTAGGATGTAGATGCGTGAGAGTGACACTGGATTCATAAAAACAAAATAAAATCATATTTAAGGAACTTTGGCGCCAAAAAGTAATCTCAAAACAAAATTATGTTTTTTAAATACACTGAGTATGGTTATGTGGTATCAAAATAAAGAATTTTTAACGGTGATTACGAATATTTATATAACTTATGTTTTATTGGAGTTTGGAATAGGAAATGCTAATAAATCACATCACACTTCACTGATCACTAATAATTTGATATTTTGGTTACCTTCCCATTTGTTTGTAACAGTAGTTTGAATGTAACAAAATATTTTTTTTTACGCAGTCGGGTTTTTTGTACTTTTCAATAATTCACTTGTTCTTTCGATTCCATGTACTTTTAGTATATACCTACTGAGTAGGCACCGGTTAAAAGTACTCGTTTCGTTACTCAATTATTTTTCTCGTATGAGCATTTAGGTTGGCATTATGGAGCTATAATAAGGTTTAGACTTAAGCTATTTGATTGGCTAATCAAGCGCGATTTAATCGATAGAAAAGTATCGAATGAATATTTGTTGTAACTCGTATCGTACATCTCTAAGAATTTGAACAACAAAAATCGCCTGGTCTAAACCTGGTATTAGGCTTGAACAAGTAAAACAATCAACTGCATACCTACAATATGCAAATACAAACCTGTACACATATCATGAAGCAACTCCGGTGTCGGTCATTTAGATGTTATCTTTTGAATAAAATCTAGTCTGCAAAGATGACTCAAATCTTTTGTGAAATGATTTCCATTCAAGACTTAAATATTAATCAATTAAAATAGTGTTAATACTTATAGAGCTGGAGCCGCGGCGGAAGCTGCCGAAGACACCAAGCAGCGTAAATATGCATCTTTATCTAGTAGCTATATATTTACGCCGCTTGGTGTTGAAACTTTTGGTCCATGGGGTCCAAGCACCAAAACTTTTCTCAAGAAAATTGCTCCACGCCTTGTCGATACCACCGGTGACCAAAGGGCTCATATCTAGCTCAAAAAATCTCTTTAGCGATTCAACGGGCGAATGCAGCCAGCGTTCTTGGCACTTTACCACACGGACATCCCTTAATTTTTAGTCAGTTGAGATTAAAATTTATCAAAGTATTTACATAGGTACTTCTTGCCACGAAATTCAACAAAAAAGATGTACTTGCTGAATGAATTTTGATGATCCCTTTAAAAAATTAATCCAAGGGAACCACGTTAGATATATGCTACCGAACAGTTAAGTTCCCATATTTAGGCAACTCCCCTTGACCGACATAGGTACATTACATACTTCAATTTAAGTTCAAACGCGCCGCCGCATGATATCGCTTACTATCAATTTAGACATTTTACTCATATGGGGTCACTGATTTTTTAATGACAAACAGATGTTGACATGAGCACATATAAAATACATTAGATTTCATCGTCGATTACTCTGATACTTAATATCTAAGAATACAGAAAAGCATAGTGATAAAATTGCTCAAAATGGTTTAAACTGTAACTTGTTCCATAGTAGGGGAAAGTGAGGCTGATTCATACAAGGGGCACCGTCTTACACTAGAGATATCTGTTGTTTGGCGCGCATTAACTGAACGACTTATGCGTGTACGCGTGACTTACTTATGTGTGTATTGGCTCAAGGAGTTTGACAGAAGTCATTTTGAAACTCGCGACGAGGTGACACAGAACGTGATTCGGCCACGCGTAAGTAATTGTATAACCGCACTTTAGACATCTTTATTTTAACAAAAGCTTATATCTAGATTATTCAGTACTATTTTATTTCAAAGATAATAGGATCAAGTTTGTGAACTGATACGTGAATAATGAGTTGGTTTTTTATGGGAATATTTTTATTTAATTTTCTTTTGATGGGGTAGGTTCATACAGCAGTAAGCGGGGTACATTCATACATACATACTCTCTATGTATAGTATGAGAGTGTATGGGAGTGCCCCGCATGGGGCACACATCATACATTTCTATTCATCATATATTCATGTTAATTATATCATTTTTTACAAACTTTTATAAAATATTCTCACATGTGTATTTACACTAATTACATGTTTTTGATCCAAATTCAGATTGTTAGAGTACTAGTTTTTAATGAATCTATACAGATATTGATACCAGAAAAAATTCTATAAGACGAAATAAAAAACGGTATGAGGCTGCCCCATAGCCTGTATGAGAGTGCCCCGCATGTGGGGTACATTCGTACATTTCTCTTTTTATTGAAACTTTTATAAAAAGCCTCACATGTGATTTACACAAATTACATGTTTTTGATACACAGTCAGATAGTGAGAGTACTAGTTTTTAATGAATCTATACAGATATTGATAACAGAGAAAATTCTATAAGACGAAATAAAAAACTGTATGAGGCTGCCCCAGCTTCCCCTACGTACTATTAGTACTTATCTTTTGTAGTGGTGAGACTTTTGCTAGTCCGTCTGGGGCGGTACCACCACTTTGACAGTTAATTTTCAGCCGTGAAATAGGAATGTTTTTCGGTTGAAATTGCAAGGTTTCCCGTGAAAAGGGCATGTGATTTTTCTGGCCGTCCAGAATTTTACATGCCGCTGTATCTGTAATAGGTAGACGTCATCGCTTACCATCAGGTGACGTCATTCTTGTCCCGTTACCTTATATCATAAAAAAATATATATTCTGTGACTGTAGGTCCCTCAATCACTTTCTCGAAGTAAGATTGAAATACGAATCTTTATTTATGACTTTCGGATAGCCCCACTAAACAGTCCATCTAGACAGCTTGCGTATGTCATCACTCCACCTAGCCACAGAATAATGAATAGCACAAAACCTAGCTAGAGCCGCTGGATGGCATCCGACACTTCGTTTACCGAGCCGTGGTCTCTACCCTAGAATACGTCTACCCCAACGGTTATCGGTTCCACGACAGATGTGACCAGCCCACTGCCACATCAGTTTAGTTATCCTTTGAGCTATAACAATATGGTTCTCTAACCGACCTTATCACGGTAATAATCTAAATATTACCGTGACCTTGTTTCGAATTCGATCTTTCAGAGATACTCCGAGCATAGCCCTTTCCATAGTTCATAGAGCGACTTGCCACTTGGTGAACCAGTTGCACCGTCATGTTTGTGTCTACGTCTCGGCTTCGTTTGTCATTACAGGTAGGAAGGCACTCGGTCATTTAGGCTGTGTGGTAATAGGTGATGAAAAGACTTTCCAAATCCTGCCCATCAGTTTATAAGTATAAAATATCCGCAACATAAAACTGTGTTGTAACATTATTATCAACTACCTACGGAAACGTGAACTTATTGTTCGGTAGGTACCTGCATATTATAATTTCTTGAAACTCGAACTCGTTCAGTATATGTAGTAAGTAGTATTATGTAAACGACAATTGAATCAATGTTGTTCACAATATGTCGCGCAAAGGAAATTGCGGTGTGCAATCAAATCAATTGGATTTTACTACGAGAAGTCACTATGAACTTGATTTTGCTTTTCGCTTTCGAGTTTGCTGCAGATACAAAGAGGAACAGGGATCTACTTATTTATGATTTTATGTAGATTATAAATACAGAACTACTGTCTATTTTCTTTAGCAAGACAAGACGACCGTGTTATGATAAACAATACCACAGAAAATAGAAAGTATTTTAACTCTGAATTGCCGTTAGTCATCATGAATTTACGTCAAACAATTATACAAACTGAGTTCCGCATTTAAAATATTGGTGTTCATAGATAATTGTATGTTTATGTGTGGATCCGACATAATTATTTCATTTCAAATACATAACTCGTGGTTCTGTTAGAAGAGTAGACCCTTATAACCATGCAATTACTGACACTTCCCCTTTAAGTCATTTCAGATCTTGGAAAAATATGATTATGTGTTTTAGTGATTACTTGCGTTCCCTCGGTCCTAGGAGATTACGGGTTTATGTTGTTAGGGCAAAGAGGACGCAGTTCTCTTTGCCTCTTAGCCTAGTCAGATTGGTGTGGATTTTGAATATTTCGCAGCAATCGCAAGATCTTGTGTAGTATGAAGTTCTTAGTGTGCCTCTCAAATTTAATTGAAATCCGTCGATAAATAACGCTACAGAAGACTTCGCCCCTTTTCCCGATAATAAAAAAACGCGATCGACATTTTTTTTTAAATAAATCAAGAAATTCGTTTGCCTATTTTCCTCAAAATCAGTTGGAAAATACGACCTGCAGGCGAGAACAGACAGACAGACGGATAAAAGCATTTTTTGGCCAGTTTCAAAGTCGAAACTGAGACTCTTCGCTCGCTCGGTCAATTATAACTGTTATAAGATAAATTGCACTGCATACTAAAATAGTTGAAAGTGAATTTCGATAGTAGTGGTCGAATCTCCAGTTGCTCGTAATATGATCCTTGACAGGATGAAGGGATTAGATTATCAAAGCACGCACTTTGTACGCTGTTAATAGGTACTGTACGCTACGGAAGTACTAGCCAGGCTAGATCATTACTTAGGTAACCTAATAGCTTTGCATCAAAGAAATTACTATTGAAAGAACACGTTTGACGTTTGATACATTTCATATTCCCGCTCTATGCTTCGTAGGAAATATTTTTATTTATTTAATATCTGGTAGGCTAGCGGCTGATCACTGTCTCGCCTGGTGGTAAGCGATGATGCGGTTGTAGATGGTGAACATGCTAGGCCTACAATGGTCTGTATTTCAAGGGATATTTAAACATAGTCCTACCAAAAGCTAGGCGGACTAGTTCAAGACTAATCCGCTAGCCTATAAGATATAAAAAATATATCTCATCATCAGCCGGTATCAGTCCACTGCTGAACGTAGGCCTCTCTCAAGATACGCCACTGAACTCAACCTTCGGCTCATATTTCGGCTCTTCTTATGACTTTTCATCTTTGGGGGGAATACCGAATACGCCCAATCGCCACGCTGGGCAGGCGGGTTGGCGATCGCATGATGTAGCTTCTCGCTCCGGTGACGCTGCTGCCCGTCACCGGCCTGTAATATTTAGCAACGCCATAATTTTGAATTAGTTATACCGCCATTTGTCGGTCGCGAGAGCCTCGTTCGTTGGTCAGCAGGAGCACCACGGGCAAGTGAGGTTGGCTGGAAGCACCTATGTGGCGTTTGTGCTCCTTTACATCCCATAAAAAAATATCTGAATTGTGATAAACAAAGCACTTGACTGATTCCAAAACAAACATACTTAAAAAAACATATCGGCGGTGTATTACCAAACATATCAGTAGATCACACGGTCATTCTGTTCCCCAACAGACCCAACACCATATTTGTATTGTTCATTGCCTGCATGAACATTCATGGCATTTTAGCCCTTATTGCGCTCGCTGAAGATGTTAATAAAGTTTTATTGATTTCGGCTTTGCCCATGGTTGTCAGATTGAAGAAATAAGTCGGGAATCAGGATTAATTTTGCTTAGATCGTAATCGTATTAAGAAGACTTGTTGCTCGACTACGTCAAAGCTTCAGATGATGAACGTAACCAAAACGTTTAGCGCGAAACCTAATTTGAGGTGTTTTACATCACAATCACATATCTCTGGAGATGCTCATGTTGACAAAGTTTACTAAATACCACAACAACTCAAGAATGTACTCACGCCCACGTGAACTATTCTAATCCATAAAGTATATTTACTCTAGTTTTCTTAACTTTGTTTCAATGTATTTGTTTTAGTAATTTATTAAATAGTATTTTTTTCTCAATTATAAAACACCACTTACCACCATATCATACATACATACTATATCTTATATTATGTTTCTTTGAAGTGTTTCACACTTTATATTTTTGTAAATTGTTAAACACAATCCAAAATTTCATCGTACCGACGGGACTTGAACCCGCAACCTCCGGAATGAATGCTTAATTGGTAAAGCACCGGAACACCGGTGCTTTACCAATTAAGCTTAAGCTAAATTAGCTTAATTGGTAAAGCACCGGAACATCTTAATATCTTGTTACATTTCTCTACATTCATAGGTTGTCTGGAAGAGATCGCTTTAAGCGACAAGACCATGTTTGTTTCTGTAATTTAAGGTGTTAAATAATAAAGTGTTTATATCTTTCTATCTATCCACAAATACAATCAAGACAAGTTTTGGGTGTTATACTAGCCAAGTAGATTTCGATGAATTGTATATTATCTGTGCCCTGTCTGCCACATCGTAGCCTGCCTGTAAAAGAATATCATTAAAATAGTTTCAGAAACCGTGTAACGTATACATACAAAAATAAACATACAGAAGAATTGATAACTTCCTCCTATTTAGGGTTCCGTAGTCCTGACAAGGAGCCCATATTGTTTCGTCATGTCCGTCTGTCTGTCTGTCCGAGGTTTTGCTAAGAGACCGTTTATACTAGAAAACTGTAATTTTGTGGGGATATGTATATATATTACGCCGACAAAGTGCTGAAATAAAATTGTAAATTTTTTTTTTTTAGGGTAGCTCCCCTATATGAGAAGTGGGGATGATTTTTTTTTCATCATCTACCCCATCGTGTGGGGTATCGTTGAATAGGTCTTAAAATGACTTAAGTGTTGCCAATATCATTTTTTCGATTAAATGCTCCATTTACGAAATATTAAACTTTAAAGTGCAAATTTTTGTTCCAGTAGGGCGTCCCCCCCCCCCTTCTAAAAGCTAAACTGCTGGCTTGAAAAATCTGGAAAAATTCGTGATAATAGCGCATTTCATGAACTTTAAAGAAAAATTATAGCGGTTTAGATAACTTTATTAGTTTAGCAGTAATAGTCGTTGAACTTGGGTATATTGGGATAATTTTGTACCAAATACAAAATACTTAGAATAAATCATTTAAAGTGACAAAGACAAAGTACCTAGTTGCTTCTTCGAGCATTTACCAACGGAGATGTCAATGCAAGGCGTACCCCTCTGCCGGCCATATAGCCATTATTGGCCATATGAGCGTGCGTAACTACGCTGTATTTTTAATACTGTGTGCGTGTTTCAAGCTAGTGTGCGGGATCGTTAAAGTGAGTGATTTGTGTGTGTGCAATGCGTGTTTACCTCGTCCCCCGTAAGTATCGGCAGAAAAAAATGTTTGCGGATTACAACGTTAACATCTCCATTGGTAAATGCTCGAAGAGTTGCTTGTTTATAACGGGCAAACACTTGCATTGAATAACGGGCTACTACGGAACCCTACATTGCGCGTGGCCCGACACGCACTTGGCGGGTTATTTAATTTTGGTAAAAAAGATACTAGATAAAATACCTATGCCAAAAAAATGTGCCTGTCCCGTAACCATGTGGTTACGGGACAGTTACATTTTTATATCCAGATGTAGTACCTCTTTTGATATTCAAGGGCGTTATGAAACCATATCAAGGGCATCATAAACCTCATACATGATATTGGTATGGCCCCATTGTAATATAGACAATAATGAATCGCGAATATCGCGATCGTTTATGAAATTAATTTAATAGCTGTACCCCGCGGCTTTGCCTGTATTAAAAAGTATTCTATAGCCGAATCCATAGTACTGGCTATCCTTATACAAAATTTCAGCTAAATCGGTCCAGCCGTTACACCGTGAAGAAGTCCCATACAAAGAAATATATAAACTGACTTTCGCATTAATAATACTAGCTGAACCTCGCGGCTTCACCCGCGTTACAAAAGTAAGTATCCTATAGTCTGAACCATAGTACTGACTATCCTTATAAAAAATTTCAGCTAAAGTTGTCCAGCCGTATGACCGTGAAGAAGTTCCATTCCTAAAACATCGACAAGGTTGAATGTCGATGTCCCAAACAACATGTCCCAAAACAACAACAAACTGACTTTCGCTTTTATAATATTGGCGTTGATTGATTGGCGTTGAATATAGCGTAAAATCGACAAGGTTTGAGCATCAAAACTGACTGCGGAGTTCATGTTTATGATGCATTCAACAATTGCATGCTGCACTTCAAAATTGAATGGCAAGATGCAAATATTTAGACCTTTTTACCACATAAAATAGGAATGTTCAATTTCAGTTGTCCTCATATAAATACTAACAGACTAAAAAAAAATGCAATACATTCTTGAGACGACCCTATATGAGTGGTAATCTTTCGTTTGTTTACTCTGCGGCTTGGTACGAGCGAGTTCATTGAACCCTGCACCTGAACTGCTACATTTACGTGTCGTTACCACTCTATTGACATTACTCGACTGCGCCTGTTTTGGATCCACGCCCACGTCTGCAGTTTCGCATGTCATAATGGTAATATGTGATGACTCACTTTGTGTCCTGGTGCTAATGTTTTCAGTCGCAAAAGGGGTAGGTATCCTAAATTATTTAGTTTTAGAATATCCAGCACTCCCTAGATACAATACTGTTAGCATACAGAATTAATGGGCTTGACGTTTCTTGTACAACGAAAATGTCATTTTCAAATGTAAATTCCATATCATTTGAAGCTGCGTTTGGCGTGAATGCTAATAGAAATGTACCTATTTTATTTAAGAGGGCTGAAGTGCTCTCATTACTTGTTACAAACTTTTATAACATGCATCGTTCATACACAGAGCAATTTTGCGAGCCGTATTTTAATCACTCGCAGGGGTGTGTCCTATACACCCGGACTTGCCTAATGCTAACCGCATTCACGACCTCAGAGCACATGAGTAAAGAAAAGTCTTTACTCAGAGTGACACTCGGTTGGCGCAAATGTTTTCTAAATTCGACACAAGCATAATGCCATCTAACTAAGATTAAGTGAATGATTATCTAGCGATTGATCAAATAGGAAATACACATACATTTTAAATCGACTGTGATGTGGTTGTATTTCCGTTATTGAACTGCCAGTGATTTGTATTTATTTGTTCCGGATGCCGTTGATTAAGCGCAGGAGCATCTATTGTCAGCTTGATTCTGTTTATAAACTTAACATTGATGTTATATGGTAGAGTTGCTTTGTATATTTTTTTATAGTAACTAGTGACCACTATCCCAGTGACGATGTTGTCCAGGATGGTAGCAAGCTAAAGTCCCCGTCACGAGAAGCTATAAATTATGTAAACAAGGAGTTCACAACATGAAAAATGGACTAACAAAAAAAATGAATTTGTGAAAATAAAACTCGTACGCATTCGAAACTCGAATGACGCGTTTATTTCAAAATGGCGTCCCGATAGTTTACAATCCCTGCGTTCGGTACCAAGAAACACAAACGATAGCGCTTTGCGTCGTTAAAATATGATCCGACTAAATTAAATAGGTTGTTACTTTCATATAACCCGTCTATATTTCATGTCGATTGAATATGGTCAATTTATTATTATCTCGCAGTATGTTTACTTAGTAAAAGATGTTTGTTTACATAATTTATAGATTCTCGTGACGGGGACTTTAGGTCAAGATAAGAACTGGAACTGGCTCTCTAAGACAACTGTTGGAACACTAATGTGTTCATGTGTTCAGGCTAATGCGTTTGGCGATAGATTTTCTAACTATTAGAGTGGGTATTCAGGCGGATACTAACAAGACAGTAGTACCCTACGTTACCAACTTTCCACCATGCGGTCATCGAGCCTTGTAGAGGTATTTCCCTGTTCTGTGATCGAGCACAGGAGAATCTATTGTCAGCTTAAGAGCGAACGCGGGGTGCACTTTTCCATACAAATGTATTGCCCCGTTTCCTACCTGGAAAATGCTTCAAGAGCAAAATTTGTTTCTACAAAAAATCAAGGTCTGCTGTAGCTATCATTTGCTTTTTTTGAACAACCATATCGCAAAAAGAAATATAAACCTTTTAAGCTATTGCATAGCTTCTATCGCGGGTCTTGAGCGTGGAGACCGAATCCAGAAATTCCGTAACGAAAATAACCTAAAACCCATAATTATGCCTTCTCTTTTATTCTAATTGATTCATCACGTTCAAAACAGAGACAGAGCGAATATTGGCTATAGCCATAGTTACCATTATCCAGTAACATTTCACTACTATTGATGAAACCAAAGACGACCTTATCTCTACTAAGGCTTAAATAAAACTGGCCAAGTGCAAGTCGGACTCGCACTCGTAGGGTTCCGTAACACAGTTAAGTATTCCATAACTATGATTTTTCACATTAATGGCTTAACGAATGGGGATTAATGTGTCCCGACTGTTAAAGTCTCTATATTCCATATAACAAAGTATAATTTATTTTATAAGTGTATCGACCGAGAAAGAATTTAAATGGTATAGTTTTTTGATATCCCTAAACAGAAGTCTAAACTACTAGACTTACTTGTTTTTTCTTTTCAGTTCGTTTTTTAACACTTCACTTTTTGCGCAGTCGGGTTTTTTTATTTTTTAATGTAATGTTTTATTTATACTTTTTAGTTAAGTAAAGGACGGCAAATTCCGTAATCTTCTCATTTCATTTAGAGAGTTGATGTCATGTGGATTATTGAGTAGTTTCCGGGGATCTAAACTACTGATTACTAGTCCATCTATATAATTAATGGTATACAATAAAGAGTTTTGTATTTGTATTGTAAGTATAATAATTAAAGATAATTTTCATACTATAATATAATTTCGTACTGTTCAAAAATGTATATAGTATTTTATTTATTATCATCATTATATGTATATTATAAAAAAATTATAATAAATAATAGTTTAAAAAAACTAAAAAAATACGCTTTTATAGAAAATCCAACTAAAAAATAGAAAATAAATTTTAATAAATTAGAATTAAAACTAGTGTAAGAAAAAATGATTTTATTGTAAAAAAAAAGCGTGCGGTGCATGGTATCAATAGTTCCAAATATTTTATGAACAGATATGACTAGAAGTGTTATTTTGATAATATCCTGAAAAGCACCCCACGCTTTTTTTTACAATAAAATCATTTTTTCTTTCACTATTTTAAATTAAAATTTATTAAAATTTATTTTCTATTTTTTAGTTGGATTTTCTATAAAAGCGTATTTTTTTAGATTATTTAAACTATTATTTATTTTTCATTTTTTAGTCGAATTTTTAAAAAAAAATTTTTAAAAATTTATTTATTGTCATCGGTCCTTAATAAGTATGCCAAATTTCGAGTTAATCCGACGTTTTGAAGGGGGTTAAAATCATGTTCGAAGATTCCGTTACATACTAACATACAAACATACATACGTCTGAAGCTAATAAAAGCGTATTAAAAAGGTTGGTGGAAGAAGCGAAAGAGGTATGTCAGGATTGTAGCATGTGGAAAGAAGTAGTCTCTGCCTACCCCAACGGGAAAAAGGCGTGATTGTATGTATGTATATTATATAATATATTATTTCGTTTCACTTTATAGACTTATTTAATTTAACTATATAACTGTTTTGTCATCTGGGTATTCATTGAGCGTAAAATACGCTTTGTTAATTAGTAACTTCTTCTATCCTGTTCTATACTTTATACTTGTAAAACAGTCGGGAAGCTTATAAAATATCTTGCTTTTGCTATGTTTACTTTTCATCAATTATGATTTATTTTATGATTTGAGACGTGTATACGTGCGTATATTAATACTACCTACTTACTGAATAAATGCTTTGACTTTACCGCCATTGCATGTGTACCGGAACTGTGTATTTTCAGCTTAGAGCTGGGATGAATCAGGTTATGTTTGAACCTTGTTTTGTCTCCTCTAGGACCACCTCTTTTTCTAGAATAGAAATTGGTATATATACGTACCAATTTGCACATTTCAAATATATATATTGACGTTAGCGTTAATATTTTGTTTATGAAATGGGGCCAGCAGGATTCCAGTACTATTATATTTACTAATATGCTTACGCATTTTTTGGCCAATATAAGGTTTTGTGCGTCTACACTACTAAGTATGTATTACAATGGGGGATTTAACAACAAATACTAAAAACAAAATAAAATTAAATATTAAAGGGGGTCTACATCACAGTGTGGTCTACATACAAGTAACGTGTATTTTTCGGCGTTTTGTGCTTGAACTTGTAAACTAATAATAGATAGAGACTTGAAATCTGCACAAAATATGTATAACTATGACCGTTATTACAATTATGGAAAAAAGAAAAAAAAACCGAAATGCTTGAAATAGATAGGGTATTGCTTTTTAAGCTTACTTACTTTACAGTTGTACTATTAAACGACTATACCAAAAGGAAGAGGTTGTTTGTTACCTCAGAACACCATCAATTCTTAACCGATTTGGAAAATTCTTTTTTTGTTTGAGTTAATATGATTTTCGTTTGGTCTCATTGTGATTTTATTGAGATCTGATAAGTAACTTCAGAGATAAGCACCGCAAACTTGTTACTGAAAGTGACTAACGCGGCATGTAAAATCGTTTTTTTTTTTCGATTTGTACGATCATAAATTATTTGTTATACATATATTTTGCATCTCCATTTTAAGACCTTTAATTCGATACCCTACTCGATAGGTTTTGAAAAAAAAAATTTTTTTGAAGCCCAACTTTTTGGCGTCTGAAATCCGCCATTTTGAATTTTTCAATTTTTTATGTTTTCGTTGACATTCGCGCTAGCATGGCGAATCTATTGACGTGCAAATTATCAAAATCGGCCCACGCGTTTGGTCTCTAGTGTGCCACAAAGGAACAAACATACATACATACATACATACATACATATATAAACTGATAAACACATTACCTC
Source organism: Cabera pusaria (assembly GCA_954871355.1). Lineage (NCBI taxonomy): Eukaryota > Metazoa > Arthropoda > Insecta > Lepidoptera > Geometridae > Cabera > Cabera pusaria. The sequence goes on from OX940905.1 coordinate 15,939,218, forward strand.
TCCTTTGCGTCGCGCAGTCGGGTAAAAAATGCCATGCAATAGCTTTAGCGCGGCAGTCCCCGAGTGCCACAAGTATTTTTAGGGTTCCGTAGCCGAATGGCAAAAAACGGAACCCTTATAGTTTCGTCATGTCTGTCTGTCTGTCTGTCTGTCTGTCTGTCTGTCTGTCCGTCCGTATGTCACAGCCATTTTATTACGAAACTGTTAGTACTACAGAATTGAAACTTGGTAGGTAGATAGATGTATTCTGTGAACTGCTTTCCGATTTTTATACAAAAGTAAAAAAAATAAAAGTTTAAGGGGGGGCATCCCATACATGGAACTGAAACAAAAAAAAAATTTCTTCAAACCTATACGTGTGGGGTGTCTGTGGATAGGTCTTTAAAAATGACATTGAGGTTTCTAAAATCATTTTTTCTCAAAGTCAATCATTTGAAAGATAGGCGCGTCTAAAGTGGTAAAATGTGTGTCTCCCCCCTCTAACTTTTAAAGTATGGGAGTGAAAAATCTAAAAAAAATATATGCTGTAGATCTCAATAAAAACTAACAACGAAAATTGGTTTGAACAAGATACAATCAGCAGTTTTAGAGATATGGCGACCGCAAAGATAACTTTGTTTTTCATACAAACACTATTAAAAACAAAGTTAATTTTGTAGTTGCGAAAAATCATAGTTATGGTATACTTAACTGTGTTACGGAACCCTACGAGTGCGAGTCCGACTTGCACTTGGCCAGTTTATTTTTATCTCCTCTTTAAGATTTTTGAAGGGTCATTATTTCTATTTGCAATTGGTTGGTCAAAAAAAGCAAATTATACGTACACCAAGAATTTTATCACTGTAAAACTCTTTCAATTAACATTTGTAAAAATCATGATTTAAATTTCACTAAATGTAGCCTATGTTCATCCTCATGCTGGTGTGGCGTTTTGCAACAACCATTTGGGTGGCAAAACGCCACAATATACGTATATTATAAAGTAGTATATAACATGTATTATATACACAATATGATTAATGAAGTAGTGATACTCAGCACCACTGTAGAACTAGAATAACGGTATATTATATCAACGGAACAATCATCGTTTCCCTCGACGCAACCTCCAGATAGTATTATTTTCTATTCTGTGCTCCAGAACCTCGTCATAATAAGGGAGCCGTACCCTTACCTACTATAATAAAGTATCTCCTTGTAACATTTCAGTAAGTTTGGATCGTCCGTTTAGGTGTGATTAGGTAACAAACAGACATAGTGACAGATTTACAAACGTTTTTATAATATTAGTCTGGATTTTAAAGGTTGATTGTTGTTGATCGTTTCAGTGCCGATGAACGAGTGTAGGAATACAGCACAATGATCAGAACACCGGACATATTGCGTTCACACTAAAATTGCACTGACATTTTAGTAATGACCACTACTTTACTGAGAACTGACTTTGACTTTGACTGATTTGATTGTGACTTTTACTAGACTTAACGACTTGTAACTACTAAAACTTGAACATTTCTTTTTAATGAACATAACTGAATAAGACATCGAGGTAACATGTACGTAGTACATATACATCGATGGAATAAAGGTATGGACACACCGCAGCGTCCTGCGTGCGCGATTTAGGCGGCGATCAGACAACGCAGTAGTATTTGTACCCACTGGTTCACACCAAACGCGATCAGAAAACAATTTAAAAGTAATGAGATCGCGCCCGCAGATCGCAGGACGCCGCGGTGTGGCCGTACCTTTAGACTTTTAAACCAGTAGAACTCTACTGGTCGCCATTTCATCTTATTCGTGGACGATATCGATTTTTCATATTTCGAAACGTTTCATTTTAAATGTTTGCGTAGGGCACGGTACCAAGTTCGATACTTTTACGACTTATTGTGTGGTTAGTTTGCTCCCTTTATGCATGACATGTTTTCAATTAATAAACTACAAAAGGGGAACGGAGCTTGAAAAGTTGACGAAACAATGGAAGTTGTTCGGAATAAGCTAAATAAGGCAGCGAAAAAAAGAAAAATTAGACCCCTGGATGGCATTGGCTTCTTTTTATAGTAATGTAATGTAATATATACTTTGTGAAAATTTTATCAATAAAGGTGATAGGCTATTACCTTAGAGGAGATAAAGCTCTCTGACAGACGGACGGACGGACAGCGAAGTCTCAGTAATAGGGGTCCGTTATTACCCTTTGGGTACGGAACCCTAAAAAACTGAATAAGATGGTGGATGATTTGGACATCAAGAATTACTTACAATTAATCTATTATTTTTGTTATATACAGTTAAGTCTTCACTCTTCAATAAAATTTTATTTGTTACAGGGTATAACGCAGCAGACAGTGCCAAAGAAAATATGGTTATGAACCATAATATACACAGGTTGGTAAAATACAATATATTTTTTGCAAATAAAACCCGTCTAAAACACAATAAAGCTTGGCTTACCATCATCGGCCTATCTCTGTCCACTGCTGGACATGGACTCACCTATAGCACGCCGCTGAGCTTGATCTTTAGCCCTTTGTATCCAACCGCTGCCAGCCAGCTTAATTATATCATCGCTCAATCCAGCTGGAGGGCGCCCGACGTCACAAAATACATAATAGTGGACTACGTTTACCGAGCCGTGGTCTACACTCTAAAACACGACTACCCCAACGGCTATCGGTTCTACGACAGGTTCTGCTCTCAATCGTTCGAAATCAAATTCGGATTCGGAAACTGCCACTACTTCGGCACAGATCTTTGCAATTAAAGCCCTGTGCCCACTATCCCGTAGCATACCATGAGCGTGCTAGGAACGTTTCCGGCACGGAAAGGCCGGCCAAAGAAAAAACCGGCCGGTGACGGAACGGTCTAGTGGGCATAGTCTCATACTTCTCAATACAAAGAACAGTTTTTTGTCCGAAACGGTCCTAGTACGGTCATGGTATGCTACGGGATAGTGGGCACAGGGCTTAATATTCGAAATTCAAAATGACGCTTCCGAATTTGAATGTATCCGATTGAAATGAGAATCAGGGGGCTGCGAAAGCTGGGCTGCTTTTTGCCAAAACAGTTGTACCAACATCCAAATTATTCGGATAAAGACTTTTGTAAGTCTAGCGTGTGTGTAGCTTACCTTCTTTGACCACCTCATGGGTTACCACCAGACGAGATAGTAGTCAAGCGCTAGAATATTTTTTTTTACATCTTATAGGCTAGCGTTTGACCACTATCTCACCTGTTGGTAAGTGATGATGCGGTCGAAGATGGTAAGCAGGCTAGGCCTACAATGGGAACTTGCTCTCGAGGATACCTGCCGGGACACATTAGATGCTTGGCGACAGGCTTTCTAGCTTGAGGGTGGTAGCTGGCCAGGCGGACACTAGATAGTGTCCTACCATCTCGCCTGGTGGAAAGCGAAGATGTGGATGAAGATAGTGAACACGCTAGTTCTAGAATGGTCTTGGTCTGACTCTCGAGAGTTGTGTTGGCGGAACACCGTAAGGTTATTGCGGCAGATGCTCTCCTTGATGGTGGTAAGCTATTCTTGGTAGAAAATCAGGCGGAGCATCGATATAATTACAGTTTTAAAAAATACAATCCATATTATAAAATTGTACATAATGCTCCTAACACATGACCCTATCAGATTAAAAAAAACTATTTAGTTTATACGTTTTCTCCTATTCGTTTTATATTATGCCGGACGGACACAATAATATGAAATTTATTCCTACGTAAGTATATTTATTGAACTATTAGAATTCTAAGAACTTCTTAGATATACCTATCTCGTAAATCCCATCTAATACAAAATTCCAGAATCCTTTGTGGCATAAAAAAATAAAAAAAAATCCTAGCGAAGAGGTAGCTGATATTAGATCAGAAAATATTTCCAATCAGATCGTGAAATGAAATTTTATTCGAGCATTTGTAATACTAAAATGGAAAATAAAATAAAAATACTCAGAACAGATATTGTTCTGTAAAATCTAATATATAAAATTCTCGTGTCACAGTTTTCGTTGCCATACTCCTCCGAAACGGCTTGACCGATTTTGATGAAATTTTTTGTGCTTATCCGGTATCTATGAGAATCGGCCAACATCTATTTTTCATCCCCCTAAATGTTAGGGGTAGTCCACCCCTAAATTTTATTTTTTATTTTTTAGACAAAATTTTTAATTTCTATTTTTTTATGATACAACATACAAAAATACATACAATCCTCAATTTTCACCCTTCTACGATCAACCCTTATTTTTTAATCGCCATTTTAGTAATTTAATCATTTTTCCTCTCCGGTCGAAAACTGATCAATCGTCGTTTAATTAGTTATCCCCGCCAGATGTCTACAGGTGTTATTTATATGGCAAAACAACGTTTGCCGGGTCAGCTAGTATGCATATATAGTCCTTTTGCTGTATCAAATATTAATGTAATGATATTTTAGGCGATAGCCCGGTCATTATACCGCTTTGCGTATGTCGCCGCTCCACCTCAACGTAGCGTAGGACGTCCTGTGACCAGGTGGAGCGACTAACACCGATATAAGACATAAAAAATCACTCAGCCATTCCCTAGAAAAGTGTATGTAATTAAAAGCATAAATAACTGTTAATTACGTACGTTTACGTCGGTATATCACTCCTAAACGCCTTACCCTAAATTGGCTGATATATTTGCTGGCGATCACAAGATTACGAGTACCTACTTGTATTTACCAATTAGCAGTTTACTCGTAGAAGAAGACAAATTTGATCACTGTCTGTTGCCTCCGTAATTGTTACGGAACACTTTGTGTCAACTGTCAAGAATTTCCAACAGGTTCCCTCATTGCATAATATCTAATCCACACAAATCATGGAAACAAAAGAAGCGGATAGGTAAGGCACCAAAAGGTCGGCAAACAATTAAACTGCCACGGCCATGGGACTTATTGTGTTGATGTCCACTGTTCAGCCCATTCGTAATTTCCATGGGAGTCTATGATGGACAATAGATGTGGACACAATACTGTTTGCTAATGGAAACTGCTCGCCTGGAACGCGGAATGGGGATAATGGGTCTACCTGCTTTCGAAACAGAGTCTGGTTTAAGATTGCGATGATCTTAGTTGCTATATTCGATTTCAATATCGATATCCGTGTCATAAGAAAACGACTAAAATTAATAATTTTTGTTTAAATAGAATATTTTATTTTTAACCCTATTTATGTCACAGGTAGATAGCTTAATTAGCCGTTCAATTAACTGCCTAGCCTCTTAAACTAAACAGCGCCGTTCAACTAGATTCCTGATTGATATCCAACCATTTGATCAAACAGCTAGGCAAATGACTTGGATCGATGACGTTTAATTACTTGCCTAGCTATTTGATCAAACAGCTAGGCAAATTACTTGGATCGATGACGTTTCATACCTTGCCTAGCCTGTTCATTAGTCTGACACTAACATTTTGGTCGGAATAAACAGTCACAGTTATAAAACTATGGTAGTGTCATTGGTGCTTGATATGATGCGGTGTGCCATTTTTAACCCGCAACGCAACAAGAAGGGCTGTTATAAGATTGACGTGTGTATCTGTGTTTTATTGGACGTTTTGAAGTTGAATGAAAATTGCGTTGAAAATTCCGATACATAGATCTATACATACATACAAGTAAATATATATTTACACGTCTCGATATAATTGGCAATTTCTGATACACGAGTAAATTATTGCTACAGACACGCGTTGTGTTGAAATTAAGGCAAGTACTACGATCTCAAAATTTGATGATATGATGATCTCAAATAAGAGAATGAGAGCTGTTAAAAAGTACCTACTTACCGTTGGCGATTTTGTAGATTAATCATCAGACAAGGGTACCTAATGAAATCGAACTGACAGAATAATACATATATCTAGACATAGAAAAGATAATAATATATCATAGATGTACTGTGTGTTTACTAATATACACATAATATATATATATATATATATATATATATATATATATATATATATATATATACTTGTAATTATGATTATTACATGCTGAGTGGAAGTACTCATAGATTTTCTTGATTGATGCTCTAGCATTAGATCTGTTACGTAGTAACTATTATATAATCTGTGGCCCTAGTCTCTCAGAAAAATAATTAAGCACATACGATAGGTTAAAGAACAAATGGCTGCGAGTACTGAATAAAATAAACCAAGGTAAGTTCCACAAACCATTTCAAAAGGATCTCTTAGCCAAAGCTTTTTATTTATACCCGGATCTTTCTGTGAAATGAGCATCTTGACCTCTTTACCCTTGTTGGGTATGCTTTTACTCAAGTCGTTTGTACTCAACCCTTTATATGAAATGTTTTGTTCGATCCATTAAGGAACCTAAAGTTAAAACGTGCGCTTTGTTTATTTAACACTACTACTGCTGGTATTATGATTAGGGTTTGTGTGTTACTGACGTTACTGTGGTTAAGGTTTCGAACTACCCTCGTCTGTGAAATAGGATAGGCGCTTGATAGTCACGTCGCGTGTGGTAAGGTAAATAAAAAAAAAATGCTCTTGATGTTTTTCAATCAAGAGCTCTATACTATTTTGCACCAAAAACAGGCTGTGTCTCAATTATACTATAATTTCAAAGCAGAAAATACTATTTATAAAATTTCCTTCTTAGTCTTATTTCTTGTCTGTCCTGTCTTACAGATTGTAAAGATAGTGTATTGCACAGATTAATTACGACATTTTATCTATTGTAGCAAGATAATATTTAAGATAACAGTGGTAGGATAATTATATCGATGATCCGCCTGATTTGCTACCAAAAAGTAGCTTACCACCATCAAGGAGAAAATATGCCGCCATAACCTTACGGTGTTCCGGCGGCTCAGCCCCTGAGAGTCAGACCATTATAGGTCTATCGTGTTTACCATCCTCTCTCCTCGCTTACCATGCGAGATAATGGCTTATCGCTGGCCCAATATCATCATCATTATCAGCTAATTTCCGTCCACTGCTGGACATATGCCTTTCCTCTCCTTTACATGTGGTAAAAAAACTGGCCAAGTGTGAGTCGGACTCGCACTCGTAGGGTTCCGTAACACAGTTAAGTATTCCATAACTATGATTTTTCGCAACTACAAAATTAACTTTGTTTTTCATAGTGTTTGTATGAAAAACAAAGTTATCTTTGCGGTCGCTATATCTCTAAAACTGCTGACTGTATCTAGTTCAAACTAATTTTCGTTATTAGTTTTTATTGAGATCTACAGCATACATTTTTTTTAGATTTTTCGCTCCCATACTTTAAAAGTTAGAGGGGGTTACACACATTTTACCACTTTAGACGCGCCTATCTTTCAAATGATTGACTGTGAGAAAAAATGATTTTAGAAACCTCAATGTAATTTTTGAAGACCTATCCATAGACATCCCCCACGTATAGGTTTGAAGAATTTTTTTTTGTTTTGTTTCAGTTCCATGTATGGGATGCCCCCCCTTAAACTTTTAAATTTTTTATTATTGCATAAAAATCGAAAAGCGGTTCACAGAATACATCTACCTACCAAGTTTCAATTCTGTAGTCCTAACAGTTTCGGAATAAAACGGCTGTGACATACGGACGGACAGACAGACAGACAGACAGACAGACAGACATGACGAATCTATAAGGGTTCCGTTTTTTGCCATTCGGCTACGGAACCCTAAAAATGCTAGTATATTGGGCCAGCTCTTCTAACTTCCGTGCCACAAAAAATATGAATTAATAACAATTGACTCCAACATTTTAAATGCGAAAGTTAGTTTGTATATTTGTTTGTTTGGGACTTCTTCCAAACAACTGGACTGCTTTAGCTGAAATTTTGAGCAGGGAAGCCAGTATTATGGATTAGATTAGGCCATAGGATACTTTATAACGCGGGCGAAGCCGCGGGGCACCGCTAGTAAATCATCATAATCAGCCGGTGTCAGTCCACCGCTGGACGTAGGCCTCTACCAAGATACGCCACTGAGCCCGAACTGCGACTCTTCTTTTCCTGTGACCAGGTGGAGTGACAATATACGCAAAGCGGTGGGCACTGACTGAAAAAGCTAGTAAATATACAGTGTGGAAATTAAACTCAGGCCCTGGAGGGAAACTACTTTAAATCCTTAAGCTAGCTCATTTTACTTAAAGGAGACATTCCTTTATATTTGAAAAGAAACAAATCTGCATTAAAAGATTTTTTAAAACTCGCTTGCTTCGCCCGGGACTCGAACCAACTAAAATTAAAAAAAATAAACACTCTTTATTTTATTATACTAATCGGTAGTATTAATATTCAGGATAAAGTTTCTCTAAAAAATGTTTGGTTACTGTTCACTTTTAACAAGTAAAAGACACGTAACAGTTCTGTTATCTCTCCAACACTCAAAGACTTCGTATGAAGTACACGCTTGCTAATTTATCGTTAAGTACCTTGTTGAAATCTTCGATAAGAAAATTGTTCAATGGTGGTAATACCTCTATGCACATTTCCTTCTTACATGATCCGAGGCGGAAAATGTTATTAGGGGCATACACCACAACACTTTGCTGAAGGCTACAAGAAATGAATTTCAACGGCGACTAATGTTGTGTAGCCGGAACGACGGGGCTCATTTCGAACAATTTATCAGTTAAATAATTTAAGTGTTACAAAATTGATAGTAAAATAAAGTTGATGTTAGATTTAACGATTATTTTTATTTTTAAGACCTAATGTTTGTTAGAGAAACTTTATCCTGAATATTAATACTACCGATTTGTATATTAAAATAAAGAGTGTTTATTTTTTTTAATTTTAGTTGGTTCGAGTCCCGGGCGAAGCAAGCGAGTTTTAAAAAATCTTTTAATGCAGATTTGTTTCTTTTCAAAAATAAAGGAATGTCTCCTTTAAGAAAAATGAGCTAGCTTAAGGATTTAAAGTAGTTTCCCTCCAGGGCCTGAGTTTAATTTCCACACTGTATAGTCAACATATTGTATGAAAGCTCCTTACTCCCTTTAAGTACACAGCACCCTTTTTACCCACATCTATGACAGCGATGAGCCACAACACGTAACGTAATGTCATGGAGGATATTAAAGCAACCGACACTTCCTGCGGCTTCGGGGCCAAGCTAATATCAAAGGCATAGAGTTACATTACATTATAAGTATGTTTAATACACTTTGTGTATATTTAAGAGGGGTGTCTACGTGTGAAAGCTTAGACTAAATATACTATAGAAATCACATTACTTTATTGCACACAAAAATAAATTTAAAAAACTCAACCAGATACTAAACATACCCGTAAAGAATTATTGTGTAAAAGTTCATCATCTGGTTTTGTGGGGACAAAACGCTGCGCTTTTATTATTTTTACAAGCTTTTATTTAACTTGCAATGTATGTATGTACTCGTATGTATGTCACTATGTTTGTTCGGGTGGAATCTTGGAAGCTAAATTAGACCCACTTCCCATGTCCTATTAGACTCAAATTTGGTGTACTTATGTATCTTCGATGACACAATATGTATTATACCATGGTTATACAATAATAATATGGTACCATGAAGCTGGTCTGATGATGGAGACGGAAGGTGGCCACGGCATCTCTGTGATAAATCAATATAAACCCACCGAGTTTGGGCTCGATTGATTTGCCTTGAAGATAACTTTTCACCTAGATAATATCCAGGGTCTGATGATGAAGCTGGAAGGTAGCCACGGCATCTCTGTGATAAATCAACGTAACTCTACCGAGTTTGGGCTCAAATGATTCGTCTTGAGGAGCACTTTACACGTAAATGATAGCCAGGATCTGATGATGAAGCTGTAGGGTGGCCATGATTTCTGTTGTAAAGCAACATAGCCCCACCGAGTCGAATAGGAATAGTCGAGTCGGAATATTTTAAAACATCATGCCTTCTCTTAAATACTTAGGTACCTAGTAGGTAGGTAGTCGGTATCTATACCTACCTACTAAAAAGTTAAAAATAAATTATGAGTAAAAAATATTTTTTAAAACAAGCTTTTATCTGGGACAATGAACTAAAATGTTAAAAATAAATTCTAGTAAGTATTTGGCGTGTACTTACCTATATTTTTAAAAGCTTGAGGCACTGAAGTATAGTAATTACCTAACCTGAAAAACGGGTAGTGCTTCAATCTTTTAAGAATATAGGTAAGTACCTACACGCCAAATACTTACTAGAATTTATTTTTAACATTTTAGTTCATTGTCCCAGATGAAAGGTTGTTTTTAAAAATATTTTTTACTTATAATTTATTTTTATTTTAGGTTCCATACCTGGAAAGGAAAAAGGAACCGTTAGAGGATCACTTTGTTATCCGTCTGTCTCTGTCTGTCTAAAACTGCACAAAAGCCATCTATCTACTTGAACGTGTTTAATTATTGTAGGTACCACTAGCACTCCGATGTTCGAAGTGTTTGGAACACTCCCCAAGTCAATGTTCTAACGCCATTTGGCTATGTCGCAAATTTTCGAACATTGGTTTTAGCTGCAATCCAAGTAGGTCGTTCTAGCCACTGTTCCAATTCGCTAGGTAAATCCCAACTAGCATATAACCTAGCAGTTTTAAAACTTACAACGATAACCATAGAGGTGAATTTCTAATGGCAATTGTAGCTGGCAGTTGAGTCAGGTTTGAAAAAGTTTAATTTCATTTTGTTTTATAGAGTTTCTAGCAAAACGTATAAAGAGGGAGTTTGTCAGTTTGTAACCGGGGCTGCAAACAATATTTCTGCAGTTTACGTATCTCTTTAGGACACGTATCTGCAGAAATGTGTGATTTTGTTTGCACTAAAGAGGACTTTTGTCCAAGTTTCACTTATCATAATTATGCAGTTTGAAATATATCTTATAGGCTAGCGTTTAACCACTATCTCGTCTGGTGGTAAGCGATAATGTGGTCGAAGACGGTGAACACGCTAGGCCTAGAATACTATGACTCTCAAGGGCTGTGTGATGCCGGAACACCGTAAGACACTGTGGGTGTTACAATCATGTATGATTGTAAGACTATGGCGGCAGATTTTCTCCATCATGGTGGTAAGATACTTTTTGGTAGCAAGTTAGGCGGAACATCGATATAAGATGCTCCTACCACCTGTGTGTGTCTGTAGTTAGTTTAACATTTTTATCTTTGGAGATTGTCATCAGTTCTCAATTAAATGTAAGTATAATGAGACCATAGTGGAGTTGTTCTCTTTATATATTTACTGCTGGGCAAAGGTCTCCCCATAGCCTTCCACGAATCTCTCTCCAGCGCAATGTCTGTCCAGCCAGGCTGTTGGGCCACTTTATAGTCACGCCACCTCTTTCTCTATCAATGAACAGAAGAATCATTCGAATCGGAGTAATCGCGTAACAAACATACAAAAACAAACATACAAAAAAAAAAACAAATGAATTGAGAATCTCCTCCTTACTAGAAGGCGGTTGAAATCAGTCTAAATGTAGGTAGGTAATCTCGTTCACTCAACTAAATATTATGATATGAAGGTAATTTAATTTTATAGCCGCTGTCGGGAGCTGCATTTCAAGTAATGAGCTGTGCAAATTGTTTCGTGGGATGAAGCAATATACGTACGTACGTACTTAGGTACTATTGTGTTATATTTCTTGGTTTTATGATTTGTTTAGATTATTTTTTTTCGAGAGGTATATAGATATACACACATCAACACTGTCTAGGGATATTCTGATTTTCTTAATTTTTTCCGAATGTGTTACAACTAACATACAACATATATATATTTTTATAGAGCCCATTTATCAGACTATGCTTTAGAGTAAAACAAAGTTATTTGTTTTGCGTAAATATTTTTTTTATGAAATAAAGACAAAAAGTGAAATAATGGTAAACCTAAAGATGAATATCTTTTTTAGAAAAAAGTAAAAGTAAAGCGAAATTATCAGGTTTTTTGCAGTTAGCCGAAAAATTAGTAGTCAGTAAAACCACCCATGACGTTAACCACGGTCCTGCACCGGTTTTTCACGCTTCGAATCAAGTTATCAAAGTCTGCTGCGGGATATTGTCCCAGGTCCTGCTAAGATGCAAAAAAAGTTGATTTTCAGTCGCACTGTTTGGAGGAAAATTCCTCAAAGCCCTTCTTTGGAGCATGTCCCACGCGTGCTCTATGGGGTTTAGGTCTGGTGATTGCGCGGGCCAGTCTAAGACCGACACGTTGTGCTTCTGTAGCCAGCTGGTGACCACTCGCGCAGTGTGCGGACGAGTGTTGTCGTGCATGAGCGTGAAAGCTTGGCCCATTTACATTCGATGAGGATAGATTATTAGTGCTAGCTCCTGATTTCGGTATTTTTCTGCAGTCATGGTGTTTCTGATCCAAACGAGGTCTATTCTTCCACCAACACAAATACCCACCCAAACCAAAATTGTTCCGCCGTGGTATGGATGGACTTCCTGAAGTTGTTGCAGACGCTTCTCACGTCCAGGAACTTGCCATACACGTACTCTTCGTGAATCAGGATAAAAACCGAATCGAAACTCAACGGTAAACAGCACTACAGACCATTGGATATCTTCCCAGAGCAAATGTTCTTGAGCCCACTCTAATCTTCGTCCGCGATTTCCTCTGCGTAGTGCTAGAGTACAAAGCGGCCTGCGAGCATGAAGGTTAGCCTTATGCAGTCTTCTCCTCACAGTTTGGTCACTGACAAGCAACTGGTGCTCTGATTGGAGCCTATGAACCAACTGCATGGCCGTAGCATTAGGTTGTCTTCTCGCGGCCACTTGCAAAAATCGGTCATGTCTTTGGGTGATTATGCGCTTCCCGCCTAGGGGCCTTTCAGCCACTTCACTAGTGGTACGATAACGTGACCACAACCTTGATATCACGTTTTGTCTTGTACTAATCTCCTCGGCTATACTCCGTTGAGTAGCCCCAGCTTGAAGCATGCCTACTGCCCTTAACATCTCGTCTCTCGATAAATGGCGCCGCTGCATGATGCATACAGTTACATAAATTCGAAATTAAACGATGATTTTTATTAAAACTTTAATTTGAAACAAAAAAAAACAAAAGCTAGGTTAGGTAATTAAAAACATTCGAACTTCGCTACAATTATGCCGGGCAAATCTTTTGTTTTTAATTTATATTTGAAATTCAAATTTGTAATTGTTCATTAAAACCTACAAAATAAGCTTACATTAAAATATTTTTAAACCGTCCAGTATTTTATGAGTTTATGACATTTTTACGAAATATCCCTAGACAGTGTTGATGTGTGTAGTATAGAGGAGCATATTATATCGATGTAATTATTAGACATTTTTCATACTCAGCACATTTTTTTTGATCTCTCAATTGACTCCAATAATTGGCTAATCAAAACTGCGCATTTATTAATCCTGTACATAATAATACTATTTTACGTAAACGTAAACAAACTGAAAAAGCAGTAGGTAAAGTCATATTCACATAAATATCTTTTCAGGCGTGGATTCTTTGGCAGGCGTCCGAAATGAGCCAGTCGACGCGACGCGACCGCCGCGGCGCGAATGCACCGCACAACCGTGTTAGAAATTTAAATTACAATTCTAATCAAAACAACAATATCAATAGACTTTTTTGTTGTAGACATTAGCAAGTGTAGTTGCAGACTAGTGATGTAGTGTACTCGGCTAGCGTAGTCGATTCAAAATAATCGCGAACCTTAACGAATTCGAAATCGAAAATGAAAACAGTGAGAGTGGATGTGCGAGTGCAATATTACAGTGTGAATAATTAATAACAACGTGAGATTTGATTGTTACATGAATATTTTAATGTCAATTCAGAATTCAATCTGCTGATACACTAGGAATTAAATTATTCTATCGATCATTGTTTTGACATTTAGGGTGCGTCATTAGTACCTACTTTTTGTTTATGGCAAAAAAGGTACTTACGTTATATTTAGAAATAGTAATTAGGCTGCTTAAACAGTAAAGTTATTTATAAACAAACAAAGCGTTGACCTGTACGTGTAGAATAATGAATGAACACAACACGTCAGATGCGAAACATTTAGCTACCGGAATTCGCTAATGATTGACTGACTAGGGAAGTTTAATTAAGTATATACATAGATAGATAAAAACTTTATTGTCACACCACAAATAGAACTTATATATCTGTGAACAATGGCTTAAATTAAAGTTTTACAATGGGCGGTCTTATCGCTAATAGTAATCTTTTCCAGACAACCTTTGAATGGAAAGAATCTAAAAACTGTCAACAACAGGGTGCATCTAATTTAAATAAATAAAAAATAAATAAACAAATACACAAAGTTTACCTAATACAACATAATTATAAACCAACTTACTACGTACCAATAAACGTAAAAAATATATTAATAAAAACAAAAACTTACAATGTTACCATCACTTATTATTAATTAATAAACAATAAAACAGCAGGACACAAATTATAATGAAAGATACAGTACCTTTAAGAGACATTTGAACATATTGAGAGTTTCTGAAGATTTTCTAGTTTCAGGAAGTATTTTCCAGAGCCGACCAGCCTGGACAGTGAAAGATTTGTCATAGAAAGTGGAAACATGTGAAGGAAAATTAAGGGTAAGGTTTTTGATGACCTTAGAGAAAGAGGGTTTGAGACGTTAAGGTAGTCAAACCGTTCGATCATACATATCATATGCATATGAGTTTTTGCGGAAGTCTAAATAATGTATATTTATGTCTGGGGATTGTACAACGCGGTAGGTACCTACTGAGTAGGTTATAAACCCCTTTACAGCTGTATTTAGAATTCTGACAGAGCCGCTGCTGTTATTTTCAGTTTTTTTAATGTTAAAAATTTAATGTGTAGGTAATTATTATTGAAAATTGTTGAATAAATATTTTCGATAAAATATAACTACGGCTACAATGTTAATGTTATATATACCGGCTGTAATTCAAGTTTAGTAGAATTTTCTCGACCTAGGTTTCGAGCGAGTCCGTCGTTCTTCCCGGGAGTAAGGTCACGCGGTGAGATCGAACATCGCGAGAAAATTGGACTAAAGGTACGTGAATTACAGTCGGTATTTCGCATTAATAATGTTACAAATTCACGATAATTAAAATAACGGCTACAATGATTCGTTCTTAGACGCTTTTTACAGCGAACTCTCAGAAGGTTAAGAAAGTAGGCGAAACATTTTTTTTTATGAAAGCGACTCATTGAAAAATACGTGCATTACAAGTGTGTCAAGGAGGCAAGTATACTCTCGTATATATTATGTTACTCTTTGAGTATAATGCAAGAATTTTGGTATCAACCTTTTTTTACCGAAAAGGTCGATGCCAAACTTCTTGTTGTACTACATTGCAACCATTATAGTTACATGATCGGTGATTACTGGAGTTTGAACATCAATGCAACGGTAAATTTAATAAAACCATAACTTAAGTGGTATTAAAGTTTAAAGGTGAAGGTCATCTTGTGTCTCTGCAAAAAATTACTGTTCTGCGATTTTATTTGCAACGGACATAAATACAATTTAATTACCTAATCGGCCAACTACGCCAACAAACCAAGCTTTGCTTATTGTGAAATGTATGAAGCGTTTAGCTTTAACATATTTATCATCTTAACATATACTGACAAGGAATGGAATTCCTTTCCGATGTCTGTGTTTCCCTTGGAGAACTTACAATGCGGTAGTCATCGCGAGTGGTCTGGTATCTTTTAGGTAAACCTGCTACATCCTCGATCACATCGTCGTGATAGTCGTCAAACGCTTGCCTATCACGTAAAAAATGTTACCGATATAGAATTGCTTTACAGCTATATATATATTTTTATTAGGTATTGCCTAGCAATGTTTAATAATTGTGATGTACGGAAGTAAGTGTGTTCTCCTCAAATGTTCCGCATAGACCTAATATTCAACCTCCTATTTTCTATCAGAGACGTCCTGTCCTGTTACAAACTACTGACTCAGTGTTGTCTTAATTCAGATACGAGTAAATTTACTGGTTTATCACATGATTGTCATTGCATTGAGCATGAGACATGCGGAGGCGTGTTTACAACGCAAGCCAATTTGTTCAATGGCCGCTCTTTTGTGAACGACTGATGTCATGATTACAGCAACCCTATAATCTCACTATGTACTTACCTTCAAACTGTGATTACTATGAAAGACGCACGTCAAATAAAAAGTTTGTATGTTCTTTCTTGTATTTTTCCCAGCGTAGATGGAAAATATTCCAGGCATTCTCATGACAAAAACATTTTATTTTTATTACTTTGATAGTATCAACATTTTAAAATCACTAATACAATAATATCATTTTTCGAATCGATTATTTGTGTGTTACATCATCAGTAACTTAATTCGATTACCCGGTAAAAAATTAAGAAAGGGATTATTTTAAAAAAAAAACACGCACTTACTTAATTCTAAATATAAAAATTAGAATCCGAAAGCTATGCCACAGAATAATGAATAGTTGGCTATGCTATAAATTAAATACGGCGAGTAAAATTTCGTTTTAATTTTAAACGTCAAGGAATAAAATATTGTTTGTAAACACGGCGTTCTGTGCAACAGTCTGCTTTTGAGACGCGTTTAGGAACATTAATTTGTAGAAGTTACAGTTGCTCTGTCATGTCGACATTTTGTAGTGGTCCAATAATAATAAATCTGCCAATAAAACGCGAACTCGTCTACGCGCTACTTGAAACGATTAAATTGGAAAATTATTTTAAAGAAACCACAGTAAACCTCTATCGTTAACGATTGATGAAGAAAGATCGATTAGAGTCACTAATTTGACGAAGTTTTGAGAATAGAAAATCTAAAATTCCTCATTCATAAAGTAAAATTCACTCCTCAGTAAAACTCAAATACCAAGAAACGAAATGAGACGAATGTAAAATCCAAAATTAAACTTGAAACATTATATTTTCCAGCAATATGTTTTAAAAATAAACGTAAATCTTCCTAGTGTAGTAAGCTTATACGAACACCACTCAACCATTCGCAAGTTGTCAACTCAAGACTGGCCAAAAATAATCCTCTGTAGTAACTGCTACTTTATCTGTGACCATACCGTCTACGACTAAATAGGTCGCGTCTGTCGCTGTTAATAAATTAATGAAGTGGCGTGGTTTGTTTCAGTCGAACTGGATAGATTAATTCGATAGAATTGAGCTGTTTTTTTAAGAATACCCGCCAAATCTTTAAACATCCGGATAAAATATGAGCTACCTTTACCTACCCGGTTTACAGTGTAACCGCAGAAGAAAATGGAGAGTAAACTTAGATTTTAATAATTAATGATCATAGAGATACTTAAAAGACCTCGATAAAATTACCATGGTACTACACTTGGGATATCTCCTTTCCAACAAAAACGGAATAATCATAATCGGTTCATAAACGACGAAGTTATCCGCGAACAAACATAGAAAAAATTATATATGCGGTCGAATTGCGAAACTTCCTTTTTTTGAAGTCGGTTTAAAATACAATATTATAACAAAACAAGTGAATGAGTGACTGCTGGCCTCTAACAACCCTTAAGACGTGACACCCAATAAATGTTGTCTGATGCAGTTATTTTCCCTAAAAAGTTGAGTGATTGTAGAGTACCAACCACAGGTAACAACTAACGTAATTATATTCACTAATGTTCACTTGTCAAAATGTTGATTAGTATATTACGATATGTGACTTAAGTATTCGATTATTGCTCGGCGTGAAGTGCCCTCACTGTGCTCGGGTGCTAAACGCCGTGCAATAATCGACTATTTAAGTCACGAAAAAGCGTGCGTAAAGTGCGGGTTTAGGTCACACTGTGCTATAAAGATATTTTATAACTTAAGGTTTTTAGGGTTCCGTACCCAAAGGGTAAAACGGGACCCTATTACTAAGACTCCGCTGTCCGTCTGTCTGTCTGTCTGTCTGTCTGTCCGTCTGTCACCAGGCTATAGCTCATTAACCGTGATAGTTAGAGAGTTGACATTTTCACAGATGGTGTATTTCTGTTGCCGCTAGAACAACAAATACTAAAAACAAAATAAAGTTAAAAATTAAAGGGGGTCCCCATACAAAAAACGTGTTTTTAAACGCCATCTATCTAGTTTCGGCAGAATGACATAGATGGCGCTAGTAAACGAGCCCCGTCTTTCTAGATCGCGACCAAACCAAATATTCTTGGTAATATCAATTAATGAAATATATGAGGTTGAAACTCTGTTATGTTTCGTATTGTACGGAACCCTCCCTAAGTGTGCGATAAGAGACGCGATGCTGACTCGCACTTGGCCAGTTTTATTATGTTGTAGTAACGAGAGGAAATTCTTTAAATGATACCTAGTACATATCTGTTCTGTGCTACTAGTTTCGGATAACAGGTTATTTAGTTAAAACCAGTGATTGGCCTCAGATGACTTCAGGATCTCCGAAAAACGAAATTATCGCCCTAATGCCAGGAATCTCAGATAACAATCAATGAGTGCACAAGAAAGACAGCCATCAGAGAGATAGTGGCGTGCCTCTCTAATCGTGAAATGACGACAACGACTACTCTGCCAAGAGTTTTATGAAGTAGATATACCAAATATTATTGATTTTCTTTTAAGTGTGATAGACTGACTAGCGATTGACTACCACCACCGCCTGATGTTAAGTGAAGATGCGATATACCATGTACCACGATTACCTAGAACTGTCTAGCTAAAATATACCAGTTCACTCGTGATTTTAAGACCCTTGATTGACTCTACGTGTTTCTTTTGTAAGCTTCAAACTTTCGTAATTTGAACACATAGTTATAAATATACTATAATAGTAATCGAAGGGACTTATCGCGCTAACACGTTAATTTTATTTACCTTGATGTTTCGACTAAGTTGTATTGTCTTCTCGTGACCACGACCAATGCAACTTGGTTGAAACGTCGAGGGAAATGAAATTAATGTTTTTTGCGCGATAAGTCCCGTATTTTAATAATTATAACTAGATGTTTCTTATATGTATCTATAAACTGGCAAAAGATGTTCATTGTCACGGGACAGGCGGACAGTGTCGGTTGAATCAATTGAACTATAAGAGGGCAATGGCATGCGGGCACATGGCTCTTGTACTCATAGAATTATTATTGTTTGTCAATGAATGTCGAGTTGATTTATTTAATTTTTATATTCATTGATATTGCTTTGTTCTATTAATTTTACTTTTGTGAGGGTAGATTATGATTTAATATTTTTAAACTGACTGCCAAAAAGAAGGTTCTCAATTCGTGTGTATGATTTTTTAAAATATTGTCCATACAATAATGGTTAGTTTTCATTGATTTGGAGTCGGTTTGACCTGTCCCTAATAAAGTCCATGATAGCCCAATAAAAACTTAACTATCAGATTTTTGACAGCTTTTATGTAACGTTATCTGTCAGATGAACTATTTGAATATTTGTCAGGAACAGGTGAAACTGGGCCTTAGTGATTATAATGCATACAATCAGACAAGGTAAATATTGTCTGCTGTTATATATGATAAGTTAACTTAGACGATATTAATGTTATACATGTCCGACAATATAGTGACGATATAGTGGCCCACCAGCCTGGCTGGAGAGGCATTGCGCTGGAGAGAGATTCGTGGAAGGCTATGGTGGAGACCTTCGCTCAGCAGTGGCACAGTACAGGTTAAGAAAAAAAAAAAAAAATGTCTGACAAAAACCAGCGACCAAAAAGCCACTATGTGACCTATCCGAGTTGCAAGTAGCCTTACTGCGGGTGAACACCTTTTGGCGGCAACACACTAGGGTTGGCAACTGTTTTACAAATAATGATGTATTTCTGAAATAAATAAACGTCATCGCTTACCATTAGGCGAGCGTCGTGCTTGTCCTGTTACCTTTTATAATAAAAGGAAAAAAAGGTCTGGTAATTAGGGACATTTGGTCATATCACGAGTTTGGAGGTGGATTGGAAGCTCTTGATATTACTTTATATTTACTTTTATATTTACTTTTTGTCTATTACTGCTGGAACTGAAAGTAATGAACTTAACACCAGAAAGTAAGAGATCACCGAAACAAAATTTTTACAAACATAATTAATGTTACAGAGTACACCTACATTGAGTAAATAACTATATCTTTTCTCCCTGATCTACACGTGTAAAATATGGAATAACTTTCCGTCTGCCTTTTTCGCACAGAACTAAAAGAAAAAGTTTTTGAAAAGGCATAAAATAATCTTGATTGTCGCCAACGCATGTCAAGCAAGTGACTCTCCGAGTGTCGCAAGTAGAAACCCTAGGCGATAATGACCACTTGGCACGTTCTATCAGGTAAGATAGGTTGTCTGCTATATTACTACCTTAAAAATATAATAAATTACAGTGCGGTTGATAACCCTAACGAAAGACAATAGTAACTATCAACTTATCTACGTATAACTGTCTTTTATATGTCGGCGATCACGTAGGAAGTGTCGCGGCTATTAAAAACGATTTGTAACGCGCTGGTTTACAATGAGATATATTTTTAGAAGTTACTGAATAGATCGCGAATTTAAAGAGTTTTTCTACTTACCAAGTTTATTTTTACATTAGAACAAGACCCGCCTTTCCAATCTTGAAATAAAGCATTGAAGGAACTTTATTATTGGTACAGAATAATGAATAGTGCAAGTTTATTGGGGAAAATTTGTCTACCCACGTCTTTTTAGGCCTATATAGATTACGCCTACATAGATTAGGCCTAGGTATATAGAGCTTAATCTGTGGCTTTCTACACGAGAACCCTCTCTGAAACGTGGTAAGGGTTAAAAAGGGCACTGATGGAAGGTTTCGATCTTGGCTTAAACCTCGATTCACCTCGAATCGAACAAAGAATGACGGAAAAACATGTTTTCAGTTCGGTTGATTTGGTGAGCACCGGCATGTCAGTCAAAAATGTATGTAGGTATGTTAGTATTGAATAATAAAATGATAATGATAATAGCATAGTAGATACATTATAATACCTAAGTTTAATGTAAGTACTGCTGTAATACAACAGTACTTTCAATGTAAGTACGTGATAATAGGTACATTATATAATTGTTCGGTGAAAATTGCTGTTGTTAAAGTCATGACATTACCAAATGAAATCTTATAGTTATTACCTACTCTGAACACATATATTATTTTACAAATGTACTTGTCAAGAACATTCCAAATCTCGTATGACATGGTTTTTTGTTCCGCGAAGCATGAGCAATCAAAATCAAGGTTGGTTTCGCACGTGGGTTTTAAATTATTATAAACAATTTGTCTTTAACATTTGAATTGTTTAAAATCTTACAACTATCGTATAGTATTGGATTGTAAAACTGTGGTGGTATAGGACTTCTATAAGTCCGCCTGGGGTACCTTCGTACTATTATTTATTCTGTACATGGGGCCCTGGGATTTTAGCTACATTTAAATACTCGCCAGCTTCATGGGCAAAGTGTAGAATGTTTAATAAAAATAATATTATAGGGCGCAGCGCGATATGTAAATCAAAATTAATTATGTCAATGCTGAAAATAATTTGTGTGTAACAGCTTCTGTTAAAGGCAGACTTTATTTGCTTACCATACCATACCATACCATAAACACTCTTAAATAATACAATGTAGAAGAGAATATATTTTTTTAGATTACCGCACTATGCAATGCATCCGCAGAGCAAACTCTAGTAAGTACATAATAACATTATTACAACATTACCTAAGTACTGTATGCTATGCCACGCGTCGGTAGTTTGAAAAATAAAAGTAATTACACATAATCGTACAATTGAGATTTTGTAAGTGAAACATGTAATATCGCACGCTGTTATGCATAACACTTACACTCGATTAAAGTGTAACAATCGGTAACACTATAATCGTAACAGTTATGTACAGCATCATAAAACTTATGACAGTTACACTTACTTGCTAAAAGTTTTACACGATGTGCAAAGAACTGTGCCACTGAAAGTCAACGCTCTGTGATTCATACACGCTATATTTACTTACCGACCTAAATTCTACTGTAACACCTTCTAATAAAGTCAAAAGCAACTAAAATCGAATAAACTCTTCTCACACATATTGTACACATTGTAAGACAGCGTAATTTCAACTTTATTGCCACATCTTAAAAATTACTGAGACGTTTAGAATTTCTTTAGAACTAGAGAGGTTGTTAAGATCGAATTTTGATTCGATTGTATCTACATAGCTCGATGTATCGATTCATTAATCAACATTAAGAGCTTTTGCAGCCAAACTAGCGCGGTCTAAGTCTTGATCGATGTTGCATTTCTGTTGTTTGGAGTTCGATGAACTTGGAGTTCCTTTTAATTTCTTAGATTTATTGAGGCTCTACGGGTTACGAATGAATCCTTCTATCAAGACGGATATAGGTCAACTTTGTACGTTTGTAGTATAGAGTGGTAGAAGCATATTATATCGATGTTTCGCCTGACTTGCTACCAAAAAGTAGCTTAACACCTTCGAGGAGAAAATCTGCCGCCATAACCTTGCGGTGTTCCGGCAGCACACTACTCTTGAGAGTCAGACAGAGTATTCTAGGCCTAGCTTGTACTATTCATTATTCTGTGGCCTGGCGTGTTCACCATCTTCGACCACATCATCGCATACCACCAGGTGAAATAGTGTTCAAACGTTAGCCTAAAAGATAAATAAAATAGGGTTTCTTTACAAGGAGGCCAAAGCATTAGTAATTTAATATTACCATATTTATTGGGTCTTCTTGATTTTATTAAATTCTTATAGATGTAGGCCTTCTGCTAGTATACGCCTAAGGGAGGGGGTTTATCACCACTTTGTCAATCATTTCGCCGTGAAGTAGAAAATGGACATGTGGGTGAAAAGGCGCAAAGGGTGAAATTGGCAGGTCATGTTAGCTCAAAATCTAGATGTTGTTAGTAACTCACAATGTTGTTAGTGCAAATACTGTTAAAAATCTAGAGTTTAGTGTGTGTTTTTGTTTGTCTTGTCTGTCTTAGGCGTCCATTACACGGTAGGTCATCCGTCGTTCAAAAGCATAAGTCATGACTGATGGTTGCTGATGCAGGAAATCAAAGTATCTAAATATCGGTCAGTCACCGTCAGTTACCCCATTAGACGATAGGTTATTCATCAGTCACAGCCGTGACTGTGAGCAAACTGACAGCGAAACCTATCGTGTAATGGACGCCATATGGAGTAAACAAGGAGACTTTCGCAAAATAAAGGTAGGTTCTACAAATTAATAATTTTAACGAGTATTGCTGTTTTAAGTTCCAAATATAGTAGAGTCTTTCAATAGCTTGTGCTATTTATTCATACTGTGCTATAAGCTACTAAGTTTGTTGGTTTTAAATCATCATGATAAAAGAGCGAAGTGATTTCCTTGGCAGCTGTCTCCAGCTATTTCCGCCGAGTGCTGACTTCTGAGCTACGCTCACATTAAGCTCAGTTACAGCAGACGCCTGCAATGAAGTAGAATAACAGAAAAACAAATCACTTTGTATTGATGATTTGGCTATGCATGGACAATGAAAATTATAGTTACAGGTGTATAGTATACCCACACACTCAAATTATTTGTAAGAATTCATTATAGTCGCATCCACATTTCGTGATGCCTGACAGGTCAATTTCTAGAAGCACAGTTTCAACTATAGAACAAAAACGAGTCGCTGAACGAATAGCTGTGTTTTGACAAAACCGTCAGTGTTGCTAATCTTTGAGACTGTTTCCTAACTGAAGAAAGTAGTGGTTTAGCACCTCCTTATATTACCACATCACTGCTGCTTCCACATAACAATAACAGCATCGTGAATTAGTGACTTTCTCTCTGTGGTCAGAAGTGTTTGTAACCGACTTTAAAAAAGGAAAAGGTTCTCAATTCCTTTTATCTCTTCTTTTATGTATGTTCCCCGATTACTCAAAGACGCCTAGACCGATTTGAAAAATTCTTCTTTTGTTTAAAAGGGTATATATACTTCCCAGGTTATCCCATTTAAATTTTATCGAGATATGATGAGTATCTCCAGAGGTATGGAGATAAACAACTCTTAAATTGGCACTGAGAATGACTAGCGCGGCATTTGAAGTCGGTTCTTTTAGTTTTTTTAAACGATCTTAAATTACATAAGTACCTTATGTTAGGCCTCTTCACAGCATAAACAGGAGCTTATAATAAGCTGCAAACTTGTTTTATGCTATCATTCGATTAAACGGCAGAATGATTTTTTTTGTCACAATTTTTTTTATTCATTTCTTTTAAGGGCTTTTAAACAAAAAGTTTATACCAGCCCTATCGTGCTTATATCTATTAACTTATATGTACAACTTTTAACTTATTAGGCGTAAATATATCACATACATTCATACATTCAATAGTTACATATAACCATAACTAGCTGTTACCCGCGGCTTCGCCCGCGTTATTTGAGTCTTTAATACCTTTCAGGTCAAGATCGATGATCTTTTAGGCCAAGTCACCATAGATGACCCTAAAGTCGAACTCAATATCCTCTATTGTTAAAGTCATTAATCATTTTGGTTAGGTATACGAAGTTGTGCTGTTTAAATGTTTGACTCAACACAAAAGTTCCTGAAACATTTCTTACAAAGAAAATAAGGTGAATAGCTGCGCGAGCGCAGCGAGAGCTATCATTGCGCGAGCGAAAATTTTTTATGACTTTTTATGATTCTGACAAATTTACGACCTAATAATCAACTCACTATAGATGACACTTAGGTCGAACTCGATATCGTCTATTGTTAAAGTCATTAATAATTACTTGGTAAACCTAACCAAGGTTTACCAACTTTTGCTGTTTAAGTATTTGAGTCAGTCTAATGTATGAGGCTGTTGAAACACGCTATTATACGCTATATAGCGTTATACCTGCGAAAAATTTTTACGACTTTTTATGACCCTGACAGTTTTTATGACCTACTAAGTCAACACTGATGACACTCAGGTAAAACGTGATATCCACTTATTGTAAGGTTAATAATCATTATGATTATTGAAGGTTGTACTGTTTAAATGTATAACTCGTTTTGATGCATATGGTTATTAATATACAAAAGTTGCTTATATATTACCTTCAAAGTAGATAAAACAAATCGCTATCACTATCACTGCGCGAGCGAAGCGAGCGAGATTTTTTTTTACGTCTTTTTATGACCCTGATAGTTTTTATGACCTACTAAGTCAACACCGATGATATTAGGGTTAAATTTGATATCCACTTAATTAAAAGTTAATAATCATTATGATTATTGAAGGTTGTTCTGTTTCAATTTATGACTTTTTGACGTTTTGATGCATGTGGCTATTAAAATACAAAATTTGCTTAAAAATTACCTTCGAAGCAGATAAAATAAATAATTGCGAAACATTTTCACGACTGTTTATGACCCTGACAGTTTTTATAACCTACTAAGTCAACACTGATGACACTCAAGTGAAACGTGATATCCACTTATTTTAAGGTTAATAATCATTATGATTATTGAAGTTGTTTTAATTTATGACTCGTTTTGATGCATGTGGTTATTAATATGCGAAAGTTGCTGAAATATTACCTACAAAGTTAATAAAATAAATGCTTGCGCGAGCGTAGCGAGCGCGAAAATTTCTTACGACTTTTTATGACCCTGACAATTTTTATGACCTAAGTCATTACCGATGACATTAGGGTTAAATTTGATATCCACTTAATTTAATCTTAATAATCATTATGATTATTGAAGGTTGTTCTGTTTCAATTTATGACTCATTTTGATGCATGCGGCTATTAAAATTCAAAAGTTGACGAAATAATTCCTACAAAGTAGATAAAATAAATGCTTGCGCGAGCGTTGCGAGCGTTGCGAGCGTTATCACTGCGCGAGCAAAGCGAGCGCGAAAATTTTTTACGA
Organism: Cabera pusaria; assembly: GCA_954871355.1. Classification (NCBI taxonomy): domain Eukaryota; kingdom Metazoa; phylum Arthropoda; class Insecta; order Lepidoptera; family Geometridae; genus Cabera; species Cabera pusaria. The sequence continues at coordinate 15,965,164 of OX940905.1, forward strand.
CTTTTTATGACCCTGACAATTTTTATGACCTACTAAGTCAACACTGATGACACTCGGGTTAAAGTCGATAATCACTTATTTAAAGGTTTATAATCATTATGATTATTGAAGATTGTACAGTTTTAATTTATGACTCGTTTTGATGCATGTGGCTATTAAAATACAAAAGTTTCTGAAAAATTACATTCAAAGTAGATAAAATAAATAATTGCGCGAGCGCAGGGAGTGCTATAACTACGCGATCGAAGCGAGCGCGAAAAAATGTTACGTGTTTTAATGACCCTGACAGGTTTTATGACCTACTAAGTCAACACCAATTATCCTAAGGCTGTTAAAACACGAAAGTTTTTGCAATACTTCCCACAAAGCAGATAAACACGTTGGGCAAGCAAAGCCAGCGCGTAAATTTTGATGACTTCTAATGATCCTGACAGTTTTATGGCCTAATCAAGACACTAAATAAGTCATTATAGACGAACCTAAGGTCAAACTTTTATGATTATGTTAACTCTATGTAAAGTTAACAAAAAATATATGCACCCTCAATTAACTGCCGAAAAAAAGTATTCTTTGCCCTTTTATGCCCTATTAAATGTCTTTGTACAAAATGTCATGTGAATCGGTCAAGCCTTTTGGCCGAAAAGAGGCCAAACATATACAAAATTCAACAATAAAAAACTGACTACCGGACTCGATTGTAAAAAAAGTAACCAATGTGCTCGGATCTCGGACTCTACTCTTGGTCTATGTCTTATTGACTGTCTCTGTACAATTTAAGCTCAATCGGTCAACTCGTTTAACCGAGAAGAGGTCACAGAGGTCACACGTTTAAAAAATGCAATAGAAAAAATTAGTAACCCAAACTCAACTGTTAAAAAAAATATCCTTTGTCGTTCTATGCCCTATTAACTGTATTTGTACAAAATTTGAGCTGAATTGGTCAAAACGATTGCCGCTAAGAGGCAACACATTATTCTATAATAAAATTATGGACACCTGAAATTGCCAGCCAAAAAAAAGTATCCTATGTCTTATTGACCGTCTGTGCACAAAATTTCAGCTGAAATGGTTGACTCGTTTGACTGAGAGGAGGCCACACATTTACAAAGTTCAATAAAAAAATCTAGACACCTGGACTCGACTGCCAGAAAAAAAGTATTCTATGTGCTTCTATGCCATATGAACTGTATATGTAGAAAATTTCAGCCGTATCGGTCAAGCCGTTTAGTTGATAAGTGGCCACACATAACCCAAAATTCAATAAAAAAAATCTGGACACCCAGACTCGATAGCCAAAAAAAAGTCTCCTATATCCTATTCTGCCCAATGAACTGTCTTTATACAACATGTCAGGCTATTTGGTCAAGCCGTTTATTCGAGAAGTAGTCTTATATTTACAAAAATTAAATTAAAAATATTTGGACTCCCTGACTCGATAACCAGAAAAAAAGTATTCTATATCCTATTCTGCTCTATGAACTGTCTTTATACAACATGTCAGGCAAATCGGTCAAGCCGCTTATTCGAGAAGAAGTCTTATATTTACAAAATTCAATTAAAAATATTTGCACCCCCTGACTTGATAGCCAGAAAAAAAGTTTTTTATATCCCATTCTGCCCTATGACCTGTCTTTACACAACATGTCAGGCAAATCGGTTAAGCCGTTTATTCGAGAAGATGTCTTACATTTACAAAATTCCGTTAAACATATTTGGACCCCCTGACTTGATAGCCAGAAAAAAAGTTTTCTATATCCTTTTCTGCCCTATAAACTGTCTTTATACAACATGTCAGGCAAATCGGTCAAGCCGTTTATTCGAGAAGAGGTTTTATATTTACAAAATTCAATTAAAAATATCTAGACCCCCTGACTTGAAAGCCAGCAAAAGTATCCTATATCCTTTTCTGCCCTATGACATGTATTTACACAAAATTTCAGGCAAATCAGTCAAGCCGTTTATTCGAGAAGAAGTCTTTATATTTACAAAATTAAATTAAAAATATTTGTACCCCCTGACTTGATAGCCAGAAAAAAAGTTTTCTATATCCTATTCTGCCCTATGAACTGTCTTTATACAACATGTGAGGCAAATCGGTCAAGCTGTTTATTCGAGAAGAGGTCTTCTATTTACAAAATTCAATTAAACATATTTTGACCCCCTGACTCGATAGCCAGAAAAAAAGTTTTCTGTATCCTATTCTGCCCTATGAACTGTCTTTATACAACATGTCAGGCAAATCGGTCTAGCCGTTTATTCGAGAAGAGGTCTTATATTTACAAAATTCAATTTAAACATATTTTGACCCCCTGACTCGATAGCCAGAAAAAAAGTTTTCTGTATCCTATTCTGCCCTATGAACTGTCTTTATACAACATGTCAGGCAAATCGGTCAAGCCGTTTATTCGAGAAGAGGTCTTATATTTACAAAATTCAATTTAAACATATTTGGACCCCCTGACTCGATAGCCAGAAAAAAAGTTTTCTATATCCTATTCTGCTCTATGAACTGTCTTTACACAACATGTCAGGCAAATCGGTCAAGCCGTTTATTCGAGAAGAGGTCTTATATTTACAAAATTCAATTAAAAATATCTGGACCACCTGACTCGACAGCCAGAAAAAAAAATTCCCATATCCTATTCTGCCCTATGACATGTATTCACACAAAATTTCAGGCAAATCGGTCAAGCGGTTTATTCGAGAAGAAGTCTTTTATTTACAATATTCAATTAAACATATTTGGACCCCCTGACTTGATAGCCAGAAAAAAAGTTTTCTTTATCCTATTCTGCCCTATTAACTGTCTTTATACAACATGTCAGGTAAATCGGTCAAGCCGTTTATTCGAGAAGAGGTCTTATATTTACAAAATTCAATTAAACATATTTGGACCCCCTGACTCGATAGCCAGAAAAAAAGTTTTCTATATCCTATTCTGCTCTATGAACTGTCTTTACACAACATGTCAGGCAAATCGGTTAAGCCGTTTATTCGAGAAGATGTCTTACATTTACAAAATTCCGTTAAACATATTTGGACCCCCTGACTCGATAGCCAGTAAAAAAGTATCCCATATCCTATTCTGCCCTATGAACTGTCTTTATACAACATGTGAGGCAAATCGGTCAAGCCGTTTATTCGAGAAGAGGTCTTATATTTACAAAATTCAATTTAAAATATCCGGACCCCCTGACTCGACAGCTAGAAAAAAAGTATCTTATATTCTATTCTGCCCTATGGCATGTATTCACACAAAATTTCAGGCAAATTGGTCAAGCCGTTTATTCGAGAAGAAGTCTTATATTTACAAAATTCAATTAAAAATATCTGGACCCCTTGACTCGATAGCCAAAAAAGAAGTATCCTATATCCTATTCTGCCCTATGTACTATCAGTGTACAAAATTTCAGCCAAATCGGTCAAGCCGTTTGACCGTGAAGAAGTCCCAAACAAACAAACAAACAAACAAACAAACAAATAAACAAACTGACTTTCGCATTTATAATATTGGTGTTGATATTAAGTAAGTAAGTATTCTGTGATATAAAAACTTTATTAGCGGGGGCTAGATTGATTCACGATCAAAACTCATATTTGCTAGATCGGCAGAATGATGAGAAAAGGTTACAGTTGCCTGAACAAATACAAAACTAGGGGTGTCACTTATGTTTTACCGATCTGTCAACATACTACTTATATTGTAAGGTTGTCGGAATCACTACAGAAGAAAACTCATTCCAAATTTTGCACGTGGAAGCACAGAATCATAATTAATAGTGTAAGATGCTGCTGCAACTGCTACTGCTACCTGACTATACACTATTTATTATTTTCTCCCACTCCTAGTTTCTGTATTGTATAGCATCCTGATATGTTTTCATTATGTTAATATGTACCTATAAGTGAAAATTAATGAAAGCTATTTAAACTATTAATTTGTTTCCAAAATCTACATAGCTGTTTGTTATCCGTATAAGTAAAAAAAAAATAAGATGGAAATGAGCGCTTTCAATGGCTTAATGTGAACGTGTAGCCTTCCATTTCTCAGTAAATTTGGAATATATTGTATGGAATTTCGAGTGACCACCCGGCCACCGTGTGGTAAGCAAACAGCCTTATTGAGTGCCGCCTACGCATTTCCGTAGTTCACAGATTGCATTTTTGTATTTTTTTGGCCTTAGCAGTGGATATTTCGGTGGCAATGACTTTTGAAACCGTCTCCATTTTGGCCACACATCATTTCTCCAGGTAAATTTAATTGCATGACTTTTATAATTTTTGTTTCTTATACGGTACTGATACTATTTGGTGAATACGTAGAAAAATGTGGACATTTCTACGATTTGACTTTACAAACAAAGGAGGTACTTACTCAATTTATAAGACTATGCCTTATCTAAAGAATGATAATTGTTACCCACAGACCTCGGATTACGTAGGGACACTACACGGTCTATGAAGTACTGAATCTTTGAAGTTAAAGAAATAATTCAGGCATTCGATGGTCTATTTGGTATGATGCCGAATTGGTTTTTTGAAGAAAAATAATATCCTAATATAATGTATAGAGTCAAGATTTGTGTAAAAACCTTTGCCATAATTTGCAATGGAAATTACTATTCATGATAAACAAATCATACCAGCCCAAATTAGACAGCCCTACCATTAGCCATCAGGGTGTCATGCCATCATCAAGTCCCTTGATCCCGACTCCATCATCAGATTAGCTTTACGCACGTTGTTCGTAATAAATATCCACAAATAAATCGGCGAAGTGAAGTATCATAAAAAAGCGCAGTAAATGCACAATTCTTCTATGTATTTTGTTTAGGTTTACAAACACGTGTTGTAGTCTCTACTATTGAACTAAAACATGATGAATGATAAACTTCCCAAAATGCTGTCTGCCCATAAAGGGACATCTTTAGACCGTTTTAAATGCCTGTATTGTGTGGTCCTCATACAAAACGCTTTGTCTTTTAGTATTGCCAGTGTGTGTGGATATTTCTCCACAATTTCCTATAGCTTTTATACAAAGACAGATAGAATGTTATAAGCACTTGGTGCGCCTGGCCGCTTCGTCCTTCTTCGCGTTAAAAAGTAGACATAATTTGTCCAGTTCTATCATATTGGCTTTACTTGTGCAAAATATCAACCATATCGGTTGAGCCCTTTAGCCGTGGAAAGATAACAAACAAACTGACTTTTTTAAATCTTGTAGGCTAGCGTTTGACCACTATCTCGCCTGGTGGTAAGCGATGGTCGAAGATGGTGAACACGTTAGGCCTAGAATACTCTGACTCTCACGGGCTGTGTGCTGCCGGAGCACCGTAAGGTCTCAGACTATCATAAAAAAGGCAGACATATTCGTGCCGGTCACCCGAGTGACCGCAAGTTCAGTAATACTAAATTCTTCAGTAATAAGTTTCCGCGCTCAGTCCGGCATAGTCAATACGACATGATTACTCCGTAAGCAACGCTGCGAAGTAGGCTTGGGCTTACTATATCCGACAGAGGATTGGATATATCGTATATCATTCGATATAAGGATATATATCCGCTTAGTATATCCGCTTAATATATCCGCTTAGTATAACTGCTTCGTATGTCCATGTGAGATGTGTTTCAGACTTTGCAGATAAACGCACTTGAAATACAAATTATATCCATTACTATATTCCATATCCAAAATTAAGCATATCCGTGTTTCATAACCGATATTATCTAACATTATTAGACCGTATCTGTTGTGTTTTGAACTTGCATTGTTTTTGTACGTGTTGTTAGTGATGATGTGATCCAAAATTATGATACAGCACGGTGGCCTAAAAAAATACCTATTCACTTACGGCTTGACTTTTTAACCGACTTAACAAAAAAAAAACATTTTTCATCAAGATATCCCATATATCCGGTATATATATGGGATATATTTAGGTTTTAGCAAGTGTAATGAAGGTTATATATCCGCTTAGGGATATATATCCGAAGATATAGATGTGTCCGGAGTACGGAAGCGTCTGAGCGTCCCAGCTGCCGCTTGGTAGCAAACTGAGCGCGGAAGCGTATTACTCAAACATTTAGTATTGCTGAACTTGCGTTCACTCGGGTGTTCGGCTCGAATCTGTCTGCCTTTTTTATGATAGTTTGAGCGTAAGGTTATATAATATAGCATGCGATGCGCGCCGTGCGCTGCGCATGCCTCGCAAGTCGCTATGTGTATGTCTGTATCTGCTTTTATATATTTAAACAAGAAACTTTGTAGTAGATTCTTGTAAACATGCTTGCATGTAAGCAACATCCGAGGATATCTGCAACACTGGCACAGATGATACCTTACCAAAGGGTTCCGTTAATCTGCGAATAATCAGTCGGGCTATATAATATTTCTTCCAACCGTTTATAAGTTAACTGTGGGTAATACTCCATATTTCCAATTAGAAAGTACACACGATTACGGGTGTTGTAAAGAGGCTGGCAACACTTGTCCTACGGAACCTACCGCACTGGCATACAAATGTGACGAATAGTTATGTAGCAACATTACGCTTTGTTCGTTCGTGAGACATGTTAATCTAAACCGTTCAAAAGATTTATTTTAACTGGCGTTAAGCCTGCGTTGAATTTTGTTACAGACTGTCGTTTAAATTTCAAAATACAAATTATCACTTGCTGTTAACCGATTCAGCTGATATTTGGAAGATAAAAGTTCGGTGATAATACAAAAGGTAGATGTGATATTGTTTCATTGCATATAGGCTAGCGTTTGACCACCATCTCGCCTGGTGGTAAGCTATGATATCGTCGAAGATGGTGAACACTGCCTAGTAGCCAAGGCCTAGTACACAGAGTATTCTAGGCCTTGGCTTCTAGGCAGTGGCTCTCAACTCAAGGGCTGTGCTACCGGAACACCGTAAGGTTATGGTGGCAGATTTTCTCCTTGATGGTGGTAAGCTACTTTTTGATAGCAAGTCAAGCGGAACATCGATATAATGTGCTCCTACTACCTGTGCAAATGCAGTAAAATATATAGAACTATACCTACATCAAACTAATCTCATGATGTGCCAGGAGCTAGAGACCGTAACTGCAAGTGGTAGGACAATCGAATTTGGGCTAGTACCTATGTTTTGCTATCATGAGTTAGCTTCTATAATGAAGGACTTAATAAAACAAACCTTGATGATTGTAACCATAGTATGGAGACCATGATTCGATAAACAAAGCAAAGAACGCCCTCCAGCTAGGCGGAGAGATGAATACGCAAGCTGACTGGCAGCGGTTGGAAACATAGAGCTGAAGATCGATCTCAGTGGCGTGCAGAAAGTGGGACCAATCCCTACATACCAAAATTAGTCCAACAGTGGACAAATACTGGCTTTTAATGACGATGAAGATGAAGTACTATGGATTATTGAATTTAGATGTTTTGAATTTGAATTGAATTCTACTTACCGGAAAGTAAAATATCCGTACAATTCTGAGGATTAGTCATAAAGGTACCTACATACTTCTACGTATGTAGACTACAAATTAAGTTGGTGCTAAGCGTTAAGGGCGACGATAACCGATGGGCGTCCATTAATTCCAGGAATTAGTTGATTCAATTGACGATAGTTAACATGTAGGTCACTGCATTCTGTCGTTTCATTCAAGAACTTCAAATAAAGTGCACTAGAAAAATATAAAGATGTTCAACAGTCGGCGAGAGGGAAAGAGAGAGAGAGAGAGGGAAAGATAGAGATTATCACAGAAATATTAATAATAATTAATATTTCTGTGGAGAATATAATTGAACTATTTGGAAGTCCGCGGATTGAGACAGTTGCACTGTTTGGATTGGACTCAAGTCAGTCGTTCAGAATCAGAATCTAAATAAAACATGAAATAATGATAATTAAGGCTGGCATCTCAAAAATGTCTCTATCCTAGAGCTAATAATCCCACAAAATACTGTCCTATAAAAAAATCTCATAGAAATGGACGGTCCCTACAAATAAAACAAAAATCTATCATAATCACATTAGAAACGTCGGTCGGTGCTTTGTGAGTCACCTCATCATAGATGAAGTTAAGTTTTTATAGTGGTAGGACTTCTTAAAGGAACTGCTGCATATTTCAAATATCCGATTTTTTAGAGAGTTATGTTCCAAATAAAATTTAAATAAATAACATATGTTTATTTCAAGCGTCAGATACTCATACGGCATTACAATTATTAAGAAAATAAAAAAAATAAATGTGTAAATCCAGTTGTAATTAAACTAAATTTAACAGCACTGAAACTCTTGTCGTTTTTGTATTACTTTAGAGTTGAAAAACAATGACAGCACTATTTTTCGTATTATCACATAGTTCAGTTTGGTAAAAGGCACAATAAAATCGGCATTGTGACAGTTTGAAGTACTTTGATGCGCCTGAGATACGCTGAGGTACCTCAGGCGGATCAGCCTGGGACTAGAATTTGCGTAGTATCTGTTAAACTACTTATATTAGTTATACTTATACTAAAACTCTACGTAATAGTAATAACATAATACGAAACATCTTAAAGGAGCCTGCCCACTACACTGTACCATACGACCATAACTATATAGGTACCATGAACGTATCAGGCTCGGCAAGAAACATTTAAATATTTGTTGACGCACGGTCCACGGCACGCGACGGTGACGAAACAGTCTAGTATAGTCACTAAAAAACTCTAGTGGGCATTGTCTCATACTTTTTAATACAAAGAAGATATTCAGCAGATTTCACAAAAAGAGGAAGTTCTCAGTTTGACTGTTTTTTCAACCAATTTTCCAAAAAGGTTCTCAATTCGTCTGTATGTTTTTTTTAATGTATGTTACGCGATTTCTCCGTCAATTGTGAACCGATTTTAATGATTCTTTTTTTAATCGGTAGGGTACGTTTCCGAGGTAGTCCTATTGTAATTTCATTGAGATCTGATAAATATCTTCAGAGATATGACGATAAACGTCTTAAACTTGCTACTGAAATTGACTCGCGGGGCATGGATGTCGGTTGTTTAGTATTTAAACTATCTTAATTATTACCTCAGAAGTACTCAAAACTCCGACATTTGTGAAAAGATTTGAAAAATTCTTTATATGATTGAGTGACTATATTTTCCGTTTAGTTTCAATGTAATTTCATCGAGATCTGATGAGTATTTTCAAAGATATCGAGGGCTTCATAACAAATGGGCGTACAAGCAAGAGCGTGTTTTGTACTATCTATAGCATTAGAAAATTTAAAACATTTTTTCTTGTACGCCCATTTGTTATGAAGCCCTCGATATGGTGATAAACACCTCAAACTTGGTATCGATACTGACTAGCGCGGTGTTCGAAATCAGTTTTTTCGTTTTGTAAACAATCTTAAATTATATCTGTCACGTTCCTTGCACGGCCGTGGTATGTATGCTACGGTGTAGTGGGCAGACTGCTTAATTTTTTTCTAAACTTACCTTGAACTTGTTCGGTTTCTATGCGTCATTATTATTGTAACACAAAAAACTCGGGTACCCTCAGGAATGCGCGTTCCCGCACGTTTCGGGACTATGGCTCGTTTATCGAAATAAGAATCAGGCCCGTTAGGGATTTCTTTATCCATCACAAAAACAATAGCATTTTGTCGAGAATAAAGCGAATGAGAAAAGATATCCGTAAATAGCAAGATTTAGGGCTCGAGAAACCTGGCTTTGGTTTAGTTCCGAATAAAAGTATTTTGGAGTATTCTGATAAGTAAGTATTGGAGCTTGGGGTTGTTATACACTAAGGAGAGGAAGCCTGTTGTTACCATTATAATTTTAAGAATATTATCTGATTGTATACTAAATATACCTATGTATTATTAGGAGAACATAAACATTTGCCTACTTGTTTTTAAGCTTGTTAAAAGTTTTAAAGCATCTTAAATTCTGAACTCGAACCACTAAATGCTAATGATCAATCTATGCTTGACTTGAATCATCAAATCAAACGACCAAGTACACAATGATTTTTTCTGTATTTCGAGCGTTTTAGATTTTACTGTCGGTCTACAAGTTAAACAAGTTACTAAACATTATTAATTAAGCCAGGTATGGCAAAAAATTGCACTTATTATGTAAAGAAATATAATTTTTGGACGACTTTTAACACGTTTACCTACTGCGGCAAGTAAAATTATCATTCTTCATCTGGTGCGGTGGCGGGCCGAAATGCGCCCCCAATGATATTTCCGCCAGTGCGTGGCAGTTCTTTCTAGACCCACCAGAACTAGGATAGATTAAAAATTGCTATAACTTTGTGGACCGCAAGATGAAATATATATTTGTCTCTGTCGAATTTTTACAAACACCTGAGATAATCGTTTCGCACAAGCGAGAGGGACAAAGGTTTCTTCGTCCGCACCAGCTGAAGTACAGCGGTAGGCCAATATCGGCCTGTTACGCAGTGAGCGTGTTAAAATCTAAAATAGAATATGAAATATACCACCTATCTTAAGTTCTTAAAAATATCCAAAATAATTTTTAAAATTTAAACTTGCTTGCATTGTTGTTATGATACAAGATACGAACACTAAAAGAAAATGTCAGTGAACCTCCGTAATCCGAATAAATTATAAAATGGCTCCTCGTAATCCTCGTATGAGCCCTAACCTAGAAACTGCCTTAGGTAATTTAGTAATCTTATCATTTGGTATCAGAGAAATGGTCCTAATTGTCCGACGCACCCGAATCACACATTTATTATCTCTAATCTTTTTGTTTACACCTTACAATTGAGGTTAAAATATCAACGAACATAGTCAAATGAAGACGTGTTTTAACTTTATTATTTTTGTTGACATTTTAATACATTTCCAACAAAATGTCTAAAGAAAATGTTTGAGATTTAGCATTTGTAACAACGCGAGTATTTTTAGTTTTGTCCATGTCATATTTTTACCAATTTTATCGATTTTGTGCACTAACTTATATTATACATATATTAAAAATATCAAAGACTGGTTTTATGTGAACAGAAACTACGTAAAATGCATTTTCTTAAATCAGTACCAAGTTTAAAATAATAACCTAAAATATGTTTATATCTATCGATAAAACTGACTAACAAAATGATTTGATAGTTGAACAAAGTGAACAAAAACAAAGACCTTTTAAATTTAAAAACTGAAGAAATACTGGCCATTACATAGTCAAGTAAAAGATAACACTCCCAAGTGTGAAATCCTGCTGGTCGAAAATAAAATCAAAAACCACCGATTTTCGAAGTTCTTTACTACGTAAACAATACTGCAGTCTCTAATACTGGCAAAAAATAAAGTGAAACACAATAATCCAGTGTCAAAGGCCAGCGAAAATACCTTCGGCCTTGAAGAAAAAAAAACTGTGATATAGAACTGGCCAACAAGAAAACTTCGGAGAAAGAAATCAAACTTTTCAAAATGCCTTCGGTTTTGGGCATGGGCCCATTTAGCCAGCCGGAGTGGAGTGACTCGAGTGACTCGCTGGAACCGGCTCCACTGCCCCAGTTGGGGTATTTCGTGCCGGTGCGATGCAGGTGTCAACGGAGCTCGTCGCGTCACGTGTGTCGGAGAAGCAGAAGGTAAGGTGCTTGTGACACTGACAGGTGATGTGATCGTCGTTTTGTGTTCCGTTCTAGCGTAGCGTTCTAGCATCAGCATCCGACTTTGTACTATAGTGGCCAAGAAGGTTATACATTATTTTTTATATTGGCTAACGCATCAAATGAATGAACTATATAGTTACTCATGTCTAGACACCCTCCATTTGCAAGGACAGGGTCAAGGTGAATTGCATCCATCTGATAGGTATGCAATACCTTTTTTTGTCTCTGTATTGTAATGTATGTCACTGACCGCTTATGTTTCATAACTAGCTCCTGTCAATCAAAAGGTTGTCTAGTAGAGATCGCTCTAAGCGATAAGACCGCCCATTGTCAAAGCAAATTTATTTTTGCTTGTAGATTACATATGTTTTGAAGTATTCATCTATCTATCTTTACCTAGGTAAATAGGCGTTAGTAAGCGCCTAAACTTTTTAGGCTCTTTCATGATTGTTCTGACTAAAGTATAGACCTTCAGTATAAAGGCAGGTTTCAGTGATTTGGCGTTCTCTCTTCTTCTCGTCTAAACTCAATTTCTAAAAATGACTAGCGCGGCATTTGAATTGTTTTTTTTTAGTTTTGTAAACGATCTTAAATTGTAAATTTTTGTTAAAAATCTCTACATGCTTGTCGACAGAGAATCTCCCCGATCGCGTCGCTCCGTGTCGCAATGTTCGTGCAACAGCATGTCGCGTCGGTCGTCTGTCGCCGCGTCGCCGCTGCCGACGCCACTGCCGCCGCTCAACAACACCGTCGAGATGTATGTCGAACCTGTCGTCGAAGATGTGAGTATGCTTTCTAAAATGATATGACCATCGCTATGACGATACCTGCTAATATTTCTTTAAGTATTCATCTTTATTAACAGCCAGTATTCGTCCACTGTTGGACATAGGCCTCTCCTATGGCACGCCACTGAGATCTTCAGCCATAGAAAAGATAATAATACGTGCTTCAGCTCTATGTTTTCAACCGTACCTTGCGTATATCATCGCTCTATCAAGCTGGAGGTACTTTTAGGTTAGGCTTTAGTTATTAGTTACATAATTTTCTTTATATGGTGGGTAGGTATCAACGCTTCAGATGCGAAAATTACGATTCTGCACATTTATCTACACTGGGATTGTAACTTCATGTATTTTAATTGATGCGAGTACTTTAACTGTAAAGAGACGGCCAAGTATCAAGCGGCAAGCATTTACATTTTTTTCTTGTCACGTGCCGCTTGACCGTCTTGGAACTCCTTTACATCAAACATTTCTAAATTAAATGTAATATCATTGATAATTTACAAAAAGTTAAAACAATCGAGCGATGCCCTTCTATTCCCTTTGTATTGGTACTTAATAGTACTTTTATGATAAAACTTACAGTTTTGCTGAAATACGCGAAAAAACTCATTTTTTGACCTTTGACCTTGAATAATATTTTTTCCATACACGGGAATGATGGGGAAGTTTTAAATATTATTTATAATTATTTTTTGAACAAATTTGCTGATTTTCAGCTTGTTGAGATTTAATGCACCTTCGAATGTCTAAATTGACCGGACTATAGGTAACGAAATACAGAAATAAGAAGATAAATCAAATACAAAAAAGATGTATCAAAAGTGTATTTGGTATAGTCATTTTGGCACACAACGTTGTATCATGGGCTCCAAGTCCAAATTCTGAAAGCAAATTAATGTCTGACTAAGTATATAATTCCCGAGCAATATCAGTGCCCTCATTCGTGATGTAGCTAAAATAGTCATTGCTTTTAGCGCCTCAAGCGACACATTTTGTTCCGGAAATCCATTTTAGTTACAATTTATGGGAACGATAGTATCTTTTATTCAGAGAAATGGAATTATGTGTTAGAGAAGAAAATATAAATAAATGTTGGACGAGATGAGTTTCGGTATGATGTTTAGCAATGTCGAAATGTAACGGTGGATTTTTGAGATAGGACTGTAAGAGCAGGTATTTCTTTAGTTGCAGCTACAGAAAAAAAAATTTACGATATTTTGAGCTACATCGGAATTCGTAAAAAACTGTGCAGTCAGCAAAAAAATGGGCAATTTGTACAAAACACTTTTTGATGCAATTCGATCCGATTTCCTATAGGGATCGAGACACTCTTTTAGAACATCTGAAGGGTTCTAGAAAAGTCAGAAATCCCAAAATCTTTCCATATATTTTGTACCAGATGAAAAATTTAATTTTAGAAATTGATGATTGATGATTTTGAAAATCTTTTTTTTTATGCCAATCGATCCTGTTTTGTAAGGAGATTAAAACATTTTATTGGATCAATTGATGTTGGAATACTAGAAATGTCAGAAATTGTAGAAGTAAGTTGAAATCTTATTTATGTTTAGTGAAGTTTTTGCTTTTTTTTTTGAGCTTTCCAGTATTCTAAACTCAGTGAGCCTCAAAGTGTTGATGATAAAATCCTTTGGTATCAAGAAATATGTTTGGAAAATTACAAATTTTTCCATCTCCTACATTTTTTTTGTGATTTCTGGCTTTTCTAGTACCCTTACCTCAGTTGGTCCGGAAGAGTGTTTTGATATATAAGGAAGCGGATTGATATCACCAAAAACATTATTTTATGTAAATTACCTATTTTCTATAAATGCAATCAAAAATAATGGACAGTCTCCTCAGCACGTTTTACTGTAGCTACATCGAAAGACGTACATGCCCTTACAGTCCCATCTCTAAAATCCACCATATAGATTAAGGTACCTATGTAAAAAAGATAAATTACGGACGAAATATTGCTAAAAGAGTAAGAAAGATTTTTGTAGAAAATAATTTGGATAGTATGAAAACACCGACTTCACAGTCAGTTTCAGTAGAAAGTTGGAGATGTTTACCGCCATATCTCTGAAGACACTCATAAGATCTTGATCAAATTTACTAAAGAACCACACATATTCAAGAGTAATTCAAATCGGTCATTGCTACTGAAACTTTCGCGCTAAATTTGAATATTCCGAACAAACTCGTAGTTTTATACAATGGGTTGCGGAATTCATCATCATCACCATTATCAGCCGGTGTCCGTCCACTGCTGGACTTAGGCCTCTCCCAAGGTGCGCCACTGAGCCCGATCTTTTTTTTATTTATTTTAAATAATTATTAACAAAACATTAAGTATGGGTTCCCTTCATATCCAAAACATAATATGAATGACCAGTGTTAGTTCACTGCTGGACGTAGGCCTCTCATCCCGAGATACGTCACTTAACCCGATCTTCGGCTCTTCTTTCCCGCTCCACCTGGTCAAAGGACATCCTACGCTACATTTGCCGATTCCGGTTCCTACTCTAGGACAAGTCTGTTCCAATGGTTATCAGTGAGATATGACCAGCTCACTGCCACTTCAGTTTGCTAATCTGTTATCACTTTAGCTCTCTGGGAAATTACTTCTTTCCGGATTCGATCCCGCAGAGAAACACCGAGTATTGCTCTCTCAATAGTTCGCTGAGTGAATTTAAATTGGTGTACTACACACTCACAGTTCGACGTGAGTGTCTACGTCTCGGCTCCGTATGTCATGTAGGTAGGACGCACCGATTAAAGACATTTGTAAAAAAGAAATTCACGGACGATATTAACATGAACATTATCTAAAAAATACATTATTTGGTGATGTTTTCATACTCGCAGGGTATGATCGATTTTGGTCAGAAACTCGCTCTTTGCTCTGTTACAATACAATTTGTTGAAAAGGATAGCATTAATGAGATCTAAATATTTATTGATATGTCTGAATTACGCTTTATATAGCCAAATATTCTTATTATGTTTTTTATTGCCAACAGACGAGAACTTTCTTGACTACTATCCGGCTGGATAGTAGTCAAGAAAGTTTCATCAGTTCATCAGGCTTGATATCAATTGGCCTGGCTAGCTACCACCCTCAAGTTAGAAAATCTGTCGCCAAACATCTAATGTGTTCCGGCAGCTATCCTTGAGAGCCAGTTCCCATTCTAGGCCTAGCGTGCTTACCATCTTCGATCGCATCATCACTTAACAACAGGTGAGATAGTGGTCAAACGATAGACTATACGATATAAAAAAAAATCGATGATGCGGTTAGAGATGAAGTCTTTTAAATTAATTTAAGCCCACCTTTTCTAACTTATTTTTGTACTACTCAGCTTCTTACCTAGTTAACTTTGACATCGTACTTAATTAGAACTTTTCTCATAGACTTGACGATATGTTCCGGCTTGCTGTAGAAGTATTTGCTATTCTGACTACCTTCTTCATTGTATATGTATTTGTCAACCGTTCCTCTTGGCGTTAGGAATAGGATGCTGAAAGTAACAAAACATTTGTAGCCATAGGATGCTGAAAGTAACAAAACATTTGTAGCCTTTCGAGAACTCCGTTGGCGTAAAGGATAGATAGCTGCTTGACTTCTAAGCGAGAGATCGCTGGTTGAAATCCTTGCATGGGTGTTCGTCCATATTATATCGATGTTCCGCCTGATTTGCGACCAAAAAATAGCTTACCATCATCAAGTAGACAATCTGCCTTCATAACCTTAAGGTGTTCCGGGAGCACACAGCTCACATAGCTTGAGAGTATTCTAGGCCTAGCGTCTTCACCATCTACATCATCGCTTACCACCAGGTGAGATAGTGGTTAAACGCTAGCCTATAAGATATAAAAAAGCCTCTTCGGCTTGTGTTTGGGGCCTATACTTTTCAAGTTAGTACTCATCTATCTACCTTTATAATTCTACTGTAAAGCAATTATTGGAAGTATAAATTGTTTAAATGACCCAACATTATCGAAAACGCCAGAATGTTGTGTTGGATCATTTCTTCCCTAGCTACTTGCGATATAACACTACATATTATTGCCATATCTACGAGTATAAAACTGGCTTGGGTAACAGCCACAAACGCATCATAATAATAATGTACCGTGTATAATAATTTACCGTGGAATATATGTGCCGTCCGGCGCAAAAGAGCTTTGTTGCGGCTCATCATCGTCTGACAAATTCACCATAACAAAGTTCTTACTCAAACTCAATATCTCCTTAGATGAAGCTATCCTTTCTTTCAATTTCTGACAAGATGGGCACCAGGATTTGTGTATGATTACCATCACCGGCTTCTTGTGATGTGAAGCAATCTTTATACCCGCTGAAAGAGATTCCGCCCAGACAAAACTGCCGAAACCTTCATTTTCCCTTTCTCTCGGCTTAGCACAGTAGACTCCGTTTACAAGATACGCAAATAGGGTTCTTGCGATACTGCCAGCCGACATAGTTTTGGTAGGGTCACAAGGCACTGTAAGAACAGTGAGAGCTAACGATTTACATTTTTAAAATTTAGCGGTATGTGTCATAGGTAGCCATTTTGACACAACAATTTTAATTTGATTTGACGCTCTCAGACGCTTTTTTGACAAGACTTCGATCAAATTTTCACGTTGGCTGACGGTCCAATTTTGTTTGTACTCTTAGCTCCTTTTACCGCCATCTTGCGAAGCCTTGTGTAAACTAAGTGGAACTTAGAACCGTAATTTCGTTGCGTTGCGTAGCTGTAGGTTGGTTTTAACTCTACTGTATTGAAGTTATTCGTTTTCAAACTGCATGTACAGATGGCGCAGTATGTCGGTTAAAGCACATTTGCAGCAAGTTGATAATATATTATATTAGAAATAGCGCCGCGGTGTTTTTGTAGGAAATATCGTGGCTTATATATCATTAATTTAGCTATTTAACTAACTTAATTATATTTTAAGCTTTTTAAATAATTTCAACTCAAACTACCTACTTGCTATTAGAGGATTCATTATTCTTATTCTAATAACATAGTATAGTCATAATACCTAGGTACCTATTTTTAATGCTTACATAAATTAATTACCAAACGATTCCTTGTAATTGGAGCTTTATCATAATCTCATAATGTATAGTAGCGAAAATAGAATGCAAACATGCTTTTCTAGAAGGATGATAGAGGAAGATGGTAGTGGGATAAGGGGCGGCACTAAACAAATGACTCTAGTCTTTGCAAGGTTGCGCAACTATCTCGGCCCTATAGGTTGTATGCTTTGATTAAAAGTTTGTATGTATCTTGGTACGAGCATATCCTGACATTCCCGAACCGTTTTTCGAAATGCCTGGATACATTGGCAACTCAGGCTCAGTGGCGCCAGAGTTATGACATTTTTAGTATTAGTATGTTATTGCTATGTCCGCTATAATTATACGAAAAACAGAATAATGTTAAAATGAAGATTAAATCCCATATAAGAAAACTTTTTTCATGCGTTTTTTGCTCGATCTTATGAACCGAATCGAGAAAGTTCTTAGTGTTCGGATTCCTACTCGTGTGAGTCCGACTCGTACTTGGCCATTTCCTAGGAAAATGGGCTAATGATATAGTGCCCCGGAGACGGTAATTCGAAATTGTCAATGGGCTTCAATCAATATTTCCATCATTCGCTTTTCACTTCGTAGTTGCGAATGACAATGTCTTAAATTGCCTCTACACCTAGGATGATGGATTGTAATCCATCATCCTAGCTCTACACTGTAGACGATCACTTGGTCCATCAATGACATGAAAATTGACAATTGCGAATGACCATCTCCGGGGCACTTAAGATACGGTAGGTGTTCACGCAAATTAAATACGTAAATTGTTCACGTAAATTGCGCAGAAATTCGAAAAAAATTTTGTTCAGTCATATCCTACGCAGGTCAAAAGCTTAATCATTTGTAATACATGAAGTTGTAGATTTTGTTGCTAGTTACCTAGGAAAAAAAATCCCTATTCATAGCATTGAGTTATATATTTAAATTGTTTCCTACTACTTAGCTAGCTAGTGGTTGTAAAGTTGCAAGAGCAAACTTTATAGGAGTTAATTATGTTGATTCTAATCATAACATCAAATTCATAATTTCGTCAGATTTTCTCATCCATTTGCAAAATCGATGCACCAGAGATTGTCACGAATGATCTTAAATACATAATGAGAGCGCTTTTCAAATTCGCTCGCATGCAACGCCCGTGCGTGCGCGCATCTTTTTCTCTCATTTTCAACTAAACACATAGCTATGTCGATACGTCACGCTCCATGTACCCTATTGGAAAAAGCAGATAAACTATGATAATTAATGTAATGTGCACATATGGCTCGCAACTCGACATTCTTGTTCCCAAACACGCATTTCACACAGTGACAACAATGGCGACGCCCGCGCATCCCGGGGTTCTAAAGATTAAACGCATTAATCTATTAGATCTCGCTTAGCTGAAATAAAACTCACTACCAGTGGCTTATTTTTTATTTTTCTAAAAATAAGTACTACTTTTACTAAGTTGTGTTTGGGATTGTGTCGCGGGGTTTTAATCTGTGAAATTTTATTGTGAAATATGATCAATATGTACGGGAAGCCAGGGCGGAACAGGAGTTTGTACGGCACCGTCAGATCGATGGTGCCCTCAAGGGCGACGCCAATGGCTTCAATGGATGATATATTTTACACACCACCATATTTCTACCACATTCCACCACCGAAGCCTTTGAACACCTTCCCTGGAAGAAAGAGGCGGAAACGGGTGAGTATATACTACTAAACTACCATTGAAGAGATTTTATTACAGCAAGTAATCGTAGAGTATCGTAGCGTTGGACGCCCTGTGACTAGGTAGAACGATGACGTTAGCAAGTTAGCTGGAAAGAGCTGGATAATAGTAACCATAAATCAATCTCAGTGGCACAAGTGGTGTCAGTGATGTCACAGAACAGATAATAATGTGGCGTGCAGTTGAAGAGGCCTATATCCAGCTGTGGACTTCGTGTAGACTGATGATGGTAATGATGATAACTCATTTTAAATTTTAATAATGTTATCGATAAATATGAATCACAAATTAATTTAGTTTTAGGAGAGGAACTAACTCTTAATAAGCATAAAGTACCTATTTAGTACTATGTCTGTCCAGTATATATTAATTATGAGCCTATGGCCTGTGGGCGGTGACTGGTGAGACTTCCCTTCTTCTAATTATTCAAGTAAATAATAGCGCTACGCAAAATATAAATCAAATACTATAATATTTTGTATGTTTATGTAGGTATTTTATTATAATATATTATTGTAGTACTTATGTAGGGTTTGTGTTAAATTGTTATTGACTGTAGTGTTTACATTTATTTAATGAGATTCTATCTTTTTAAAATTGTAAAATTTTAAAATTAATTTTAGCAATCATTTTATAATTTTTTTTTCTTTTTACACAAAATTACATTTTAAATGTTAAATTGTAACTTTATTCTAAAATGTTACTCGTCTATAATTTTATGTGCATGCAGTCTTCGCCTGTAATTATAATAACATTTAGCATAAGAGTACTAATATTTTTATTTTAAAAGGTTCATAACGATGATTATTATGTTGGCGATCTATTAATAAATAAATAAATATTTTTTTTTAATATTTTTTTATCAAATTACGCAATTCGAATACAATACCTGCAAAAATCCAATATCTATTAGTTGTCGGTGGCCCGACCGCATTTATGTAACTATTTAATAAAATATGTAATGTAATATGTATGTAACAAGCTTCTGTCCATCTAAATATTGTCTGGTAGAGAACGCTCTAACTAAGCCATAAGACCGCCCATTAAATGTTCAAACCGAACAAGTTTTATCTTTGTTAAGGTTGTATTTTGTGAGGCCTTGTCTTCACAGTGATATTTCACAGCGCGATTTTTATTCTAGCTATTTAAATTCCGGGGCAATTTGCATCAAATCACAAATTTTCTCGCGCGTTTTTTTTCGCCAGTGCGGATATACGTCCAATATTTCACAGAATTGCGAAAAAAAATCGCGCTGTGAAAAATCACTGTGCGGATAGCGTTTTGACTTTATTTATTTTTTTGTTTCGTATGCAATAAAGTGTTCATCTATTATCTGTACCTATAAACTAATCATCCGTAGGTCTTAAGTCTTAATCCTACAGGTGATTTTTGGTTACTACTTAGTATGTACTAGTACTAAACAACCACTGGTGGCGGGCTTCGGCCGCAGGACGGTATCTTTTCTGTACTTCGGCTGTGTCTCGAACCACAAAACAAAGATAAGCCGATGCTTGGCGCTGGCCAGCTTGGAAATAAGGTTATAGAAAATAAGGAGAAAGTTCGCTTTGGGGATGGATCTAAAGAAATTTGTGCTGCGCTGTTCTTGATGATGATGAGTTTTCATACCTCAAGGTCCCGCTTCATTTTTGCGTTTCCTCTGGTTATCTATAAACTGAGACATTACATTGTAAGATATATAGAACGATGCTGAAAACACTGCAGCATCGATAAACAGCTTCCTATAGTTCATATTAAGATATCAATTCAATTGGAAATTTTCACTGCCTACAAATTGGCTCATGTTTTGGATTTTTCTGTCGGTAGTTTTTGTTCAGGTCTACTGGAAAAACAGGGTCTACTGTGATCTATTATATATTATAGTGGCAAATGACTAACTGATGTCTGACAACACTGACTTTTATGACAGAAAAAGGTTCAGAAATTTAGCCATAGATTAAAAGAAGGTCAGATCAGACCTTCGAGCATTTACCAATGGAGACGTTAACGCAAGGCGTACCCCTCTGCTGGCCATATAGCCAAGCCATTATTGGCCATATGAGCGTGCGTAACTACGCTATATTTTTAATACTGTGTGCGTGTTTCAAGCTAGTGTGCGGGATCGTTAAAGTGAGTGATTTGTGTGTGTGCAATGCGTGTTTCCCTCGTCCCCCGTAAGTATCGGCAGAAAAAAATATTTACGGATTACAACGTTAACATCTCCATTGGTAAATGCTCGAAGGATCAGACAGAAGATAGTTTTGTAACCCTATTACTGAGACACCGCTGTCCGTCTGTCTGTCTGTCTGTCTGTCTGTCCGTCTGTCCGTCTGTCACCAGGCTATATCTCATGAACCGTGATAGTTAGACGGTTGAAATTTTCACAGATGATGTATTTCTGTTGCCGCTATAACAACAAATATTAAGAACAGAACAAAGTTAAAAATTAATGAAAAGTTTAAAAAAAGTTTTTTATGATAGCGCTAGCATCAAAGATATCGTCTTTACCTTAATCTGAATCTCGGAAGCGGCTCCAACGATTAAATAAAATTTATTATACAGAGGATTTCGGGGGCGATAAATCGATCTACCTAGGAGTCATTTTCAGAAAATGTTGTTTTATTCGTGTTTTCAATAATCAACTTTATTGATAATCAACTTAAAATATGACTCTTCCCGACATATATTGGCAAGTAGAAGTAGCTTTAGTGTTACTGTGTCGGTAAAGCAGTTAGTTGCTCTCAATTAAAAAAAATAGTATTATTATTCGTCAATAGATGTCGGGAAGAGTCATATTTGACTGTTTAAGTGGCAAAAAATTCCGAGCAAAGCTCGGTCAACTACATATTTAATAATATTAATAACTACAATTACTACTATTACTATTACTACTATATAATACTATTCTACCTTTGTGTTAACGTTTACTTAGTTGGTGTTAGAATTTCGTTAGAAATTCGTTAGATGGCGTTCGGAACCCTCCGTTTGCGGGACAAAAGTCTGACTCGCACTTGGCCAGTTTTATTTTAGTTTATATTCTTTCTGGAATACAAACAAGCAAGACTCTTGTCTGATTGTAAACGATATTTAACGTTTGTCCACAGATCTAGAATTTCACTACGTTTAGGACCAGTTTCACCGGTTCCTGATAGCGCTAATATGAAGAAATTTGACAGATTTTTTTCAGCTTTTATATGACATCATGTGTCAGATAACTATCTAACGCATTATCAAGAACCGGTGAAACTGGCCTTTAACGTAGTGAAATCCTAAATCTGTGCGTTTGCCTTAGAGTCCCCGCAGACTACAAACTTTCTGTCGGCCGATAGTTTGGTCGGCTAATCAGTATGAAGATGTATGCAGATGCGCACATTACAGAGATTCAGTATCGGCCGATAAAAAAGTTTGATGGACTTCATCACGACTTCCTTCAAACTAACCAACCCAACTGTTTTGTTGGCACAGTGTGCGCACGAACAGGCCAACTCGACTAAACTATCGGCCGATAGTAAGTCTGTAGTCTGCGGGGACTTTTAAAAAGATTGAAAGAGTCCCGTTGGCGTACAGAATAGATGGCTTGACTTATAAGCGAGAGGTTGCCGGTTCAAATCCTAGCACGGGTGTTCGGCCACAGAACAAAACAAAAAATCCGCCGCCCTAACCTTACGACGGTGCTCCGGCAGCACACAGCCCTTGAGAATCAGAGTATTCTAGGCCTAGCGTGTTCACCATCTTCGAACACATCGTTGCTTACCACCAGTAAAGAAAGTATATATAAGATATTATAAAAAAAAGATAAAGTAGCACGCGAAACTCTGGCAAGGCTGCAACAACTTTGTGCGTTAATGCATTGCGTCCGTACCCTATACATGGAAATATTGAGTTATGCTTCTAATTAATTTGAGGTGGGGGCGATACGTCATGCACAGACGTCCCGCTTGTGGTATATTGTGCATTTCCCCTTAACAGTAAAGTAACCAAGCCATCCCAGGTCCTATATCAAGCGAAGGTAGGCCCTGAAGTCGCTGGCATAACGTTTCCAGTGAAAAAGATAGTGTTGGTGTTGATGATGATGTTGTTTAACTTTTTTATTATTTTCATTATGGCTTCACACGTTTAGCCAGTGTCAACTGTAAAGTATTAAAATTCTTCAAGATTTTGTAAATTCAAGTAACAAAGTTTAGTCTAAAGTCATATTTCAGGTCAAGTCGAAGTCATAGTCTAGCCCAAGTCGTATCCTAAGTAAAGATGTGGACTTTACTGAAGATTTTGTTGGATGGATGATTGGAATTTTGGTGAGAACTACAAGGCTTAATATACTAATCGTGTGGAGCCATTATGATATTTTAAAAATGTACTATCGATAATTTATCGATATTAATTTCACTTTACAACGTCTGCCATTTGCAAAAAACTGTCAATAATTCCAAAGACCCTAATATGTAACTATGTGGTAATGTATGATACCGAGGCACCAAATTATTTATATTTGGTGCCTCTGTATATGTTATCGACATAAGCCATTGCGAGAACCCCGAGAGAACGCCTTAAGGAATGGAATTCCATGGCGTTTTCTCGGGGTATGACTATGCGGTTTTCAACCGAATTTTGGAGGAGGTTCTCATTTCGTCTGTTTTATTTTCTTTTTTTTTGTGTGTACGTTACGCGATTACTCCGTCAATTGTGAACCGATTTGAATGATTCTTTTTGTAATCGGTAGGGTACGTTTCCGAGGTGGTCCCATTGTAATTTCATCGAGATCTGATAAATATCTCCAGAGATATGAAGATAAAGGACTTCTTCTCGAACTTGCTACAGAAATTGACTCGCGGGGCATTAAAGTCGGTTGTTTTAGTTTTTAAACTATCTTAATTATCGATAACTGCCATTTAGGGCATCTCTCGCTCTCACTCGCAAGTTAATGGCATTCTCAGGGCAAGCTACATCTTGGAAGTTGGACCTCATCCTCACTAATATGATACCTACAATAAACTGAAAGAATGCAAGGTACAAAAATGTATTGCCTGACTCATATATTTATCCCAATGTTTTCATAGACCTGCCGCTGTACTAGCAGTGCATTATCTAAAGTGGGCGTAACCTGACATATTTATTATAACAGATCGCATGCATTGCGTTATGTTACAGTAAACAAACCGCCAAATTAATATTGGATTCATTGAATGTATTGAGTTTGAGTTTATGAGATATTTCAATACCGACATAATAGAATTTTAGTTTTTTGGATGGATACAAATTGTTACCCTTTTTACGTATATATACAAAAAGCTAGTTAATTTGTAATAATCTGGCCAAGTGCAAGTTGGACTCGCACTCGTAGGGTTGAGTTGACACAGTTGAGTGTTTTAAAAATATTATTTTTCGTCGCCAAAAAATTACGTTTATTTTTCATAGTGTTTGTATGAAAAACAAAGTTATATTTGCGGTTGCTATATCTAAAAAACTGACTATATCTCGATCAAACCAATTCTCGTTGAAAGTGTTTATTGAGATCTACAGCATATATTTTTAGGGTTCCGTACCTCAAAAGGTAAAAAAGGAACCTTTATCAGATCACTTTCTTGTCCGTCTTTCCGTCTGTCTGTCTGTTTGTCTGTCCGTGTGTCACCACCGATTTTTGGACGGGGACGGGGACGGGTGGCCTTAGCAAGTTGACATTTATACCAGATACTGAGGTCTATAGTCCCTATTAGGTGTATAAAAACCACGGTATGATAATCTAAAAGATATGGGCACATTTTCGGGATTATGGGGATTTTCGCGAAAACTTGTAAGTACCAAAATTTACCTTAATTTTCAACTTTTTTATTTTTCGGAATTTTTCATTTACCTGTGCTGTAAGACCTTGCTTGAACCGGAAGTACCCTATAGCTTTTGGGTACGAAAACCTATAGGGTACTTCCCGTTGACCTAGAATCATGAAATTTGTCAAGAAGCTAGGTCTCATAGCACAAATAAAGGAAAAATTCCAAAAAATTTAAAAAAATGAAAAGTAAAGGGTGTCCCCATACATGTACATAGATTACGCCAATTAAGATAGGCCTTCGAGTTATATGAGCGCTCATACAATTTAGAGGTCTAGCTTAATTAGTACCTACCAACGTTGGTACGGAAGCCTCGGTGGGCGAGTCCAACTCGGCCGGTTTTTTATTTTTGAATATTGATAAATCTTTTACAGTAAGGGAGTGAAAAATCTAGATTTTTCATTCCCTTACTGTAAAAGTTAGGGAGTGAAAAAGGGGGTCACACATTTTACCACTTTAGAAGTGTCTATCTTTCAAATAATTTACTTTGAGAAAAAATGGTTTTAGAGGCTTCTAAAACCATTTTTCTTAAAGTCAATGTCATTTTTAAACACCTATCTATATACGCCCCACGCCGCACGTATAGGTTTGAAGAAAACATTTTTTTAGTTTCAGTTGCATGTATCGGAAGCCCCCCAAATAAACAAAATGAAAAAAGAAAAACAAATATATAACAACAGTATAAAAATCGTAAACTGGTTCACAGAATACACCTATCTACCAAGTTTCAACTGTGAAGTCTTAATAGTTTCGGAATAAAGTGGCTGTTACATACGGACTGACAGACAAACATGACGAATCTATAAGGGTTTCGTTTTTTGCCATTTGGCTAAGGAACCCTAAAAACGGCATGTTGTATTCACGTAACATAGGCATCTCTGTGTATGTAGACAAATACATAGTTTGGAACTTTGGAAGATACATACAAGCCTTTAAAATGCTAGAAAATCTTAATTTTTTTTTTTGCGTAGCTTTTGACTTCTTTCTTGTGTGGTTGTGTGCGAGGATAGAGAACATGTGAAAACTTAAAATCAAGAAATTTTCTAACTTGAAGGTGGTAGCTGGCCAGGCGGACACTAGATAGTGTCTTACTACCATGCATGGGTTGGGGGTTTCTTAACGATGTTTTCCTTCACTGGAGGGCCACTGTGAAAAGCGCACATAACTTAAACCATATTTATTGCTGCTCTACCTTATGCCTATCTCTAATAGAATATGTTCTAGGACTAGGCTTCCAGTCGCCTTTCGCAACCAACACACACACAACTAATATAGACTGATGATGATGATGAGTATTGTTTGTTCAGTTTTTGACTTATTTGTTAGGTACCTTTTTACGGCTTAACGGCTTGACTCATTTGGTTTATCAGATAGACGGCCATGTACTAGTGGAACAGGTGGACATGAAAAGTATGCCATCTACATGACAAAAAAAATAATTTAATAACTAGAACACAAAATCGTAAATATTGTAGAAATAAATCTATTGAAGCAGGGCTGTAACAGTGACAATATTTTAAGTAAGGCTTCAGTGAAATATTTTTTTCTTTGTCTGAACACTTTGCCTTAACCGTTGGCCAATGATGCAACATCCCTGCCTCAATGTATTAAGTATAAGTAAATTTACTACAAAACACTATAGAGCAACACAACTGGACAATAATCGGAGAAGCATGGGTAGAAAAACGTCGGGTCCATATAGCACTGTGTTTCAGCAGCTGGTTTTGAATTTCTTATAGGGCAATTAACCTACTCAGGTAGCAATCCCATGCTCTGCTCTTGTGGTTCCATTCTACCAACTGTTCTTGCTGTATCTTTGACTTTCTTTTCAACTTCATTTCTCGAAGCCACTTGAGCCACTTCAGATGGTCGTGGATACGTTCGTCGAAACAAAGAAAATGTGGGTACATTGAACAAGCCGTAAGAGTAAGCAACGCAAGAAGTCATGGACATTACTAATACAATAAATTTTAATTGCTCCCTTTTGTCCATCGCCAAGTTTCTCTGGATATTACTCGTATGTAACTGCATTACAAGCTAACGGTACATGTTAAATAAATATCTTCACTTCTGAATCCCAGGTTTTCCTAATGTCATGTTGACATTTAAATTTCATAGACTATTTTGGTTCTGTTTTGCTTCTGACTTGAACTACTTCTACTGACTACTTCGTTGAAAGTTTTATTGCTTGGTCTCTTGCTGATGATCCGGGATATGAAGGCTTCGTGGGTTTCGTAGATTATCACAGATCACTAAGAAAGGCTCCGAGGTTGTTGCGCTATTTCACTGATCTTCGACGCCTTTATCAAAAAATTAATTTGGAAAATTTGCTTGAATTTTGATAACCTAAACCGCAATCTAAAGATAATCTAATCTATAATTCTGCACTTATTATTTTTTCTGAGTTACATAATAATGATATGCGGCAACTACAGTTACGGAAACTATAAGAGCTTTAGCAATTTGCTCCATTTTACAAAATATAAAACAAAATGTGCAATTGAAGTGTAAAAACCACCTAGATTTTATAAAATTCCATAAATCTAGATGGTAGCGAAGAAATGATGAAGTTAATTAGCCAATAATAAAATTAAGATAGTTTAAAAACTAAAACAACCGACTTCCATGCCCCGCCGTCAATTTCAAGTCAATTTCAGTAGAATTTTCTAAGCTTTTCTAGCACTTTCAAATTTCAGTAGCATGTTTCAACGTTTATCATCATATCTCTGGAGATGCTTATCAGATCTCGATGAAATTAAAATGGGACCACCTCGAAAACGTACTCTACCGATTAAAAATAAACTGGCCAAGTGCAAGTCGGACTCGCACTCGTAGGGTTCCGTACCACACTACAGTATTTTATAAGATCGAGCAAAAAATACCACTATCATTTGTCGCCAGCAAAAAATAATAATTAAAAAACCTTTCGTTTCTTATAACGCCATCTAACGTCTAACAAAGGTGTTAGGGAGTTATCGACATTTCAATATAACGCCATCTATGGGACGTATACCTAACTAAGCGTTCATAGATGGCGTTAAATGCCGAAAAAAACACGTTTCTTGTATGGGGACCCTCTATTATCTTTAACTTTATTCTGTTTTTAGTATTTGTTGTTATAGCGGCAACAGAAATACATCATCTGTGAAAATTTCAACTGTCTATCACGGTTCATGAGATACAGCCTGGTGACACACGGACAGACAGACAGACAGACAGACAGACAGACAGACAGACGGACAGCGGAGTCTTAGTAATAGGGTCCCGTTTTACCCTTTGGGTACGGAACCCTAAAAAGAATCATTGAAATCGGTTCACAATTGAAGGAGTAATCGTAAACATACACAAAAAAAAAGAAAAAAAGAGACGAATTGAGAACCTCCTTCTTTTTGGAAATCCGTTAAAAAGTAACAGTTGACATAAGAGATCAAGATCACAGACCTAGGATGACGATGGCTTATTAGATCATAGGTTCGTTTCGTGGCACCAGAAAAACATATGAGTACCTAAGTGTTGTGTACTGCATGTATAGGCACAGAATAATGAATAGTACAAGGTATAGGCTTGGCACAGCACAATCGTCATTAATGAGACCATCAGTCACACCTTACATCGGCTATACTTAATTATATACTTCAGTTATATTTACGCAAGGATAAAAATGAAATTAATTTAAACATTCCGTGGAATTAAAGGTTTATTCATATACAAAATAATTTCTTGCGTTCATCTGATTTGATGTTAGGCCTTAGATATATAGGACTCCTTTGGAAATGTATGCTGCACGGTGTATCGCTGTGTTCGAGGTATCGATGTATTCCAGCTATTGACAAAATTATTCGACCGCTGAATTAATTAACTGTAACCCCTTTGAAAGATTTGTTTCAAGAGACTCATTTACATGATCTCGGCTGTGTGGGTTTGTTTTCAGAGGGGCATTTATTTTCGGCTTTCGGTTTGGGACGTTTAATCTCTGGGTCACATCGACATCTTGGAGGCTGTTCGCCTTTACGAAGAACTTTTGGAGGAAACATCCAGCCGTAGGAATAAAGTATAGCCGCTACGCTTGGAAAAAGTACGGAAAATAAACTGAACGAGGCCTTTTTATCTCTGGAGTCGTAGGGGCGGGGTAGGGCATATTCTTTGTCCCGTAAGACTGATCTGATGTATTTCAAGGAGGTTTTATGCCAGAGGTGGGTAGGTTTGATTCTGTTAAACATTTTTGATGTGTTCGTAAGATGTTGGTGATGTCAGGTTTTAGTAGTTTTGGTGTTTTCTGTTTTTCCAATCTTAGCGGCTATTATGATGTCCAGTTTGTCATGGCTGAAAACAAAAATATTTAAATTAAGTATTTTCTTCATGCGATTAATGCATTAAAATTAAATAAGTAATGGCATTCATATGGCTCTTAAAGTCTAAAGTGTTAGTAATAGCTTGAGGGTACAAGGTGTTCCACTTGGATCTAGACATTTCCATTCTGAATATCATGCAAACTGTCCGTAAAAGCTCCGCAGAGGTGTCTAAGGTTGAAGTATTTTTTACAGCATCATGTTTTGCTTGACCTTTGACCACTACCTATCACAATTATGTGATCGAGGATGATAGCACGTTAGGCCTATGATAACTGGCTTGATTGGACAGCTGCTGGAACACATAAGATGTTTGGCGACAGGTTTTCCAATTTGAAAGCTGAAGTTGGCCAGGCCAGGCGGACACTAAATAGTGGGCACTATTTAGTGTCCGCCTGGCCTGGCCACCATGCTGGGCGTTAATATATAAGTTGAAAATAATACTTTACCATCATTGTCTCTTCTCCCAAATGGTGGCCAGGCATGATACAAAGGCTGCTGTGCTTACGACAAATAGAAACTCGTGTCGGGACATGGCATGATGCTATTATTGGACCTGTTGAGAAATGTTCTGATTTTTAACTAATGTTGTTAGGATTTTTTTTCATTATATGTGTTTTTCCGACAATTTATGATTGACGTGGATGACGTTTTTTAAAGTGGCATAGACATCACAGTTTTGCCTGGAAATAGTTTAACGATGCTATTTGAGTATTAGGCCTTGTCTGCACAGACTTCACAGCGCGATTTTTAATCTAGCGATTTAAATTCCGCGACCATTTGCATCAAATCACAGATTTTCTCGCGCGATTTTTTTATTCCTCCTGTGCAGATACGTCCAATAGATTTCATATTTTACTGAAATATACCTACTTACTTTATTTAAAAAAAAAACCTTTGTAAGAATTAAACTTAATATTACTTAAGACATTTGAGTGATTAGGAAACAATTTTATTAAATTACAGGGCATATGAGACTTAACATCTTTTTGTCTTGAGGTAACAGGCGCAGTGCAGTGACATCGTTTACCATCAGGCGAGCGTCGTGCTTGTCCTGTAACCTTACAGTATAAAAAAAAACAGGAAACAACCAACTAAATTACACAAATGTGTTTAACCGATTCATCAAACACCGACATGGAATGTTGTGTCGCTTACCAATGAATTTTATGGCATAGAAGAAGAGGTAGGTTAGGTAGTATGTATAGTACCTACAACTTTTACACCTATTTCAATACTAAAGAGTAAAGCTATAATGTATTTGTTAATGGACCCTACTGTATCATAATCATGAAACACTGAGATACTAGAGCTGAACAAAGACGAATGACCACACCTGTGTGACGCTAAGGGCACTCCAACATTAGAAATAGTATCGAAAAAAAGCCAATTACATCGAAAAGGACCAGGTAAGAACACACCTTGATCCTGACGATGAGCGTTTCATTGACGGATCTTATTATTATGGTCTCGTGTATTGATATCTTACGTCTGTGTGAGTGGGTCTGCGCGCAGGAGTGTCCCGTGTAGAGGTTAACTCTAGTGGCCTTCACCAGAGGTGCATTGGGACCGGTTCGATTTATCGGTGCCCAATCGTTTCTGTGATTCATTTCGGGCACAAAGACCGTTCTAAAGATTCAAAATTCTATGCAGTTTCCCCTAAACGAGAGTTTAGTCACAAAGTAAAAGCAACACGTGTTTAATTCTAAATCAATTTAGCGGATGGTCCTGCATCGCCAGTGCTCAAAGGTATTCCTACGTGAGGAGTATTTAAACTAGCGTGCTAATGCTAAGTGGTTATTTGGCGACTTTGCAACGCATGTTGTGGTTACGAACTAAACTAAACTTTCAAGCTCCGAGGTTCGAGTCCGCGCCGTATCTCGCTGTAGTGGGAGACAAGCAAAACCTGTAGATAGTCGGGCTTCAAGACGGAGTACCTGGCCGGTTCGCCGTCCCTTTCTCTCGTGTGCCGAGGGGCACCGTTGGAGCCTCCGTTTCACCGCTCTGTGGTATGCAAAGATTGATAGCGTATATGACCATTCGGTTTCGAGAGGTCCCAGAAATCACGCACGGTTAACTTTTCGCCGCCTGGCGTTCTTACGAGTCGTTGTGCTTTACAAAACTTTGGAACTTTAGTATCGGCTAATGTCATTACTGTTTATTGATTCAGTGTAGTTAAGTTAACTCCTTCACATGCCAGTGAAGCCCTACTCAGGCGCCGGTGCGAATGGTTAACTCAGTAAATTCTGTGCGTTTTTATTCAGTGCCTGATATTTTGTTTTTTTGGTGAAATGTGTTGTGGTTAGTGTATAGTGGCTGGTGTTTTGGATAATGTTGAGACATGGATCCGATGGCATCTGATAACGGATTGGTGGTCAACAATCTGAACCACGTCCGGAGTGACTCTCAGGTAAGCGGCTCGCCTCTTGAAGTAGGTATCCGGGCGAAACACGTTTGCTGTTCTGTTACATTCCCACCAACAGAAGTAGTGCAATGACTCCCTACTCCCTAGGTATACATTTTGGACGTAACTTAAGTACCTACTATTAATTGGTTTTCTTTAAGTAAATTATCTAATACATACCTTTGTAACATGGCTCTATTTCCAAAGTAGGTACTGGTACACGTAAATTACTTACATTTAGAAATAATCGTTATAGTAGTGTGGTTACTTATAGCACATCACAGAACAGATAATAATACTACGAACTTATGTCTTAAATACTTCACTTACAAGAACACAAAAGGTAGTTCTTACTGAGCAATCTATTGCAGTTAAGTTTATAAAGAATCAGTGAAATCAACATTTGAAAGATATTTCAGAATCTATTTTAATTACACGATTGTTATAAACGCTCCCAAAGGCCAAGTTTCTCGTCACATAGCCTTACATAGTATCATTGTGTCATTGTGCAATTCACAATATAAAAATAGCCGCGTACTTCTCAAACTAGTTTCTTGATATGCGCAAGTAGCGTCCTCAGTACAGCATGGATATTCATTCTCTTCGAATTCGAAATATACGAGTAAAATTACCTTAAACTATCGTTCAAATAATAGGTAGGTTGACATTTAAAATTTAAAACCACTCCCGCCTGATCTAATGCCCGCATAATCTCTTCATTGAGACCATTCCAATGAGCCTAAACACGACATCTCTACTGTTAGTTGGTAAGGACTTGAGTATTCTGCAGAGGGCTCGGTGGCGTAATCGGGAGAACGGTTGGCTTTGATGCCAGAGGGTACCGAGTTCAAACCGCCGTGCACCAATGGATTTTTCTATCGTAAAATTTATGTGCGCTTTTCACAGTGGGGCCACTATGAAAAGCGCACAGCGCAAGCTCCGGTGAAGGAAAAACATCGTTAAGAAACCAACAACCCCCGCATGGTGGTAGGACACTATCTAGAGTCCGCCTGGCCAGCTACCACCCTCAAGTAAAAAAATCTGTCGTCAAACATCTAATGTGTTCCGGCCGCTATCCTTGAGAGCCAGTTCCCATTCTAGGCCTAGCGTGCTTACCATCTTCGACCGCATCATCACTTACCAACAGGTGAGATAGTGGTCAAACGCTAACCTAAATAATATATTTTTTTTAAAGAGATTCCAGGTGATGTTCTGGAACATGCAGAATATTGGTTACAGGTTATTATGACATCAGGTTAATATGCCAATGTTCTTGCAATATCATTGAACTAACAGAATACCGAATTACGGATTGATCAGAACTATGAATGCTGCTCTCATAGCCTCGTCATCTACTAGTAAAGAGCTCATAATCTTCAAACGGCTGAACGGATTATTTTAAACAAAGCTAAGAACACTCTTGTGAACATTCCTATGAGCATTCTTGTGAGCTTACTCATCAAACGAAAAAAACTGCATCAAAATCGGTCCATACGTTTATTTTCGAGCCACAATGCCCCAAACAGACACATATAACTACATAGGTACACAGAAAGACACGTAAAACTTATAACACCCCTCTTTTTGCTTGGGGGGTATAAAATTCAGATATATAGTTGAGGTGTTTGCGTCAATATATTCGAACACCTACATATCGATCAGATCATAATAAAATGTGCATGGAACCAATCTGCAGCTTAATGAAAGAAATAAGGAAAACCGTTAAAATACAATAATTAAGGATCGTTTAAAAAACTAAAAAAACCTACTTCAACTGCCGCGCTATTAATTTAACCGACTTTTAAAAAGGACAAGGTTCTATGAAGGTAAGTATCTGTATGTATTTTTTTT
Source organism: Cabera pusaria (assembly GCA_954871355.1). Taxonomy (NCBI): domain Eukaryota; kingdom Metazoa; phylum Arthropoda; class Insecta; order Lepidoptera; family Geometridae; genus Cabera; species Cabera pusaria. Next base: position 15,998,820 of record OX940905.1, read on the forward strand.
AGTACCAAGTTTGAGGTGTTTATCTCTATATAGTGATATAGGGTAATACTGAGCATATCTCGATGAAATTTAAATGGGACCACCTGTGAAAATACCCTTTCAAACAAGAAAAGAATTTTCCAAATCGGTTCACGCGTCTTCGAGTAATCGGTGAACATACATAAAAAAAGGTTCCGACGAATTGAGAACCTCCTCCATTTGAAGTCGGTTAAAAAATATTGATATACGAAAAATAACGTCACCTAGGGGTCTTCAAGTTGCGAGTATCTTCAGGTAAGCGTGCTACATCTTGGACCCATCAGGGGTGCTTATGGTCAATCACTTGGCTTATTCAGAATTTAAAAAATCAATTACACGAATTTTCTACTGTCACTTTTAATGTACCTATTCGACTAAAATCATTCTTGGGTGATTTGATACAGGGATGGGAAACGTAGAGCACAATAGTAATATGGTATCCTTATATGTTACATGTTATAATCCAAATTGTGAGTGCTGTGGGACTGTTGAGGATATCCATCATATACTCGTGCTTATGGAATGTGTAAAGGGTGCAAATGAACGAGAATCACTCATAAGTTATTTCAATATTAATAAAAAAGAATATAGGTATACATATAAATATGTTAGCATCACCTGCGTGTGATGCTGCCAGATTTTTGTATGATATTGTTAGGCATCATAACTCTTAAGCTGAATTTTTATGTTTAGGGAATGATGGGGCTGGCATATTATTTGGCAAAAGTCCCTAATAATATGAAGATTTAAAAAAAATGTTACATGTACACGTCATACATTTATAACCGACTTCTCAAAAAAGGAGGAGGTTCTCAATTCATCGAAATCTTTTTATTTTTTTATGTATGTTCATCGAGTACTTGTAGATGCTTGAATCAATTTGGAAAATTCTTTTTTTTTATTTCAAAAGTTTCCCTTCCCAGGTCGTCTCGTTTAAATTTTAACGAAAGCGGCTGAGCCATTTTTAATATATCAACATTTGTATTACGATGCATTTATATACCTTGACGACATACTACTAACTACTGGCACAGATTATATAATAGTTACTAAGTCTACTGGCTACTTTGACTAGCGCGACGTTTGAAGTCGGTTCTTTTAGTTTTTTAAACGATCTTAAAATAATATGACTTACTTACCAACGAGTGACGTAAATCTTGCATATATGCTTAACGTACTATATATATCCTTATCTTGTGCTTCAAAAAATGTAGTAACCAAGAACATCCTGTATATTCCTTAATGTTACGATTACGAAGTAAAACTCACTGCACAATGCTATTACATCCTGTAGTTGGACAGTTTGGACACTTTGGATAACACTGTATGGCGGGGTCATGTTTCAGCAACTTTCTTGTACACCGTTAAGTTTACATAGGCTTAAAAGGCAGTTAAGCTAAGTATCTACCCAGCCTTGAACCAGTTATTTGAAAGGAGAATTTAAATAACAAGTAACTTACCCATCTATGACGGAACCCTAGAACCAGAACCTTAGTCAGGTCAAGATATCTCAAAAAAATAGGGGTAAGCTTACATTAATTCGAACAAAGCTGAAAATCGGTACGTGTTTTATACTATTCTGTGGTACGAATATTAGGAACATCATTATATAGACAAAATGTAAAAGGCCCCATCGATCCTAAATCTGCAAAAGGAATAATTCAAAGTTCGCGTGCTTTTTTTTTTTCAACGAAACGGTGAGTTTTACTATTATTGTTATATATACCGGCTGTAATACACGTATCTTTAGTCGAATTTTCTCGACCTAGGTTTCGAGCGAGTCAGTCGCTCTTCCTCGGGAGTGAGGTCACGCGGTGAGATCGCGATGTTCACATGTTGGCGAGTTTCACCATAAAAATTGGTGAGGTAAAATTCTGGATCATGCAATTATCCTTATTATGTACACATTTTTACGCCACTGAGGTACGAGGCCACGAGGTAGTTTTGCGCTTTTTAAGAGAGAACGCGGAGTGCAATTTTCCATACATATTAGTAACAAATAAAATAACGCAATTTTCATATGCATTATATAAACTGAAAAAAATTTCAAATCTGTCTACTTTACTCACAGCATATCATGGCTTTGTAGCATCGACCCTAAGGTATGGTGTTATATTTTGGGGCTATTCTAGTGATAAATTAAAAATTTTCAGAGCGCAGAAAAGATGCATTAGATCTATGTGTAATCTTAAACAAACAGACTCCTGTAAAGATTATTTTATTAGGTTAAAAATATTAACTTTCCCATGTGTGTACATAAGCGAAGTAGCACTTTTTGTCAAAAAAAATCCTGAACGTTTCATAAAATTTGATGCTGGTAGTAGACGAGAAAATAAAATTAGAAATCATGCCTACAAAACCCAACTATTGAAAAAAAGTGTATTCTGTATGGCACCATTAATCTATAACGCTATTCCTCACTCAATTCGAGACATCATTCATGTTCATATCTTTAAAATAAAGCTAAATGAATTTCTTATCATCAAGGCGTACTATTCTGTTGACGACTTTTTTAAAGATAACAATGTGATTCTAAATTTTTAATTTTTGACATATCGATGTTATTATTATTATTATTATTTTATTTTTTTTAGCTGAAGTTGCAATTAATATCTATGATTTTGTAAAAAGGATTTATATTATTATAGTACTTAACACTTTAATGCTTGTATACTGATAAAGTAGGACCTAGTGACACTAAATTTGTAATTTTAACTCTAACAACTCTGTAACCTAGGGACACAAGCTGAATAAATTCATTCATTCATTCATTCATTCATTCATTCATACAAATGTATTCCCCCGTTTCCTCCCTGGAAAATGCTTCTAGAGCAAAATTTGTTTCTCCAAAAAAAGGTCTGCTGTAGCTACTAACCTGATCTTAAAGATTTTAGAAGGGTCATATTTCTATTTGCAATTGGTTGGTGGAAAAAAAAGAAAATGATAGGGGTGTAGCTACAGCAGACATGGATTTTTTGTAGAAACAATTTTTTCTCTAGAAGCATTTTCCAGGGAGGAAACGGGGGGAATACATTTGTATGGAAAAGTGCACCCCGCGTTCCCTCTTAAGGGTACCGTCGTCAACGAAGAAGCCTTAATTAAAGTTTAACCATGTCCGTCCGTCCGTCCGTCTGTTTGTCTGCCTGACTATCTGTCGGTGGTATTATGTAATGGTGTTCCCAACACTGGTACCGATTTTTAGCTCTTGTATGCGAATTATTGTAACCTGAAATGTCTATTTTGACCGGCCTACCTTGCGTAAGCTAATTTAAATAATGGAAACTCAGACATTTGGAATAATAATTTTCTCATTCAATCGAATTCCCAAAGAAATTACATTTAATTGATTCAGTCAAGTTTAGCTGTGCTAAATAGTAGTAGTGCCAAGCAGTAAAATTACATAGGCCATAAAATTACGAATGGAGAAATACCGAGGCTCTGCCACCACAGAATGTGGTTGTAAATTGCAACTGAACGTAAAATAGAACGAGACACTATAATTGTTTCAATTCAAGAGCTCTTGACGAGAGCTATTAGGAGCTTATTAGGATTTCAATTCAACTATTTGTCTATCTGTGACATGAATAAGTTTAATAAGTCACGCAACGCGCATTCGTGTTTTAGAAGAGCCGTATACTTAATAAAATATAGCGATAACAAGTGAATTATTTTAGGGGTTTTAGGTGAATTAATAATTAAACCCGACTGCGTGATAAAAAATAAGTGAATAAACTATTCCAAACTCCAATAAAAGATATAAGTTATGTATATTATATTCGTAATCTACGTTAAAAATTCTTTATTTTGATATACCACACTCGATGTATTTTGAAAACATTAATATTTTGTTAGTGGTATTGTTTTGCTAATCTACTAGCTAAAGACTTCAACGCGTGACTTCTTTTTCCTTCCGAATAGTCGAACCGCAATGTTCATCTCGTTATTTTGAGATACTTTTTGGCGCCAAAAATTTTTAATTTACTTTATTTTTTTAATTTTGATGTACCCAGTGTCACTCTCACGACTAAGACGAATCTATTGATACTACTCGCATAAAAATAAGACAAGCCGTTTAGACTCTAGGGCGTGCCAAAGAAATATACAAACATACATACATAGGTACTACACTCGAAAAACATAACCCTCCTTCTTTCGCAGTCGGGTAAAAATTAATATAAGCAAATGTTATGCAACGAAGCTATTTGTATTATTATTGGAATCAGAAAAGCACTTGACCACTAACGGCGGTGGTTAACTTTGCGAGCTGTCAATGCAATGCTCAACGACCTCTCAACTTTCATTACTATTAGTAGTTCAGCAATTGCTCAAAATGTGAGACACGTTTATAAGTAACACTGTTAATCCATCCAGAAGCTAAAGTGAAGATTCGGTCTATAAGATGGTATCGCTTGTCAGGGATATATAATACGCCAGAAAATATCGTCTTAACCCAACAAGCAGCCCCCTGTTACAAATAATAAGGTGTACCTTTTTAGTACTAAAAATCATAATTATATAATGTCAGTACTAGTTAAGTAATTCTGTGTATCTATGACCATCTCAGTTCTCGCTAACAAGATAAGCCGATGTTGCAACGTTATGCACCGTCGTACTCCTACATAATCCTATTAGGTAAAATGTCTGTTGTTTCGCAGAGCTGTGCACATAGAAATATGACTTTAGCAACATTTTATTATGTGAGTTAAGTAACTTTTGTACTTCGACGAACTAACCTCGTATTGTCATCATCATCAGTGACTCTAGCACAGTACCGCAGCATCCTATACAATGGAACGCTAGGATACGCTAGCTAGGTGGCTTGAGATGCCAACCTTCTAAGATGTCATGTCAAAAACGCCAAAGCAAACCTATGTTTTTAAATTTTTCAACCGACTTCCCAAAAAGAAAAGGAGGTTCTTAATTCGTCTGTATGTTTTTTTTTTGCGTATGTTACGCGATTACATCAATTGTGAACGGATTTGAATGATTGATTGATGATTTGATGTTTTTTTTAATTGGTAGGGTTCGTTTCCGAGGTGGTCCCATTGTAGTTTCATCGAGATCTGATGAGTATCTTCAGAGATATGACGATAAACGTCTCAAACTTGCAACTGAAACAGACTCGCGCGGCATGGAAGTCGGTTGTTTTAGTTTTTAAACTATCTTAATTATTGCATAAACATATTTATAGTTAATCTAAGCAAAGGATGTCGAAAAAATTAAATCGGTATAGACATCAATCGAAAACGAATGAAAAGAAAACGTAAGGTTTGTCAGATTTATCCTGTATGAAATGACTGCAGTGTCAGACAATTAATAATTTAACAATAATTTTAGTAGTAACATCGATATGTTTTGGCGCGTTTTATATTGCTTGCGATATTTATTGCATTAGCCAACAGGAAGTAGACAGGGATCAGATGAACAGTGATGAACTAAGCCTGAGCATATCCTCGATTGTAAGATACATATTGATTAATCTATCTGGGTTTCGTAAGGGTTCGGTTTTCTGTCTCTCAAAATAATGGGGGAGTACAGAATATTTTAGTAGCAACATTAGATTATTCTCTTCCTGGACCAAGCTATACTACGTTTCTATTAAACTATTAACTTGCAGTAATGTCCCACCTGCCCATCTCCAGCTACAACAATAAACCCGAACAAAGCCTCCAACAATAAGGAGCTGTAAAATCGAATGAATCTCCGACCGAGATGAAAGAGACCTTATTTTTTGCTCCGAAATTGGAGGCAGGCACATGTCAGTGACGTCATTCTTCCCAAAAACCTGTTTCGCGCCAATTCGCAGCTGTCGACGGCAAAGTGGTCGGGTCGCCAAGATTTGCTTTTTTAATTTTTTCCACGGCCTCGGCCTCGACATCGGCAAGCGTTCAGCCCTGCCCGATACCGTTAACTCCTTCGGCAATTAGAGTTTACTTCAAGATGCAATTTATAATTCGAATTTTGTTTTGGTTTTGTTGGTCAGGTAGTTCGTTGTTTTTTGCAGACTGGTTTCAAATACTAAATGAGTCATGCGTTCAGATTCCCACGTTTAGAAGTCCCATCGGGTTCTTGCCCACATACCTAACATCCGTTTCGGTGCAGATATTGGTTTGGTATACAATGGTTAAAATTCAAATTGTTTACTCTCTTTATACTAGCTGCTACTCCAATGTGGAAGTAAAGTTTACATTCAAGGTCACTATAAAACCAGTTTTTATAGCAATATTTATTACCAACATTAGGCTATAATTATGTGTTCCTCGTACGGTCTATGAAAGCTTGCGTGTAGAGACGGTGTGAACATGGTCGAAGAAGAAAAGAGCCCCATTTTACAATACCAGTTATAATGTACTACGTAACGATACCTAGGTTCATACTTTGATAGGGCTTCCCTTATGATAGATAGCATATTTTGTTTGTAACTATAGTGTTAGTTTTAGCGTTATAATAAGTATTGAATCGAATCTTGACAGGTCGGCAACGCATGAGTGACACCCTAGTTTTGCAATTGTTCATAGGCGACGGTGACCACTTTCGATCAGGTGGGCCGTTTGCTTGTTTGTTACCTATATCATAAAAAAATCTGAGCATAATAGCACCTTCGTAATTTACCACAGCCAGCGCCATTCTTATATCCAACGGCTGTGCCGTTAGTAGAGTATTTTTGTAACACACGTGGTTCCCTAAAATCTAAGAGCGAGAGGGTTTGCTGAAGATTTGTGTAATAAATAGACATAGAAGCAGTGCAATTTAGTAAAAATGTGTACGCCCGATGAAAAAAATATCAGAAAACGCAATTTATAAAAAAAAGATTCGATGAATTGTGCTATATTGAACATTGCACAAAACGTACAAAGTGTGCACTAAGTATTCCTAAAGGCAGCATAGCATTCTTTTGGGGACTGTGACATATCTACGATTAAAAAAAAAATGAGCGCCACGCATCCTTTTAAAAATCTTGCTTTATTGTATACCGTGGTGGGTGTGATACAACTCATGATAGTCTCTTGACTCAATAAGACCTACCATCATTTTTAACCGACTTCAAAAAAGGAGGAGGTTCGCGATTCGTCGGATTTTTTTATAAACGTTCTCCGATTAATCATACGCATGAACCCATTTGAAAAATTATTTTTTTGTTTGAAAGGGTGTACCTAGTTTCTACAGGTGGTAGTACTATTTAAATTTCATCGAGATATGTTCAGTATCTCCAGAGACATGGAAATAAACACCTAAATCTTGGTACTGAAAATTATTAGCGCGACATTATTTTGAAGTCGGTCCTTTTAGTTTTTTAAACGGTCTTATTATAATTGTAGGTTACCTACTGTGTCTACCATGGATGAGTAAATTTAGGTTTTTCCCTGTGTAGTCTACCATGCACAGAAGTAAGTGGGCGTATTGCGGATATTGGATTAGCATTTCATCATCATATTCCTGTGTCTGAATACATTTCGTAACATAAGCACTTATTTCACAATCATAATTCATAACCGAACAGTTGGAAACAGTCCTGCTCATGGTTCCCTTTGTTATCAACGGCATACATTCCATGAGTCACAGAGTGCGTTACACCCAGGTTTTTATACGAATGCCTAGCTCAATAGTTGATGCATTGGATTCGATGCGCTTGCGATTCGATTTTGCATTGGAATTCTAGCAAATGATGCGTGCAATGTAACGCACTGTGAAATTAAACTTCTGTGAAACAATTACATTTCTTGAGAATAAGTAAAAACATGTCTATAGTGGAAGGATGAAGGATTTTATTTATTTATTTGATAGACAGACTATATGGGCATTACAGTTTTTAACCAAGTCGCCTCCTATAGTAAGTAATTGTATTTAATTACAATTACATAAAATAAACATAAAACACAGATGTTTAACAAAACAATATTTAGTTTTATTTTAAAGACTTTTACCTTGCAATGCCACAGCCCTTTATGAGAGTCTAGGTCTAGCTTACTTACTATCGTCGACCGCATTACCGCAAACCACCAGGCGAGATAATGGTCAAACGCTAGCCTATCAAATATACAAAAAAATACTCTGCAGTCATTAGATTATTCCATTGAATATAGCAACGTTTGGTTCCCTAGTCAATTCTTAATTGAAGATGATGAACATACACAGATCTGCTACATATTAAATTTGATCGCGTACACCGGCCCCCATGAGACCGACCTTGAACGGAGTTTGTCCTTTTCTTTTGTATGGACAACTTATATATATACCATATATATATGTACATATAGTATAGAACATATATAGGACTAGCAGGTTGTTAGACAAGGACACACTCCCACCCGAGTGTCTCTCAATTGGGCCGTTTTGTTCTACAAAGCAATTACAACCTTATCATTAAAGCATACGGATTAAATTGAATTTGTCAAAACATGTGCAGGCATCATCCTTTTATATTACGTCTATGTGAAGATAAGGGTAACATCTAAAGCTACCTGTATTAAGCAGTAGGTACCTACTTATTATATATTCTGTGCCACTATTAAATTTACTAAAAATTGGCATGTAGGTATGAAAATTACAATGCTCACGAGAGTATGAAAATCCTACACAGTTATTTTTATTTACCTGACCCTATTGATACGAACTAAACTAAATATATACGAAAATAAATTCAATCTATAAAATTTCAAGAACATATAACCGATCACTTTATGTAAGCACTTGCTAAAATCTCTATTAATTAAGATTTCATCTTACAACTAAGAGCTTCTAAGAATAGTTTCATTCAAGTCCATGCATCATTTTAGGTCGTCTGCAATGCTTCCCGTCTAAATCCCTAAATAACTGCACTGCATGCAAAACGAATGAGGACGGCAAAGTGCATTTGCCCTATTGATAGCTATAACACAGAATAATTAAAAGTACAAGTATATGGCTATAAGTATAGTAGGCCTGGTCCTAGAACGTAGGGACTCTAAATAAGTCCTTTTGAATTTTACTAATTAGCACTAACCTAAGTTATTATTGATGTACATTGTGTGCAATAAATAATACTGAATACTGAATTTTGATGTAGTGTAGAGTAGACAACTAGACACACCCTTTATAACATACTGAACTTTTAATAATTTAAACTGATATTGAGATAAACACCTCAAATTTGTCACTGAAAGTAAACAGATTAAGATAAGAATAAATAATAATTCTTTAAGTATGTGTGGTCCTATAATTAAATTTTATCAAGATCTTGTGAGGTTACCTCAAGACTTGTTTCTGAAAATGACTTCTTCGTCGTAACGATACTTTGCACCGTGGCTTAATTGGCAAAGCACCGGAACATGTTATTCCGGAGGTTGCGGGTTCAAGTCCCGTCGGTACGATGAAATTTTGGGTTGTGTTTAACAATGACTTCTGCGGCATGTGAAATCAGTGTTTTTAGTTAGTTTAATTTATTTTTGTAGTTTAATCAATCATAGCAATATAAGTAATTGTTTTTTCATTAGATTTTATTTAACTTGGTTATTACTTATAGGAAAGTCTACTAATTTTAACAGTTTCATGGAAAACTGCAGTTGATAATTGCATTATTTCCACTTAATAAAATAAATGTTAAATGCCCCGTAATCTGTAAGGTTAATCTTTTGTACTTACCATTTTAACCTTCAACTTTACGCTTAATGATGAGAAAGATAGAACAAAAAGCATCCATGCTCACATAAATCAACTTAATTCCAATCACGTAATCACGTTATATGCTATATCGAGATTTACTTTAAAAGAAATAAAACCTGCGATTGTACTATTATTTATTCTGTGTCTGAGGCTGTTTCCCGCCGTTTTATGGATACCATCACGCGAGGCGCGTTTTCGCGCGTTTTCTCTGACCATAAACAACTTTCGATCGTATCTACTGGCCAGTGTAGTTGAATCTCTCTTCGATTTAATTAATTTTCCTATTTCATACGCATACAAACTTATCAATTATTTTAATTGCATGGTGATTAAACTTAAATGTGTAGTAGGTATCGATTTTGTTTATGTACTTATTCATAATAATTTTAAAAGTAGACTAGCAAAATGACCAAATTTTGGAACTGGTCCAATACTGTCCAATCAATCCAATCTGAGTTTGAAATATGATCTGTCAGTTATGATTCTTTATCATTTTTGCATTTCTAAACACTGCAACATGCAAAAATCATGCATAATAACTTACAATTTTATGTAAAATTCTAGTACTAATAATTGGACCTTTGCCAAAACTTTGTACTTTGGCCCTAGGTACCTACACCAGGCCTCCCTCACTCGCCCATAGCTACTGAGCTTTATACCTAAACTTTCGAGCAACGCCGGCGGTACTATCTGCCAGTCGGTTGTCACTGCTCACGCGCGCGCAACGTATATTATTATTCAAATACGGGATAACTGCGCATTCGTATTCTATACTAGAAACGATTTACGACGGCGTAAAATTCACTTTCTCGACATAGGAATTTTGATGTTATTTTGTGAGGTAAATAAAAAGAATTCGTAAACTTTTTTTTTTATTTCATTGAGTCAACCCTTTACTGTATCGGGCGTGCGCCGGTACATCGCGCGCTGAATGAAGTAATAACAACGCTAGTTCGAGTGCCTTAGACACATTTTTGCTTGTAGTGTCTGAAATAAACGTTGGTATTGTGTTTTTGTAGGTGAGTGAAATATCTGTTACGTTGTAACTATTATATAATCTGTGCCTACACTGCTATCAACTGCTCTAGTAATTTGATCTTTGAAGAGACAATCCAATCAAGATCAAGATCCAAGACATCCAGAGAATCTTGTAGCTAAAAGATTTTAATAATAAAAGCTTTTAAAAAGCCAATGATTAAGTTATTATATAAAACCGCTGTGCTGAATCGTAAATCAAAATTAAAACATAGGTAGGCATTATATTACTTTTTATTGTGACAATCACATATAAAGTTAAATATATGTATGTCGCTTAATAAAGCTTCTCCAACAGTAATTCTTCACAATCCTATTCTAAAACATTGTAAACATCATTACTACTACAAGGAAGTGACAAATTCCTAGCGTTTCTCTAAAGCCTGTTTGTAGGCTACTTAAGTTGCACTTACCTAACATAAAATCTAAAGGCTTTACTAAGGACTAGAGTCCAGGAAAGTTGATACTCGAATTATTTGCATTTTTACAGTAAGTGGTAATAGTTATGCAAATCTTATACATTGTTACCGACTTCAAAAAGGAAGGGTTATCAGTTCGTCTGTCTGTATGTATTTTTTCATGAGAGTTTACCGATTTCCCTGTCAATTATGGACTTATTTTCAAAATTATTTTTTTACTTGAAAGAATACACTCCTGTGGTGGTCCCATTGTAAATACATTGTGATCTGATAAGTATCTCCAGAGATATGGAGATGAAAACCTCGAACTTGTTGCTGAATATGACTAGCGCGGCATTTGAAGTCGCTTTTTTTATTATCTTAAATTATTTAATCAGTTTTTAATTAGGTGGTAGGAGCATTATATCGGAGTTCCTCCTGTCTTGCTACCAAAAATTGGCTTACCACCAACAAGGAGAAAATCTGCTACCATAACCTTACGGTGTTCCGGCACCACACATCCCTTGAGACACAGACCATTCTGGACCTAGCGTGTTCGCATCAACATCTTCGACCACATCATCGTTTACCACCAAGCGAGATAGTGGCCAAACGCAAGCCTATTAGACATAAAAAAATAACGCTTTGACTTTCTGCAAACTGCTTTAACTGGACGTGTAATATGGAAAACGGATGTGTCGATCTATATCAATAGTTACCTATTCTAAGCCTAGCGTGCTACCATTCTCGACCGCATCATCACTTAAGTACCTATAGATACAACAGGTGAGATAGTGGTCAAACGGCTACGTTAAAAAACCTACCTAATATGGACAAATTTATCTTGAGAGAGAAAAGCTGTTTTTAACCGACTTCAAAAAAAGGAGGAGGTTTCTCAATTCGACCGTATATATTTTTTTTTATTTTTATTTTTTTATGTTTGTTCGCGGATAACTTCGTCGTTTATGAACCGATTTTGATTATTCTTTTTTTGTTCGAAAGGAGATATTCCAAGTGTGGTACCATGGTAATTTCATCGAGGTATGATAAGTGTCTCCAGAGATATTGAGATAAACATCTCAAAATTGGTACTGAAATTGAATAGCGCGGCATTGAAGTCGGTTCTTTTTTAGTTTTTAAACGATATTATAGTTAGAATAATTATTTCTGCTGTACTAATTGCTGTGTATGTGAACGTAAATTACTTGCAGCAATTTAACAACCGATAATTCCCATATTCACATTTATCTCTTAAATCTCTACTTATAATCGTTACTTAGTTACTCGTGCTGTTAGTTCCATTGAAATTGTATCCGTAGGCGGGAATTATTTCATTTCAAAGTTGTCAATTCAAGTTTCAATTTAACAATTTCTTTCAGCATTAATTTTGATTTATATATATTATCAATTTAATGCCGTTTCTAATTAAAATTGTGTAGGTATAATTGAGTAGGTACCATAGCAACTACTATAATAGTGTTAAGTTCTTCTTTTGCATAGCAATCCATTATATTTAAATAGGAACAGAGTTCTGCATGACCACGATATAACTAAATAATAAAATAATTAAAATAGTTTATCGTCATATCTCTGGTGAAATTTCAATGGGACCACCTCGAAAATGTACTATACGGATTATAAAAAGAATCATTCGAATCGGTTCACAATTGACGGAGTAATCGCGTAACATACATACAAAACAAAAAAAAACATACAGACGAATTGAGAACCTCCTCCTTTTTGGAAATCGGTTGAAAAATTAAGAAGCAGTCTAAGCTAGACTACATTTAGTTAGGCTAGAACGTGTTTGTCTGGCAGTCTACATTGTGTGTAGGTGCTGTACCGAAGAAAATTGGTATCGTACTTTTACTTTCCTTGCAACCGGTCTATTCTCTTCTCATTGTGGGGCTACCAGATATTTTTAAAGTTTAATATAAGTCACTACGGCCGAAGACAGCGAGTTTTCTTTGCATTTTTTAAATATTTGACAGGCGTTTGATAGCGTTTGTCCATGACACTATCTCGCCTGGTGGAGCCTAAGCGAAGCGGAGAATTGTCTAAATGTCAAAGGCTGCGTGCTGCCGGAACACCACAAGGTTATGGCGGCAGATTAGCTTCTTGATGTTGGTAAACTACTTTTTGGTAGTGTAGCAAGTTAGGTGGAACTGTAGGTCCTCTTCTGTTCGCTATACCTCTTCTATTCGCTATTCCTCTTCTGTTCGCTATTCCTCTTCTGTTCGCTATCTTCATTAATTCTATATCTTCTTCTCTCTCTTCCTCGTATCACCTCTATGCAGACGACCTCCAAATTTACACTTAATCATCCGTAGAATACTTAGATGAAGCGGTTAAAATTACCAACGATGACCTTTGCCTAATAGCAAATTGGAGCAAGTCATATGGGCTAACTGTTAATCCCACCAAAACGCAAGCGATCATTCTTGGTAGTTCTAGACTTATCTCAAAAGTGGACTTTACAAATCTTCCCCATGTAGTTTTTAACAGTGTTGATATTCCTTTTAGTAAGCAAGTCAGAAATCTTGGAGTCATATTTGATAGAAATTTTACCTGGGACCCAGAGATACAGTCGGTAAGTCAAAAGTTATTCGCATCTGCAGCTTCACTCAGAAGATTGCGAAACTTTTTGCCAACTGCGACTAAAGCTGCGCTCGCTCAATCTCTTCTTCTTCCTATACTTGACTACGCTGACGCTAGCTATCTAGACCTTAGGCAAGACCAATTAAATAAGCTTGAGCGGCTGCAACATTTTTGCATCCGTTTCATTTTCGGTCTCCGGAAATTTGACCATGTTTCTGAGTTCCGCTCAAAGCTCAAATGGCTGCCTATCCGCCTTCGCTGGAATGCTCATATCCTTTTTCTTCTTTATACCGTCTTGTTTAATCCCTCCACTCCGTTATATTTAAAAGAACGCTTCGAGTTTCTCTCTTCCACGAATACCCTTTCTCTTAGGTCGTCCGAAAACTTGGTTCTGAGCACTCCAGCACACAGTACCAACTTTTATGATGCATCTTTCACTGTGCAAGCTGTACGCCTCTTGAACAATTTACCAGTGGATATAAGACGTGCTCAATCACTGTTCTGTTTCAAGGCTCAAGTGAAAAAGCATTAACTGTCAATTGATTAATATTCATTATGACATTTGTCGACATTCGCAACGTTTTATTTAGTTTAATTCTTGTACAATATGTATGTATCAATAAAGAGTTTTTGTATTGTATTGTGGAACATTGATATAATGCTCCTATCACCTGTTGTGAAACGCGAGATTTGTGGAAGACGGGTGAAGATAAATGCTTTATGAGGATTCGAGAAAAAAAAGTTGCACTACGCCTCCTCTCGTTGTCGTCTTTAGCTAAGCACGATGCAATCTTAGATCGCAACGTCACTTTAGCTGAGAGTGCTAGTCTGCCCAGTATAAAAAATAAAAGGCGGTAATAAAAAATATAAACATGTTTAGGATCACAATCATAAAATGTTACATACATTTTGGCACCTTCTGTGATCATAACTATACTACAGAGTTTTTCAACCTTTTTCAAGAAGCTACCCCCTTAGTATAAAAAAAGAATTCGCGACCCCCCGCGACCCCTTTCTAGAGGCTTCGCGACCCCCCAGGGGGTCGCGACCCACACGTTGAAAAGCACTGTACTATAGTAGAACCCCCTGGCTAGATTATGTACAGCGATCGAGCTCTGAATTTTTTTGACAACATGATGAGGCAATAGGCATATTACGTAATTTATTTACATTTTTTAGTAAAAATATGAATATTCAAAAAACTTTCTTTAATCAATCAAATAGGTATGTAATTAATTTAGATTACTAGAGTGATCTCAACTGATTGGAAGAACATCAATGATTTATTATAGACTATTTTATTCATGAAGTGAAAGTTTTACCACAGATTACTTAATAGTACCCACTACGGTTTTACACTGGAGGGAGGGCGTTATTTTCTGGAAAACTTGTTATGCTTAATGTTATTTTTAACCGACTTCAAAAAAAGGAGGAGGTTTCTCAATTCGACCGTATATATATATATCACCATATATATATATATATATTTATGTTTGTTCGCGGATAACTTCGTCGTTTATGAACCGATTTTGATTATTCTTTTTTTGTTCGAAAGGAGATATCCCAAGTGTGGTACCATAGTAATTTTATCGAGGTTTGATAAGTATCTTCAGAGATATTGAGATAAACATCTCAAAATTGGTACTGAAAATTAATAGCGCGGCATTGAAGTCGGTTCTTTTTTAGTTTTTAAACGATATTATACGCAGTTAAGTTACATTGTTAGGTACTACAAAACAGATGAAAAATTTGCTCCATTTAGCTTACCAAAAATAATGAAACATTAATTTTTAACAGACTTTAAAAAAAAACGAGGTTTCGCACCACACAGATCCTATAAAAAAGGATATTTTTTATAGGATCTGTGGTTTCTCAATACAATATTTTTTATTTTTTTCTTTATGTGTGTTCGCGGATAACTTCGTCGTTTATGGACCGATTTTGATGATTATTTTTTTAATCGATAGGGTATATCTCCGAGATGTTCCCATTGTAATGTCATCGATATCTGATAAGTATTAAACTAATCTCCATATTTCTAAGATTTTCATCAGATCTCTAAAATCTAAATTGGTTGACAAATTGGCGGTAAAATCAAGTAACACATACAAACACAAAATAAAACTGGCCAAGTGCGCGTCAGCATCGCGTCTCTTATCGCACACTTAGGGAGGGTTCCGTACAATACGAAACATAACAGAGTTTCAACCTCATATATTTGATTAATTGATATTACCAAGAATATTTGGTTTGGTCGCGATCTAGAAAGACGGGGCGCTCGTTTACTAGCGCCATCTATGTCATTTTGCCGAAACAAATTAGATAGATGGCGTTTAAAAACACTTTTTTATATGGGGACCCCCTATAATTTTTAACTTTATTTTGTTTTTAGTATTTGTTGTTCTAGCGGCAACAGAAATACACCATCTGTGAAAATTTCAATTGTCTAACTATCACGGTTAATGAGCTATAGCCTGGTGACAGACGGACAGACAGACAGATAGACAGACAGACAGACGGACGGACAGCGGAGTCTTAGTAATAGGGTCCCGTTTTACCCTTTGGGTACGGAACCCTAAAAAGCAGACGAATAGAGAACAGCCTGCTTTTTAACCGACTTCAAAAAAAGGAGGAGGTTTCTCAATTCGACCGTATATATATATTTTTTTTATGTTTGTTCGCGGATAACTTCGTCGTTTATGAACCGATTTCGATTATTCTTTTTTTGTTCGAAAGGAGATATCCCAAGTGTGGTACCATGGTAATTTTATCGAGGTATGATAAGTATCTCCAGAGATATTGAGATAAACATCTCAAAATTGGTACTGAAAATGAATAGCGCGGCATTGAAGTCGGTTGTTTTTTAGTTTTTAAACGATATTATTGGAAGTCAGTTTCACATGTGGCCATATTTTATTCCGTTGACGAACTGGTATATGACACTGCGGCGACAGAGATCGGTTATTCGATTTAATTTCTAACGATCCCTTCCCTAGAACATCTCATTGGCATCGGTGGTACCTAGTATCTTTTGGCCAAGTCTCTGAAGTTCTCATCACGATTTTATTCCGATAAACAATCGTAAAGAAATCACGCGCTATCGAAGTCGTGATGTAAAAAGCGTATCGCGTGTGCCTAAACGATTAGAAACACAACTATTACGTTTTATAGTAGGACCAAAGATTTTGTTTGTATCTCTTTGGTAACTACAATATTACAAAGTAGTTTTATTATTATTCTTTTGGAATGTGTTTGTTTTAACACGCGTTATCATTATCAGGCTTTACCGTTGCTTTTTAGGTAATAAATAAAACAGATACTTAATAAATAAGTTCGTTTAAAAAACTAATAATAACCGACTTCAATGCCGCGCTATTAATTTTTAGTACCAATTTTAAAATGTTTATCTCCATAACTGGAGATACTTATCAAACCTCGATAAAATTACCATGGTAGTACACTTGGGATATCTCCTTTCCAACAAAAAAATAATAATCAAAATCGGTTTATAAACGACGAAGTTATCCGCGAACAAACATAAATATATATATATATATATATATTCGGTCGAATTGATAAACCTCCTCCTTTTTTTGAAGTCGGTTAAAAAAAACGAAGATTCCTTACAACAGTTCCTTGGCGGATTAATAGAAAAATACATAAACTTCATCATCAAACTACATCTATATGCATAATAGTAGCTACTATTTCTAATAATACACACACACAAAATGTTTCGAAAGAAATAAAAAAAAATACAGCATTAGCAACTCAACCTCAACACGGCATTACAAAAATACAAATATTCCCGCGATTTATCATTATCTAATATTGTAATATGTCTAAACTTCTAATGCTGCCACAACAACAATAATGAAGCAATCTTATCAATCCGCATCCTACAGCTAACTTCGCAATATATATCATCCAATCACACTGCATGACCTTCGTGGCAGTAACTAGTGGATATCTTCATGGTAGTAATATTTCCGGCTGTCTGTAGCTAAAAACACACTATGCTGAACTCCTGTATGAATCACTAGTATAGGATCAGCCAATCAGCGACGGGTTCGTTAAAAAGCCTCAACATAACATCTG
The DNA here is from genome assembly GCA_954871355.1 of Cabera pusaria. Classification (NCBI taxonomy): domain Eukaryota; kingdom Metazoa; phylum Arthropoda; class Insecta; order Lepidoptera; family Geometridae; genus Cabera; species Cabera pusaria. The sequence goes on from OX940905.1 coordinate 16,016,609, forward strand.
GCTCTGTAGGCCGCTGATTGGTGTAAAATTATCACAGCGTCATAGCATAGTGTGTTTCTAGCGACACTTGCCGATGTTTCGGATCGGAGTTGATCTGTCGCTCGGTGGTCTGGTCGCTCGCTGTCGGCCATTTTATTATATTTTTATTTGCCTTTTTTGACAGACGGTCACATGTGGTTTTATTTATATATTTTTAGTAAGTAATGGCTATGTTAGCAGGGCCTCGTCGTAAACAAAAAGTGATTAATTTACGTGCTAAGAATAGCGAATGGAGCAATGACGTTAATAAGTTCGGCCAGCGAATGTTGGAGAAGATGGGATGGAGTTCTGGTAAAGGGCTTGGTGCTAAAGAAAATGGTATGGTTGAGCATGTAATCGCCAGATACAAAAATGATGAAAAAGGACTTGGCTTTGAAGACAAGAATGATCAGTGGACCAAACATGAGGACGATTTCAATGCGCTACTAGCTAATTTGTCCAATGGTAAGTTTGAACATAACCTGTATATTGTTCAATTTTATTTTGCTTATATTTTGTAATTTAAAACTAGCACTTACAATGAGTCAAAGTGTTACAATTAATTATAATAAAGATAGTCATTTAATTTTAATATAGAATCAACTTGTAGAACTTTTGAAGAAGTCTTTAACTAAGATCTTTATTAACTTTTAATCAGATTTTCTTAGGTTCTTATTATATTAGATTACTGTTAAAATTGTCTACACAATTTCTAATAATATAAATAACCTAAAATAAGTATATATTCCTTAAAAGCATTCCTCCCATTTATAGACCGCTATTGTTATTTAAACCTTTTTGAGATTGTTGTACGCTCTCTAATAATATTTTAAATCATGTTGTGATATTGTTTTATTTCTTATAGGTGATAACAAAAAAGAAGACAAACTTCACAGTGGGGTCTCTTTGGAGGTCAAGTCAAAGAAAAGCAAAGCCCGAGTTCACTACCACAAGTTTACACGAGGTAAAGACCTCACCCGATACAGTGAAAAGGATCTTGCGAATATCTTTGGCAAAAAGACACTCAAAAATGAAGAAAAAGTTGAGGAAATCCTGAATGAAGATGTTCAAACAACTGAACAGGTCTTTACTGAAAAAGGAAGCATGGAGGATTACTTTAAATATAAATTAGCAGCAATGAAATCTAAGAATAAAACATCAATTGATTATACCTATGAAAAAGAAGATTATGAAGCTGACTACAGTTTCCGTGGTTTCTCTGGAACTAACGGTGATCTTGCAAATCAAGAGTCTGGATTTGAGGGATTTTATAATTCAAATAGTAAAGAAAATCTTGAAGAAACGAATGAAAAAACCACAAATGTTGCAAAAAAGAAAAGCAAGAAAAAGACATCAAAAAATATACCTGAAGAACAAATTGCTAATGATGATGAAAATCAGGAAATTTCCATCGAAAACACTGAGATTGAATCGATTGAAAATATAAATTCAGACATTCCAGTAAAAAAGAAAAAATCAAAAAAGAATAAGCAGCCCGTAGATATTGTTCCAGAAGAAATCGAGAAACCCAAAAAGAAGAAGCATAAAACTGAAACTTGTGAAGTTTCTGAATATCATGTTGATGAAGATTATCATGTTCCCAAAAAGAAGAAAAAAAGGAAAAATAAAGATGCATAGTCTTATAAAAACAGCATTTTAATTAGTAACATATATTAACAATAATATTTGGTATTACGATCAAAAATTCAAAAAAAATTGTAACATTAAAAACTATACAATTCAATAACTCTATTATCACCAATTTACAAAGTAAAAATATACAACATTATGCATTTCCTAAATTAATGGCACAGGGTGTTTTTTTTTGCTAAAAACGATCAAAGTCAAAGTCAAGTCAAAGCATTTATTCAGTATATGGGCAAATTAAAAATTAGCACTTACACACGTCAAATAACATTAAATAGATCATATTCAACAAAAAATATAGATATAACAGAAACATAACGCTTTGAATTTACAAAAAAAAAAACAAAGGTATTGAGCCATTCAGCTTTCATCTAGACGTCGAACGTCACACTTAAAACACATGTTTAATTCCCCTTATTAATGTAGGGTTGCCAACCGTACCATTACGTGCACCCGCAACCCAGTGCATGTTTCAGTACTTCAGACAATTTTTATCCAAAAAATTGTGTAATAATGAAACATAATAGATAAATAAAACGCAGACTAATTGCAGTACAAATCATGTTCCGAATGGAACTGATTGTCCGACTATCAGCCGCATAATACCGTCGTAACAGGCAACCCTAGATCTGCAAACAAAAGATGAAAACTGATTGACTGTTGAATCTACTGGTGTTTCGGAAGTACTCCCATCAGAGAAGAAACACCAAGAAACTCTATGGGGCTTGTCACTTATTTTAATTCATTTTTTTTAATTCATATTAAATAAATGTTTAATGTACAATAAGTAATTCTATTATCATACAATTTATATTATATCTTGGAGCTTGGGGCATTCAGGCCAAGCATTTTTGTCATTCATATAGTCATTTATTGTATAGTACGATTTCTTCATTAAATTGGATTTTACAAAGGTTTTAAATCTGCTTATAGACAGTTGATCAATATCTTTAGGAAGTTTATTATAAAATCGTATACAGTTCCCCAGAAAAGAACCACTAACTTTCCACAACCTGAATTGATGTAGAATTAATCTATTTTTGTGTCTTGTATTGAAATTATGTACATCGGACCTCTTATCATACTCATTCAAATTTTTGCGTACATACATAATATTTTCATATATATATTGACATGCCACTGTGAGAATTTTAATCTCCTTAAATTTTTCACGAAGTGAGTCTCGCGACTTCATGGTATATATAGATCGAATAGCTCTTTTTTGTAAAACAAATATAGATTGGATTTCGGCGGCTTTCCCCCACAATAAAATGCCATAGGACATTATACTATGGAAGTAGCTAAAGTAAACTAATCTAGCAGTGGATTCGTCAGTCAAGTTTCTGATTTTACGTACTGCGTATGCAGCGGAGCTCAATCTACCTGCCAGAGCCGATATTTGAGAACCCCATTGTAGTTTTGAATCCAGGGTGATGCCCAAGAATGTAGCGGATTCAACAAATTCTATCGGTACATCGTTTATTAATATCCTGCTATTAATGACACCCTTTCTTACATTTGGCAGCGAGAATTTAATACATTTAGTTTTTTTGGCGTTCAGTAATAAGTTATTGGTTGTAAACCAATTCAAAACCTGTGCGATTGATTTGTTAACATAGTCAAATCCAGGCGCAATCCTATCTATTTTGAATATTAAGGATGTATCATCCGCGAACAAAACAATGTCACATAAGTTTTGCACGAAAGACGGCAAGTCATTAATATAAACTAGAAATAAAAATGGTCCTAAGATCGATCCCTGCGGAACTCCCATTTTTATGAGGGATCCAGATGACCTGACGCCATTGACCTCAACCATCTGTATTCTATTACTGAGGTAGGATGAGACCAGATCAAGTGCTGTGATGTGTCAAGTGATGTGATCTCTCCCAGACAACTTTTGGATGGACATGACATTTACGTTGAGCATGGACGATGGCATGATAAATTATATATGACATATATATATATATATAATATTATTATATTATATATATATTATAATATATATGTATTATATAATATTATTATATTATATATATGAGAAAATGTTTAAATTTAGTGACGAATGATGAATACATGACTTGCATGTTATGATCTACATAAACTAAACTACCCATTTAAATTATCTGGATGAAATCCCTTTTAAGCAATAAAACCACCCTTTGGATTGCATAGCTTAATATTTTTTTATGTTTATTGTATATTTTGTTATAGTGTTTTCTATCTATCTATCTAAACTAATATAGATTGGAATAAAATATTGTATAAAATCGCTTAAAAAACTAAAAGAACCAACTTCAAATGCTGCGCTATTAATTTTCAGTACCAAATTTGAGGTGTTTATCTCCATAACTCTGGAGATATCAGATCTCGATAAAATGACTATGGTACCATTCTAGGGATATCTCCTTTCCAACAAAAAAATAATCATTAAAATCAGTTCATAAACAATGAAGTTATCCGCAAACTAACATTAAATATATATATATATATATATAGTCGAATTGAGAAGCCTCCTTGTTTTGAAGTCTGTTAAAAATAATAAACAAATAATTTAAAGCTTAAACCTTCGAACTCTATACTTCTAATATAGAAGTTTTTTATTTGTATCATTAATGAGAAATTTATTATACATAGAAAACCTTCACACACAGGTTCCTGATAGCCCTATCAGTAACTAATCTGACAGATTTTTGACAGCTTTTCTATGACGTCATCTGTCAGATAACTATCTGACGCATTATCAGAAACCGGTGAAAATGGCCCTAAGTTCACTAATAAAATCCCAAAGGATATCGCATACAAACGTTATTAATTTACAATATAAAATTCCGGTGACAGCACAGAACAAATAATAGTACCTACAAGTTGTGAGTGCTCAAAGTTGTGGCTGTTTTCTTTTTAACTGACTTCCAAAAAGGAAGAGGTTCTTAATTCGTCTGTGTTTTTTTTGTGTCTATGTTACGCAATTACTCCGTCAATTGTGGACCGATTCGAATGGTTATTTTTTTAATTGGTAGGGTACATAACCAAGCTGGTCTCATTGTAATTTCATCGAGATCTGATAAGTATATCCAGAGATATGAAGATAAACATCTCAAACTTAGTACATACTTAAAATGATTAGCGCGGCATTGAAGTCGTTTTTTTTCGTTTTGTAAACTAATCTTAAATTATTTATGTGGATCTTATAAATCTTCTGTGTTCGCGTGCTTCTGGCGTCTGGCCTATAAAATAAACCACACTTGACGAATTGAACGACACCTCGTAAGCTAAAATCCATCAAGCCGTTTAGGCAGGTAGTTGACAGCGTTGTCACAAAATAATGAATATCGATGAACATTTATAAATTTAAAAACATTAACCCTTCTCTTGTGCTGTTGGTAAAAAAATGTTATAATATTAAACTTTTAAAATAGAGATGTAATAATAATCGACTAAACACGTCGATGTCTCGCAACTCGCGTACATCCCTACTGTGCAACTGCGCGCCGGCGGCCATTTGTAGTCTGTTAGACAGATCTGTCAGTGTCAGTCAAGTCAAGTGAGAGAAAAATGTCCACGCGGTTTGTTACGTATAATGTTTGTAAAAATTAGATTTTAGAGTTATAGACAATGATGAAAACAACGAGAAAAGCTTATTTATTTCGTTTTTAAAAGGTTGCATTATCAACCATGGTTATTCAAGATGATGCCGGAGCCCCCGTCGAGTTGCCGATCATAATGTTGAAACCATTTGGAACTGATCGAGGTTTTTCCGATTTACACAATGATCTTCATCAAGAATCCACTATAGAAAGTAAAAAGTCGAGAAAACATCCTAAGAAATCTAAGAAAAAGTCAAAGAATAGCTCATCTGTCTCAGATACGGAAGACGGAGAAAATATACAAACATGTGAAATAAGTGCAAAAGACTTGAAGGAACTACGAACAGTGTACAAACAGTGTAAAGCAGTGATAAAAAAAATAGAATCTAAATACGGCCATCTATTAGACTTAGAAGTATCTGAATCAGAAATTCCACCAAAAAAGCGTTCTAAACTAACCAGCAATGATGAGGACGAAAACCAATGTCAGTGTGCTTTGAATAAAAAAATTGTGTTTGATGAAGAAGGGAAAGAAGTTCCAATCGATGCATCTCCTAGTAATCACATCTGCCCGAGCAAACTTATGAGTCAAAGCAACTATTTACCATCCAGTGATAACAAAAACATACAAATAGAATATTTCAATAATGAAACAGAACTCTCAGACAATCTAGAAGAATTAAGAGACATATTACAGAACCCATCAATTGAAACAACATTTCGAAACCAAGTAATAAATAAACTGCGGATGTTAAAACTAGAACATTCAAATGAGATTAAATTCAACAAACATGTCATTATAGAGAAACTGAAGACAAATCCTGATGAAATATTTTCTTTTCAGGGATCAAATTTATCTGAATTGCCCGGATACTTGTTCTAAAAATGTGTCTTGGTACTGTTAATATTAAATATTTATTTATTAAATATTTGCTGTACTGTAAACTCAAGTATTTTTATTTTGTTATGATTCTAATAGATAAATTAACAAAGTCAGCTATGCTACATTTGAAATACATACAGTGACATTGTGGCACAGTACAGAGCACTATGATATGCTGAAACATTTAATGCACACACTGGGCTGAACAACAACCCAGCTATTGTACGGCCCGGTAGAGGGAGATGGAGCTATATGTTTGTCAGTGGGGAAAATCCCCGATTTGCGGGGAATTGGGGGCATTTCAGGGTAAGCGTGGGGAATGACAAAAAAAAATGTGTTATAAGGTAGGTATGTGTTGCAAGGTATATATAGTTTTTAATGAAAGTTTTAGCAGGATATGAAAAAAATTTTTAAAAAACAGTGTTTATATGCTGGTTGTTGTTCAAAAACTATAATTTTGTGGAAGTTGTTGGGAATTAATAAAAAAAGTGGAGAATTTCGGGGAATTGACAACACTGAATCGAGGAATTGAGAAAATTTTATTGGCACCACTGATGTCTGAATATGTCATTGATATAAATAAATATGACATTAAAAGTTTCTAAAAGTTTTACCCTCAAGGGTATAAAATAACAATAGGGGATGAAAGTTTGTATGGAAATATGTAAGGTCTGTGTTAATGTTCTACTGAACCGATTTAAATGGAATTTGGTACACAGGAACACAGGGGAAAGTGGAGGGGCGAGGGAAGTGAGGGGAGGGTGAAGGGGGGAAGATAGAGGGGTGGGGGGAAGGGGAGGGAGTGAGGGGAAAGGGGGTTGGGGGAAGGGAGACGGGAGAGGGATTTGTGCGGCGTTGTACAGTGTGGTGTAGGTGGGGTATGCGTGTCTTATTTGTAAAATATTTAGCCTTAATATTTATAAATGCTACCCAAAGACACTATTCCACGCGGACGAAGTTGCGGGTACAACTAGTGATTTAATAAATGACTGTCTGAAAGTAATTACTTAAAAGATACATATTGTCAGTAAACTTTTTTTTTGTTTGTCTGGCCTTGCTAATGTGGGTTGGACATTACTAGTAGTCTTGTTAACCCTACCAACTAAGCTAAATATGCTTGTGTCTGGAGTGGGTTAATTATTTACATTAGGCAGGATAGTAGTCAAAGGCAAACTTATTCATCTCTTTAGAAACAAACCAAAAACATGATCACGTCATAAAAATGCAAGATGTTAAAATTTACATGAGCAATGTGCATTTTGAACATGCTCTTTTGTTTCATATGTCGGGTGCATGTTTGTAGTTGTTAGGTACTTTTGCAAATAGTGACTAGTTATTACAGCAACTGTGTTATTATTATCACAAGTATTTTTTATATGAAGACTAGCTGCGCCCCGCGGCTTTGCTCGCGTTTGGTTTCACCACCCTTATATCACTTAGCGGTATGAAAAATAGATGTTGGGTGATTCTCAGACCCACCTGATATGCACATAAATTTCGGAGGAGTTTGGTAACAAACACCGCGACACTAGAATTTTATATATTAGATTAACAAACATGATTTTTTCAAAATTAGCAGATTCTTCTCAGAATAAAAATTATATTACCCACTATTTCTATTTGAAACATCCTCTATCATAGATTTAACCAATTGGTAGAATCTATGTCCTCTATCTATAATTAATAAGTTATGTTTTGAAATTACAAAATAAAAATCTATGAAACTGAGTACTTTACATTCAAGCTAGCCAAAGTATCTACATCTACTAATATTATGTAGTATAGTAAAATTTCTCTGTAAATGGCTGACTTAGTATTCAATCTTGCTGATGGACATGCTCGATGCATCATAATTGGCATACCAATTCTATCCCACTAGCCAGATACACATTCAATTTTGAACTGTAAAGGTGTTACCTAAAGAATCATTTTATCAAAGAAATGCAAACTAAGATTCTGTCTCAGCTGATAAAAAGTCCATTGTCTCCTAAGGCATGCATATGTTATTAACTTATCATAGTAGGTTAGGTATAATAGAGTCATTCTATGGCAACTCTTAATTATCATTCGAATAGAGTTGCATTTGCGATTGTATTCTCTTTGTAAATAGCTGGCATCTTTTATTCAATAGATGCAACCATCTACTTACCTGCTTTCCTCATATAAGTACAGCATTTCAACTTAAACTCACTTGTCTCTTTCCAAACATATTACCTGTCATGTGGAAAAGAGACAAAGCATTTGGCAGCTATGTTTAGTTAAATACGATTATAAATAAGGTCCACCCGGCTTAACTGTGAATGTAAGCTTTGTGAATATAAGTAGGTAACTTGAACCTGTGGTTGAATGACTAATGATGGGCGTAGACAGCTGGTTCTTCTGATAAATAATTCATTTCGGAGAGTGTGCATCGGAACTTCATAACTTGATTCCGCCATCCCCTTTTTATAATCGGACTAGCAGGGATACTAAGAGGCGCCACCGCTACATGGTGGATATACCATTTACGCGTACAAAGCGATTCGCTTCTTCTTTCATCATACGTACTGCCAAGGAATGGAATTCCCTGCCCGAGTCTGTGTTTCCGATTAGATACAACATAGGGGTCTTCAAGTCGCGAGTGAATAGGTATCTTTTGGGTAAGCGCGCTACATCATCGACCGCATCGTCACTTAACATCAGGTGAGATAGTAGTCAAGCGATACCCATTATCACATAAAAAAAAAAAAAAAAAAAAAATATCAACTAATAATAATTTGCGGTTAAAAAAAAAAAAAAGGAATGGCTTTCAGTAAAGTCTACTTATTTACCGAGGGTGTCTGACTGTGTGACTTGGAACGGACTATTACTTCAATTTGACTTGGACTTGACATTACGACGTGCATCTACTAAAACTTCTATTTCATATTATTTTTTTACTGTTTTATGTACCTGTACCTGTAGCCTGTATGTATGTTATTACTGTTACCTGTTAGCCTGTAACGTGACGTCACACCGGAAGACCAGCGTTGGTCATTAGACCAACAGTTATGCTGAGGTGGGGCCGTTTAGTGACACTTTTGTCAAAGATTTATACGCATAAATCTTAAGTTTTTGTACTTTTATTTTGTATATTTTTTTTTAATACCTAAGTGTCATTAATAAACTTTTTCACTTTTCACTTTTTTTATAAATTGTTGCTAAAACCTTGACCCATCTAGGTTCTTTCAACTCGTGTAGGTAGGCATATAATACATGTAACAAGCTGCTCCACATGTGTGCACACATCCACAAATCCATAATTTTACTATGTGGACTATGTAGGTAGGTATATAAAAAATTGTCTTAGATTGGGGCTAAAGAATATCTAATTACAACAACGCGCAAAATTCTGGAATCAGTCGGCATCGTCAGTCAAGCACATGACCACTATCTCACTCGATGTTTAGTGATGACGTGGCAAGACGGAAACGTAATTGTCTTAGAAGTGCAAGATGATACATCTATCATCTTCACGGTTTTTTTATATCCGATAGGCAAGCTATTGACCACTGGCTCCCCTGGTGGTAAGCGATGATGTGGTCTAAGATGATGTACAAGTGAGGCTTACAAGGATTGTGTGCTGGCGGAACACCGTAACCGTATAAGGTTATTTCTTTCAAATATTTTTATTTGATAACTTGGCCTAATTTACAGTACTGTTTATAACGTAGCTCATTTATGAACTCACCTACCTATGTACTATTTATCTCTTTCTTAATGTTAGTATCTATATAATAATAATTACATACGAAATCATAAAAACACTTAGGGCCAGTTTCACCGGTTCCTCATAGCCCAGCCCTATTAGGACTGAGAGATTTTTGACAGCTTTTATATGGCGTCACCTGTGAGATAGCTATCTGAAACTATACCAGGAACCGGTGAAACTGGCCCTTAAGTTAGTAAACATTTTTAGCAAAGGTGTAGTATAATATATGTACCCACGATAAAATAGTACCTGTATAGATGTTAGTAGGTATGTAGAAATTTTAAGTAGTCTTGTACCGGAATCCGATTCGCCCTACCCTCCGAACTAGTTTGGTTATGGCAGCAGATTTTCTTGTTGATGTTCGTAAACTGCTTTTTAGTAGCAAGTCAGGTGGTACATCGATATAATGCTTCTACCACTTGTGGATATGTCAACGAATTCGCCGATTATTGTGATGTTTGACTCAAGACCTAGAATTGTCGGACTCTATAAGGTCCAATCGGTCTCGACTATCATGATGGGTTGGACTAGTCGGTAGCCAATAGCCCATCTTATGAAGACTTTCCACTCGATTCGCAATTCCATCTTATGCCACAGTGAGACAGACAAACACAACCTCCTTGTGTCAACCAAAATCCTTGTGATTTCACAGGGGGAAAACCTATCGGGTACTTTGCGTTGACCCAGAATCATGAAATTTTGGCTGCCTTTTTCTTCTTGAAGCAAGGTCTTCCACGCTTATTAAGAAAAGCTAATTTACGATTACAAGCTTATTATTTGCGGTTATAAACCGTGTCTATTTATACTACCGTTATAAAATGTGGAATGAAGTAGCCTCTGCCTACCCCAACGGGAAAAAGGCGTGATTGTATGTAGGTATGTATGTATAAACCGTGTCTATAGATTGTACGCCAAAGTGAATTTGTCAAGTTTGTACGGCACCCTCGATGCGAGAATCTAACTTGCACTGGGGTAGTTTTTTTAGAAGTACTTATTTGTTGAAGACTGCAGTGAGACATCGCACTGTAAAAACGACTACTTAGTGCAATTCACAAAGCACAGTTCTCCCAAGTCCCAACCAGTTCTGCGAATTTGGGTGCACATATCTCAACCGAATAAGACTTAACATTTTTCGGTGGGGGGTTTGAGCCACTGCATAAGTAGTTATACATTTAGTACACTACCTATCTAGGGATCATGTGTTCTGAATAGATTTTGATCTAAGCACAGGGACAGGAGTCAGGAGAATACGTAAGTACCTATGCGACCTTCTAAATATATACTTTCCACATGTGGTCCAGCCCGTCAATAGTGTCAAGTACCAACATTCTGGGCCAGTTTTGTTTCACATACCGCTACCGTCCGCTAAATTAAGAGTAAACAAAACCGTAATTTACATAGCTGTATTTCAAAATTCGAATTTAAACCAACTGTGTTAAGAAAACTAGTGTTCGTTAAAGAAATTAAAGAGTTGCAGGGGCATTTGCATTCCGTAAGGTATTAGAGGCTTCAAGCAAGGCTGTAAAGAGGTTGAATTGTAAATTGTAATCTCATATGGCGCGAGCCGGCGTCATCGTTGGTCGCCTTCGCAAAACCTTCGCGGTAAAACCTTAAAAAGTTAACATTCTATTTATAAAAACCGAAACTCCCGCTACTGCCCGCTAGTCATTTGTTTTGTTATTTACTCAATTTTGTACGAATTCCAGGATTTTAATTTGTTTTGTGTGTAATCAGTACCAACTTGATGTGAGATGTTATGTTTTGTTTACGAAAGAATGTGAAGTGCGTGCCTATGAATAATTTGAGAGAGTGTAGTGATCATCAATGCAATATGAAATTGGATAACTATGGATTCGAAAAGTTACAGGTGGGGTTTCTATTAATTTAGTCATAGAAACTACTCTTAACAATAATGTTCTGTAAAATGTAGATTTCAGTATTTAAGCACTTAGGTAGTACCTACACTTGATACATACACTTATGCAGATACACCAATGTCAAATAATAACTAAACCGAAGGGGTGTGGGCACTTTAAAAGATCACTGTAGGTAAACACTGGTAGTAACTAAGTGTGTATAATTTCTGTGACAGTTAGCCTACGGTTTAACGAAGAAACGGTATCTTATATTACACAGAACTTTAAGCTGTAAAATGGAACAAAGACATGTCGCCTATGGGTTGTCGAGTTCCGCTCTAATCCTTGGTGTTTACAGATTAGAATAAAGGTTGTAGATGTAGGTTGACAACATGCCTTACCGCAATTCTGGCAATTCAAGCATGCATATAACCTCAAGTTTATTATTATCCTTTCTATGGTTTAGTTTAGTTAGACCATATCTCCCCATTCCTCTGTCTCTTCATTTTCTCTCTTCAGAAGTATATAGCTATATTCATCTTACATGTAGATCCTTTCTCAACCAACTTCCAAAAAGAAAGAGGTCCTCAATTCGTCGGTATGTTTCTTTTCTTTTTTTTGTATGTACGTTACGCGATTACACCGTTAATTGTGAATCGATTCGATTGATTCTTTTTTTAATAGGTAGTGTACCATTGGTCCCATTGTAATTTTATCGAGATCTGATAAGTATCTCCAGAGATATGACAATAAATGTCTCAAACTTGCTACTGAAATTGACTCGCGGGGCATGGATGTCGGTTGTTTTAGTTTTTAAACTTTTTTAATTATTATCTCCACTTCAACTTCGCTCCACCATACTCAAAGTAATTTTTTGGAAGTTTCCGCTCATTTCATACCTATAATTTAGAAGGACTATCTCTAGTTCTTTTATTTATATATATATATATATATATATATATATATATAGTATATTTATAGTACCAAATTTTTTCGTGTCGCCATTAAAAATACATCAGACTTATTTGCTTTTAATTAGATCCTCTACTGTTATGTAAGCAAGTGATTTATTGATGACATCAACATCAGAATTATTACAACTTGCGGATGTCACCTCGGGCATGAACAGTTTTATAGTTCTTGTCTCATCCTAAATGACAAAAAGATGATGCATAAGACCATTCAAATTGGTTGAGATTATTTATATTGCGTGGAATGATAATCTAAAGTAAATTGATCGGCTAATGTAAGTCTTCAATCATTTTTAATAGAGCCGTCAAGTTACAGAAGAATTAAGTGTTAATTTTTGTACAAACCACGTCCATCTATTGTCGGTTGTTCAGCTTAGTTTTTGTGTCTTTGCTGTCTACCACTTCCAGGCAAGCGTGATAGCAAGATCGCATTGTGTTTTAACATCAGATGAGATGGGTGTCAATGGTTTATATGATTGCTATAAAAAATCAGCATTATCTAAAGCATGTGAGATCCACGGTGGCGTAAAGGATAGATGACTGACTTCTAAGCGAGAGGTCATCGGTTCAAATCTCAGCACGGGTGTTCATCCGCAGGCGGCAGGAGCATATTATGTCGATGTTCCGCCTGCCTCGTTCTCCAAAAAGTAGCTTTCCATCATCAAGGAAAAAATCTGCCGCCATAACTTTACGGTGTTCCGTTATCCAACATTTAGTGAACATTAACAAAGGTTCAAGAATCTATTGGTTTAAATAGAGCATATAATTGTAATAAATCATAACAAAAATGCCGCCCCATAGTCATTTTCAGTGGCAAGTTGGAGGTGTTTATCTCCATATGTCTGGCGATAGTCATCAGATCGCGATGAATTTACAAGGAGACAAAGGGGTTTACATAATGTTTTTTAACATTCCGTGTAGACATTCTCTGAAACATGTTAAATAACAATTTTATAACATGTTATGTTACATAGTCTTTACGCATCCTTGGGAGCAGGTGTAGTTACTCTTTCGAATAAAAAAAACAATTTTGAAAATCGGTCTAAAATTATTAAGCAAGAGCAAAGAGCAATCTGTGAACATACATAAATAAACATACATACTAACTGCGAGCCTCCTCCTTTTTACTCGACTTCAAAAAATGAGGAGGTTATATGTTCCACTGTTTTTTTTATTTATGTTCACCGATTTTTCAAAGACGCCTGGACCGATTGGCAAAATTCTTCTTTTCTTTCAAAGGGTCTACTTCCAGGGTGGTCCCATTTAAATTTTATCGAGATTTGACGACTATCTTCAGAGATATGGACACAGAAGAGATACTAGTTACGATATGGAAATAATCTAGTCAAATCTCGGTACTGAAAATGACTAGCGCGGTATTTGAAGTCGGTTGTTTTAGTTTTTAAACGATCTTAAATTATTGAAGTCTGTTAAAAACCTAACTCGAAATCAAGTTCTAGGTACCTCCATTATTTCCACACATTGATAGGACCAAGTTCTACTGTTGCATAAGTATAGTTTATATTTGCGTAGGCGCCACATGACGGACCGACTCCTCTTAGATTTGTTGCCTCAGACACCATTCAAACCTCCAAACATGGGCAAATATTTGGTAACTGACTATATTATAATAAAATTTGCTTGTCTTGACGGAATCGAAAATTTCTTATTTGTATACAGGCAGGTTTTTTAATGTATGGATAAATTCTGAACTTTTGGCCATAGACAAAGCATCATTATTATTAGTAGTCGAAACTCTTGACAAGGTATAATGAATAGAAAAATATATATTACGTACATATATTTTATTGCAGCATTATGTTACATAACATGCTTATTTAAAGTTGCAATACACGAATTAAATAGTTTGTAGTGAGGAGCAGAAACTTATCATTAGTACAGCAATCAGTTATATTCAGTACCATATTTGATGCGTTTATCTCCATATTTCTGGAGATACTCGTTAGATACTCGATGAAATTTAAATGGGACCTGGGAAGTATATACCCTATATATACCCTTTCAAACAAAAGAAGAGTTTTCCAAATCGGTCTAAGCGTCTTTGAAGTAATCGGTGAACGTACCTCTATAAAAAAAAACAGTGGAACATAGAACCTCCTCCTTTTTTGAAGTCAGCTAAAATAGCCCAGCCCCATGCATGTTTCCATTCAGCGTCTTTTGTGGACCTAAAGCACATAATAATTAATAGTACTTTGCCTAAAGTTTGGCATTTTTATACCTATAGGCTCGAAAAAAATCACCCTCTACTTGTCTACCTATAATTTATTAGATTATTTATATGTTCATATTATACCTGTTGACCATCTGTTTGTGGTTACATTTTATGATACGGAGGTGAGATCAACATGATAGGGCTGGACAGTAGGACAACCTACTACTTAATTGTTAAGTTTGAATTGATAATTTACTTTATGAATAATAAAATATTTGGCTGCCCAAAATAGAAGGCAGGTCAAATACGGTACGGTCTTACGTATAGTCGGCGGTAGTTATAGTTAGTTAGTTACCAATATAGCCTATTAAAAGCAACTAACTATTCTATTGATTTCTGGCTGAAGTAAAAAGTCGAACGAGAAAAGAGACTGACCTAATGAATTATTTGTTGTTATTATCTAAGTTAAATTTATAATTAAGACTCGTGAACTTCGCTTACGTGAAGTTCAACTAAATCGGTCGGTAGATAAACCAAGTAGATCCATTTGTAGTACCTTTGTTATTTGAATTGCAATTTAAATGTTATACAGTTCATAGGCGTATTTATCTAATATTAGAATATATTGTTGGTAGATACTTAAGTATAAACCGACTTAGATACATAGTATATTAAGTATACTTACGAGCACTTACCTAAGTAATCGGTACGTTTACCTTTTTAACCAACTTCAAAAAAAGGAGGAGGTTTCTCAATTCGACCGTTTTTTTTTTGTTCGCGGATAACTTCGTCGTTTATGAACCGATTTTTATTTATTCTTTTTTTTGTTCGAAAGGAGATATCCCAAGTGTGGTATCATGGTAATTTTATCGAGGTCTGATAAGTATCTCCAGAGATATTGAGATAAACATCTCAAAATTGGTACTGTAAATGAATAGCGCGGCATTGAAGTTGGTTCTTTTTTAGTTTTTAAACGATATTATTGACTATTATTATGATGTCGTGTAAGTAGACATTTAATTTTAACACAATTATGTCATAACATAATTGTGTTAAAATTAAATGTCTACTATACCTAGGATTCACTACGTTGATGAATATCCTAGGTCTGCGTTCTATCTATGTACCTGTCTATTTACTTGATACATATACAAATTTCTTAAGGATTTACTTGCATTGCATTTATATAGACTTTCTACTACCCAATTAAGTCCTTACTCTACCTGACAGAGCTTACTTAGGACTTCTGTGGATCAATCAGCTTCCAAAAAGATACCTCATTTGTCAAATTATGATAAGAACCCTCCTCTTTGCTTTACCGTAGTCGGTTCAAAAGTAATGGGCGCAATGCAGTGATACGCAAAATTCTGTCAATCACAGTACCAGTTATAATCAGATGCCATCGCTTACCATAGTTTGAGCTCTTGCTTGTCCTGCTACCTAAAAATACAAAGCATATCACTATTTCCCACCTTCACTAAGTTAGTTCCCTCTTAAAGGTGTTGATGTAAAAGATAAGGTCTAAAACTCCGATTGTTCCACAATCAGGTGCATTGTTTCAATGATCGGTGGCCATTGACCAGTCACAAGTCCGAACCAGTTCTCCGCATCCTGTTATCAATATTCATGTCAGGTCTTGTCGAGATTCTGGCCCAAGGTCGACTGATGTCTTTGGGAATCGGGACACTTAATTACTGACCCATTAACGTGCGCTGTAATTTTTGGCAATCTTCATCATTCAGGTTATTTTTAGTCGTCATTGTTTCATTCAACGCGACGAAAGGATAGGTAGGGTTGGGTTATCGTTTTAGGTTTTATTTATGGTTATGATTAGGCGCTAAATAATATCTCTACACCTACGACTAGAATATTTTATAGGTTCTTTTATTTGTACTATTCTTTATTTTGTGGTTCTAGGTAAGGTTCTTAAGGTCTTTAAAATTCTTTATGGTACACCAACATTAAAAGAAACAAACTGAAATTAAGCTATTTAAGTTAATAGAGGCAATACATTGGACGGTCTTATCGTTCCGATCTCTACCAGACAACCTTTGGATGGACAGAATTACTAAAAGAAGATGACGGTAGTACAATGCGTATCATAGTACTACAGTGCAAAAATATAATAATTAAAATAAACATAAAACAATCAAAAATGCATGAGCATCAATTCATGATAATAGTTATCTTACATACATAAACGATGTTTTTGTTTAGGTACCTTGTTATGTTTTCTTCATCTACGTAGATCTACGTCAACTTGCTTTCAAAAACGTACCAAAAAACGTAACTAGACTAAAAAATCAAGTCTGGTTTCCCTATTCGATATGCAAGACATGTGGCAAGACAGACACTTTGTCGACTCGTTGTGTTACTACCCTCGTATTGTATGTTTGTTGTAAATCCACATTAGCATGTCAGTAAGGTGTATTGGAAGCTACGATGTATGTTATGAGAATGCCAATTCAACCTACGTTACACCAATACTAAATTGTGCCTACATGTATTAACTAGACTGAATTCTGAGTAGCTAGAAGCACAGAATAAATAATAATACAAGTACATGAGTAAAAACAGGCTTCTTTAGTCTTACAAAAAACCAAATGACGTGTGATGTGAACAGACTGTCTGTGGTCTGTGCAAATGCAAAAAGCTGTGTAATGCATACAGCATTTACATTAGCATGAAAATGTAAAAAAAAAAAATAGTTGTAAGGTAATTTTGATTTGATTACATCGCGTCTTTATTAATTTACGTAGAGAGAGTTTTTAAAACCTTGGTCTTATGTAGGAATATCTCAGCTCCATGATCATAATCTAACATGGAGCCAGTTCCTATTCTAGGCCTAGCTTGCTACCGTCCTCTACAGCATCATCACTTTCTATTAGGTGAGATAGTGGTCAAACGCTAGATACGCCTTTACGATAAAAAAAACCTATAGTACATTATACGGTATGTGCTTGCTTTTGCAGTATAAAGCCGTTTATTTTTTGATGTTCTCTTTGGTATTCATTGGGTTTTGGAAACGTGTAATTTGAACTGTGATTTAAAATGGCATACATTATCTATATATATATCAAAAAAGTCGTGTTAGTTACTACACTTATAACTCAAGAACGGCTGGGCCAATTTTTATGATTTTTGTATTTTTGGAATTGTCTTTGTCAGGAATAGGATAATAAGTATTAAAAACAATGAATAATTGACTAAACAAAAATTATTAAGTAAAAATATTTTGCCAAAATGTTCCTGTGTTTAAAAACTGCCAATCATTTGATGTTCAATTGTTTCTCCCGCCGTATTTTTTTTTGTATAATTATGGCTCCACACGATTAGTGTATTTAGCCAGTGTCAAGTTTAAAAATTCTTCCGATGTGTGGATAGCATTACAATATTCGGATTATCGCTTTTTTATTTTATAATTATGGCTCCACACGATTAGTGTATTTAGCCCGTGTCAAGTAGTAAGTCAAGTAAAAATTCTTCAAGATTTTGTGAATTCAAGTCATGTAGATTTTAAAAATGTTAAAAATTGTTCGTAATGATAATTGTTTGACATATTTATTTTTTGTCAAATATTCGTGCGTTCAGAAATGTATGCTTACAAGCAACTTAAAAAAGTGTATATTTCCAAAAACCATTTTTACCAATTTTTATTCTATATCTGTATTGCCATAATACATTAATAAACTTAATATCTCTTTGTATTCATTTATTACATGCATAAAAGCCTAAAACAAGCTCATCTAAAAGGTAACACGACATTCATTGTCTGTTAGGTGGTACGAAGTTCGCCGGGCCAGCTAGTTCTGTATAAAACAATACCTAGGTATCTATTTATGGTAACATACCTTCCTGTACACTATTTTGTGATAGCGGAGTACCATTTACATAAATTAACCATTTTGAATAGGTATACTCTTTAAATAAGGTAGACCCACCTTTATGAAAACATATTTACGTAAATAACAGGTAGGCACACAACATCAAGCAAAGCGAGGATTTTAATGGCATTAGAACTAACAGCGTATAGCCACTCCTGATTGCGTGAGAAATTCATTTTAATGGTTTCCTAGGGCTCCCGTGACCTATGCTTGATATTTATTATCTGCCAACAATCCTTATTATCTAGGATTGGCCATACTTCGCTATTAGTGGGCAGAATGGATATTGAATATAATTTACTAACTCAAATTCATTGTTTTCGAATTCATTTTAATTGCGTTTGTTTGATCTCACAAGGCTTGGGAATTATGAACCACGATAACAATCGATTAGTCTATTTATAGATCACGGCTCGTGAGTTATCTTTCTTTAATTTCTTTTGTGTCTCTTTATCGTTATTATAATCAGCCGGCGTCAGTCCACTGCTGGACGTAGGCATCTCCCAAGGTACGCCCGATCTTCGGCTCTTATTATTGTGAGTCTTATTCAATGGAATTAATCACTTCTTATATCTCGCCATCTCCATACCCATTATTATTCTTCAGGTCACGCGTTTGACGACCCTTAAATTCTTGAGAATTAGGGTGATTCATCTCAGCAAACCTGTTACACCGCCAAATTATCGACAGTCTGCATTGCCAGTTCATCTAAGGTTCAAAATTATGCCTGAGTTGTATATAATACAGTGTGTTTAGTTACCGATTAGAGATATTTGAGAACCCCCATTTTGGAATTGTCGCCATTTCTTTTTAGATATTTTATTTGGACACGTATGTAATTAAACCCTGATTTTTGATCTTTGTAACTAGAGGCCATAGAAACACAAAGAGTTCAATCTAAAGGAAATAATCATGACAGTTAACACCTATAATACTAGAAAAAAAGGTTGGAAACCCTGTTATGAGGTTAATTTGTTGATGAAATTTGCTGTTATTCAGTCTCTCAAATATCGCTAATAAGTAAGTACTGAACGGGTTTGGATACAATTTGGCACACAGATTGTGCATAACCTGGGTTAACAGGTAAATCTGTATAAGTTCCGTTTTTATATCATATAGGCTAGCGTTTGACCACTATCTCTCCTATTATTAATATTGTTTACGGGATATTTACCATGTTTTCTTTTGATATGAGTTTCCGATATTTCCGTGCTGTTACAAGCGCCATGTTCACGGACGAACGGACGAAACTTAAAAACTATCTCACCTGTTGGTAAGTGATAATGCGGTCGAGGATGGTAGCACGCTAGGCCTAGAATGGGAACCGGCGGGTAAAGGCGTGGGTCTCTGATAATACTGCTGATAATTTGCATCACACTGAGTACGATCCTCGGCTACTCTCATTCAGCTCTTTCCAGCCGTCTTGCGAAGATCATATAGTGTCATACCTAGGTAATAGATATTAGGTTTATATCATAATATCCAGTTTCTAGAGACACTACAGTATCATTAACATGGAATTTTAATGAACAGCAAACTGTAAGCGACTGATATTGCTCAACAAGCCTTTGTTATTAGCACATCAACTCCGAAACAATACACGCATTGTAAACATGATTGGGAATGCTCTGTTACTGGAAAATGGTCGATTATTGTACCTCTTTACCCACTACTAACAGCTTGTTACTAGACGTTATAAAGTTTTTTTAATACCTACCTGACATTATTAAACCGTGTTTTATTATCAGTTTATCATTTCTCTCTTACTTGTAAAATGTAGAACGAGCTCCCGTGTGCTGTTTTCCCGCAGAGCTAATAACATGAGTCCTTCAAAAGGGGCGTTAAAATAATCTTGACAGATCGGCAACGCATGAGTGATACCTCTAGTGTTGCAAGTGTTCACAGGCGACGGTAATCACTTCCTATCAGGTGGGCCGTTTGCTTGTTTGCTACCTAAAAATCATCTCTTCATAATAGTCTCTGATGCCTATTACGAATTTATCTGCCAGATAACTTACGTTTACGTGGCGTTACACTTATATGTTAGAATTGTCTGATAACTAACTATCTGAAACTTTATCAGGAACCGTCGAATATCTCATAATATAATAAGAGACGCTACCGTGACGTGGAAACCACAACAATTCATAGGTTTGATGAGTTTACTCTTTGGCTAACGATATATCCCATCAACAATCTTGCTGTTTAAACCATACCGTTACTTATGAATATAAAAAAAAATCCATACTCTCATAACAAACACTAAGCATAGAAAAACTTTAGTTGATAGTATTTACAGTATCAATTGATGGGATTTATAAAATCAACTGAGCGGTGAGCCCCTTAAAACCACCTGTGCGGTTGATTCATCAGGACGATTAGTCTCTTTGAAAAGTTGCACGAACCAAGGCATCTGGCGCTTGCCAGCATTTGCAGTTAGTCCATGTAAATCGTTGATTTTATCGTGCAAGCTTATGCATTTATGACTATATTTTCTATTTATAGCAGCCCGTGTTAAGCCAGTTCTTATTCAGGTCAAGGCTGTACTGCATCTTTGCTTATCTGATGGTATCTTAGCTGCAGTAAAGTGAATGGTTATGAACGGGAACATAGCGTCAATTTGCATATAAATTAGTGTTTTAACTGTTTAGACCCTATGTCTCTGTTCTGTAGCCCAGACGTTTCTAGCATAATTAAGTATGTAGGTATAGGTTATCTAATAAGCAAACCTCAATATTTTATTTACCTTACTCATTCTAAATAAAAAGTTAAAAATACCCGCCACCGTCCTTGTTCTATATTGTTATGTCTATCGAAAGGTTGTCTAGAACAGTTTTTTTTCGCTTTTAGCGATAAGACGCATACAAAAAGGACTAAACTAACTAATACATTGAACCTTAGTTAGTTTAGTCCTTTTTTAAGTCTCTTCTAAATTTGTGTCAATAAAGAGTATTTGTATAGTATTGTACACCAACAAGGTTGTTCCCTAAAGCTTCATGACGCATACACACTTCTCTATTTACATCTCCAAAACATTACACGTGTCAAAACATAGATGGAAATGCTAGGTTAAAGAAAGCATACAGTTCAAATATCTGAAAAATCTATCGCCAAAAAACCTAACGGTGTATTCTGACAACTGACTGAGAGCCAGTTCCTATTCTAGGTCTAACAAGCTTATCATTAACAATTTCACTTACCAGCAGGTGAGATAGTAGTTTTGCATTAGCATAGGCCTTAATAAAAAAACATAAAATACCTCAGAACTTGACCGTTGCTACTTATAACAACACAATCAGTAACTAATCAAATAATAAAATGAGGAGTAGCATTTTTATGAACTATTACATACAGTCACACACATACATTATGGATACTTTTTGTATCTTTACAAATATCTCAATGGTTTCCGCCTTTTATTTCAGACGGCAGAACGCAGCGCAGGCTGGGAAACGCACAGGGTTCGTCTGAACAGGGTACAGGGCTACGGGTTTGGCATCGCCGTCTCAGGTGGAAGGGACAACCCTCACTTTGCTAGTGGAGACCCCTCTATTGCTGTCTCGGATGTGCTGAGAGGAGGACCTGCGGAGGATAAACTTCAGTAAGTTACTGTCTTTACTAAGTAATACCTTAAACTTATCATAAAATATCTTATAGTCTAGCGTTTGACCACTATCTCGCCTGGTAAGCGATGGTGTAGTCAAAGATGGTGAACACGCTAAGCCTAGAATACTCTGACTCTTAAGGGCAGTGTGCTGCCGGAACATCGTGTTACGGCGGCAGATTTTCTCCTTGATGGTGGTAAGCTACTTTTTGGTTGCAGAACTGACTGACCGAGATAGAGCAGCACTATAGAGAACCTTCAGTTTAAAATAATTACAAAGATTTTTTTATACTGTCTTTTGCCTAATAAGAAATATCTTTCGTAGGCAATAGCAATAGCAATAGCAATACTTATATATGCATATAGCACTTTTTACCAAGACACGGCATATCCGAAAATACGCATTATATTTCTACCAAAAAAAAAACAACGGGTTGCACTCCGGGAGTGCCGGCAGAAGTGAAAACTTGAACATTAACGTTGTGTATTAGGTAGTAGTGTAGGTCTACTCTCCTCCCGTCTTACGAATTTTCGATCAGGTCACGTGTCCTGTCGCGAGTTCAACATTTTTTAACCATCCCAAAAAAAGTTTCTACTCTCCCTCCGTCTTACGAATTCTCGATCAGGTCACGTGTCCTGACGCGAGTTTAACATTTATTACCCATCCCAAAATGTTCACAACGCCACTAAAGAAGTTTTCACTTCAAAAAGTAGTCTTCATACTCGGCCAAAGCTTCTGTCATCGCAACTACCGAATAGAGGAAGGTTCAATAATCTTGCAGCATTATATTCGACGTGTGCGACGTAAGTTAGCGTCTCTGTCAATGTTGATACTACTACCTGTGCTACTACTTACAAATATTGCAAATCCATAAAGATAGGTAGGTAGGTAGGTACGTAACGTATAATGTCATATATATCAGGATATGAACTACTCCATTTCTTTCCCAGAGTCAACGATAGAATAGTATCCGTGAACGGCGTACCTCTAGAAAATGTGGAGTACGCCCGAGCAGTGCAAGTCCTGCGTGACTCCGGCGCGGCTGTATCGTTGGTGGTCAGAAGACGAGCGCCCGCGCCGCCGCCTACCGCACCTACCACTATAAAGCTAGCGCTCAGTAGGAATGGGAAGAAAGAAGGTACGTTTGACTACTTCAGCATTGCTTCAACAGGGTATCTTGTACTACTATAGGTGTTTAAAGGCGGCAGTACCATGATTTGATAATTTAACTCTGATGGGATAAAATGTCTTTCGTAAACGGAGAAGAGAACCTGCGCCGTCTTCCACCATCCTACCCTATGTTGAAGCTATTATAGCGCTCAGTAGGTATGGGAAGAAGGTAAAGTTCATTATTTATTGCTTCAATAGGTGTCAGTAGGCGTCAGAAAAAAATCACATTGTGTAGGTAGATATTTGATCGGGATGTCTTTCGAGACTCCCGGTCGTATCGTTAGTGGTCAGAAGACGAGCCAACTAGCATCAAGCTAGCGAGGAATGGGAAGAAATAGAAGGTTAGGTGAAGCGCTAGTCTGTCTGGCTTAAAAAAATCTTTAGGTTAGTAACATTCTTCAGAGCGGTTGCTTAAAAACCTTTGTTTTTATTTTGAGTGAGTCTCACGTATACCCGATTATGTGTCGCGTTTTTCTTAACACTGAGGTCAAAGGCTACGTCAGAGACTACCGAGTATATTATTACGTGTGATTATAAAGGTGAAGTTTTTAGCAAGGTTTAATGCAACGATTACCTTGTATTATTTGGGTTCTATTGTAAATACTCCGCAAGTGTATTGTTTTCCTGTACAACATAGCGTGCTGTATTGCTTCAACTTTTTCTGTTTAATTTTTTTTTTTTTATTTTTTGTATATTATTTAGTATACGGGATATGTGTGAACTTATGCGGTTACGGGTCCATAGCAATATTTCTTTATTATAAATCGGACATACATGCACTTGACCGCAATCTTTCCTGATGTTAACTGAAGATGCAGGTTGAGATGGTGAGATGAGGCGCTGAATAACTGATTTTAGGCAAGTCCACAAGGTGCCCCCATTCCAACAATTCGTCTTCTCTACAGGCTGGCACCCATCATCATGCCGGAAATATTTTTGTATTTAATTTTATTATCGGCACATTTATACTATCCATTCACCCTTAAATAAATCAACCATATCCATTCCAGATTTCGGCATAGTACTAGGATGCAAGATCTACGTGAAAGAATTAACAATGCGAGCAAGAGAACAGCTAAACCAAGCTGGCCAGGGTCTTTGCGAAGGCGACGTGGTCACCAAGATCAATAACACTCCAGTCACAGATGCCATGACCCTGAAGGAAGCCAAGAAGCTGGTGGAGTCCTGCAAGGATCGGCTGAACCTCGTCGTCACTAGGGAACTGATCAGAGAAGAAACGGTCACTAATGGGAACTATCAGAATAATTATAATAGTTTAGGTAAGATCGGTACATACTGAATTCTAAAGGTACAACCACACCGCGGCGTCCTGCGTCCGCGTGTGCGTTCGCGATCTGATTTTCAATCGTTTTCTGATTGCCATAGATCGCGTTTGTAGTGAACCAGTCGGTAAAAATACTACTGCACTATCTGATGGCGCACGCAGGACGCGGTGTGGCCGTACCTTAAAAGTAAAGTTTGTGAGGTCTTTGGACCTATGGATTTAGAAACCTCTATTATTTTCTTAAGATTTTTTTAAAATGTCTTAACTTACCTATAGACATACTATAGCATAGACATCAAATATTTTTTTCGCAAAGCCATGTCACATCGCTATTAAATAATTTTAGAAAAGTGGAACAAATGAACAAACGGTCGTTTGCAATAACTTACTTACATTTAACCACTAGTTAAAATGCCTTCGAGTCGTACAAGATAAAAGATGCAAATATTAAGAGTGAAAAAATCAACGAATTAAAGTTACCTGGACGGATAGGTCGATTTGGATGTGACGACAAACGACCTCAAAGGTTTACTTCAAAAGATGGACCCGAAAAGTTGCAACAAACGGATTGCACTTTGTTCATTGTCTCCATACTATATTTCATAACACTAGCAGATCCTATGACTAGAGTAGATATACCTAATTAAATAGTTTCGGCTGATGATGTTTTAACTGTTCTATCAATGTTATATCACGCCCTGAGTACTAATATTGATCTACAGAAGCAACTCCTCACAACGCCTACACAGCATCAGAGCCAATATCATCAGGGTACTCCAGCAGTGGACAGAACTTGTACGTGGCCGCGCCAGTCCGAGGAGGTCCGGGGGAGAGAAGAGGACCTCACGAAGAACAGCCTCCCAGACCACCCCCGCCGAGGAATGAAGGTAATATATACCTTTCAAAGTGAGCTGAGAGAGAGAAAACATACGCAAAGCGGTGGGCAGCGAATGGCAGAGAAGAGCCGAAGATCGGGCTCATCTTGGGAGAAGCCTACGTCCAGCAGTGGACTGACACAGGCTGATGATAATGATGATGATGAAAGGGAGCTTCTTCAATTAACTAACTTACAAGAACCGTGCAAATGTAACATCAGCTCACTTTACAAATTATATGCTGAGCTCAGAACCGTGACGCTTCTACTGCTTTGTGATGCTGAGGCTAACCTCAGTGAGGTTCTTTATTCTGCCAGAATTTGGGTGGTAAATTGCTGGACCATTATCTGGGGGATCTGGCCGCATAGGCTACTTACTTCTGCGGAATCAAAACAAGCAGTTCTCACAATATACCTCCAAAGAAGAAAAGATACAGTCTTCTTATAATTCGTATCGTAGTTAAACTGGATAATTGTCTGCAATTGTCTGCAATTGTCTGCAATTGTCTGCAAGCTGCAAGCAGCTTTGAAGTGACTATGGCCACCGCTGTAGTGGCTTGGTGGCGTTCTGATTTATCTCATTATTGCACAATACCAAAATAAATGGGTTTTGATTAAAATTGCAAGCATCTCTCATTTTGGTAATAATTTCTTCCAGATTACTACAGCAGTCGAAGGCAACTTTATGAAGAAGAGGCAATGGCAAATCAACAAAGAACTAAACCACCGTAAGTGTGAAGTTTAACTAAATATTCGTCATAGAAGAAACCTAAAGTACTAGGAACAGGCAGGCGGCTTTAATTATTTTTAACCGACTTTACAAAAAGTAGGATATTCTCAATTCTCCTGTACTTTATTTTTATGTTTGTTACCTCAGAACTCCGTCATTTCTTAACCAATTTAGAAAAATATTTTTTTGTTTGAGATAGTATGTTTCCCGTTTGTGGTTCCATTGTAATTTTGTGGAGATCTGATAAGTATCTCTAAAGATATGGAGATAAAGACATAAGGGTGCGTACAGACTATGTAACATAACATGTTACAAAATGTTTAATTGACATGTTTCAGATAGTGTGGACACGGAATGTTATAAAACATGATATTATAACATGTTTTATAACATTCCGTGTTCACATTATCTGAAACATTTAAATTACAGTGTTAAAACATGTTATGTTCCATAGTCTGTACGCACCGTAAAACTTAGTACTGAAAATGACGTGCGTAATTTTAAGTCGTTTTTTTCGTTTTGTGAACGATCTTAAATTGTCTATCTAATATTCACTTCTTTCGTTCATGTTCCAAGGAGTTTGAATAATGTTGTAATGTATAGCTCTGATAAAAATAGTAACGACTAGTTCTAGACTTGTAATGCAGTTCCATTTTTAACCGACTGCATAAAGGAGGAGGTTTCACAATTCGACCGTATATTTTTTATATATTTTTTTTATGTGTGTTCGCGGATAACTTTGTCGTTTATGAACCGATTTTGATTATTCTTTTTTTGTTGGAAAGGAAATATCCCAAGTGTGATACCGTGGTAATTTTATTGAGGTTTGATAAGTATCTCCAGAGATTAATGAAGATAAACATCTCAAAATTGGTACTGAAAATTAATAGCGCGGCATTGAAGTCGGTTATTTTTAGTTTTTTTAAACAATCTTATCTATTTGATTCTTCTTATAATTTTATCAGGTTATGACTCACATGTCTTTTATTCCCAACAGAAGCGAGCCCCGACTGATTAGTTTCCAAAAAGAGGGTTCAGTAGGACTGCGGTTGTGTGGTGGTAACCGATCCGGAGTGTTTGTATCTGGAGTACAGCCCACCAGCCCGGCTGCCTTGCAGGGGCTACAACCTGCTGATAAAATACTCAAGGTAACCCCATTTATATTCAAGATAACCCCACTTCAATTTTTTTCCAAGGCACTTAAGACGTTAAATTAATGAATTATGTATGGACATGTTTTTTCACAAATGGACACAAAAAGCAAACCGATGGTAACCGAAACGACTGAATACAATACCACCTCAAGGTAACAGATTCAATGGAGTAAAGGTAAAATAAAATATTCGTTGACTTTGTATTTATTCGATTTAATTATTGTTTTTTTTTATGTTTATGTCACAGCTTACAATTTATTAATTAATATATTGATGTAACATTGTGGCTGTTTGTTGTCTCTTCTTGCTCACAAAATGTACAGCTTGTGCTGTAGGTTCTGTAATACATTAGAAGTTCACTGTTGCCATGGAATTGACAATGGGCAAGTTTTTTTTTTTAAATCAGAATAGGTCATCTTGCTTATTTATTAGGCCACCATTATCTGATGGTCATTCCTGCTGCAATAGTATCAGCTTCTTATGCCATGTTTAATTGTCAGGTGAACGAGATGGAAATGAAAGGCGTGACCAGAGAGGAGGCGGTGTTATTTCTGCTGAGTCTGCAGGAACGGATCGATCTCATAGTGCAGCATTCCCCAGATGAATACAATGCTGTTGCTAGTGGACAAATGCGTATGTATTTTTATAATGTTTAACATTCGGTAATACCGAATATCAATTTTATGGTTCTGTACCCAAAAGGTACCTACCACGGAGTGTAACTCTATCATCCGTACCACGGATGGTAGAGTTACAAACTCTATCATCCGTACCACGGATGGTAGAGTTACACTCCGAAACTAACGAAACCTTAATAAATGACGGAATTATGAGGTTTCAAAATTGGCTGGCATTTATTGAAGAAGTTCCGTTGTCTGTCTCTATCTTTATGAAATCTACATGGGACCATTTCGAAACAATCTTTTAAACTAAAATAAATTTTCTAAAAAAAACTATTGTTACAAAGTTTCAAAAAGGACCATTTCGGAATAAAACTTTCGAGTAAAAAAATAACTTTGCAACTTAGCACTTTTGTCTATAAACGACGGAGCTATGCACGAACATACATAAAAAAAACATAGTTCCTCCCGTATTGAGGATCTCCTCTTTATTTTTGGAAATCGGTTAAAAATAAAGTATAAAATTTGAGGAAGTCCCGATATAACAAACGTTCTTGTTCGGTATTAAATGAATACTTAGAATGTTTACAGACTGTGTATTATTATAGACATAGGATATTGGACATATATGCCTCTCTTATGACACGCCACTGAGCTTAATCTTCAGCTGTTTGTTTCCAACCGCTGCCAGCCAGCTTGCGTATATCATCGCTCCACCTAGCTGGAGGGCGTCCTACACTACGTTTACCGAGCCGTGGCCTCCACTCTAGAAAACTTCTACCCCAACGGTTATCGGTACTATGACAGATGTGACCAGCCCACTGCCACTTCAGTTTCCTAATCCTTTCAGTTATGTCGATGACTTTGTGCATGTTCGGATCAAATCTTTCCGGTTTGTGATTAAGCGATTAAGCGATAAGACCGCCCTTTGCATCACTTTATCATCAGTAACAGCCAGTATTCGTCCACTGTTGGAAATATGCCTCTCCTATGGCACGCTCATGAGCTTAATCTTCAGCTTTTTGTTTCCAACCGCTGCCAGCCAGCTTGCGTCGCTGCCAGCAGCCAGCGTAATCGCTCCACCTAGCTGGAGGGCGTCCTACGCTTCGTTTACCGAGCCATGGTCTCCACTCTAGAAAACTTCTACCCCAACGGTTATCGGTACTACGACAGATGTGACCAGCCAACTGCCAGTTTAGCTTGCTAATCCTCTGAGCCAGTGTTTCCCAAACATTGTTCTGCCATGGCCCGATAATTTTCACACTGCCTCTTCGTGACCCACCTAATACTTTTAAACCCAAACTGGTTCCATTAGATAAAATAACACACATTTATTAATAGTAAAAATGTTTTTTTTAATACTACATATTTTATTTTAATAGCCTGGTACCGGGTCGCGACCCGGCAAATAGGAAATGCTGATCTGAGCTATGTCGATAACTTTGGTTATTAAAACATAACTACTTATATTTCAGCGGGCGATTCATTCCACATAAAGACCCACTTCCACTACAACGAGCCGACGGACGGAGAGATGTCGTTCCGGTGCGGGGATGTGTTTCACGTAGTGGATACTCTGCATAACGGCACTGTGGGAGCCTGGCAGGTTTATAGGATAGGTAAGGATTTCTCTTTTTTTTCATTACATGTATTTTCTAAAGTTATTGTGTATTATTCTATAAGCACTGCCATCGATTTACAATTATGTGTTTCCATTCGTAACACGGTTGCCTGGAAGAAATCGCTGCTCGGCGATAATTCCGCCGATTGTACTTATTTGTTCTATTGTTTGTAAATTGATATGTTTATTGCTAAAGTGCAATAAAGTGTTGATCTATCTATCTTTTTATCTATAAACTAGCGCTTCACCACTATCTCACCTATTTGTAAGTGATGATGTGATCGAGGAATGTGAACACGCTAGGCCTAGAATGGACTGACTCTTAAAGACTGTGTGCTGCCGGAACACCGCAAGGTTATTGCGGCAGATTTTCTCTTTGATGGTGGTAAGCTTCTTTTTGGTAGCAAGTCGGTGGAATATCGATACTTAATGCTCCCTACCACCTGTGGTGGGCATTCAGTAAAATTGCAGTCTCAGCATCTAATGTCTCAGAGCGTAGCATAGTGACTCGTAAAATTATAGTTTATCCAGCGTTAGTGTGTTATTGTAGGTATTGCTTACTATCAGATAAATGTTTTGCTTATACTGTTACAATTTTTTTTTATCGATCTGGTTTATAAACCTATTTGATCCCACTGCTGGGCAAAGGTCAATGCCAGGCTGAAATAGGACTGAATTGGGTGCCTGAAGACGGCCGTCGATGTAGAGAAAGGCCCAAAAAGCGGTGGCGAGATGATTTAGATGTTTTACACGAAGACTGACCACAAACGGCATTGGATTGGGATAGGTGAAAAAAAAAACTGTTACATAACTAACATAAGAGACTACTATATTTTGAGCTTACTAACTAAATTTTGAGGGCTCTGTGGTGAAATCGGGAGAACGATTGGCTTTGATGCCAGAGGTACCGAGTTCAAACCGCCGTGCACCAATGGATTTTTCTATCGAAAAATTTATGTGCGCTTTTCACAGTGGCCCTCCGGTGTAGGAAAAATATTGTTAAAAAACCAACAACCCCCGCATGGTGGTAGGACACTATCTAGTGTCCGCCTGGCCAGCTACCACCCTCAAGTTAGAAAATCTGTCGCTAAAACATTTAATGTGTTCCGGCAGCTATCTTTGAGAGCCAGTTCCCATTCTAGGTCAAGCGTGCTTACCATCTCCGACCGCTGATAGGTAAGGTACCTCTCACCTGTTGGTAAGTTATGATTAACTTACCAACAGGTGAGATAGTGGTCAAATGCTAGCCTATAAGATATATAAAAAAAATGCTACCCCTTCATAGTGTATTTTATCTCCAGGTCGCAATAACCAAGAGGTCCAAAAAGGCACGATCCCCAACAAAGCTCGAGCCGAGGAGCTGGCGACCGCTCAGTTCAACGCTACCAAAAAAGAAATGTCCGGCAACGACGGTAAACATAACTTCTTCAGACGGAGACGCTCCACGCATAGACGGAGCAAGAGTCTTGGCAAGGTGAGACCTTTATTTATATACTGGTTCTATTATAATATTCTATTAAAATTCTATATTCCTTGAGAGCCAGTTCCCATTCCAGGCGAGATCCATCCGAGGTGGTCCCATTGACATATTCGATAGAACATCGCAAACTTGCTACTGAAACTAAATCGCGCGGGATGTGAAGTTTTTTATAGTCTGTTTTTTAACTGACTTCTCAAAAAAGGTTCTCAATTCGCCACAATATTTTTCTTGTATGTTCACCGATTACTCGAAGACAACTGCATGGATTTGATAAATTCTTTTTTTTTTTGTGTGTGTGTGTTTAAAAGGGTATACTTTCCAGGTGGTCCCATTGTAATTTCATCGAGATCTGATTAGTATCTTTAGAGATATGACAATAAACGTCTCAAACTTGCTACTGAAACTGATTCGCAGGGCATGGAAGTCGGTTGTTTTAGCTTTAAACTATCTTAATTATTACTTAAACTATCTAAATGACATTGTTACAGGAGCACTGGGACGAGGTAGTCCTCTCAGACAGCATCAGCAAGTTCCCCGCATACGAGCGCGTAGTACTGAAACAGCCCGGCTTCGTGCGCCCCGTGATAGTGCTGGGCGCGCTCGCTGACATAGCGCGGGAGAGACTGCTCACTGACGCTACGGATACATTCGCTTCACCTAGTGAGTATATAGTACAAGACAGTATATAGGTAGTACTGTGTACTGAAACAGCCCGGCACAAAACCGGCCCAGTTGAGTTGGACTCGCCCACCTATGCTTCCGTACCAACTTCTCAAACTAGGTTAAAGGACAAACTTAACTTTGCTGTTCATTCCATACAAAATGTATTGCACCAACTGCAAATAATAAGTTTTTAATAGTAAATTCACTTGTTTTACTAAACTACATATTTACGGTTTTCAGGTTTATTCCCATATACAAGTGGATCAAGAACGTGCTCCTTACCAAATTTCATGATTGTAGGTCAACGGGAAGTATATAGGTTTAATTCCGTTGTTGTTCAATCCAATCCAATTGAAAACACAAAATATGCCAAAATAAGTGACATACACGGTCATATCTTTTGATTGCGTTGACTTACAAGTTTGATTTTTTCACAGCCAAAAGATACCGTAGACCCAAGTATTTGATATATTTTTCAACATGCTACCTATACCAGCGTTCCAGAGATAAAGTGTCTTGACAGATGGACAGACGGACAACAAAGTGATCCTGTAAGGGTTCCTTTTTCCTTTTAAAGTACGGAACCCTGAAAAACCAACATCATTGAAAGATCTAATCTAAGTAATTGTTTCCTTTCCAGAAATGGACAGCACATTAGAAGACAGTAAGAGCAAGCCGACGGGCATCATCCGTCTGTCCAGTATCCGCAGTATAATGGAGCGCGGCAAACACGCCCTACTGGACATCACACCGAACGCTGTGGACAGACTCAACTACGCACAGTTCTACCCCATCGTGATATTCTTGAAGGCGGATAATAAGCACATCATCAAGCAGCTGAGAGCTGGCCTGCCTAAGTAAGTTTATTTTACTGTTTTATCATCATCAGCTTTTGTTATTTTTGTTATATCTTATAGGCTAGCGTTTGAACACAATCTCACCTGTTGGTAATTGATGTTGCGGTCGAGGATGGTAGCACGCTAGGCCTAGAATGGGAACTAGCTTTCAAGGATAGCTGCCGGAACATATTAGATGTTTGGCGACATATTTTTTAATTTTGTCAATTCATTTTGCATTTAATGACAGAGTTGGCCATTTGCAATTTTTATCCACAATGGAGAATGTGAGATACATTTCATTCTATATCATTATTATTATCATTTCAAAAGTTGCAATCCACATTGTAATTGTTTTTTCTTTTATCGGCCTTCAAAGTTTGAACCACACTTAATGTTTTCTCACTTCATTAAATTATATTTATTTTTTTGCTTTACGGGTTAATGTTGTTGTTTTTTTATGTGGTCATCAGTTATCCTAAAAAATCAGTCGGTCAAAAATCAGACATATGACAAAAAATGTCTCTGTCTCGTAATTTAGTTGAAACTAACCAAGATCCTCAGCTACTCTCGTCCGATTTAGGCAAAAAGTTTGTGAAAATATTTTCTGTCACATGCTTGCCTGACACCAAGCAAATGAACTAAGAAATTATTGGATATATTTTATATTATTTTTTTTAAAAGCTTACTCGCAATGTGGGTTGCACATGCACTAGTATTCTTGTTAACCCCTCCAACTAAGCTAAATATGCTTGTGTCTGGAGTGGGTTCACGACCATAGTTCAATGGGTGGAGTGGGGATCGAACTCACGACCTCTCGATCGCCAGTCCGACACCTTATCCATTGGACTATTGCCGCCTTAGAAAATTATGTATTCATCAAGAATAACAATTCCCAGATCAGCCCACAAGTCATCAAAGAAGCTGCTGGAGCAATGCCAGCACATGGAGCGTGTTTGGGGCCACGTGTTCACACACACGATAACCCTCAGCGAGGCAAACCAGACCACCTGGTTCAACAAGCTAATAGACCTCATACAGAGGACCCAACAACAGCAACTATGGGTCTCTGAGACCAAGGTATGTTTTGTCTATAGCTTTAGATGGTATATTGCTGGGTTAATGATATTGAATCCATTCCGTCTTTATATTATAAATGTGTTTATTTATGTTTAGATTAGGCGGGGTTGTGTGAGGAACAATTTTTAATGCGAAGCATTCTTTGTAAGGTTCCCTTAAGGTTGTTTTGTCCATTTTAATACCTAGTTCATTACGGGTTTCCGAAATTACTCCGACCAGTTTTGGACAATCTGGAAGTCCTTCGTCTGTGAAAACATTTTGTGTTGTTCTTTAATATAAAAATTCTCTCAAAATATTTGGAAAATGTTCGTCTTCTGCCACTTCGGGCACACGAAGATCACGTTTCCTTGATTTTTACATTATTCTGATTTTGTTATCGACATCCTAGATATTGTATATCTTGATGAATGAGTGATTAGCAACCTTAATCGCGGTGGTTTTAGGTAAAAGACAACGATTGTTAAAACTTTACAAATACTTTCAATAGTTTATTATTGAAGATAATTGCATTAAAAGATTGTTCTATGAAAATTAAGTTATAAGAGCAGGATATTAATATTCAGTATTTAGGTTTTCTTTGTTTATATATTCGTCTGCTATAAAAGTTAGCGCATCATGCTTCAGGATGGTTGCTTGGTAAAGGCAAATTGGTGCATTTGGTAAACTATTATGTACACGCTCTATTCTATGATCTGTTTAATATGCCACCAAGTATGTGAATACAACTCTACATAAACTTTTAAAAGTAAGCATTATTACTTGTTTCAAAAGAGATATTTATAAAGAGACTTGATTTAGAACAGTTGTAATCACATTCTTGCCCTACATATTCATTTTATATTAACCAATTTCTGTTCTGTCTTGGTATAGCACGTTGAAATGGTGTCGGACATTTACTTCCCCATACCACCATCTCCCTACCCCGCCTTCTATCCGATATCCTACCCTATCCCAACCTACCCTCAAAACGCTAGACCTCTGAGCTCACCACAAGCCATGCAACTCAACACTAACCACAAAACTCTCAATCAAATGTATGACGCTAACAGGAATCACGTAGTGCCTTACTACTATGCTGAAACACTAACTTGCATGCCTAACAACGTCTATAGCGTCCCTAACAAAAACAGACATACTCTCGCTAGCTATCCCTACGACGAACGACAGAATTACTACGGCAGAAAAGTCAAAAGAGTGGTCAATACTCCTGATCCACCAGTTTTTGTCAAAAGTTACCAAACGCAGTCGTTCCGACCTTATAGCGTTCTAGAAACTTCTTGCAAGTCACCAGTTGCCAAAATCCAAAGACCGTCTTCGGTGGTTCCCATGTCGGAACATTATAAACCTGCGTCATTTTTCGTTAGCGATAATGATGTTAAAAAGGCTAATGAGGTTCCTGAATGGAAAACTAAACTTCAAAAAGAGATGCCCAAAATCGTGTTTAAGGGTTTGGAGAAGCCACTCAGACCTATCTGTAGAATACCAAATTGTAAATGCAGCGTAAAGGTCGACCCGCAGAGATATAGCGAAGTGCGGACCTTGCCCACTGTTACTGAGAAAACTCTAAGTAAAGTTAGGAACTTGTCCTTACCTACTTTAAAATTAGAAGAGCTTGAGAAAGACGATAAAACTGACCAAACAGAAGCTGAAAGGGATGTTCAACCCGTCATAACCAAACCGATATCTGAACAACATTTAGGCTATGTGTAGATTGTAGACGTAGTAGACGTTGTAGACGTAGATGTGTAAGTTTCATCAACTTGCCAAAATTAGATAAAGGTACCTTACTTCGTCTAATTTT
Organism: Cabera pusaria; assembly: GCA_954871355.1. Taxonomy (NCBI): domain Eukaryota; kingdom Metazoa; phylum Arthropoda; class Insecta; order Lepidoptera; family Geometridae; genus Cabera; species Cabera pusaria. The sequence continues at coordinate 16,052,280 of OX940905.1, forward strand.
AGTAACTTTGAAGCTTATCACTTAAATTTTATTTGCTCACGTATTCCTTACTAATCTTTTTGTATGTATATTGGCTGCTTATTGTGCTTTTATATTTATATTTTGTTTTGTTTGTAAAATGTCGTTTGAAAGTTATTTTGTTTAAGTTTGATTTTTCATCACAGATTTTATTTAGTAAATACCTATTGTTAAAATTACCAGTGTATAATACCACTTATTTGTTTGTGTTAACATTCTAATAATCCTTTTCCTTCTATAAGAACTCTTGATTCCACACTTATGACTATAACTTTAAAGTAATCGCAATATTTAAAGTACCAAACTAATATTTATTGGAATGTTAACACAAGTGTGAAATATCCAAACCATTAATCATTCACAGAACCTAAACACGATTTTAGTTTCTGTACTGTGTTATGTGCAATCATTCATTTGTCTTGTCTTATCACCCCATTCCATAACCTACCCTACCGGACGTCGCCCGCTGACACCGAAACAAAATGGCCGACGGGAAACAAAATGGTGGAACAGAGGCCAGAGCCGTTATCGGACGATTTCTTGTTCTCAATGTCGTCGAGTACAGAGAATAGACTATCGTACGCGTCAAGTCCAGAAAGTGACTTGGAAGTAAGTCCTCCGCCCGCTCCAAGACTTGTGAAGTCATCATCGGATCCCTCTATCGCCACGACACAGGACAATATGGATAGAGACGATGATTTGAACCATATGCCCGATGCTGTCCCGCCACCTTATACGGTTGGTATTCGAATAACATTTTTTTGTTGCTTTTTGTATCTTTTATGCACATTTTAATTTATTTTTGTCTTCTTTCAGTATGACTATACATTTCTCTCGGATCGATACTCTTGACCACTACGATGATGCTTACACTTTTTAAACTACCCTATACAACCTACATCTAAATTAAAATGTCATTCTTCTACAATTTAGCATCTTCACTTGCTTTGCTTACATCTTTCGATTTCTCTCTTTTAATTCTAAAATCTTTTTTTCTATTTGCCTCAAACTGTCGTAGATTCACATGTTACGAACAATTTAATTCAATGAATCACAATACCATATCCTGTCAATGTTATATCCTTATAAGTAATGTCCTATTTCATCTTAAATCTTTTAATCGTACATCAGTCTACAACTTTCAAACTTTAATGTGTATGTATAAATGAACAGCAGGGTGGTTACGGAGACAGCAAATACGGCTTCTCTGCCAACACGAACGGTGCGACCACTAATGGTGGCCATCCGAGCCAGGCCAACCATAACATGGGGTCTCCGGGAGAAGCACCACCCTATCACAGCAATGCGATGACACATTCACCTCCACATTCACCCTTGTATGGCACAGGTAAGCGTGAACTTGATAAGTAAATAAAATGTAACTTCTACTACTTACTTACATTAACTTACATACTTATCAATGTTGTGTATCGATTTCAGTAGATAATAACACTGGATACTGCGATATCGATTTAGTTTTGGTAATACAGTTACGAAATAGGTACTCTAAGGTTTGGATCATTACCTCTATATCGTTATTTTTTTTATTCTGGACAAACAAGCACTTGATCACTATATCTCCTGATACTATAAATAATATAAGCGATAGACCTGGTGGCAATTGAAACGATCAGTGAGGCGAGGCACGCTGGACAAATTGAGTTTAGTCCAATCTATAGAGTGCAACTATTCCAACTCGTCTTTCAAATATTAGTTAGTACTTACACTTAAGATTTATATTTTTTGTGTCAGCTATTATAAAATTATTTCGACCTACGAGTATAGTATATTTAAACTCCCCCCTCGTGGCTTTGGTCGTAATATGTTATACCAAATGTTATTTGCCAATAATGTAGACACGGGAATAAAATAAAAAAAATTGGTGCAGTAGTTTTTTAGTTTATCCATTACAAACAAGCATCTTCGAGCATTTACCAATGGAGATGTCAATGCAAGGCGTACCCCTCTGCTGGCCATATAGCCATTATTGGCCATATGAGCGTGCGTAACTACGCTGTATTTTTGACACTGTGTGCGTGTTTCAAGCTAGTGTGCGGGATCGTTAAAGTGAGTGAGTTGTGTGTGTGTGCAGTGCGTGTTTACCTCGTCCCCCGTAAGTATTGGCAGAAATGTTTTTATGCGGATTACAACGTTAACATCTCCATTGGTAAATAAAGGTGGGCATAACTGTTATATTTTTTTAATGCGTTGTACGTTATATTATATTTTCTTAACTGTTATATTAAACTGTTATAATATATATTATATTATTCGTTTAGTTGTCCATAGTGTTATCATTACGTAGGATTGTTATAATTATTAGTATGTTGTTGTTTGCCATAGTGTAATGTTTTAAGTATGTAGTTAGACGTTATAGAATATTACACAGAATATGAGATTACATACAGACTATAATTATGAATATTTGAGATATAATTGATAAGCTATGATTATATAAAATGTTTCTCAATGAACTTTCCTGCCTACTTTCTGCACAGGCTTAGGGTAGATACAATTTACAATTTAGTATTATGTAATGGCCAATGGTATTGTATATAACTTTTATACGACAAAGTCTTTTTGCAATAATTGCACACTGCCTTTTTGTCCCCCGCACATTCATTTTCAAAGTAAGTCCAAATGGCAGCACTCCGTGGTCGCGACATTATTTACATATAAACAAAAACTATATACTTAATATACTGTCTACACTATACTAAAATTACTAAACTATTAACAATGGCTTTACTATATATGTACAACAATGAAACTCGTTCGCGTCAACGTAAAATACGAACGATAACCAATAAAACTTGCAAATTCGTCAAACTAAACTAAAATAATTTGTATCAACAACATCTAAACAACATCATTACATTAAAAATAACATCAATGAAGTTCATAACAGAGTCTGTGCAGTGACTCACAGACCGCGAAGTAACATTTTATGCAAATAAAATTCGATCTTATTCCAATTAAAAGAGAATTCATATTTGTGTGACATTCTTGGGTTAATATATGAACAAGTTAAGGACGAAGTTCGCCATGATTGTTACGCGACCCGCGGATCCCGACGAAACACGAACATTTCCGATCGTTGCCGAGTATCGGCGCGCTGTTATTTATAACATTTAACAAAATATATTATAACAGTCAAGAGGTGATATATTTAATGTGTTATAAGAATATATTTTTATAATTAATTATATTGACTGCTATATGTTATAACGCCCACTTCTATTGGTAAATGCTCGAAGACAAGTATGCAAAAACATTTTTTTGTCTTCTTTATAATATTAGTACAGATATTATTTGTCGGGGCAGATTCTAATAAATTGTAGAAGTAGACGTTTAAATGTGCATCATTTCAACTGATATTTCATCATCCTTGAAGTTGGATGCAAAGTTAATAGTCAATGCTATAAATAATCCTCTACCTACCTGTTTTTATTTACAATACCTTTCTGTGAACTCTAAAGATTTGGCTTATACATTTTGATTTCATGATTTAATACCACCATTGTTTATTGTGTTTCCCCAAAACTCTAAAGCCCTTAAGATTTGGCAAATTTCAGTCCTAATTTAGTTGTCTAAGTAGAGAATTCCAGACATAAATCAAATAAACTATGTGCAGTTTGCAAAAATTGCAAATAATAAATCGCTTACACATCAATCCATACATTTGCTGAAAAAGATTTGGTGTTTAAAAAAGAAAATATGTAATATAGTTTTAGTGTTCGTTTGCAGCTGGATAATAGTTTGTCTGTGATGTGTGTTTCTGTCTGAGCATCGTAGCTCCCAAACGGATGAACCGATTTAGATTTAATTTTTTTTTGACATAGGTGACTCAATCGAGAGTGTTCATAGCTTTGTTTCAAGGAAATCCGTTTAGCCGTTTAAAGATTATAAGCTCATTTCGTAGTGGGTGAGACTATGAGCAACTATCACAAGTCTGATCAATTCGAAATTCAGTATCTGTTGCTTCAATGCTATTGCAAGAACATAATAACCCTGATCTGATGCTGGGGCATCTCCTGGAATCTGCAGAATACTCAACACGTCCTTACCAACTAACAGCAGAGATGTCATGTTTATGCTCATTGGCATGGTCTCAATGAACTGACTGTCCATAGAACATCCGGCCGTGGTTCTAGGACCATAAGCTAAACTAAATTCATTCATTCATTCAATTAATTAATTAAAAAGTATAAGCAAAGCTGTCTGTATCTGTACTTTGTTGGAAAGGTGAGGAGTGTTTTTTGCTTTGATTAATATTTGACGTATATTTTTTAGTTTTCATGTTATATACTGTTTTGCTATTAAAATAAACTCACACGTGTGATATATTCCAGTACCCGAGCTTCCACCTCGCGGGACAGTGACTCGACCCACCGGAGGAGTATTGTTACCTGCGCCGCCACCCGGCCGACCGCCGCATTCTCTCAGGCATAACCCATCTGTAAGTATCTTAATTACTGTAAAAAAACTGTATACAAGAACATTTCTATGTGTATGGTGTTCTATCGATATACGTAGGTATTTCGTTGTAGGTATTCTCGTATAGAGAATCTCGGTAGGGCATCAGCCGTAAATTTTTTGAATGCAGCGTCAAAGTTATGGCATGCCTATAGTCTGCTGAGGTGTGGTTAGTTCGGAGTCTTTAGTTGGAATGAAATACTGTTTCCAAGTTCCATGAATTTATTGGCTAATGCTCCTACTTATATTATATTTATAACTTTACCAACTAGTGAACATCTACCTAAATTTACAATATGCAGATATATATACAGATGTTTAATTTGATAACAATTTACAGATTTTATGATCATGATGCATAAATATTTGTCTTCGCAATATCTGCAAATTGTCTACACCTCACCTTGGGTCACTGCGTCATCGTAATAAGTAATCATTGAAAATCGATATATATATATAACATAATTGATTCATTTGAATAATTTAGCTTTAGCATCATCATGATTTCTTCTTAATACTGTTCATGCGGAGAATTGTAAACTAATTAAAAGTTTGTTGCCATAGTTTAAGATTGCGAAAGGTTTCTAATAAACCCAATATGACGCAATTATTGAGAAAAAAATGCAGGTAATCTATCTCAGCGTATTATGAATAATAGTAATATATAAGTGCGTCATAAGTACACTACCATGATTATTATCTACCTGTAATCTGAGATCTGATCTCTTCACCTTCATGATCCGTCTTTACGGCTTGTGGTTTCGATGTAGTATGTACGATAGTGTGGTTATAACTAGAATGTCCATCACAGTTTGTAGTTAGCTTTGATTTAGTGCACTTGTGATTCTGAACGTTTTATAAATATGTATCCGTTGCAAATATTTGAAGTGATTTCTAAGATACGACGATCTCGATCTCAATTTAGTCTGGTTAATATGATAATCACTTAACATTTTTTCACAGATTATTTCACTAAAAATAATAGAATAGACAACCACGCTCTTAACCGCTGAAACATAGACTTTTGAGATTTTACTGTTTTTATTGCTACACGTTAAGCGAACTCATTATAATCGTGCTAGAAATAAACGTAATCCCAGTAGTTCTTTATAATCCTAGTATCAGTCCACTGCTGGACATTGGCTTCTTCCAAGACACACCACTGAGCTCGATATTTAGTTATTCTTTTCCAACCACTGCCTACCGCTTTGCGTATGTCGTCGCTCAACCAGGTCATAGGCTGTCCTAGGCTATGTTTGCCGATTCGCGGCCTCCACATCAAGACCAATCTACCCCAGCTGTTATCGGTTCTACGACAAATTTTTCAGCCTACTAATACGATGAGCTATGTCGATCACCTTTGATCTCTGGCAAATAACTTCGTTCCGGATTCAATCCCTTAGAGAAAGGCCGAGCATCAGAGTACCTATTCGACGTAGTTTTCCGAATGCTGCCCAGTCCAGCGGAATTCTTCTCCGAATTTCCTTCTCAGCGTCTATCGTAGGTAGACATACTGCTGTACAATTTCGAGTTGTCTTTATTTATCGGTAGTCGTTATTTTAGATTAAATCTATGACGTATGTATTCACTATCTATAAATACCGTTGTTATAATATCGTTGTTATGTTTATGTTTTAACCTGTAGTTGTATTAGGTATTATATATGTATACATATTATTTAACCAACTAATTTCAGCTATATTCTATCCTTTCTTATACAAAAGATGTAATAACTGGACTATTGATATTCCAGACAAATAACCGACCCAGTGCTCAAGAACGGTTATTCGGTCCTCCCAAAGAATCCCCGACTGACGAAACGGCCACCTATACTGGCCGACCTACCAGCATGATCATCCAACCTTCACAGAGTCAGGGCTCCTTGGACAGACATCGAAATCCAAACCCGGTAAGAAAGGTCTTATATTGAAGACTTTTTATAGTGCACAAATTTTAGTCGCATAGTCAATATATCAGAGATCAATTTATTGATCTGTAAGTATTATTATCTCTGAAAATTAGTTTGTTGTGACGTAAAGATACTAATGTAGGTAATTAATTTACGCCTTTAACTAAATGCAAAAGTAGTGGAGCATGTGGATCTCCCTGAGCTTCAACTATTTTTCATTGATAAAATTTTGCCAATTTATTCGTTTGTATTTAGTGCGTTTAAATTATACACACTAACTACATAAAATTTTACCTACGAAATTATCTCAAAATCCTCTTGTAGTTCCTGAAATCAGTATGTACAAAGACACAGATTATAGAAGAAGACGGTAAACTTTGTTTCATATACAATGTACATTGTATTAATTAATGTCTTGTTTACAGCAAAATTCCTATGACGGCTCTTCTCCTTACGAATACAGCAGCGGCGGCGTCGCATGTCGTTTGCCACCAAATGCGCCTGACGACCTCAAAGTAGCGCCTCCGTCTATGTAAGTAATGATAACGACGAGTAATTTGTAGCTATTATTTCTTAATGTTTATTTTTATCAGCAAACAAGCGTTTAACCACCTTTTATCCGACGATGATGGTAATGGGTCCAAGAAAAAATGGAAAGCGATATCAGACATTATATTTGATTAATAATACGTGGTGACAGTTAAGCATTAAATAACAGATTAATAAACCTTATCGAAAACATAATCTTTTATTTAATTTTATAGAATTAGTAAGCAATTTTTTGTTGATGAGAGTAAGAAAGTATGCTTAACTCCAAAAAAATATACTAAGGCAGTAAAAAATCTGTAATTTAAAAGATAAATTATTACCGTCGCATATTTAACAAACTATTAATAACAAAAATTGGTTGTATGTAAAGTCGGTTTACGGACGATAATTTTATGTAATAACGTTCATGTCTCTATATTGCTCGTTCCGCGCCATCGCTTGCTCGCGGAACGTGACAATTTTTCGTGTGCAGCCGGCATTCATCGATTTATAAGACGTTATCACGTCAAAAAAGAAGGTCCAAAGTCAACACATTTTGTAAAAGGAACCTCTGAACTTAAAACACTGTCCTGAACCCAAAAATATTGAGACAGTCATAGAGATTTCAAAATAATAAATCAGTCAGTGATTATGAGCTTCTTTACAAAAGCTCAATGTTTATGGTTATAATTACTCAATAGTTATAGTTATATAATAGGAATGAATACACTATTCATATAGTGTATTATTAACACCAATCAACGCCTACTTTACTATGCGTAATGCAAGATAGGTCAGTGATTTAATGCTACACAATATAATATTAACCTGAGTTTATTTGTTGCAGCAAGATGGAACCTCCCCCTCCCCCCAACCCCACCGCGATGTCAGCACAGAGTCCGCAACGTAACTCCAACTCGCACGAACACACCTCGCTCGACTACACCCGCCCTGCTGACAGTAATTACAGGTCATTCAACTTATATACTTCTCTATCTTATATGCTTATATACTAACGACGTAACGACTATGGCACTGATTGCCACTTGCTTTTATAGTTTTAAACTGAAATAACCAATAATAAATCAGGTTCGATTTTGTTTCCTATTCCACCTAGCCCTCACGTCCAACAGTATTTTATAATATTACTAGCTGATACCAGCGACTTCGTTAACGTACACCAAGAATTTTATCACTGTAAAGCTCTGTCAATCAACATTTGTGTGATCTGAGTTTTGTAAAAATCATGAAAAACAAAAAGTAGCCTATGTTCATCTTCAAGCTATAAAGTATCTCCTAGTTAAATTTCAGTAAGATCAGATCGTCTGTTTAGGTGGGATTAGGTAACAAACAGACAGAGTTACAAACTTTAAATAATATTAGCCTGGTTAGACTACTTTTTTTATGACAAAAGGTAACAGAACAAGCACGACGCTCGCCTGATGGTAAGCAATGACGTCTACCTGCTACAGATACAGCGGCATGCAAAATTCCAATAGCCAACATTTTGCATGTCATTGCAATGCGCCTGTGACATCAAGATATAAAGATGTTAATTAGTCTCGCATGCCCTGTAATTTCACTGATGATAAAACTAACATATACCTTCAACTTTCAGCCCCCACCGCGCCCCCGAGTACCGCAGTCCGCAACAAGCGCGCCCCCCAGTGAACGGAAACGGAAACGGCAACGTGCCCATGCATGCACGGGGTCCCTCACTGCCGAACGTGCCCACCACCGAACATGCCAAGTATAGGTCATTTATACATCATTACTAATTACAGTTTGGCAAACAAAAGTAGAGACTGAAAAAGCGCGTCAAATTTAAAGAAATATCAGTATGGCAGCCCCAACTGCGAAGGAATCTTCGACTGACTCATTTTGATACTTTCATTTTATATTTTTTAAAGCTTACTAGCAATATGGGTTGCAAATTACTAATTTTTAAATTACTAATAATTACTAGTAGTTTTTTTAATTTTAAAATTATCGTGAATTTGTAACATTATTATTGTTATATACCGGCTGTAATTCACGTACCTTTAGTCGAATTTTCTCGACCTAGGTTTCGAGCGAGTCAGTCGCTCTTCCTCGGGAGTGAGGTCACGCGGTGAGATCGCGATGTTCACTAGTAGTTTTGTTAACCCATCCAACTAAGCTAAATATGCTTGTGTTTGGAGTGGGTTCACGTCAATGAGAGGGGATCGAACTCACGACCTCTCGATCGTTAGGCGGAAGCCTTAACCATTGGGCTATGTACTCTAAAACCGCTTGTACTCTAAACTAGCAGAGTCCGAGATATAATTGCACAAAAAAAGTATCAAAGTATTTGCAGCATACTATACAACCGCCATCTTGTGATGATTTTGACATGTATGACATGTATGTTTGCATTTTTATATTCAAATGCATGTTTGTATGCAAATGCATAATTATTGCCATGTAAGAATGCAAATAATTCGAGTCTCAACTTTCAATAGCCAGACTACTCATTTCATTTACCTTTAACAATCATCACCTTAAAGGCAATTCCATTTCCATCAAACAAAGTTCCATAATGCAGCGGTTTAAGCGACGTATTAATATTACTAACTAGCAGCGCCCTGCAGCTTTACCGGCATTAAAAAGTATCCTATGTACCTATCTGTATACGAAATTTCATCCAAATCTGTTCAGTCGTTTTTGAGTGAAAGAGTAACAAACAAAAATCCATTCTCATAAAATTTCGCATTGTTTTCTAGTTAAATTAACATAATAGCATGTAGATGGCGCTGAAGCATTTTGTACCGTTTTTCTTGTAAATATTGCCTCAATGTATGAGATCCTGCATCGCGCATACTATTTTTTCCGCGATGTTAGTACCTTACCTACCCATCTGATACTAACATCTCTTGCTTCGTCACTACGAAACGCCTTGCACGAAATATTATTTTTAATAGTTTTACCTAACCATGCATATTAATACATATTAATAACTACAATATCAAATACATGGAATAATTAAAATGTCGTGAACACGGTCGCCATCGGCATTATTGATCGGATGTTCCAAATCCCAAAAAGCTCTTAGATTATTGACTGTTTTCAAATATACTAACAACTTAAATGTATGACCTAACTACAGCTTATTTATAACCTAATCTTATTAAATTGTTTCCGTTCTTTTGGTGTGCGAATGAAGAGTTAATATTTCTATATACAGCGCGCGGACAAACTCAGCATCTCAAGCGGACTACTCGAGCCGTGGAGCGCCCGTCCCGCCTTACAAGCCCGTCCCGCCACCCAAACCGAAACATTACCGCGCGCCCGATGCTCACCAACACGCACGGAATGGGGTAATGTTGCATTATCTATATTATATTTGTATTATCTATTTTATATTTTGACTTTTATTTTCAGCTGACTTCCAAAATAGAGGAGCTTCTCAATTCGTCTGGTCTATTTTGTATATTTGTTACCCGATTACTCCGCCAAATGTGAACCGATTTGAACGATTCCTTTGTTCATAGGTAGGTTTCATATCGTGGTCTCATTTATATAAATTTTATCAAGAACTGATATCTCTAGTCTCTATAAGTATATTTGGAGATATGGTGATAAACATCTCAAACTTGCTACTGAAAATGACTCTCGCGACATGTGAAGTCGTTTTTTTTTTGTTTTTTAAACTATCATAATTATTCATGTTCCGATAGGATTGAATAACGTTTGAACTCTATCTCGCCTGATAAAAAGCGACGATGGTCCAAGACGCAACCCGATCCAAATCCACGTAACGCTTCGGTATCCTAAATGGATCTGGCTGCATTAAATATCACGCGGCAGAGGGGTAGTAAATGTAAGTGGTTGCAAATTAAGTGCTATTGAAATTGGTATTTGACATACTGGAGACTTCAGAGCAAATCACATTTTAAACAAAGTTTTACTGAGTGTCAGTAAGAAGGCGTTTCTATAGCTGAGCTATTATTCATATAAGCCGTTATTACAGAACATGGAGCCCCCACCCGCGGCGGGTGGCCCTCGTGGTCCATTCCCCGCGGCTCCTCCACAGTATTCCCACCAGCATTCCATGTCGCAGCCGCATCGAGTACATCCTGGCATCAATAACTACCACCAGGTAACTAAATCCGTAGAAAATTTATGATGATTTCTGACAGCTGTCCGTTCTAGGCCTAGCGTGCTGCCATCATGAGGTAGTTGTGCTATAAAAATAGCACTTTAAGTAGCGTTAGACAACTATGAAGAAAGAAATTTAAAGATTTTTCTTTAAAGATTACGGGTTCTGATTAATACATGACTTATTAATTCATATAAGTTTTAGTCTGTTTAATGAACAGTATGGACAAACAAAAATCAAAGAAATTAAAGGAATTAAAGTCAGTTCTGTATTTACCTTTGTTAATTTTGCTTTTTAGGTTAAGGTACAACTGACTTGCACAAAAACCTGACGTGGTTCACGGTACTAAGTTTGACTAAAAACCAAAGTATTATTTCTATATATTCAACATAATTTAGGTTTTTAGTCTTTATTAGAGCAATTAACCTGTATATGTAGTAAGGGCTAGTTTCACTAGTGCCTTTCGTAGCCTATTAGGAAATGACCTGTCACCTGTCGACTGGCAGACTTTAAAACCGGTGAAACTGGCCCATTAAATATAATCTCATGGTATCAGTGGTAAAATGTCCGTAATATTACAGGGTAACATGTACAGCGGACAGATGCCGCCCCAGTCACCGCCGTACTCCGGCCCGCCGGCACATCACCGAGCCATCAACCTGCCGCACAACCCACATCTCATAGGTAAGTCTCACTAATATTTATTGTCTGTATTGTTTAAAGCCTGCTCAAACGAGGGACTGCGTACTTCTTTCCTTCAAAATAGACCATTACAAGTCAGTCCACTGTATTGAATAACGCACACAACGGATTAAAAGTACCGTGAACAACCGAGGATATCGATAGACCGGACTTGACAAACGGGGAGTCCGAAATAAAGGGTTATCTCTTTTTCTTAAACTTCATATAAATCTTATAGATTTAAAATCGGGAATTTAACGTCACTTACGCGATGTCGATATAGCGATCGACATGTTTCGGTCTCATCCGGAGGCCTTCTTCAGGATCTCGATTTCCCGATTTTAAATCTATAAGTTAAAAATGAACGTGAGTTTTTATAATAATATTCATATAAATCACACAAGTTATCTCAGAATATTTGCTACCAAATTTCCGAGCAACAAATGATCGCACACCGTGAGCGTTGAGTCCGTGGTAAGTTCTCGGTGAACATATTTTCATTCACGATTCAGAGATTTTAGTCGTCAGCGGAGACAAGTCCCTCGTTTGCGCAGGGTTTTATACTAGCTAGATTACATCAGCACCGTGGAAATATTTTTATTTACTTAGGTACTTCAACTAGACGCTGACCAGATGACCACTGTTGTCAATATAACCTTCCTTAGAAGATAGGTTTGGATTTGCACTATGTGGATCGCACTAAAGTCAGTTCTGTCCTGTGCATTACTTCACTATCGTCTTTCATTTGCAAACAAATACGATTCTATCAGTCCACTGCTGGACCTTGGCCTCTTCCAAGGCACGTCGCTGAGCTCTATCTTCAGCTCTTCTCCAGTCACTGTCAGCTACGCTGCGTACATTGTCGCTCCATCTTGTCACACCTAAATCGTATGTTGAAAAATTTACATACTATTATTTCCATTGTAGATTTAGCCGGAAGCAGAGAACAGCGTGGTTCAGCGTTCGAACTTTACAGAAAACCACAGCACATGCACAATTTGAGGTAAGTCATAAATTCATTACACAACACTCATTATCAAAATGTCCCTTAGAAATTTATCTCAATACATAAATCAGAGATCATAAACTATCAATCAAAGTTTTCTTATTCATTTTAATATCAAATGCATGTTCCAAAATCACCATGTTTTTAAGTAATTAAGTTTCTTTATACTGAGTCCCTATACAATTTGCTCTAACATGCAAACACCGATCGCTTCACAACGACTAACAACGTCTTGTCGGGCCACAGTATTAGCTATGGTATCGTATGTGGTATATTATCTGTAACATATTTATTGGGGGTAAATCGCACTGAACAAATTAATGAGAATTGGCTCGATTTGTATACTTTTAAAACCTTTTATAAATAATAATAACTTCGCAAAATATTTTGTTGGAAAAAATGTCACTATACGTCAAAGCCTGGCTAATTACAGTTCATATTATTATTACATTAAAGTGTGTCAAATAGAGCCATTTCTAGTAACTTTCAAGCTATTTGCTCAGTGCGTAGTTAGCCTGTAAATTGTAATAACATCTGTAATCTATTAGAGTATTTAGATGAACAGTTATTGGCAGTGCGTGTCTGCATTTTAGTGCAACTTGTTGATTGAAATATAAAAAGCATATTGAACTAAGTTGTTCTCTTTAGCTTAAGTATGTTTAATTTAGTATCTCTAGTAAAAGTTGTTATTTGTATATCTTTCTATTTACCATCTTTTACATCTTCATTCAAACATCGATTTATACCATCTTTCTTTTATTTATAATTAGATTTATGTACCATTTTCATATCACTTCATTATTTCTTCATCTTTTAGCCGACAAATATTTCAATATGCTTTTCAAAATTAATCTCTTAAAATTGTCGTTCTCATGAGACAGACCAAATTTTTCAACAAAGTTATCGTTGTATACGTATCGTTGAAGAATGTGGCATGTCTAACAATATCATTCAGTCACTAAGAGGGTATTTGGTTGTGGGTTTCCGCAGTTCATCCGATGCCATGAACTCGAGCGTGGAGCGCGACGAGTCGTTCTCACCAAAAACTAAAAAGAAATTGTCCAAAAAACCATCATTCATAAAAAACGCGGTACTCGACCTATTCCGTTCGAAAACGAAAAATTCACAGAAAGTGTCTCGGCAGAAGTCACTCTGCGAAAGTGACTTGCAGCAGAGACACCAAATGCCGATGTTGAGACGGGAGAAATCTGACTTGAGCGATATGAACACACACATCAGAAATCAGCAGATCAGGAACCAAATGCTGCAACGCAGCAATTCGTCATCCTGTGAAAAGCCTGTTTTGAAACCGATTTTAAAACGTCAGAGCTCATTCTGCGACGACAGAAGCGGGTCAGTTTGTACGATCAGAGACTACGACGCGAAACCCGTATTCAAAAATTTAAGGAGACAGAATTCCATGTGTGATTTTGAAACTGAACCGAAAGTTACCCCACTGCTACGTAGACAAAACTCCCTCATAGAGTACAATAGGAGAGGAATCTACGGACAGAACTCCAACTTTAACATGATAACCAAAATAGATCCTATTTACCAAAGACAACAACAAATTAAGCACGAACCCTTCCATCCCACTCAACCACTACCTCCAGAACCTGTTTACCAAAGCAAGGATCATTTAGTGTACGATCCTATACCTAAACCTCGAAGAACTTATACCTCAGTTTACGATACCTCAAGCGAAAATCCATACGCCAGTAGATCCGAAATGTCTAATCAAAGCTTTGAGAACCCATACGGCAATACTCAAACTTTGCCAATGCCACTCATTGATCCACCATATGCTACGAGATCTGAATGTATACGAGAAAATCCTTATGCTACTAGAAAAGAACTGATAAATGAAAGTCCGTACACAAACAAACATGAAATGGCTAAGCAAACAGATACATCATTTAGTGAATCACCGTATTCTAGCAAGGAGCAAATTATGAGGAGCAGTAGAATAGCTTCTGAGAGTCCTTATAATACGAAAGAGGAAATGTTACGTCAACGCTTTTCAGAATCTCCCTACAATACGAAAGAGGAGATGTTAAAACAGAGATTGGAAAGTCCTTTGATAAAAGAACCTATTTATGGAATAAGAACTTATGAACCTCCACCGAGTACATCCTGGACAGAAAATCCGTATGCTATAAGACCTGATAGAAGATTACAGACGCCAGTCAACTATCCCGGTAGAATTTCGCCTATGAGCAAATGCATGAGTGAACCTCCGTACGCTTCAAGGACTGAAATGATGGGCAGAATTGGCCAAACAGAGAGTCCTTACGCCACTCGATCTGAAGTAAAGTCCAGTTGTTCTGATACGCATTATGTAACTCGGCATGAAATTATAGATGCAAGACCAGAAATAAGGCCTGCGTCAGCCGAGTGCACTTATGTATCGAAACAAGAAATCATGTCGCAAAAGGCTGCTCATTTAGCAAGCAAAGAATCGACGTACAGCATAAGATTGGAGGAAAAATTAGAAATAATCAAACAAAGAAATCAAGCTAAAAAAGATATGATTTATCAAACGAGAAAAGAATGTAACGATAGCGACTCTGCCAAGATTCGAGAGCCTCTTTATGTTTCGAAAAGAGAGCTCAAAGAAAGTATTATTTATGAATCGCATCAAGAAACTAAAGAGATCCCGCTTGAAGCTCCTGATGGCACACAAGATGGCAGTGCTAGAAGTAGTCCATATGAGCTAAGTGATGCAAATCATTTGTCTAGACGTGAGCCAATATATCAAACAAAAGCAGAAGCTCTAGCCGCCACCGAAATCGAAACATTCCAGGAGATAGACTTCTCCAAGCTGAGGTTGACAGAATCCCAAACAGATTCTGAGAAAGAAAAATGTCTCAGCATGGAGAGTAAAATTCTGAAAGGTGAACCGATGTATGCGCCTCGGCTTCACGGAAAAGCGGATCATATCTCAAACGCGTTAAAAGTTACAACTTCTCCAGTACCTTACGAGTCGACTACCTCAATGGAAACTCACTACGCTTCCGAGTGCAGCATGAATTTCGAAAACAAACCTCAAAGTACTCCTTACACATCACAGGATCTACTAGAAAAGAACGCAAAGTCAAATCGAACTGTAACTTTCTGTGAACAGATATTAGAAAAAAGTGAAACAAGTCAGGATAATTCCGAAAACATGTCTTCCAGTCAGAACGAAACGACAGTAATAAATAATCAGACCACTGTCTTACAAGCGTCATCGTCTGACAGTAACGCTTCTGTTAGTAAGCCCGAGGAGGTCAGACCTGACGGTCCTCATACAACTTGGGGCATATTTGATAGCGAAGGAGGTGTTCTAGAAGACAGACAATGGGGCGTTTCACTTATAATTCCCCCGAAGGCCATAGCTCCAGGAATCAAGCAAAAAATCTACTTTACTGTGTCAGACCCGAGACTGAGCCAGCGCGTTGGGGGACCTCCCATCGACATGGACAACGGTAATGCTTTTATAACGAAGCACGCGTTTTGTAGAACTAGACTGCACATACTAATCGGCCTTTTAATGTATGCAAATGGATTATTATATAAATGATAGAAAATGGATAGAAATTATTATGGGATGTCCAATGAGTGGGGAAATATACATCGTGGAATTTGTTTTGATGTCCTTCAATTCGGTTGGCACAATATTGCTATTCCTTGCACGAGTTTTTTCATAGCATGTGCATTCATAAGTTTGTAATTTTATACGTTTAAATCACTTGTAAGAATGTATTCATTTATTTAAATGGCTATTATCTATAGAGCATACCAAGACATATAATTATTTTATCATCGAGTATATCAACAGTTACAATCATCCACATAGCAATAACCAGCATGATATCATAGATCATACCATACACCTAACAAAATATGTCCAACATAGATCATATAAACACATTCTTAATTTATTCACACAGTTACTACGACCCAATTCACTCATACTTAGAAGTACAAGAGAGGACCCGACAACAATTATTGTGCTACCTACACCCAACAAAAACATCGTATGTTGAACTAAAACTTTATTATCTTGTGCACTGTACAATTTGTGCATCGTCGAAATATGTTTCAATTTATGTGCACTCTTTTAGTCCATTATTATTAGCATTTATATTTATATATACTACAGTTTTCAACATTTGTCTTTACTGTACTTGTTTCAATGTCAAATTCTGGGTTTTATTATTATCTTTGTTGTTATTACTTACTTAAGTTTCATCACAGGGATTTTGGGTGTGTGTTTACTACTTTGCCATGCTTGCATTTATCTAATATTACGTACTGCTTGCCTAACAACCTGCATTACTGTGTTGCGATTTGTGTTTGTGTGTTCCGAGTTTTTACCGTTACCGCCCACTACCAATTTAATTGTCTTAGTTATTATCCCTTTTTGCACCTAATCTCTGTTTAATTACACTTTGCGACGACTTTCATTTTGGAAAAGCAATGGTGTGTTAACTTAAACAATCATATTTTTAAATTTCAGATTTAGTCTCTTCTATATCCACTTTGACTTGGAGCAATTCAGTTTCAATATCAATGCACTCAAGCACTTTTTTTTTCAAGAGCACCAAAGTTTTTCCATCTTCATAACAAGTATTTCTCACATCAATTTATGTAAATAGGTGAAGCGATGCTGTCTCCGCTAGTGATGTGCGGTCCTCAAGGTCTGGTATTCCTCCGACCGGTGACGTTGAGACTGCCTCATTGCGCCAACGCGGTCCCAACCCTAGGACTCACTATAAAGGCTACAGACACAGAAGCGCACCTCAGCACGGACTGGGATCAAATCCACCTCCCGACTACTACCACTTTAAATACTGTAGCTGTTAAAGTTGATCATTTCTAATTACACTTCGTTGTTTCGTTTGTTGCCATAAAGCTTTTAATGTTAACCTAAAGCTGGATTTGCCTTGTATAACATTTCTTGATTAAAAATTCGATGTTTAAAGATTTCATTGTTTTTAAAGGGAAATGTATAGTTATTGAATTTGAAACGTATTTTACTAGTGCTTTAAAATTTTAAGAGTAATAGCTATGTATTAAGAACATATCGTTTAGTCGTTTTACCATATGACTTAGGTAACTGTTTGCTGAAATAAAATGTATAATTATATCTATTTTTCTTGTAGTGCCGGGGTTAAATATTTCCCACCTCCAATGTTATCGTAGTGGTGCTAAAATTATATAACATTTCGAATCTCGGAATTGTATTGAGCTTGGATAAGTGATATGTGTGACTTATAAAGATTTTATTGATAAAAATACGCAGATATTTTTGTTTAGGAATGATGACTGATGGAAAAGTACGTAAGTGACTTCTGTTGGTACTTATTTCTCGCTTAGTATAAATAATCAGAAAGTAACTAAGCCTGATATAAATACCAAACTTAGATTTGATCTAGAATTAAAATGACATTTCATATTACTCTTAAGGATGCCTTACCATAACTTAGATTAACATTTGTGTAGGTCATTGTAATAATTATTTAACGCAATTCATTATTTAGCAATAATTATCATATCGGAATGTTTATTAATATTTTAATAATTTGACTTCAGTAATTTTTAATTTTGATTATAAGTTAGAATTGAGTTGAAATGCTAAAGAAATTCTTAACTTAAGTCAGAGTATGTAGTTTCAATCAAGTATACCTAAAATCTTATTGTATATTTTATTGTTGTTAGGTCGTACAAGAGTCTGGAATCGACTTGATGATTAAATTTTTTATCTATCGAATGGTCAGTTTTTTATTTATTAAGACTTACATTTAGTTTTTTACCTCTATCCCTTTTTACTATAAGTTCCTGGGCTACCAAACTTTGCTCGTTTTTTGTGTTAAATCGCGTTTTTCAAAAATAACAAGTTAAATGTAACGTACATGTAAGAAGCAAACCATTATCTAAATACAACATTTCATCCAGTTAATTAGAGCCGTTTCCAAGACACTGGAAATAAATATCATAATCCTCATTCTATATAATTTGAATGTGAGTGCTTAGTCTTATGTAATACAGCTTCTATATTGGTTCGTGAATAATATTCCCATGCATGCTCTTACATGGGTACGAACAAATCGCAGACGCATAATGTTGCAAAATAATATTACATAGTCATGTTAGATTGGACCATAATTACCCTACAAGTAGGTTATTATAAAAAACTTAAATTCTGCACTGATGTATATGAAATAAGTACTACGTAAGTAAATATTTACAAGCAAAATAATAATACGAAATTCGTATAACCGAAGTTAATCTTATAAACATTTACTAACTAAAATCATCTGATAAATTATACACAGGTAGTAGGAGCATATTATATCGATATTCCGCCTAATTTGAAACCAAAAAAGTAGTCTTCCACTATCAAGGAGAAAATCTGCCGCCATAACTTTACGATGTTTCAGCAGCATTCGGCCCTTGAGAGTCAGACCATTTTAGACCTAGCGTGAGCACATCTTAGACCATATCATCCACGCTGTATATAGTGGTCAAACGCTATATAAAAAAATAATAATTCAAATTGGTAACAAGGTTTAAGCTAAAACTTGCCAGTATGGAAAGTGGGAGTAATACAAGAAATAGACTGACCAGTGATCCAACTGCCCAACCCACATGGCATAACTTTTCGACTCGTCTTCCGAACCAGCACCAGAGGAACAGTGTCCGTTCTATACGTAGTATTATTTTCTTCTCTATGCCAGCACCGAACATCGTGACCATATTCTATGGTAATCTAGGCACATCTCACAAAACGAAGGTAGTATATATTTAGAGGAACCGTATTTATTCCACTGAAGATAGACAGAGGTACAATTTGCGAAGTATTGTGAAGCCGGTGACAGATCGGATTCGCAGCCCGGTTATTATTCACCGAGACCGTACAGCTTTATGAGGTCGCATCTTGCAATGATTTCGCAATTTGTTTCGTCGGTGGATTCTCCTTATAAGTACTGGAAATTGAGTATTTCTACGTGTGTTTAAGTTTCTAGTCTTTGAACTATTCGTAAGAATACGAGTGTTATAGTTCTACATTCTTCTACTTATAGATAGGTAATAATATCATAGTTAAAAATTAGTCGGCCAACAATTTATGTGATAGAAATCTGCACAACAGCTGCTGCGTATAGAATTTCACAATAGGTAGGTAATTTTCAGACTGCATGTTATTCGAGAGAAACCTTGGTTTTCACAAGGATTTTTTTCTTGTCATCTATCTCTCATAGCTAGTAGAATTTCGCGTGAGCTTTGCGGGCTGTCTAGCTGCAAATAGTATGGAATCATCTACTGTTACCGCCTGTTTAAATCAGTCGTGTGTCGGTTCCGATTTTTAATCGGGCTGTCAAAACCAACGACAAAATCGGGCCGACAAGTGTATTTTAATATTTTATACGAAGCTATTCAGCTTCATATAAAATATTCTCACTGGAACATCCGATTCAAAATCCGATCCGGCACACGACAGATATGAACGGGCGGTTCTTGATGTCCTGTTACTTTATGCGATGATAGCAGTAGACGTCCGTACATAGGCATGTCGAATATGTGTAATATATGCATTATTATAGTCTCATATATCATAGCCGAGCATTATCGTGAAAACGTAGTAGTTTAGACTAGGAATAAAAATGCATTCGCAATATTAAAAGAAAATTGGAGATGAATGTTATATTTGGAGTTTCGTTGTAGGTACATAACATATGAAGGCGCCAGCATTGGTTCACGGTTTCAGGTGCTCCGTGGCGTCGTCGGTGGACAAACGGTGCTTCGTATTAGTACGGAGTTAGTCTTCTATAAAAAGAAAGAAAGAAAATATACATATTTTTACACTGTACGCAAAATAGAGGAATCTTGAGTAATAGAAAACAAAAAATTGAATGGGTGTGTCGAAAGGTAAACACTCAGCAATTATAAAAACCGGCCAAGGGCGTATCGGGCCACGCGCAGTGTAGGGTTCCGTAGTATTATAATATTTAACATAATAATTTTTTTAATTATCCAACACCCAAGTTCAACGACTATTACTGCTAAACTAATAAAGTTATCTTAACCGCTATAATTTTCCTTTGAAGTTCATGACTATCATCATGAAGTTTTCTAGATTTACAGGCTAGCAGTTTAGCTTTTAGAAGGGGGGACGCCCTACTGGAACAAAAATTTGCACTTTAAAGAATAATATTTCGTAAATAGAGCATTCAATCGAAAAATAGTATTAGCAATTCCGAGGTCATTTTAAAAGAGCTATTTAACAATATCCCACAGGATAGGGTAGACGGCGAAAAAAAAATTCATCCCCACTTCACATGTAGGGGAGCTACCCTAAACAATATATTTTCCAAAAATTTTTTTTACCACTTTGTCGGCGTAATTGATATACACACAACTACAAAATTACAGCTTTCTAGTACTAACAGTCTCTTAGCAAAACCTCGGACAGACAGACAGACAGACGAACATGACGAAACTATAAGGGTTCCTTGTCAGGACTACGGAGCCCGTAAAACGGACACATTTAAAACAAAATGTTTGTTTACAATATATTCAATATTATAACATTATTTACTACATTCACTAAGCCGACCATCGAGTTTATCCTTGAGTGATCGCTTATCATCTAATCCCAGCTCACATTAGATACTATCGTGCAAACTAACATAATGATTTCATTAAGTACCCTGTGACACGATCACGCGAACATCACTCGAAACACTCTGAGAATGAGGACCGATCTAAGCTGTACTTCCAAGGGTGGTAATTTCGCAACTTTAACCTCACGACTAAAATGTGTACCTACGTATATCAAGCGTTAAAATAGTGAGACTACTACTTAAGTCTCACTATTTTTTTAACGGTGAAGGACGGCATATAGAGGAAGCACTGTACAACGGATATTGTTTAGGGTACCGTACCAAGAGAACGGAACCCTATTACTGAGACTTTGCTATCGTCCATCCGTCCGTCTCTCCGTCCGACCCTCTGTCTGTCAGTCAGGGGGCTGTATGTTTTGGACCGCAATATATAGAGAGAGACTCGAAATTTGCTCATTGTCAACCAAAGGTAGAGATATTCGATTGCCTTCACATTATCTAAATCCATAAATATATTAATTGCACATTCCTTAGAATGCAGCTTTCACCATTTGATCCATTGTTCATAATCGTGATCATGAGCAAATTGATCGATGTCATAAAAACCGTTTCGACGTATTAAATGACAGGCTTTTTTCGATCTGTGGACAGTATTTGGCGGTCATGCGATAATCTATATACCTATCTACGGTACCTATATATATATCTATCTAACTATATAAATAATATCGTTTAAAAAACTAAAAACGAACCGACTTCAATTCTGCGTTATTTGTTTTCAGTACCAATTTTGAAATGTTTATCTTCATATCTCTGGAGATACTAATCAGACCTCAATAAAATTAACATGGTACCACACTTGGGATATTTCCTTTCTAACAAAAAAAGAATAATCAAAACCGTTTCATAAACGACAAAGATATCCGCGACAAACATTAATTATGTATATATATACATATACGGTCGAATTGAGAAACCTCCTCCTTTTTTGAAGTCGGTTAAAAGGCATCCAAGAAGTTACAAACATGGTTGTCTGGAAAAAATCGCTAAGAGCGATAAGACCGCCATGACATTTAAAAATTAGTATAATAAGTTTTACTTGTGTAATGTATCTGTAATCAATAAAGTGTTTTTATCTTATCTTATTTTATCTTTATCTCTACCATGTCTTGCATGTGGACTGTCTGTGGGCCAAAGGGGCCAAATCCACCTCATAATATTATGTAGCGAGATTAACTTTTTGTGTATCGCAGCGAGGATTCACAGGAGACAATAGAATTTCCATTCTATCTTGAATCCCGACATACGAAAAGTTAAGGTCTATTATCTTTCTGGTAGAACAGTGGTTTGTTTTACAGGTTGGGTATAATATGGAATATCTAACTATGCCCAGCAAGCAAATTAGTTAAAATTTTACTATAGATGTACTACAAATAAACATTTATATCCTTACAGTTACTTATTATAGTTCTTTTTAAAGCCTACTAGCAATGTGGGTTGCACATTACTAGTATTCTTGTCAACCCCTCCAACTAAGCTAAATATGCTTGTGTCTGGAGTGGGTTCACTTCAATAGTGCAATGGGTGGGGATCGAACTCACGACCCCTCGATCGCCAGTGCATTGGGCTATTGCCGCTTGTAAAATAGCTCTGAGTGTAAAAACACCTAAGCGCGATAGCCTTGCCTCAAGTTGGAAAATCGTTCGACAAACATGAAATGTAATCCGGCAGCTTCCATTCTAATAGGCCTCGCGTGCTACCATCCTGAACCGCATCACCACTTACCAACAGGTGAGATAATAGTAAAAAGCTAGGCGATATGATAAAAAAAAATACTTAGCGCAACCATCCCAAACAATTGTGTGGATTCTCCTTTACACTCCACAATTTAGCATCACATAGAGATCAGATGCAGAGTACGGTGGGTGACTTGAACTCCAAAATACTCTCCTCCCGTATTGGGTGAAATATACCTTATTATTCATATTCTGTAGACTGAGACTTAACAAATTTGAATAAAACACCATTCACATTTACTTTTATATCATATTTCTAAATTATCGTAAAGGATGACACTAAGCAAATGTTAGCTAAAGCACCATTAATTCACATTTATGTATAAGGTAATCTATGTTTACTCTGTACCTTGCTAACGAGCTAAGCTAGCTATTTTGTACAATATTTGCATTCCCCTGTCAGAGAGAAGATATTTACTTGTTTAAAATAGTACCCATTGTTGCTGCTGAAGTACCAAGGTACATCATACAGTAATTCATATCTTTCTATTTAGTAACAAACTTGTAAGTACTATTGTTTATTCTGTGATAATAGATAATTGGTTAGGTACCAATTGCGCCGGAATGTCTCACGAAAGCTCTTTAGAAATAAAATTTGGTTATCTGCACAATTTTGCCCTGTAGGTACAAGTCGACATTAAGATAGATTAAAAAACTAAAACAACCGACTTCCATGCCACGCGAGTCAGTTTCAGTTGCAAGTTTGAGACGTTTATCGGCATATCTATGGATAGTTATCAGATCTCGACGAAATTACAATGGTACTACTACCCTTGGGATACTTCCTTTCCAACAAAAAATAATCATCAAAATAGGTTCATAAACGACGAAGTTATCCGCGAACAAACATAATATATATATATATATATATATATATATATATATATATATATATTATATACAGTGTACATATATACAGTGTGGAAATTAAACTCAGGCCCTGGAGGGAAACTACTTTAAATCCTTAAGCTAGCTCATTTTACTTAAAGGAAACATTCCTTTATTTTTGAAAAGAAACAAATCTGCATTAAAAGATTTTTTAAAACTCGCTTGCTTCGCCCGGGACTCGAACCAACTAAAATTAAAAATAATAAACACTCTTTATTTTAATATACTAATCGGTAGTATTAATATTCAGGATAAAGTTTCTCTAACAAACATTAGGTCTTAAAAATAAAAATAATCGTTAAATCTAACATCAACTTTATTTTACTATCAATTTTGTAACACTTAAATTATTTAACTGATAAATTGTTCGAAATGAGCCCCGTCGTTCCGGCTACACAACATTAGTCGCCGTTGAAATTCATTTCTTGTAGCCTTCAGCAAAGTGTTGTGGTGTATGCCCCTAATAACATTTTCTATCGCAATCCTTAGCTCTTGAACGGTTTCATAAACAACATTTTTTACATGACCCCATAAAAAGAAGTCCATGGGCGTCAGGTCTGGACTTCTTGCAGGCCATCTAATCGTCCCGTTTGTACCTATCCAGGCATTGAAATTTTCATTAAGGTATGCCCTGGCAATTCTGCTGTTGTGGGCAGGTGCACCAGCTTGTTGAAAAATGATATTATTTCGTTCCTCTTCTGGCAGAAGGTTTAATTGATTTTGTAAAAGCTCCAATATTTCAATGTATTTTGCTGCATTCAGATGTCCTTCGTAAATGTGCATCAAAACAACCATGTTACTTTTGATTCCACACCAAACATTAAACGAAAATCTGACCTGATTGTTCGTTTCACGGACACGGAATGGATTTTGACGAGACCAATAATGATTGTTATGTCTGTTATACATTCCATTATTACTAAAATTTGTTTCGTCAGACCATACAATACAGTCCAAGAAATTTGGGTTGCGGGCTATTTCTGTTTGAATATTTTCACAAAACTGTAATCTCCTGTCACTATCTCCGGGATGTAGTTTCTGCACTAATCGCCCATCACGATAACATTTGTATTTGTATTTTTTCAGAACTTTAAGTATACTAGTATGGTTGATGCCTATCTCTTGAGCAGCTTCCCTGCTTGAAGCCTTCGGGTAACACTCGAAGTATGTCAAAATGTTTAACTCAACATCGCTATAGTCCAAATTTTGTTGCTGTGGGCGTCCAGTCTTCTTTTTAAAACTTCCAACGGTCAGTAAATTATTCACAATTCGAGACAAAACTTTTCTAGATGGTAGTTCTCTGTCTGGATACTTCTCGCGATACCACTGCAGAGCTAAATCGTAGCTCTTGTTGCAAACAAAGTAAGCTTCTAATAACTCGAATTGTTCTTGATACGCCATTATGAGATAATTTAATTACGTAAGAAAAGCAACACTACTTAAATAAAATCTGTTGATAAAAATCGTTCGAATTTTAAAATTATTGTCCCGCATTGCAAACAAAGTCAAACGTTCCATTTTTAAACTTCTCCACTGAACGCCTCGGATCATGTAAGAAGGAAATGTGCATAGAGGTATTACCACCATTGAACAATTTTCTTATCGAAGATTTCAACAAGGTACTTAACGATAAATTAGCAAGCGTGTACTTCATACGAAGTCTTTGAGTGTTGGAGAGATAACAGAACTGTTACGTGTCTTTTACTTGTTAAAAGTGAACAGTAACCAAACATTTTTTTGAGAAACTTTATCCTGAATATTAATACTACCGATTAGTATAATAAAATAAAGAGTGTTTATTTTTTTTAATTTTAGTTGGTTCGAGTCCCGGGCGAAGCAAGCGAGTTTAAAAAAATCTTTTAATGCAGATTTGTTTCTTTTCAAATATAAAGGAATGTCTCCTTTAAGTAAAATGAGCTAGCTTAAGGATTTAAAGTAGTTTCCCTCCAGGGCCTGAGTTTAATTTCCACACTGTATATATATATATACGGTCGAATTAAGAAACCTCCTTCTATTTTTTAAGTCGTTTAAAAATTGAAGGTATTCCATGTGTAATTAAAAAAAAAGGTAATTCACTAAAGGATTTACATTGTTGTAAAAGTTTATGTAAGCTTACATGGTCTTGGCATTTTATCCCTGCATGATACCTATATGATGCTAAAATGAATGACCACCGGTGGTAGGACTCGGTTCCGCTGTGGCTTGAATCACTTCTCACTTCTGTGATTGGCACACGTTTACTAGGACTTACTACTCATTAAATTTTTTTACACCTTGTTCATAACGCGACTCGTCAACATAACAATTACAGTGGTTTCTCTCTAATCATGCGATAGTCTCTTTAGAGTAACTATTATAACCTATGATTATAATTACGAGTACATTAACATATTGATACAACCATACAACCGGGTCATTAGTTATAGGTACTTGTAACGTAACTGATAACGTGTAGTTATGGCATCAATTAAACTTTCTAGCGCCGTTGCTTTTGTGGTGCCATCAAAATGTTCTTGCGCAGAGTTCAAAGGTTACAAACGAATGATGAAATTAGTGAGTACTTTTTTAGGGTTCCGTAGTCCTGACAAGGAACCCTTATAGTTTCGTCATGTCCGTCTGTCTGTCTGTCCGAGGTTTTGCTAAGAGACCGTTAATACTAGAAAGCTGTAATTTTGTGGGGGTATATAAATAAATGACGCCGACAAAGTGCTGAAATAAAATTTTGAAAAACATTTTTTTTAGGGTAGCTCCCCTATATGAGAAGTGGGGATGAATTTTTTTTTCATCATCTACCCCATCCTGTGGGTTATCGTTGAATAGGTCTTTTAAAATGACTTAGGGTTGCTAATACCATTTTTCGATTAAATGCTCCATTTACGAAATATTAAACATTAAAGTGCAAATTTTTGTTCCAGTAGGGCGTCCCCCCCCCCCCCCCGCTCTAAAAGCTAAACTGCTGGCTTGAAAAATCTGGGAAAATTCGTGATAATAGCGCATTTCATGAACTTTAAAGGAAAATTATAGCGGTTAAGATAACTTTATTAGTTTAGCAGTAATAGTCGTTGAACTTGGGTGTTGGATAATTTTGTACCAAATACAAAATCCTTAGAAAAAATCCTTTAAAGTGACAAAGACGGAGTACTTTGTTGCGTGTTTATAACGGGTAAAGACTTGCATTGAATAACAGGCTACTACGGAACCCTACACTGCGCGTGGCCTGACACTCACTTGGCCGGTTATTTATTTTTTATATCTTATAGGCTAGCCTACACTAGCGTTTGACCACTATCTCGCCTGGTGGTAAACGATGATGTGGTCGAAGATGTTGAACACGATAGATCTAAAATGGTCTGACTCTAAAGTGCTATGCTGCCGGAACACCGTAACGTTAGGGCGGTAGATATATTCATTGATTGTGGTAAACTACATTTTGGTAGAAAGCCAGGCAGAACATTGATTAATATGCTTCTACCACCTGTGTGAACGTGTGACGTTTAGTCCTCAAGTTTTTACTGTCTACACCTGTGAGTGTTGAGACTATTTGTACGAGAGTTGATGCATCTTTTACAGTGACGTTAGGTAAGTATTTGTCTTTTAGTTATGAGGACCTAATTAGTAGTAAATAAAATAATCATCATTGATTAGTTTGTCCTAGACCAGACGTACCTACATAGTTTTAATGGTACCTATTTATAGTAAAAAACATGTTTTGAGGACGGTTTTGCAGAACATACCGAGGAAATCGTGGCCAGGTAAGACTTAATTGAAACAACCTTACTAAGTTACTACATTTAATAATATTAAGATTTAATATTATTAAGCCCTAATCCATCCCATAGAGCGAGCCTTGCACCATAGATAGATAGCATTAGAAAATTTTAAATGAAAAATAGCCTTTGTACGCCCATTTGTTATGAAGCTCTCGATATAATTGAGTTTGGAATTTTTTTGTTTTTAATTTCAGTAGCATCTTCCATAGATTTAACCGCAGCGTCCTGCGATCTCAGTACATTTAAATTGTTTTCTGATCGCGTTTGGTGTGAACCAGTCGGTACAAATACTACTGCGCTATCTGATCGCCGCTGCGCACGCAAGACACTGCGGTGTGTCCGTACCTAACAATAGATATGGGTGCTGTTAAATTTGGCAGATCATTTTCTAGGTGTATTCAAATGAAGTCAATTATAGGTAACCGATTAGATGCGAGATTGAAATGTAACTCTAATTTAATTCTTATCATCAAGAGAGATCGTAGTCAAACATCTGTATGTTTATTGGTCAAACATTATTATTATTATATTTTTTTTATATCTTATAGGCTAGTGTTTAACCACTATCTCACCTGCTGGTAAGTGAAGATGCGGTCGAAGATAGCCCTAAGGCACGCTAAGCCTAGAATGGAAACTGGTTCTTATGGATAGCTGCTGATTTTCTAACTTGAGGGTGGTACCTGGCCAGGCGGACACTAGATAGTGTCCTACCACCATGCGGGGGTTTCTTAACGATGTTTTTCCTTCACCGGAGGGCCACTGTGAAAGGGGAAATATCAAATCCATTGGTGCACGGCGGGGTTTGAACTCGGTACCTCTGGCATCAAAGTCGACCGTCCTCCCGAGTACGCCACCGGGCCCTCAATTGGTAATAGAATTAGTAATAGAATAAATCAAATTGGAATAGTTTTAGGTATGTAGTATACTTTGTGTACATTTCTAGACTTTCTCCAATCTTGCCCAATTATCAAGTAATTTGTATTGACTTATGACCTAACTACCTTTATCTAAAAACTAAATTCAACTAAAATACTAACTGACCTGACCTAACACTGACCCGAAATTACCCTTCACTATACAGAAATACTCTTTAGAAATAAGTTCGTAGGGTCTAAAATTGCATGGCACGTTGAAACAAAAATATATACGAAACTTTTTTCACGAGACTCCTTTCCCTGTTTATCGTGATTGAAAATTATGTTTTTTATTTAACCAGTTAATGTAGTTTTAATGTGGAAGTTCCTGACGTGCCATAGGTGAACTTTGCCATGTGATGAGACAGGAACCTACTTAAAAGTTGTATACCTTTTTATACTTGATTACCATAAATGATTGAGTAGGTAGGTACATTAACTAACTACTTAACAAAAGCAAGTTTCTTTACATTAAATACTTACCAGTTACATATATATAACTAAAAATAAATTATGCTATAAACTAGTTTAACTGATAATAAATAAAATTTTATAACTAAAAAATACTACCGACATGGTTATCTTTTTGACATATTAAACCCACACACGTTCTTACAAGCTCATATTTAAAGTGACCTATGTCCAGCTGTGGACTTACGTAAACCGATTTCGAAGATGATGTTTCATTTTAATTTAGGTACAAACAATAATTAAAGATCATCATAATCACCATCAACCACAATGTTTCCCATCTTCGACCACATCATCGCTTAACACCAGGCAGATAGTGATTGAACGCTAGACAATCAGATATGAAAAAAAAAAACTATTTTGTCTTGTACTACTAGATACATTTTGCACTATGAACGAAATTATCGGGATAAAAATCTCGACTCATTTGAAAAGGAAACATAACACGCGAAGCTTTTAAGGTATCAATATAAAAACTGACCTTTTATTACTTCTAGTGTAATTTTTTTCATTAATTCATTCATCATCAGCTTATCTCTGTCCACAGCTGGACATAGGCCTCACCTAAGGCACGTCACTGAGCTCGATCTTCTGCAGCTCTTTGTTTGTTTCCAACCGCTGCCAGCCAGCTTGCATAACATTGCCTTATACAATTTTTTTTGTGTTAAAAGGTAACAGGACAAGCACAACGCTCGCCTAATATATTCTTAAGTACCTAAAAACATTCGACTACGATGGAATTGAAACACTTATTACAAGTTTTTATTTCTAATTTCATTTTTGGACTACGCACACAGGCAGGCAACACTCAACATTTTTACACATAATCATACATACACCTAACACAAACACACAGTAACACACCCCCTACATTCATTTATCATCTCCCACAAAAACAAACATTTCACACACCCATACATAAACACACATTTATACATAGTAGCACTTACAGTAATATCTATACTCTACTTCTTCTACACTCATTACTATTACTTGACGGTTTTTCAGTCATTTATTGACATCATGTGAATAAGTTAGATAAGTATAATGGGAGAAGCCACTGGCTCCTGAAACACAGTTATTCTAGTTCGGGAGCCTATGGATTAAAAAATTTGAATGTACACAAAATTATGTCAATAAAATTATTTGTATATTATTTGTATATAATGGTAAGCGATGACATCTACCTATTACAGATGTAACAAGCGATGCAATGCGTAGAAAATAAATTAAAACAACGACACAAAATAATTGTAAGAATCAAATTACATCTATATAGCACTTGAAACCATTGAAACCATTGAAACCATTTTATTGACTGTCAATTGTGAGTACATAAGATCTTAAAAACTATTCGGATTGTTCCATCACAACTTTCTCTTACGAGTGTACAGCAAATAGCAAACACATATATTATTAATAATTAATTAATTTAAAATAAATATATATGTCAAAATTAATATTGAATAAATTAAATACCATAAACTTATAACACAAACAAAATATATACATTTGACGTAAGGATGGTGGCGCGCGAATAAAATTATAACAAATGTCAATCAAATTACAAGTAGGTACAGAGTATTATTTATTGAAGTTATACTTCTTTTGGTGCGATAGAGAAAAATGATGAGAGTGAATTTTTACGATGCGCGCGCACACCGACACCTATATTTGACGTCGTGAAGTTAGTTCTAGGTTGTACAATGCGCACGCACACCGACACCTAAATTCTACACCACGGTGTAGAACAACTTCACGAAGTTAGTTCTAGGTGGCATGACTATGTTCAAGTTGTATATGTCATATTTAACGTCATATTTTTACGTTAATAAAACCTTTTTTATTGAAATAAAATCTTTTTGATTATTTTTAATATTTATCGTGAATCACTACTGCATTTTAGTTTTTTTTTTCCATACGCCACAGAAGTATAACTTCTAACGCGTGTACATAAGTACACACACTCTTTTTAGGGTTCCGTAGCCGAATGGCAAAAAACGGACCCCTTATAGATTCGTCATGTCTGTCTGTCTGTCTGTCTGTCCGTATGTCACAGCCATTTTATTCCGAAACTGTTAGAACTACAGAATTGAAACTTGGTAGGTAGATGTATTTTGTGAACCGCTTTCCAATTTTATACAAAAATAAAAAATATAAAAGTTTAAGGGGGGGCATCCCATACATGGAACTGAAACAAAAGAAAATTTTTTTCTTCAAACCTATACGTGTGTGTATATATATACCTATACGGGGGTGTCTATGGATAGGTCTTCAAAAACGACAGGACACTGTTTGATCATTGATATTGCACTAGGAACACCGATTGAGCCTCACATGAATTTCCCCAGAGTATTATGCCATAGCGGAGATTGGAACTGACATAGCCATGGTAGGCAATTTTACCGGCTTCTCATCATCTCCGTAGTGCATAAACGTATCTGTTTAGCTTTCCACACAACTTCTCACAATGGTTCTTCCAGTTCACATTTTGATCTATTGATATACCCAAAAATGACATTGTGTTGACTTGTTGGATACTAATTCCATTATATATATATATATATATATATATTTAAAGGAGTCAATGTTTTTTTCTGGGGACAGAAAAATTGTATGCATTTAGTTTTAACTATATTTGATACCAAATCATTTATCTCCATCCATTTCCCGAGTCTATCTAAAGTTAAATTAATTTTGTTTTCAAAGTTAACATCTTTGCCTCGTATGACTGCCACACTATCATCGGCAATAATAATACCATCTGCTCATCGATAACATTCGGTAGATCATTGATATATTATGAAGAGCAACGGTCCTAAAATACTGCCCTGTGGCACACCATATAGATTTTTCCAATCAGTCCAATCCAGACTTATATTCTATTACAGTTTTTGTATTGTTACACATGCCTTGGACTACAGTGTATTGGACTCTGTTACTTAAGTATGATTTAAACCAGTGGTGGGCATTGCCTCGAATTTCATATGCATATAGTTTATCTAAAAGAAAACTTATTCGAATACAAATTATCTGTACGATCGAGTGTGAGTACCAAGACAAACCTATTGGTTTAATAGAACAATATGTGTGGGACATTATTGTAATATTCGTTATGTTTGGAATAAATATAAATTATTTTTCAAAAAAAATAAAACCGATTTCATAACCACAAACGGGCACTTAAAAGCGAAAAATAATCCTCCTTTTTTTTGAAGTCGGTTAAAAAACAATATACGCTGTATCTGTCATAGGTAGACGTCATCGCTGCAAAATACAATAATATCGTTTAAAAAACTAAAAAACAACCGACTTCAATGCCGCGCTATTCATTTTCAGTACCAATTTTGAGATGTTTATCTCAATATCTCTGGAGATACTTATCATACCTCGATAAAATTACCATGGTACCACACTTGGGATATCTCCTTTCGAACAAAAAAAGAATAATCGAAATCGGTTCATAAACGACGAAGTTATCCGCGAACAAACATAAAAAAAAAAAAAAAAAAAAAAAAAATATATACGGTCGAATTGAGAAACCTCCTCCTTTTTTTGAAGTCGGTTAAAAATGCAAAATTATAGACTTAGTACAAATATAGTAGGTACAGAACTAACTTAGCATGGGGTTTAACTTATCACATAATCGCTAATAACCGTGTTACTTAACCTCATATAACTTGGCAAAAATCTGTTATGTGGCATTGAATAGAATAGAATTCACATAGATATGGATAATCCGGTAAAAACGGTCGCATACGTTATCGGCCCATTGTCCGATTGTTTGATTCAATTACGATTTGATTACTGTGTTGAAATTTGAAATGATCGTAACAGTTCAATAGTCATTGATTTATGCAAACTTGAATACGGTTATTAAGTAAGTAACTCAAGGAAATGATAATTACAGGTCGTGTGGGAGAAATAATCTAAGATGTCTAAGATCAGGAGGCAGTAAAGTTATGTGCCAGAATAAGACAAGCGGGAATTTTGAATGACGACGTATCTGTTTTTTAAATATATTTCATAGGCTAGCGTTGACCACTACCTCACCTGGTGGTAAGCGATGCTGTGGTCGAAGATGGTAAATATGCCAAGCTAAAAATACTCTGACTCTGAAGGGCTGTGTGCTGCCGGAACACCGTAAGGTTATGCCGGCGGATTTACTCCTTGATGGTGGTAAGCTACTTTTGGTAGCAAATCAAGCGGAACATAAATAGAATATGCTCCTACCACGTAGGACGAACACCCGTGCTAGGATTTGAACCTGATGTTAGGCCATGATGTGGTTTCGACCACATCATGTGGTCTTTTGGGACCACATCATCGCTTACCACCAGGCAAGATACTGGCCAAACGCCAGCCAATAAGATTAAAAAATATAAAATTATGTATGCACAATTTCAGTTCAATATAACACTGGGAAGACACTCAAATGCTCACTTGTAAGATTGGATTACCCTCTGACATCGGGACAGGAGAATCATCTATACAAACACTTGTTCTACTAATACTATAAAGGCGAAATTTTGTGTGTATGTGTGTTACTTATAGGGTTTTTATTCCGATAGTCTTACCTACGGAATCGATGTCTCCCGAAGATCGATGATCTCGAAACCGCGGGGCACAGCTAGTAAAAAATAAAATAACGGAGTCTCACAGCACGTCGACTTATCATCCTTGCACTATATCTACGTAGAAGAAATAGGCATCGTGAGAGATGTTACAAATTGTTTTTAAATGCCGCATAGGCACGTTTGACCATAATTTCACATGAACGCCTACCACAAGGATGAAGTAACCATGTAGTTAAGGAGAAAGTATTACTACGGCGTTTTAGATGAAACTAAGAATGTTCTATGCAGCTCGTGGAAGCTCCTTCGACTTGACAATCCGAATGAAGAAGAAATAAATGGAGAACGCATGAAATTATCAACGATTTTAAAATCTTTCATCATCATCATCAGCCGATGTCAGTCCACTGCTGGACGTAGGCCTCTCCCAAGATGCGCCACTGAGCCCGATCTGCTTCTCTTTTTTTCCAGACATTGCCCACCGCTTTGTGTATTAAAAAAAAATATAATAATTAAATATATACATTAAAATCTTTAAGAGTTAATTTATCATGGACTCATGATAGGCTTTATAAATGGCAACCATAATCACGGAGAAGGAGGTGGCGGAATATGTAAAACTGAAGACTAAGTTATCTCTGAGGGTGATAAAGCTGGAGTCGCGTCACAATATTCCTTTGTGGTGCGAGTATGGATATTTTATTAATAGTTTCTTTTTATATCTGACATACAAGCACTTGACTGCTATCTCAGCTGATGTTAAATTGTTCTAATTTAGCTTCAAAGATTTGAGCTCAACAAACATGGATATATGGAACATGGATGAGCATACAAACATGCAAGTTAAATAGTATTCTATGCCTAGCGTGTTCACCACCTTATACCGCATCATCGCTTACCACCAGATGAGGTAATGGTCAAACGCTAGCCTATAAGATATTTTAAAAAACAGTTAAAAAAAAATACTGATATGCTCGATACACGCACGCGTTGAAGTCTTTTGTTTGTAGAAGTTCAACTTTACGTTAAGTCGCTAAAAGAAATATGAAGCAAATGATATCGCACTTACAATTTGTTTTAATACATCTTTTGGTAATGCTTTAACTCTGTATACATAGGTAATTTTTTTATTTTTTTTTATTTAGCCTGTTTTGTCCCACTGCAGGGCTAAGGCCTCCCTTCCCTCCTTCCACACATCGCGGTCTATTGCTTGTTGGGTCCAGGTGCTAGAATAGCTATCCAGCTCGTCCCGCCATCTCCGTCTGGGTCTACCACGTCGTCGTCTAACGTTCTAACATAAGTAATACATTATAATAAATAATAGGTGATACATAGGCAATAACATATAGTATAGATATGTGTTACCTCAACGAGAAAAAGGTGGGATTGTATGTATGTGTTATACTAGTTTTTTATACTTTATAAGTCTTTAAGGGAGTATAGAACCTATAGGTCCCAGTTTTATCGAGCACCACAATTGAAACTTTATAATAATACTTTTTTATGTCCATCATAGGGTCGCCTGGCAGAAACTATTTTGAACGATTACACTATTATTTGAAAATACTTCAATTTTTACCGTTTCTTAGAAATCAATAAAACGTATAACGTATGGAATATCTTTAAAATAAAACCGACTTCAAATGGTGCGCTAGTAAGTACCAAGTTTGAGGTGTTTAGCTCTATATCAAGTTCAATTATTAGTTATTTATACCCTTTCAAACAAAAGAAGGTCTATGCGTCTTTGTAATCGGGGAAGATACATAATAAAGATTCTGATGAATTAAAAACGAACGGAAAACTTCCTTTTTGAAATCGATTAAATAATTAATAATATCTGTTTAATTCAAAATTATAACCTCGTAGCTTTCGTCATCTTCTGCCTATCTGTCCGTCCTTATTCTTTGTTTTAAAGCCTTTATAAGCCTGGTAACTTCTAGCATCACGTTGGAATACCTAATATTACGGTTATTAACAAACAATTTACCATTATTCAGATTGTATTGTAATCTTATGAGATCACAAGTCATAAAATATAGTTAGCCTTTAACCGAAGCATGTTAATATAACAAATGGTTTAGGTGACTCATCACCGTTTTCTCTCATAGGTCAGAATTAAGTCATTATGCTGAAGGCAAGATGACGGCGTACAACAGGCCTGTGTCACAGGTTATTATAGCAGTTGGTAAGGCAAGTTCCCGTGCCCTCTGGGTGCGATTCAAATACCACTTAATGAATATTGATTGGTCTGCACTCTGCAGTAGGTACTTAGTAATGTCGACACTTTACTATTAGTTGTAAGTAAGTAATGTGGTACTTACTACAAGTATATATTTTCATCATCATAGTCATCGTTAACAGCCAGTTTTCGTCTACCGTTGGACATAGGCCTCTGCTATGCTACGCCACTGAGATCGATCTTCCGCTGTTTGTTTCTAACCGCTGCCAGCCAGCTTGCCTATAACATCGTTTAGTTATATGTTATGTTAATTAATTAATGGACAAATAAGAGTAGCTTGTACTTTTATTTACCTAAGGCGTTAACACCTAAGACCGACCGACCTATAATTGTATTTCATTACAAAGACTTGACTATTTTGAAGACCTGCCTGTTCAGTTTTTATTTTTTAGGGATTAGGTACTTATTTTTTTAAGACGTAAAAGTTCAAGATTATTGCGTTTATATTAGCTAGAATATTTAAAAGTTATCGCTTTTTACAATCAACTCGCTTTCATTGCAGCCCAGTGTATATATTAGTGATAGTGCTGTAGTGAGAGAATGGTCGGCTTTGTCGCCAGAGGTACCGAGTTCTAGCCCCGCAGTGCTCTAATAGATTTTTCTAAAAAAATGTATGTGCGCTTTTCACATGGCCACTGTATAGAAAAAACATCGCTAAAAAACCTCCAACCCCCGCATGGTGGTAGGGCACTATCTAGTGTCCGCCTGGCCAGCTACCACCCTCAAGTTAGAAAATCTGTCGCCAAACATCGAATGGGTTCCGGCAGCTATCCTTGAGAGCCAGTTCCCGTTCTAGGTTTAGCGTGCTACCATCCTCGACCACATCATCACTTACCAGCAGGTGAGATAGTGATCAAACGCTAGCATAATATAAAAAAGGTAGTTTGCCTATCAACATTAAATAATACTTATATAAAATATGCAAACATATTCAATAAGGCTCTACTTCAATTTGAAGCAATAATAGAACAATGCAAGAGATACCATATGAATTTGACTGACAATATACGGATTTATGAAATCGCACGTTTTTGTGGTTCTATTAAGAAAAGCAATTAAAGGACTATAATATTAAGGACAGGACAATAGACCGAGACGGCACAAAATAATAAACCGGCCAAGTGCGAGTCAGACGAACAGACAAAAGGTCCCGTACCATTCTAGGTACCTAACTATAATATTCCAAAAGATTGATCAAAAAAGCTAGTATTCTTGTTAACCCCTCTAATTAAGCTAAATATGCTTGTGTCTGGAGTGGGTTCACGTCAATAGTGCAATGGGTGGGGTGGGGATCGAACTCACGACCTCTCGATCGCCAGTCCGACACCCTATCCATTGGGCTATTGCCGCCTTGTTTAAATATAACGAACATGCATATTAAAACATATAATATAACGTCACACAGTTAGCAAAAAAGTGGCCTAGTACCTACCTCTATGACAAAAAAATATTCAATTAAGGTCAACTGTAAAATAACGACGTCTACGACTAATACATGACCATAAATATCTCCGAACTTGACCTTCTAGTGGTCCATCCTTACCTAACAACTGTAATCTCTGTAATTATAGTAAAACTCGTCGACACGAACTAAGTATCTAACTGAGAGATTATGTATGCTAGTATGTAATCTTCTATTGCATTATTAATATTATAGATATCGAGACTAGAAAAAATACGTCGTAAGATTGATGACTACATTTATATGATGACTTATTTATTTTCTAATTTCCAAGACATTTTCTTTATATCTGATAGGCTAGCGTTTGATCACTATCTCATCACTATGGTGAACACGCTGGGCCTAGAATGCTCTGAGTAAAGGGCTGCGTGCTGCCGGAACACGGTAAGGTTATGGCGGCAGATTTTTTCCTTGTTGTTGGTAAGCTTCTTTTTGGTAGCAAGTCAGGCAAAATATCGATATAACATACACCTATAGATTTTAATGATAGATAGGACTGATAGACATCCTCAGATACATATCAAAAGCACGACCTCTCATCGACCAACTAAAAATAAGACTTGAAGTTTTAAACAAAATTCCTTATTTTATACTTACTTTAAATAAACTAATGTACTAACCGTAACTTCATAAGCAACTAAAAATGAAACTAATTAATTATCTTAAACGAAGCACGGAGCCAAATGGGGGCAAAGTTGAGCAACTCTCGGGTCCCGATTTCAGCGTAGTACGAGCTGGTAAATTTCACAACGAGACGTGCGATACAGTTATCTGGCTTATTATAGATGTTCGGGTTATAGTTGAGAGGACGAAGGATGGATGACACGTTTGGATGTAAACAGATATTCAATAGAAGGCAGAATATAGTCCCTACTACTTAAAAGCTTTTAAGGTACGGACACACCGCAGCGTCCTGCGTGCACGATCTAGGCGGCGATCAGATAGCGCAGTAGTATTTGTACCGACTGGT
This sequence comes from Cabera pusaria, assembly GCA_954871355.1. Lineage (NCBI taxonomy): Eukaryota > Metazoa > Arthropoda > Insecta > Lepidoptera > Geometridae > Cabera > Cabera pusaria. Next base: position 16,090,705 of record OX940905.1, read on the forward strand.
TCACACCAAACGCTATCAGAAAATAATTGAAAAGTACTGAGATCGCGCCCGCAGATCGCAGGACGCCGCGGTGTGGCCGCACCTTTACTTGACTTGCCATGTTAGTATGTATAAGTTTGTGTGGTTCGAGTCTTGGAAGCTGAATTTGAGGGCCCGGTGGCGTAATCGGGAGAACGGTCGGATTTGATGCCAGAGGTACCGAGTTCGAACCCCGCCGTGCACCAATTGATTTTTCCATCGAAAAATTTATGTGCGCTTTTCACAGTGGCCAACCCCCGCATGGTGGTAAGACACTATCTAGTGTCCGCCTGGCCAGCTACCACCCTCAAGTTCGAAAATCTGTGGCCAAATATCTAATGCGTTCCGGCAGCTAACCTTGAGAGCCAGTTCACATTCTAGGTCTAACATGCTTACCATCTTAGACCGCATCATCGCTAACCAACAGGTGAGATAGTGGTCAAACGCTAGCCTATAAGATATAAAAAAAAAAATATGAACCACTTCCTGACGTAGGATAAGTCTCTAATTAGATACGCGGTGACAATGCAATTATGGTATATAGTATTGATGGAGCCGGGCTGTTGGCATTGGAACTCCGTAACGGAAAATGGTAAAACAGTCAAATTTTAGATAGTATGTATTGTTATCATTACTACTTTTATTGATATTATTTGATATTTACACATGATTACACATTTACAATAATTTAAGATCGTTTAAAAACTAAAAGAACCGACTTCAAACGTCGCGCTAGTCAAAGTAGCCAGTAGTTAGTAGCATGTCATCGAGGTATACTACAAATGCATCGTAATACAAATGTTGATATATCAAAAACGGATCGACCTATTTCGTTAAAATTTTAATGGGACCACGTGGGAAGGGTACCCTTTGAAACAAAAAAAAGAATTTTCCAAATCAGTTCAGGCATCTTCGAGTAATCGGTAAACATACATAAAAAAAAGATTCCAACGAATTGAGAACCTCCTCCTTTTTTGTGAAGTCGGTTGCTTGTTTTTAATTTTTTTTTAATAATTTGGCTTTCAATTTAACTTCTTTACTGCGCCTGCTACCTGTACCTTGAGATTAGAGACATTACGATGATAACTACTCTCAAACGCCCTGTAATTTCACTGAACTACATAAATCTATTGGCAATATCTTAGCCCACTGTTTAGTGTCCGCCTGGCTAGCTACCATATGTATGCTGCTATGTATCAGTTATATACATTATTTAACTCTGATACATCATTTGCTACCTTATTTTCAAACAGATAGGTAAAAAAAAAGAAAAAATCTATATTATTCACATAGGTACTTATTTTTATTTTATTTATTGTCATTTCAGAGGGCTTGAATTGAACTTTGAAATGTTGCGGACGCGCACAAATACCGTTGAAATGACAGTCGTTTAAATCTACATGAACGATGTTTACTGCATCTCCCATGTTTGTCCGTATTTATGGGCTCGATGGACCATAATCTTAACAATCAGTGAAATAGAGCATCGTTAGCTATTTCTGTTCCCACACGAATGTTATTGTAATGTGGGATTCTCATTTCCTGGTCGCAGGATCTAATCTGAGCATTGCAAATACGTGTACCGAATAAAATTTATAAAAACTTCCTAACCTAACATAAACCAAAATATTAGGTATAAATGGTATGGTATATAATATATTAAAAAACCAACATATTTTAAGTAAATGTCTCTATACTATAGCCATATTGGCTCGAAGCCAGATGTTTAAGTTTCAAACTACATATATATACGCCGTAGGGGTAAAAGAAAATAACAATATGTTGTACAATCGCTTTAAGCGATAAGACCGCCTGTTGCCACATTGTTTTATTTACCATTTTTTACTTTTAATTTGTATGGTGTAATAAAGTGTTTATCTATCTATCTATCTACAATATACAGGGTTACAGGAGAAGTCGTGCTAGATCCGTGAAGGGCGTGGAGTACACGTCATTTCTGACTTATTTCTCTATGAAACACCCCACCCTAAACTTAACCCTTTTCGAGATATACGACTTTTATTTTATTTTTTTAAATTGCCGATTTTTAGGCTACTACATTGATTTGTGTTTTTTTTACGTGTCTTATTATTATTGTTGTTGCATTTTTACTTGTGTAATAAGATGCTTTAACGCGTTAATAATCAAAATAGTGCATAAGTTAGTTGAATAGACCGTAGTAGACAAGTGAAAGTTAAGAAATAAAAAAAAATATTAGCAAGTTTACTTTTCTCTAAGGAATATCTAAAAAAAATATTATAGCACTTGTTCGGCAGATGTTTTTTAAAATATTTACGGTTCATCAGCTATCCAACGAGTTATAACAAACTAGGGATTGTATTACATTTCGTGGAAAAAAGTAGTTTTATAGGCGACAGTGTAGAAGATAATTTACAATAAAAAGTAAAATAAAACAATAGGTAAAGCATGAAATGAATATATATATTTAGGGTGGGATGTTTCATAGAGAAATAAGTCAGAAATAACGGGTACTCCACGCCCTTCACGGATCTAGCACGACTTCTCCTGTAACCCTGTATATAAGATAATTAATTTCACTTATCAATTATCAATAAATAGAAATTGAATGTCAAATAGCTTTTAGTAACAATATAAAATACCTAGGTATATGGCTTGATAAATCGTTATTATGGCGAAGGCATATTAATGAAACACAACAAAAGGTTACTAAAATGTTAAATTTATTAAAAATATTAGCAGGAAGTTCGTGGGGGGTTCACCCTAAACACCTGCGCAGACTATACATAGCTTTGATTCGTAGCAGATTAGATTTCGGGTGTTTTATTTATGATACGGCAGCGAACATCCATCTGGCTAAACTCGATAAAATTCAAAATGTCGCAATGAGAATAATTGGTGGTTTCATCAGAACTACGCCTATCCATGTGATGCAATCTGAGTTATGTTTACAGCCACTATATTTAAGACGCCGATACCTAGCCACTAAATATTGCTTGAGGGCTAAAACTGCTACGAATAGCATAACTATGTTACTACTAAAAGAACTCTCGACACGATGTGACTCTGGCAGTTGGCAGAGAAACAAAAAGCCTTTACTTGTATCGATCTACGCGGAAGTAAAATTAGAAAGAATTAAGTCTGGAAATCCCTTGTATATGTTTTCTCTTGATACTTGGATGTCAAACATCAACACCAATTTTATTCACACACAAATAGATTTTAACCAGCAGCCTAAAAAACAATGTGATGTTACTATTATTAAACAAAATACGTTACTTATGCTGAATTCCACCTATAATCACTCGCATAAGATATATACCGATGGATCGAAAACCAGTGACGGCGCTGGCGCAGCATTTTACGACCCCGCTCGCAATATGAATGAATCCTATAAAATAATGTCTGATTGTAACAGTATAATGTCAGTGGAGCTCTTTGCAATCTCGGAAGCACTGTCTTACACCTTAGCTTCGGATGTAGGTAGGGATATAGTTATTTTGACTGACAGTCGAAGCGCTTTGCAGCATATCGCTCGATGTGCCTCTGGTATCAGAAGTAGTTCGACAGCGTATGCTATTTTAAAGAAAGTACGTTTTCTTTTGAGTGAGGGAGTGAATCTGAGGTTGCAATGGGTTCCTGCACATGTTGGTATTCGAGGAAACGAAGTTGCAGATAAATTAGCGAAAGAAGCTGTTACAGGTGGTATGGAAACATATATTTTACATGAAGATACAGAGGTTTTGATAAAATACAGATATAAAATTTATGAGAAGTGGAAGTCGGATTACGATACGATTTGTTGTCAAAAAGGAATCTGGTATAGAACACTCCAACAAGAGCCTCCTCGAATACCATGGTGGACTAATATTAAGTTGAATAGGAAGTATATTGTAGTGGCACATAGACTTCGCACATGCCTCTCAACAAATTTAAGCACCTCATGAGAAGGTCAGACTCCCCCAATTGTTCCTCTTGTGGAGTCCCAGAAGATGTTTATCATCTTCTGATCGAGTGTGCACGGACCGAGTCTATGAGAACACATATGATTCAAAACTATGATATAAATATTTTAGATATGGGCATTTTTCAAACAATCCTATCATCACCTGTGTGTGATGCGGCTAGGAATTTATATGTTGCTATAAATCATGTTGTGTAATAAAAAATATATGCACTCAAAAGGGCTGACATAGTCGCTAAGCGACTCAAAGCCCTTACAAAAAATTCAGATTAAAAAAAAAAAAAAAAAAAAAAATAGATATCTATATAATATCTATTTTTGTAGTAGGTACCTACTTACACTACTTTTGTTCTTTTGCACCTGTTTACTCAAAGCTTTTGATCTCATCCAATCTCACTTACACTTTTACCCCTGGATTGTTTTAATCGATCAGGTCAATAATCAGGTTATTTCGCTTATTTAAAACCATTCTTTAAAACATAGGTCGGTCTTTTTATCAACTTCAAAAAGGAGGAGATTCTTAGTTCGTCTGTATGTTTTTCAGAAAATATGTTCACCAATTTCTCTGTCAATTGTGAACCGATTTTCAAAATATTTTTTTTATTTGAAAAAGTATACTGAAGTAGTGCCATTGTACATTCATCGAGAACTGATGAGTATTTCCAGAGATATAGAGATAAACACCTCAAACTTGCTGCAGAAAATGGCTAGCTTCAAAGCATTCTTAAATTATATTATCACAAAGTCTGCAAAACACTCCATTAGTGGGTAAGTACTGTAATTGATGAACGTTAATTATACTATAGCTTTGCCCAAGAGTACAAATATCAGCAATTTTTGTGCTATGTATGATTCATAAACATTAAAGTGCTCATTTTATTGGACTTTTCTGCTTTACTCAATTAAACGTTAAGATTTGGATTCTTGTGAAAAATTACTTAGTATATATATATATATTATATACTCACAAAACAGTTCATAAATATGTTTATATTTATTGCACGGAATGCGTTCTTCTCTTCAATGTACTTTTAAGTGGCATCATCATTTTGGTAAGAGTACAAAACGCTCATCATGTCTCCAATAAGATTAACCAGCGTGCAGATAATATGCTAAGTTCGGGTAAAAGTTCTTTAAGGTTAGGTCAAAAGCCAGGGTTAAACGTTTTAGTATTTTTAACAGGTCTTTATGTCACTGAAAGAGGAGTTTAGTATTCATTACAGACGACTAATGATGTGTATAGTGATGTACGACAATGACTTTGTGAAATATGGAGGTAATTAGAAATCTTAACTTAATTAGTGGATAGAACCCCGGATGGTGAACCAATGTAAATAATCTGCGTTTAGGTATTGCAAAATTTAGCTAAACAAGTTTTGTATTTCATGAACGAGCTAGCAATTATTTCTATTTTTTTTAGTGCCTTTTTGGCCTAAATGATAATAGCATGACTTCTAAGCGAAAGGTCGCTGGTTCTAATCCTAGCACGGGTGTTTGTTCACATGTTTTCGTAGCCAACCTTTTATGGCTATAAATTAATTAATTTAAAAAATGCGATAAGACCTTATTATATCGATGTTCCGCCCGACTAGCTACATAAAAGTAGCTTACCACCATCAAGGAGAAAATCTACCGCCATAACCTTACGGTGTACCGGCAGCACACCCTTGACAGTATGATAATTCTAGGCCTAGTGTGTTCATTATCATCGATCCAAAATTGCTGACCACAAGACGAGATAAACGTCTAAATAATCGTAAAAGTTTAGTTTCGTAAAATCCTTCATAGACTTTCAATAGATATTAATCGCTGGTCAGTAATCAGTAATAAAGCAACGACCGTACATTTCACCGATGCATCTGCGAATTATCGTACACATTCCGTTCCGTTGCGTCTCCATTGATTATGATATCGATCGAAATGAGCTTTCGTAATCGATCAGAAATTCGAGTTCTCATATTGCATCGCTAGTCAAAGCTCTAGCGTAGCTCGGTCAACGATGAGCTCTTTTAAAATGAAATATAATTAAATGGTATATTTGCATTAAATATGCTAGGTACAAGTCGATGACAAATTTTAAAAATAATGGTCTTCAAAATTTCGTCAAAATCTGACATGCAAAATTGTACAGCGTTATAATAAAGTGCCTAATCCTAAGTCTGTAGTATATGTTATAAGGCCAGCTACATAACATAAGAAATTTCTTAAGATATTCACAGTTATTTGTTATCAATCACGGCCGTAATGTATGTAATAATTGACACACGAACAGATTTTATTTTCATCGATATAAAACACGTGTTGTGTATATAGCTTAAATATACCGGTATTTACCGAAAGAAATATCTTAAATACAAAGTTAGAAGGAACTATAGGGCAACCTTTAGATAAATCTTTTGCAGATATAAATTTCAAGGTAGTGCCAACTCTTGATAGCTTTGATTTTCGCCAGTAACATTGAACTTCTGTGCATGAAGTTTCTTCACTTCGTCTATGGACCCACATAAGCAGCGCTATGGCATGCTTATATCCGCCCTGAGCAGCAACACAATCATGGCATTCAATTGATATTACATTTTCTTCATCTTCATCAACCATCAATGTAACAGCATATAGTTTTGCATGGACTTTATGCTCTGGGCAAATCTTGGACTTTACTGTACAAATGCTTTCTTCCCGTTTTAGATGTACATTACTAATTGCATCATCCCCATATGATGATCACTCTTTACTCCACATTGTAACATGAAGTTTGCTGAAAAGTCTTCCTTTAGATTTATCAGTTAACTTCATGATGTAGTTAAACAACACTGTCATTATGCGCGCGCGTCGTAAGAATTCACTCACATAATTTTTGGACAAACGCGCCATAAGTAGGATAATTAAAAAAAACAGTATATAAAATATACATGTCGAATTGAGAACCTACTTTTTTTTCGTCCATTAATAATATTTGGGAAACAGTCAAATCATTTTTATAGATTCACAGAATACACCGGTATTTTGTGAAGCAAGATATTAAAATGTAATAACTAGTTGGGTTATGAAAGTCGGTTGCACAGCTCCTTATCTCCAATTGTCTTTCACTTCATGGGCATGATTCCATCTTAAACCGCATCTCCAATCCATCCACATCAAATGGTCAAGTGCTGCTCTATCTAGAAGGCCTAATGAAACAAAATGTAGAGCTGATATTATTATAATAAATAAAATGTATATATGGTTCGATATACTCAATACGTTAATTTATATAATCATATCAGTATTACCTGTGTACGAAGCAAAGCCGAATTTAGCTTACGAATGTCTAAAGGTACGGACACACCGCAGCGTCCTGCGTGCGCGATCTAGGCGGCGATCAGATAGCGCAGTAGTATTTGTACCGACTAGGTCACACTAAACGCGATCAGAAAACAATTCAATCGCGCCCACAGATCGCAGGACGCCGTGGTGTGGCCGTACCGTAAGCAACTCATCTTTAGAAACCAGCACACCTTACAATATTTTTGTTCTAAATTACAATGTTGTGAGAGAGAAATTACCAGAACGCGTTTAACACTTTGTTAAAAGTTGCTTAAGCTCTCAAGAGAATTTAGTACGAGCAAAAACAATTGTTTTTGATAATATCTCATAATTATTGTGAAATTATAAAATAAATTAAAACAAATACTGAAGGGCCAGTTTCACCAGTCCCCGATACCACAACTTTCATATGGCTCAGATATCAGATACTCAGATAATATAGGATATACATATCAGGATCCGATGAGACAAACCTTAGAAGTTTATATTTAGTTTATTTAAATAATATAAATAGGTTTCCTTAATTTATGCGTAGGTAAAAAAATGCCTCAAAATGAAAAAAACACATGAAAAACTTCGTTGTCTGTCTGTTTGTCAACACTTTTTTTCATAGCAACGCATAGAAGTTTCAAATTAAATTAATGTCAAACACTTAGCTACAGTTTCTTGGTACTGGGAAAAGGTCAATAAATAAATTCATCAAGTAATAAAACCAGCCAAGTGCGAGATGGACTTGCGCACCGAGGCTTACGTACAAACCTGTCTAACTAGGTTAAAGGACCTAAGGACCTAGGTTAAAGGCCTAGTTCATGCACCAACCGCAAATAATAAGTTTGTAATATAAATAAGTTATTTTTTTCTTATTAAACTACATATTTACGGTTTTCAGCAAGACCTTGCTTCTTGCCTTTCATGAATTCTATGTCAACGGCGAGTACCCTGTAGGTTTTGATTCCTTTGTAAAATCGCAAAATATGCGATAAAATACGACTAAAACGGTCATATCTTTTGATCGCATTGACTTAAAAGTTTATTTTTTTCACAGAAAGATACCGTAGACCGGAGTATTTGATTTAAGTTTCAACTTGATATCTATATCTATTTTATACGCGTTCCTAAGAAAAAGGGTTTTGACGGACAGATGGACAGACAGACAGACGGACAGACGGACAACAAAATGATCCTAGAAAGGTTCCTTTTTCCTTCTAAGGTACGGAACCCTAAATATAGTATATTTTGGATCTAGCAAAAAAAAATCTGTGAATAAACCGTAAGATACTTTTCATTAATCTAGAATATCATAACTTCATTATTTACCTTCTTCCGAACGAATTCAGTTAAATATAGAAGTAAAAGTAAAATTAGAAACTACATTCTAATGTAGTATACATTTTTTCAGTTTAATCAGAAATTTAAAAAACCATAATTAAGTCCATACAAATTAATTTAAAACAATTACATAACAACCATAAAACGTCAAAACAAAAATGCTTTCAGCTTTTACGAACACAAAAGCTTTCAAACTTGCGTTAAGCTTTAACCACAGAGTAACCTAGCCTAGATCATTTTGTAAGTCCTGAGAGCATCCCTTACCAGGCTAGAAGGAGGTGGATAGATCGCGCATAAAAGTGGGCACGCGCAAAATCCAGCGCAGTCTAAATCCGCGCAAGCGCTCCGTACGCACACGGTGAGTTGTTTTTTTGGAAAAGTTTATGTTCGAAAAGTTTATGTTTATGTTCATTAGTCTGTGAAATATTTGGAATTTGGAGTGATGATAACAATTTTTTCAACGATACTATTTGATGGTGTGGCGAAAATGTTAGAAGTTTTTGGTGCCGTTTTGGTATCACGGTTTCAGGAAACGATGCATTTGAAACTGAAAAATACATGCTGTTTTTTAATTGGTTTAGATAAGATTTTTATTTGTAAAGTTGAAATCTTATGATTATTGTCGATCATTAATTTGAATATCTGGATTTTTTTTCGAGTAGAATAAGTAGATATGAAATGTAGGTAACTACCGTAAAATTTAACTTACTAGCTGAATTTAATGGTAATATTTCTATCAAGGGCAAAAATTAAAGAATATTAGCATGTTATAATTTCTTACTACTGCTTATTTTCTGACTTAACAAAATAATATAAAAACAAAAAGAATGTTAATTCAATTTAATATCATTATAATTTGACTGTTTGTAAGATTTTCCGCCCGCCTACCGGTTTGATATCAAGAAGTTAACTCATCTTTGTGTACCCTACCTACAACTGTACACAGATATTCAAAAATGAAATAATTGAATTGAATTTAATTATAGATCATAATCAAAGATCGTTTAAAAAAATTATAAAAAACCGAGTTCAAATGTGAATATGGCCGCGCTAGTAATGTTCAGTACCAAGTTTGAGGTGTTTATCTCCATATCTCTAGAGATACTGAACATGTCTCGATGACATTCAAATGGGACCACTTGGGAAGTAGACTCTTCCAAACAAAAAAAAAGTCTAAATTGGTCTAGGCTTCTTTAAGTAATCGGTGAGCGTACATAAAAAAAAAGATTGCGATGAATCACCTTTTTTAAGCTGGTTAAAATCTTTAAGTAGGTTTTATTCATATTTTAGTAGGTTAGTAAAATACAGCCTTATTGACAAATGGTAGAGAAAATGAGATTATGGATCTACTAAATGGAGGAAACTTATATGTACGTAATCAATTATATCGTTCGCAAAATCTTAGACATAATCCCTCGATTGTCTATTTACTGTTACCTACTTATATTTATCGTTCCAATATCAGCAAACCTTGAGAGTCAGACCACTCTATAATAGGCTTGTAGCGTGTTTACCATCTTCGACCGTATCATCGTTTACCACCAAGAGAGATAGTGGTCAAACGCAAGCATATCAGATATTAAATAAAAATTACTCCTTAAACTTTCATCCGGTTTCTTATACACAAATCAATTTAAACATTAACTAATCGTATCAAGTACCTTCCTACAAAGTGGGTTGCAAGAGACAAAAAGCCTTATTCTCAGACCAAATAAGATTTCAAGACGGAGGCCCGCCGAACCACGCACTGTGTCAGTTAAAACTACGCCTCGCCGTGTATATACACAGTTACACGCATACACATACAACGTCACTACGCCTTACCTTTTTAGGCGCGCGGAGTGTCACGCTATAATAATTCGTATTTTTTTTTTAAATATGCCGAATTGTCTTGTGCAAAGGTGTAAAAATCAATCTTAGAGAAATAAAAAACAGGATGGAATCACATTTTTATTACATCATCACAAAGTTTTTACTGGACTGCAACACTCACTAAGTGCATACATGCTTACGAAACCAGCTCTCAGTGCGTTGTTCGGCGCTGGGGTCTTGACTTCGTATTTGGTCTGAGGCCTTATTATAACAAACATTAAGATTTGAGAACTAAGTTATCTCGACAAGCTTGTTAGCTGACACATGATTTGATTTGCGTACCTGGGCGTTAGTCACAATACTAGATGCCTCAGCCTAGACGAGAGAGTTAACAGAATATACATAATTACTTTAATACCTAATAATATCGTTTAAAAACTAAAAAAGAACCGACTTCAATGCCGCGTTATTAGTTTTCAGTACCAATTTTGAGATGTTTATCTCAATATCTCTGCAGATACTAATAAGACCTCGATAAAATTACCATGGTACCACACTTGGGATGTCTCCTTTCGAACAAAGAAAGAATAATCAAAATCGGTTCGTAAACGACGAAGTTATCCGCGAACAAACATAAAATATATATATATATATATATATATACGGTCGAATTGAGAAACCTCCTCCTTTTTTTTAAGTCGGTTAAAAACGTTTCAAGTCCTAAGACAATGTACTGGATTTTTCTCATTACACCAAGTGTAGTTGTTTTTACCAGTACAGTCTGTTGACAATGAGCAGGTTTTTCTACTGCAATGAACAATCGTAGTGCATTGCCTGGGCTTACGGACAATGATCATAATTTTTGCTTGCTTCATTTTATTGTTTTGTTTGTGAATTTTATCGAGATATTAAGATTTTATTGGGCATTATTAAATAACTGAGTGGTTAATTATAAGTACGTGTGCATGCAAATGGCGGTTGTATTATGCAAATTATTATTTGCTTGCAGGATTTTAAAATGGACGAAAGTAGTGTAAAAAGCTTAAATATTCATCTTTATTAACTGACTTCACAAAAAAGGAAGAGATTCTCAATTTCACTGTAATTTTTTTTAATGTTTGTTACCTCAGAACTCCGTCAATTCTAAATATAAGAACCGATTTGAAAAAATATTTTTTCGTTTGAGATATGATGCCTCCCGTTTGGTGCCGTTCAAATGTTATTGAGATATCAAATATCTCCGGAGATACGGATGACATGATTATAACTAGCTATTACCTTGACTATCGCGGCATGTGAAGTCAGTTTTTCGTTTTGTACAATCATAAATTATTTTAACATATACTAAATTAAACTTAATACCTTTTTTAGACCCAAGCTTTTTGTAAAGACGTTATCATGTATAATGAAAAGTACTAATTGTACAATACATACTAGCCCAAATTCTATTTGCCATCACGGAGCTCCAGCCCAGCTCTATCATCAGGTCAACTTGATGGTATCATATTATTGCATTGCCACCGAACTCACATAATTATGCCATATTTGAGTCCAATCGACCGTTAGGAAGTGGTTCTAATTTAGCTTCCAAGATTTGACCCACTCAAACATAGGTACATACTTATATACACGGAAAGTTGAATAAAAGTTTATAAAAATAATAATAATTCACTGATTTCAAAGAAAATCCGCACGCAATATCCACCGTACAATCCGCTGCTGACCACCAATGACAAAGATATTTTTAAAGATTGACAGCGGATACATCTACCTTATACTTCGAGCATTTATCAATGGAGATGTTAACGCAAGGCGTACCCCTCTGCTGGCCATATATTGTGTGTGCAATGCGTGTTTACCTCGTCCCCCGTAATTATCGTCAGAATGTTTGAAATGTTTGCGGATTACAACGTTGACATCTCCATTGGTAAATGCTTGAAGACCTTATAGTTACAAATACGCACGCAAAATACTGTATCGACGTCATTTGGCACGTCACTACAATTCGAGGGCCCGGTGGCGTAATCGGGAGAACGGTCGGCTTTGATGCCGTGATACCGAGTTCAAACCGCCGTGCACCAATGGAGTTTTCTATCGAAAAATGTATGTGCGCTTTTCACAGTAGCCCTCCGGTGAGGAAAACATCGTTAAGAAACCAACAACCCTCGCATGGTGGTAGGACACTATCTAGTGTCCGCCTGGCCAGCTACCACCCTCAAGTTAGAAAATCTGTCACCAAACATCTAATGTGTTCCGGCAGCCATCCTTGAGAGCCAGTTCCCATTCTAGGCCTAGTGTGCTTACCATCTTCGACCGCATCATCACTTACCAACAGGTGAGATAGTGGTCAAACGCTAGCCTATAAAGTATAAAATTATTTTTTTTTACTTTATCCGACATAAATCCTGTTGCATCTTATCAGATCCGACATATATCACGGTAATTAAATAAAACTGTTTTATCCGAAACAACTGTCACATATAAATCAGAACAATGGTCAATTTGGAAGTTCGCACAACTTCTATACGGTGGTGTTGCTTTCAACACACTTAATAGATCTTTAACTTTTCTTCGCATACCTAAGTTGTTATGTGATTTTAGGTCTTTAGGCGTTGTTAAAATTTCACACAGTCTACACAACAGTTGTAAAAAAAATCGGTCAGTAGTCACACTACATTACTATTCTCTTTAGTAGATACCTATAGTTATAAAGTTTACTGCCTTATGACTTGATCCTGATTGAAAAGTCCTTATCCCGTTCGTTAAAATATATATATTGAAACAAGTAGATAGGTGTATAAATTTTCCAGATTCCAGATGAAAATTATTATTATGCAGGAAATGATGGCTAATAAATAATTTATAGCTATCGTATTTGTATTAATTTCCCATAAAATTTTAATTATTTTTCTGGAATAAATGAAATGAAATGAAAAAACATTCTGGTATAATGAAAATTATGTTTTAATGTATTTTAAGTACGTAGGTAATTTAATTTTTAATTACCTTAAAATACATAGTTTAATTCGTGTATCCGATAGGAAATAACCTTCAACCACACGCAGTCATTAAATTTTGTTATAGTTTTCCTAATGCACGCGAATGAACATTCATACTAAAAAAAATTTATTCACTTCATCATCTCAATCTCACTCCGAAGAAAAAGTCCTATTGACATTTAGACGACCTGTTACTGAATTGAATGTTTATTTCACAATAAAAAAAAATGAATTTAATATTTAATAACACAAACGGAACTTACACAAATGATAAAAAAATGCATCTTAAAAGTTCAGTCACTTTCGGGTTTATTTTGGAATCTATTTCCTGAAGTTATAGCTTCCAGAAATTTCCGACATTGACTGAAAAAACCTAAACAGTTAGCAATTGTCAGAAAGTTCTGACATTTGAAATCACTTTACATGCAATTCCATCCAATACATAGAAAACCAGCGAATGAAATAACCACATAATGTAAATAAGTACACCACTTATATGGTGAGAATGTGCCCTTAGGATTTACCTAGGCACTAGGCACAATAAGGCACTAGGGCATCTAATGGATCCTATTGCAACGCAGCCGGCAGTGATGCTACAGTCACGCTTTCCTAAGTGACGTATACAGATCTCTTGACTTGTCCTCAGGCATTTTTGTACTTTGAAATCGCATAGAAGAATATCATATTTAAGATAGTTTAAAAACTAAAACAACCGACTTCCATGCCCCGCGAGTCAGTTTCAGCAGGACTATTCTTTATCTTTTCTGTGGTTTCAGTAGCAAATTTGAGACGTTTATTGTCATATCTCTGAAGACACTTATCAGATCTCAATGAAATTGCGATGGGACCAACTCGGAAATGTACTCTATCGATTAAAAAAGAATCACTCGATAATTGACGGAATAATCGCGTAACATAAATACAAAAAAAAAAACATACAGACGAATTGAGAACCTCCTCCGTTTTGGAAGTCGGTTGAAAATGTAAGACTTAGCTCTGTTAGCCGATGATAGTTATAGAGTTTTTTTAAAAAAGCTTCCCTTCCTCAGTGGAATAACATTGGGCGACATAACTTCGACATAGCTTCTTCCCTTTTCTCCAAAATATTAACGGGCTTTTAACCTATACATATAATTTATGATCGTACATAACGAAAAAACCAACTTCACATGCCACGGTAGTGAAAATATCCGCTAACCATAATCTTGTCATCGAGATATACATTTATTCAATCTCAAAAATTACAAATTAAAATTTATCCTAAGACACAAAATTTCAAATAAAAAATATATTCAATTACTCACACTATTTTAACATGTTGGAAATTATTATACATTTTATTTTATTTTATTTTATAGAATAGTATTTTATAGAATAGTATTGTATCACATTTATTATTATTCTTAGGATGGTCGTTAGAACCGTACTAGGAAAACCTGTGTTACAGCTCCTACGATTCTTCTCTCGGTACCTACAATTTTAGGGTTCCGTAGCTGAATGGCAAAAAACGGAACCCTTATAGATTCGTCATGTCTGTCTGTCTGTCCGTCCGTATGTCACAGCCATTTTATTCCGAAACTGTTAACTACAGAATTGAAACTTGGTATGTAGATGTATTTAGTGAACCGCTTTCCGATTCTTATACAAAAATAAAAAATATAAAAGTTTAATGGGGGGCATCCCATACATAGAACTGAAACAAAAAAAAATTTTTTTCTTCAAACCTATACGTGTGGGGTGTCTATAGATAGGTATTTAAAGATGATATTGAGGTTCCTAAAATCATTTTTTCTCAAAGTCTATCATTTGAAAGATAGGCGCGCCTAAAGTGGTAAAATGTGTGTCCCCCCCCCCCCCCCCTCTAACTTTTAAAGTATGGGAGTGAAAAATCTAAAAAAAATATATGCTGTAGATCTCAATAAAAACTAACAACGAAAATTGGTTTGAACGAGATACGGTCAGCGGTTTTAGTGATATGGCGACCGCAAAGATAACTTTGTTTTTCATACAAACACTATGAAAAACAAAGTTAATTTTGTAGTTGCGAAAAATCAAAGTTATGGAATACTACTCTACTGTGTAACGGAACCCTACGAGTGCGAGTCCGACTTGCACTTGGCCAGTTTATTTGAATTATCCAACGTTGACATTGCCTTATAAAGTACGTAAAACCAATTCCGCTGCTTTTATGTGATAATAGAGGGTATGCATGTAGGCAAAATACGCAGGTGTTTACGTATACGGGAATAGCGTTCCAGCCTGGCATTTGGAGGTCTTGGCAAAGTCTTGTTACATGGGTTAAATACGGATTGCTTACAAAAAAGAACTTAAAGAAGAAAAGAAAAAAGAACAAAAATATGTATTTATACTTAATGTATCACGACAAAATGATATGATTTTTTTTGATGCGGTAGGTTTAAATTTAGATATGGTACAAGTAACAAGAATTGAAGGCAATATAGGTTCCAATGTATTAATGTTTTTATTTCAATTATTAACTAATTAAAATGTGAAAGTGATTGCAAATATTGAATAAAAAGTATATAATCATGTCAAAGGATAATATTAATATTTTATTATAGGACAAAATAATGGAATGTAAAATAATTATTTATTATTGTGTCACAGCTTATAATTGTTTAGTATATTTTATGTAGTTAGCTATATTGCAATTAATGATAAAATAGTTATTATTTAAAAATTATGCAAAGATATTAGTTATTTTGCGTGTGTTTGTGTATGTGTGTATGTGAGCACGCGCGCGCGTGCATGTGTGTGTGTGTGTTTGAGTGTGTATGTGTCATTTTGAGAATGAGAGAGTTAGAGATATCAAATTTGTTTATATTGTTTATCCTCACATATCTGGAGATGATTATCAGATCTCGATAAAATTTAAACGGGACCAAACAGAAGGCATAATCTCAAAAACAAAAAAATAATTTTCAGATTTGAAGGAGTTCTGAGGTAACAAACATTTAAAAAAAATAGTCGAATTGAGAACCTCCTTCTTCTTTGAGAAGTCGGTTAAAAAGTAAGGAAACCTCGCATACAAGCCAAGTGATGAGGGAAAATGGAAGCCAATGAAAAAATACATCAAAAATAATAGTAAAAAATCAATTTTTTCTTAGTCTGACGTTTCTGACGTTTGACCACTATTTCGCCTGTTGTCGGGCTGTGCTGCCAGAACACAGTCAAACTTTACTATTAACTACTACTAATTACTAATTAACTACTACTAATTAACCGCAATCGGTGTGGTCGTGTTTTTTAACCGACTTCAAAAAAAGGAGGAAGTTACTCAATTCGACCGTATATTTTTTTTTTTTTTTTTTTTTTATGTTTGTTCGCGGATAACTTCGTCGTTTATGAACCGATTTCGATTATTCTTTTTTTGTTCGAAAGGAGATATCCCAAGTGTGATACCATGGTAATTTTATCGAGGTATGATAAGTATCTCCAGAGATATTGAGATAAACATCTCAAAATTGGTACTGAAAATGAATAGTGCGGCATTGAAGTCGGTTGCTTTTTAGTTTTTAAACGATATTATAAGTCAATCAACTTCACTGAAGAGAATAAAGTTAATATGCGCAGGGCAACTGTAAATACCATATCGCCGTAATTTGAGGTCCTATCTGCCACAGGGCTTATCGACTTTTTGTTGCGACTCGTAATTCTATGTCACCAAAAACTAATATGTCAATTGTTTTGTTTCAGGCTTTAGTTTAGGATTTCAGCAGCACCGACAACATGCTGCGTTTGTCAACGTTTTGCAGTAAGTTTAATCTATGTTTTATTTAACTACATATTACCTATATGTGACGTAGCATAATGTCATATCAAAGCTCATTTACCGTGGTAATTTCGTAAATTAGTCCGTCATCACATGATGCCTGCCTAGGGTAGATATCCTATAATTTTTAACCGACTTTCAAAATGGAGGAGGTTCCTAATTCATCAGTATTTTTTTGTATGTTTGTTAAGCGATTACTCTGATCTGATCTGAGTATCTCCAGAGACATGAAGATAAACACCTCAAATATGATCCTGTGCGTTATCCATCTTTAGGAATCAGGATGTTACGCGGGTGGGTAAAAAAGGGATTATTTTTCGTAAAGATACTCGTAGCTCTCGTCGTAGTCGTCTCGTTATTACAAATAGAGATAATAATACAATGTCAAACATTGTCAATTGTCAATCATTGTCAAGTCAAAATTGGCTCACTCATGCACTGATTAGTGCATGAGTGAGCCAATTTTGGTAGGGATATTGGGAGTTGACAATAGTACAATAGCTGCTTAATACTACTTAATTTAAGATTGGCACGATAGCTGATCTTATCCCTAAAAGCAATCTCTTCCAGAAAATGTATATGTTTTAATTTAAGCTTATGGCAACATGTATTATGCTTATATAACGCAAGCAAAACCGCTTACCGTACCTAGTATTAACAATAATAAGGCAGGTTATCCAACGTACTTGTATTTCACAACCTGATCACGTATGTGACCTGCACTCGAGCGCATCTCCCCGGTCATTAGAGTGACAGATTCTCTGATCAATTTCTATGAGTTATTATTTGACGTAGAATAGGCTATAGTCCGTAATGATAACATGCGTGGTCTGATTGCATGCTTCGTCTCTGCGCTTTTGGCATTTTTGATTTTTTAGGAGGCCTGCCTGATGATTAATGGTCACTGTCCTTTATGAAAATATGCACAACCGACTTGTAAAAAGGAAGAGGTTCTCAATTCGTCTGTATGTTTTTTGTATGTTTGTTTCGAGATTGTTCCGCCAATTGTGAACCGATTCGAATGATTCATTATTTCATAGGTATAGTACATCTCCACTGTAGTCTCATTATATAATTCAATGAAATCTGATGATATCTCTAGAGATATGTAGAAACATCTTAAACTTGCTATCGAAACCGGCTCGCGCGGCATGTGAAAGGTTTTCAACCGACTTCAAAAAAGAAGGATTCGTCTGTATGTTTTTTTTGTATGTATGTTACGCGATTTCTTCGTGAATTGTGAACTGATTAGAATGATTCTTTTTTTAATCGGTAGGGTACATTTTCGAGGTGGTCCAATTGTAATTTCACCGAGATCTGAAAAGTATCTCCAGAGATATGACAATAAACGTTTCAAACTTGCTACTGAAATTGACTCGCAAGGCATGGAAGTCGGTTGTTTTAGTTTTTAAATTATCTTCATTATTATCTTAATTATTTGTAGTTACCTACCTACTTGCGTAAATGGAGGCAAAATTGACCCAAACAAATTAGGATAGGACAAAATAATGTTTTGGTAGTTTTGATATTACCGACATGATATTCGGCACCAGCCAGTATGGAAGAACGATCGGGATAGTTGCGCTAAGGGGACTGAACTAAAAACAGGTGTTTTGCGGCTCATCTCACTGCCATGTTTCATTTTCAGAAAAAAAGATTCCATCTTAGACCACATCGTCACTTAAAACCAGGTTAGGTAATAGCCGAGTGCATGTCTATCAAGAATAAAAAAATACTCCCTCCTTATAGATACCGCTGGATCTAAGTATCTACGTATCTACCTAGAAACCGTAATACAATCATCGTGCAATCGATCGAGTACAGAGGTTAATTGTATTGATGTTTCATATCTATCAGATTTATTGATTGAATTATTCTAATTTATAAACTGGTTACATGTCTTTAGTTATGCAAAGTGATTTGTCTGTGAAATATTTTTAGGCATCTTTCTTTCAAATGCGTTTGTAAATGTTTTTCCGGCTCGAAGGACCATTATTTCATTACTTGATTTTGGGCTTGCAGCTTTTTATTGAACTCAGTAAGGGAGGAGAGTTACTTTTTTACTAAGTTTAATCAAATTTTCGACATTCATCGACCGATTTGTTAAGTCCCTGAAGTTTGTAAATTTTGGTTTACTATACCTAACAAACACCAACCAAATATTGCGGCATTTTAAATTATCTACTATACTGGCTATTCCTGTGCAAAATTTCAACTAAATTAATTTAAATGATTGACCGTAAAGAAGTCCCAATCAAACAAATATACTAACTGACTTTTGGATTTATTATATTGGTGTTTATTAAAAAGATTATCTAATATATTTAATAATGTAGTATACGGATATTACATTTTATAACATAGTAACCACAGGTAGTTACGTTCACACTACAAAGCCATTCACCGCAAACTTATCAGAGGGTCGCCGCACCCTTCTCACTAGATCCATCTTACGTACCTACCTATATCCATAATGTTTTTAATTACATCTGTGCTGACACTTATCACATAGTCTGATTTAAGATCCTTGTCATAGTAACATGTAAACATAATTAAATATAAACTATAAAAAAACACAATAAAAAAACAAAGAAACAAGATTTAAAGGTAAAAATTAAATTAGCATGCAAGCTATTATTTGGGTTAATTTAACTCATTTTCTAACCCTTGCGTTCCATACTATTTATAATACTCATTTTGTTTAATAACCAACTGACCCGACACTACTTTAATTGAACATCTGACAACCACAATATAGGTAAAATAAAACTTTAAACTATTAGGTTAACGTAATAGGCCAACATATTTTTTGCACCGAAAATGGCATTTTGTTTTCATATTAATCACCAGAACGAAGACACGAGTTTTTTTTATCATATAGGCTAGCGTTTGACCACTATCTCACCTGTTGGTAAGTGATGATGCGGTCAAGAATGGTAGCTCTCTAGGCCTAGAATAGGAACTGAAGAAAGAACTGAAACTTTACAGGAAGAATGATTTATTTGCATAAATAATTTAAAATCTAAGTACTTCAAAAGTAAATAACTAATAACACAAGTTATTATCCTAATGATTTCGTATCATTTGAAATAATTAAGCTCGGGAACCTTTACAAAATTACACAAGAACTGCAAATCGAAATAACCTATGCTGGTTCATATTTTACAACATCATTACGCCAATGTGATCTTCTCGAATACTTTTGATTGATACCTACTTACATACAGTTACATAGTTTTAGTTTGATGAATTTACACAGCCTAATGTAATACACTACACTAAAATACACACTATTATAAATACATAATCACACATCTAATGTTGCATATCACTACTAACATGCTATATCACTGATTTCACATTACTCACCCACGAGCGATATAGAAAGAACTTTGTTAAATGAATCCATCAAATGTACCCTATTTTTTGTGAAATAAATATTTCATTTCAATTCTAAACTATCTTAACTTAATATCGCTTAAAATATTTTCAATCGATTCTAATGATTATTTTTTCATGAATAGTGTAATAATATAATATAATAAGATTTTTTGAAAACGGGTAAGATTTGACGGAGTTCTGAGGTAACAAACATTTTAAAAAAACAGTCGAATTGACAAACTCCTCCTTTTTTATTAAGTCGGTTAAAAATACGCACAGAACTAGTCTATTTATATTAATGCTAGAATCCTTAGAAATCCTTAAACAATCGTGAGCAATCAAAGAATGCACTCGAAAACAATGAGTTGTGCAAGTTGTACTTACCTACTACTAATGTGCAGTTAAATAAATAACTTCGTAGTAAAACATTAGATGGCGATTAGTCGGAGAACATCTTACGATACGGTAGCTTAGGATAAATGACCGGAACAAGAGGCTAACATACATTCCCTTCGAGCATTTACCAATGGAGATGTTAACGTTGTAATCCGCAAACATTTTTTTCTGCCGATACTTACGGGGGACGAGGTAAACACGCATTGCACACACACAAATCACTCACTTTAACGATCCCGCACACTAGGTTGAAACACGCAAACAGTATTAAAAATACAGCGTAGTTACGCACGCTCATATGGCCAAAAAAGGCTATATGGCCAGCAGAGGGGTACGCCTTGCGTTAACATCTCCTTTGGTAAATGCTCGAAGACGTTCCTATTAAATATATAAGTACGAGTACTTGTACAGTATTATATATTCGTTGGTCCCAGGAGAATATTTAACATAGATGCCTATTAAGTAAAGTATATATGTATACTCGTATCACGATCAGATCGAAGACGTCTTAAAGAGAGGTCAAGTCAAAAGTACCTATAACCGGCGAGCATGTATGAAGGCGCTCATGAAAGTGGAAGAAGCGAAGGAGGTATGTCAGGATCGTAGCATGTGGAAAGAAGTAGTCTCTGCCTACCCCAACGGGAAAAAGGCGTGATTGTATGTTTGTATGTATGTTTATATAAGTAGATACGAGTAGACATAATAAGCATTTGTAATAAGCGGTATGATTTTTCTGATGCTGATTAGTAATTCTGCTTTGGGTAAAGGCTTTTGACTAAATCAGTAGGTAAAAGTCTGGCAGTGATATACACTCTCCATAGGAATATGTCAATATGTGGCATTACCTACCTAATGGAAACCTCTCGAGACTTAATTTTACCCGAAGATTATTGGAAACCGGTGCAATAACCACTATTTCACCTGATGTTAAGTAATGATGCGGTCGATAATGTAGCGCACCCAGAGTATGATGTAGCGTACTTACACAAAAGATATCTAAAGACTCACTCGTAGTCACGAGAAGATCCCTAAATTGTATCTAATCGGAAACACAGGCTTAGGCAAGAAAATTCCATTCCTTGAAGTTACATTTATTACCAGACTTCAAAAAAGGAGGTTTCTCAATTCGACCGTATATATATATATATTTTTTTTATTCGCGGATAACTTCGTCGTTTATGAACCGATTTTGATTATTCATTTTTCGTTAGAAAGAAGATATACCAAGTGTACCATGGTAATTTCACCGAGATCTGATTAGTATCTCGTGTGATATGGAGATAAACTCCTCACGCATTTGAAGTTGGTTCTCTTAGTTTTTTAAACGATCTTATAATTTAAAAAAATGCGCTTCGTATGGGTAGATGTTATATGGTATCCACCATAAAACAGTGGCACCTCTTAGTATCCCTGGTGTCTGATCATAGAATGGGGATGGCGGAATCAAATCATGCAGTTCCGTAGCACACTCTTCGAAATGTATCTAATAAAATACTAATAGATTAGCGACTTTGTGGCAATGCTCGAGGCTCTAGTCTGGATCCTCTTGCTCACAAGCTAGTCGTCATGGATTCGTTATGTGAATTAGTGTTCATTGTTCAGGCCCTAATTCCTAAAACTCGACCACTAATTCGAATATGGAAGCCCTAAACTTTAAGGTACTTCTATATTCATACAACTTTTATTTCGATTGTTTCAGCAATACCATTCGCAAAATTTTTTTTTTTATACTTTATAGGCTAGCGTTTGACCACTATCTCACTTGTTGGTAAGTGATGATGCGGTCGAAGATGGTAAGCACGCTAGGCCTAGAATGGGAACTGGCTCTCAAGGATGGCTGCCGGAACACATTAGATGTTTTGGTGACAGATTTTCTAACTTGAGGGTGGTAGCTGGCCAGTCGGACACTAGATAGTGTCCTACCACCATGCGGGGGTTGTTGGTTTCTTAACGATGTTTTCCTTCACCGGAGGGCCACTGTGAAAAGCGCACATAAATTTTTCGAAAAAATATTAAATATTTCAAGAGCAAAATTTGTTAGTCGAATTCAAATCGAAGCTTTGACCTTTAGTTGGTAATTGATTGATTCACAACGAGTGTAATATAGTAGATTGTCCCGAATATTCCATCTACTTAAATTCGGTAGTAGGTGTAATATATAGCTAACAAGCAATTAACTGAACCACAAACAATTAGAAAGAAAGAAAGAAAATACATTTATTCAACACTACAAAAAACAGAAACTACACTATCTTATCTAAATCACACTATCTGACTATCAGACATCACCCAATTTCCACGATAAGTAGTTACTAACGTATGTTAACTAGGAAACCTACTTATACATCCACAATAGCCTTTCCGATCTGCTATCTCATCAATTCATTATACAACCTAATGAAGAAACAGTGACATAAACCGCAGAATCCATCTTCACACGTTATCTAGCTTTTGGAACCTGGCCAATTGTTTCACGCGATTTAATGTTCTATTTTATTCAAAATTAAGTCGCAATTGGTTTGGTGTAGGAGTAATAAAGAGCAGCGCTGTTTCGGATGCTTCCTAGTTCCATTGTTCTATATTCGTGACGTTTAATCACGATCGACGCCATCTAGTGGTGGGAAGCGCGAGCTTGTGGTAATGTTTCATTTCTGAAATGGGATAGTTCTCACTTTGGAAGTGAAATAGGTCATGCGCTGAGAAACCGCATAATATGTAAACGAATTATGTTTAAATTAGTACCAAAGATCTTTTAAGAAAAAGCCAAAAAACTATATAATTTACGAAACTAATCCACAAATGGATGCTTGGCTTCTGAAGTTTTAGTTCACGGTCCATAATTCAACAAACAGACTCATCCACATTTAATTACTTCAATTTCCCATATTTACTGATTCATATGATTGACTTACATCACGTGAAAATATTAACTAACGGCTTGCGAAAATTGAAGGTAGGTCTCTACGAGTAGCAAACCAACTAAGCAATAATTTCGACGGCCGTTTAATTAATTGTAGTGATTTTCCAGTCCTTACGATAAGTTTACAACTAGACACTATTCACTATTGTTCAGACCTCCTAATAGCTGGCAAGGCTCTCTTAACTCTAGGGCTTTTTGCACTTTAGAAATACCTGTAATTCCTTTGTCAAGTTTATTGCATTACCAAATGGTTCAGATGGGTCTTGATGACACGGATTTTCTTTTGTATTCGACGCTGATAATTTTCAAATTGTTACTAAGATTTTGCAAGTGATAGTTTGTCATGCTTTTGAAATGTTGGGATAAATATTATTATTCTCTCTCTTTCTATTGTTGTATGTTGTCAACACATTGATAACATCCACACCTGTTTGAGCTAAGTATCGGTGGTTTATTAAACCTTTTTAACCGACTTCACAAAAAAGGAGGAAGTTCTCAATTCGTCTGTATGTTTTTTTTTTTGTGTGTATGTTACGCGATTTCTCCATCAATTGTGAACGGATTCAAATGATTCTTTTTGTAATAGGTAGGATACGTTTCCGAGGTGGTCCCATTTTAATTTTATCGAGATCTGATTAGTATCACCAGAGATATGGAGATAAATACCTCAAACATAGGAGAATGTACTAGTTTTAGTAGAAGAGTCCCAAGAAGATTATACACAATGGAGGTTGCTATTGCATATAAGATATTCTTACGGTAACTGTGAGCGAGATAGAAATAAAGGTGGGGATAATTTTTGTTTATATCTTATAGGCAAGCGTTTGACCACTATCTCATCTGTTGCTAAGTGATGATGCAGTCGAAGATAGAGAAGTGGACTAGAATGGGAACTGGCTCTCAAGGATAGCTGCCGGAACACATTAGATGTTTGGCGACAGATTTTCTGACTTGAGGGTGGTAGCTGGCCAGGCGGATACTAGATATGTTCTACCACCATGCGGGGGTTATTGGTTTCTTAACGATGTTTTCCTTCACCGGAAGGCCACTGTGAGAAGCGCACATATATTTTTCGATAAAAAAATTCATTGGTGCACGGCGGTTTAAACTCGGTACCACGGCATCAAAGCCGACCGTTCTCCCAATTACGCCAACGGGCCCTCAATAAATAATTATATATTAATAATTATAATAAATAATTATATATAAATATAAATAATTTGTCTTCACAGGAATGTTCTACGGGGAAAGTCTTGTTAGGGTGCAAACTTTTTTAAACATACCTAATATTTTTTGACATGACATGACATTTGGCGAAGATGGCGGCCATTTCAGTCCCGTGACACTGCATACATAATTAAATAACTCAGAATTATGAACGTACTTTGTACCAATCAACACAGCAAAAAAAATTATAAGCATAAAACCACATATTATATAATAGTTACTACATAAATAATACTTTCCGTTGTTAGGTTGGCTACACAGTGCTTTCATAATTCGGGTATCCACAATATAGGGAAGTGCCTCTTATAACGTAGTAGAGTGATTCAGTACTCTGTTGGCCATATGGCGGCAATTAATGTTAATAATCGCAAATAATACTTTTTAATATTAATTTTGGAATACAACTAGTCCATGTTATAAAAGTATTTGGAATTATTGTAATAAAATAGACAATTAATTATCGTGTGTGTCAGATGCTATAATTGTACAGGGCCATTTTGGACATTGTCCTTTGATACCTTGATGACATCATTATTACTAGTGAATATTTTCACTTTAGCGCGGCATTTAAAGTCAATTTTTTTAGGGTTCCGAACCCAAAGGCTACCAAATGAACACTTTCTGAGACTTTGTTGTCTGTTCGTCCGTCCGTCCGTCCGTCCGTCCGTCCGTGTGTCTATATGTGCGCACTTTACAGATCTGTATCTTCTTAACCGTTATAGGTACATACTTGAAATTTTCAAAAAGTATATATCCGTCAGTGTATAACGGCCCAGACACGAAATTTAATAGATACATGTAATTTCATTAAAACTTTTTTTGCACTAAAAAGGGTAAAATAAGTTATTTTTCAAAAAAAAATGAAACCGACTTCATAACCACAAAAAGGCACTCAAAAGCGAAAAATAATTTACTTTAAATTATTATAAGCGTTACCCACTTCTCTATTTGAAGTCGGTGCCAGCCAAGTCTATTGGATATTAGATAGATACTATGTATGTAGTAGTAGTAAGTAGGTAGATACATGTTGGGATTATCTATCTACTACCTATTAGACTTGGCTGGCACCGACTTCAAATAGAGAAGTGGGTAACGCTTATAATAATTTTAAGTAAATTATTTTTCGCTTTTGAGTGCCTTTTTGTGGTTATGAAGTCGGTTTCATTTTTTTTTGAAAAATAACTTATGTGCTATAAGTTCGTCTTAACTGCCAATTTAACTTTAACTCAATTAGAGAAGGTGTGTAGGTTTTGTAGTTTTTCCTTAATTACGAAATTACGAATACGCCGTGCGTTGTAACATAACTTCTAATTGGAGTTCAAAGCTGGAGCGATGGTAGCTATTGCGATCTTAGCCAGCATTGTGCCATTTGTACCTTAATTTATTTAATAAAGATAGGATTCTTCTCAAAAAATATTTACTCTCCTTGGTGCTAGCGTATATAGCTGGAATAGCGTATATTGCTGGCCTAGGCCTAGGCCTGTATATAGGCCGTTGCTGAGTTAGCCATTGACTTACACGTATTTATGTTATTCGAACCAATTCACAGACAATACCTACATGAGTGAAGTTCACCACTATGTATTTTTGGAAATCTTTTGGAACACGGGTGTTAATCTCCATTACAAAACTAGCTACACCGTAATAGACATTAACGCCACATCAAAAAAGGCAACGAGAGCAATCGCTGCAGTAAACACCTACCATTAACTGCCTAATAACAATTTTGCAAAGTGGGGTTAACTGCGTCGAAATATTGCGTCAAGCTAGGACCATCTACCAAAATTACATTTGCGTGTGGATGAAGCCTTGGTCTCAATGTGGATGCAATTTGGTGACCCTAACCAAGGACGTACCTACTATAGCTATAGAAATAACAATAACAAGTGTTTAACTCAATAGTTTTAATTTTAAGTTGTCTTACAATACTGTAATTAAACTAAAATATTAGTCAGAGTATTCTAGGCCTAGATGGTGAACACCATCTTCACATCATCACTTACCATCAGGCGAGATAGTGCTCAAAACCCTAACCAAAAAAAAACTGGCCAAGTGCAAGTCGGACTCGCACTCGTAGGGTTCCGTAACACAGTTAAGTATTCCATAACTATGATTTTTCGCAACTACAAAATTAAATTTGTTTTTCATAGTGTTTGTATGAAAAACAAAGTTATCTTTGCGGTCGCCATATCTCTAAAACTGCTGACTGTATCTCGTTCAAACCAATTTTCGTTGTTAGTTTTTATTGAGATCTACAGCATATATTTTTTTTAGATTTTTCACTCCCATACTTTAAAAGTTAGAGGGGGGGGGGGGACACACATTTTACCACTTTAGGCGCGCCTATCTTTCAAATGATAGACTTTGAGAAAAAATGATTTTAGGTACCTCAATATCATCTTTAAAGACCTATCTATAGACACCCCACACGTATAGGTTTGAAGAAAAAAATTTTTTTTTGTTTCAGTTCTATGTATAGGATGCCCCCCCTTAAACTTTTATATTTTTTATTTTTGTATAAAAATCGGAAAGTGGTTCACAGAATACATCTACCTACCAAGTTTAAATTCTGTAGTCCTAACAGTTTCGGAATAAAATGGCTGTGACATACGGACGGACAGACAGAGACAGACAGACATGACGAATCTATAAGGGTTCCGTTTTTTGCCATTCGGCTACGGAACCCTAAAAATAACGTATGTCTAGTACATGAGGTCTATGAAAGTCTATGAAATGAGGTAAGGTCCCAATGCCTCATTTCAAAATATTTAGCGACTTGCCATCCACTAAATGGGCCCCACGAGCCGTTATTTTGGCGCTGAGGGGCAACATTGACGTGCATGGCTGACACGCACTTGATCGATTACTTTTATTTCAATTTCAATCTATGTAGTCACAATTAGTGCCTACAGATCTCGTACTCTTAAAGAGTTTGACCTTTGTATAATCCCATCCTCATTAAGGTTGGACAATAGGCCTCCAAGATGACATCGCGTGGGATCGGCCTGAGAAGCCATCGAGGTGTCGCAATCAGGAAATTAGACGATCTGGTGTGAATGGATCGCAGCTTTTGCTGGCCGCTATTTTATTCAATTTACTCGTTTTACAATCTCATTAGGTACGACGACGCTTATAATTTCCTTGATAAATTAGGCCATATTTGTCACAAAAGTAGTTTTATGTCGGTCTGTTGTTCGTGACATCTATTGCGCTAGGTATTGATATAATATAAAGGAGCTTTTAACTTAGTGTCTCCAAGTCCAAGCTGAATAATTATTTTGTATACATACAGTTAGTATTACATTTTTGCTTGAAGCAATTAAAGTTATATTTTATTTTTACATTTCAGTGTTACTGGCTCTCGCAGTCGCCCAGAGTGGATACGAATACAACAAACCTGGAAAGCCTTTCAGTCAAGGCCCAGGATCAACCTCAAGCCGTCCGAACTATCCTTCTGGGCCATCAGGCGGCTACCCTACCACCACACCGTATCCAGGCAGGCCGCAAGGACAAGGCGACGACTACTCTAGTTCTACCCCAGGCTACCCATCCGGCCCTTCAGACTACCCTAGCGGACCTAATCAAGGCTACCCAGGCACTAGTGGCAGACCTCAATCAGGATACCCCGGACCAGGACCTTCGTACCCAGGGCAAGGTCCATCGGGACCTTCGTTTCCAGGGCAAGGGCCTTCAGGACCTTCATATCCTGGACAAGGCCCCAGTGGTCCTGGCAACTACCCCGGCCAGTCAGGGCCCACTTATCCCGGACAAGGAGGACGCCCTGGTGTAACAGGGCAAGCAGACTCTAATTATCCCGGACAAAACTACCCTGGTCAGTCAGGTTTTGGTCCTGGTAGCTCTGGTTTAGAAGATCAATCCGGCAAATATGAAAACGGCGATTACTCGGCTATACCCGGCACCCCTGATGTTGATTACCCGATCCTAACTGATATTCCTCAGACTTCCTTTAATTGTAGATCTCAACAGTACCCTGGATATTACGCCGATGTAGAAACCCGATGCCAAGTGTTCCACGTATGCGCCAACAATAAGACCTACGATTTCCTATGCCCGAATGGAACAATCTTCTCACAGCAAGATTTCGTTTGCGTCTGGTGGGATCAATTTGATTGCAATTCCGCACCGGGTCTTTACGAAATAAATGCCAATATATACGACTACTCGAACACTGGCTCTCAAGATGGTGGGTCTAGTTACGGAGATTACACTCAGGGACCACGTGGGCCATCTTATCCTGGTAGCAGCGGGCAGGGACCCTCTTACTCCGGATCGAGGCCACAAGGGCCCAACTACCCCGGCGATTCTGGTCCCCGAGGACCGTCATCTAACTATCCCGGTGGCAACTACCCTGGGACTTCGGGTCCACAAGGGCCGTCGACTCCATACCCTACCAGCGGACCCCAAGGGCCGTCATATCCCGGGAGCACTGCTTATCCGAGCTCACAAGGGTCTCCAGGCTATCCCGGCTCGGGACCGTCGACACCTTATCCCGGCGGCCCATCATCGTACCCAGGAAGCTCAGGCCCATCCACCAGTAGATATCCAGGGACTAGTCCTAGCTCATCATATCCTGGATCAGGATCACCGGACTATTCAGGTAGTCAAGGCTATCCATCGGGCCGACCTAGTGGACCGAGCTTTCCCGCTGGCAATGGAAGGCAGCCGAACCAGCCAAACAGAGAATATCTTCCGCCTAGAAACTAAATACCCGACTCCTTGATCATGAATGCCAGTATTAAGTGTAATTTTGTAATGCTTTTGAAAACTGACACTTATATGCAGGTCGGTTAGAAAGCTTGTGTGATAAAGATTTAAAACGGGAACTATGTAATAGCCAAAATATTAATAGAGAGCCATTAAGTACAACAAAAACGTTGACGAACGAAAATGTTGGTGTTGTTTCTTTTTTAAAGAAGTTAATTTAGCAAAAAATATCTTTAAGAAATGTACTCTTGCTTATTTTTTACATTTTATGCTTTGTTTTTGTTTCTATTTCTTTTTTCTCTGCCCTATATTTGTTGATTTTATTAACTTGTCTTTTATCAACCATGAGTTACCAAAACTAGTATTTTGTAAGATACTCGTAAGTTCAAAAGAGCCGAATATTTTCTTCTAAGTTCTACGAGTAGTATTAGGTTATACTTATGTCAGTATTAGACTTTAGTTTTGTAATACATGGTCAATGTAAATACACATTTACTTAGTAATATAATAAATATTTTTATATGAGCAGTAATAAAACAAAACGTTTCATTTACTATTTTATTTCGGGCAGTCACACATTTAATCAAGATGTACTATTGACGTGAACAAACTTCAGACACAAGCATAAGTAGCGAAATGACCAAGCCTCATATTTTGACTAAGGTCACAGAATAATGAATAGTACAAGTACTAAGGTGTAAAGATTGTAAAGTTAGAGCTTGTACAGTTAGGGCGAGTAGAGTTAGAAGCTTGGCTCTACATGAGATCTGATAACTTTTTGACAATGCGAGCTGCATGGTCTCGTCTTAGCAACATTTTACAAGAAAATGTTTTTGGTGGGATTCAACTTCGGCGGAGAAACGAGATGTAGCGGTGTAATAAACAACATTATCATTGACTCCTTTTTTTCCGACAGAAAAAATGTTTATACGTCGTGGTACCCAGGATTCAATTGAGTCCAGAACTATTTATTTAATATTTACATACATTATAAATGATTGACAAACTACTTTAATAAGGTCATGGTTAACAAGATTACTAGTAATGTGCAACCACAAAAAAATTGTTTTCCGAAAAACATTACGTTAGTTCCTGGAGACTCAATAGATGGCGTACATGAGAATAAATCAAATAAAATATACATTATTATCACATGAGCAAAGAAAAGGTATTATTATATGACTATAAAAACTGACAAACCTCGTCACTAGTTTTCGATTGATGTTTATACCGTTTTCATTTCCTATATTTTTACATTTGTGATTTTCAATTACCTTTGCTTTAAATAATTAATTATTATTTACGCTAAAAAAGATATAACGATTTTATGAGTTCCGCATCAAACGCCACCTAGCGAGCGTCGTGGAACTTTTCTTTCATGAAAACTGCTCATTGTAAATAACTTACACAATATAAACATGATATTGTAGGAGGACAGCCTCAAATACAAATCTGTCGCTACTCTGTACGTCTTTCAGACACCTTCGACCCCTTCGACATTTTACTACGACTCTTCTTTTTTTCAGTTTTTTCCGTGCACTTTTTAGTAAATTTGTAAACATTTTTTACTAATAAATCACTAATGTCCTTATATAGATTGCAAGAAGCTGGCACGAGGTTTCCTTCAATCAATACTTTAAACAATCCCGTTTTGTCCACTTGCTTATAAAAACTCTGATGAATTAAAACTGCGTGTATTTTCTTCACGCTGATGTAAGTCAGATTGTTGTACATTAAATTCAAATGGCTTAGAACCATATTGCCGACGCAATGGGGATACCCATTTATAAATCTCATGTGTTCCGATGAAAACGGATCATTGTATTCGCCGACGGTTTGCTGCGTCATAGTCTCAGCTTTTTTACTACGAGCGCTATATGAATCGTCAGCCAACACACTTTTATTCTTTTTTTTAGATAAATGTTTTTTTACAGTATGTGTATGCGTCAAATCGTGTGTAGGTTTCGCATTCAAATTGGCAAGGTAACTACTGTACACCGCTTCCCTCTCCTTAAGAAATTCAAAACGCCTCAGTAGTTTACTCTTGATTTCATCAGTAGTTAACATGAAATCTAACATCGCACTGAGAATGTATTCAGCTCCATCGTCACAAATCCAGTTATCGGCTATATTCAAATACCGCAAATGCCTATTAGTTTTGAGAGCTTGCCCAATACTCTTAGCTCCTATACTTGTGATGTGATTAGATGATAGATTCAAAACTGATAAAGTGGTTTCTGCGGATTCGAGGTAGTGCAGTTTTGACATGATCAGCTCACAATCTTTGTCACAAAGCTGGCAGCTACTCAGTGATAGGCTCCTGACGTGGCAGGGCTCATCTAACAGTACAGCAAAATTTGAGTCTGAGAGAACAGACTTATCCAGACAAATGTCTGTTACATAACACAAGGTTAGAAAATGGTGCATCTCGTGTAAAGAATAACCATTTAGCTTGCATTTCTTGAGCGTGACTTTTTTCAATTGAGGGAAGAGAGGAGCTAATATGCTGAGAACTTGTAAAACTACCCTCGGAAGATGTTTTTGGTCTCGAATGAGGATCTCATACAGTTTATTGGTATCGTAAATGGCGGTGATGATAAGAGTATTGTCTTCTGTAAATGTGACGTGTGGTGGCTGATCAACAGTGGTTGCATCTGGGGACTCTTGTTTTTCAGGAGCGGTGCTTAACCGCTTGTCTTTTCCGGAAATTGGAGTTATTTGTTTTAGGGATTGCAAAAACTCATCTGTAATATTATAAAATAAATTCTTCATTATCTTGAGTTAGTTAAATATTTTAGAAAGCAACAGTATTTCGAACGGGTAAACGAGTTTTAGAGTTGAGAC
The DNA here is from genome assembly GCA_954871355.1 of Cabera pusaria. Taxonomy (NCBI): domain Eukaryota; kingdom Metazoa; phylum Arthropoda; class Insecta; order Lepidoptera; family Geometridae; genus Cabera; species Cabera pusaria. The sequence continues at coordinate 16,123,395 of OX940905.1, forward strand.
CGCGAATTGGTAAACGTAGCTTAGGACGCTCTCAGAAGTGAAGCGATGATGATGATGGACAGTAATTCATTCTTCAGAGTTATTGACCGTGGTTTTTACTGACTATGACTCAATTAAAAGCGATGCTGCTGCAAAGGACGAGCTTTCCAGTAATTTTACCTACATAAGGAATAGAACGTAGACCGTAGGTAGCTCGGTAGCGTTGATTTCAAAAGTTATGCCTTGATCACACGTACCGAGCAAACGGGCGAGACAGTGCTCTCGGCCAAGTACTCGGTACGTATAAACCTAGCGCCGAGTGATCAGCCGAGTGCTTGGCCGAACGAAGCGGCGAGAGAATAGCTCGGCTGCAGTTCTATTTACTAGACCGAGTTACCACCCTCCCGCTTCCCGCACTGTCTCGCTCACTCACTCGGCAGGTTTGAACGTGCACTGTCTCGCCGCTCGCCACTCGGCCACATGATTTTTGCGTCGCCGCACGTGCTGATAACTGAACTGACTGTGCATATTTCAAAACGTGTATGAACAGCTACTTGCTTACTACACTGTCTCGGCCGAGAAACATTTTACTGTCTCGCCCGTTTATTCAGTACGTGTGATCAAGGCATTAGTGACAACTAATTTGTCTTAATGTGAACGTACCGGCTTTTGTTCGCGTTGTATTTACTTCGGAGATGCTCAGTCTCGGGCGATACGACATGCGTTGCCGCCATCCTAGCCGCTCCCAGACGATGACCTACGTATTGGGTTGAAACCTGGTCGGAGCATACCCGAAGCAAAACGTTCGCATTAAAATGAATAATTTTGTCGTCTTTACCTGAATAATAATCCTTCTCCACCACTATTTTAAAGGGACATACGAATTTAGCGCAGCATGTGGTCATCAGATCGTCAAATTCTAAACGTTTCCTTGATTCTTTCGACATGCTGGAATCTATATTTACAAACAATTCAAAGTTTTTGTTTTTCACTAAATTTATAACCTTATCGAGCTGAAGAATTTGGTATATAGGTATAGAGGTAGACATTATCGTTTAAAGCCTCATACCACATTAGTAAAGAAAGTTTATTTACTCGTGTGCTCATACCGTCCGTCAGGCGAGCATTTTGTTTGTCCTGTTTCGTCATTTTATTTGAAACAATAGAACTTGCTGTTTAATGACTAGTAACCCGCCCGGGCTCCACACGGGTGATATTATATTGTTTTGTTTTGTCTCAAACGCATTAGGCAGCGCTTTCAATGAAAGCTCCCAGACAGATAGATTTTTTTGACACCTTCAACAATAATTGTCATATTTCTACCGATTTACACTACATCTTTTTGAATAAGACACCTATAACTTTCTCAGGAATCACTCTGTTGGTATAGATTTATAGATGAAAACCGCATGAAATCCAATCAGAAGTTTTGAGATTAGCGCGAACATACACACAGACAGACGCAGCTGGGACTTTGTTTTATTAGAATAAAAATATAGTAACTCAGCAAACACTTGGCTGCAATATCAGCTGTAAATTGACGATGCAGTCGATATCAGAGTAAAGACAGGCGAGTGTAGATAATTCCATTAATTGGTTTTTCTGATGAAAAACCAAGAAGTCAAACGCTTCGAATAAATATCTCATATGATGACCATAAGCGTACAAAAGAAAAATGTTACTTACCACGTTTGGATGAACGTCTCCGCTCTTCCCTAACAGAATGTGCCTTCGATAATTCAAGCATATTAAGGTATAGCTTAAAATTAGATATTTAATCTAATACCACAAATACTCATAAATTCACACTTAGGATATGTAGTACTTAGGTAAGCAATTGAGTTCAGAATCAAACGACGTCTTAGTCTAAAGCTTTACAGAAATTCAACACATTAAGAAATTAAAGTTCAGCAGACTACAAGACCTAAATTTGTTTTGCCATGGCCCTATTGAAATTGTTTCTCACTAAGTTTTTTTAAATTGATATGCAGATAAATACTGGACCACTTTATCACCTTTTTTGTAGCTTCTAGGCTAGCGCTTGACCACTATCTCACCAGATGTTGGACAGGTGTTGGGCTAGCTTGTATCAATCTAGAAACACTAAAATTACATGAAAGCGTGCTGCATCGTCGATCACATCTTTACATAACATCAGGTGAGATAGTGGTCAAACGCTTGCTTATCTCCGAAAAATAAACTGGCCAAGTGCAAGTCGGACTCGCACTCGTAGGGTTCCGTAACACAGTAGAGTATTCTATTCTATAACTATGATTTTTCGCAACCAAAAAATTAAATACAAACACTATGAAAAACAAAGTTATATTTGCGGTCGCTATATCTCAAAAACCGCTGACTATATCTCGTTCAAACCAATTTTTGTTAAAAGTTTTTATTAAGATCTACAGAATATATTTTTTCTACATTTTTCACTCTCTTACTTTAAATGTTAGAGGGGGGACACACATTTTATCACTTTAGACGGGCCTATCTTTTAAATGATTACCTTTGAGAAAAAAATATTTTAGGAACCTCAATGTCATTTTTAGGGTTCTGTACTCAAAGGATAAAACGGGACCCTATTACTAAGACTCCGCTGTCCGTCTGTCTGTCTGTCTGTCTGGCTGTCCGTCTGTCACCAGGCTGTATCTCATGAACCGTGATAGTTAGACAGTTGAAATTTTCACAGATGATGTATTTCTGTTGCCGCTATAACAACAAATACTAAAAACAGAATAAAGTTAAAAATAATAGAGGGTCCCCATACAAGAAATGTGTTTTTTTCGGCATTTCACGCCATCTATGAACGTTTAGTTAGGTAAAAGTCCCATAGATGGCGTTATATTGAAATGTCGATCCCTAACTCCTTTTTTAGATGTTAGATGGCGTTATAAGAAATAAAATGTTTATTAATTTTTTTTTTGTGGCGTAAAATGATAGTGGTATTTTTTGCTCGATCTTATAAAATACTGTAGTTTGGTACGGAACCCTACTAGTGGGAGTCCGACTTGCACTTGGCCAGTTTATTAAAGACCTATCCTATAGACACTCCACAGGAATAGGTTTAAAAATATATTTTTAGGGTTCCGTACCCATAGGGTAAAACGAGACCCTATTACTAAGACTCCGCTGTCCGTCTGTCTGTCTGTCTGTCTGTCTGTCTGTCCGTCTGTCACCAGGCTATAGCTCATTAACCGTGATAGTTAGACAGTTGAAATTTTCACAGATGGTGTATTTCTGTTGCCGCTAGAACAACAAATACTAAAAACATATTAAAGTTAAAAATTAAAGGGGGTCCCCATACAAAAAACGTGTTTTTAAACGCCATCTATCTAATTAGTTTCGGTAAAATGACATAGATGGCGCTAGTAAACGAGCCCCGTCTTTCTAGATCGCGACCTAACCATATATTCTTGGTAATATCAATTAATCAAATATATGAGGTTGAAACTCTGTTATGTTTCGTATTGTACGGAACCCTCCCTAAGTGTGCGATAAGAGACGCGATGCTGACTCGCACTTGGCCAGTGTTATTTTTGTTTCTGTTCTATGTATGGGATGCCCCCCTTAAACTTTTATATTGTTTATTTTTGTATAAAAATCGAAAAGCGGTTCACAGAATACATCTACCTACCAAGTTTCAATTCTGTAGTCCTAATAGTTTCAGAATAAAATGGCAGTGACATATGGACGGACAGACAGACAGACATGACGAATCTATAAGTGTTCCGTTTTTTGCCATTCGGCTACGGAACCCTAAAAAGGCCCAAGCATGGTTGGTAGGACATTGTCAAGGTTCCGTCTGGCCAGCTACCACCCCAAGTTGGAAAATCTATCGCCAAACATATTATTACGGGTTCCTGCAGCTGTCCTTGAGAGCCAGTGCCATTCCATCGCTAGGCCACAGATTATATAAAACAGTTACTACGTGCTAGGCTCGATTGCATCGTCACTTACCAACAGGTGAGATGGTGATCAAACGCTAGCCTTTACTTACGATAAGGTCAGGTGGGGCACAGAATACAAGGGTGGGGTAAGAGGAATATCTCTAGAAAATTTTTAATTGTCTATCTACTTAATGGAAATGAAACCGTTCGTTTGTTAAAATACGGTTTTATTTACCGTGACAGCGAAAAACAGTATATTTGGGGTAAGAGAAACATATAAGTAAGGTCAGCCCCCGGAGCACGAAAACCATTGAAAATTAAAAAAATATATTTATTTAAATTTGTCAATTTAAAAAAGTAAATAAGTCTATTTAAAAAAATTACATTTATTTAAATTTGTATTTATTTAATCAACTTCAAGTGGGATTCCATCTACAGCAATCAGTTCCTGAACAACGAGCTAGTTGTACCATGACTTTGGTCTTATCCAAATTCATCCGGAGACCGGTGCGACGAAAAGAATCAACTAGGCTATTCAGCATTTTTTGTAGGTCCTGGAGCGTCTCTGCGATTATGACGATATCATCTGCGAATAGAAAATGTGAGATGTAGGTACTTGACGTTACTGTTGATGCCGCAATCTTTACAGTCCAGCGTCTTAAACATATCCTCTAACTAAGGCGTTAGTGAACAGTTTCGGGGATATGACGTCCCCCTGCCTCACTCCTCGACGCAGGTGGATATGCTTAGTTCACTGGTTCTGTACGTGTACGGTCATCGTTGCGGCATTATACAGACATCTCATCACTTCCATATATCGCCAGTCGACTTGGAAACGCTGCAGGCAACCAGGCCAAAAAACAGGCAACAAGTAGAACACGATAACAATAAGAGTAGGGAACCTACCAAGTATAAAATATTTTTGGTCGTAGGTACTAGCATAGACTTAATAAAAACTGGCCAAGTGCAAGTCAGACTCGCACTCGTAGGGTTCCGTAACACAGTAGAGTATTCTATAACTATGATTTTTCGCAACTACAAAAATAACTTTGTTTTTCATAGTGTTTGTATGAAAAACAAAGTTATACTTGCGGTCGCTATATCTCAGCAACTGCTGACTGTATCTCGTTCAAATCAATTTTTGTTGAAAGTTTTTATTGAGATCTACAGAATATATTTTTTCTAGATTTATCACTCCCTTACTTTAGAAGTTAGAGGGGGGTGACACACATTTTACCACGTTAGACGCGCCTTTATCTTTTAAATGATTGACTTTGAGAAAAAATGATTTTAGAAACCTCAATGTTATTTTCAAAGACCTATCCATAGACCATACGTATAGATGTGAAGAAAAAAATTTTTTTTTGTTCCAGTTCCATGTATGGGATGCCCCCCTTAAACTTTTATATTTTTTTATTTTGTTTAAAAATCGGAAAGCGGTTTACAGAATACATATACCTACCAAGTTTCAATTCTGTAGTCCTAATAGTTTCGGAATAAAATGGCTGTGACATACGGACGGACAGACAGACAGACAGACAGACATGGCGAATCTATAAGGGTTCCGTTTTTTGCCATTCGGCTACGGAACCCTAAAAAGGATGGTGCACTGCAGATGTTTTGACAAATTCAATTTAATCCGTATGGTATAACGATGAGGTTGTAATTGCTTTGTAGAACAAAACTGCCCAATTGAGAGACACCAGGGTGGGAGTGTGTCCTTGTCTAACAACCTGATAGTTCTATATATATTCTATACTATATGTATGGTATATATATAAGTTGTCCATACAAAAGAAAGGGAAAAACTCCGTTCAAGGTCGTTCTCATGGGGGCCGGTGTACGCGATCGAGTTAATATGTAGCAGCAGGTCTGTGAATACTAGTAATGACAGCAGTGTTGTCAATGCAACAAAAACAGAAAACTAAAACCACGGATTAAAACGATTAACGACCGACTACCGGCGCGACCTCAATTTCTACTACGGTTCTCTTTTTGCACAGACTCAGTAAATATGCCGATTATTCTCAAAATGTAACTTGATTAAAATTATCGACTAAAAGGGTTTATATACACTCCTGACGCAGTAGAAATGAAAAAGTACTCTGTGCGCACTACAGTCCGGCAAGTATAACTTGGCGCGGCTGTGCGCCACTGTGCTTTTACTTTGTACTTTGATAACAGTTTCTCTTTACCACTTTTAATTACTTTTGGCATTATTGAACTATTTTAATGTAGCAGATTTATTAACAATAATGTCGCGGTAATCTCTCAATTAATAATATAATTAATTAATCTCTCGGAATTAGTTCCAAAAACCACCACCGCCAAGTTATACTTGTCGGACTGTATTCTAATTTTATAAGCTGTGGTATGCGTTTATTGCTTCATTTCATTCATTCCACGGATAAAGACAGAAGTTTATTCTCCGTGATTCATTCATTGATTTGTCAATTTATTTATAGTCTGTGCTTTAGTTGTCATTGTCATTCCATATTAGTGATGTGCCAACTCGGAAAAAACAAAACTCGACTTAATCCGAGTTAATATTCACGTAACTCGGGTTGAACTCGAGTGAATGAGTTTTTTTCAATTTTTTCCAATTTATTCGCATTACATGAATCTGAACACTGTTTTGTACACGTAACACGTCCACTCAATTGCGATTCAAATACATCCCAAACCAAAGATTTATTTTTAGGACCCGCCGCAGTCCTGGATTTGTCAATAGGCCGTATAGGCTGCGGCCTAGGGGCGGCAGCGTACTAGGGGCAGCAGAATTCAGAGGAAGCCTACTCGATTTCCAAAAAATAGAAAGAACATGGGGAGGCAGGAATAAAGTGGCCTACACTTATAAAAATGTAAATCGGGCACTGGGACCTGGAATTTTTTTTAAACAGAACATAAAATACGAAAATCTATAACAATAACCGACCCTTTTTCAAGTTAATCTCAAATCTACATAAACGTGACACTTGTTTGTTATGAATGAATATAATCTCAAATGATTGGCAAACTCCGCTCCATGTCGGTTTTCTCGAAGTTCTCGAACTCGATTTCGGTCGAACTCGAGTCGGAGAGAATTCAACTCGAGTTGGTTACTGTCAACTCGAGTTGGTTACTGTCTGTTCGAGTTAAGCCAAACTCGAGTAAACTCGAGTCGATCATCACTATTCGAAATCATTAGAAATTGTCTCTTTCATCAAAATAGTTTTTTCTGCATTTTGTAGTTTTTATTGTTGTTACACACTCTTTGTGAGTTAAACAAGTATTAACAAAACAATGGGAGCCCTGTGAAGTGTATTTACATAATTTAACAGTGTCGCAGACGCGTCACTCTACAGTGGCGGGTGACATAATTTGTGCTATACAATATTGCGTATCATGTAATTCCTGTGGTTTATTTTGCGGGCTGCTGTATCTATTTTCACCACGAGAATCTTTACGAACGTAAGTTTTGTTTCATGAACATTGAGCTGTAACGCAAGCCAATGAAAATAACTGGTTAATAGATTTCATAAATAGTTGATGAGTAATGTCTTGGTGGTAAAGTTAGTAGCTTGAAATATGTAATGTCAAGGTCCAAGAAATCCTTGCATCGCTTTGTGTTATCGATACGTTAGAGCAATCGTACCGTAGCTGGTACTTAGCTGCATTTCCTGGATATCAAGTGTCAGAACAGTGATTTACTGGTGACAAGTTGTGGAAAGTGAAATCTTTATTTTGAACTTGTTACTCTACTTATTTTCTCAGTCAGATAATATACAACTGAACTGAAATTCTTACTCATTAGTGATTTTTGTGATTGTATAAATGTACTGCAACGGAATGTAGGTATGTAAAAGAAAGTTTTCTAATCTGAAATCTAAAAGTAAGAATTTAGTTTAAATTTTTTTCAGTATCTCGGAAAGTTGAAAAGTTGCTCGGACACTTAACATTTTAAAATGCAAACTAAGGTTTAAAGTCTAAACTTCCGATTTTTGTCTGGAATGTTCAATGGGCAATCTTACTATATAGTGCAATCTCGATAATTATAAACAGCATACATTCATTTTTCATTTCTTAATGTCATGCATATATTTTACTAATAATTTACAAAACAAAATATACTTCAAATTCTGCGCTAGTCATTTTCAGTAGCATATTAAAAGAGTCTCCATATCTCTGGATATACATATCAGATCTCAATGATATTACAATAGGACCAAATGGAAAGTATACTCACTCAAACAGTACCCTTAGTACGAGTTCTCATACCAAAATCAATATTGTATATCAAACAAATTTTGTATGAAAAACCTCTAGTGGTTTTCACACTTCATTAAATTTAGAAATAAGTCAAAAACTATGTGAGATCTGTCAAAAGCGTTAACGATGAAAACTCATACTAAGGGTACTGACAAAAAGTTTTCCAAATTGTGTATTAATTATGTAATTCCTTGCCTTTCCTTTTCCTGTTTTGAAGTTGGTTTAAAAATATAAGCAAATGAACACTAACTTGCAAAGTTAAGACACTAGTACTTAAAAGTACTTACTAGTGTAAAATGCTGGCTAATGGCTACCTGACATTAGCCAATTCACATAGCGCAACTATAGGGTTCAAGATTTCTTATACTGTATACCTTTTTATCTTTACTTATCAAATATAAACATTAATAACATACAATTAAGATTAAATAAATGTATCAACACCAATATTATAGATAGAGAAAACTCTTTATTTGCAAACCAAAAGAAGTGGAAAAATTTACAAATATAATGCAATTAAAAAAGTATGCTTGTATATATGTTTGCTTGTTACCTCTGTACAATTAAATGGCTGGACCAATTTAGCTGAAATGTTACACATGATAGGCAATATGGTGTTAAGTGTGTTTGCTGATAACTTAGGTGTTTATGGACCATCATAAGGAAACCAGTATCTGATGATGGCATCCCAGAGAAATCGAAGGGAACCTTCGAAAATCGTAGTGCTGACTAGTGCGTTAGTAAATTTTTTCATTAGGTATTTTAAAACACTACTATTTAATGAAGGTCTGGTCGTCAGATCTAGTCGATCTGATGATGGAGCCAAAAGACAGTCTAGGGAACTTCTCAACAGTTTACAGTAATTACCTGCTACTTGGGCTTGATTAATTTGTATTGATGAGAACTTAAAACACCTAGATGGGTTGTGAATGTCATTAGTTTTTTACTTTTTAGTTTCATGGTTGAAGTCAGTTTTTTTTTTTGTTTAAAATTATTCTCTGTTGAATACTTCAATATGTATTTTCTGTTTTTCTTTATGGTTTTTTCTGATAAGTTAAGCACATTTACTGATTGCTATGTAAAAATTCCCACACCATAGTAGGCATGGTACATCAACAGTTTTTGTTGTCTAAAAGTGAAAGCAACATTGTTATAGGGGCTCAAAAGAGGCTGTACAATGGCCAACTATGTAATGTATGTATGTAATCTAAAAACAATCTTAATTATTTCTACAATTTAATTGTTTGCCATTTAATATGAAGGTGGTACCCAAAATGGCACTTTCTTATTTTACTTTCTGGAGTTTTGCTGGCCACTGCTGCACGCCCAGCTCACCCCATGTGTTGTCACAGCTCTAACCAACCTCTTTGGGGCATAACATCTTCAATTTAATTTCTGGTGAAAGCAGAGGAAAAACACATGCGAAAAATCTGCCTTCAAATCGTGGTTTTGTAGGAATCGTACTCGTAGTATCCCCAGCTACTGTCTCCGTATAAATCTATTTTATTAGAATGTAAGTCCTCTCCCCCACCTCAACCTTCACTCTGTTTATCCAACGTTTGCGCTTTTCATCGATTTCAATGAATAACAATATCTAAAACTATAAGAATGAACAATAAATCGTAATAATTATTATTTGTAATTCCATTGTGCAAAGCTAAAAAGTTTGTGTCATGTTTCGCAGTTCAAAATTCTTACCCACCTTTTTTGTTTTAGATGTTGATACGATAAACCCCAGCCACAATGAGCTGGCTCCGCAATACGTCTCTCTCATTTGCGAGACAGCTGTCTCGCTCACTTGACCCGCGACATGACTACGAGCCCCAGGCCTGCTTTAACTCATTCTGCAAGCATTGGCAGCAGGCTCATGAGATTATTGTTAAATCACAGGTAAATTACAGTTCTTTTGTGTATGACAGACAAGCAATTCTCATCTGATGTTAATAAGTGAAGATGTGGGCTAAGATGGAATCGTGCTTGTCTTTTTTTTTGTTTGTTCTGCTTCTTGTCCTACGTGTCCCTTCTTATTTTTTCAGCGTCACAATATTGCTTATGCGATATAATAATTTGTAAAGAGTGGTTAATTTTGAACTGTCAAATAAAATTATCAATTTTTTTTTATCGTGATTGTGTAAAAACAGCAATACAAGGCGCTGGACAACTGATTTTATTTTGGACTTAAGTTAGTTGTCCAGTTCAATCCACAGTGTCTATAGGGAGCAATTATACCAATGTGTCCTCCATACTGGCTGGCATCAAACATCACACTGGAACTCGGCAGACCGATTGCCCGCATGTCTTTGACATACGAAATTTAATTTTCATTTGATCATGCTATTCAATGAAACCTATCTCAGAAACTATTAATACCAATAAGCATCCATTCTTCTAATTATGACGTCAAAACATTTACATTATCTTCTAAGGCTGTCAAAACATAGAAATATTTTCTGACTCTATTTCTTATAAATATTATAATATTACATTGAAAGTTGAAAACTAGCTATCAAAACAACACCAAGGTCAGGAATGTTAACATGTGAATAGCAATATAATTTACATAACTGAGTTGCCAAAAGCCATTACAATATTAAAATTCATCAATTCATGTTATACTAGCTTCACACCAGGCGAAAATTTGTTGTTCAACTTTCTAGGCATATACAACGATACAAGTTAAAACAAACAATTATTTGTTACTTTTCTATCGATTAAATCGTGCTTGGTTAACCAATCAAATAGCTTAATTCTATAATTTTGTATCGCTATATAATACCAGCCTAAGGGCCAGTTTCACCGGTTCCTGATATAGTTTTAGATAGTTATCTGACAGATCACGTCATATAAAAGCTGTCAAAAATCTGTCATATAAGTTCCTAATAGGGCTATCTAGAATCGGTAAAACTGGCCCTAATTGTTCTTCCAAGAAAAATAAATGAGTAACGATAAGAGTACTTTTAACAATTCCAAAGTATCTACGTAGTATTATTATCTTTTCTATGGTATTGATTAAAAGAACTTGAAATTATAATAAGTACATCGCTCGGCAGTTGAACAAAAAATGTCGCCTAGTGTAAACCTGGTATTACTCGAGCGTTATTTAGTGCTTACATATGATATAGACATTTGAATGATAATTGTATAGTTAAGTAGACTACTCTAAAGTCTGAGGGTCAATTTGGTGATTGTTGCATCTTCACGGCCAAGACCTCATTGAAACTTTGTATCAATACCTATAACTTGCTTTGCACTTGCAGTTTTTCTGTGTGAATCGTGATGAAAACTAGTATTCAACTAAATAATGGCGTCCTGCGATTTCACCTACTAAACATGTTAAGAGGTTGTAATATCTTTATTTGTCGATCGAGCGGCGCGCAACAAATCTTATAATAAAAACCCAAGTGCGAGTCGGACTCGCGCACCGAGTATTCCGTGCAAACTTGCCAAACTAGTAGAACAAACTTAACTTTGCAGTTCAATCCCTAGACCGTTGCCTAGACATAGAAATAATAAATAACTTTTTTTTACAATTTAAATACATATTTTTGGTTTTCATATTCTTTTTAGGGTTCCGTACCTCAAAAGGAAAAAAAAAGAAACCTTATAAGATCACTTTCTTGTCCGTCTGTCTATCTGTCTGTCTGCCTGTCTATCTGTCTGTCTGTCCGTCTGTCCGTCTGTCTGTACGCCTGTCCGTGTGTCACCACTGATTTTCTCAGGAACAGGTGGACCTAGCAAGTTAAAATATATACCAGATACTGAATTCTATAGTCCCTATTCTAATACTATAAGAATCTTTGTCCTGACATACTGACTGACTGACTAACTGACAGACAACTCACAGCCTAAACCACTGGTCGTAGAGACTTGAAATTTGGAGGGTATATTATTTGTCTTAGTACGTAAACGTGTATACTAAGAAAGGATTTTCCAAAATTCACCCCTTTAGGGGACGAAACGGGAGTTCAAAGTTTGTATGGAGAAACAAGATTAGATAGTATTTTCTATTCGAAACTTCACACAAGTGCTTCAGTAAAAAAATAAGTAAATACGTGTTTCATGCTTTTTCGAAATGGCACCTGTAAAAGGGTGAAGTGGGGTAACAAAGTCTGAAATCAATATTGTTTCGGATTGCGCTTAAATTTGGCATGCAGATAGTTATTATGACGTAGGTATCCGCTAAGAAAGGATTTTTCAAAATTCACTCTATATGGGGATGAAGCGGGGGTTCAAAGTTTGGATATTAATTTTATTCGACATTTCACACAAGTACTTCTGTAAATAAATAAGTAATACGATTTTTGGGCTTTTTCAAAATGCCACCCTAAGAGGGTGAAATGGGTAACAAAGTCTGAAAATCAATATTGTTTCGGATTGCGCTGAAATTTAGAATGCAGATAGTTGTTATGACGTAGGTATCCACTTAGAAAGGATTTTATAAAAAATCCTCCCAGATATAACTTATTATTTTTAATTATATAATTATATAAACTTATAGATTTACTTAAGTACTTCCGTAAATAAATAAGTAAATACGTGTTGCAGGATTTTTGCAAGGGGTTGGTAAAAAGTCTGAAAATCAATATAGTCTATATATACCGATTTGGCTTTTACTTCTTTAATTGTCTTTTATGATAGAAAGGTTTTACAAAATAAAAGTTTTAAGTAAATAAAAGAAGTCTTTAACGCGGGCGAAGCCGCGGGGCACTTCTAGTTTGGTATTTAAAAATCCAGGTCCTGAGTCAACACGATAAAAAGATATGGGCAAATATTGATTTTCGCGAAAACTTGTAAGTACCAAAATTTACCTTAATCTTCAACTTTTTTTATTTGTTAGATTTTTCCTTGTGTTGTACCAGAAGTACCCTATAGGTTTTGGGTCGAAAACCTATAGGGTACTTCCCGTTGACCTAGAATTATGAAATTTGGCAAGAAGCAAGGTCTTACAGCACAAATAAAGGAAAAAATCCAAAAATAAAAAAACGTTGAAAAATTAAAGGGTGTCCCCATAAATACATAGTTTACGCCAATTAAGATATACCTCTGAGATATATGAGCGCTCATACAATTTAGAGGTCTAGTTTAATTGGTACCTACCAACGTTGGTACGGAATCCTCGGTCGACGAGTCCAACTCGACTTGGACGTTATTTTTGGCTCATGATTCTAGGTCTGTAAGTACTCTATTTATAGGTTTTAATACCCTTGTGAAACCGCAAAATGAAACGTAAATTTCCCGTATAAAAATCACATTTTTCTTCCACAGCCATCTCACCTCCACGACGATGTCCTGGGAGTGGTGAACCACGTAGAACAGCTTGCAACGTTACTAGTGTTGGAGGCTCGAGCTCGAGAGATCAACGCTCCAACCAGCCCCGCGTCTTGTCTAGAACATCTGCTGGCTGAGAATCTCCTCGACAAACTGTTTGAGTGGGCTATATGTACCGGGAAGTGAGTATTATTGTAATATTTGAAGTGAAAACTTCTTTAGCGGCGTTGTGCACTTTTCTTGTGATGGGTAAAACATGTTAAACTCGAGTCAGGGTCACGTGTCCTGATCGTAAGACCAAAATACGTTAGACGGAGCGCAGGGCGTTACGCGAGGTGTCATTCCAACGGAGCGCAAGGCGCTTGCGCGAGGTCACGAGGTGTCATTCCAAAATATTCAAAAATGACGTGTTCAAGTTTTCACTACTGCCGGTACTCCCCGAGTGCAACACCTTGTTTTTTTTAAATATTTAGTTTATTTTGTTATGGTTCCATACGATTAGTTTATTTAGCCAGTGTCAAAGTATTATATAATATATTCAAATTTCCGTAGATTCAAGTGGAAAAGTCGAGTCAAAGTCACACTAAAGTCAAGATTTAATCATAGTCTAGTGTTAGACTTACCTTCAGTAAAGATGTGCTGTGTTATTGTAAAAACTCACGTTAATTTGAAACTTATAGATTTAAGATAGGTTAGGCAGTGCAAGGCTAGATGCGTCGGCGAGCGCCCCGCACTCGAGATCCTGATGATGGCCTCCGGATGAAGCCGACATCGCGTACTTCACGTAAAATTCCCTATCTTAAATCTATAAATTGTGCTGTTTCCCTACACTCGCACTCATTTACCGGCACTCAATTGATCCACAGTTTTTCTTGTTTGTCACGGTTTGTCTTATATTCACAGAAGAATGAGCAGATCTTAGCATTGATTAGCTTAACTCACCATCATAAGTAAAGATCCTAAACAATTTTAAAAATTCCACTGTATAAGTAGTACAAATCTCATTGGTGGCGGTTAAACTGTCGACAACAATCGCCGCCATTATTATAACAGAGAAAGACAATAAGTCCTTTTGTGACCTCTCACACACACAGTCAAGCGGAATGAACAAATTTTGTCGAAATACATATATAATGGAACTAGTATAATAATGGAACATATTATAACATAATGGATTCGTTTAAGTTTTAAACGCAGGTGAATTTGAAATGCGCTGCTAGTAGGGTAATTTAAATTAGTTCTGTTTGATCAGCCGTTTCTAAGGTTACCTACCATAAAACATGTATAGAATGCCTAATTAGTACCTACAATTAATACACAGCATGAAGGGCAGTCAACGGCAGTTACATTAAATTAACATTTGTATTATACATATGTTCACCGAACATAATCGACAGACTAATTGATATATTATGAATTATTTATCAGGTAGTATATAGAGCGTACCAAATATTCAAGTGGAGCAAAGCGATGTTAGTTTTGCTTTGAACTCGACTGTTAGACTTGTCGCTAAGATATTATAGGTAACAAGCAAGACTATTGCCCGATGGTGAGCGAAGGCGTCTTCGTATAGCAGATAGATACTGTAGTGCAAAACTTGGTATCGCTAGTCTATTTTGTATCACAACACTGTGCTCGTGCGGTATTTAGATGTTAACACATTTTAACAACAAAACGCACACCGTGTGTTTTGGTAACGAACGTTACGCGAGTGCGGGCGCTCACACATGGTGTGAAAGCGAAATTTACGTTACCGCTACGTGGCGCCACACAGACGGTGTGATGCGCTACTACAGTGCTGCTCACATACCCACCTGTGTATGTCACAGCAGTAATAGGTACTTAATATTAGTTTAACAAAAATCATGCTTTCGAATTGACACGGGAATACCAAATAATTAGTTTATAAATAAACGTGTTGTTATCTGTAAATGAGGTCTTCGGTCAGTATTCCACGAACTGTTTCCTCTGTGATTCATTACTTACCTAATAAAAATATGAAGCAGTTATATACTGTTGCTTGTTTTGTTGAAAAATAAATTATCTTTCTTTCATTCTTAAAATGTACACGTAGTAGATATTGTACTTAAAATAAGAACGTAATTGGTAGCATATTTAGTTCAACTTATTACTGACACGTGTAACGAAACGTAGAATATTATTATTTTATGAGAAACAAACAGCTTTTTTACAACACAATAGAAATAGTGAAGAGAATAAAATATTTATATTTAATTATACAAGTAACAGCACTTACGCTCACGTTTTAAAACATATATCATGTTATTTACTGCGAATACAATGTTGCAAAACAAGACCCAGCTTTATATTGGTAGTGCTGGATGAGAGCAACGCTGGTTTTCCGGTGGGACCCTAATAGTGATGTCACAAAACATTAATTACTTTGAACAACGCTCTACTATATAATTGTCGATAGGATATCAACATAACCACTTAATTAGTAGTAAGCAAATCTTAATAGTACCTACGAAAAAAAAAGAAAAGTAACGACTACTTTTCAATTCCATCGTCATAGTCAGGAATGCTGGGCCGAGCGTGCTTCCATCCTCGACCGTATCATCGCCTATCAACAGGTGAGAGATAGTGATCAAACGCCAACCTATACGATATTAAAATAAATTATTATAAAAAAACCGACTTCATAACCACAAACAGGCACTTAAAAGCGAAAAATAAATAACTTAATATAATTATTATAAGCGCTACCCACTTAACTATTTGAATTCGGTGCCAGTCAAGTCTATAGGATAGTAGATACATACTATGTATGTAGTAGTAGTAGTGAGTAGGTAGATACATGTAGGTAGTATCTATCTGGTACCTATTAGACTTGACTGGCACCGACTTCAAATAGATAAGTGGGTAGCGCTTATAATAATTATATTAAGTAATTTATTTTTCGCTTTTGAGTGCCTGTTTGTAGTTATGAAGTCGTTTTTATCTTTTTTGAAAAATAATTTATTATACCCTTTTTAGTGCAAAACAAGTTTTAATTAAATTACACGCATCTATAAATTTTCGTGTCTGGACCGTTATATACTGACGGATATATACTTTGGGAAATTTCAAGTATGAACTTATTACGGTTAAGAAGATACAGATCTGTTTAGTGCGCACATATAGACACACGGACGGACGGACGAACGGACAGAAAAGTCTCAGAAAGTGTTCATTTGGTACCCTTTGGGTTCGGAACCCTAAAAATTGACTTCATATGCCGCGCTAGTGAAAATATCCACTAGTCATAATGATGTCCATCCATCAATCAAGGTATCCATCCATCAAGGTATCAAAGGACAATGTCTAAATGGCCCTGTGCAATAAAATCATCTGACACGATAATTAATTGTCTACTTTATTACAATAATATCAAATACTTTTATAACACGGACTAGTTGTATTCCAAAATGAATATTAAAAAGTATTATTTGCGATTATTAACGTCATGTCATGTCAAAAAATATTAGGTATGCTCAATAACTTTGCACCCTAACAAGACTTTGCCCGGTAGAACATTCCTGTGAAGACAAATTAATTCTCCCCACCTTTGTTTCTATCTCGCTCACAGTTACCGTAAGAATATCTGTCAAAAACCAAAATCAACGAGAAGAAAGATGTAAAGAGATAATTCAAGGTCATATTTTTTATTCTTCAAAAGTATATGCAATAGCAATCTCCATTGTGTATTCTCCTATGTTTGAGGTATTTATCTTCATATCTCTGGAGATACTAATCAGATCTCGATTAAATTAAAATAGGACCACCTCGGAAACGTACCCTACCTATTAAAAAAAAAAATCATTTGAATCCGTTCACAATTGACGGAGTAATCGCATAACATACACACAAAAAAAACATACAGACGAATTGAAAACCTCCTCCTTTTTTTGTGAATTCGGTTAAAAATAGGAATCTAACGAATAAAAGCGGTAAAGACATCAATCGAAAATCAATAGTGAATTTACTGTTACAAACTTATAATATGCGGTGGTTTTAATAAAATGTCTATGGATCGAACTACAACGTTAAGTTTGTACTTTTAACCTAGTTTGACCAGTTTGTACGGTAGCCTCGGTGCGTGAGTCCAACTCGCACTTGACCGGTTCTTTTATTTAAGAAAACGTATCATTGCTTTAGGATCTTGATAAGAGTACCAACCTGATTCGAAAAAAATAGAATTATGTAAATAGGTCAACAGGCATCTTTAGGTGACATACATAAAAATCAACGTTATACATACAAATACAAATCCAGTAGAAACGACCTACTTTTATATGTATGTATTCTGTAATGAAATCATGAATCACCTCTCAATCAATGCTAATATATCCAATTGTTGCTTAATAAAATGACGTTTTATATGATAAACACTTGTGTTTATTCTTACAATAACTTAGCACAAACGTGACTGATAAAATAGATACGTTATACTATTCTATACCTACTTGTGTGATCGTGCCTATCTTATTTATAGGACTAGCTACTAGGATTTCATTTGCGTCGTTTTCCTGTGGTGTATATGAAGGTTTTCCTCATTATGTTTTAACTATACGTTCCTTTAAGAGGGAACGCGGGGTGCACATTTCCATATACTTAAATGTATTCCCCCGTTTCCTCCCTGGAAAATGCTTCTAGAGCAAAACATTTATTTGTTAAAAATCAAGGTCTGCTGGCTACAAAAAATAACAATAAACTGGCCAAGTGCGAATCGGACTCGCACACGTAGGGTTCCGATTGAACAAAATTTGCCGGAAAAAATAATTATCTACATAGTTTTAACATCGATATATATAAATACCGTGTCAATACTAAACATATTTACTACAACGCCATCTAACGAATGTCGAACGAACTTCTAACACCCACCATGTGAACGTTAACACAAAGGTCAGTGACCTTTTTGTTGGTTACCATCGTTCATAGATGGCGCTATAGTAAAACACGTTTTTTGTATGGGGACCCACTTTAATGTTTAACTTTGTTCTGTTTTTAGTATTTGTTGTTATAGTGGCAACAGAAATACATCATCTGTCAAAATTTCAACCGTCTAACTATCACGGTTCATGAGATACAGCCTGGTGACAGACGGACAGACAGACAGACAGACAGACGGACAGCGGAGTCTCAGTAATAGGGTTCCGTTGGTACCCTTTGGGTTCGGAACCCTAAAAAGATATATAAGTATTCTAATCTCCTCTTTAAGATTTTTGAAGGGTCCTATTTCTATTTGAAATTGGTTGGTAAAAAAATAAAATGATAGGGCGTAGCTACAGCAGACCTTGATTTTTTGTAGAAACATTTTTTTTTCTTTAGAAGTATTTTCCAGGGAGGAAACTGGGGAATACATATGTATGAAAAAGTGCACCCCGTGTTCCCTCTTCATTTAAATTAAGATGAATAGCGGCGTCCCTCGGCTTCACCCGCGTTAAAAAGTAACTATCCTATGTATCTTTGTGCAAAATTCCTGACAAATCGATCCAGCTGTTTGACGGTGAAGAGGTAACAAACAAACAAATATACAAACTGACATTCGCATTTGTCTTAGTGTTGTTGATTATGTTAAGCAAGAATTTCAAATATAGCTGACTACTTGTATCTAAAACGGCTAGACGATTTTGATTTACAAGGTGTCGTTAGGTTCGGTTGTGTATCCCGAGTACTATATTATTTATTCTGTGCTCAAGCAATATTTTGTTAAGAGTGATTGGACACATTGTTCGTAAAAAAGATCACCTACTCTTATCACAATCGAAAGTTAATTTAGCATAGTTAAATCCGCAGTTGCGGCTTTGTTATTTGTTATATCAATCAATCAATTTCAGCAAAGTATTGATAAAAATAATTAAATTTTATCTGCCACTCTTATTATCTACATGTACTCAATTTTGATTAGAACAATATTAATATTAATTCGCTGATATTTTGAGTGTCATTCAGTTTTAATATTGATTTCATTATCATATTGACTGGTCCACCTCGAAATAATAAGTGCCGTGACGATATACTTATGGCCTATCAGCTTAGATGGACAGACATACTAGTGAATGTTTCGTGGAAGGTTAAAGAGCTTTTCAAGCAGTGGGACACGAAAGGTTAAATATTGATTATTTCATGTATAGGTCTATTCTAGCTATGCTACGTAAACCCATGGATGGAAGCTGGTCCGCCCAGTCCTAATTATCATCGTCTTAGCTGTCAATGCACCTTTTAACGGTGATACTTTTCTATTGCATCCATACTATATCTAATACTATAAGAATCTTTGTCCTGACATACTGACTCACTGACAGACAACGCAGAGCCTAAACCGCTGGTCGTAGAGACTTGAAATTTGGAGGGTATATTTGTCTTAGTACGTAGGGGTGTACTAAGAAAGGATTTTTCAAAATTCACCCCTTAAGGGGATGAAATAGAGGTTCAAAGTTTGTATGGAGAAACAAGATTACATAGTCTTTTCTATCCGAAACTTCACACAAGTGCTTCAGTACAAAAATAAATAAATACGAGTTTCAGTTTTTTTTTTAATTCCACCCCTAAGAGGGTGAAATGGGGTAATAAAGTGTGAAAATCAGTATTTTTTCGGATTGCGCTGAAATTTGGCATGCAGATAGTTATTACAACGTTAGTTACCTCTGAAAAAGGATTTTTAAAAATTAACCCCTGAAAGGGATGAAACGGGGGTTCAAAGTTTGTATGGAGAAACAAGATTAGATAGTCTTTTCTATTCGAAACTTCATATAAGTGCTCGAGTAAAAAAATAAGTAAATACGTGTTTTAGTTTTTTTTTAATCCACACCTAAGACGGTGAAATGGGGGTAACAAAGTGTGAAAATCAATATTGTTTCTGATTGCGCTGAAATTTGGCATGCAGATAGTTATTACAACGTTCGTTACCTCTGAAAAAGGATTTCTCAAAATGAACTCCTGAAAGGGAAGAAACGGGGTTCAAAGTTTGTATGGAGAAACAAGATTAGATAGTATTTTCTATTCGAAACTTCATACAAGTGCTCGAGTAAAACAATAAGTAAATACGTGTTTCAGGTTTTTTTTAAATTACACCCCTAAGAGGGTGAAATGGGTTAACAAAGTGTGAAAATCAATATTGTTTCGGATTGCGCTGAAATTTGGCATGCAGATAGTTATTACAACGTTCGTTACCTCTGAAAAAGGATTTCTCAAAATGAACCCCTGAAAGGGAAGAAACGGGGGTTCAAAGTTTGTATGGAGAAACAAGATTAGATAGTCTTTTCTATTCGAAACTTCATACAAGTGCTCGAGTAAAAAAATAAATAAATACGTGTTACAGTTTTTTTTAAATCCACCCCTAAGTGGGTGAAATGGGGGTAACAAAGTGTGAAAATCAATATTGTTTCGGATTGCGCTGAAATTTGGCATGCAGATAGTTATTACAACGTTAGTGTCCTCTGAGAAAAGATTTTCCAAAATTCACCCCTGAAAGGGATGAAACGGGGGTTCAACTTTTGTATGGAGAAACAAGATTAGATAGTATTTTCTATTCGAAACTTCATACAAGTGCTCCAGTAAAAAAATAAGTAAATACGTGTTTCAGGTTTTTTTTAAATTACACCCCTAAGAGGGTGACATGGGGTAACAAAGTGTGGAAATCAATATTGTTTCGGATTGCGCTGAAATTTGGCATGCAGATAGTTATTACGAAGTTAGTACCCTCTGAGAAAGTATTTTCCAAAATTCACCCCTGAAGGGGATGAAACGGGGATTCAAAGTTTGTATGGAGAAACAAGATTAGATAGTCTTTTATATTTGAAACTTAACACAAGTACTTAAGTAAGTAAATACGTGTTTCATGCTCTTTCGAAATTCCACCCCTAAAAGGGTAAAGAGGGGTAACAAAGTCTGAAATCAATATTGTTTCGGATTGCGCTGAAATTTAGCATGCAGATAGTTATTTTGACATAGGTTAAGAAAGAATTTTTCAAAATTCACTCTTCAAGGGGATGAAGCAGGGGTTCAAAGTTTGGATAGTAATTTTATTCGACATTTCACACAAGTACTTCTGTAAATAAATAAATAAATACGAGTTTCAGACTTTTCCAAAATGCCACCCTAACAGGATAAACAAAGTCTAAAAATCAATATTGTTTCGGATTGCGCTGAAATTTAGAATGCAGATAGTTATTATGACGTAGGTATCCGCTCAGAAAAGATTTTCTATAAATTCCTCCCGTATACGGAACGGGGAATCATAGTTTGTATGGCGAAACAAGATGAGATAAAGTACGTGTTGTAGGATTTTTCAAAATGGGGTAGGCAACAAAGTCTGAAACTTTGGGTTTTTCGGGTTTTATAAATATGAATCCCGAATTGCCTTAGTCACGCAATAACATGAAAAAAATAACATCAATAGTCACGCAATAACATGAAAAAAATAACATCAAACGGGTGAACCGATTTGGCTAATTCTTTTTGATGTATTTATTGATAGAATCGTTTTTACGAAAGAAAAGTTTTAAGTAAATAAAAGAATTTTTTAACGCGGGCGAAGCCGCGGGACACTTCTAGTAATATTATAAAAACGTTTGTAACTCTGTCACTTTGTCTGTTTGTACCTAATCATGCTTAAACGGACGATCCTATCTTAATGAATGAAGCTAGTATAATTTAATATACCAATGCTCTGTGGTTTATATGGTGTGTTCCTTATTCGCTGCACTTAAACAACGAGTTAAATAGATTACTGTCATACTGACTACCTTGGTCAGTTGATATCTGAGCCGGTACTCCGAATCTACCAATACATTGTTCATATATTATTCTCGCGAATGTATCAGTTGATATGTCAGAAACTGGTATAGCTTCCGACCTTCGCGGGATACAATCGATTATATATTTTTTTAATATCTTATAGTCTAGCGTTTGACCACTATCTCATCTGTTGGTAAGTGATGATGCGGCCAAAGATGGTAAGCACGCTAGGCCTAGAATGGGAACTGGCTCTCAAGGATAGCTGCCGGAACACATTAGATGTTTTGGCGACAGAATTTCTAACTTGAGGGTGGTAGCTGGCCAGGCGAACACTCGATAGTGTCCTACCACCATTAGGGGGTTGTTGGTTTATTAATGATGTTTTCTTTCACCGGAGGGCCACTGTGAGAAGCGCACATACATTTTTCAATAGAAAAATCCATCGGTGCACGGCGGGGTTTGAACTCGGTGCCACGGCATCAAAGCCGACCGTTCTCCCGATTACGCCACCGGGCCCTCATATACTTGATTGTTATACAGCACAGATATCCTTTACGTAATGTAGGCAAAGGTCTTACGATATCTGTGTGAATTCACTGATCATTTGGTTTAGAGTTTAGAGAAAAGAATGATGATATGTCTCATCATCAGCCTATACTGTAGTCCACTGCTGAACATAGGCCTCTCCAATAGCACGTCATCACGCCACTGAGCACGATCCTCGGCTTATCTCATTCAGCTTTTAGGAAAGAAGTGTCTAATTCAGTGTTTTTGTGTCTATTGCAGATACGAAAATGCAGTGCGGTTGGAGCAATTGAAACTTTATGGAATCCTTGTTAGTCACTACAGCACACAGGTAACTGAAATGTTTATATACATACATACAATTACGCCTTTTTAGGGTTCCGTAGCCGAATGGCAAAAAACGGAACCCTTATAGATTCGTCAAGTCTGTCTGTCTGTCTGTCCGTCCGTATGTCACAGCCATTTTATTCCGAAACTGTTAGGACTACAGAATTTAAACTTGGTAGGTAGATGTATTCTGTAAACCGCTTTACGATTTTTATACAAAAATAAAAATATAAAAGTTTAAGGGGGGGGCATCCCATACATGGAACTGAAACAAAAAAAAATGTTTTCTTCAAACCTATACGTGTGAGGTGTCTATGGATAGGTCTTCAAAAATGACATTGAGGTTCATAAAATCATTTTTTCTCAAAGTCAATCATTTGAAAGATAGGCGCGTCTAAAGTGGTGAAATGTGTAGGTCCTTATAATTCAAAGGCCAGAACAATTCTACCACTGGACCAAAAGACATACTCGATAAAATATGAAATCACATTCAATAAATTGTTACACCACTCGCATGTAGCGCTGTCTCTGTTATTTAGACAGTGACAGCGCTACATGCAAGAGTAATGTAACAATAATAATATATTGGCTTGGTTAAACATTATTATTACTTTATCGGGAGTTCTTTGGTCCAGTGGTTTAATCGTCTTAGTTCAAAGGTTTGTAAAACAAGGTTTTATGAAAGTTACACTAAACGATCAATTTGCAAAAAAAAAACATGTAAGTACTTACACACTATGGCGTCGTAATTCGTTTTCAAAAGTTGTCTGTACGAGAATTATACGGAGTATTAAACTTTAAAAAATTAAAAAAATATTTTATTGTTGTTGTAATTTACATAACATATGTTAATAGTATTAATTAATTAGGTGTTTGATTGAAGAAGTGCATATTGATTTATTTACTAAAACTAGAGTTATAGAATTACCAAAATTAAGGCAATTGTATTTATTCTATTTACAGATAATAGCAGCGGAGCCGTTTCTCAGACCACTGTTAAAATTACTCAGCGGATTCAGAAATGAGTTACCCCCGCCTAATTTAGAAAGTAAGTTTTTATACCTTCGTGGGGTTCAATGGTGTCTACAGTTTTTTCACTCACCAGGTGGCGCGAGTGGGTCAAATGGTCCCGATGACAGCTGTCAAGTTGTAAAAATGAATGAAGATATGTCAAACATCATGTTAATGTCAATGTCAGTTTGGTATAAATCCGTGATAAATGACATTTGACATTTCGTGAGCCACGTAGTAAGTACACTAGCGCCCCTAGTGGCAAATTCACACGCGATAACCGTTATCACGGCATTAATTTGGGAATAACGGTGTAGAATTAATATTTTTTTCAAAATTAGTTAAATAGCATATTCTGTAGGTAGGAGCATCTATATTGTATGTGTATAGTAGGTGATGGACGCATTTTAATGATATTGAGTTTACCACCATCAAGGAGAAAATCTGCCGCTATAACTTTATGGTGTTCCGGCAACACACAACCCTTGAGAGTCAAACTATTCTAGGCCAGCATGTTAACCATGCTCGTCCACATCATCGCTTACCACCAGGCGAAATAGTTGTCAAACGCTAGCCTATCTGATATTGAAAATAATATTTAATAAGAAATAAAAAAGAAGCTTCACTTGCGTTACAAGTAATGATAGAAATATGTCTCAAATCTCAATAAATAGAGATAAACCAGTAATTTGATTGCTTTGCAGGTCAATTGGTAACCGTCCTGAATCAAATATGTGTGGCGTTGATGCAGAATTTCAAGTTCATAGATCTATTCTTTCTCACCACTCACGCGCAGAATGGCTCGCACGCAGAGTAAGTGCAACGCAAACAAATTATTTCGTAATACCCACAGTTTCGATTGATTTTTTACGCATAACATATAGTTTAGCTTTTTGACCACTTTTTGACGTGATAACGTCTTATAAATGAATGAACGCCGGCTTCACGCACGAAAAAGTGTCACGGTTTGCGTGCAAGCGAGAGCACGGAACAAGCGATAGAGAGACACGATCGTATGACCTTATCACGTAAAATTATAGTCCGTAAACCGACATAACAGACAACAATTTTTTTTAAAAGCATATGTCGTTTTCTTAACATTACTAGTAATCTTAGTTAACCCTTCCAACTAAGCTATATGCTTGTGTCTGGAGTAGGGTTACGTTAATAGTGCAATAGATTTGGATCGAAATCACGACCTCTACATCGCCAGGCCGACGCCTTAGCCATTGGGCTATTGCCGCTTGATATCATAAATAAACTATATCACTTGTAGGCAAATGATGATGGGTCAAGGATGGTGTGAAGTTTGGACCTTGTTTCACCCTGTAGCGAAATGGAGAGAAAATGTGTGTCTACAACTAATTGTCAACCTTACCGTTTTGTTGATCCTACGACGATCCTATGACACGCGTCCTATCGTTTGTTGGCACACATTATACTATCCTCTTTTATTTATCTGAAAAAAAATACTAACTAAAAACACACCAACGCAGCCGTGGATATCGCTTATTTGGCCAGAGTCAATAGTTAATTGTTTCAAGATTTATATTATAAAGTCTCTCTTGTCGTAATATTTACCAAGTTCATATTAGTCATAAGTGCTATAACCGTTTCAATTGCAGGTTTATCATAGTCCGTCTGCTCCTAACATCCGTCCACCGAGAGGGCGCCACGGGCGCGACGGCGCGCGATGCTTTACTACTTTGTGCGAAGATGTCCGCCCGATGTACGCAGCTGGCTGAATTCATGCTGGCTGGCAACACTTGTCCCGTACTGGCCACTGGTAAGTGTTCTCAATTTAAAATATATGATCGCTACTATGCGGAAATGTCCGCTCGAGGATTAATTTATGCTGGCTGGCAACACTTGTCCCATACTGGATAATGGTAAATGTTCTCAATTTAAAATGTATCATTGCTACTGTGCGAAGATGTCCGCTCGAGGCTCATGATGGCTGGAAACTGGCAACACTTATCCAGTACTGACTACTGAAAGTATTCTTAATATTACTACATTTACTTCTGACTCATTAATTTCTTAATATTATCTTAACTTTTTTTATATCCTAGCGTTTGACCATCTCGCCCGGTGGTAAGCGATGATGTGGTCGAGGATGGTGAACACGCTAGACCTAGAATACTCTTGACTCTCATGGGCTAAATGCTGCCGGAACACAGAAGGTTATGGCAACAGATTTTCTTCTTGATGGTGGTAAGCCACTTTTTGGTAGCAAATCAGGCGGAACATCGGTGTGATATGCTCCTACTAACTGTGGAATCGACTTGTGGTTTTCCAGCCACAGCTAAAACCTGTTTTCATCCATTTAGACCCACCCAGGGATCATGTCTTATCATGTGTGTCAGGTATTACGGAAGCAAAAGGTAATTTTATGACCCTCTATGAAGACGAATAATTTACTAATAATATGTATGTATGTGTTATAACATTTGACGTGTCTATATGTGATGTGGCATCGTAGCTCCCAAATGGATGAACGGATTTTGATTTAGTTATTTTTTTTATATAGGTGGCTAAACTTAATCGACAGTGTTCTTAGCTTTGTTTCTAGAAAATAGATCAGTTGTTTTAAAGATTATGAGCTCTTTTCTAGTTGATGAGGC
Source organism: Cabera pusaria (assembly GCA_954871355.1). Lineage (NCBI taxonomy): Eukaryota > Metazoa > Arthropoda > Insecta > Lepidoptera > Geometridae > Cabera > Cabera pusaria. Next base: position 16,150,009 of record OX940905.1, read on the forward strand.
TATGAGAGCAACTTTCATAGGCCTGATCAATTCGAAATTCGGTATCTGATTCTTCAATGATATTGCAACAACATGGTAGCATTGACCTGATACTGTGGCATATCCTGCAATCTCCAGAATACTCAACTCCATATCAAATGACTGCAGTAATGTCGTGTCTCAAAGAACTGATTGTCCATTGAACAGCCATGTGTGGTGTTAAATTTTAAATTAAGACATTATTGTAGGTCTAAGTGGTCTCTACTCGCTGCTGCCAAGAACGTTACCGCAGAAAACGTACAGACTGTCGCCAGACGATGTGAATCAAGTCAACAAACTGACGCTGTTCATAGACTCGCTGGAGTTCTGTAATGCTGTCGCCCAGGTGAATATCCATACTAATATTATAAAAAAAACATACAGACGAACATAGAACCTTCTCCTTTCTGCAAGTCGGTTAAAAAACGTTTGAACCCTTTCACTCTGTCTGTTTGTTACCCAATCACACCTAAACGGACGATCCGATCTTACTGAAATTTACAATTTTTTATAAAAAATATTAATAAATTAATAAAATTTAATTAAATATTATTTTTTAACCGACTTCAAAAAAAGGAGGAGGTTTCTCAATTCAACCGTATATATATATATTTTTTTTTATGTTTGTTCGCGGATAACTTCGTCGTTTATGAACCGATTTCGATTATTCTTTTTTTGTTCGAAAGGAGATATCCCAAGTGTGGTACCATGGTAATTTTATCGAGGTATAATAAGTATCTCCAGAGATATTGAGATAAACATCTCAAAATTGGTACTGAAAATGAATAGCGCGGCATTGAAGTCGGTTGTTTTTTAGTTTTTAAACGATATTATTTATAAATTACAAACAAGGAGATACTTTATAGCATGGCTACTTCATTCTTAGTGTACGAAGTGACTGATCGAAGTCGCGCGTATCGGCTAGTTGTTTATATATTTTACAATCTTTTATATATAACTTGCCTTATTGTTTTTGCTCATACTATTCGAATACTGTTTAGACATAGGCCTCTCTTATTGCACGCCACTGAGCTCGATCTTCAACCCTTTATCTTCACTAGACGGACAACCAGTTCCATTCAGAATATGATTTGTACTGCAATTAGTCTGCGTTTGATTTATTTATCATGTTTCATTATTTCACAATTTTTTGGATAAAAATTGTCTGAAGTACTGAAACATGCACAGGGTTGCATGTAATAGTACGGTTGGCAACCCTACATTAATCAGGGGAATTAAACATTTGTTTTAAGTGTGACGTTCGACGTCTAGATGAAAGCTGAATGGCTCAATACCTTTGCTTTTTTTTGTAAATTCAAAGCAATAAGTTATGTTTCTGTTATATCTATAATAATTATTATTGAATATGATCTATTTAATGTAATTTGACGTGTGTAAGTGCAAATTTTTAATTTGCCTATATGCTGATTAAATGCTTTGACTTTGAATTTTGATTATTTTTACTGCCGGGGTTCTATATATACTCACGTTTCTAATCGGTTAGTAAACATTATAATACATCTTAGCCATGCAACTATCTATTTCAAATTCCATGAGAATAATTAATAATCGAATAAATTCAGGAACGATTATACACTACCTCATCCATACAATACAGTGAACTGTCAAAATTATCATCCTTTTGACATAACTTCCAGACTATCCATACGACCATATTTAGTATTAATATCATAAAAACGTTTGTCACTCTGTCTGTTTGTTAACTAATAACGCCTAAACGGACGATCCGAACTTACTGAAATAATACAAAGAGATACTTTATAGCATGAAGATGATATGCTACTTTTTGGAAAAATAAAATTATGATTTTTACACTTAACTTAGATCACACAAATGTTTATTGACAGAGCTTTACAGTGATAAAATTCTTGGTGTACGTCAACCAAGTCGCGGGAATCAGCTATACCTTGTCTGTTATAGAATGATATATTTGACAGCTCACGTCCATGAAGGTTGGTATTTTTTTCTTCACTTTTTGTACTTCATAGACGGGTACCGCCCTTTCAGTAAAGTACTACGAATATACAGACTGTCGATAATCGGTTTGAAATAAAATGAATCGACCTGTATATACACAATAACTAATCCTTTATTAAACATTATCACACATGCCATGCAATTATCGATTGTAAGTTCCATGAGAATAATCGATAATCGAATAAGCATAAAAATATTAACGATTATACACTTCCCCAGACTACCTCATCCATACAGTAACCTGTCAAAAATATCATTCTATATTAGACAAAGCATAGAGTAACCCATATAAATGTAATGTTTCAGGTAGCCCATCCTTCCATAAAGAAGCACCTTCTAGATCTGCTCTACCAAGGATTTCTAGTCCCAGTGATGGGGCCGGCGTTGTTGCAGGTAAATATTTGATCGCAGGTGAAGGGAGTGAGTTCATGTTTGATTTATCATCTATGGTGTGCTTGACCGTTTGTGCAAAACTGTGGAATCGTGACAGCAAAATCGTGTATAAAATTATGTATAGATAAACTGTTTTGCTAGCTACTGCATATAGCCATTCTCTGGTGAAATCGCTAAGTTTTAATTTACCTGAATCAAATGTTTACATAGTATAAAATGAAGTCACTTCCCTGTTTGTACGCTTAGATCTTTTAAACTACGCAACGGTAAATCCGTAGCGTAGTTGAAAAGATCTAAGCGTATGCAATTTTATTTTATGTAAAATGCAATTTTCATCAATAGATAAGAGTGGCTCAACAGGAAGGCTTATAACTAAGATAACACGCGGGCAAAGCCGCAGAGTGCATTTAGTAATATATTTCTTTTAAAGATCTCTTCCCGCCGTCTGTAGCTCCCTCGGTGCGCATAGATCTTTTAAACTACGAAACTGATTTTAATGAGGTTTTCATATAAAGTTGTTTTCATATAAAGTGTGATGCAGTAGGAAGGTTATTAAAGTACTAGCTAAAATTATTTTACTGTTACAATTTCGCGACAAAGTTGCTAAAACGGTGTGAGGGTTTGGCAATATAATTATTGAGTTTATTTACTGTTTTTTAGAGTTGGAAACCTAAAATATCATTTATTTAAGTATCACACGTGTACTTTTATAACAATAAAATATATAGTAATTTATATTATATTCTATTATATCTATTCTATATCAAATTGTATTAAAATATAACACAAAAATGTATACAAAATGTAATATGCATTTGGATTGTAATAGCTGAAATAACCCACATTATTATATATTACTATCTTTTGATTTAAATAATTATTAAACTGTGTTATTGGCAGCTGTGCAACTTTTCACATTTATTAATTATATTGTGACATTATATTTTTATTAACAATATATTAACATATATTTTATTTTTAATTGTAGATGAATATTATAGTGTTCATATTATCAATGTATTTAATATTTACTTATTAACTAATTTACTACGAAAACTTTTATATGTCTTGAAATAAGTTATTGTGATGAAGATTTTAAAATGATTTGAACTCAAACAATCGTAGACTTTATTTCTATGTCGATAAAGTTAATATTGTGTTGGCTGTTTGTGATCAAACCATTATGTTCTTTAACGGTCACCTTATTGTCTAATCGACTGCATGATACGTTTTGGATTTCATTCTTAAGATTCAAATGTAAAACGCCTTAAGATTTAAATGTAAAACGCCTTAAGATTCAAATGTAAAACGCCTTAAGATTCAAATGTAAAACGCCTTAAGATTCAAATGTAAAACGCCTTAAGATTCAAATGTAAAACGCCTTAAGTTTGTTCATCGTTTGACAAAGCTTTTCTGTTCAAACAGAAAAGCTCTTCTACAGAATCTTCAATGATTCGCTAAAATGTTACAGAGTTCGTGCTCTTAGTTTAAATATTTCTTGAACATAAAACAGCATAGACGCAATATCACACACTGGTATTTCTGGATTCGTGTGCTGCTATAGTGATCTATAGTGATTTATTCGCCCTAAAGATAGATATTACATGAAGCATTGTTCCACATCAATACACTTAATTTAACTTTAAATAGGGAAAATTGATCACACATATTAAATATATTTAATATTACTAATAATATGCCTATATTATGTAATTGAGTGAACTAAAAATCCGCTTTGACGAAACAGGCATCTGAATGACATCATAGAGTCAATTAATTTTTAATTTTACATCTTCGACTGACGAAGACTTTGTAACACTAAAGAAATCCAAAACTAATCCATCCATCATCTTAGACAATAAGGTTTGTGTTCACGTGAATGGGCTTCATGCACAGGTTTCGGCCATACACCGGCGGTTTAGTGACGGTACTCTATCGCTATTGCAAAAGAGTCGAGTTTCCTTTGACACGGGCTTTCATACTCATCTACTCATACACGATTAGCTTTACATCCACTAACATTGTGTTGACTAACATTGTATTGTCATTGGGTTAGTTTGTAATGGATTTTTGGATTTCATCTACCCTCAGTTTTGTAACATTAAAATGGTTATACATTATTTTTTTAGACGTCATTAAAATTAAATATATCTCCTCGATATACTTTTGTCAATGTTTGTGTAAAAGAATGAAATTTAATTAATGAATAAAATTCATCCTTTAAACCACCTGTCAAGTAACAATTCTAACATTATTGTGTTGATTTTCTAAACATTAGACAATAAAGTCATTATACCCATCCTAATGCCATCTATTGGACTACCAATGCAAGCTTACGACAGCAAAACTAATATCAATACTGACAATATGAAAAGATTTGTAAGTTCACCATATTTGCAATTCCAATCAAAATCCAACCTAATTGCTAAGTACATAAAAACAACAATTACTTGCCTACTTTTATTGGTCAGTATTTTGTTATTGCCATCAATGAAAATTCAACCTTAACCCTTCATAATTAAAATCCACATTGACATAATACGAACTGTCATCTCAACCAATAAATTCCAATTCCAAATTACATGTTATTTCCAATTTTCAAATCAATCGATCAAATTCCAACCTTAACCCGATACAAATAAGACTGTCACTCAACCGCATCGAAGCCTACTAACGTGTCCACGACCGTAGACGAAACCGGACGCGTTGCAGAGCGGAGCCAATGAACAGTCAGCTGCGATGGCTTACTTGGAGCTTCTGTTGAGGTGTGTGAGCGAGAGGGGACTACTGCGGACCGTGTTGCACTTCCTCTTTGTCTATGAATACGATGGAGTCAAAGTTGTTGATGTCATGATGAGGAGATTGGAGGGAGATTCGCAGGTTAGTGATCTTTCTACAGCTATTATTAGAAAGGTTTTACGTAACAACATTTTTAGTTGAGTTTTTCGCGTCTCCAGCTTCTTTTTTATTATTTAGTTTCATTATGGATCCACACGATTAGTGTATTTAGCCAGTGTAAAGTATTAAAGTTTTTGTGAATTCAAGTCATAAACATAGGTCAAAGGTCACATTTTAGGTCAAACTGAAGTTATAGTCTAGTCCAAGTCCCTCAGTAAAAATGTAGACGACTGAAGATGTTTTGTGGAATTTTGGTAAGAACGCAAATAGCATGTTTTTTCACACACATTCACGGGCACTTTATGGTTAATAATAATATAATACATTAATAACCCACGTCTATTACACATTAACTCGCGCAAAAACACAAGTCTTAGAAAAAAGTACAATGAAAAACAAACACACACTTTCTCACGTTCCCGTTCCCGCTAAAATTCCCTCCAGCATATTTTACTCTTAACAATATTTTTTACACAATAATAGAAGTGATGTATGTATTACCTAATACAGTACTCTTTTTCTATACTAATATTATAAAGAGAGAACATTTGTATTTTTGTATGTTTATAATGAGTAAGCTCAAAAACTACTGAACCGATTTAAAAAATTCTTTCACTAATACGAGTACATAGAATGGACTTTCGGAATGAAAGTAGGCTATATATTATCCCGTTTAAATCAAAGGTACATTCGTGGAGACCTAATTTGCAACCTAAGTCGGCAAATAAACGGTCGAAAAAACACGTTTCTTACGAACGCTGCTTAATTGAAAATAGATAGAAGAACATTTTCTATGCAAGAGTTGTACAACTTAATAAGACCTACAAAAAAGTCCGCGACAGCATATGTCTATCTCTTAAGGTTGACTCACAGTAACTATTTTAATCTTAAAATTTTTGTCAAAAAATATTACATAACTTCCAAGGCTATTTTCAAGTATATAGTATTAATCCTTATCCAAATAATTACGTTAATTAGCTTCGCCACATATTATAGATTAAAATTGTCGTTTACAGTATATAATTCAAATGAAAACTCTAGAAGATATCACGAATTTCACAAACACGCATCGCAAAACTAATAAAATATTTGCAGTGAAACCACAGATTAGGTCATAGTTACTACGACAATATTATTATAAGCTTAGCTATGCTGCAGATCCCCACCGGTCACAATCAATTTGAAGTCAATATAGTATAATAATATGATCTATTGTATAAAATAATATTCATCTATATGTATAATAATATAATATAATATTTTAAACCACCCCGACTGATCTATGTATAATAGCTTTTTCCAATGACTCTAAACACGACATTTAAAATCTGAGCTGTAAGTTGGTGAGGATTTGAGTATTCTGTAGAGTCCAGGAGGCTTCCATGTTCTTACAATATCGTTGAAGAAAAAGATTTTCGAATTGATCAGACCTATGAAAGTTGATTTCATAGCGCAATTAACTAGAAAAAAGCTCATAATTTTATAACGATTGAACGAATTTTCATGAATCAAAGCTAAGAAAACTCTCGATGAAGACATCTATCAAACAAAAAAAAACTATCAATAATAAAAACAAAATCGGTTCATCCGGTTAGGTGCTAAGATGCTACAGACAGACACACAGATACACACGTTAAACGTATATTACCCCTACATTTTGCGTCGGGGAACGCCGTAAGGTTACGGCGGCAGATGTACTCCTTGGTGGTAAGCTACTTTTTGGTAGATTTAATGATTCCACTACCACTGTACGAAAACTCATGATTCATGAATGCACATAAAACTTTCATTGGTAGGTATATAGCTAGGATTAGAACCAACGACCGTCGGGTCAGAATCAGGGTAACTATCCTTTACGCCAAAGGGCCGTCCAATATCAATACGTAAGCATTATAAAACAAAGTTCATCACTGCGTCTGTCTGTCTGTTCGCAATAATCTCAATAGCTACTGAACGGATTATCATGCGGTTTTCACCAATAGCCAGAGTGTTTATGAGGAAGGTTTAGGTGCATAATTCGTTAAGGTTTTGTGTAAATTGGATGAAATATGACGATGGTTGTTAAATATGTTCATATTTTATATTCGATGCAACAAACTGATGCAAATTTTGTAGGCATATATGTTCTACCCGTGCGAAGCCATGGCGGGCTGCTAGTGTATAATAAAGAAGTATAAATTCATTTTTATTGGGCAAATTATAGTATTCCGAACTTAAAAGAAATTCACTTATCAAGTTTAACATTGTAAGCATCATGGGTTTTTTTTTGAGGGCAAAGCCGCGAGGTATGGTTGCTAGTAAATTTATAACGTGACTATAACCTTTGTTACCATATACATACCTCAATAAAACCAACTTACTACTAACCATTTAAGTTATTACGTTTTTATGGTCACTGACACTATTAACGGGATAATTACCATGTTTTGTTTAGTCTGAAACTCATCCTTAATATTAAAAACGCGAAAGTTTATAAGGATGTATGGCTGTTTGAAACTCTTTCACGCTAAAACTACTGAACCGATTGAGCTGAAATTTGTTATGTAGATAGCCTAGATCCTGAAATAACACATAGAGTACTTTTTATCTCGATATCCCCACGGGAACGACGTCTACGTGGATAAAACCGCGGGCCATAGCTAGTATGTAAAAGTTGTAGATATTTATTATTCAATGACGCAAAAATGACTGCACGATTGAAAACACTAATAAAAAGTATATATCATATCATATGATATATATTTTTTAATGCAGGCGAAGCCGCGGGACACAGCTAATAAATAATAAAAACTTGGTTAATATCCCGTTTATTGTTCTGTTAATAATAACCATCTCACTTCCAGCTCTCTCTGGTCTCTCTCTCATTAATGGAAACTCTAATCAATCTCAACTGTGAAGACGTAATGATAGAACTGATATTCAAGTACCTCATATCCGGCCAACATCTATCTCCCTCCCACCGCAACAGAATAACAGAAGCAGAACTATACAGAGATTCAGCAGCTGCTTTCCTAAGCCTTACTCCTAACTGCTGCTTAAGACCTTTGGAGAAGACCAGGCAGTGGGTGGAAGAGATGGCAATGAGTGGACGAAGAGTGCTGGAGTTTAGAAGAGAAGATGAGAGGAGAGTTAATGGTGTTAATGAGGATATAGCGATGGGGAGTCTGCAAGATGCTAAGTTGAATTATGGGGTAAGTTGACTTTAGGGTTTTAAATGTAAAATATTGCTTTGTAATTTTAAGGATTGAAATTTAGTCTTCTTTTCTTTTTACATAAACATAATTTATTTATTTATGACCCCTATTTTTCAAGTCTTGGCTTGCAACGCTCGCATTCTAATGCGAAACCCTTTTTGGCTATGCTATGATGTTATAAGTACTGCTGTTCCTTCTTTGTCTATATTTTTTTTATGATAAAAGGTAGCAGGGCAAGCTCGAAGCTCCTCTAATAGTAAGCGATGACGTTTACCTATTACAGATACAGCGGCATACAAAATTCTGGATAGTGGATTATAGCCAGAATTTTGCATGTCACTGTACTGCGTTTGTTACCTTGAAACATGAAGATGTTAGTCTCACAAGCCCTGTAATTTTACTGGACACATCTGTTTCTTAGGAGCATTGATAATATCCATCTGCTTCTGCCATTTCAATTATATAACTGAAATTACTATATAAATATTAATACTTACGTTACTACAAATACAAACCGCTTGACTTATCAATTTCTATTTCAGAATCCAAACGAAACCCTATTCGGCAACTTCCACGCCTACCTAAGCGACGCTCGCTTCGAACTAGTATCCCGAACACTAGCCTGTTCAAAATGGTCCTCAAAATACAACTGCGTCGCAAAACGTGAGACAAACAACAACAAAGAAACGAGAGAGATAGATCAAACGCATACGAAAGAGCAGGACAGCCTCATTTCTGTCTGCACCAGCGAATACGATACTCTAAAAACAAGTGACACGTCAGACAAAGAGCCTCATAGTTTGACGTCTTTGAACGACGATAAGATTGAGAATAGTGATGGGAAAGAACACGATAGTTTGATATCGATAGGGGATAGCAGTGACTATGAAAGCTTTAAATACAACGATGATAGTGATGTTTTTGTTGAAGAGATGTTTCGGAAGACATTGGGGAAGGTGGAAGATGTGAGAGAGTATGAGAACTGTGAAGTTACGACTGCAAGGACTTGGAGACGGAGCGCCGAAACCGTAATTGGTAAGTTTACTATTATATTTACTAATGTTGAAAGTTTCGGGTGCAGAAGAGGCCCAACCACACACACACAGTGATTTCACAGTGGCCATCCGGTGAAGGAAAAACATCGTTAAGAAACCAACAACCCCAGCATGGTGGCAGGACACTATCTAGTGTCCGCCTAGCCAGCTACAACTCTCAAGTTGGAAAATCTGTCGCCTAAATCTAATGTGCTCAGGCAGCTATCATTGAGAGCCAGTTCCCATTCTAGGCCTAGCATGCTTGCCATCTTCGACCGCATCATCACTTACCAACAGGTGAGATAGTGGTCAAACGCTACCCTCTAAGCTATAAAAAAACCCCGCAACGTAAGTTCGCGTCGAGTTCGCCGCCTAAAGCATAGCTAACGAACTTTTATCATTAGATACGTCCGAATTTACGTTTTCTGGCGAATTACTTCGTACCGGATTTGATCTCGCAGAGAAATACCGAGCATAGCTCTCTGAGTGACTTTTTATTGGTGAATTTGTCTAACTGTGAGTAGGTAACTGGAGCAATGCCATACGCAAATTTGTGGGCAGTGACTGGAAAAGATGATCGGAATATCGGGCTCAGTGGCGTATCTTGGGAGAGGCCTACGTCCAGCAGTGGACTGACACCGGCTGATTATGATGATGAATTTAAGTTGTTAAATTATAATTAAGATAGTTTAAAAACTTAAATAGCCGACTTCCATGCCGCGCGAGTCAGTTTCAGTAGCAAGTTTGAGACGTTTATCATCATCATATCTCTGGAGATACTTATCAGATCTAGATGAAATTACAATGGGACCACTTCGGGAGTTTACCCTTTCGAACTAAAAAATATTTTTTTATATCGGTTCATAATTGGCGAAAATATCGATGAATATTCATAAACAATAAACAAAAATACATACAGACGAATATTGAATTTCCTCCTTTTTGAAAGTCGGTTAAAAATGCCCGCTGTCCGCTGATCAGCGTGGGATTTTATTCGACTATCTACTGTATAATTTAAATAGCAATGTTTGTCCCCCAGGCCCGTTACTAAGCAGCGTCCTACAGAAGACCGCCGCGTTCCTCGAGTCCGACGTGACAGTTAACAGCAGAGTCACCAGTATTGTTTGCAAACTGTCATCGTTGCCGACACCGTTGCTGACGTCATTACTGCTCTGCCCTAGCTATGTGCTACAGCCTAATGTGCCTTCTTTGTACCAGGTAATAAGGTTAAAATGCTACATACTGTTCTGCTACATACTGACTAAAAACATTATGACTAACAACATATATTATTCAATGCCACTCATTCGTCCACTGAAATCAGTGAACAAATGTTTACCTACAGATTTTTTTGTGTTAATTAAATTTATTTAATGAAATAAATATAAATTCTAATAGAATCGTCGTACACAATGGCACTGTACACAATATTGTTTGGTCTAAGCATATTTATGATAGCTCTGGTTGCAACAATGATAAAGAAAATGTTTTTCCACTGGCAAGAAGAGCATAACATAGAAAGAATGAGCAAACCATCTGTGGAGCACCCTAGCGTTAGTCTTATGATATTTAATGAAAAATGCATCGTTAGACAGAAAAACTTCGCAGATATCCTTATTTACGATGTCATCAGCAAAAGCGATATCAGTTTACCAAAGAAAATCGAAGATGGTTTGGTAAATAAAATTATAAATTAAATTATGAAACATGTTAAACATGTTGTTCAAAGTTCTATAAGAGTCTGTGCAAAAAGAGGACCGTCATAGAAATTGAGGTCGTGTTGGTCGTTTTAATTTACTGTTTTTATTGCATTGATAACACTGCTGTCATTACTAATACGGCTAAAATGTTTGGTACTTGGTAAAATTGCTGTGACGATATTGTATAACAATTATTTTACATTTTTAAAATTATCGTGAATTTGTAACATTATAACAGTCTTCCTCGCGATCGCACGCGGTGAGATCGCGATGTTCACATCGCGATCTCACCGCGTGACCTCACTCCCGAGGAAGAGCGACTGACTCGCTCGAAACCTAGGTCGAGAAAATTCGACTAAAGGTACGTGAATTACAGCCGGTATATAACAATAATAATTATTTTACAGCTTTTATTTAGTTACAACTGTCCCGATGTTTGCCATCAAATCTTGCTAATTAAATTTGATCCACTTCCCGGTTACCGATTGAGCTGAAATTTCGCATACATACAGTAGAGTCCGTTTATAATGATATCGAAAGCAACTGACAAACAAGTCATAATAAGCGGACGTCATATAAAGCGTTTTGTGAAATGAAAAACCTTTTTTATGTAAATATGAATGTACTTAAGTAGTTTAATACATAAACATAGTTCAAAACAAAAACGAGCCACGTGCCGAACTTCGTCGGGAATCAACGAACATTACCGAAGGTGTACAGAATCATGTCGGTCATTCTAACCGGACATAATTTACATTTTCGTATTAAAAATGGGTCATAATAAGCGACATGTCACTGCAAGGGAAGTGGGAAGTCATTATATCCGACTATTTATAAAGAATTTCATATGAAAACCAAACTTCGTAGTATAGTTACGTCATAATAACCGGTTGGTCAATATAGGCGGAGTCATAATAAACGGATTCTACTGTATGTAAATCGCGTGACAATGCAATATTATAATGACATGGTACTGATCTGATGATGGAGCTGGAAGGTGGCCAAAAGAACTTCTAAACTGCACATGTTATACCCGTCGTGTTTGGGCTCGTTGGATTTGTCTTGACTTACTCTGGTCCTAGATTATGTAAAAGCTTGTGTTTAAAAAGGTTTTTTTTTAAATATTGCATGTTTTATATTATTACAGATCCTGAGCAAACTAAAAGAGGAAGTGGACGAGCTAACATATGAGATCGACAACTCTAACGAGTTAGTAGACAAAGCTCGCGTCTTCCTCATGCAGAGAGAAGCTTCGGTGGTAACGGCTAGAGCGCACAATAATGATGACGGTAACTATACATTCTTAGAGTTCCGTACCTTAAAAGGAACCCTTATAAAAGCACTTTGTAGTCAGTCTGTCTGTCTGTCCGTCTGTCAAGACCTTTTATCTCCGGAATGCGTAGAGGTATCAAGTTGAAACTTATACTGAATACTTGGGTCTACGGTATCTTACGGCTGTAATAAAATCAAACCTGTAAGTCAACGCGTTTATAAAAATATGACCGTTTATGTCGCATAGTTTGCGATTTCACAAAGTAATCAAAACCTATAGGGTAAAGTTCAATCAAAACCTATAGGGTAAAGTTCAATCAAAACCTATAGGGTAAAGTTCAATCAAAACCTATAGGGTAAAGTTCAATCAAAACCTATAGGGTAGTTCCTGTTGACCTAGAATCATGAAATTTGGCAAGGAGCAAGGACTTGAACCACTTATACCAAAAACCGTAAATATGTAGTTTAATAACAAAAGAAGTTAATTTACTATTACAAACTTATTATGTGCGGTTGATGCATCTATGGATTGAACTGCAAATGTATTGTCCGTTAACCTAGTTTGAGAAGTTGGTACGGAAGCCTCGGTAGGCGAGTCCAACTCGACTTGGCCGGTTTTATTAATCATAATAATTTATTAATATAAAGAAGAGTACAATTGAAAAAAGAAGAAAATCTAAAATTATTTCTAGGCCACTATCCCATTCTCGGCCTAGCGTGCATACCATCTTGGACCGCATCATCACTTACCAACAGGTGAGATAGTGGTCAAACGCTAGCCTATAAGGAAAAGCATGAGAAGTTTCATCGTATTCGTATATGTGCAAAATATAAGCGGCAATTGCCCAATGGCAAAGGCGTCGGCCTGGTGATCGAAAGGTCGTGAGTTAGATCCCCACCCATTGCACAATTGACGTGAACCTACTCCAAACACAAGTATATTAAGCTTAGAAGGGTTACCAAGACAACTAGTAATGTGCAACCCACATTGCTAGTAAGCTTTAATAAAAACTTTAAAAAATCTAACTAATGAATGTTTCAGTCCACATACACGCTAGAGAGTCCCCCGCGCTTAGAGGAGACGAATCTTTCAAGCGTGTGGAGCCGAAACGTCGCAGCTTTTCTACTAGTCTGTCCAATATGTTCTCGAGGAGGCTGTCGTGTAAGTATTATGTTTTTTTTTACTTTCCTATGAAATGTATGAAGAAAGATTTCCTAACTTTGAAGCTATCAAAATTTCAACAAACCCATTCAGTTGTTTTAGAATTCCTTTTGTATATAATACAATAACTCTTTATCGATTACAAAGAATATACAAAATTTAAAATATATCCAGACTTAATATTATAAAAACGTTTGTAACTCTGTCACTCTGTGTGTTTGTTACCTAATCACGCCTAAAGGTACGATCCGATCTTACTGAAATTTAACAAGGAGATACTATAAAGCATGAGGATGAACATAGGCTACTTAATTCTTGGTGTCCGTGAACAAAGTCACGGGTATCAGCTAATATTTTAACTTTTTGGGATAATAAAATGTTCGAAAATATATCAAACTTTACCCAACGCTACAAACTAAACATACCTTTATTTATTTACATTTTTTGCAGCGTCACCATCTCAATCGCCCTCAAGCATACAAGCCTACTCCTCGAGCCCACAAAAGCGTCCCGTCTTCACACAAGAGTCATTTTGGAGTCAATCGATAACCGTCCGAACGATACTAAACGCAGTTCTCCTCGACGAGTGGTTGAAGGAATTAGCAGCCTTATGCGAAGAACACGCCTTGAAGTTATCAGCTGATTATTACGAAGACGATTCATACTTGAAAACCGTCGCGTTATGACTTAGGTCTGACGCCTTTGGCGGTTTTAAGGGCAACTATATTATAGATAAAAAAAATATAGTTGCATAAAGTCGCGATCTTGCTGAAGAAGTGCATTGTATATGCATGAAACCTGGGTCGAGACTGTTGGTCAAAATAGTGAGTATAATAGTCGGTACTATACTATGTAAAATGTAGTCTTTAAAAGACTGGTCTTAAAACCAATTCTCATATTGATTCTCGGTCAAATCTGTGTTAAAGATCTTACAGAGAAATACCAATAATAGTAGGCAAAGTTAGCTGTATGACTTTTTTTGTGGACCAGTCGTAATAATGTCAATGTTACACCATAGAATTTTGGCGTTAATTTCTTGTAAATAAAGACGTTTTACACTAGGAAAGTGACTTTCATAAAGCAGTCGAGAATGGCATGAGAAAAGATACTAGTTTTGCGACGTAAGTTTTCGTGTCAAGTGCATACGATCTTGTTCGATTTTATCGTAAATCGGCCTTTGATTTTACATTTGATGCTGAATGCCTGTTAAAAACGCATCAATGATAAGTCTTTCAGTTGTAAACGAAATGTATTCAAAAAGGCCTTAGAAGTGTTGGCTTCGTTTGTATAAATAATTAATAAATTATATTGCAAGTGAGTTACTTGTTTAGAACACGAAAAGACATTTATTATATTGCAGGTCCTTTGTTGTGTGTTCATTGAGTAAAATTGTCCTGAATGAGAGCATAAATGAGGCCATGAGAGCCAAAGTGGCCTAACTGCAAACTCTTTAATAAATAAATATCGAAAACCCTAAATGCCGGAGTGGCCTATCTGAA
This sequence comes from Cabera pusaria, assembly GCA_954871355.1. Lineage (NCBI taxonomy): Eukaryota > Metazoa > Arthropoda > Insecta > Lepidoptera > Geometridae > Cabera > Cabera pusaria. Next base: position 16,165,177 of record OX940905.1, read on the forward strand.
AATAAACATATAATTATAATATCTAGCCCTATATTTAATCGCTTCAACATGACGTTTATTACATATCTCTAACATTTTCCCAGCATAGAATAACCAAAAACTTATTTGTTTATATATTATTTGTTATATTGTTAGGCCACTTTGGCTCTCATGGCCTTAAATATGGCAAAGATCTTTTGTTTGAGACAGGTCTGCAAATGACATAGATTTAGGATTAATAAAGGCAAGCGTCTACCAAAGCGGGATTGAAAATAGTATGTCGCCGCACTGCATTTTTTGACAGCGTGTTGAAATCTTAACAGTTTCCGACGCATAATTATCTCTTCTACTCTCCGCTTTGGTTGATACCGGCCCTAAACCAAAGTTTGCAATCTTACTGGTTTAGGCCGGTGGCCAAAGATGTGTGCAACACCTAAGCATTAAGGAAAAACCCTTCAATAGTATTACTGGATTATCCTAGCGTCGCTCAAATAAAGTGATACTATTTGTAGTTATTTTTTCTCGCTCATTTCATAGCTCTCTCACATTTTTAGTAGGATCGCCGCCTAAATGTCATATTGTTACGGTTATTTTGCAAGAGCTCAGAATTACTTGAAATAAAAACGGACAGATCTTATTATGATTTTTGTAATGTTTGAATATGTACTGTAATTGATTGTTGAAAGAAAATAAATTGTACATTTTATGTGACCGTAATACATAAGTTTAGATTATATTTACACGGTTTTTATCAGTTAAGTATATCGAAAGATTTTATAACTTAGACATGCATTGAGATAATGTGAATTAATATAATATTAAGTTATTTTGGCGTTATAATCGAAAAACTATTTTGCCACTTTGTTAACATAGAAACAATTGTATAGTATATAGGCCAATTTGTATAACGAGTTTTTCTATGCGCGTTTAAAACAAGTCGTGGCCTTAAAATAAAACCTGGCACTTTAAATTAACGTTAAGGGAATAAAAAAAAACACTATTTGTGATCTTAGTGATCTTACGATCACAACGGTTTTCTTTTGAATCGGAGGAATTCTATATTGGGCTCTAGAGCCGGACAAACGCAATCTTTTAGTGAAATGCGTTAATGTCGAAAAATTGCAAGTGTAACACTTGCCTTAGATTAATTACTATTTTATTATTATAGCTTCAATTTATGGATATATCAACCTACAAGAAAAATGATACACAAACACTAGGTACAGTTGAAAAATGTTATCAATGCTGGATAAATAAAAAAGAAAGTTGAAACAAGGTGAGGAATCTTCACATTGTTTGAAGTAATTTTATCTTTGACTGTAGAGGAAAATAAACTCTAAAGGTCAGGTAATACAACTGTAAGTAGATTAAAGATTACAATCGACGCGTACGAAGTCTCGACATATCCATAAATTGAAGTAATGCTAGATTTTTGTAGAATTATTGAAAGTACATTTAAATGAGATTAGAAACAATCACATTGTAAAAAACACAATTTATTTTATAAGACGCCCCAATTTTATTTTTATACAACGATGATAATTTAATTTAATTGCTTGACCCCTTAGGAAGTACCTATTTAATTTTAAGCATCACATTACTTAAATCTAAGTACCTAACTTTAGTTTATACTTAGTTCAAATTGTAATTTTAAATAATAACATGTTTGCCATCAATATTATTTTAAACTGTGATCGTTTTACTACTACAAAAGTAGCTAAAATATTTAATTTACTGATTTGGTATTTTTATTTTGATAGGTTATGCTTAGATTGTGCATTTTAAAGGACAGGGCACCATTAAAGAAACACGTATGATTACAACCCTTTTTTTATAGTTTAGTTTGCAAACTACGCTACGATAATAAGCGCAATATTTATGTTTTTTTTTACTACAGAAACGAAAAAAACTAATTATTAGATTTAGTTACTAATTTTAGCCTACATGCTTTATGATTATAGATTACTTTACAAACGTGCGGTTTAAAAACGCGCGTTTTTATCTCTGCATTATTATCAGTATACAACCGTCTGAAAACGCTCATTTCGAATAAAAATACCCGAATTTAATTTACATTTATTAACGTGTACGATCTAAGCATAATCCATCATAAATTTACCAATATTATAATGCTTCCTTAATTTTAACACATTTTGAACAAATGTTCTTATATATATTTACCTTTATTTTCTTAGATTATAGAATTTACTTTGCAATACATTTTATCCTAATATTGTTTTAATGATTGACTTTTTGAAATGCGTTTGTTATTTTCGTATGACGATTAATTATTGTGTTGATTTTTTTAATTCGTTTTGCTTTTATTGTATGAGTGATTTTTTTTCCTATACTAAGCTTCTACTTTGACCTATATAAAATCTCTAGAAAAAAACCTTTATAAATGCTATTTACTTGATACATACTACATGTAAGAAACATGTTAGTAATTTTGAAAATGTTCTATTTTCGCGTATTATAACAGCTTATGTAAATGGATGACGTCCTTCTCCGTCCTATGGAAGCAAATTATATTTTATTTATGTATTTAAAAAAAAAACTCGATATCATTTGTGATAATCGCGCAAATTCGATTTTTATAAAAATTTTAATACTTGACATATTTGATGTTAAATAAAATTTTAAGTGCAAAATATAATAAAATGTAAATATGCTGTTCTATTGAAGCACGAAACATGGAAACGTATTATGAATGCGTGTACTTTACATATAAGGATATTTTTCCGAGCGTTTTTCTCAAGATTGTGGCGAAAGTTTAGTCATCTCAAATCGTTCATTTGCGGGAACTGTTTTGAGAAAATCTGCTTTTAGTTTTTAATGTAATGACGAGCGTTACAAGAACTTTAGAGCTCGTCGCAATCTCTTCTTGATCTGAGTACGTCGATTGCCGCTACTCCGTTTTGAAGCTTTAATCGCTGCCTAAAAACGTCCTAAAAACGCTCGTATGTAACGTCACGAAATCACAACGAACAACAATAGTTGAAATCTTAGGGATCTTTATATTAGACCGGGACGGATTGAGGACGTGGCCTGCCGGAGCGGAGCTAGTGTGTGACGTTAGTAGACGGGTCCGGACGGGACACAGATCGTGCACTGTGTAATATACACTGCTGCATACAAAATGTATGTAATGTTTCAAATCCGTGCCACAATCTGTCCGGGCCACGTACACGGCACGGCCCGGTTCAATATAAATTATCCCTAACGCTACAAAACAAAACATTATTTCCACATGTGCATCATATTTCGATACAACTTCCTAATAGTCTCAATAATTCACAATAACTATTTACATGTTTTGAATGAATGTAAAGTAAAGAAAGAAACAATATTATTAAATTATACCTCTGTATTCATATACCATGCTAAGAATGAACATAACTTGCCTATTAAATACTGTGGATTTCCGAATTAAATTTAAAATAATGGTCAATGAGATAATGATCAAAACATCAGGATTTTTTATACCGACCTAAATATTATTTTCAATAAAAGTAATATTTACAATATTCTGGTTTTATTTTCTTACGAACATACTTTATCAGATTTTATGCCCTGGAGTAACTGAATTATTTATCTTTATATACAATTTTTCTGTACTTAACTCTTCAAAGGCTGGACCTGTGGCTGGACCGATTTTGACGATGGGTTATGTGTGTGCGAACTTTGTATGTACTGGTCAGTGGTGTGGACTCAGATAATGGCGTACAATCAAGCAGGACGTCTTCCCGATCCGGCATTTAACAAAATAAGGTGACAAACAAGCTCATAAGCCTATTAATGGTCACGGTCGCCTATGCATACAACACCACCGGCGAAACTATAATGCGTAATATTATAATCACAAGTATTATTCACAATAACACAATTATCACAGGTTACCACGCACACAATTATATATTAATCACAGGTTATATATATATATGATATTTTGCTGCGTAAGTAGTGATCGCAAATTTTGATGACAATAAGCCTTACATTTGAGGATATACATGAATTATGCGTTTTGAACAAACTATCATAAATAAAACTGGCCAAGTGCGAGTCAGACTTTGTCCCGCACACGGAGGGTTCCGAACGCCATCTATCGAATTTCTAACGAACTTCTGACACCAACTAAGTAAACGTTAACACAAAGGTAGAATAGTGTTATATAGTAGTAATTGTAGTAATTAATATTATTAAATATCTGGTTGACCGAGCTTTGCTCGGAATTTTTTGCCACTTTAACAGACAAATATGACTTCCCGACATCTATTCACGAATAATAATACTATTTTTTTTTATTGAGAGCAACTAATTGCTTTACTGATACAGTACTTCTACTCGCCAATAGATGTCGGGAAGAGTCATATTTAAAGTTGATTATCAATAAAGTTGATTATTGAAAACACGAATAAAACAACATTTTCTGAAAATGACTCCTAGCTAGATCGATTTATCGCCCCCGAAATCCCCTGTAGGTATACTAAATTTTATTTATTCGTTGGAGCCGCTTCCGAGATTCAGATTAAGGTAAAGACGATAGCGCCATCTTAGCAACTAGATAGGTGGCGCTGCGCTATCGTAAAATACTTTTTTTAAACTTTTCTTTAATTTTTAACTTTGTTCTGTTCTTAGTATTTGTTGTTATAGCGGCAACAGAAATACATCATGTGTGAAAATTTCAACCGTCTAACTATCACGGTTCATGAGATACAGCCTGGTGACAGACAGACAGACAGACGGCGGAGTCTCAGTAATAGGGTTCCGTTGGTACCCTTTGGGTTCGGAACCCTAAAAAGGAGACAGATTCGTGCCGAACTCGAGTGAACGCAAGTTCAGTAATACTAAATGTTTGAGTACCTAATACGCTTCCGCGCTCAGTTTGCTACCAAGCGGCAGCAGGGTCGGACGCTACCGTGCAGTATTACTTCGCAGCGTTGCTTACGTAGTAATCATGTCGTATTCACTATTTGGCACCTCCGGGAAATCCCAGCTGCTTGCACGTGCCTTCCCTAAGATCTACTACTTAAAACTAAGATAGGATGCGGAAAGGCACTTGATGGTCCGGCGATTTGTTACTAGTTAAGAGATGGTACTCGTTCACAAATCCCTCAATCATGGACATAGCTGGCGCGCTATAACCCCTATCTTGGTAGGACAAGCGCGGTAGGTAAATAGTATGAGGTACTTATCTGTTTGAGTGCTGTCCTTATAGTAGTTCGGACCGTTTAGCACATTTGAGTAGGCAGTGAATGAATAAGATGCCAAGGTTAGCTATCGCTTTTATTTCCTTCTTATTTATTCTGTATATCTGAGTGGGGCGAATCCCATGGTCTGAAAATTAACCCGGATAAAACGCAAGTCCTTATAGTGGGCAGTTCTAGAACTGTATCAAAAACCAATCGAAGCATACTACCGCATGTCGTTTTTAATGGGGTGACCATCCCTTACAGTGAAACTGTCAAGAACCTGGGAGTATTATTCGATCAGCACATGTCTTGGGGTCCTCAGTTGACTGCTGACTGACAACAAAATGTTTGCAGCCGCAGGTGCACTGCGAAGATTACGAAATTTCTTGCCTACTGCCACTAAAGCTGCGCTTGCACAGTCTCTTCTTCTTCCTATTCTTGATTACGCCGACGCCGCCTATCTGGACATCACTGAGGAACAGGTAAACAAGCTCGAACGACTCCAAAATTTGCAATTAGATTTATATTTGGCCTACGCAAATATGACCACGTCTCCGAATTCCGTTCAAAGCTTAAATGGCTACCCATCCGCCTTCGCCGCAATGCTCATATCCTTACCCTCCTGTTTAATATTTGGGACCTCCGGGAAAACTACCGGGAAATCCCAATTACTTTTATGTGTGCCAACCCTATCTACTGTTACTTAAATACTGAGACAGGAATGGGATGGCACTTGCAGTTCCGGCGTTTTACGACTGAGGCGTAAGAGCCGGGGAAGAACAGAGAAGGGTCCTCTTCTAGATTAATAGGAAGGTCTAGGTACTTATCTTTTATATCGACGGTCCCAGGAAGATATTATTCCGACGCGACCGTCAAGTGCTCTAGGATTTGTATGTGATAGATTTTTGTAATAATTAATCCATCTTGTTTGTTTTCATAATTTATTTCTGTATATTCACAAGAATTGGTGAATCAGTGCTCACATGGACGGTTTACTGAACAACACAGTCTCATGTGACTTTAATCCTTTTTAATAGGAAAATAATAATGGTTTCTAATCAACCAAACATTGCAAGAGAAAAATCTATATTAACTTGTCAAAATAACATATCGAAACCTTGGCAACCAATTCTACCATCGACATATGAAATTCAAATATATCGGATGAGAAAATTAGGCTGTCAACAAAGAGTTCGAACATCATAAAATAAGGCGAGGTCGCCACAAATATTTTGTTTAATCCTACTTCTCCTCCGTACCTTAAAGACCTCTTCCAATTCCTACACACTTCGAATTCTCTCTCTTTACGGTCTTTAGAGACTCATACATTGTTGATGCCTAGTCATCATAGCTTGTTCTACGATAAATCGTTCGCAGTACAAGCTGTAAGGCTCTGGAATGCGCTTCCAGTTGAAGTAAGACGTTGCCAGACATTACTACATTTAAAGAACGTGTCAAAGCATGGGAGTACTTCCGAAACACCAGTAGATTCAACAGTCAATCAGTTTTCATCTTTTGTTTGCAGATCTAGGGTTGCCTGTTACGACGGTATTATGCGGCTGATAGTCGGACAATCAGTTCCATTCGGAACATGATTTGTACTGCAATTAGTCTGCGTTTTATTTATCTATTATGTTTCATTATTTCACAATTTTTTGGATAAAAATTGTCTGAAGTACTGAAACATGCACTGGGTTGCGGGTGCACGTAATGGTACGGTTGGCAACCCTACATTAATAAGGGGAATTAAACATGTGTTTTAAGTGTGACGTTCGACGTCTAGATGAAAGCTGAATGGCTCAATACCTTTGTTTTTTTTTTGTAAATTCAAAGCGTTATGTTTCTGTTATATCTATATTTTTTGTTGAACATGATCTATTTAATGTTATTTGACGTGTGTAAGTGCTAATTTTTAATTTGCCCATATACTGAATAAATGCTTTGACTTTGACTTTGACTTTGCTCACTATCTCTCGTAAGATTAAATTGCTACCTACTGTAATTTTTGTTTTCTCTCCTTGTTATACTTATTTATATAGTATATGTATTGTTTATTGATAAATATATTATTTATGTATTATATGTATCTGCAGTGTAGTGTTTATGTATTTACTTATTTATTTTAGTTTAGGTATTCAACACCATATTTACCCCGCCATGTTCATTAAACAAATCCTCATTACCCAAAGGTTGTCTGGAAGAGATCGCTCTCAGCGATAAGACCGCCTTTTGTAACACTTATTTGTGAATGTTTGCTTAAATTTTTCAATGTTTTCTGAATGGTGTTCAATAAAGAGTTATTCTATTCCATTCTTCACACAATCGTCGTATCTCAGCCACTTTTGCGGGCCGAGAACACGCGATACTTTCGTAACTATTTATATTTCAAGGCATTCTTGAAGGAAAATATATTACTTCTTTTGGTAAGAATTTAGTATCAACTGAATAAAAAATGCACGTCAAATCCCTTGACGTGATTCAACCATCGACATATGAATATATTCAAATCGGTCGAACGGTGAGAAAACAAACCATCGTCAAAGAGTTTGAACGTCATACAAATGAGGTTGGCGTAAGGTCGCCACAACTATGCCGGACTGAGTGCGGAAACTTATAACTCAAGAATGTAGTATTACTGAAGTTCCGGTCACTTGGGTGTTCGGCAAGAATCTGTCTGCTTTTTTTATGATAGTCTGAGTATATGTAAAGCTGTTGCGGCGGGGATGAATTTTCCGATATGATAAGGGCTGACCCCTAACAGCTTTTTTTATATTTATTTGTGATGATTTTTTTTTTAAATAAAAATGCATTACTTGACATCCGGAAAAAGTCTGTCTTATTTATTAGGTGTCACAAATATGAAAAATAAATTTTATATAGAAGGAGTATGCATATCACCAAGGAGTATTTAATATATAATTGCCTGTGGCGGAAATACACCACATATGGGTATGTACGACGCGATTGAAATTGCGGCTAACAGCAGTAATAGCGATGGCAGCGTGCTGCTTTTGAACCGTGTCAAGCAGTTAGTTAAACAATAATGCGACTAGCACAAATAATTAATGTAGTCGATTATTTTGTGACATCCTTACGCTATTGAGACAAATAAAATATCATCTGTGGTAACTTTGCTTGTAATGTAATGTCATCCGAGGCATGTCACTGCTGTCATTATCAATGTCAAGTGTCAAATCAAATCTCGCAAATCGCAATGCTTGTTGTTTGCGCCTGTCAGCCTGTGTTTTGGTTTTGACTTTTGATTTGGTATTGCTTCTAAAAATAATCGTCATTTTCTAATAATTCGCTAACTATCTAATGATGTTTGTGATTAAGAATAACAACAATACGAAATATTAGTTTGTTAACCCTAAAAAAAACAGTAATAATGTCTGATGACGAGGTTATACGATTCGAAATCACCGACTATGATTTGGACAATGAATTCAACTTCAACAGGGGTCGGAAAGCAAAAAAGGAGCACCAAATCTACGGTAATTGCTATAATCCTATGTATTATGAGTGTGGTTGAATAGCTATGAATATATGGCAGCTATCCTTGAGAGCCAGTTCCCATACTAGGCCTAGCGTGCTTACCATCTTCGACCGCATCATCACTTACCAACAGATGAGATAGTGGTCAAACGCTAGCCTATAAGATTTAAAAAAATATATATATAAATATTCGGCCACTCATACTGTTATTGTAGGTACATTATGTGTTGTGTTGTCTTATGTACTCTGCTGTAATTATCACGAATAAATCTAATAGAATGTCCTGTACTGCTTAAATTATGAACATTAACAAACACTACTTTCTGAATGCAAATTATTTTGCAGCATGTAACATATCGTTAGTGCATGCTACAATAATAATACTTACTATCAATCTCAACCGTAATGGAATAGCTCTTTTACATGATATCATCTGTATAGTTTGAAATACTTTAACATATATTCTTTTCTATTCTATAATATTATTATTTGTCCTGGAATGGCTCATCAATTGATCTTGAATAAATGAGATAGAAGAAGATAGATGTTTCCATTAAGTAACATTATGGGCTTTTTATAGGTGTATGGGCCAAGGATAGCGATGAAGAAGACAATGAAGACAATATCAGGCAAAGAACAAGAAAGCCAAAAGACTTCTCTGCACCTATTGGTTTTGTGGCTGGAGGGGTGCAACAGGCTGGCAAGAAAAAGGAAGAGAAAAAAGGTAATACATTTACTTATCTTCTGTAAGGTCGAAATCATTTTTTTATTTGTTTGTTTGTTTGTTTGGGACTTCTTCACGGTCAAACGGCTTGACCGATTAAGCTGAAATTTTGTACAAAGATAATAAATAGGGCAGAATAGGATATAGGATTCTTTCTTTTTGGCTATCGAGTCAGGGGGTCCAGATATTTATAATTGAATTTTGTAAATATAAGACCTCTTTTTGAATAAACGGCTGGATCGATTGGCCTGAAATGTTGTATAAAGACAGTTCATAAAGCAGAATAGGATATAGGATACTTTTTTTTTGGCTATCGAGTCAGGGGGTCCAGATATTTTTAATTGAATTTTGTAAATATAAGACCTATTCTCGAAAAAACGGCTTGATCGATTTGCCTGAAATGTTGTATAAAGACAGTTCATAGGGTAAAATAGGATATAGGATACTTTTTTCTGGCTGTCGAGTCTGAGTGTCCAGATTTTTAATATGCTTTTTTTTTTATTGAATTTTGTGAATGTGTGGCCTCTTATCAGCTAAACAGCTTGACAAATTCAGCTAAAATTTTATACATATTACAGTTCATATGGCATAGAAGCACATAGGATACTTTTTTTCTGGCAGTTGAGTCCAGGTGATCAGAATTTTTAAATTGAACTTTGTAAATGTGTGGCCTGCTCTCGGTCAAACGGGTTAACCTTTTTATCATAAAAAGGCGAAAACAGAAACCGCGCTCGCTTCGCTCACGCATTGATAGCGTTCGCTGTGCTCGCGCAAGCATTTGTTTTATCTACTTTGTAGGTGATATTTCAGCATTTTTTGTGTTTTAATAGCCACATACATCAAAACGAGTCCATAAATTGAAACAGTACAACCTTCAATAATCATAATGATTATTAACCTTAAAATAAGTGGATATCAAGCTTAACCTTTATGTCATCGGTGTTGACTTAGTAGGTTATAAAAATGGTCAGGATCATAAAAAGTCGTAAATAATTTTCGCGCTCGCTGCGCTCGCGCAAGCATTTGTTTTATTGACTTTGTAGGACACAATTCAGCAACATTTCTATTTAATAGCCACATGCAACAAAACGAGTCATAAATTGAAACAGTACAACCTTCAATAATCAAAATGATTATTAACCTTAAAATAAGTGGATATCAAGTTTAACCTTTGTCATCGGTGTTGACTTAGCAGGTCATAAAAACTATCAGGGTCTTAAAAAGTCGTAAAAATTTTCGCGCGCATTGATAGACCTCGCTGCGCTCGCGCAAGCATTTGTTTTTCAGCATTCATCATTTCAGCAACTTTTCTATTTTAATAGCCACATGCATCAAAACGAGTCACATATTGAAACAGTACCGGTATGCGTTTCTTTTAGTTGTGTTTCACTTTGTCACTTTTTTTATATTTTTTATATAAAAATTGTCTGAAGTACTGAAACACACAGTTACCTACATCATACATACAACATCGCGATCTTACTGCGTGACCTCACTCTCAAGGAAGAATGACGGACTCACTCAAAACCTACGTCGAGAGAATTCAACTAAAGGTACGTGAATTACAGCCGGTATATAACATTGATAACGTTACATTATATATATATTTTTTATTATTAAGCTTGTGTTTCCCATGCAAAATTGAATTAAATTTTTGGTCTTGGTAAGTTGGTTGTTTTTAATTTTTGCATGATCCCTTTTGGGTAAAAGCCTCCTCCATCTTTTGTCATTACATTATATATCGGCTCACAATTCACGATAATTTAAAACCAAAATAGCTAGTATGCTGTAAAAATGTGAACAAAGACTTCATTCCAATTTCACAGAGTTAGAATCAGCAGAAGCTTCCACATCCCGCCCCCAGTTTGCAGCGGACAGTTCAGATGAGGAGCAACCGAGCCAGCCGGCCGAGAGTGAGACAGCAGGCATCAGACGAAAGGGACAGGGAATGAGATCTGTCAACTTGGGTGGCAGTATGGGAAATTGGGAGAAACATACCAAGGGTATTGGTGCGAAGCTGCTTTTACAGGTGTGTTTATTATTTAATCATTTTTTTTTGTTTTTATAAAGCTTACTAGCAATGTGGGTAGTGTACAAAAAAAGTAGTCTTATGAACCCCTTCAACTAGCTAGTAACTACTAACTAGCTGAATATGCTTGTAACTGGAGTGGGTTCACGTTCATAGTGCAATGAGTGCGGAAGGAACTCACGGCCTCTCGATCGCCAGGCCGACGCCTTAACCTGGGCTATTGCCGCTTATGTTATGGCTTATGGCTATTATAAAAACTTCCCTAATTTTTTAGACAGTCACTCTTTGTCCATCCAAAGGTTGACTTGAAGAGATTACTTTTTATCGATAAGTCCACCTATTATTAGTACTGTAGTTTTAAGAATTTACTGTTTCGAAAGTTACTTTAGTTGGTGTACAATTAAGTATTTTCAACCGTCTGCCAAAAAGAAGAAGGTTCTCAATTCGTCTGTATGTTTTTTTTTGTGTGTATGTTACGCGATTACTACGTCAATTGTGAACCGATTTGAATGATTATTTTTTTAATAGGTAGGGTTTGTTTCCGAGGTGGTCCTATTGTAATTTCATCGAGATCTGATGAGTATATCCAGAGATATGACGATAAATGTCTCAAACTTGCTACTGAAACTGACTCGCGGGGCATGGAAGTCGGTTGTTTTAGTTTTTAAACTATCTTAATTATGTATTGTATATACAGTGGCAATTCTTTAGTATTCTTAAGGACATATAAAAAGTCCTAGTCTATTCACTAAGTCAGGCCTCCCTCACTCGCCCATAGCTACTGCGATTTATACCTAAACTTTCGTCACTTGCGCCGGTACTATCTGCCAGTCGGTTGTCACTGCTCACGCGCGCGCAACGTATATTATTATTCTAATGACGGGATAACTGCGCATTCGTATTCTATCTTAGAAACGATTTAAGTTTTTCATAGTCATTTTGCGGGTTTGACAAAAAACAAGCACTATATTTTTATTTTTTTTATTCTAATAATAATAAAATGACAAGACGGCGTAAAATTTACTTAAAATTCGACTCTTAGTAAGGAACTTTGATGTAATTTTGTGAGGTAAATAAAAAAAAATCGTAAACTTTTTTTTTTAGTTTATTGAGTCAACCCTTTACTGTATCGGGACGCGCCGGTACATCGCGCGCTGAATGAAGTAATAACAACGCTAGGTCGAGCGCCTTAGACACATTTTTGCTTGTATTGTCTGAAATAAACGTAGGTATTGTGTTTTGGTAGGGGAGTGAAGTATCTGTTACTTAGTAACTATCATATAATCTGTGACTAAGTGACCCTCATCTGTTTTATTATTAAGTTACAAACTATGTCACTATATTGATGTTCAATGAAGAATTTATCCATTTATCTATCTCATCAACATCCTTTTAATTATTTTATAATATTTTGAACTAGCTTTATGACCTTACTCTTACAAAGAAGCTTTCGTTATGTTATTATAACTCTTTTTAGGGTCTGTTCACACCGCGACGCGATGTGATGAGACGCGAGGCGAAGCGACGTGACGATGCTTCTGGTTTTGCGCAGCGCAGCGGGAAGCCGAATGATAATAAATTAAAATTTATTAACTACACAATAAGACACATTTCATTAAGATATTCGGCCGCGTCGCACGTCTCGCTGCATCGAGCTGTCAAACTGACCCTTAAAAAAACTTGTAATTTTTTCAGATGGGTTACCAACCTGGACGAGGTTTGGGTAAAGACCTGCAAGGTATATCGGCCCCAGTAGAGGCGACAGTCAGGAAAGGCAGAGGGGCGATTGGTGCTTACGGTCCTGAGAAAGCTGCTGTAAGTATTTATGAAATATACTTCAAGGTTTAATTAAATGGAGATGAACCGGTGACATAATACGGGCGGCCCAAAATAAATGGAGTACAAGAGTGTCGGATTGGTACCCCAGAGATGGGAAGCGCAACAGAAGACGCCAGCAAACCAGATGGGAAGACGACATAAAACTGACAGCAGGACATCATTGGAGAAGGGTCGCACGAGACAGAACCCAGTGGAAAATGTTGGAGGAGGCCTATGCCACGAGGCACGCTGGACTGCGTGACATCATATAAAACTACAAAAAAAAAGTAAAAAAAAATAAAAAAAGTCTAACATTGTCACAGTTCAGAATTAATGGATCATTATTATATATGTTATTATATCAAGGTTTAACATGAAACCAAATAATTGTACCATAGCTCTCTTTTGAGTTTAACATGTATTCTTTAACAGACTTTACAAAAAAGGAGGATGTTCTCAATTTGACGATATTTTTATAATGTTTGTTACCTCAGAATTCCGTCAAATCTTAATCGATTTGATTTTTTTTTTATTGAATAATTATGCTTCCAATCATTTAATCCTGGTTACAAACCTTCCTCTTGAATCACTGTATCTATCGCTGAAAACTGCATTAAAATCCGTAGCATACTTTAAAAGATCTAAGCGTACAGGCAGGTGGAGCGACTTTGTTTTATACTATTTAAAGATAGTGTAGAATAGCAAATTAGCCTAGATACTATGTAAGGTGAGATAGTGGTCTAACGACCACCTGCCTGCCTGTACGCTTAAATCTTTTATCTACACTTATGTTATAACATTCTACTTATGTTTCCAATACTTGACTTATAATTACTACTGTTATAGCGCAGATAACAAAACACTCAATTTAAGCAATTTCACATGATATCCACATCGATATCGTAAAATCTCATTATAACATCAATGCTGCTGCTGGATCAATAATTAACATTAACTTTCAAAATTGTACCATCCAAAATTTGAACAATTATTATAAATAAACTATTGTCAGCTTTTACTCTTGTTGTTTGATTAATTGCATTAGTGAAGATAAAGTAGTGTATGCAACTGCATATAACACGGGTATTAAAACACTCGTTACTATTATGAAACTCGCTGCGCTCGTTTCATAAACTCACACTCGTGTTTTAATACCCTTCATTATATGACAGTTGCATAAACTACTATTAAACTATACCACGGATTTTAATGCAGTTTTCAGCGATAGATAGAGATTGTGGTCGTTAGACCACTATCTACGCTTCTAAAAGTGGAAGCGAAGCGAAAGGTATATTAAGATCGTAACATGTTTTTTTTTGTATTCGCCCGCTCTTGCTGTTTATATTTATCGGCGAAGATCTAAGCCTGATTTAACGGTCAATTTAAAAATCAGCGAAACGTAGAAATTATTATTTTTGTCCCAAATCTTATGTGTTCTTTAAATTATTATATTAATGCAGTATTGGAAGTGACAATAAATATTTTTTATTGTTATTCTATTCTTATGTGGAAAGAAGTAGTCTCTGCCTGCCCCAACAGTAAAACGGCGTGATTTTATGTGCGTATGTATATAAATATAAAACTTGCTTAATACCAGATAAAAGCCAAAAAAGAAGAGGAAAAGCGTCTAAAAGAGAAAGAAGAACAAGAGAAAGGGACAACAGAGAAGACGTACAACTGGAAGAAATCTCACAAAGGGCGCTACTTCTACCGAGATGCAGCCGACGTCATACAAGAGGGAAAACCTACAATGCATACTGTGTCTAGGTATTAACGATTTTTTTCAACCAAGCAAATTCGGGTTCGGTAAACTGCCTCTCCTTCGACTCGGATTTTTGCAATTCACAATGCTCCGATCGGTTACTTTTGACATTTCAATTCGAAAAAATCTGTGATTCTAATTGGAAAGGTTTCCGCGACAAAATAGCTCACGGATTTATAAATTTTCGAAATTTAAAATTTCGGAAGCTTAATTTAAAATTAAGCTTCCGAATCGGAATAGCTTTTTGAATGATTGAGAAACAGGTGGCTGATAAGTATCTCCAGAGATATGACGATAAACGTCTCAAACTTGCTACTGAAACTGACTCGTGGAGCATGGAAGTCGATTGTTTTAGTTATTAAACCATCATAATTATTTTGTACAGACGAGCATTTGACCCCTATCTCACTGGATGTCAAAGAACAATCCAGTGTTAGACGTCCACGTGGTTGCCTGAAAGCTAC
Organism: Cabera pusaria; assembly: GCA_954871355.1. Taxonomy (NCBI): domain Eukaryota; kingdom Metazoa; phylum Arthropoda; class Insecta; order Lepidoptera; family Geometridae; genus Cabera; species Cabera pusaria. The sequence continues at coordinate 16,180,640 of OX940905.1, forward strand.
GAATAAATTATAAGTCCCTGAAAGTCATAAACATAGAGGTCTTCAAGTCACGAGTGAATAGGTATCTTTAGGGTAAGCGCGCTACATCATTGACCGCATCGTCACTTAACATCAGGGTGACATAATGGTCAAGCGATACCCATTTACGGATAAAGAAAAAGTGATCTAATGACGAAGAGTCTAAAGATATTATGTAATAGTAATTTTAAAGTGTTATGCAGTATTATGAGAGCCTTGTTTGCGTAAAGGATAGATGTCTTGGTCCTAAACGAGAGGTCACTGGTTCAAATCTTAGCACGGGTGTGCGCCCACCATCGATCATCGATGAACGCCGGCTGCACGCACGAAAAAGTGTCACGTTCCGCGTGCGAGCGAGAGCGCGGAACAAGCGATAGGGAGGCACGATCGTATGACGTTGTCACGTAAAATTTTCGTCCGTAAACCGACTTTACAGACAACCAATAAAATAAAACTGGCCAAGTGCGAGTCAGCATCGCGTCTCTTATCGCACACTTAGGGAGGGCTCCGTACATAACAGATCCAATACGAAACATAACAGAGTTTCAACCTCATATATTTGATTAATTGATATTACTTAGAATATTTGATTTGGTCGCGATCTAGAAAGACGGGGCTCGTTTACTAGCGCTATCTATTTTATTTTGCCGAAACTAATTAGATAGATGGCGTTTAAAAACACGTTTTATGTATGTACCCCCTTTAATTTTTAACTTTATTTTGTTTTTAGTATTTGTTGTTCTAGCAGCAACAGAAATACACCATCTGTGAAAATTTCAACTGTCTAACTATCACGGTTAATGAGCTATAGCCTGGTGACAGACGGACAGACAGTCAGACAGACAGACAGACAGACAGACAGACAGAAGGACAGCGGAGTCTTAGTAATAGGGTCCCGTTTGACCCTTTGGGTACGGAAGCCTAAAAAACTGGCCAAGTGCGAGTCAGATTTTTGTCCCGCACATGGAGGGTTCCGAACGCCATCTAACGAATATCTAATGAACTTGTAACACCAACTAAGTGAACGTTAACACAAAGGTGTTAGGAATTAATATTATTAATAAGGTAAAAAATCGTTCACAGATGGCGCTATAGTAAAAAACACGTTTTTTGTACAGTACCTTTAATTTTATCTTGTTCTGTTTTTAGTATTTGCTGTTATAGCAGCAACAGAAATACATCATCTGTGAAAATTTCAACCGTCTAACTATCACGGTTCATAAGATACAGCCTGGTGACAGACGGACAGACAGACAGGCAGACAGACAGACGGTAATAGGGTTCCGTTGGTACCCTTTGGTTTCGGAACCCTAAAAAATGAAAACGGCTTATTAAAATTAATGTCGCGCTGGCACCGACTGATGATAACCTTTACACCAACGAGCTTTCCCTTGCTGTTCCAGTAACGAGTTATCCCGCGTGCCTGTGATAGACATGACGGGTAAGGAGAAGCGCGTACTGAGCGGATACCACGCGCTACGCGCCGCCGCGCCCAGGTTTGAACACGAGCCGCGGAGGAAATGTGAAAACTTCGCTGCGCCAGAACTAGCGCATAATTTGGCGCTTATGGTCGATTGTTGTGAACAGGTACTTTAATTTAAAACTAACTATTTGGGTACTTTAGAAACTATTTTTACAGGTTGTAGTTTAAAAAAAAACTAATAAAACACACTGTCCACTGAAATGACAGGGTATGTGAGATTTAACATCTATATTTCTAAGATAACATGCGCAGTGCAGTGACATGCAAAATTCTGGCTATACAGAATTTTGCATGTCGTTGTATCTATAACGAAGTCGTCGACGTCATCGCCTACCATCAGGCGAGCGTCGTGCTTGTCGTGTAAATAATTTTATCTCTGAAAATAGTTTGTATAACTTTGTACGAATGTATATTTATTTTGTATCGTTTAACAGGATATAATACAAAACGCCCGAGAGCTACAATCCGCGGAGGACGAGATTGTGGTCCTAGAAAGAGATTTAGATGAATGTAACATCAAGTTGAAAGAACATGACCTCGTCATTGGGAAGGTATGATAACTTAGGAAGGTATGCTGAAGGCCCAGGGACGATCTGGGAGAATGGTTGGCTTTGACGCCAGAGGTCGTGGATTCAAATCCCCGCCGTGCACTAAAGGAATCTTTTATAGATTCTTTCTTTTTTGAGGGCCCGGTGGCGTAATCGGGTCGGCCAGAGGTATCGAGTTCAATCCCCGCCGTGCACCAATGAATTTTTCTATCGAAAAATGTGTGTGCGCTTTTCACAGTGGACCTCCGGTGAAGGAAAAACATGGTTAAGAAACCAACAACCTCCGCATGGTGGTAGGACACTATCTAGTGTCCGCCTGGCCAGCTACCACCCTCAAGTTAGGAAATCTGTCGCCAAACATCTAATGTGTTCCGGCAGCTATCCTTGAGAGCCAGTTCCCATTCTAGGCCTAGCGTGCTTACCATCCTCGACCGCATCATCACTTACGATACGAGTACTTTAAACCGATATACATACTCGATGTTGTTTCCAAAGCATCGATACTAATTGTACTTGGAGTCGAAAGAAAGGACATAAACTTGCGCGTTGTCGATTCACGGTTGGTTTCCAAATTCGATCAATCCGAATTTTTGAACAACTAGAGTTGCTTTTTGATATTACTTCTATGAAGCTGTATGCCTGATTAGATGTTAGTCGCTTGACAGACGCATCCCTTGAATATAATTTGTTATATTTATTATCTAATATATAAAATTCTCGTGTCACAGTTTTCGTTGCCATACTCCTCCGAAACGGCTTGACCGATTTTGATGACATTTTTTGTGCTTATCCGGTATCTATGAGAATCGGCCAACATCTATTTTTCATCCCCCTAAATGTTAGGGGTAGTCCACCCTTAAATTTTTTATTTTATTTTTTAGACAAAATTTTTAATTTCTATTTTTTTATGATACAACATACAAAAATACATACAATCCTCAATTTTCACCCTTCTACGATCAACCCTTATTTTTTAATAGCCATTTATTTATATGGCAAAACAACGTTTGCCGGGTCAGCTAGTATATTATAAATTATATCGGCATTATTCTGTTTATAATTGGGTAAAGTTATATAGTTATATATACGCAAGCTGGCTGGCAGCGGTTGGAAATAAATAGCTGAAGATCGAGCTCAGTGGCGTGCCATGGGAGAGGCCTATGTCCAGCAGTGGACGAATACTGCCTGTCAATGATGATGATGATATTGTTGTATAATTTATCTTTATTGATATGTAAAGGTAGAGGCGATACTACAACGTGTGGAGGAACTCAACCAGCCTGACATATCGCTGGAGGCGGCACATGAAGTGCTCGCTGCTTTGAAGGTTAGTGCCATATCAATAAATATAACGATATACGGCATATAATTTTATGATCGTTCACAAAACAAGAAAACCGACTTCAAATGCCGCGCTAGTCATTTCCAGTACTACGTTTGAGGTGTTTATCTCCATATGTATGAAGATACTTAACATATCTCGATGGAATTTGAATGGGACTACCTGGGAAGAGTACCCTTTCAAACAAGAAAAAAATCTTAATCAAAATCTGTCCATCCTTGAGTAATCGGTGAACGTACATTAAAAAATCCGACGAAATTAGGACATCATACTTTTTTGTGAAGTCGCTTAAAAAATTAGCTGTAGACATTGTGAAGCGCAAATAAATTAATTTGCCCCACCAGTGGCTAATATGTTTTAATATTACGTATGTAAGTGATGAAACACAATATTTATTTAAAAATATCAATTTTTTTCTGTAGGAGTCCTACCCACTGGAATACGAGATGTTCGGCCTAGGCACAATAGCTGGCAACATCGTCAGCCCTCTACTGAGCGCCCTCCTCGCACCCTGGCAACCGCTGGAAGCTCCAGAAGAACCTATAGTGACCTTCCTCAAGTGGCGGAAACTGCTCACCGAAGAAGCGTACAATAGTTTGCTGTGGCAACATTATGTGCCTCATATTACCGCTGCTTCAGAGTAAGTTATAACTTTGAAAACCTATACATTTTGTTTATTGCTAAAATAGTAGATTGTATATCAAGGGTGCAATATAGTACGTTTCTGTGAGGCCACTTTTTTGAATCCAGAGCGAAGCGAAGGATTCTAGAGTAGAATCCCGAGCGTAGATTTAATGTACGTCGGCCGAGAGAAAATAATATTGCAGCCGAGTTTTACACTCTGCTTTTCATCCCCCTCTATGAGAAAAGGGAATAAATAAAAGGCTCTATAAAATAGTAATTCAAGAGCATAATATTGTGAAAGACGCTGACTAACATAAACAAACGTAATAAACCAATAAATACATACAGTTTCCGATAAAAACTGCGCACCTTTTGCAGTTTTCACCCGATTAATATTTTACCCTTAACTCATTGACATCTTATACATAAGGATATAAAGGTGCATATCTAAACCTAAAATGTATGCCATTAATTGTCCATTGGTCCATTGCTAGGATTGTGTCAATCAAGGTCATCAATGGACCAATGGACAATCAATGGCAGTCATTTTAGGTTCCATTATGACTTCTAGGCACTTTTTTTTTCAAGTTATATCCATACAAGCAAATGTATCGCGGCACCTCCATGTCTATATGTATTTCCTACTCCATGGTTAAATGTGTTATTATGACAGTCTGTGACCACAGACTAAAAATGCCAATAACTCTAGCGCTTTTTTTTTCTTCTTCTTGGTCACCACAATATATGTTTATTGTGCCACTTTGCGCGCTTAATTATTTTTATAATTTGTTTCCCCGTCTGTATGACGGTGCGGCATTTTTTTAACTTAATTAACGCCGCGCGCTCTCTATTTAATAGGACAGTACCATATCCCGTACAATATTATTATTGAACCTCCTTAGATATGGCACTATAAAAGAACGATCAAAGCTAAAATTAAAAAAATATTTTCCCGCCCTAGGGCGGAAAAGACCTATTTTGCGCGCACGTATCGAGGAACAAACCATCACTTAATTATATTGTAATACGGGACTTATCGCGCTAAACATAATTTTATTTACCTCGACGTTTCGATAAAATTATGTTTAGCGCGATAAGTCCCGTATTACAATATAATTATGTGTGTAAATCGCAAAAGTTTAAAAAACCATCACTTTTTGAATAGAAATATTTTTGCTTTTTCATAGTATAGCATATGATACCCGCGGCTTCGTTGACGTACACCAAGAATTTAGCGGCCTATGTTCATCATCATGCGTATCTCCGTGTAAAATTTCAGTAACATCGGATTATCCATTTAGGCGTGATTAAGTAACAAACAGACAGTGACAGAGTTACAAACGATTTTATAATATTAGTATGGATAGGCTAGCGTTTGACCACAATCTCACCTTGGTAAGTGGCGATGCGGTCGAGGATGGTAGCACGCTAGGCCTGGGATGAGAACTGGCTCTTAAGGACAGCTGCCGGAACACATTACTCTTTGGGTGACAGATATTCCAACTCGAGGGTGGTAGCTGCCAGGTGGACACTAAAAAGTGCGGTACCACCATACAGAAGGCGTCATCGCAGGGATACTTTGAAATGCGCACATACAATTTTCGTAAGAAGCGTCATTACACATCATCAACCAACACTGGCTCTAATGTGACATGCAGGTCGAAAATATTTGAAGCGATGTAATAAAGGTTGTAATTTTAAAAACCATAATAAAATAATGAATGTTAACAGAAAATGGAATCCGCGCGATCCGGTGCCGATGGTCCGCGCGATCTCCGCGTGGGCGGACGCCAGCCCGCCGTGGCTGGTGAAGCAGTGCGCCGCTCGCTGCATCGTGCCGCGGCTGCTTCAGGCGGCACGAGAGTGGGACCCCACGCACGACACGCAGCCCGTGCACCACTGGGTGCTGCCCTGGCATCAGCTCGCAGGTAACCCACTGCGGTTTACTCGCTAAATGACGAACGCAAATTGTCCAAAGAACATTACGTCCAAGGCGCGCAATGACCAGCCCCCGTATGCTTGAATTTCATAGTGATTGAAACACAGACCTGCTACATATTAAACTTGATCGCGTACACCTGCCCCCATGAAACCGACCTTGAACGGAATTTATCCCTTCTTTTGTATGGACAACTTATATATATATATGTATATACAATACATATAGTATAGAACATAATATAGGACTAACAGGTTGTTAGACAAAGACACACTCTCAGCCGGGTGTCTCTCAATTGGGCCGTTTTGTTCTACAAAGCAATTACAACCTTATTGTTAAAGCATACGGATTAAAACATCTGCAGTGCACCATCCTTTTATATTACGTCATTGATTGAAATAAACGAACATGACAGAGATGGAGCTATATAGCCTGCATAGCCGTGTCCCTGTCATTTACTTCATTCAATAATCAACTGTCAAACTCATGCATAAGCCCCTGGGAAGCAAAATGTCCAAAGCTCAAAAAGACCAGAGAGCAAAATGTACATAGAGCAAAACGTCCGAAATTCCAATTGATACTATATTGTATCTATATGTATACATACTAGTTTGATACCCGCGACTTCGTTTACTTACATCAAGAATTTAGTAGCCTATGTTCATCCTTATGCTATCATTGTATTACACTACACACTTGAGACAGACAACTATTTCACACCTTTTTAAGGATCCATGGGTGGCAGTGGCGGGGAATGGTCGGCTTCGACGCTAGAGGTAGCGACTTAGCGAGTTCAATCGCCGCCGGGCAACAATAGATTTTTCTATCGAAAAATGTAAAGCAACTCCTCATCGTAGATGCTGAGGCTTTCCGTTTGTTTGTAGGAGAGTCCCTGTCGACAGCAGTGTACCCACTGACCCGCTCGCGGCTGGCCACGGCGCTGGCTGCGTGGCACCTGAATTAATATTGATGAATATTGATATTGAATCATTAACATAGGCGTTCTTCTTTTATTGTATAGCGGCTTCTTAACGTAGGCGTTGTTCTTTTGTTTTATAGCGACTCCTTAACGTAGGCGTTGTTCTTTTGTTTTATAGCGACTCCTTAACGTAGGCGTTGTTCTTTTGTTTTATAGCGACTCCTTAACGTAGGCGTTGTTCTTTTGTTTTATAGCGACTCCTTAACGTAGGCGTTGTTCTTTTGTTTTATAGCGACTCCTTAACGTAGGCGTTGTTCTTTTGTTTTATAGCGACTCCTTAACGTAGGCGTTGTTCTTTTGTTTTATAGCGACTCCTTAACCTAGGCGTTGTTCTTTTGTTTTATAGCGACTCCTTAACGTAGGCGTTGTTCTTTTGTTTTATAGCTACTCCTTAACGTAGGCGTTGTTCTTTTGTTTTATAGCGACTCCTTAACGTAGGCGTTGTTCTTTTGTTTTATAGCGACTCCTTAACGTAGGCGTTGTTCTTTTGTTTTATAGCGACTCCTTAACGTAGGCGTTGTTCTTTTGTTTTATAGCGACTCCTTAACGTAGGCGTTGTTCTTTTGTTTTATAGCGACTCCTTAACGTAGGCGTTGTTCTTTTGTTTTATAGCGACTCCTTAACGTAGGCGTTGTTCTTTTGTTTTATAGCTACTCCTTAACGTAGGCGTTGTTCTTTTGTTTTATAGCGACTCCTTAACGTAGGCGTTGTTCTTTTGTTTTATAGCGACTCCTTAACGTAGGCGTTGTTCTTTTGTTTTATAGTGACTCCTTAACGTAGGCGTTGTTCTTTTGTTTTATAGCGACTCCTTAACGTAGGCGTTGTTCTTTTGTTGTATAGCGACTCCTTAACGTAGGCGTTGTTCTTTTGTTTTATAGCGACTCCTTAACATAGGCGTTGTTATATTGTTTTATAGCGACTCCTTAACGTAGGCGTTGTTCTTTTGTTTTATAGCGACTCCTTAACGTAGGCGTTGTTCTTTTGTTTTAAAGCGACTCCTTAAAATAGGCGTTGTTATATTGTTTTATAGCGACTCCTTAACGTAGGCGTTGTTCTATTGTTTTATAGCGACTCCTTAACATAGGCGTTGTTTTTTTGTTTTCTAGTTATTCTTTTGTTTATAGGGACTCCTTAACATACCTGTTGGTTCTTTTTGTTATATCACAAAGGATAGCGTTGGCCACTATCTCACCAATGTAAGTGATGATCCGGTCGAGGGTGGTAGCACGCTAGGCCTAGGTTTTCTAGTGACTCTTTAGCATAAACGTTAAGACTGTCCTATGGTTTTCAAGCGATTCCTACTATAGATGCTGACTCGTTGTGTGTATGTTTGTAGGAGAGTCGCTGTCGACAGCAGTGTACCCACTGATCCGGTTGCGGCTGGCCACGGCGCTGGCTGCGTGGCACCTGAATTAATATTTATGAATATTGATATTTGATCATTAACCTAGGTGTTGTTCTTTTGTTTTATAGCGACTCCTTAACGTAGGCGTTGTTCTATTGTTTTATAGCGACTCCTTAACGTAGGCGTTATTCTTTTGTTTTATAGCGACTCCTTAACATAGGCGTTGTTACATTGTTTTATAGCGACTCCTTAACGTAGGCGTTGTTCTATTGTTTTATAGCGACTCCTTAACATAGGCGTTGTTCTTTTGTTTTCTAGTCATTCTTTTGTTTATAGAGACTCCTTAACATACCTGTTGGTTCTTTTTTTTATATCACAAAGGATAGCGTTGGCTACTATCTCACCAATGTAAGTGATGATCCGGTCGAGGGTGGTAGCACGCTAGGCCTAGGTTTTATGATAACGTTGAGACTGTCCTTTGGTTTTCCAGCGACTCCTACTATAGATGCTGACTCGTTGTGTGTATGTTTGCAGGAGAGTCGCTGTCGACAGCAGTGTACCCACTGATCCGGTCGCGGCTGGCCACGGCGCTGGCGGCGTGGCACCCGGCGGACGGCAGCGCGCGCGCCGTGCTGGCGGCGTGGCGCGACGCGTGGCCCGGCGCGCTCACCTCGCTCCTACATCACCATATCGTGCCCAAGTTGGAGCACTGCTTGCATCATTCGCCGTTGGAGCTTGTTGGCAGACAGAATAGTAAGTTCTATTTATGAAAAAATAATTTAACCGACTTTCAAAAAGAAGCAGGTTCTCAATTCGCCTGTGTTGTGTTTTTTTAATGTATGTTACGCGAATACTCCTTCAAGGCTAGTTTACAAAAAAAAAATTTTGTCAGTCATTTACATAATTATAAATTGTTAAACACAATCCAAAATTTCATCGTACCGACGGGACTTGAACCCGCAACCTCCGGAATAACATGTTCCGGTGCTTTGCCAATTAAGCCACGGTGCGAAGTATCGTTACGACGAAATTAGTGGATTGCATTTGTTAACCCAATTATGCATTGGTGGCGCCATCTATGACTACTTATTACGTAAGTTAATGGATTATTATAATTAAGTTAATGGATAATTTTGGATTGTGTTTAACAATTTACAAAAATATAAAGTGTGAAACACTTCAAAGAAACATAAATTTACATAATCAAAAAATATTGTATACGTATTTTTATTTTTTCAACTAAATAAAAAATGACGAAGATATAGAGCGTTGAAATTCCGCGTGACGTCACAAAACGTATTACTTTCTAGCTGTTGGTGACGTCACAAGCCCCCACTCCCGAATTTTGACGATCTTTATCTATGTCAATATCTATTGATTTGTAAAATAAAAAAAATACGTGTCCAGTATTTTATGATAATTTAACTGACGGACTAACTAGAATTACTATTTTTCGACCCAGCCAACATCTCTATTGTGAACTGATTCGAATGATTCTTTTTTTAATTGGTAGTGTATTTCACTTTGGAGATGTCCAAAGTGAAATATTATATTTGTTGTACTAAAATTAATAGCTCCTAAAACTTATGAAATTCCAGCTAATACTTAATGTCTAGTGCTCGTGTTAAAGATAACATAACACGTTGTTACACAATACAAAATTTCATTGACATCAAAATTTACGATGAAATTTTAGATTGTGATTCAATTCGAATCCCGTTGGTACGATGAAATTTTGGAGTGCGTAACACTTAACGAAACATAAAATAATACGTGTCATAAATGTGTAATTCCAGCGGCTTGGCTATGGTGCGTGGAGTGGCTAGAGTTGCTCGGCGCGCCCACCGTGGCGGCTGTAGCGAGCCGAGCGTTACTGCCGCGCTGGCTGGCGGCTCTAGCCGCGTGGCTCAACACCAACCCCACGCATGCCACCGTGCTCAACTCTTATACTGAGTTTAAGGTGACACTGACATTATTTATAACACACTTTCCATATGTGTTAGGAGCGTATTATATCCGTATTCCACCTGACTTGCTATCAAAAAGTAGCTTAGGTACAATTGCAAGAGAAAATCTGCCGCCATAACCTTATGGTGTTCCGGTAGCCATTGAGAGTCGAGAGTATGTTCTCCGTCTTCGACCACATCATCCCTTACTTAAGCTAGCGTTTGACCACTATCTCGCCTCGCTAGGCGATATAGTACTCTATTATATATAGCCTAAAAGATATTAAAAAAAATCCACCTTTTGTTGTATTTGTAAGTCAAAAGATTTATTTTTATTTATTCAACACTACATGCTGTGTTTTAGTTTATACAATTTCTTGCCGTCCAAAGGCTGCCTGGAAGATAACACATAAGGTCAAGTGATGGGTCAACATTGGGTCTTACGATATCTTCCGGGCAGGCCTTTTGTTACACCACTGGGTTTGTAAAATGTATTGTCTATAATTAATTGTTAAAGGGGTTCAATAAAGAGTTTATACCTAATCTACCTAGTGAAATTATGAAATATTTTCCTTAGAAAATGTTCCCAGAAGAGGTATTAAAAGAGCCCGCCGTCCGTGACTCGTTCCGCAAAGCTCTGGACATGATGAACCGCAGCACAGACATAGAGGCCGCCCCCCCTCCGCCGCCGCCGCCCCCGCGCCTCACCCCAGCGCACAACCTCTCACACGATAGTAACAGGATCGCTGATGCTATCGCTTCAGGTAAATATTACATAGGATGTATGTATACGACTTGTTAAGCGTAGTTAGTGGCTTCGCAAGTTACGCGTATTTGTTTCTTTGACATTAGCGGTTCTCATTGGCCATTTCGATTCGGCCATTAAAGCTCTAGATAAGATAAACTATGAACCCCCTTTCACACTATTACAGATATTAATAGAATCACTGATGCTATTGCTTCTGGTTAATATAACATTATGACATATGTAGAGGATTTGCTAAGCCTAATGATTTCGCAAAGTCTGCATTTGGCATTTATTGCGAGTTGAGACACTATCGTTTGGCTCTTGACATATGAACCGCAGAACTTAGACATTGACATTACCTTTCCCCTTTTTCCACCTGTCCCTATGTTATGCAAACTGTGATCAGTCTCCATGGAAAACATCAATGTTATCCCGCCAGCGCTTTCTAGGCCTTCCTCTGCGTCGGTGGCCGTCTTGAGACAACCATTGCGTTACTATAAGCCCAACCTATCAGTAATACATGCAGCTAATATAATTTATTCCACTTCAGTCTCAGTCTTGATAATCAAATATTCCGAGTTTTTAACTGAAGTTAAAGCTACCCTATGAGCCGTTTTCATTTTAAAAAGTTCTACGAGGCGTTCGCTGGGTGACGTTTGATGCGGAACTTGTGCGGAACCTACAGAATCGTCTATCCGCCTGTTCGAATCTGTCATGTGTCGGATCCGATTTTTAATCGGGTTTTCAAAACAAACGACAACATCGGGCCGACAAGTGTGAATAACGTCAAATAAAATGTTCCGCTACTGGAACATCCAATTAAAAATCGAACCCGACACACGACAGATATGAACATGCGGTAAGTTTGTTTATTCTTTTTTAGCCAAAATATGTATGTTTCATTTATTGAAGCAAAGCTCGTTGAAAGTTGCAAACGTTATAAATATTGGGACAATCAGATGCGAGGTTTGTCACATTTATTCTCATGTACGCCATCTGTTGGATCTCTAGGAACAAACAATTTTTTTAAGAAAACGTATATCTGTAATTACTCTTACCTAACAACGTTATTTTATCTTTTAGCTACTCAACAGAAGAGCTTCTCAGAACTGCTAGAATCAAGATGTGTAGAAAAGGGCATCACCTACCTACCTATAGCAGGGAAGACTCGAGAAGGAAGACCTCTGTACAAGATAGGAGATCTACAGTGCTACGTTATACGGAACGTGATCATGTATTCCAATGATGGGGGAAGAAACTTCTCACCCATCAGTTTAGATAGGTTGTTGAAGTTGGTGGAAGATTGATTGATGTTTAATTTATGAATATAGGACAATTTTATAATGAAACAAACGTTTTATTTGACTTGTTTAGAGTAACTATTTCAATGTATTTTACTGTTGACAGATCCTCACCGGATGTTAAGTAAATAATTAGTCAGAATGTGCCTAAGTGGAAGACGGCGCCATGAACAATTTGGTTTTAGATACAATCCGCATAATGTAAATCTCGAGCCTTCGCTCAAACTCGGTGAGACAATTAGCGTCATCTTTTGTTCGGTGGATGGTTCGAGCCACGGCGAAGGCTTACTCAGGTTATACCTTCATTTAGCACCACCCAGGGATCACTAGTGGGAATAAAGACCATTCTACGGTTCTAGGCCTAGTGTGTTCACCATCTTCGACTAGATCATCGCTTATCACCAGTTGAGATAGTCAAACGCTAGCCGCTAGCTAGCTATCAGGGATATAAAACACGACTGTTTCTAAACGCCGACAAACGCTTGTAAATTCTCCGAGGAGTGGCATGCTCTCAACTTTTAATAGTTTTAACTGTACATACCTATTCGTTCAGCCTTTTCGTTAATCGGATCTTTAGCTATAATAGTGCACGTAGTTCATTGTTCTGGAGTCTACGCCATTGGCGAATGCTACACGCTCGATATTTATCGAGTAATATTTTGGTATACTACACATACGATACGAATCGCGTCAGTACGACGGTAAATTTCATTGAGTACACTTGTGCGTTCACACGATATTGTTCGATTCGTTTCGTATTTGGTCCAAATATTATAAACTATGAGTGATAATATTAATAAAGCTTGCGTTGATATGCTCAATATACGCGTCCTCTTCCATCGCTGACAGAATGAATTCTGACGCGATAAATATCGACTAGAGACTAGACGCTCGATATCTATCGACGATACTTGATACAGATCGTGGATTTCTGGATTTCTTAAAATCCAGCGATTCGTATCACGATACGTGATACGTTTCACTACACACTCGATAAATATCGTGATCCTGGATTACGATCCAAATATCACGATAAATATCGAGCGTGTAGGATTCGCCATTGAAAAGACAACTTCGAAACAAGGGGAGTTACAGTGCGATTCAATCTTTATGGCGGCTATGAAGTACGTAGCGGGATCAACTTCACGCAAGTACAGTCGAAACTCAAAATCACAAACTCCGAGATATCACTCACACAAGCACACACACTCGCACTAGGATCGCGCGGGTGTGCAGCGAAGAGCGGGGCGGGTTTTCTTCACCCTTACCCCCTCACCTCTCTGCGACCCGCTGACACTTAGAATTTGCTACTGCGCCTCGTCTTGAGTCTAGATTCACAGCCGCAATTATATATTACCGCCTTAGGGCCAGTTCACACTGCAACGCGACGCGACGTGACGATGCTTTTGGTTTCGCGCGGCGCAGCGCGGTGCAGCGAGAAAAAGTTTACGTTTCCAAGGTGGTCCCATTGTAATTTCATCGAGATCTGATAAGTATCTCCAGAGATTTAAATAATCGTCTCAAATATGCTACTGAAATTGACTCGCGGCCCATGGATGTCGGTTGTTTTCGTTTTTAGGGTTCCGTAAATAAAATGTTTATTAATTATTATTTATGCTGGCGAAAAATGATAGTGGTATTTTTTGCTCGATCTTATAAAATACTGTAGTGTGTTCCGGAACCCTACTAGTGCGAGTCCGACTTGCACTTGGCCAGTTTATTAAACTATCATAACTATTGTGTAGTAAATAAAGTTCTTTTTTGTGTAACTCTCTCAATATGTGCGTCGCGTGGCGGTCAGAGCTGACCCCATAAGCGAATTAGCACAAGTCTCTACCACTAAATTATTTATAGAAAATCAAAATAATGGAAACATTGCAAACATTTATTAGTAAAACGAAATAACTAAACATGCGTCTACTATCTACGTTAGTTCTAAAAATTCTACAAAGCGACACGAAACAACAAATACTTAAACCGTAGATTGAAACAAATAAATTCGAAAGTTTGAGAATTCAACATTATTTGGCACTTGTACAGTTATGTACGATAGAAAAGATATAGTTTTTAATGAAATAAACTAGATACAATACCTAGTTACCCACTACTATGAAAAGTTAAGGGCTAGTTTCACCGGTTCCTGATTATGCGCTCGATAGTTGTCAAAAATCAAAGTTGTTTTGACAACTGATCTGTGATCTGATTTGATCTGGAGACAGCTTTGGCTGTCAAAAATCTGACAGATTTCTTCATTTTAGCGCTATCAGGAACTGGTGAAACTGGCCCTAAGTAACGTTATTACGTATATAACTACAATATAAACATGCATGTAACTAACGCTAATAGTAAGTAGATCTATAAAAATAAAATACATAAAGACCAAATAATAAACTCAAAGATTACTTATAGAACAATATTCGATTTCGTGTCACAAATTTTGATACAAATACATGCTCTTTAATATTTGATAGGTTAGCACAGAATAAGTAGAGATTTGTAGGTTAGAAAGTAAGTACCTACATTTTCTAATCCAAGCACCTACCTACATACATTGTCAGTTATTTGTGCATTTTATTTGAGAATAAACTTTGTGACTTATTTGTTCATATTTACAATCTCATATCTAACTGTAAGATAAGAAAACAAGTTTTATCTTTGATCGCTGGGATTTGATAACATTATTTGACTATAATTTTCTTTGGGATCAAGGCAAGATTTTCAACTAGAGATACAAAAAATAACTTTACTTATAATATAAAGTCAAAAAGCTACACGCTTAATCAATTGGTTAAAAATCTCGACTCTACGACCATTAATGCTGTTATTGATGTATATTTCTTTAAGTAGGTACAATTTTTCAGCTTTTTCTTAAGAACTTACGCTACCATCTCAGAATACAGAATAATCTAGAAGGCGTCAATTCACCTATATTTAAAGCCACTAAAACCACTCTTACATGTGGTTACACGCGCCGGCGATTCGATAAGTCACTGTGAATTTCGTTGTGTGTGTAGTTCACATTATTCTATTACGTTACAAAAAATAAAATATATTCTATTCTAACAAACTAAGTTCAAGTGTGTTAGAATAGAATATGTTTTATTGTTAATTTTTTTTAGCGAAAATATGTATTAAAGGTGGAAATCACAAATGTTAAAAATATATGGAATAAAAACGGTTTAGTTTAGGCATTAATTACGAAACGAATGACCAAGTTTTGTCAGATTGATATTTTATTTGTGTTATATTCATTCTTTCTTCCATTGTTTTATAATTCGTTGTCTCCAACGAGTAACATGGAAGACGCCTCATTTGGTTTGGACGCGGTTTCTGTTTTTTTTTCTGTATTCTGAGGCTACAATAATACTCAGTAAAAGTTCTTAAAAATCAGTTCCGTTGGGTCGCTATTTCTAAGTGTTTAAACTTACTTAAAAAATATAGTTCTGTTATGGAAATCATTTTGGAATGGTATTTTGCTACTCTTAGGCCCCAATTCTCTAAGCCAACAAATAAACACGCTATCGAGCCGATTTTGACAGTTTCTATAGTCTAGCTATCGAGCCAGACTACAAAAACTACCAAAATCAGCTATTGAAACGCGAATGACTCGCTAGCCGTTCTTTAGCTAACATAATTGTAGCCTTATTCATAACCTTAAACCCTGACTCCACTAGTCTGGAATCTATACGCTCTATAGCACTGAATAGCATTGGCAAGACCTAGAGCAAAGTTGCAAAGAGACAACGAGTAGTTAATAGGTCTGATGACCAAGCAGTAGCGAGTCCAAATGAATCCTGTAGCGGCAAGCGATGCCGCCTGAGTGGTCGAGACCTTATCCAAAGGTCGACGATACTCATCGACGGAAGCTGCCACTAAAGCCTGTGGATAGTTTTAAATTTCTTTAAAAATCTGGTAGTCTGCGCTTTGTGATGTTTAAAGCGGCTCTAATCTATAGTGCTGATAGTAAGTACTAAAACTTATTTAAATAGTCCCAACGTAAAGGCACTTGTCCCATCGCCGACGAGAAAGCGGCCAACTGTTGACTATTTTCTCGCTCATGAATAAAAAAGATATACCTACATACATAATTATATTCATAGTAAATCGCCGACTGTTCACACTGTCAGCCTGAACTCTCTCTCCAATAGTTTTCTCAGTGGCAAGAGATATCAAAGATAATATTAGCTGAGCGAGACTCGCCAAGAGGTCGAGACTCGAGAGACCAACCAGAGGTCGTTCTATCCTACGACCACTACGACGAGTGGTCTGAGTAATCGCCCGAAACACTCACACACTCGCATATAGCCCACCGACTAAACTACCGGAACTACACACATGCTTTATGCGTAGCATCCCTACTCTACTTAGTCTGTGCTTGCTTCTCACTTCTCGTCGACGGTGGACAAGTGCCTTTTTGAAGACGTGCTATTTTATTAATTTTCGTGCGTGTTTTTGCGTGCAAAGCTTGTAGTAACATGCAAACACAAGAGCAAAAAATAAATATACCTTTATGACTTATCCATGTTGGATTCAATTCCTTGTGCCATGCTGAATGTTATAACATTATTTTATAATGTTTTTTTACAAATCCTCATATGAAATCCTACCCAACTTCTTTCCAAAATCAATGAAACTAGTTAGGTAGGTAGGTACTGTATTTTTCAGACAAAGTGGTCCAGTGTTTAATCTTATTGCGTTCTTTTTATTTTCAAATAAATATAGATAGATATCAACGTATGGAATAAAAAGAAGAACGCAGATTCGGAACGCTTTCTGTAAGCGAAATTCCTTATAATACCAACTAGTATCAAAAACCTATATTTATATAGGTAGTAGGAGTATATTTAGATTATGACTTTACACTATAGAAACTTAGTTTACTCCTAAATATAACTAATCTATACTAATATTATAAAGAGAGAACATTTGTATTTTTGTAATGATTTGGCTCAAAAACTACTGGACCGATTTAAAAAATTCTTTCACTAATATATAGAATGGACTTTCGGAATGAAAATAGGCTATATATTATCCCGTTTAAATCATAGGTACATTCGTGGAGACCTAATTTGCAACCTAAGTCGACTAAAAAAAGGTCGAAAAAACACGTTTCTTACGAACGCTGCTCAATTGAAAATAGATGGAAGAATATTTTCTATGGAAGAGTTGCACAACTTAATAATACCTACAAAAAAGTCCGCGACAGCATATGTCTATCTCTTAAGGTTGACTCACAGTAACCATTTTAATCTTTAATTTTTTGTTAAAAAATGTTACATGACTTCCAAGGCTATTTTCAAGTATTAATCCTTATCCAAATAATTACGTTAATTAGCTTGGCCACATATTATAGATTAAAATTGTACTTTACAGTATATAATTCAAATGAAAACTCTAGAAGATATCACGGATTTCACATACACGCATCGCAAAATTAATAAAATATCTGCAGTTAAACCACAGATTAGGTCATAGTTACTACGAAAATATTATTATACGCTTAGCGATGCTGTAGATCCCCACCGATCACAATCAATTTGAAGGCATAATATAGTATATAATATAGTATATATATATATATATATAATATAGTATAATAATATATTTTTACTGTATAAAATTCTATTGTATAATATAGTTATGATCTATATATAAACCACCCCGACTGATCTATGTATAATCTTTTCAATAAAAGCATTCCAATGACTCTAAACACGACATTTAAAATCTGAGCTGTAAGTTGGTGTGGATTTGAGTATTCTGTAGAGTACAGGAGATGTCCCAGCATCAGGTCAATGCTTCCATGTTCTTACAATATCGTTGAAGAAGAAGATTTTCGAATTGATCAGACCTATGAAAGTTGATTTCATAGCGCAATTAACTAGAAAAAAGCTCATAGTTTTATAATTATTGAACGAATTTTCATGAATCAAAGCTAAGAACACTGTCGATGAAGACATCTATCAAACAAAAAAAAAACAATAATAAAATCAAAATCGGTTCATCTGGTTGGGTGCTAAGATGCTACAGACAGACACAGATACACACGTTAAACGTATAATACCCCTTCTTTAATCCCATGATTTGATTGATTTTGATTCCATGATCCCACTACCTCTGTACGAAAACCCATGATTAATTATTAATATTATATTTGGTAGGTATATAGCTAGGATTAGAACCAACGACCGTCGGGTCAGAATCAGGGTAACTATCATTTACGCCAAAGGGCCGTCCAATATCACTACGTAAGTATTATAAAACAAAGTCCATCACTGCGTCTGTCTGTCTGTTCGCAATAATCTCAATAGCTACTGAACGGATTATCATGCGGTTTTCACCAATAGCCAGAGTGTTTATGAGGAAGGTTTAGGTGCATAATTCGTTAAAGGTTTTGTGTAAATTGGTTGAAATATGACGATGATTGTTAAATATGTTAATATTTTATATTTGATGCAACAAACTGATGCAAATTTTGTAGGCATATATGTTCTACCCGTGCGAAGCCGGGGCGGGCTGCTAGTAATTATAATAAATTGAGTACCTTTTTGTGATGCAATAGGTAAATACGTCTTTATACCACAGCCATCCAACACCACGCGAGAAGAGATAAGTATTCCACGATGCAATAGAAAATATTTAGAAATCACCATGTCAAATGAAAAGAAGTAAATTTGATGAAAGTTAGTCAAACACATGTAAGAGAAATGTATAACATCAAAAACAAAATACAGAATAGTATATTTCATTACAAGTGCGGAAAGGCTGTCATTGCAAAGAGTTCCGACAAATGTCTACCCGAGCCGAGGCGCAGCCGAAGGCGAGGGTTGACAGTCGGAACAAGTTGCAATGACGGTTCCGCACGTGTACTGAACGACTATTTTTAATACAGTTGCGAAAAATGAAGCAATTTAATAAAATAATAAAAACAATAAACTCAACTAAATTAACATTTATTTCTTGGAAAAGTTATAATTCACAAATACATTGAAATTGGTACAGTTTTTTATACTAACTGGGGAATGTCGTTTTAATAAAGCGTTTAATTTTGGGTATTCACTTATATCCACGTTGTTCCTTATTTTCAGCATACTTTTTATCATCGAAAACCTCGACCATAACGTAGGTTTTAAGTTTGCTGAGAGTTCGAAGAAGTATGCCAACATAACATTTTCTGAAAAACTATTTGCTTTTTTCTCTTCTCTCCACGCAATAAATTCGTCGTATGTAGATATGTAGCGACTTCTTGACTTTTCCGGTAAAGTGTTCTCCGAAGCATTTTGTGCAATTATACTGAGTTCCGGTGGTGTTAATTCAAAAAAACTAGGGTCGATATTACTCATTTTGTGCAAGAAACAACTAAACTCACAAGGAAAATTTCTGAAAAATGGCGCCAACCGTAGAATATAAGCAGAGTTTTTTTTTCACCCATTCTGGTAGGCAAAGGGAACTATGCTCATACAGCCAAGTCTTCAGTAGAATTTTTTTATTGATATGAAATGAAAATGAAATTTAATGAGATGAAATGAAATGAAACCTAACCTAACTCATTCCATCAAATCATTAAATCTGTTATTGAAACAAATTAGTAGCTTCTTTTTAAAAATATACGTATTTGCATGAATCATAAAAACTTTTTTGAATGTTTTTAGTAAAAACTTCATGGTTGGTTTTTCTTTTTAATAGACATTATTTTGACAGTTGGGAAAGAGAACGCACGAGTTCGGGAAAGGTAAAGAAAAAGCACGAGTGTGTAATAGCCTACATCCCGAACGCTATACGTCCCTGCAATACGCCACTTTTTGAGCAACTGTATTAAAAAATAAATTGATCGTATTTTAGGTACATATCTATTACGTAATGAAAATAATAGAGTTGAATCGTGATAAAAATATATATATTTCCCAAGTAAAAGGTATTACAAAAATAGTCATCAATATTCTAAAAACAAGTATTTAATAAATAACATTGCTTAAAAATAATGGTAATGAATTTACTTGTTTAACAATAATAAAATGAGCCTAGATGTAGCCTGCGACTTTAACATTTATTTTTACCGACTTAGAAAAGGAAGCAGGTGCCTACCTATTCAATTAGTGTGAAAAATGATTTTCTCACTTGCGCGGCTTGTAAAGTAAGATCGTTTAGAGAAAATATAACGACTTATTATATTCATCTCTGTGCTACAGATTTTAATACAAATCCGCATAAGCTCGATTAATAATTAAATAATAGTGTAAATAAACTCATCATACTTAGTTTCAATTTAGCGCCATACATTATATTAGTTAATTGCGTTTATAAAACCAAATAGATAGTGTAATGTAGACCAACTAAATATTTTAAGAGTCATTTACAAAGATAAGTCTAATCATCTTGGCACTTTATAACGAAAGAACATTTGTTTCGTAATTTATCCGATCTGAACTAAGACTTATCGATACCATTTTGTAGATAATTAATGGCTGATTCTATGTACTACGTAAGTACCTATATCTTAAAAACTCTTTCATGTTTAACCTGGCCTTTAATCTAGGAATATGAAATTAGAGGGTAGTATCATTAATTCTTTTTCTTCTTTAATTCTTCCTGTTCCGTTTGGTATTTATAGGCTCGTCCTAATTGATACGCGTTAATGAGACATACGCCTATATTCACGTAAAAGAGGCTGTAGTTCTTCGGTATGATGACCAGGGAATACCGTGCCCAGATCGCGCCGGTAAGCGCAAGAGACAAGCACTGCTTCGTTGATAACTTTTCAGCAGGACGGTTTAAATCGCCGAGACCTCCTATGACTAGGCCCTGAAAATATTTTGTTACTTTGAGTATAGATGTCGCAACACAGACTATGGAAACAACTGCTTACATAATAGTCAATAAGTTGCTAACCAGATCGCGTGACTAGTTGTCAACCGTATATATTGTTAGTTGTTCGTAAACTAATTAGTACTTTTTTAGGGTTCTGTACCTCAAAAGGTAAAAAAAGGAACCCTTTATAAGATCACTTTCTTGTCCGTCTGTCTGTCTCTCTGTCTGTGTGTCCGTCTGTCCGTGTGTCACCACCGATATTATCAGGAACGGGTGGACCTAGCAAGTTGAAATTTATACCAGATACTGAGGTCTATAGTTCCTATTAGGTGTATAAAAATCAAGGTCCTGAGTCAACACGATAAAAAGATTTGGGCAAATTTTGATTTTCGCGACAACTTATAAGTGCTAAAATTTACCTTATTTTTCAACTTTTTTTATTTTTCGGAATTTTTCCCTTACTTGTGCTGTAAGACCTTGCTTTTGACCAAAATTGACAATTCTAGGTCAACCGGAAGTACCCTATAGGTTTTGGGTCGAGTCGAAAACCTATATATAGGGTACATCCCGTTGACCTAGAATCATGAAATTTATCTTTTATTTTAATTTAGCAAGGTCTTACAGCACAAGTAAAGGAAAACTTCCAAAAGTAAAAAAAAGTTGAAAATTAAAGGGTGTCCCCACACACATAGTTTATGCCAATTAAGATAGACCTCTGAGATATATTAGCGCTCATACAATTTAGAGGTCTATCTTAATTGGTACCTACCAACGTTGGTACGGAAGCCTCGGTGGGCGAGTCCAACTCGACTTAGCCGGTTTTTATTATTCATTAACCGACTTTAAAAAAGAGGAGGTCATCGGAATCATTTTTACGGTTCCGTAGCTTATAAAGACCCTCAGTGTCAGACTTTGAAGACCCTCAGATGGTACCTTTCCGAAAACACAGTCTTTCAGTTTCTGTCCGACAGTTAAACACATGATTGCTATCTCACCAGATGTTAAGTGAAGATGCGGTGTAAGATATGCGTGTCTGGAATTGTAAGACAACACTGAGATGAGCTGGACAACAGACTTCAGTCCAATCCTCAAAGTCTTCCAAGCTAGCAAATTCAGTTTGCCATTAAGCAACATTTCGCTATGGTCACTTAGTTGGGGTATCTTATTTTCAACCGTGTACCATGTTGATCCCATGAGAACAAAACAAAAGCCTAAAGATAGCTAAGCTTACGATTTAGTACAAGCCATCAGGCCATACAGGTATCTTAAATTGACGACTGATACGACGTTCACCTAAAGTGCATATTCACTTACCATTAGGTTAGATAGAAATCAAATATTTACGATATGACTGAGATATGATACGGTACTTGAGATTTGTCAGGCAGTTCGACTGTTAAAGACACTCAGTCCATTTCTTTGAGGATCTATAGATAGATAGATTCACTCTTTATCGTTACACCATAACCATGAGCTAGGTTACATATACAACAATATTTATATGTTACAATGGGCGGTCTTATCGCTAACAGCGATTTCTTTCTGACCATCGAAGAGATGATCGAACATCATATGTATTTAGACTATAGAGATATATAGGGATTATCTCGTACTTATTTAAAATAACTTACAAAACAAAGATCTATCTATGTTGTTGCCTAATAGTAAATAAGAGTAACAATATGTCAGACAAGCGTACATTTTTTTAATTAGCCGGAATTGCGTGGTTGGCGCAAAGTCCACCTATTTCAAATAACCCAGGATTTAACTTAGAAACTTACCCATTTAAAAGCAGGTGCCCAGAAGAACACAGTTTTGGGGCCTAAAAGCAGACAAATAATTTAGAATCCATTATTTTCTTCGAATCAAATTACATTAGTCTCTATTTATAAACTTACCGGCCGGATGGTCCCACAGTGGACGTAACGATTTCGGCACGACTTTATCGGCTGCTGAGATGACTCCCTTGTATAATCGAGACATTGTGTCATTGGAGTTTATGGAAGGATAAATGGGACAAAGTGCGAAAACGTGGGGAAAAGTGGTAAGGGTAAATAAATGTATATGGATATAGATTTAGAAATCGGATCACCTAATGGTGAATGGCTAAAATGGAATTCATTTTAATTTAATAACAGTAATCTTCTGATTAGTTAGGTCCGCATTAGGCTGACTATTGGTATGATGGAAGGACAAGCCTCTGACATTTAAAATATAACTACCATGTTTTTATATAATTTGCCATGGTTCTGAAGATAATGTACTACTGACAGCCAAGACAGTTGACTGAAGTTGTGTTACATTGACAATATAAGAACATGAAGTTTTCAAAGGCTATCATTTACATTGCTATCTAGATTGCTATTGAATTAATATTATAATCTATGGTTTATTTTGTCAAGTTTTTACATCAGTTTTATTATACTCCCTCCAACGAACAATTTTAAACTTGGGCGCATAGAAATCGCACATCCCTTACTTCACATTTTCATTTTTACCTTTTGCAACCAATATTTCATTAAAATAATACTTAGGCCAAGTTGGCACCGCCTTACTTTATCCATAACTATAACCATAACCGGTGTATGGAGTTTGACTGACTTTTGACGTTTGTTATAGTTAATTAAGATTGTGCAACCCAGCCTTAAAGTTAAAATGAAAGTGTAAGGGTGTGCGGTGCGATTTCTATGCTCCCGCGTGTAGTTTTGAGAGCTCCAGGGTCGGATTTGGGCGCTATAAAAATATCGGTTGACGAACTGATAGTATTTCGGGAAAATGGTATCACTGGTCGCTGACTTATACATAAAGTTTTACTTGTATGTGTATAAACCGCAAAATCTTATAAAATCTAGTTTTGCTTTCCTTATAAAATGTATGCTAAAATAAATCAAACAGTAAGAATTAATGAAACAATATCATTGTTACATAGGTAAAAACAAATTAATGTACCTACCATTAGCTAATAATTTTGTTATCGTACTCTTACATCTCGATTACATCAAATATTATTTAAAATAACTCACGATTTTGACGCGCATCCATCAACGTGACGGATGATCATATTGATGGATGCAGGCAGTTCGTGGTTTGTTTTTAGTAAAAAGTAGTCATGTTACTACCATGTATGATTTTTACTGCCTTGTCCCACAGTCTACCACTAAAATTATTACATATTAAATGTACAATCCTTTATTATAAATTATAAATAAGTCGAACATGAGGCCAGATTATTGTACTGAATCTGATCCTGGACAGTGTGAGTACTAATCAAATAGTGATGTCCTAATGCTTTATTCATTCAATTTATTTAACGAAGTTAAAAAAATGTATTCGAATGTACAGTGTAGGTATTTTTATTAAATACATTTATACACGTATTTAATTAGCTTTAACTTTTTTAATCGTAAATGTACAAAAAGCACACGTCCCACGCGCTAACTACCCTATTTATTACTCAATCAAAACATTAAATTGCGTTATATATCTATTTAAACGGCAATATCGCAATGGATAAGGTGTCGGACTGGCGATCGAGAGGTCCGACTTCGGTCCCCACCCATAGCACTATTGACGTAAACCCACTCCAAACAACAAGCATAATTAGCTTAGTTGGGAGGGGTTAGGGGGCGTCCATAAATTACGTGAGGTGTTTAAGGGGGGGAGGGGGTCGAGTCAAATCTCATCTAATCTTACAATGGAGAGAGGGGGGGGGGGTCTCGGAAATATCACGCAAATTTTTTTCTGATTGAAAGTATTGACACAAAAAAAATGTTATTACATTTATAATTAAACTTTTAAAATAACACTCCAACGCGTTTACGTAAGAAATCCATATTTCGAAATCTCACGTGAGATTGGGGGATGGGGAAGGGGGTTTAATAAAATGTCACGACATCTCACCAGGGGGAGACGGAGAGACAGAAAATTAAAAAAAACACCTCACGTAATTTATGGACGCCCTCTTAGCAAGAATACTAGTAATGTGCAACCCACATTGGTAGTAAGCTTTATTTAAAAAAATATATCTCGGGTTTCAAAACATATATGATATTTCATTTATGGTAATGAAACAGTACACAATGTAGAGCAAAAAAACATCATATCAATGTGTTAAATCGATTGAAATGAATAAAGTCAATTGTAATACGATATCGAATCGGTAACTCACTAGGTCATCACTAATTGATCAGTAATCGAGATGTCACAAGTTAAGAGTACAACAACGGCAATTTTAATAAAAGGAGCATGAGACATCACAGGACATTTTTATAGGTCATACCTTAAAATATTTATAGGCCAAGGACCAGCCCTGTGCCTAAATAAGCTTAATTAATAAACATTTCTCTTAATGCCTAAATAAATGATTTGTAAACTATTAGAATCTATACAGAAAAAATAAATAATCTCTAACCACAAGAATACTATTATAAATTCCCCATAAATCTACATTTTGTTAAAAATTTTCTTAACAAGAACGATAAACTTGCACTATAGAAATTAAAACGTAGCCAGAAACATAAAAAAGTGGAGATTGTGAAATGTGCCTTGGGCACTTACTAAATTAGGGTTATAACTACCTTCTTTTACTAAATGAGAAACTAAAATAAGTGACATAAGTCACACCTTAATTTCCAAAAATTTAAACAACATTGCCTACAAATAGAACTAGATCATTGGCTGTTTGACTTAGCTTTCAGAATCTGATGATGTTTATACGCTCGGCTCATTTGGTAAAGATTAATAACAGCAACAAAAACATTTACGGAAAAGAGGCTGTAGTTTTTGGGGATGATGACGAGGGAGTATCGGGACCAGATAAGACCAGTGGCTGCTAGTGAGGCACACTGGGGGATAGAAAGAGTCTCAACTGGCCTAGTAATGTCACTCAGACCGGCAATCACCAAGCCCTGAAAGTGTTAATATGACATGAGAATGTGAAAAACCATGATATTATGAACAAAATTAAAACTCCATGATATTTTAGAACTTTGTACACATTCACTTTGCCCTTTAATGGGTCTCGACAAGTTAGAGTTGTGAGAAGTCAAAGTCAAAATGAAAGCACTTATTCAGTATAATTGGGCAGATTAAAAAGCTGCACTTCAAATATCAATAACAATTATTATTAATTGTTAAACACAATCCAAAATTTCATCGTACCAAAGGGACTTGAACCCGCAACCGCCTAGATAACATGTCCAGGTGCTTTTGCTAATTAAGCCACAGTTCGATATATCGTTACGACGAAATTAGTGGATTGCATTTTTTAACACAATTATGCATCGGTGGCGCCATCTAATATAGCTTTGGATTGTGTTTAACAATTTACAAAAATATAAAGTGTGTAAAACTTCAAAGAAACATAATATTTAACAATTATTATTGATATGATCTATTCAATGTGATTTGACGTAACATGAAAGAAAATACTGATTAAAATTTCTGTGCAAATAATATTGAAAATTAATCGTATTGAATTACAACAAAATGTAAAATTTATAAAGCTTATTATTTTAGCTTTTGATTTTTTTATTTTAGCTTTTTATTTTAGCACAGCACAAATTGATAGTAAATGTTGATGATTGTATATTGAAATAAAGATACCCACAGCACAGTGATGTTATTAATTCAACCATGAAATTTTAAATGTGTCACAATTACAAGACATCCCAATGAGCCCACATGTAAAAGTAATGAAACATGAATATTTAAGACATTCAATAATCAGATAATATGCTTTAAAATATATAAACCATATAAGCTCTTAAACACATCATGCATCAGCAATTTACATTTGTCTTCACAACCGACAATACATTATTCAGAAATTAATTGACTTGGCTTACACCTACATTTCAATTCAATATTTGATTAATATGACAAGTAGGTAATTTTTTTTATATATCTAATGGACTAGTGTTTCACCACTATCTTGCCTGATATTAAGCAATGATATGGTCGAAGATGGTGAACATGCTTGGCCTAGAATGGTCTGACTCTCAAAGGCTGTGTGCTGCCGGAACACTGTAAGGCAGTGTGAGGTTATAGCGGCAGATTTTGTTCTTGTAGGTGGTAAGCTACTTTTTGGTAGCAAGTCAGGTGGAACATCGATATAATGCTCCTACCACCACCTGTAAACGAACAACCATACTAGGATTTGAACTAGCTAACTTCTGCTTAGAAGTTAAACCTTCTATACTTTATGCCATCTTCGTCATATATCAGTTGACCTACTTGTTTGCACTACATGTGCTATTGCCTAGGATTTCTATATTGACAAGTAGGAGAGTAAAATAATATGGAAGCAACTTATATATGCACAGCTTCTCTAATATTTTAGCTTCTTGTCAATATTAAGTAGCATAGGAATAATACATTTAAATAGAACATTTTGCGTTGTTATCATTGGCCTTAGACAAGGTCTGTGTATAAATAGTATGACCTTGACTCAAACATCCGCACTTACCCACTTGAAGGCTGGAGCCCAGAAGAACACAGTTTTTGGACCTTAAACGAGAAGAATACTTAACGTTAGACAAATATTATGAATTTACTTAAAGTTTAGTAATTTAACAGTACTTACCAGCTTCATGTTCCCAAAGTGGACGGAGTTTTGAGGGCACGAATCTATCGGCCGCAGTAACAAGGGTTTTGTAAACTCGAGACATCTTTTCCTTCTTGGGCCAACTGGTCTGGTCCTAGATGTAGGAAGAGGAAGGGTGGTCTTGGTAAAGGAACAAGGAGATTTTTACAAATTTGAGATAATTTACATGACCACTCACTCGTTCGGGCCGTGATAGGGTAAAGCACAGATTACTATATGTGTCAGAGAGGTAAAGAGAGTAAGATAAGGAATAATTGACATTTGACAATTTTGACAATAAAACAATTTTGTCAATTTTGACATTTGACAATCACACCTAGGTAGTCACCACGAGATTACAGCTACAGTCCGGCATGTATAACTTGGCGCGGCTGTGCGCCACTGTGCTTTTACTTTGTACTTTGATAACAGTTTCTCTTAAACCACTTTTAATTACTTTTGGCATTATTGAACTATTTGAATGTCGCGGTAATCTCCCAATTAATAATATAATTAATTAATCTCTCGAAATTAGTTCCAAAAACCACCACCGCCAAGTTATACTTGTGGCACTGTACAAGCATAGAGAAAGTATATAATATGTAGAGAACATTAGTGTATGCGAATGAAATAGCTAAAGAGATATAACCCGAATATAACGATGAACACGTGATACATATGCCAGCTATAAGATAAAATGAACAACGTAATTTGGTCGGGTTATTCATGACAGCGGGTGAGAGCCAATGGGTGCACTAGAACTTGGTTCCAAACATTGCTGGATTCAGTTTAATCGCATACGCAGGTAAAGGATAAAAAAATGTTGTTCATCTCGCTCTCTCATACTAGTAATTGTATAGTTTTATCCTTCTCATATTATTATTATTATTATTTAAATGCCACATCAGCCTAATATTTAATCCATAGCTAAAAGGATCATTTGGCACTTGGATGACATTGCCATGAGGGTGTGGGTGTGTAATTAGAATTAGCAGCTAATAAAATCTCCCCAGTTTTAGGCAATTGTAAATCGACCGTAATTAAATGTAAACTTAGGAATTGTTTTGAAAAATTTAAATAATAAAACAGTTTTTTTTGCAGTCATTATGTTCTGCATTAACTATATTGAGAAGAGATTGCATAATATGAAATTCTTCACCATCTGTATCTCCAAAATTCATCATCATCATTCATCATCATAACTGCTTTCTTCACTGTCAGAGCATAATTGTATGATGAAAGGTTTGTCCAAATATCCATCTCTTTTTCAATACTCTTCTTCTAGTTTCTTGGCGTCGGCGCAATGATTACGCCATTCATCGACAGGAATGGAATAAAAAGCACTCTGTAACATTTCTGGCATTTGATTGGATGATTTCAAAATATTTACCTCGGCTACATTTCCTTCATGGATGCCCAGACCATTTCAATAGGATTACGATCACAATGATATGGTGGTAACCGCAATACATGAGAAAATAATAACCGGCCAAGGGCGTGTCGGCCCACGCGCAGTGTAGGGTTCCGTAGTAGCCTCTTATTCAAAACTCCATTAGGTACTCCGTCTTTGTCACTTTAAAGGATTTATTCTAAGGCTTTTGTATTTGGTACAAAATTATCCAACACCTAAGTTCAACGACTATTACTGCTAAAACAATAAATTATCTTAACCGCTATAATTTTCCTTAAAAGTTCATAAAATGCGCTATTATCACGAATTTTTAGAGATTTTTCAAGGCAGCAGTTTAGCTTTTAGGGGGGGGGGGGACGCCTTACTGGAACAAAAATTTGCACTTTAAAGTTTAATATTTCGTAAATGGAGCATTCAACTGAAAAATGGTATTAGCAACCTGAAGTCATTTTAAAAGACCTATTCAACGATACCCCACAAGATGGAGTAGACGACGAAAAAAAATTTCATCCCCGCTTGTAATGTAGGGGAGCTACCCTAAAAAATAATATTTTTCAAAATTTTAAAAACGTTAAAAACCACCCCAAAATGACAGCTTTCTAGTATTAACGGTCTCTTAGCAAAACCTCGGACAGACAGACAGACAGACAGACGGACATGACGAGACTAAAAGGGTTCCTTGTCAGGACTACGGAACCCTAAAAACCGGCCAAGTCGAGTTGAACTCGCCCACCGAGGCTTCCGTACCAACGTTGGTAAATACCAATTAAGCTAGACCTCTAAACTGTATTAGCGCTCATTTATATGAGTTATCTCAGAGGTCTACCTTAATTGGCGTTACTATGTATGTATGGGGGCACCCTTTAATTTTCAACTTTATTTATTTTTTGTATTTTTTCCTGTACCTTAATTTGTGCTGTAAGACCTTGCTTCTTGCCAAATTTCATGATTCTAGGTCAACGGGAAGTACCCTATAGGTTTTCGACCCAAAACCTATAGGGTACTTCTGGTTGACCTAGAATTGTCAAGTTTGGTTAAAAGCAAGGTCTTACAGCACAAGTAAAGGAAAAATTCCGAAAAATAAATAAAGGTGAAAATGAAGGTACATTTTGGTACTAAGAAGTTTTCGCGAAAATCAAAATTTGCCCATATCTTTTTATTATGTTGACTCAAGACCTTGATTTGTATACACCCAATAGGGACTATAGATTTCAGTTTTAGGTATATATAAATTTCAACTTGCTAGGTCCACCTGTTCCTGAGAAAATCAGTAGTGACACACGGACAGACGGACAGAGAGACGGACAGACAGACGGACAGACAGAAGGACAGACAGACAGACAGACAGAGGGACAAGAAAGTGATCTTATAAGGGTTCCTTTTTATACCTTTTGAGGTACGGAACCCTAAAAAGGGCAGCAAAATTAAGTATATATAATATGTACTTAACCATACGTACATTTAATGTAATACTTAAGTACTATATTTACATAAGCCAACTAAATATGAATTAGTATATTTTGGTAATAACGGGGACACTTACAAGGAATGGTATGGTAACACTTACCTGTTGCAGCTGCGACGCGCTCATTTACTTTTTTAAATGGAATAATCGAAGCGCTTGACTGCTTTTCTTTGAAATTAAAATCTTCTACTTTTAGCATCAACACTCTAACACCATTTTCTATCACTTCTGGCATATTTAATTATTTTTTTTTTATTTTTTTTTTATTACAAGAAAAGCACGAAATATCCACAACAAATATCATCTCCAGCTGCCTGTCAAAAGTGATCATAAGTGACACTTTACAAGATGACGGTGTTAGTACTGATTTTGGCCACGTGCCAACTTCTTTACTCTGTCTACGCCGTGGCTGGAATATTAAGCGGATGTGGCTTTTATTTAAATAACAATAATAATATCAGAAGGATAAAACTATACAATCACTGGTATGAGAGAGCGAGATGAACAACAGTTTTTTATCCTTTACCTGCGTATGCGTTTAAACTGGCTCCAGCAATATATGGAGCCAGTTTCTAGTGCACCCATTGGCTCTCACCCGTTGTCATGTATAACCCGACCAAAGTGCGTTGTTCAATTTATCTTATAGCTGGCATATGTATCCAGTATTCATCTTTTTAGTCGGGTTATATCTCTATAGCTATTTCATGCGCATACGCTTATGATGCGCATACGATCGTCTACGCTATTCTCCGTTGTAGTCACTAGTCACCTAGATGTAATTGTCAATGTCATGTGAGATAACTGTGTCAGGTCAGTGAACGATGATCTGCTGCATTCATTCATATGATGTCTTTCCATATTATGTAATGTATTTATAGTTCTACACTTTTATGTACATTTCTAAATATCCAAATTCTAAGGAAAGTTTAGCATAAAAAAATTTAAACCATATTACTAAACCAAAAGCGCTCTTACGCCTATTTACTGCTATAAATTAGTGGTAAATGTTTAGTTTATAAACTTTTTCTGTTTGTAATATTAGGAGAAAAATTTTTACAGCGAACGCTTCATTTTCTTAACTTTTTTTTAGTTTTTTTTTTCTTAAAAACAAACATGGGCGCGGATGTGCGTGTGTAAAAATTGGCAGTTCTCATTCTCAAAGAATGTAATTTCTTTGTTTGTTTCTTTTGACTTTGTGTGCATTTCAGTGACTGTTCTGTTCACTCATGTGTTTTGTATTTTGATTTTGAATCGAACATGGGTACCAGCACAATGGGCAGCGATTTACATTCCGATAAGCAAGACAAGTTGCTCAAGCTGCAAGCTCGCAAGAAGGAATTGGAGCAAATGCTCGCTGCCAAGAATGAGGAGCTTTACAAATTATGTGTTCAAGAAGTGCAACTAACAGGTATCGTACCCCCAGAGGCGCCGTTGAGCCCCGAGGTCCCTCAAAGAGAAAGACTGAACAGTGTCAGAAGCGAAAATAGATCAACGGACGGAAACGATGTCCACGACGGTTCCGATACTTCCTCGAGACGCCTCAGAGCGGCTCCACATGATTCTGATCTGAATTTACGTAAAAACCATTCTCACAGACTTTCGACACCATCAATATCAGGCGTGTCTTCGAAAAGCGTTCATCCGAGGTTTATTCGTCGACCAGAGACGAGTTGTTCTAATTTCTTTCCGTCACCGCCTCAAGATCGGAATACAGACACGTTTTCAATTCACACCTCGCACACTTACCCTGCATTGGCAGGACGCCACGAGACACCAAATGAGAACATTCATAATGATGTGCCACCAGGCACAATGTATCGACACCATACAATGACAACCGAATATATGAATAAAATATACTATAGTAACAATTCTCCTGAGGCTCAGAATGTGTCCCGATTGCGAGAGACTCACATTAGCTCCAGTCATCCTGATATAGCTACTCATTACACACATGGAAATGTTACTCCACATCAAGTACAGAATGGGATGCGTAACACACCTCTGCTATATCAATATGCCTCTCATTTGAAAGCTCAGAGCCAGCATTTGGGCGGGCTAAGCCATCACCACCAAATGCAGAATCAAACGAAGCGACGAGCTGAAGGTGTCCGCCGCAATACCTTGCAAAGGACTCAAACATACCATCTAACTTCGCACAGTGACTACAATCAACATCTAGAAAATATGGGTGATAACTACAGACCTCCATTACCAGTTTATCAACACAGATCGCAGCAAGATATTCAGGAACCCCCACACATTGTTGAAAGAGTCGCTCCAGTGCCGAATACTCTGCCTTTACGAGAACACAATGCAATGAGATACCCGACCCATTTACAGCTTCAAGTATCTACTGATGACTATACTAGAGATGACAGAAGGTTATATCCGGATGCAATGAGTCCAGTCAGTATAAAATCAGGATATTCAAATTTTGACTCAGTAAGCATGAATAAATTCTCACCCCTCTCTCAGAACGAGATGAAAGTAAAAGAGAAGGGTTGGTATGAGACCTCATTAGATTCACCGACAAAATCTGAAGCACCTCTTTTGAAAAAGAGTAACAGCTTGAAGAGGACTTCTAGTATAGGCAATTCGCAAGCATATGAGATTATGATCTCATCGGGGAGACATTCAGCGATGCAAAGTCCAAGTCACATGCCTCAAAGTCCACCTGTGATGTCACCGAGTGCCGTTTCGCTAGAGTCACCCAAGAACTTGACTGTAATCGAACAGGGTAAATGTATACCATATAGAGAAGAGACCAAACCGTTTGAAATGTCTGACTTTTACAAATACTCTACAAAGTTTAGACAAACAAGTGGTTCAAAGCCAGCAATGCCGCATCCAGGCCCTAGCACTAATGCCTATAATAAATTACCGATGGAATTGCCTCAATATGCTCAAAATCATTGGCATGGACAATATAATTGATCAGTGTAATTATGAAAGTAAACATGTGGGTATGAATGTGGCTGCTATCCCTGTAAACATTTTGTAATTAACTCTGTGGGTTCTTCTGTTTAAAAACTTCTATTTAGTTTCACCACTCCTGGTGTCTGTGGGTTATCTAATCTTTACAAGTTAAATTTGACCCACAAGTTTTCATAATTCAAAACCATAGCATAACTTCCAACATAAGTTTACTCATGGCTACTCTGATTCTTTTGATGCCGGGTATTCACCAACCAAATGAGGGAGAACAAATGGTGAATGGAAGAAAACACGTCTATACAGGCATATAGCTCCATCTCCCTCTATTTAGCATTTGTTCTGCCCGGTGTGTACCTTGCATGACAGGATATAAAATGTATGTGCTAAGAAATACATAACATTATTGCTGTAAATAATTCAAAGTATGATTATTGATCATTATACAGTAGAACCTCTATAAGTCGTACTTCAAGGGAGACCCCAAAAAATTCGAGTTATAGAGTTTTTTGACTTGTAGAGATTTTAGATTTACGCTTACTAATTTTGAGTTTTCAGTTTACGTTACACAGCACTCATATTTTAACAATTTTACTTGTAAACTGATGTAAAAATGTATGTGTACTGCGGTAGAATTAACCAAACTATTTCTGACAATTTTTCAATTTTATCGCTACAGTTCAAATGAATTCAAAAATAATAAAAAATATACACCTGACACCAAGCAAGCATGTGTCAACGTGAATCATAAATTCCTTAAGGGTTAATCCTATCTATTGTTTACTCCTAAATTGTTTTCTAAAAAACAATGGTGTAGGTACTAACATTGTCGGCAGATTCTTAAAGTCTGCAACTTATGTTTCTTCAAAATTATAGAGGTAATAAGTTCCAAATAATCGAGTTGTAAAGGTTGTAAAATATTAAAAATTGCTATGTTTGAGATACAGAGGTCAAATTTATTTTTTCGAGTTATAGAGGGAAAATAAGTACTGAATTTGCTTATAGGCACTCAATAATAATTTCGACTTATAGAAGGTGCAGATTTCGAGAAACGGAGAATTTGAGGCTTGAAGGGAAGGGAACACAAACTTTTTTCGAGTTTGGGAGGTTTTCGTCTTACCGAGGTTCGACTTAGATCTGCACTGACGTCCCGCTTTGAGTGTATTGTGCATTTCCCCCGACAGCGATCACCCAAGCCATCCTAGCTTCTTAATATAGCGTAGCACGGCTTTGGGTCGCTGGCATAATGCTTCCAGTGGTGAGGGTGTTATATTATAGATGGTGCAAAACAAGGACCTTCTATTGCCACTTCAAATTATATTGATAATGATCAACCACTTGTAAATTAAATATCTGTTATCTTTTCTATGTGTCATTGTATGTTAGTATTACATTAATCATATCTGAATTGGAGTATAGTGCATTTTGTTGTACCTACTTATTGAAAAATTCAACACAGGTCTATAAAGTATTGAGAAATAAAAGTGAAGGTTGAGTTGCCGCATTAGTCATGCCCACACTTTACTTCATGTATAAATTATTTTATTAGATTTAATTATGCCATGAAGGCCAGCTATTTCTATTTAGGTTATAGTATGTACTTATTCTGTGTTTGTTCTATCTAGATCTCTGTACAATAGTACTTTTTTTCTCTCTGGAATAATTCTTATTTAGTTTTTAAATGTGCACTAGGTGCATACAAGCTTTTTATAGATATACAAACTGAATTTATTTATAAACAATCATGTCAAATTATAGTTGTAAGGATTAATGACAATAATTCATAATAACCTATGATCTAATAATGTTCTGAATATTTATTAATACTGATTCTGATGTGGTACACAATTTTTTTTCCTTTTTTCACTTTATTTTTATCAGAAAGAGAATAATAATAAGTATATAGGTCAATATAATTATAAGATACTTGTTGGAGATTTACAAAGCCTATTTGCCGATATACATATATGTAATGTATATAAAAAATATGTATAAAGAAGTGCCAATGTTAATACAGGTGATAGGACCTTGTTTTTAATGTGATGCAATGTGCATTGTCATAGAAAATAATAATATTGTATATTACTAGGTGTTTACAAGAATATTGTAATAATTTATGATTGTATAAAACGAAAAAAAACCGACTTCACATGCCGCTATAGTCAAAATAGCCAGTAGTATCATGTCGTCAAGGTATATACAAATTCATGTCATCAAGTTTTGTAATGTGTTTGAGATTTTTATCTCTATATCTCCGGAGATAATTGTCATACACCGATAAAATTTGAATGGGGCCAATCGGGAGGCATAATCTCTCAAACGAAAAAATATTTTAGACAAGATTTGACGGAGTTCTGAAGTACCAAACATTTTAAAAAAAAATTGTCTAATCAATAAGACAATTTTATGAGAACCTCCTCCTTTTTGTGAAGTCGGTTATAAAGAAAACCAGATTCTAGTTTTCAATTTTTCGCCCCATAGATTGCACTTTTAAAATTATAATATTTATATCAAAACTACGTGTCTACCTGTTACCAAATGTATGGTCTATTAATGTACTGATAGCAAAGAGTGACCAAAGGGACTAGGTAGACATTTATGATTACATACTACCATCTCGAAAAAATTAAATCTGATCTTAACGTTAGTCTCGAAACATTTGTGTGCCTACCAATAATTATAGGTAAAAATTGGCTAGCAAGTTTAGTTTTGAAATTGAAGTTGTGTATAGACGAATAACACGAAACGGTTAATAAAAGGAGGAAAAGGATGTCGCCATACATTTGATACATTAATATCGCTGCAAAGGTATATTATGTTTTAAATGTTGGTTTAAATTTTTTCAACCGCAGCATTTAATATCAGCACCAAAATCTTCAATATTAATACGATATCGAAAAGAAAATCACTTTTGGCGTTATTCGTTTAGAATCTGTGTTTTATGTTTTTTTTTGTCACAAATTGTAACAGTCCCATAATAAGCTTAGAATGCTTTACCCCACCGCTTTAGAAGCCAATAATAATTTAAATAGCTACCTACCACTTTATATGTAGTTTCATACATTAGTTATTAATTTGTTCAGCTATAAGTCGCCCAAATATATAGAGGTATAATCGAAATTGATTCATGTTGGTATAAGAAACAACTAATACAATTATATATACACATATATATATACATATACATATATATATATATATATATATAAGGTATGCATAACTCAAACAAACTAAATAAATGCACAAGCAAATCTGATTATTGCCAGAAATATTTGCCGTATTGTGATATGATTAACATGTTGTAAAACTTAATTTTTGTACCAATCAGACTATATGCACAAAATCTTATATTCTGTTTTTTCTACTGTTTATCTCCAACTATTTCATATCTATTTTTCTTACTAAACCCATATCATTGTCCAATCTTCGCCACAAAAATTCCGTTACGGCGTAAACTTATTATATAAGAGTAATTCTTCAAAACTAAGCAACTTTTATCTAATGTGCCTAAATCTACCTTAGACCTTGTCCAGACAGGGCGAATTCGCCGCGAAGTTAGCGTGGTATTGGGCGTCAATACACCACCACAAGCATCGCGTGCACTTCGCCAGTCTTGACTCGCGCTTGATACGCGCGTATTTCGCGCGAGTCTAGAGACACCTTGTTGTATCCAGCATACGCGCGAACTTAAAAGCGCCAAGATGTTGATGCAGAATTGTGAAATGCTCGCGCGTTGGTACGCTTCTTCTGGACGCAATGGTCGCGCGTGTTACGCACGAGACAAACGTGGCAAATTCGCCCCTTCTGGACACGCTCGTAGCCAATTCTATGGCTCGAGTGTTTTTATCAACCTCTCATCATCTTTTTTTTTTAAATAAGTGATAATAGTCAATGCAGCATATTAGTTTGACCAAGTCCTTTAATAGTACAAATTAAAGCAGCAGCTAAATCAATAAAACACATTTTTAGCCGCAGCTGCAATCCAGCGCATTCTGTTTCCATTATTTCCCAACTTTGGATTTAAACTGTACCTAGGTAGTTAAATTCCAAATGCCTTAACATTGTGATATCACCGTTCACCGTTCATAATAAATTACTGAGAAGACTTAAAATGACTTGCCAAGCAACTTTAAGCCTAGACATGTGCCTTTTAACGTCCAAGTAACAAAATGTAGCATTTAATTATTGTAAATAGTTTTAGTTAGATATAGCAAAGGTTATTGGAATAATGTTCTAAACAAAAAATATATATTTTTAACATGTAATATGCCGAGTGCATAATGTTTATATGAATGTATAATAAAACTTCTAAAAAATTACACTTGTTTATTTTACCTAAAGCTTGATAGATTTGGTAATCTTAATTTATGTTACGTAACTATCTGGTCTAAAGGCGCTGCCCTCCGGACGCACAGGCTCGCGCGGCAGCCTCGAGCCTCGCGATCAGCTCACTGACACACAGGTGAGCCTCGCGATCAGCTCACTGACACACAGGTGAGCCTCGCGATCAGCTCACTGACACACAGGTGAGCCTCGCGAGGCAGACCGAGCCATCAGAATTCCCATCATATCTCCGTCCACACCGAACGAACAGCGTACACTAAGGCATCTTTGAGCATGTCGCGTTTACCGACAGCCGACGGCTCGACCCCGACCGAGTCACGCTCGGCCGAGCCAACTTGCGCTCGAACGGCCCCGAGGCACGAACGCACATACCGAGCATTTGGCTCGTGAGGCTGCCGCGCGAGCGCGTGCGCTTGGTGGAGACTCGGCTGACCATACCAAAAATCGCTTTTTTAGGGTTAAGTATCCCTTAAAAAATAATATAAACCAAACAGTCACTATGGATAGCAGGTACCTACTATTATTTGACCACGGCGGGCAGTCACCTTTACCTACCGGATGAATAAGCGCCTATCGGTAAAATGTTCACTACCTAAATGCATTTTCTATAAAAGCTCACAACATCGATGTAGGCTGACGGCTGATAGACGGCGCTATTCATCATGCCGCAGGACACAGGTGCACGCTATATGGCAAACAGTCCTACATTTTTCACCTCTTAATCGCTTATAAATTGTCCAGGCACCAGTCATTTATATGTTGACATAGTTCATGGCTGTGTGTCATACTCACGATTTTAAAGTGGGCTTCAAACATTCATCCGCGCGTGTTCTTTACCTAAGTACCTAGCTACATGGTAACTGGTACTAAGGTTGTCTGGAAGAGATCGCTTTAAGCGATAAGAACGCCTGTTGCCACATTGTTTTATTTACCATATTTTACTTTTAATTTGTATGGTGTAATAAAGTGTTTATCTATCTATCTATCTACATGTTTTGTATCTGCGAGACCACATAAAATACTCTCTTTTTTTGTTTTGCCTACTGCATCGGTGGGTGGACAAGTACCTAGGTACCCATTCGTAATTATAAACCTTAAATCTAAGTTTATTTCAAAATAGTAGGTATAGGTACCTAAATTGATAGACAATCACAAATGTTGTCGTTTTAATATATCTCGACCAATGAAGGATTATAATCCGAGGTCTGTAAGCGCAACAAAGTTGTTATGTTATCAGTTATCACCATACAGCTTGATTTAGTTTAGAAGGATTTTTGGTCCTTCGAGCCGGAGGATCTCAGGATCAAGGCGCGTATTATCTTAACACAGACCTGGAATTAATTTACATTAAATCTATGGGAATAATAGTGATCGACTAATTTTATGATAGTTATTATTTAGGTACCTAGAGGCAATCTTTATCACTTGCCTACCATCAGGTGAGGTTCGCACATTATCTTCAAATTATTTTGATGTCGGTAAAATAAAATCTATTTACCTACCTCGTTAGTTACTATACCTATCATCAAACTACACTAGTCCACTATTAGACATACCTAGCTGCCTCTCCAGCTGCACGCCACTGAGTACGATCCTCAGCTAATCTCATCCAGCTCTTACCAGCCACCTTGCGAACATCATCGCTCCACCTAGTCTGAGGCCGTCCTACGCTGCCTTTATTAGTACCTATTCCATTTATTAGTACCATTCATAAAATTTCGGCTACACCAAAATAGATAATTCACGATTATTGATAGGTACATAAAAAACAGTTAACTATATTATATTGATACTCATTTATTGAAAAACAGAACAAGACAACAAAAATAGGCAAGGAATTGTATTATCTAATCTGATTATTCAAATTTGAAGTTGCATGATTAGATTATTCTAATCATGAAACTTCAGACATGAATTTATAGAAAAATTATGGAAGAAAACACAAAAAACATGACGATGAAAAGTGCATAACTAACACCATAGAATAATGAACAGTCTAATAGTATAAATGTCTGCTCCAAAGATAAGATTTTCTCATCGGATTTACATATTAGGATGAGATTTATGTAATTTGTAGAGGAATTCTCGTAGAGATCTCTTGCCAGGGTTGAATCCTCCGCCACCAAGGTAATAGTCATCACCACCTAAAACAAAGAAAAACAGTGAATACAATACTCACAGTCACTGGTGGTGGGAGCGTTTTATCGACGTTATGTCTGACCTGCTAACAAAAAGTCGCTTACCGACATCAAGGAAAAAATCTGCCGTCATTACCTTACGGTTTTCCGGCAGTACACATTCCTTGAGAGTAAGACCATTCTAGGCCAAGCGTGTTCAGTTGTAAGTTGTAAGTAAGACCATTCTAGGCCAAGCGTGTTCAGTTGTAAGTTATAAGTTAGACCATTCTAGGCCAAGCGTGTTCAGTTGTAAAAGACCATTCTAGGCCAAGTGTTCAGTTGTTCACCATCTTCGACTACATTATCGCTTACCACCGGGCGAGATAAACGTCAAGCGCTAGCCAATTATGTAGGTATATTATTGATTTAAGATCGTTTAAAAAACTAAAAGAACCGACTTCAAACGTCGCGCTAGTCAAAGTAGCTAGTAGACGCCGTAACTATTTTATAATCTGTGCCAGTAATAAGTAGTATTAGTATGTCGTCGAGATATGTAAATGCATCGTAATACAAATGTTGATTTATTAAAAACGGATCGGCCGATTTCGTTAAAATTTAAATGGGACCACCTGCTGGGAAACCCTTTGAAACAAAAAAGAATTTTCCAAATCGGTTCAGGCATCTTCGAGTAATCGGTGAACATACATAAAAAAAAGGTTTCGATGAATTGAGAATCTCCTCCATTTTTGTGAAATCGGTTTACAAGAATAGGGAAATCGTTAAACACTTAAAAAGCGACATTCACGTAAAAAAAACCGGCCAAGTCGAGTTGATCTCGCCCACCGAGGCTTCCGTATATATATTCCGTTTTAGGTCGAAAACCTATAAGGTACTTCCCGTTGACCTAGAATCATGAAATTTGGCATTTAGCAAGGTCTTACAGCACAAGTAAAGGAAAAATTCAGAAAAATAAAAAAAAAATTAAAATGTACATTTTGGTACTAAGAAGTTTTCGCGAAAATACAAATTTGCCCATATCTTTTTATAGTGTTGACTCAAGGCCTTGATTTTTATACACCCAATAGGGACTATAGACTTCAGTATCAGATATAAATTTCAACTTGCTAGGTCCACCTGTTCCTGAGAAAATCAGTGGTGACACACGGACAGACGGACAGACAGACGGACAGACAGACAGACGGACAAGAAAGTGATCTTATAAGGGTTCCTTTTTTTACCTTTTGAGGTACGGAACCCTAAAAACAGAGAAAATCTAACTTTTCACTGTCATTGTAGTATTTGTCATTGTATTGTAGTCATTGTAGAAGGCTTCACCGTGGCTAGATTCACGCGAGACATCAAATAGGTAGGCACCTAGAATCTAAAATAGCAACGTTCAACGTTCACTCTTTTAGCGACTGGTAGTCGAATCTAAAATACCAAATAACCTCAAGAGTTTGTTACTTGAATATCTAATATCTTATGAGGCCGTATAGCTGATGAAACTTTACTCACCAGAACCAGGCAGCTGTCCGTTGATACATCCTTCATCCCACATGTTGACGCATCGCTTGCCAGGGTTGAAACCTCCACCGTTCAGATAATAGTCGTCGTTACCTGTACCACAGATTAAATAATAGTACAAATACTTACAGCAGGCCTATCACGAACTTTGACAGGGATTGAAATTAACGAAATTACAGAGATAGAGATAGATAGAGACAGCCTATATAGCTGCGCCCCCGTCATTTCGTTCATTTTAATCCCTATCAAACTTCGTGACAGGCCTGCTGTAGATACAATAGAATAAATAAAATCAAACTGTACAAATAAATTAGATTAACTATACTTATCCAGTTTGGAAAGCGGACTGGGATAGCTGTATCTATGTGGATCCGACTATAGGAATTCCTTGCCGGTGTCTGTGTTTCCCAGTTACTATTACCCGGGGGTCTTCAAATCGCGAGTGAACAGGTATCTTCTAGGTAAGCGTGCTACATCGTCGATCGCATCGTCACTTAACATCAGGTGAGATAGTGGTCAAACGCTTACCTAACTAGTATAAAAAAAAG
Source organism: Cabera pusaria (assembly GCA_954871355.1). Classification (NCBI taxonomy): domain Eukaryota; kingdom Metazoa; phylum Arthropoda; class Insecta; order Lepidoptera; family Geometridae; genus Cabera; species Cabera pusaria. Next base: position 16,222,647 of record OX940905.1, read on the forward strand.
CAGTTTACGACTAAAGTCAGTTGTCCAGCGCCGCTCGTCTCACTGCCGCCTTTCATTTCCAGACAAGCAGATTCCACCTTAAGGCGGCAATAGCCCAATGGATAAGGTGTCGGACTGGCCATCGAGAGGTTGTGAGTTAGATCTCCACCCCACCCATTGCACTATTGACGTGAACCCACTCCAGACAAAAGAATATTTGTTATTATATTATCTTAGTTGGAGGGTTTAACAAGAATACTAGTAATGTGCAACCCACATTGCGAGTAAACTTTATATTAAAGAAAAAAACTTTATACAGCATCGTCACTATTATATTTGGTGAAATAGCGGTTAAGTGAAGATGAACGCTGTATGCTGAAACACCGATAATAACCCTATTTCAGCAGTAACTTGGTAAATAAGTAAATTGGTAAATACTCTTAAGTTCTTGTCAGACATATGAATTTTAATTTTAATTCTGTAGTGTAAGTAGTTGTGTAATGAGCAAGCAGATTGCCAATTATGCTGCCAACCTAACGACCTCTATTTAATAAAATATGTGACAATGATAAATGATGGAAAACTGCGTAGGCTATGGACACGCGCGCACGAGTATGTCTAGACAATTTTGTACTTATAGCCATAAAGTGGAAATTTCCTTTACTTAAAGAACATGACTTGCAAGGCCTAGGTATAACGAGATGGTATATCAAAATTGCCTTAGCTATATTGACCAATGAAAAGTAACAACAATAAGAGGATCTGCTAAATGATTTCTTTAATCTTATGTAGGCAAATGAGTCGTTTTTAGGGTTCCGAACCCAAAGGGTACCAACGGAACCCTATTACTGAGACTCCGCTGTCCATCTGTCTGTTTTTCTGTCTGTCCGTATGTCACCAGACTGTATCTCATGAACCGTGGTAGTTAGACGGTTGAAATTTTCACAGATGATGTATTTCTGTTGCTGCTATAATAACAAATACTAAAAACAGAACAAAGTTAAAAATTAAAGGGGGTCCCCATACAACAAACGTGTTTTTACTATAGCGCCATCTATGAACGATTGTTTGACTTATTAATAAATAATATTAATTACCTACCTTTATTAACGTTCACTTAGTTGGTGTTAGAAGTTCGCTATGCATTCGTTAGATGGCGTTGTAGTTAATAAGCATGTTTGGTATTGACACGGTAATATAATATAATATTATACTTAGATATACTGGATACTGTGGTTCGGAACCCTCCGTGTGCGACACAAAAGTTTGACTCGCACTTGGCCAGTTTTTTTAACAAACTGTGCAGTGATACAAAACTTTACGAAACGCAAGTTACACTGAAGAAACGATGACGTTTCCTCAGTCAAGGTAACTGTCGTTTTGTATAATAACAATAATAAATCAATTTATTTTATGTATTAGTAGTAGGTAGTACTCGTATGTGTAGGTGGTATTCGTATTGTAGGTATCGTTAGCAAAATTTTGGTGATTGTGTAGAGTGACTGAAGAGTAAGTAATCCAGTATTTAGGTATAGCTTTATTTATCAAATATTATGCGTCTTTAAGTTATGAACACTTTATATATACTACGTATACAGAACATTTTTGAAATCCAGAATTTCGTGTGCCAAAGTCTTCTTGCATATTACCTATATACAGATGCCATTGCTTACCATCAGGTGAGCATCTTGCATGTCCATCTGCCTAAAAAATATACTTAAATGTGACTATCATCTCACTGACCTGCACCGTTAATCTGCCCGTTAATGCACCCTTCGTCCCACATATTCACACATCGCTTGCCGGGGTTGAAACCACCCCCGTTCAAGAAGTAATCATCCCCACCTGAAAATTACATGGGTTAATGTTGTCCAAATGCTTGGTCTTACACGTATAGACAGGCACGTGCCTAGGTGTTAGGATTTTTAAAGGGAATCTTTGGTGGCAGGCCGTAGCTTGAACCACCAATTACCTTCCAGTTGGAAATTCTATCACCAAACATCTAATGGTGCATAACATTTGGTACTATGTATATGAGTTACGGGATGGTAATGGAAACTGTTCTTGAGAGTTTTTGTTCTTCAAGAAGTTGTTCTTAAGAGCCAGTTCCCATTTAGGCGTGCTTACCATCTTCGACCGCATCATCACTAACCAACAGGTGAGATAGTGGTCAAACTCTAGCCTATAAGATATAAAAAAAGAACTAGCATGCTACCCTCCTCGACCACATCGTCACTTACCAACAGCATAGAAAAGATAATAATACTACGTGCCAACAGGTGAGATAGTTATTCAAACTAGCCTTTAAGATTTAAAAAAAGTTGTTTAGTGCTAGCTAGACATTCGAAAGGTGGAACAGGATAGTTTTGTAAATTGGACTAAATACAGTTTTCTATTTTGCCTATTGCCTAATCTTGCTGCCTATTATTTTTCTCCACGATTTCAAATAATTTCACTTCGCGGAAAATATTAGAGCAGTTTTACAATCCATAATTTAATTAGTCTGTGAAAGTTGGATAGGTATTGACTTGATTATAAGAGCACCGACTATTACCCATATAGTCTAGTACTCTAAAATGGAGCCAGTTCCTATTTTAGGCCTAGCGTGCTTACCATCTTCGACCACATCATCACTTACCAACAGGCACAGAATAATGAATAGTACAAGTACAACAGGTGAGATAGTGGTCAAACGCTAGCCTATATGATATTAAAAAAAATGGGAACTGGCTCTCAAGAATAGCCGTCTGAAAAAAGAATGCACCATTAGATGTTACTCATGACGAATTATGTCGACTGCCTCTATCTAGGTTTAATGCATGTCAGTGGTCGTCGCGGTCTTGCTGCGTAAGCTCCCTTGGGAAGTAAATGAAACATGTAAGAAACCTATGCCGAGATTGTCAACAAAATTCGTACAGAATATAATAACCTGAACTATACCTATCTAAACTCATGATATACAAATATAAAATAACGAAAACTTAAAATAATAAAATAACCGGCCAAGTGCGTGTCGGGCCACGCGCAGTGTTGGGTTACGTAGTAGCCCATTATTCAATGCAAGTCTTTACCCCTTAAAAACAAGCAACTAGGTACTTCGTCTTTGTCACTTTAAAGGAATTATGCTAACGATTTTGTATTTGGTACAAAATTATCCAACAATAAAGTTAATAAAGTTATCTTAACCGCTATAGTTGTCCTTTAAAGTTCATGAAATCCACTATTATCACGAATTTTTCCAACTTTTAGAGGGGGGGGACGCCCTAATGGAACAAAAATTTGCACTTTAGAGTTTAATATTTCGTAAATGAAGCATTCAATCGAAAAATGGTTAAGCAATCCTTAAGTCATTTTAAAATACCCATTCAACGATACCCAACACGATGGGGTAGACGACGAAAAAAAAATTCATCCCCACTTCTCATGTAGGGGAGCTACCCTAAAAAAAATATTTTTCAAAATTTTATTTCACCACTTTGTCGGCGTAATTTATATACATACCCCTACAAATTCCAGCTTTCAAGTATAAACGGTCTCTTAGGAAAAGCTCGGACAGACAGACAGACAGACAGACGGATATGACGAAACTATAAGGGTTCCTTGTCAGGACTACGGAACCCTAAAAAGGCAGACAGACCGAAAGACAATCATGAAAGACGCTATACGGCACGATTACTACGAAAACAACGCTCCGAAGTAATACTACGGAACCGTACGATTACACTGCACGATTATTTTTACGGGTATATTATACTGCAATAACATAGGCGGACCGGGTCCTCTCTTGCTCCCTAATTAGGGACCTTTACTGCCTTGCTCTTATCACACTTGCCTGATTAAGGAGTTAGGGACCCTGATTCAGTGTGGTGGTTCCCCTTATACTCGCATTTAATATTACTGAACTTGCTGGCACTCGTGTGTACGAGTCCACTCCGTCAGGCTTTATACAGTAGTCTGAGTAAAAAAAAAACAAAAACCGATCGAACGGCGCCGGGCGCCGGCAGTGTGAGGACAGGATCAAACGTGTTTTGGTTTCCCAGCCAATGCCGGCAAATCGACCCGTCAAAATCTCGGGCCGATTTCTAGCGGTCGCGCCGATCTACTCGAAATATCGGCGGCCGGGATGACACCGCCCGGTGCCGGTCATGCTGTGGACAAGCTGCTATACTATACATATGTACCGCTACTTCCGCGCCGTCATCTCGTTGACGTCCCGGTGCCGTTGCTGTGGACAAACGCTCTTATAGGCTAGCGTTTGACCACTATCTCATTTGGTGATGACGTGGTCGGAAATAGTAAACACACTGGGCTTAGAATACTCTGACTCTCAAAGGCTGTATAGGTAAGTATAGATCCATACCAGTACTTAATTGCTGCTGATGATGATGATAATGATAACGACTCAGCTATATACTAACCTGCTCCATTCAGTTGTCCGTTGATGCAGCCCTCATCCCACATGTTGACACATCTTGCTCCGGCTGAAAAAACATTAGTCTTAGTTCTTAGCTTCATTTTTTTTTTTTTTTTTTTTTTTTATTTATTTTTTTTTTTTTTTTTATTCATTTATTTCAGGCTAGTTTTGCCCATAAAACACATATTACAATTGCATTATCAATATCATTAAGTAAAAGTATAAACAAATTAAATTTAAAAATATTTTCTAAAATTCAGAAAGCCATCATAATTAAATAGGTGTAACGTGAAATTTTATAATTACATAGTTTTATATTTAGTTAGGTGGTCAAATGTCCAAATTATAAATAATAAATAAATATTATAGCCATTTTAAATCCAGTACAATATAGGTACTATATTGTACTTCATATAACCGGCACTACTTGGAACATGTCTGTGACAGCAGTGCCGGATATACGTGCAGTCCAGCCGATCTGCGATCATCTTCAGGACGATGTTGGAGCTTGACCTCACCCGACGCACCAGGGACGCACTGCGTCTGCGCATGCTCGCGTGGAAGCAACTCGTGTGTGCCTCCGCAAACATGCCCGAGGCGCTGCAGAAGCGGGGCAGCCCCATCACCGCCCTGAACGCGTTATTATATTGGACGCGAAGGGCTCCATACGCTCTCTGAGTGTATTTGGCCCACAGGCTGCACGTGTAGAGGGAGGTGCAGTATGCTCTGAAGAGCGTGACCTTTACCTCCCCCGAGCAACGTGCAAATCTACGGGCAATCATATTCGCTCTTCTCGACAAAGCCCTTCGTTTCCTTTCTATATCGACGTCATCCTTCAGATCGGCTGTAACTATATGACCCAAATACTTAAAATGGTCCACCCTTTCTATTGGAACTCCACTTAACCGCACAGGTGGAACATTGTGATCGCGACTCACGTCAAGCCCAAAAATCATGTATTGACTTTTGGCTACATTGTATACTAGTCCATGTCCACAAGCATACTCCTCGCAAACCTGGAGTAATTTTCTGAGACCGCATACGGACGCGCTCAACAACACCATGTCGTCTGCGTAGCTAAGATTATTAACGCCAACGCCATCAATGCGGCAGCCGACACGCTTGCTGCTGAGCGAGACAATAAGGGCGTTCATATATAGATTGAACAAAGTAGGCGAGGTCAATCCACCCTGTCTCACCCCACACTCCATACGATACTCGTCTGACGTTGCTCCCGCCCATCGCACGCTATTGACCTGATGTGTGTACCAATACTTAAAAATGTTTGTAAGCTCACGCGGTAGACCAGCAGCTTCGAGCTTCCTCCAAAGTAAGTGGTACGACACCAGATCAAAAGCCTTAGAGAGATCGAGGAAGCATGCGTACACAGGCGTTTTACGGTCGGTGTAGTATTTGACGGTATGCTTAAGACACAGTATTGCACTCTCTGTAGATAGTTGGGGTCTGAACCCAAACTGGTTGCCGTGCAGTGTTACGTATTTATTCAACTGTGTATTAAGCAAACCGTCAAACACTTTTCCAACAATAGTTGCTAGTGAGATAGGCCTGTAGTTATGCTTGTCGGCAAGATCGCCAGTTTTGTTTTTGACTACAGGCACCACCACGGTCTTCATAAGGTCTGGGGGCAGGTAAGAGTGACTTACGCATAAGGAGTAAAACATTGCTAATACTCTATAGATATGTGGACCAGCATTCTGAAGGTGCTCAATAATGAGACCGTCATGACCTGGGGATTTGCCCTTGGATGTGCTCTTAATAATACGCTCAACATCTTTTGCCATAAAACGCGTTCCAATCTCTGACGGATCACTCTTGCCATCAACGTTTACAGGCAGACCAGGTTTGAAATTAGCTTTATTCGTACTTTGCCAAAAACCTCGTAAGTCCTTTTTTGAGTGCTTTTCCGTCACGATATCCATCTTTATTTGGTCCTGATGGCCTTGGCACCATTTAAGTAGCCCCTTGAACACCCTTCTACTTTGACACATATTCGTATAATTACTGCCGGACTTAGGCTTTCCACACGATACCCATTCCAAAAAGTGTGACCTAGCCACCCTGTGAGCCTCCCTGTTATACGCTTTAAAAAAAACCGGCCAAGTCGAGTTCAACTCGCCCACCGAGGCTTCCGTACCAACTTCTTAGACTAGGTTAAAAGACAAACTTAACTTTGCAGTTCGATCCATAGAAAATGTACTGGACCAATCGAAAATAATAAGTTTATAAGAGTAAATTCAGTTTTTTTTGTTATTGAACTACATTTCTTTACACGGGAAGTACCCTATAGGTTTTGATTACCGAGTGAAATAGCAAAATATGCAAAAATATGCGACATAAACGGTCATATCTTTTGATCGCGATGACTTATAAGTTTCTTTTTTTCACAGCCGAAAGATAACGTAGTCCCAAGTATTTAGTATAAGTTTCAACTTGATACCTCTGCGTATTCCGGCAATATAGGGTCTTGACAGACGGACAGACGGACAGACAGACAGACGGACAGACAGACATACAGACAGACGGACAACAAAGTGATCCTATAAGGGTTCCGTACCTCAAAAGGAAAAAAGGAAACCTTTTAGGATCACTTTGTTGTCCGTCTGTCTGTATGTCTGTCCATCTGTCAAGACAAGACCCCTTCTTCTCAGGAACGCGTAGAGACATCAAGTTAAAACTTATAACAGTTACTCAGGTCTATGGCTTCTTTTGGCTGTAAAAAAATTTAACTTGTAAGTTAACGCGATAGAAAGATATGTATGACCCTTTATGTCGCATATTTTATCCTTTAACCTAGTCTGCGAAGTTGGTACCTACGGAAGTCTCGGTGGGCGAGTTCAACTCCACTTGGGCGATTTTAAATTTCCGTTTAAGGTACGGAACATTAAAAACGCTCCGTAGGATGTCACTGGTTATATGTTTCTACCGTGGCATAATACCAACCATCCATTGAATATAGACAAGTCACCAATTAGGTCTACTGGTCCACCATTGGTCAGTCGGATGGTTCAATAAAAAACGGCAATAGCCCAATGGCTGAGGCGTCAGCCTGGCGATCGAAAGGTCGTAGGTTCGATCCCCACCTATTGCACTATTGACGTGAACTCACTCCAGACACAAGCATATTTAGCTTAGTTTGAGGGGTTAATAAGAATACTAGTAATGTGCAGCCCACATCGTTGCTAAGCTTTTTTTTAAATAAAAAAAATATATGAATAAATAAACTAAATTCACCTCGTGTGAACTCGGTATTAAGGTCGTAAGGGTGCGTACAGACTATGTAACATAACATGCTATAACATTGTTATTTAACATGTTTCAGATCATGTGGGCACGGATTGCTATAAAACATGTTATAATATCATGTTTTATAACACATCATTCGTTGCAGCGATAAGCGACACGCAAAACTGATCGTGTGTTATTCCTCTACGACCGGACTATGTATTCCCCTTAACCTTGTACTATTTTTTATTCTGTGTCTTAGCTTAACCACGGTAATATATTATAATATTACCGTGGCTTAACTTGTTGGCAGATTTTAGGCAAAGTAGAACACGAGCAAATAAAATATTCACGCAATGTAATTCAAACTCTGCAGGCACCAGCTTTTAAGTTATTTACGTAAATAACACAAATTCAAAATTAACCGTGCAAAGTAACAACAAAATCAATTCTTGTAACTCACAGACTCGCAGCGGCAAAGTTTTACAATAAACAAACGGAATCACACTCAGGAGTACCATGAACGCCTTCATTTCGACGGAAAATTACTAAAAACTTTGTGAAATTTGTAAAGAATTCAAAGATTTTGCGCCCTAATAATTTCAACTGATTAGCGAGCTTCGAGTAAAATAGTCAACCGATAGCCTGAGCTTTTATACTGGAAACGCACTCGAAAACTTAATTAAGAATTATTGTCATCAAAATTGACCACTCGAGATAAAGTTTTAATGAAATCCATGAAGTGAGTGGCTGGATTATGAAGCTTCCGATTAAAAACGGAAGCCATAATAGATAGAAGCTATGTACCAATCTAATATAAATAAAAATCACATCTTTTTTACTAATCAAAAGAACCTAAATGTTGATGATAATGAATAATATGAGTACAAATATACAGCGTAGTTATATTGTTTAGTTTTTAAACGAAAACCTGTTAAATTGTTTAATCTTGAAACGAAAACCAACAAATGTGATATGCATAATTTACCCAAACAAGATCGTTTAAAAAAATAAAAATAACCGACTTCAATGCCACGCTATTAATTTTCAGTACTAATTTTGGGGTGTTTATCTCCATATCTCTGGAGATACTTATCAGACCTCGATAAAATTACCATGGTACCACACCTGGGATATATCTACTTTCCAACAAAAAAAGAATAATCAAAATCGATTTATAAACGACTAAGTTATCCGCGAACAAACATTAAAAAATATATATATGTATACGGTCAAATTCAGATACCTCCTCCTTTTTTGAAGTCGGTTAGAAAAGGGGTAAATCAATGGATATAGTTATGACACAGAATAATTAATAGTACTACGTAGTTGTGATAAACTAATAATAATAAACTTGACATTAGGCACTTTAGTTCACGATAATTATGTAACAACTAGTACTTATCTGTAACGGTAGATTCATCAAAATTTTTACAGGGTTCCGTAATATTTGTTATTTAGGACATGTAATATAATATACCTACTTATTACCAAATTTGCTTAGTAACTTGTATCATAAAAAGGTGTATTAGGTAAATAAATAGTAATGATAAGATGAAATGTTATCTTCATTGAATATTTCAAAATATTTTAATAAAATAATAACACTGCTGAATTAATTAAAAAAAAGAATGAAAATACAACATGTTTCACGACTAAACGAAAATATAATAAAAAATAATCTTTCTACATCACTAGTAAGTAGTGGTATATTGCCGTAAAAGTCGTAACTCAGCATTGTACAAGTACTATTCATTATTCTGTGGCATTGTGTGGTGCGCTATCACACCCAGCGCTGGTTTTCATTGTTTCACTAAAGGTGGCGGCGGTAATATCATAGACACATTATTAAAAAACATAATAATGTATCTATTATTGTAATATAGACCAATAAAAAAATCATCCAAATCGTTAATCGTGTCCGAGATACGCAAAACATATAATATTACCTATATGTGTACCTACTTCTAAGAATTGCTCGTTTAAATCCATTGACAAGGATGTCGATGTTTAAATCGGTAAAGATACTTAATATTAAACTTGACTGCGTACACGGGCCCTAACTAGACCGACCTTGTCTCTTTCTTTTGTATGGACAACTTATATATATACTATACACATAGTATAGATCATATATAGCACTAGCAGGTTGTTAGACAAGGACACACTCCCACACGGGTGCCTTTCGTTTGCGCCGTTTTGTTCTACAAAGCAATAACAACCTTATTGTTAGAGCATACGGATTAAATTGATTTTGTCAAAACATCTGCAGTGCACCATAATTTGTACTACGTTTATGTAAATTATAAGATAGTTTATTCGTAGCTTAATAGTAGATGAGTGTTTTTAACACTTTTATTATTTACCTAAAAGCAATTTAGAAAATTTTATCGTAAGCGAAAATCCGTCTTCTTTTGTTTATAATAATTATACTCGTACCACTACGGTACCCTAAATTATGTATTATGAGACAAGGATATGAAGTAGGTAGCCAAATTAGTGTGTATGGTGACATCATACCTTGCTAGGCTTGTGAGGAAAGTGTTACATAAATGAATTAAATCCTAACAAGATGAAAAAATACATGCAATTATAAAACTGTGAAATATCTATTAGAAAACTAAAAAAAGTGACATAATTGGAAGTTAGTGATTTATTTGAATATTTTTTTTATTTTAATTTTAATAATAATATGTTTTTATTGTATTTAATATGTACTCGTAAATGACGTCCGTCATTTACATATTAAATACATTTACAATTTTGTCAATTAAACAAAAAATTACGAAGACATAGAGCGTTGGAATTCAGCGTGACGTCACGAGTCACGAGCACTTCCAATCTCTAACGCTCTTTATCTCTGTCAATATGTAAGTAAAATAAAAAAATACGTGTTCAACATTTTTGATAATCCAACTGACAGGCTCACTAGAATGATATTTTGTTTTACACAGGCATCAGGCTGTGTATCCCATACTTTAATATATTTATAAAAATAAAATACCTATTAATAAGTGACCATAATCGTTGATTTGTTTGGTGCATTTACAATGTAAGTTTTTTATTATCATGAAACAATTTTTTGCCCGCGACTACTTCTGCGTAAAATTAGGTAATAAATTAATTCCCTTTCTTTTACATGTTTATGAGGTAGACTATGTACATAATAATTATGTATAATTTCTTATCATATTTTTCTGTGATTTTTTCCAAACAAAATTAATTTTACACCCCCTAGGGGTAGATTCGAAAATATCCAAAATACGCTTAAGCTTTGTTTGTACCAAATTTTGAGTGAAACGGAATAGGGGATACATTTTTCCATAGAAACTTAATCACCCTATTTAAGGGATGATATTCGAAAATAAGATAAGCTTATGTCTTATTCCACAGCCTACACTTTTCACACGTTTCGGTAAAGTAGTAGTAAAGTAAAGTAGTATGGAGATACGTGGTAACAAACATTCACTCAAACACACTCACACTTACTTTCGCATTTATAATATTAGTAAGATAAGATAAGATCCAAAATGTTATACAAGTAAATGTAGGTACTGCAGAAATAAAGGAAAGTAGTTGAGCCTCACAGCTTCGCCCGTGCTGAGGCACAGAATAAATAATACTTAGTACAAGCTAAGGATACAATCTTAAATATATGCTCTTTAAAGGATGTATCTTTTTGCATCCAAATTTTATCCTAATCGAATGAGCCGTATTACCCTTAAGAGCGAACGCGGGGTGCACTTTTCCATACAAATGTATTCCCCCGTTTCCTCCCTGGGAAATGCTTCTAGAGCAAAATTTGTTTCGACAAAAAATCAAGGTCCGTTGTAGCTATTTGCTTTTTTTGACCAACCAATTGCAAAAGAAATATAAGCCTTTTTTCTCCTCTTTAAGATTTTGAAGGGTCATATTTCTATTTGCAATTGGTCCAGGGAGGAAACAGGGGAATACATTTGTATGGAAAAGTGCACCCCGCGTTCGCTTTTAAAAATGGAATAGCTAAGTCTCAGTAACAAGGTTCCGATTATCGACATCCTTCGATGGTGCCCTTTGGGTAGTACGGATTTTTAACAAACAAAACCCACTTTCTAATATAAATGTTTGTTATGACTATTATATTTAAATTTTTAGTGATATACAGTATTCATACGGCAGTTAAATAAAATCTAAATTCATTTACCTACTTCAGGTTGTAATGTAACCATTACAATTTACAACTGAATAGTTGAATGCTGCTGAATAGCAATATTCTCAATCATTCGAAAGCTAATTCCCATTCAAAAACTGCCTTTTTTTCGACTTCAATATTTTCAATACACAATGCTTCGATCAGTTACTTTAGATATTTAAATTCGAAAAAATCTGTGATTCTAATTGGAACGGTTTCCGCGACAAAATATCTCAGTCTCTCACAGATTTATCAATATTAAAAATGAAGCTGCCGAATCCGAATAGGTTTTCGAATGATTGAGAATCAGGGGGCTGATTGTAAACTTTAAACTTTCGCGATTTGAACACATAGTTATAAATATTAAAATACGGGACTTATCGCACCTAAAACAAATTTTTATTTAACTCAAATAAGTTAAATAAAAGTTTGTTTTAGGCGCAAAAAGTCCCGTATTTTAATATTTATAACCAGGGGGCTGATGTTAGTACTATAATACTTAAATTGAACATTTAAAACCACCCCCGACAGATTTTTATATGTATTACTAGAAGTCCCCCGCGGCTACGCCCGCGTTAAAAACTCCTTTTATTTACTTAAAACTTTTCTTTTGTAAAAACGATTCTATCATTAAAGACATCAAATAAAAATTAGCCAAATTGGTTCACCTGTTTTCATGTTATCGCTAATCGACTAAGACAAATCAGGCTTCATATTTTTAAAACCCGAAAACCCAATAAAGCGCAATCCGAAACTATATTGATTTTCAGACTTTTTTACCCCAGTTCACTCTTTTAGGGTGGCATTTTGAAAAAGTCTGAAACTCGTATTTGCTTATTTATTTACAGAAGTACTTGTGTGAAATGTCGAATAAAATGACTATCCAAAATTTGGAAAACCTTTCTCAGAGGGAACTAACGTCGTAATTAATAACTATCTGCATGCCAAATTTCAGCGCAATCCGAAACAATATTGATTTTTACACTTTATTACCCCATTTCACCCTCTTGGGGGTGGAATTACAAAAAAACCTGAAACACGTCTTTACTTATTTTTTTACTGAAGCACTTATGTGAAGTTTCGGATAGAAAAGACGATCTAATCTTGTTTCTCCATACAAACTTTCAACCCCCGTTTCATCCCCTTCGAGGGTTAATTTTGGGAAATCCTTTCAAAGAGGGATCTAACGTCGTAATAACTATCTGCATGCCAAATTTCAGCGCAATCTGAAACAATATTGATTTTACACTTTATTACCCCATTTCACCCTCTTAGGGGTGGAATTACAAAAAAACCTGAAACACGTGTTTACTTATTTTTTTACTGAAGCACTTGTGTGAAGTTTCGGATAGAAAAGACTATCTAATCTTGTTTCTCCATTTAAACTTTGAACCCCCGTTTCATCCCCTTAGAGGGTTAATTTTGGAAAATCCTTTCTTAGAGGGAATTAACGTCGTAATAACTATCTGCATGCCAAATTTCAGCGTAATCCGAAACAATATTGATTTTACACTTTATTACCCCATTTCACCCTCTTAAGGGTGGAATTTCAAAAAAACCTGATACACGTGTTTACTTATTTTTTTACTGAAGCACTTATGTGAAGTTTCGGATAGAAAAGACGATCTAATCTTGTTTCTCCATACAAACTTTGAACCCCCATTTCATCCCCTTAAGGGGTGAATTTTGGAAAATCCTTTCTTAGTACACCCTTACGTACTAAGACAAATATACCCTCCAAATTTCAAGTCTCTACGACCAGCGGTGTAGGCTGTGCGTTGTCTGTCAGTGAGTCAGTGAGTCAGTCAGTATGTCAGGACAAAGATTCTTATAGTATTAGATTTGTTCATTTAGATCATTCTAATGAGCCTAAATAGATAAGGCCTTCTGCACATTATAAGATATTTTCTTGTGTCTGATCTGATGAGATGAGATCTGATGAGACATGAGAAATATAATTATTAATTCTTTAATATAATATTAAAGAAATAAGAATTATTTCAGTTAACACTAAATTGTAAGCATTTTCTTTTCAGTAACAATGGCGAAGATAGGTTGGTTTCTTTTGGCGTTACTATACATACTAGCAGTATCGTATGTGTGCGATGGCTCCAAGATCCTTGTCGTATCTCCACTACCAGGCAAGAGCCACGGCATCTTGGGAAGTGCACTGGTCAAACATTTGATGGATGCCGGACATGAGGTAAGTAAAAAACGTTGTTATTTTTATCCGACTTCACAAAAAAGCAAAATGTTCTCAATCCGCCTCTATTTTTTTAATGTTTGTTACTTCAGAAATCTGTCTTTTATTAACCGATTTGTAAAATTATTCTTCTGTTTGAGAGAATATGTTGCCCATCATCATAATCAGGCATCAGTTCACTGCTGGAAGTAGGCCTCTCCTAAGATGTGCTAAGACACGCCACTGAGCCCGATCTTCGGCTCTTCGTTTCCAGTCACTGCCCACCGCTTTGCGAATGTCGTCGCTCTACCTGGTCACAGGGCGTTCTACTAATAAAACGACGTATATCGTAAGACAAATCGATCATTTAATACTTTTTATATATATGACTACAAGATTGCCGTTTGCACACACATCACAATCAACGCAAGCATAACTGGGCGGAAGCAGTGAGGACAACCAAAAAAAACTTAGCTTATATTATTTGATGTTACCAGTAGGAAATTATATTATATTTCTAACACCCCAACTACATCAAATAAACAAAGGTCTTTAAAACAAACAATCTTTCATTTAAATTAACCCCTAAGAATAAATTTCACTAACCCCCAAACCTCTAATACATTTACTATGCTTTGTAGGGTTTAACGCTTTAGTAAGAACATCAGCTGGCATATCAGTTGTTGGCAAATATTCTAAATTAATAATTTTATTGCCAACTACATCTTTAATAAAATGATATCTAATATCAATGTGTTTACTTTTTCTATGACATACATTATTTGCCACCAACTTCTGTGCACTTTGACTGTCATTGTATAATTTCACAACACATACATCATTTGTCAGTTCAAATAACAAAGATCTTAAATATATAGCCTCTTTGGTAGCTTCTGCAATAGCCATATATTCTGCTTCCATACTAGAAAGTGCTACAGTTCTTTGCTTTTTACTTTCCCAGGAAATAGCTGAGCCTGACATCATGTAACAAAAACCAGTATATGATCTACGATCTATAGTGTTACTTGCCCAATCGGCATCAACATAGCCCACAAGTTCAGCCTTTCCCTTTACATATTTCAGACAATAAGTCTTTGTCTTCTTTAGATATCTAAGTATTCGCTTTACATAACTCCAATGTACATTTGTATGACATTTATTAAATTGACTCAGAAAACTGACAGAGAATGAAATGTCTGGTCTTGTGAGAACTGATAAATACATTAGACTTCCTACCAATTGTTGGTATGGAATTTCAAGGTCACATGTTTCTGACGGTTTAATATCTAATTTACATTCCATTGGTGTACTAGCAACTTTACAGTTTGACATATTGAATTTCTCTAATAACTGATCAACATACTGTTCTTGATCTAAGGTAATAACATTTGACTGTTTATCTATTTTAACTCTCATACCTAAGCATTGCTGAACCTGTCCTAAATTTTTTATCTTAAATTTAGAACTCAACACAGACTATATTATCAGTTTCTTGTTGATTGTTCGAATACACAAAAAAGTCATCAACATATAAGGCAATTACAATTTTTACCTCATTATTTATTTTTGTAAATACACATGGCTCTAATTTACTCTTTTTGAATCCTAATTCACATAAACATTGCTCAACCCTCTCATACCAGGTTCTAGAGGATTGTTTCAAACCATAAATCGCTTTATTTAATTTAACAATAACCTTCTCCTTATTTACATCACAATTAATATCTGGCTGATACATATAAATGTCCTCTTTAAGAAAACCATTCAAAAAAGCGGTATTAACATCTAAATGTGTGACATTTAAATTTAATTGAACAGACAATGCAAACAATAATTTTAATGTAGAATGTCTGACGACCGGTGAAAAAGTCTCTTCATAGTCTATACCAGGCCTCTGCGTGAAGCCTTTAGCCACAAGACGCGCCCTATATCGCACACTATTGTCATTGTTCGCTTTCTTTTTGAAAACCCATTTACACTGCACTACATTTTTGCCCGGAGGTAATTCACTCACTGGAACCCACGCGTCATTTTCCTCAAATGCTTGGAGCTCATCGTTCATTGCCTCAATCCATTTTTCTCGGTCTGAACTATTCAGGGCTTCTTTGACACTAATAGGATCGCTGGTGATATCTGGACTTGACGTGGTACATAAATTTGAGCAACCATAACGCTCTGGAGGCTTCCTTGAACGTTTTGATATTACTGGCGCTGGTTCTGGTATCTCTTCTTCTTCAGATTGCTGTAATGTAGAATCCAAGTCAGTCAAAGCATTAAGATAATCAGATTCAGAAGAAACGTTTGCACTGAAAGGACTAGAAACAGGTTTTTCCTTCATTTCCTCCACATCATCACTGCCTGACTGCTGCGATGTATCCCCAACTGAAACTGATACAACGGCATCACTCGTACAGTTTCTTTGTGTATTTTCATGTATTATCACATCTCTACTTGTTATTACACATCGCTTGATAGGGTCATATACTCTGTAACCTTTAACATTTTCAGGAAAACCAACTAAAATGTGTTTCTTCGACTTAGTGTCCCACTTAAGTCGTTTCTCTTTTGGCACATGGACCATTACTTCGCTGCCAAATATACGGACATGACTCAAGTCTGGTTTCTTATTTGTCCAAAGCTCATATGGAGTTTTATTGTCTAATCCTGATGCAACAGATCTATTTCTAAGATAAACAGCGGTGTTTGTTGCCTCTGCCCAAAACTTCTTCTCTAATCCTGCATCAAACAATAAACAGCGAGCTCTCTCTACAATGGTTCGGTTGATGCGTTCACTCATGCCATTCTGTTCAGGTGTATAAACATTGGTTTTCTGATGAACTATACCTGCATCTTTCAAATATCCTTCAAACTCATTGCTACAAAATTCTAAGCCATTGTCTGTCCGAAATATTTTTATTTTTCTCTCTTGTTGATTTTCTACCATAGTTTTAAAATCTTTGAAATATTTAAAAGTTTCACTTTTGGCTTTAAGAAAGTAAACGAATGCCATACGGGTATAGTCGTCAACAAATATAAGGAAATACCTTGATCCTCCAATTGAACTGCATTCCATTGGCCCACAGACATCTGCATGGACTGTATCCAGTGGCTCGCTGCTCCTTGTACCCTTGTGACCAAATGGCAATCGCGATTGTTTTCCTTCACAACATATTGTACATGTGTTTTTGTTGATCACTGACTTGTCCGTGTATGATATTCCTGTGACTGCTCCGTCTTTCATCTTATTCTGGTCGTTTATATTCAAATGGCCCAACCTCCTATGCCATATTTCACTGCTAGCTGCTGCAGAAGGAGATGTAAACAAGCATTGTTTATGTTCTATATCCAACTTATAAACGCCATCAACTTGATTAGCCACAGCCACTAAATTGTTTTCTTTGTTGTAAACATAGCAGCGTTTCTGCATGAACTTCACACTGTTGCCATTTTTGATAAGTTGACTAACTGATATCAAATTTGTTGTGAGGTTAGGTACGCACAACACTTCTTTTAAAGTAACCTCGTACTTGCAACTTGAAGTGACTGTTGTAATATCCACATCACCCGAACACAATACTAGCATGGCATTTTGATTAGCTGCCATAATCTCCTTGATATTCGGTGAATAACATGCATTTTTTATCATGTTTACATCTGCTGTCATGTGAACACTCGCGCCGCTATCCAAATAAAAATCTTGTTTACTGTAATTTCCACTCAAGAAAACAGCCGAAAACGCGTTCGTCTTTTTTACTTGTTGCTGCTCACTTTGTTTGCATTGAGATTTATAGTGACCAAGTCTTTTACATTTATAACACTTGATGTTCGTTTTGTCAAATTTTTTAGTGTTCGATTCAGCCACAGACAATCCGCCATGATGGTTTGATCTGTCATTTTTGGCACTGCTGCCAACTTTAGCATTTTGACGATTGTGCTGCCCTCTGCTAAAAAATGCATTTCCTGTCTCCGATGAATCATCGTTGCCAGCTAAATCAATTAGCTTTGTCTTCACTACATCAGCAGTAATGGCGATTCCCGAATGCTCTATCGCCATCAACATAGGGAAGTATTTTTCAGGTAATCCTGCCAGCATTAAACATCCGATCCACTCGTCGTTCACGGAAAAACCCGTTCCTGATAACTTCTGAGATGTTTCTATGATTTGCGTAACATAATTTGTCATCGAATCGCAATTGTCAAGACGAATCGAGATTAAATGCCGCAACAATGTTATTCTTCGAGAAAATCCAGAATCATCGAACATAGTCTTCAGTTTATGCCACAAATTCCTTGTGCTTGAAGCATCTTTGATGTGAACGTAGAGTGACGGATCAATGGTTAGAATCAACTTGGCCTTCGCTTTTGCATCATCTGCGGCTGCCTCATCCGTACTTTCAAGTTTTATAAGACTTGCTGCACCTTCCAGGATAAGGAGATTCTCCGCTGCAAACGCCCATTCGTTATAATTTTCGCGTCCTCTTAGCTTAGGAACGTTCGCCAAGAACGAATTGGTCGCCATTACGGTAAACTAACACAACCGGTCTGAACCGGGCACCGGCAAAAAATACGCCTAACTATATACTTTATTACTCCCTAAAGGGCATATCTGGGCCCATAACCTAATAAAACGACGTATATCGTAAGACAAATCGATCATTTAATACTTTTTATATATATGACTACAAGATTGCCGTTTGCACACACATCACAATCAACGCAAGCAGAACTGGGCGGAAGCAGTGAGGACAACCAAAAAAAACTTAGCTTATATTATTTGATGTTACCAGTAGGAAATTATATTATATTTCTAACATCTACGCTACATTTACGGTTATAATTATGTTGCCCGTTTGGTTCTATTGCGATTTTATCGAGATCTGAGATAAAAAAAGAAATTAAAAAAAAAATATATTGAGAAAACTTAGGCTTATTACAACATAGTAAATGGTTCACCTGGAACCTAAACTAGGCTCGAGACCCGTGTGATAGGCTCCAGAAATTATAATAAGTAAGTATATAAGATAAGTATCTCCAGAGGTATGGAGATAAACATCTTCAACTTGGTACTGAAAATGACTAGCGCGGCATTTAAAGTCGGTGTTTGTCGCTTCGAAAAAGATTTTATACTAGAAGTGCCCCGCGGCTTCGCCCGCGTTAAAAATTCCTTTTATTTACTTAAAACTTTTCTTTTGTAAAAACGATTCTATCATGAAAGACATCAAATAAGAATTAGCAAAAACGGTTCACCCGTTATCGCTTGACTAATAATATAAAGACAAATCGGGATTCAAATTTACAAAACACGAAAAACCCAAATTTTCAGACTTTTTTACCTACCCCATTTCGAAAAATCCTACAACACGTACTTACTTATTTATTCACAGAAGTACTTATGTGTGAAGTTTCGAATAAAACAGACTATCTCATCTTGTTTCTGCATACAAACTTTGAAACCCCCACGTTTCATCCCCTTCAGGGGTGAATTTTGTACTTTCTTAAATTTTCAGCGCAATCCAAAACAATATTGATTTTCACACTTTGTAACCCCATTTCTTCCTCTTCCCTCTTCGGGGTGGAATTAAAAAAAACCCAGAAACACGTATTTACTTATTTTTACGGGAGTACTTGTATGAAGTTTCGAATAGAAAATACTATCTAATCTTGTTTCTCCATAAAAACTTTGAACCCCCGTTTCATCCCCTTAAGGGGTGAATTTTAGAAAATCATTTCTCAGAGTAAACTAACGTCGTAATAACTATTTGCAAGCCAAATTTCAGCGCAATCCGAAACAATATTTATCATCACACTTTGTTATCCCATTTTACCCTTTTAAGGGTGGAATTTTGAAAAATCCTGAAACACGTATTTACTTATTTTTTTACTGATGCACTTGTGTGAAGTTTCGAATCGAATAGAAAAAACTATCTAATCTTGTTTCTCCATACAAACTTTGAACCTCCATTTCATCCTCTAAAAAGGTGAATTTTGGAAAATCTTTTCTTAGTACACCCTTACATACTAAGACAAATATACCCTCCAAATTTCAAGTCTATACCAGACCAGCGGTTTAGGCTGTGCGTTGTCTGTCAGTCAGTCAGTCAGTCAGTATGTCAGGACAAAGGTTCTTATAGTATTAGATTATTATTTTGTTTAGTCATATTGTAATACGAGACTTATCTCGCTAAAACATTAACAAGGTCGTAACATGCCCGTAGGACTATTATCTTTTCTGTGTTACCACAGAATAAATAATAGTTAACGTCGCGTCGAGATAAATACAAACCGACCAAGTGCGAGTTGGACTCGCGCACCGAGGCTTCCGTACAAACTTGTCATAATAGGTTATAGAAGAAACTTAACTTTGCAGTTTGAGCCCTAGACAAGCCTTCCAGTACATTTTGGAAGGAAGCAAAATTGAACAATTTGGTAAAAACATGTTTTTGATACTATTTTATTATATGTTTATATAGTAATTTTTATAAACGAGCAGCTCAAAATAAAAAAAACTGGCCAAGTGCAAGTCGGACTCGCACTCGTAGGGTTCCGTAACACAGTAGAGTATTCTATAACTATGTTTTTTTGCAACTACAAAAATAACTTTGTTTTTCATAGTGTTTGTATGAAAAACAAAGTTATACTTGCGGTCGCTATATCTCAACAACTAATATCCGTTCAAAACAATTTTCGTTGAAAGTTTTTATTGAGATCTACAGAATATATTTTTTCTAGATTTTTCACTCCCTTACTTTAGAAGTTAGAGGAGTGGGGGAGGGGGGTGGGGGGACACACATTTTACCACTTTAGACGCGCCTATCTTCACAGACATGGCGAAACTATAAGGGTTCCTTTTTTTGCCATTCGGCTATGGAACCATAAAAACAAAAACCTTAAAAACACAAATCCATTGTTCCTACTTAGCAAACTTTAAGTAAAACATTTTTAGACACAGACATCGATATTCTACGATTATGATCGAAGCATCTAAATAAGAATCACATGTATACTGCAGGCTACTTGGTTTATTAAAGTTTTAAATGTAAGTTTTTAAGTTTTCATGTTCACTGACACCCCTATTAGAATTATTTACGGGATATTTATATACCACGTTTTTCGTTAAATAAGTTTCCGATATTTCGGAACTGTTACAAGCGCCATGTTCACGGACGAACTGAAATATCTGGAACTCAATAATATCGAAAACCATGGTAAATACTCCGTAAATAATTAGAAAACATTTATATGTAGGTAGGTACTTTTTTTATAATTCAACTTCTAGAAAGCAGCTAAAGATCTGCCGCTTTTGGCACAATCAAATAGCCTAATTTTGTGCTGGGATTGGATTCACACTTGAGCGTCGTTTTAAAATACGGCCCCTGTTTAGGTCACACTCCTCACAGCAGTAATGATGAAACCTCATCGAAATCTGCGACAAATTGATGTCACCAACAATTGGAACCTTCTTCCAGGTAAGCGGAACTAATGTAACTACAAATGTTGATTCACTTGGCTACCCTACGTTAATCGGAGGATTTTGTTTGTCTGACGTTCAACGATTCGATAAAAGCTGAATGGATAAAAGCTGAAGCATTACTTACTTTTGTTTTTTTTTTATTGACGTGACGACGTCTAATATATCGATGAACGCCGGCTCGAACGCCGGATGCATGTACGAAAAATGACCCGTTACCACGATAATATTATAATACAGTAGAATCCGTTTATTATGACTCCGCCTATATTGACCAACCGGTTATTATGACGTAACTATACTACGAAGTTTGGTTTTCATATGAAATTCTTTATATAATGTCGGATAATAATAGTCGGATATAATAACTTCCCACTTCCCTTACAGTGACATGTCGCTTATTTAATTTTAATACAAAAATGTAAATTATGTCCGGTTATAATGACCGACATGATTCTGTACACCTTCGGTAATGTTCGTTGATTCCCGACGACGTTCGGCACGTGGCTCGTTTTTGTTTTGAACTATGTTTATGTATTAAACTACTTAAGTACATTCATATTTACATAAAAAAGGTTTTTCATTTCACAAAACGCTTTGTATGACGTCCGCTTATTATGACTTGTTTGTCAGTTCCTTTTGATGTCATTATAAACGGACTTTACTGTAATTATCGTGGCGTTACGCTCACTGTACGCATGCGCCGATTTTATCAGAATTTTGTTGTATGAACATGAGCATGAATGGTTTTTGTCCATATCAACATTAAATGCATGGTCCTTCTCAATTCACTATTTAATATTATGAGAAGTAGCAGTCCCAATACAATATTTATTTAAAAAATAAATAAATAATATAGCCCCAACTCAGTGGCATGTGATGATGATGATGATAATGAGGAGCATTAATAAATAGTAGAAAAAATCTAATAAAACTATTTCTTCTAATCATCCAGATTAGACGAAACACTAAGGGCCAGTTTCACCGGTTCTTGATAATGCGTTAGGTAGTTAGATAGTTATCTGACACATGACGCCATATAAAAGCTGTCAAAAATCTGTCCGATATCTTCATATTAGCGCTATCAGGAACTGGTGAAACTGGCCCTAAGTCAATATTTTTTTATGTCTGACAAACAAACACTTCACCTCTTCTCACCTGATGTTAAGTGAAGATGCGGTCTAAGGAAGAATCGTGTCTGGAAATGACGCACTGAAATTACTGACTGACAACTGAGTTATCCACAAAGCTCATCTATATCAACCCGTCTTACTACTGGCTAGCACCATACATCATGCCGGAAATCGGTGAACCGATCGGCGATACTTATTTTCATGTCTTATAGGCTAGTGTTTTACCACTATCTCGCCTGGTGGTAAGCGATGATGTGGCCTAAGATGGTGAACACGCTAGGTCTAGAATACTCTGACTCGGAACACCGTAAGGTTATTACGGCATATTTTTCTCCTTGATGGTGGTAAGTTACTTTTTGGTGGCAAGGTCACCTGTGGGAACTTTTTTGTCAACTATAAATATTTTCTCTTCTTAGAAAATTTGTTCTCCATCAAAAGTATAATGAATGGAGAAATAGACGTCACCGACAATGCCATGTTGAATTTCGTGTCCCATTTCTTTGCAACGGAGACGCTCAACAATCCGAACGTGAAGAACTTCCTCGCAGACCAGAGCCAGAAGTTCGACCTGATCATTGCTGAGTGGATGTTTAATGAGCTCTATAGTGGGTAAGAAAATAACTTATAATTTTTTTTTAATACCAGGATAGGCTGGCATTATAGGTTATAGGTTGGCGCTGACCATAGAAAAATTAATATAATTAAGTTACCATACTCAAGATATTTTTTAAAATTCTAGAGAGGTAAGCGTTTGACCATTATCTTATCTGAAGTTAGGTGAAGATGCAAGATATGATAAGACGTCAGAATGTCAGCTTGATAGTTGAAAAACACTTTTTTTAACGCCTTGCCTCTATACCGAATTCAATCTTATATTATAAGTTTGCAATTTATACAAACACTATGAAAGACAATAGTTATTTGTTATGCAAGGCTGTAAAGTAGTTTTTGGCGCGAGTATTTGTATTGAAACCTGAGCAAGCGAAGAATCCTAGGATTGAACAACGAGCGAAGCGAGTGGTTCAATTAAAGAATCCTGAGTGTAACGAAGGTTTCAAAGGTGCGAGACGCAGAAAAACTTTGCTGTCGAGCGCAACACACAACTTTTCACCTCACTACAGCGAGGAAAATGCTGGGTGCAAAAAACAAAAACCAATATGATTAAAAGTGAATTGAACAAAAGAAGAGAATTAGGGCGTTTGGCGGAAACGTTAAAAAGTGTGTGTGCTTTTATTAACCGAGCGAGGGTAGTGAGCGAAATGTAACAGTTTCGAGATTGGCCAAAGAATGTAGTAATTTTTACGCTCTTTAGGTCTTGGTAAATCAAAAACTGGACTAGACTCTAAAACATCTATTGATCTAAATTCTCTTAACACCCACTTCTCTGTTTCTCCTAAACTTAGCCCGAATACCAAATCGCACTCTCTCTCCATTATTCAAACCTTTCCGGCTCCCATTTGCGACTCTTTCTGTCTCCTGTTAGTCAAGACCTGAAGAATAATGAAGATTATGGGATCTCTAAAATCATAAGCTGTTGGGTGTGACGTTGTTGATCGTATAATGCTAATGCACATTATCAAAATAATTCTTCCTTCTATTGCCCATATCGTTAATTTCTCACTTTCCTCTGGCCAGTTCCCCGACCAATGGCGTAAAGCCCATGTCATTCCTCTTCCAAAAGTTCCAAATCCTACACTTCCTAACCATTTTGGTCCCATTTGTATACTTCCATTTCTTTCTAAAGTGATTGAATCCGAAGTACACAGGCAAACTACCGAGTTTCTGTCAAAGGAGAATCTTTTCAACCCTTTTCAATCAGGTTTCAGGGCCTGCCACAGTACGAGCACAGCTCTTCTCAAAGTAACCGAGGATATCCGTTTTAACATGGAGAACAGACATGTTACTGTGCTGGTCTTAGTAGATTTTAGTAATGCATTTAACGCAGTCAATCATGACTTACTACTTGCTGTTCTTCCCCGCTTAAATTTATCTTCTTCTACTGTCTCCTGGTTTTCATTTTATCTACAAGACCGCCGTCAATGTGTAAAATCTAGCCAACAATCGTCGGACTGGCTTTCTGTTGATGCCGGTGTGCCTCAAGGCGGAATTCTGTCACCCCTTTCTTTTCTCTATTTTTATTAATCTCCTCTGTCCCAATCTATCCTGTCAATACCACATGTATGCTGATGACCTGCAGCTTTACTATGCGGCCCCAGTGGAGAATTTGAACACTGCTATTTCCGCTCTTAATGCTAATCTTACTCGATTGTAGTCTTGGTCTGACAGTTTTGGTATTTCCGTTAACCCTAATAAATGCCAAGCTATCTTAGTCGGTAGTTCGCGGCAGCTGGCTAAAGTTGTTTTTGATAATGTTCCGTATTTGTTCTACAATAACTGTAAAATCCCCTTTTCCCCCACAGTAAAAGACTTGGGTGTCATCTTAGATCCAAATCTTAGCTGGGCAGAAATACCCAGAAAATGTTTCGCTTCATATCACTCAATTAGTCGACTCAAAAACTTTCTACCTATAAAAACGAAAATTTCCCTAGTCAATGCTCTCCTTTTGCCAATCTTAGATTATGCAGACGTCTGTTTTGTTGATCTCAACTCAGACCTTCTCAATAAACTAGACTGCTTTCTGAACACATGCATTAGATTTATATTCTGTTTACGTAAATACGACCACGTGTCTGAATACCGAGCTAAACTTAAATGGTTACCCATACGCGAGAGGAGAAACTTGAGAGTTCTCTGCCTGCTTTACTCGACTTTGAAAGATCCGAACTACCCAAAATACCTGCAAACGAGCTTCCAATTTCTCACCGATACCCACGAGCGTCATCTGAGGTCCGATGAAAATTTGTTTCTGTCTATTCCCCTTGACTCTACTACTTCCTTCTTAGAAAACTCCTTCTCTGTCATCAACCCTACATCAACCCTACATTAATCAGGGGAATTAAACATGTGTTTTAAGTGTGACGTTCCACGTCTAGATGAAAGCTGAATGGCTCAATACCTTTGTTTTTTTTTGTAAATTCATAGCAATAGGTTATGTTTCTGTTATATCTATAATATTTTTTATCGAATATTTAATGTAATTTGACGTGTGTAAGTGCAAATTTTTAATTTGCCCATATACTGAATAAATGCTTTGACTTTTGACTTTTGTCAAAGCTGTAAAACTTTCTTCGAACGAGCTTCCTGTAGAAATCAGGCAAGTGAATTCCAAAGCAGCATTTAAGCTGAAAGCCCGTGAACACTTTTTAAAGATGATTTACCCACAGTAAACTAGCTTTTTCGTTATTATTCACTTACTATTTATAAAATATTTAATATGTATGCACTTATTCTTGTTGATATCCTAATCCTAACTAATACTATAAATGCGAAAGTAACTCTGTCTGCCTGTCTGTGTCACTTTCACGCCAAAACCACTGAACCGATTTAAATGAAATTTGGTACACAGATAGTCTAGAGCCTGAGAACGGACATTTACTTTTTAATGCGAAAAGAGGATTGTAAGGGGTTGAAAGGGGGGATGAAAAGTTGTATGAAAGTATCGTCATTTTAGAAGCTAGAAGCTTGAAACTTATTTTGTAGGCTGTTAATTTGATATAAATAAATATGACATTCAAAGTTTCTAAAAGTTTTACCCTCAAGGGTGTAAAATAACAATAGGGGATGAAAGTTTGTATGAAAATATTTAAGGTTTATGTTAATGTTCTACTGAACCGATTTAAATGGAATTTGTACATTATTACATTTGGTACACACATAGTCTAGAGCCTGAGTAAGGAGATAAGCAACTTTTTAATGCGCAAAAAAGGATTGTAAGGGGTTGAAAAGGGGTATGAAAAGTTGTATGGAAGTATCGACATTTTTAAAAGCTAGAAGCTTGAAACTTATTTTTTAGGCTGTTGATTCGATATAAATTAATATGTCATTCAAAATTTATGAGGGAGAAGGGGAAGGGAGAAGGGGAAGGGGGAATGAGGAGAGGGGAGGGATGGTGGAAGTGAGGGGAAAGGGATAGGAGAGAGGGATAGGAGGTGCGAGAAATGGGAGGGGAGGTGGAGTGGGGAGAGGGGAAGTGGGGGGAGGGGGAGGGGTAGATGGAAATGAGGAGAAAGGTGGTGGAGGGAAGAGAGAGGGAGAGGGAAAGGGAAGGGGGAGGGAGAGGGGAGGGGGATTTGCGCGGCATGGTACGGTGCGGTGTAGGTGGGATACGCATGTGTCTTATTTGTAAAATAACTAGCCTATTAAAAATGCTACCCAAAGACACTATTCCACGCAGACGAAGTCGCGGGCACAGCTAGTTATTTATAAGTTATCATTCATTTGATGTAGTATGTGTATGTATTATGTAATGTATATCGTATATTTAATGTATTTATATATATATATATATATTTATAAATATAGTATTTTTATTTCTGCTGGAATAATTGCCTCTTTTTGTTTATATTTCACTGCGCCGCCATCATTTTTCTCTGCACCTCCAGGATGACTGGTAGGAAATGCTATTTTAGCATTAAATCCTCCTTGTACAAATGTTTTTTTTTTGTGTGCAAAAGAATAA
This sequence comes from Cabera pusaria, assembly GCA_954871355.1. Classification (NCBI taxonomy): domain Eukaryota; kingdom Metazoa; phylum Arthropoda; class Insecta; order Lepidoptera; family Geometridae; genus Cabera; species Cabera pusaria. The sequence goes on from OX940905.1 coordinate 16,249,816, forward strand.
ATAAATAAAAGGCTGTACATACTGAAGGAGGGTGTTCAGTACTCGATTCTCATGGATCACCCGCTCATAGATATCGAAATTGATATAAATACGTTCATACGCACTGTATAGGAGAATATTATTTTGTCTGCCCTGGAACGTGTCTGACAAGCTCAATGTCTGTAGATATAAACGGACCTTTATATGTGGTAACAGGTTAATGTCCGAAATTCTGACAAGCCAGAATTTTGAATGTTTCTGTATCTTTATAATAGATAGATGTCATCGTTACCATCATGCCAAGCGTTGCGGTTGGCCAAGCCTGTGCAAATTATACAAGATTAATTTTCTTTCAGGCTAGCAGCTATCTACGATGCACCGTTCGTATGGTTTTCAACCATTGAACCTCATGGACAGATTCTTGCTTTAGTTGACGAGAGTCTAAATACAGCATATAACGGTTATCATGTGGACAGTATTCCACCTTTTTCATTCACTGATAGAGTAACAGAATTGTGGCTCACCTTCAAGAACTCAGTTATTAAAGACATGTAAGTATGTAGGTATCTTTATACTTCTAATAAGGAGGTAAATTATCTTTCATATCTGAACTGAAATAAATTCAATTTCATAATTTATTCTAATGATATGTTTTACAGAATTATTCATGTCATGCAGTATTGGGATTATAAAAAAATCATCGTGCCTCATATTGAAGCAAGGGGAAAAATACCACCATCCTTCGAAGACTTAAAATACAACGCATCCTTGGTTTTAGGAAACTCTCACGTTTCTCTAGGACAGGCTACAACGCTGCCTCAGATATACAAACCTATAGCAGGCTATCACATTGCTGATAAGTCTGACCCCTTGCCTGACGATCTCGAGAAAATAATGGAAAATTCTAAACATGGAGTAATTTACTTCAGTATGGGTTCTGGCCTTAAAAGTAAAGATATTCCTGAAGAATTAAAGCAGGAGCTCCTCAAAATCTTTGGGACACTAAAACAGACAGTGTTATGGAAATTTGAGGAGGATTTTCCAAACCTGCCCAAGAATGTCCACATATTAAAATGGGCTCCTCAACAGAGCATATTAGGTTAGAAAAATATCATACATAATATTGTTTCAGTAACCAATAAATGTCATAATTGAGATTAAAAAACAAAAATTATACGAGTAGATATTTTATCTTAAAGCAAAGAAATAAAACTATCCAAAATCTGCTCACAATAAGTTCAGAATCATGATCAACAATAGCAAACAAGTGAGAAAGTTTGTCTTGAAGTGAGAAATTTACGATGCGAATGACGCTGGGTAAACTATCAATCAACATCAACACCAATATTATAAATGCGAAAGTCAGTTTGTTTATTTGTTTGTTTGTTTGGGACTTCATCACGGTCAAACGGCTTGACCGATTTGGCTGAAATTTTGTACAAAGATAGTACATAAGGCAGAATAGGATAAATAATTCATTTTTTTGGGCTATCGAGTCAGGGGGTCCATATATTTTTAATTGAATTTTGTAAATATAGACTTCTTCTCAAATAAACAGCTTGACCGATTTGCCTGAAAATTTGTATAAAGACAGTTCATAGGGCAGAATAGGATATCGGATACTTTTTTTTTGGCTATCAAGTCTGAGTGACCAGATTTTTTTTATTGAATTTAATGAATGTGTGGCCTCTTATCAGCTAAGCAGCTTGACCGATTCAGCTGAAATTTTATACATAATACAGTTCATATGGCATAGAAGCACATATTATCCTTTTTTCTGGCAGTAGAGTGCAATTGTCCAGATTTTTTAAATTGAACTTTGTAAATGTGTGGCCTACTCTCGGTCAAACGGGTTAACCATTTTAGCTGTACACAGACAGTCAATAAGACATAGAAGACAAAATACTTTTTTTTTGGCTGGCAATTTCGGGTGTCTAGATTTTTATTATGGAATGTTGCAAATGTGTGGCCTCTTTTCGGCCAAACGGCTTGACCGATTCAGATGAAATTTTGTACAAATCCTTTAACAATTCCTTTAACAATAGAGGATATTGAGTCGAGTTCGACTATCTATGCTGACTTGGCCTAAGAGATCATCGATCTAGACCTCAAAGGTCATAAAGACTCAAATAACGCGGGTGAAGCCGCGGGTAACAGCTAGTATTTAATAATCATGTGTGATTTCAGCCCATCCTAAATGCGTTCTGTTCATCACCCACGGCGGTCTGCTATCAACCACAGAGACGGTCCACGCTGGGGTCCCAATTATTGGCATCCCAGTCTTCGCTGACCAGTTTGCCAATGTCAACAGAGCTGTTCAAAAGGGCTTTGCCAAAAGAGTGTCGCTCTCTTTTACCATGGCCAATGAGTTGAAGGCAGCTATTGAAGAAATCTTGGGTAATTCAAAGTAAGTATATCCATTTTAATTTTTTGGGTTTCTATAAAATTATTTTTGTAAATATTAATTATAATTTTGTTATTTTTTATAAAATTATATTATATTTTGTAGAATTAATAGACCAGTTCAAAACATAAATACCTACTTCATCGAAAATGAAACTGGGGAACTCTAAATAAATATAATGTTAGGCACATAATATGTACCATAGTATCTCAGTTAAGTAAACATTGTTGCATAATTTGTTTAAATTTACTAAAGAAACAACTATAATTTTTAATCGAAACGAGAGGCTCAACCAAAGAGTATCAAATGCTTTAGCAAAGTCAACATTACCTATAGAACCTGATGCATAATAATATGTAAAGGAATCTAGTATATAGTTTCACTCCGTAACTTTGCCCGCGCAAAATGTAATGTACAGGTACATGTATGATAACCCTACTTCCTACGACCTGGCAACCCTACTTTAATATTTTTTTAATAGTCTGACGTCAACGATTTGATGACAGCTGAATGGTTCATTACTTTGTGTTTTTTTTTTAATTCAAAGCGATAAATCCTGCTTATGCTATGTTTACTTGATAATTGATTATGATTAATTTTATGATTTTGGCGTGTATGTGTGTATAATAATAATGCTTTGATTTGATTTTAATGGAGATATAGTAATGATTTTCAATATTTTTTTAATCCCAGGTACACCGAGAAAGTAAAGGAACTGTCGTTGATCTACCACGACCGACCAGCGAAACCTGAAGTAGAACTAGTATATTGGGTAGAACACGTCATCAAAACTAAAGGAGCACTGCACTTGAGATCCCCTGGACTTCATGTACCTTGGTACCAGAAGATGTATCTAGATTTAACTCTACTTATTCTAGTTATTGTATTTGTGATACTAAAATTCTTGAAAAAAGTATTAGCAGCGTTATTTCCAAAGAAATCAGCAGCTAAAAAGAAAACACATTAAATAATGTATTATTAAAAAGTTTTTAGTAGTTCATTGTAGTTCCGAAAAATCATAATGATTTTAAGACTTTGTTACCCTACTTGATCCTCTTAGGAGTGGAATTGCAAAAAGCCCGAAACACATATTTACTTATTTATTTACCGAAGTACCTACTTGTATGAAGTTTTTTTTTTAATATCTTCATTAATGACATCGGTAAATGTTTTCAACATTCCCTGTACTTTTTGTTTGCTGATGATTTGAAGGTTTTTAAGGTTGTGAACTCTATTTCTGATTCATTATTGCTAAGTACAAGAGGATCTCAATCGCCTCGTTATGTGGTGTTGTAGCAACGATATGGATCTCAACTCTACCAAATGTTTTGCTATTAACTTCTCCAGGAAAACGGTGCGCTCTCATAATAAATACAAAATTAATAATGACATCCTAGCTGAAGTAGACCATATAAGAGACTTGGGCGTCACTCTAGATTATAAATTAAGAATGAACATACATATCGAAAACATGTGCACGAAAGCTTTTAAATGGTTTGCATTACAAGTTAAATAAAATGAAAGTTTATCGCGATAAGTCCCGTATTTTAATATGTATGACCACAGAAATAATAATATAATTAATATTTCTGTGTTTATGACTATGTGTTCAAATCGCGAAAGTTTGAAAAAAAACTGTCCAACTGCAAGTCAGACTCGCACTCCTAGGGTTCCGTACCACACTACAGTATTTTATAAGATCGAGCAAAAAATACCACTATCATCAGACGTCGGACAGACAGACAGACAGACGGACAGCGGAGGCTTAGGAATAGGGTCCCGTTTTACCCTTTGGGTACGGAACCCTAAGAACTATCAAATATTGTTTCTCCACAAAAACTTTGTAAGTACTCCCGTTTCATCCTCTTAAGGGATGAATTTAGGAAAATCCTTTCTTAGATACCTACGTCATAATAACTATCTGTATGCTCAATTTCAGCGCAATCCAAAACAGTATTGATTTTCAGACTTTGTTACCCCATTTCACCCTCTTAGGAATTTCGAAAAAACCTGAAACACGTGCTCACTTATTTATTAACAGAATAAATAATACTATGTTTTGTACTTTTGGTTGATGTTTTACTTTTACATTGCCCCCTAATTTATGTCAAAATATTTTTTTTTAATATAAATATACAGCAGAAAAACTTGTCGCGTGCGTGTCGGGCCACGTGCAGTGTAGGGTTCCATAGTAGCCCGTTATCACAATAGGTATTCAAAGAACTTAAAAGGATTTATTCTAATGATTTTTTATTTGGTACAAAGTTATCCAACACCCAAGTTCAACGAGTTTTACTGCTTAATTAATAAACAAAGTTCATGAAATGCACTATCATCATGAATTTTTCCAGATTTTTCAAGTCAGCAGTTTAGCTTTTACAAACGCATTGTGTAGGAGGACCACGTTTCTATCTATAATATGAGGGTGATCCCTTTCACGAATACGCGAATTGCTGTGGTAAAATCGAGAGGGTGGGATTACATCAAAGAGCTCTAACTAATTATAATACGAGTACAAATTTACAGCGCAGTTGAATTGTATAAGTTTTTGAACGAAACACATTATTCTGTGGCTTTACCTAATAAATTACCATGCTAATATTCAGCTACTTACCGACTGTGTTACCAACTAATGGCCACATGAATAAAGAAACAATATGGCCTTCGTTGTAATAAACTAATGATAATAAACTTGACATTAGGTACCTTGGTTCACCATAATTATATAGCAACTAGTACTAATATTATGTTGACGGTAGAATCATCAACATTTTAACAGGGTTCCGTAAAATTTGTTGTTTAGAACATTAAACATAAAACATACCTATGTACGAGTACTTATAATCATGAAATGTACTTATTTACTTGTATCTTATTGACGTAATACATAAATAGTAATGCCTGTTAAGATTAAATATTGTTAATAATTTTAGGTCAACGCGAAGTACCCTATAGATTTTTATTCCCTTGTTAAAGCGCAATATGAGTAAATATGTGACATGAACGGTCTTTTGATCGCGTTGACTTACAAATTTGATATTTTCACAACCAGAAGACCGTAGACCCAAGTAATTGATATAAATTTCAACGTGATATCTCTACATACGTACAGATGGACAGACAAACAGACAACAAAGTGATCCTATAAGTCGGTTCCATTTTCCTTTTGTGGTACGGAACCCTAAATATCAACCAAATACTTAAAGCCGTTTCCGAGATACGCAATTAATTATAATATTATATACCTACTTACAAGAATTTATCGTTCAAGTAAACCTAAGTAAAAGTAAGCTCGGTACCTCTGGCATCAAAGCCGACCGTTCTACCACTTACACCACATGGCCCTCAAAATGACCTTTTTAAAAAAAAAAACCGGCCAAGTCGTGTTGGATTCTCCAACCAAGACTTCCGTACCAACGTTCGTTTATCCAATTAAGCTAGACCTCTAAATTGTATGAGCGCTCATAAAACTCTATATCTTAATTGGCGTATACTATGTATGTATGGGGACACCCTTCAATTTTTTTTTAATTTTTTTTTTAAATTTTCCCTTATAGGTCAACGGGAAGTACCCAATAGGTTTTCGACCCCAAAACCTATAGGGTACTTCCGGTTGACCTAGAATTATCAATTTTGGTTAAAAGCAAGGTCTTACAGCACAAGTATAATGGAAAAATTCAGAAAAATAAATGAAGTTGAAAATTAAGATACATTTTGGTACTTACAAGTTTTCACAAAAATCTAAATTTGCCCATATCTTTTTATCGTGTTGACTCAGGACCTTGATTTTTATACACCTAATAGGGACTATAGACTTCAGTATTTGGTATAAACTTCAATTTGCTAGGTCCACCCGTTCCTGAGAAAATCGGTGGTGACACAGGGACAGACAGACAGACAGACAGACAGACGGACAGAGAGACAGACAGACAGACAGACAGACAGACGGAAAGAGAGACAGACAGACAGACAGACAGACAGACAGACGGACAGACGGACAGACGGACTAGTAAGTGATCTTATGAGGGTTCCTTTTTACCTTTTGAGGTACGGAACCCTAAAAAGGTTACGTACTACCACATGAGTAAAGAAACGGAACATTACTATTATTATATATATTATTTTTTAATATAGTTTATTTACATTTACTTTACATTTACTTTACATTTAACTAAAGTATGTAGGTACCACTTTGTTCGATAACTTTTTGCCATCTTGTAGGTAGGGACATGATCCCATTGCTATAGAAATGTTGGGGATTCTGATCAAAAAACCGCGACAAGTAGTTTTGGCAGTCCTCTCGTGATGTTAACCTGACACTGCCTAAAGAATTCTGAAGAGACCGAAACAGGTGAAAATCTGAAGGTGCAAGGTCAGGACTATACGGCGCATGCATTATCACCTCCCAGCCAAACTCTCTTAATTTTTTCTGAGTGGCTAAAGATGTGTGAGGTCTAGCGTTATCATGATGAAAAACCACACCCCTTCTGTTGATTAATTCAGGCCGCTTTCTCTCAACTTATTGCTTTAATCTCATCAGTTGTTCACAGTAGAGTTCAGAATCGATGGTCCTGCCTGGTGGTAACAGCTCATAATGAATAATGCCCTTCCAGTCCCACAACACACACAGCATCACCTTGTTGCGAGTTAACCCGGGTTTCGCCACAGTGAGGTCATGAGCATAGAAATAGTAATATTCATATTTGTATGGTCGTGAGGTACCCAAATATCGAGCTTATATGTGTACCCAGTTTTTTTTCATATGCGCCAAAACTGTTTTGTGGTCAATTCCCAGTTCTTCAGCTACGTCGTAACTACTGATATGCCGATCTTGCTCCACTTTTTTAAAAATGGCATCCATTTTATCCGTAATAGAGAGACCAGAGCGCGGTGCATCTTTGACATCACAATTTCTGGATTGAAAACGCTTAAACCAAATCTGTGCTACTATCACAGACACTGCACTAGGTCCATAAACATCGCAAATATTTTTCGCGGCTTGCGTTGCATTTTTACCTTGTTTATAGTAAAGTTTTAAAATGTATCGAATTTCTTCTATAGATTCACTCATCTTCACAGTACGAAAAACAAATGAAAATCACACATTTACTAATTTGAATATGGAATTATCTTCTTTAAAATTTAAACTTTTAATAATACCAAAACCAGCCAGATACAAATAGTATAAGCCAAAGAGTTTTTTATTACAAGTTCATTCTCACTATAATGCGAAAAGACTTTTCCCCCAACCTAATACCTAGTACTATTAAATATTCTGTGGCATTACTCATGTGCTACTACTACGGAACACTACATAAAAGCCGGCTTTTCACTATGGGATATAATGTAAACTACATCTTGAGCTATATATTACATCCCCCGATTGCTGTTCACACTGTAAGATATATAGTTCAAATTTGGTTGTCCGTGGTTTCATTCAGACACTGGCTAAATACACCAATTGTGTGTAGCCATAATAAAAATAAAAAAACAACAAAAAAACTGATGGCGAGGCAGGGGGAGGCGCGGTGTCCGGGGACGTGAGGTAAAATATAAACCTTGAAATATCGCTCAGTCGGTCGAAAAAATATTTATAGCTTGGGATGTAATATATATTACAGCATAGTGTAAACGGTATCATACAAAATGTATGGTGAGCGATAAAATTTTATATCTCAATATATAATATACATTTTATTATATCCCATAGTGAAAAGCCGGCTTTAGACAAGGACATCAAGTATGTAGCAATATTTGTTTCTATGATGACATCATTCCTCGCTAGGCTGGCGAAGAAGTGTTACATAAATACATCAAATCTTAACAAAATAAATAAAAACATGCAATTATAAAACTGTTACATAAGTAAGGAAACTTACAAAAGTGATATTGAATCGTGATTTGAAGTAAGTGATTTATTTGAATTATTTTAATAATCCAGTTTTGGAATTTTATAAATATGTATATATATGTATATATATTTTTTATACCTTATAGGCTAGCGTTTGACCACTATCTCACCTGTTGGTAAGTGATGATGCAGTCAAAGATGGTAAGCAAGCTAGGCTTAGAATGAAAATTGGCTCTCAAGGATAAATTAATATAATTTAGTAGTGATCATAATCGTTGATTTGTCTGGTGCGTACATACAATGTCAGTTATCAATTACCATAGATATGTATCTGTTACCGGAAATATATGTAATCCGTCAGTGTATACAATTCCTAGGAAATGTATGTAATTCCTAAAATCGCACGGAAATGTATAAAACAAATTATACTAGACACATTTCCTAAATAGCAATCGTAAATGTAAAATATTTGAGATATCAATGGGTACGCGGGGTTAGGTTAGGTTAGGTTTTTGTTGTTTTAAAAAAATAATAGCTTGTTGTTGTTGTCTCAACGAGTGATTATTCTCATTTTAACAACGTGTTTTATTACAGAAAGCATTCTTTTTATACATTTCCTAATCCGATATTGGAATTATATACAATTCCTAGGAATTTTACACATTTCCTAGGACATTTATGTATTAAATAGTTTTTGAAACAATATTTTATACATTTCCTAAATAGCTTTGGAATTGTATAAATTTCCTAGGATTTGTATACAACTCCTAGATTTCATACATTTCCGGTAACATATCTACATAACTAGGTATTTCTAAAACTAAGTAAATAACAAGTAGCTGGTTCGTGTTCCGTGCCAAATTCGGAAGACAGCTTGGGAGAGTTGAGATAAGGGGATATTGACGGCAGTGAACGCAAATAAAAATTGACGGTAGTTCTGCACATCGTATTATCACTTTCGTGAGCCTTTCCATTCAAGCACGGTCTTATGTTAGACTTAGGGCATAATGCATAATTTTTTTAAACATTCTAATTACGTCCTTATATATAACATAATAAAAAATTTAATACAAAATGTGTTCAAAATATGCTAAAAATATTGTTTATCTACACTAATGTTATAACATTCTACTTATGTTTCCAATACTTGACTTATAATTACTACTGTTATAGCGCAGATAACAAAACACTCAATTTAAGCAATTTCACATGATGGTATAATATCCACATCGATATCGTAAAATCTCATTATAACATCAATAAAACGCGACCAATTAACCTGGCGAGCCTTATGTCAAAATCCTCATACAAGTTGTATAAAATTTTGATATTAGGCTGGCTTTTGAAAACAGTTGGGTTATACGTGAAAACTTCGTCGAAACTACTAAACTTACATACACAAAACTCTTTGGTAAGATCTTGTGCCAATTAAATAAAAAAAGAACAGCGCGCGCTCGCTCCTGATTGGCCCTGCGCGCCGCGTGCAGCTGCGCTCTCATTGGTTAGATTTTAATGGCGGCAAGTTCACTGACAATACACGTACGCGTGAATTTAATGTTTCGCAATGTGTTTTGTTTTTAAAATACAAATTAAAAGTTAAAAATGGATAGCGCCGATTATATTTGTACGCCTCCGGATATTCTAGAATTGGCAACAAAAGTAACTCACAATCTCTTGCCAGAAAAATCTAGAAAATTATATGAAAAATAATATAATAACTTTTTGGCATTTTAACTTTCAAAATTGTACCATCCAACATTTGAACAATTATTATAAATAAACTATTGTCAGCTTTTACTCTTGTTGTTTGATTAATTGCATTAGTGAAGATAAAGTAGTGTATGCAACTGCATATAACACGGGTATTAAAACACTCGTTACTATTATGAAACTCGCTGCGCTCGTTTCATAAACTCACACTCGTGTTTTAATACCCTTCATTATATGACAGTTGCATAAACTACTATTACGCACTGAAACAATATGAGGTGTTTATATTTGTGCGCCTTAGTGACGTCACAACATACCACTGCTGTCACCACAGATTAAACCGTTTTTATAGAAATTGTGTGTATTCGTACAATAGTGCATAATTTCTATCACAAAGATTTAATCTGTGATGATAGTGCAGTAATATGTTATTACGTCACTTTCTAATTGACAAGTGGTGATGTGTTCTGCAAATTAAAATTTCCCGCTCTTATTATTGTTTAACTAATTAAAGAGTAATATTTTTTTATTGTCATTATTATAGGCTAGCATTTGATAACTATCTCGCCTGTTGGTAAGTGATGATGCGGTGGAAGATGGTAGCACGCTAGGCCTAGAATGGGAACTAGCTCTCAAGGAATGCTGCCGGAACACATGGGATTTCTTAACGATGTTTTTCCTTCACCGGAGGGCCACTGAGAAAAGCGCAGATACATTTTTCGATAGAAAAATACATTGGTGCACGGCGGGGATCCTACTTACCTCTGGCGTGAAAGCCGATCGATATATCTTAACGAAATATATTTACAAAAAAAATGTTTTAGATAAAAAAACAAAACGATAATGATTCGAAAATAAATATTTTTAAGCAAATTTCAACAACATGCATATTCCATATTAACACAGTCACGTACTTCTTAAATGTGAGCATTCTTATCAATAAACTTACAAACACATGTTTGAAAACAAGTGATAAGAAAGCGTCTGGTAAACTGAAAATGATAAATGATATGGATATTACGTAATTTTTTATGGTAAAAGGACAAGCACGACGCTCACCTGATGGTAAACGAGGACGTCTACCTATTACAGATACAGCGGCATGCGAAATTCTGGCAGTCCAGAATTTGCATAAACCCTATGTCAGTTAATGTACAACTTTGCCCTAACATTGCTAGGACAATGTAAGGGCAAAGGTAGTCTTATCATGAACGAGAATCACGGTGTCATCAGCAAATATTAATAAATCCGCACCAGGCAAGAACGCACAACAACGATCATTTACATAAATGAGGAACAAAAACGGCCCTAATGTACAACCTGTGGTACTTCATAGGTGCATAGGTGCGCACACGGCGCTCTCACTGTCATGGTTTTCAACCCTAACTTTTTCTGTTCTACCCGTTAGATAGTCCTCAAACCAATCATTTAGGTTGTAACTGTTATTTTAACTATTATTATAACAATTTTATTATTATTTTTATAACTGTTATTGTAACAATTATTTACAATTAATATTATGATGTTAGTAATAAAATGCAATGCAGGTAGACATTATATTAAAGACATGAGAATCATTTGATTATAAATTTGGATAGATAGGTCAATGAAGTAAACACTAAATTGTGAGCAGTATTATTTTCAGAAACAATGGCGAAGATAGGCTGGTTTCTTTTGGCGATACTAGCAGTACCGTATGTGTGTGATGGCTCCAAGATCCTTGTCATATCTCCACTGCCAGGCAAGAGCCACGGCATCTTGGGAAGTGCACTGGTCAAACATTTGATGGATGCCGGACATGAGGTAAGTAAAAAACGTTATGTTATTTTATCTAGTTATATTGTAATACGACGAGACTTATCTTGCTAGAATCAATCACTTGATCGAAAAGAGGTAATTAAATATTAATGTTTTTAGCGCAATTAGTTTCGTGTTACAATATAACCTATAAACTTTATATATACTTGACAAGTATATAATCAAAGCCGCGAAAGTTTGAAGTTTACAGTTATATTATCTGTCTCTATCTATTAATCAAAATCCGTTGCATAGTTCAAAAGATCTAAGCACACAGACAGAAAACTGCGTCGAGTCTTTTCATCGCCGATACCACAAAGCCTAGAGAGTGCTTCCTACCTGTAATGACATACGGAGCCGAAACGTAAACACTGACGGTGCGACTGATTCACCAATTCAAAGTCGCTCAGCGAGCTATGGAAAGGGCTATGCTCGGAGTATCTCCGAAAGATCGAATTTGAAATGAAGTCATCCAACAGAGAACCAAAGTCATCGACATAGCTCACAAAGGATTAGTAAGCTGAAGTGGCAGTGGGCTGGTCACATCTGTCGCAGATTCGATAACCGCTGGGGTAGACGTGTGCTAGAGTGGAGACCACGGGTCGGTTAACGAAGCGTAGGACGGCCTACAGCTAGGTGGAGCGATGATATACGCAAGCTGGCTGGCAGCGGTTGGAAACAAGCAGCTGAAGATCGAGCTCCGTGGCGTGCCATAGGAGAGGCCTATGTCCAGCAGTGGAAAAATATTGATTGTTAATGATAATGATGATGCACAGACAGGAGAGCGTAAACAAAGTCGCTTGACTTTGTTTCAAACTATATAACTTTATGACCTGGGTATATTTTTGATTTGAGACCGTAATAGGTTATATCCTTACCTCAATCTTACAGTAAAACGTTCTAGCCCCTGATTCTCAATAATTCGAAAACTATTCGGATTAGGAAGCTTCATTTTTAATGTTGAATATTGATGAATCCGTGAGCTACTTTGTCGCGGAAACCTTTCCAATTAGAATCACTGAATTTTTCGAATTGTAATATCAAAAGAAACTGATCAGAGCATTGTGAATTGCAAAGGTCCAAGTCGAAGTAAAGGCAGTTTCCAAATCCGAATTTGCTTTCGAGTGATTGAGAATACATGCTGGAGAGATAATAGGCATAATTTTTGATCATATCTTGAGCTGATTCGCAGTAGGTATAAAAAAAATACAGTCACAAACAAATTATAAATCTAAACTTTCCTCATGAATCACTCTGTCTATTGGTGCAAACCGCATGAAAATCCGTTCAGTATTTTTTTAGTTTATCGCAAACAGACAGACGCGGCGTAGGACTTTGTTTTATTATTGTGTATATTTTTATATTTTTGTATATGAAGTGATGATATCACTAAGGTTCGGTTATTCATCCGCTTTTGGCATAATCAAATGGCCTAATTTTGTGCTGGGATTGGATTAAAACTTGAGCGTCGTTTAAAATACGGCCTCTTTTCAGGTCACATTCATCACAGCAGTAATGATGAAACCTCATCAAAATCTGCGACAAATTGATGTCACCAACAATTGGAACCTTCTTCCAGGTGTGCTGAACTATTTATCTACAAATGTTTATTCACAACATTAAAATGCATGGTTTTTGTCCATCGTCATCATCATTAACAGACAGAATTCGTCCACTGTTGGACATAGGCCTCTCCTATGGCACGCCACCAATTTTTTTCCATAGCAACATTAAATCCATGGTCCTTATTTGTTTTTATATGTTTTAGGCTTTTGTCCACTATCTCGCCAGGTGGTAAGCGATGATGTGGTCCAAGATGGTGAGCACGCTAGGCATAGAATACTCTAACTCTCAAGATCTGTGTGGTGCCGCCTGTCGGAACACCGTAGGGTTATGGCGGTACATGTTTTCTTTGATGGTGGTAAGCAAATTTTTGGTAGCAAGTCAAGCGATACATCGATATATTATGCTCTTACTACATGTGGGAACTTCTTTGTTAACTATAAAATTTTCTTTTTTTAGCGGATTTGCTCTCCATCAAAAGCATATTGAATGGAGCAATAGACGTCACCGATAATACTATGCTAAATTTCATGTTCCATTTCTTTGCAACGGAGACGCTGAACAATCCGAACGTTAAAAACTTCCTCGCAGACCAGAGCCAGCAGTTCGACCTGATCATTGCTGAGTGGATGTTTAATGAGCTCTATAGTGGGTAAGAAGAGAACATGCTCACTTTCTTTTAAATATCTGATAGGCAGGGCATTTGACCATACTCAAAAGATATAATAAGACGTCACAATGTCAAAATAGCCCAGCCGGGTTAATAAACATTTGACCTTGCAAAAATTCCCGGCAGAAATTTTGTTGCTCTAATCTATAGGTTACAGGTAGTCTAAATTGAAAATTGGGACCACTTTATTTTTTGAAATTTGTGTGGTAGATATTTTTCGAATAAAAAAAAAACTGGCTTATATATAATAAAAAGTATTTTTTTTTATTCGTCGGACTCTCTCTCGTTCGGTTCCGTACCATTTACAATATTTTATTAAATCGAGCAGAAAATACTACTATCATTTTTCGCCAGCAAAAAATCAATTTTTCTTTTCATACTTTGTGTATGAATGACGAAGTTACATATGCGCTTTTGAAAATGTGCTATATTTCAAAAACTACTGACTATATCTCGTTTAAACCAATTTTCGTCTAAAGTGTTTATTGAGATTTCCAGCATATATTTTTTTCGATTTTTATACTCTTATTTAAAAGTTAGAGGTGGGACACACATTTTACCACTTCAGAAGTGTCGTCTATCTTTCAAACGATTGGCTTTGAGAAAAAATAGTTTAGGAACCTCCAATTTCATTTTTAAAGACCAATCTATGGACAGTGGACACCCCGTACGTATAGGTTTGATGTTATTATTTTTTAGTTTCAGTTTCATGTATGGGGAGCCCCCCATAAACTTTTTTTATGATTGTATAAAAATTGGAAAGCGGTTCACAGAATACATCTACCTATCAAATTTTAACTATGTAGTCCTAACAGTTGCGGAATAAAGTGGCTGTGACATACGGACGGACGGACAGATTGGCGGACAGTAGGCGACATTTTTTTTTTTTTTTACCGAAGATAAACAAGCGTTTGACCACTATCTTGCCTGATGTTAAGTGAAGATGTGATCGACGACGTAGCACGCTTGCCTAGAAGATACCTGTTCACTCGCGATTTGAAGACCCCCCCGGATTGCACTTCACAGGAAACACAAATTCTGGCAGGGAATTCCATTCCTTTGCTGTGCGTATGATAAATGTTGATGCAAAGCGCTTTGTGCGACAGAATGGAATATCAACCAAGTATCGATGGCGTATATCTGTGCGTCTGGTAGTACGATGGTAAAAGGGGGACGGTGGAATTAATTCGTGCAGTTGGTAGGCACACTCTCCGAAATGTATCCGATAAAAGACCGATAAACTGGCGACTTTGCGGCGATGCGCTAGGCTTTGAAGCCTTTTGCTTACAAGATTTTTGTCGTTAATGAGTTTCTTGGCTCTCCTCTCAATAACTTCCAACGCCTCCAGCTGGTATTTGGCTGACCCATCCCACAGGTGAGAACAGTACTCCATACATGATCGGACTTGAGCTTGATACAAATTAAGCAGCTGTCCTGGTGTTAAGTACTGTCTCACCTTGGTCAAAACACCAAGCTTTTTTGAGGCCAATTGGGCTTTTGACTCAATATACGAGCCAAAGTTGAGTGTGGGTGTTAGCGAGATTCCAAGAAGCTCGAGGTGATCAGTTATCGGTACGGACACATTTCGGAAAGTAGGAGTCAGTTGGAACGGACTCCGTTTGGCGGAGAACAGACACGCCTGGGTCTTAGCTGGATTAAACTTGACCAGGTTGGCATCGCCACATTCGGAGACAGCCTGTAAGGACAAGTTCAAGCGCTCGACCATCGCCTCTCTATAACACTGAATTTGTGCTACACTAGTACGTGCACTGGATGTATAGCTCTCTACAACGGTGCTGTCGTCTGCATACCCAATGATACCGGGCTTTGGCAGATCGTTGATATGCAGTAGTAAAGGGTTGCAGAGAGCACCGATCCCTGAGGGACCCCGGCATTAATTGCCAATTGGCCAGAAGAGCAGCCATCAATGACTACCCATATTGACCGGTCCCTCAGAAAATTCGAAATCCAGACACATAAACCAGTGGGCAGTCCGTAGGATGGAAGCTTACTTGTAAGGCTATCGTCCCAAACCCTGTCAAAGGCTTTTGAGATATCGAGGGAAACAGCAAGCGCTTCCCCATGATCATCTATAGCCTTACTCCAAATGTGCGTGGCATACGCTTGAAGATCCCCAGTGGACCGATTTCGGCGAAACCCGTATTGTCGGTCACTGAGGAGATCGTTCGCTTCTAGGTATGCTAGGAGCCGGTGGTTCAGTACACGTTCCATAGTCTTACAGAGTATGGAAGTGACTTAAATTGGCCTATAGTTGGTAGGGCCAGTACGACTGCCTTTTTTAGGCACAGGTTGCACGGTAGCAAGCTTCCATGCTTTCGGCACTTGACCAGATGTCATGGAGAGACAAAAGAGGCGTGTCAAAACGGGAGCAAGTTCAGGCGCACAGGTCCTCAAAACTATAGCTGGAATACCATGCGGGGCGCTGGCTTTGTTCACGTCTAGATTTTGCAGTGTTTTACGAACCTCTGTCTGACGGATGCCGATTTCCGACATTTGTGTCATACATCCAGGTAGACTTGGAGGTGTCTCACCAGCAGTGTCTAGACATGAAGATTCCGCAAACAGAGAAGCAAACAAATTTGCTTTCTCTTTGGCGGTGTGAGCCAGCGCCCCATCGGGTTTTAGCAGTGGAGGAAGTGAGGGGCGACAGAAGTTCGACTCGACCGACTTAGCCAGAGACTAAAACGCTTTACTACTCGTCGAATACGAAGCTAGTTTGCGAAGCATGCATGTCATGCATATGGATGGACGAAAAATTTGGGGCGATGTGATAAATGTTCCACTTTAATAAAACAAATACACAAAAAACATAATAAACATAATTAAGAATAAAATAATAATATAATAATACAATAAAATAATAATATAATAATATAAATAATAGTTATGAATAAATTTTAATAAGTTTAAAATAATGTTTGATATTGTAATTATTTATCCCACCTTGTTTTCTCATTTCGCCACTAAACATCATGCTTGTTCAAAAGGTGGTTCGAGCCGCGGTGGGAAGTTAGCTTCCATTTATCACCACTCAGGAATCAAGTGTAGAATTAGGGTCTAAAAGTCTACGGACGAAGGCAAGTAAACAAACAAAGAGCGAAGGTCGGGCTCAGTGGTGTGTCTTGGGGTAGACCTACGTCCAGCTGTGGACTGATACAGGCAGATAATGATTATGATTATGATTTTGAAATGATAAAATAAACTTCTTGAACATAATTTAAATAGAATAATAGAATATATATATATTTTGGGAGAAGCCACCGGCTCCTGAAACACAGCTTGACTAGTTCGGGAGCCTATGGATTCAAAAAACATGTAACCAGAAATTATGTCAATAAAGATATATTGTATTTTTTTGATTATGAAGGAAAGTAACAATGACCGTCAAGTGGGTCACAACATAAATCTTATCATTGACATAGTTACTCCTTCAACTTTTACAACAGGTTTAGTGCAATCATGTCATGTCCAAAATTCTGTCTAGCCAGCCATTCTAGCCAGAATTTTGCACGATCACAGAAGCACAGATCTGTTATAGATAGACGTCATCGTTCACCATCATGCGAGCGTTGTGGTTGTCCAAGCCTGTACAAATTATACAAGATTAATATTCTTTCAGGCTAGCAGCTATCTACAATGCACCGTTCGTGTGGTTTTCAACCATTGAGCCTCATGGACAGATTCTTGCTTTAGTTGACGAGAGTCTAAATACGGCATATAACGGTTATCATGTCGACAGTATCCCACCTTTTTCATTCACTGATAGAGTAACAGAACTGTGGCTCACCTTGAGGAACTCAGTTATTAAAGACATGTAAGTATCGTCATGATATGCTAATTTTATTAAGATTAGTAAATATATATAAATATGTATGTTTCATATCTGAACTGAATATACATAATTGCTTACTGTAACTTACTATAACTTCAACTACATAATTATTTTTTTCTTATGACGTGTTTTTTAGAATTATTCGCGTCATGCAGTTTTGGGATTATAAAAAAATTATCGTGCCTCATATTGAAGCAAGGGGAAAAGTACCACCATCCTTTGAAGACTTAAAATACAACGCATCACTGGTGTTTGGAAATTCTCACGTTTCTCTAGGACAGGCTACAACGCTACCACAGATATACAAACCTATAGCAGGCTACCACATTGCTGAAAAGTCTGACCCCTTACCTGACGACCTCGAGAAAATAATGGAAAATTCTAAACATGGAGTAATTTACTTCAGTATGGGCTCTAACCTTAAAAGTAAAGATATCCCTGAAGAATTAAAGCAAGACCTCCTAAAAATCTTTGGGACACTAAAACAGACAGTGTTATGGAAATTCGAGGAAGATCTTCCAGACCTGCCCAAGAATGTCCACATATTGAAATGGGCTCCTCAACAGAGTATATTAGGTGAGAATTAAATTATACAAATTATTATTGTTTCAGTTACCAATCAATGTCATACTTGAGATTTAAAAAAATATATATATACTAGAAGTACCCCGCGGCTTCGCCCGCGTTAAAGACATAATCTTTTATTTTGTAAAAACCTTTCTATCATAAAAGACATCAAAGAAGTAAAGCCAAATCAGTTAACCAGCTTTCAAGTTATTGCGTGACTAAGGGAAATAGGGATTCATTCAAAACCCGAAAAATCATTTTTTGAGACTTTTTCACCAACCCTTTGCAAAAATCCTGCAACACGTATTAACTAATTTATTTACAGAAGTACTTTAGTAAATCTATACGTTTATATATATAATTAAAAATAATAAGTAATATCAGGGCGGATCATTTTTAGAAAATCCTTTCTAATCGAAAACCTACTTCATAACAACTATCTGCATTCTAAATTGTAGCGCAATCCGAAACAAAATTGATTTTTAGACTTGATTACCCCACTTCACTTTATTAGGGTAGCATTTTGAAAAAGTCTGAAACTCGTATTTACTTATTTATTTACAGAAGTACTTGTCTGAAATGTCGAATAAAATGACTATCCAAACTTTGAACCCCCGCTTCATCCCCTTGAAGAGAGAATTTTGAAAAATTATTTCTTACCGGATATCTAAGTCAAAATAACTATCTGCATGCCAAATTACAGCGCAATCCGAAACAATATTGATTTCAGACTTTGTTTCCGCACTTCACCCTTTTAGGGGTGGAATTTCGAAAGAGCCTGAAACACGTATTTACTTACATGTATGTATTTATGTACTTGTGTTAAGTTTCAAATATAAAAGACTATCTTAGTTTGTTTCTCCATACAAACATTTAACCCCCGTTTCATCCCCTTAAGGGGTGAATTTTGGAAAATCCTTCCTCAGTGGGAACTGACGTCGTAATAAACTAAATAAATAAATAAACTAAACTATCTGCATGCCAAATTTAAGCGGAATCCGAAACAATATTGATTTTCACACTTTGTTACCTCATTTCACCCTCTTTGGGGTGGAATTAAAAAAAACCTGAAACACGTATTTACTTATTTTTTTATTGAAGCACTCGTGTGAAAGTTTCGGACAGAAAATACTATCTAATCCTGTTTCTCCATACAAAGTTTGAACCCCCATTTCATCTTCTTAAGGGGTGAATTTCGAAAAATCCTTTCTTAATTCACCTTTACGTACTAAGACAAATGTACCCTCCAAATTTCAAGGACCAGCGGTTTAGGCTGTGCGCTGTCTGTCAGTCAGTCAGTCAGTCAGTATGTCAGAACAAAGATTCTTATAGTATTAGATAAGAGTAGATGTTGACGAAAAGCAAAGAAATAAAATTATCCACAATCTGCTCACAATAATGTCAGTATCATGATTAGCAATAGCGAACAAATGAGAAATTATGTCTTGAAGTGAGAAATTTACGATGCGAGTGACGATGAATAAACAATTAATGTGTGGTTTCAGCCCATCCTAAATGCGTTCTGTTCATCACCCACGGCGGTCTGCTATCAACCACAGAGACGGTCCACGCTGGGGTCCCAGTTATTGGCATCCCAGTCTTCGCTGACCAGTTTGCCAACGTCAATAGAGCTGTGCAAAAGGGCTTTGCAAAGAGAGTGTCGCTTTCTTTTTCCATGGCCAATGAGTTGAAGGCAGCTATTGAAGAAATCTTGGGTAATTCAAAGTAAGTATATCCAGTTTTTTTGGTGTTTATAAAATTAGTTATTAAATTTTGTAAAATGAATCGATTGGTTAAAGTGTCCACGTATGGAGGGTATGGACATTTTTTATTGAACATTTTTCAAAATTCATAAAAATGAAACTGGGGAACTCTAAACTGAACTGAAACTGAACTCTAAATAAATATAATGTTAGGCTCATAATATGTACATAGAATACCTCAATGAATTCAAAATAATTGCATGACTTGTTTAAATTTACTAAAGTAACAACTATACTTTCTAATCAAAACGAGAGGCTCAAAAAATAATATCAAATGCTTTAGCAAAGTCAACATTACATACATTTTTGAACCTGATGTATAACATAATATAAAGGAATCTTCTATGTAGTTTCACTCCGTGACTTTTCCCGCATTAAAATGTTATGTTGGAGAAATAATAATGATTTTCAACTAATTATTTTTTCCCAGGTACACCGAGAAAGTAAAGGAGCTGTCGTTGATCTACCACGACCGACCAGTGAAACCTGAAGTAGAACTAGTGCATTGGGTAGAACACGTCATCAAAACTAAAGGAGCACTGCACTTGAGATCCCCTGGACTTCATGTACCTTGGTACCAGAAGATGTATCTAGATTTAACTCTACTTATTCTAGTTATTATATTTGTAATAGTGAAATTGTTGAAAAACGTATTAGGAGCTTTATTGCCAAAGAAATTAGCAGCTAAAAAGAAAACACATTAAATAATGTATTATTGAAAAGTTTCATACGATTCAGGTGAAAGTTTTTAAAAAGTGAGTTATAAAGTAATAAATAATACGTTTTGTACTTTGATAGATGTTTTAAATTACTCCTAACTATATGTCGCAGGCAGATAGCTTTTAATTAGCCGTTCAATTAACAGCCTAGCCTCTTAACTAAACTGCCGTAGCGTTTGTTATATTAAAATTTGTGTAGCACAACAAAGCAGACCTTGATTTTTTGTAGAACAAATTTTGCTCTAGAAACATTTTCCAGGGAGGAAACGTGGGAATACATTTGTATTGAAAAGTGCACCCCGCGTTCGCTCTTAATATTTTCACTAATCTTGAAATAGTATGACTACAATGTCAAATACAGTTATGTAGGTCTTCACGATACAGGCTTGCCTAGTGTGAAGATCACAAATAATTGTCCCTTGTAACAACCCCCCCTTAAACGCTTTTTGGTTTTTAAATATTTTCTTTTGAACGCGACTATACTTGATTACTTTATAAATTATACTGAAATACTACTACTATATAATATATTAATATATGAGAATATTTAATATTGGCCATTTGTAATCGTCTAGTTAGTGGTAGGACCCATTGTGAACCGTTGGTGTAACCTAAATTCTTTTCAGGGAATCTCAAGACAATTTAATATAATAACTAAAGTCTAAATAATATAAGAAATAAGGTTTTATTATTACAAGTAATCCTAACCACAGCTACAATACTATTTGTGCTATACCGTTGCTATTTGTACTCTTTGGTGCAATTGTTACCTAGTGAAAGTGTTTGCACCATTTTCTCTAATTAATACTATTCAGTGTAAATATGCTATTATTAGTACTAGTAACCCTAAATATTACTGTTGGTACTTTTTGGTACAACTGTTACCTAGTGAATTTCTGAGTACCAATTATTTATCTAATACTAATTTGTACAAATACACCATTATGAGTACTAATTTGTGTTGTATTATTATTAGTACTATAACACCACATTATAGAATACAACTGAACACTGAGTAATATTTTACAACCTGTGTCAACATTATACCTAAAGATCTTAATGATATTACATTTTAGAAACATACATAAAAATATGAAATTAGTATTTTCTCTGGATAATCTCTTGCATTCACGTCTTGAATTCTTAATTTTATTTTATTATACTTTCTTTGGGACTTCGATAGATTTTAACTTGATGATCTTTCTTTGTCAATTTCTTTGATATTTTTATTGACAAAGTTATTGATCATGTAAATAAGATTTAGTATAAACATTTTAGTATGTACAATAACAAAAGAGAGGAGAACAAAAGTATGATAAATAAATACATGTATATATAAAAATATATCTGATTTAATACTTTTAAAGGGAGGACAGTCTATGGGGTGTTTTTTAAACAGCATGTACCATGGATGGTTGGATCGGCGCGCCACCATTCGCTACCGAGCTATGGCATTCATCCTGAATTACTTGGGTAGCCCCTACTTGATCTAGTATCAAGCAACCATCCATGGAGGACCACCACTGCGCATGAGATGACATGACCTATATTTCATAATCGAAGTATCGACGAGAAATGAGGTTTAGTAGCTTAGCAAAATTACCTGCATTTCATTATCGAAACATCAACCAGAAACGAGGTTAAGCCCCATGGTGATGTCTACAGTAAGTCAAAAGTCAGTAGTACAAAAGTAATACATTTAATTAAATTTAACGTCTTAAATTGTATGTCAGTACTGAGTCACAACTAAAGTGAGAGGACATAATCTTTTATCAAAGAGAATAGTACATGTATGTCTGTTAGTCAGCCTACATACTCATCCACTCCAGCTTAATTTAGCTTGGGAACATTCGCTTGCTCGAACAACAGAGTTGCCTTGGATGGTTAGAAGGTCTCTGTCTATTAATCGAGCACAACATCCATCACCACCTGTTTCATTTAGATATTACTCTCTCTAGCTACTTAAGAGTGAGTAGTATCTTAGCTACCCTGCCTACACTACCTACTATAGAATTTCCTATCTATCTCCTATCAACCTATCCTATCATTCCTACTAACCCATACTGGGTCTATCCAACTCTATCTATACTAAATCCTATCCTGAACCGCAAAGTATATTTCCAACAAAGGAATGACTCAATGAGCCAGGTAAATTGTAGTTAATATTGTGGTTAATGAAGATAATTACTGAAGCAACCCAGTAGGCTAGGTTCGCCAGCATTTTAGTTAAATTATTTCTCCACTCCGGAAAGACCCAGCGGTCCAAGATCACTTTATTGACGTAGTTGGTGATGATGTCGTTGCGTGATCATCTATGTTAAATGCTAGAGAAGACTCTGGCTATTCATTCAGCTTACAAGTCTCCCCAGGGTTGGGCCACCCGTAGCATAACACAGAATCTCACGGTCCCCTCAGGGAAGGTAATTCTCGAACATGTAGTAAAAGTGATTCTTTTCTCACTGAATTATTCCGCAGAATATGTAAATTTGAAGACACGTTGCGTGGTTGTCTATGTCACGAACTAGAGAAGACTCTGGCTATTCTTTTAGCTTACAAGTCTCCCCAGGGTTGGGCCACCCGTAGTGTGACATAAACTTCCACGATCCCCGCAGGGAAAATAAATCTCGAACAGGTAACAGGCGAATCCACGCCAAATGAGCAGCTTCAATAAAACACATGTGTCCCGTAGGAAACGAAATCTCGAACATAATTAGTAAATAAATCCTTCTCACTAAGTCATTCCAATGAGTCGGGTACGTTGTTTTTAAATATGCTGATGCATAGTAATTTATGTCGATGATATTGGGTAAGTCAACATGACATTATATCCGCATGTTTTGTATATCCCGTAGGAAAGAAAATCTCGAACATATTAATTATTAAACTTTTCCACCAAATTACTTCAGCGATGCAGGTACATAAAATTATATTAAATTATTTCACGGTTGGTATAAGAAAATTATTATCATCGTTCACGTACACATAAACAATTAATGTCCTGAAATAAATTTATTATTATTACAATATTCCGCTTCAAATTCATCATCAAAACCATCAACATCAACCATCAGATTACACAGTTGGTAAAGAAAATTACTATAGTTCACGTACACATAAATCAATAATATCCTGAAATAAATGAATTATTATAATAATACTCCGTTATTAACTTCATCACTAACATTAACTAATTTCTGTCCACAGTTGAACACAGACCCAATGAACACTCTCTCCAACAGGTTTAAGGTCTATAGAACACTTAGCACAACACTGCAACTCCCACAACCACCTTCGGACCGATTCGGATAAAATGTTATATAATTGTCCCAACGTGAGCAAAGTCACGGGACGCAGCTAGCTTCCTTAGCCATATTAAAATAAACATAATTATTATATATTTACAAGTAAATGATTTCATAAATCTATTTCAAGTACGAAATACCCCGATTTGGATGAAAAGTTATATAACAATAACAATAACACATTGAATAAGTAATATTAAAATGGAATAATAAACCAAATACAAAATCCTACAAATAAATATATAAATATTTAGAAATGTATCTTTTAACCATTTCTCTTAGTATAAAAGTTGTCACAAATCCATCAGATAAATTTGCCACAGGTTTAGGTACGATCTGATTTCATCAGATGTTGTCTGGACCAATTCGGATAAAATGCTACTTAGTTGTTTCAACATGAGCAAAGTCACGGGACGCAGCTAGCTTTCTTAATCATATTAAAATAAATTATACAATGCTAAATTCCAGTTCCTTTCTGTCAGACATCCACCCGACAGACATATTAAAATAACTAATATCAAAATGGAACGATAAACCTAATACAAAATCCTACAATTTTAAGTTCCTGGATGTCCGTCTTGCACTAAACCACCATTTCAGAATATCTAATAATTAGTAATGGCTACCATAATATACTTATTTATTTTACATGCAATTAACTGATTATATGATTAATATTGTTAAATTTAGACCTGATGGTAATAAGAGATCTATAGAATTTATATTTCCTATAATTCTCCTTATACATATTTAGAAATCTATCTTTTAACCATTTCTTTTGATATAAAAGTTGTCAAAATCAGTCAGATAAGTTTGCCATTGGTATAAGTACAAGTTCATCATCCACGTATCTCTTTTTCCATTTCACTCTAAACATTCATATAAACATCACATATTGTGGCGTCAAACCTAATACTGCCTTTAGTTAATACAGGCAAGTATAATCTTCCTGTGATGCATATAATATTTTACATGTATATATTCAATTAAATCTGATTTCACTGAATTGAGATAATTAAATAGCGATCAGCCACAACTATAGAATTTAAGTAAACTAAGATTTCAAGTACTAGATGTCATAATATAGTATTGAAAGCCAACTAGTTCCCACATGCACTTGACCATAATTTCAAAGTGTAATATTTAGTAAGAAAACTATCTACAAGGAGATAAAATGTATTATTTTTACTTTGTAATTGTATCTTCTTAAATTTATTAGTTAATACCAACCAATAAAATGTCAGTCAATTATGACTTTCTATTTTTAAATTTAGATCTTATAATAATAGTAAAAAAACCTAGAATTAAGATAAGAAATTGAATATGTGCATAATAATTAGGATAGTTAAAAAACCAAGACAGCCGACCTCCACGCCCCGCGAGACAGCCCCAGCAGCAAGTTTTGGATGTTCACAACTGACGAAGCAATCGCACAACATACACACAAAAAACATACAGACAAACTGAGAACCTCCTTCCTTTTGGAAGTCGGTTGAAAAGGCATCGTGAACCATCAGTGCTCTGTCCAAACAATTATTGGGGATTGAAAGCATTACAAAGACACTTCTGTTTACCATCAGCAAGTAACTGGCAAACCAGCTTCTTGTTTTGTAGCTGAGCTTCACGCTTAATATTATATTGAACCGTAAAACCGCTTGAAATCGGGCACTATCCCATTACAATAATCATTTAAATAGATAATCTAAACGCGTTACAGTGACATCTTCTCATGTTATTGGAAAAGCCCACAATGCAGCTTTCTTATTAATAGATAAATGGATACTCCCTGACTTCCTTGGCTTCTTACTGCTCCGCTTTTTCACAATTTTAACACCTTTTAGCACATAAAAACTTCAAAATAACACTACACGTCCAGTAACATCTTGCTCTTTTTTCTCCAGTCCCCAAAAGTGACCCCAAGCTTCCCTCCCAAAAGTCCAGTTCCCTGCATTTTAGCGGCAAAATCCCCTTTTTACGCGGCAAATTTCGTTCGTTTTTCAAAAGCAGCCATAAACTAAGAAAAATACTAAATAAAAATCCAAGAAAATCCCGCGCTCCTCCCAAAACAAAACAACAATCCCTGTCATTCTGACCAGTGACAGCTCCTCCTGACACTGGCAGTTTATGTAATCTAGCTTTTTTTTAACTCTGCACAGTGGCTTCGCACCTGACCTATATAGCCCCAAGTGTTGTTTTGTCTGACCCAAATATTTAATCAAATACTAAATGAGAACGATCTTATTTATGAATTATTTTGAATATAAACATAGTACATCATTAAAATCAATATAAATTCGAAATATCACCTCATAAACCTGAACCAATCTCAATAAATCGTAGAGCTCGAAATCCGTTCTGTTACACCCTGTTGTTTAAATAAATCGGCCTTAGATCTAATTATTGAAGTACCTAATACCGCGTTATGACCGTATTACTATTTGTATTAATTATGTTCTATTGCTGTAAATAAAGCATTTTTCATTTTTTCATTTCAATCAAAACCTATAGTAGGGCACTTACTAATACACCGATTGACCTAAAATTTGGAAAAAAAAATTGGTAAGAAGTAAAGTCTTGAGCCACTCATATTGAAATGAATCTGAAAACCGTAAATATGTAGTAGAATAACAAAGAAAAAGTGTAGTATTTACTATCACAAACTTATTATTTGCGGTTGGTGCAATACATTTTGTATGGATTGAAATGCAAGGTTAAGTTTGTCCTTTAACCTAGTTTGACAAATTTTTACGGAAGCCTCGGTACGTTAGTCCAGCCCGCACTTGACCGGTTTTGCTCACGAGCACTTTCTCTTGTCCTCGATTCGTTTATTACAGATCATGTCTCTTGTCCTCGATTCGTTTATTACAGATCATGCTCCTATCATTCTTTACCTGGAATATACTGGGATAAAGACTGGAAAAAAGAGCCAAAAATGAGTCTTGAATATGCCAAACATAGTCAAATTACTTGCACAATATGCTTTTTACTTCTTTTTATACATATTTAGATCCTAATAAAGCAGCTGATCACCTTATATCTATCATAACTACAATAATCCATGAAAATTCTAAGATTCACGTCGTTTCCAGAAAAAATAAAATTATTAAACCATGGGTAACAGTTGGCATTTTGAAATGTATTAAACACCGTGATAGATTGCACAAACAAGTTAGAAAAAACCCTAATAACCTTGTATTAAGAATTATTTATAATAGATAACGTAATTACTGTACAAAACAACTACGTAAACTAAAGAAGGAGTATGAACGACAACAATTTGCTTAGTACAAACATGATCCTAAAAAAACCTGGGATATAATTAAAAAAGTCGCTAATATAAAAAGTAATTCCTCAACAGCTGATGATCTTTTGAAAATAGCTGGTGATCCCGAAGTCTCAGTAAATACCATTAACAAATTGTTTATCAATATCGGAAGGGACTTAGCTAATAAAATACACACTGACCCTCAATTATATTTAACCTTAAATTTTAATGGAACGGTAGTTGAGAATTCAATAGTACTTCTGCCTACGGACAATGATGAGATTGACAAAATTATAATGGAATTGCGTAGTGATTGTGCCACTAGATGGGATGAAATTACTTCTAAAGTTGTAAAATATGCACGCTCTTCACTTAACCTCCCATAACACATCTTTTGAATCTCTGCATCACTAATAAAGTGTTGCCAAACTCTTTCAGAAAGGCTCTTGTACATCCTGTCTTTAAGAATGGGGATAGAAACTGTGTAAATAATTATAAGCCAATTTCAGTACACTCCACGTTTTCAAAAATCTTTGAGAAAATCCTAAATAAGAGACTCATTAATTTTCTAGGTAAGTATCATATTTTATCAACTAACCAATATGGCTTTAGAAAATATAGGTCTACTGAGGATGCTGTCCTAGATCTAATAAATGATAATGTACAGCTCCTAGACCAAAAACAAAAGGCTCTTTGTATATTTTTGGATTTATCTAAGGCATTTGACACTGTTTCTATCCCAATGCTTTTAAGAGACATCGAGAATGTTGGGATTCGAGGCATGACATTAAAAATATTTGAGGATTATCTGTATGAGCGGAGGCAACGTGTTAAGATCAATGAATACATCAGCTCAGACGAATTCACTACAGTTGTAGTGTAGAGTACCTCAGGGCAGCGTGCTTGGCCCGACGTTATTTCTATTATACATCAACTAGCTGTTACCCGCGGCTTCGCCCGCGTTATTTGAGTCTTTATGACCTTTGAGGTCAAGATCGACGATCTCTTAGGCCAAGTCACCATAGATAACCCTAAAATCGAACTCAATATCCTCTATAGTTAAAATCAGTAATCATTTTGGTTAGGTCTACGAAGTTGTGCTGTTTAAATATTTGACTCAACACAAAAGTTCATGAAACATTTCTTACAAAGAAAATAAGGTATATAGAGAGAGAAAGAATAGCTGCGCGAGCGTAGCGAGCGCTATCATTGCGCTAGCGAACATTTTTTATGACTTTTTATGACCCTGACAGTTTTATGACCTAACAATCACCTCACTATAGATGACTCCTAGGTCGAACTCGATATCGTCTATTGTTAAAGTCATTAATCATTACTTGGTAAACCTAACTAAGGTTTACCAAGTTTTGCTGTTTAAGTATTTGAGTCAATCTATTGTATGAGGCTGTTAAAACACGCTATTATACGTTATATAGCGTTATAACTGCGCGAGCGAAGCGAGAGCGAACATTTTTTTATGCCTTTTTATGACCCTGAAAGTTTTTATGACCTACTAAGTCAACACCGATGACACTAAGGTTAAACTTGATATCCGCTTATTTTAAGGTTAATAATCATTACGATTACAAAAAGTTGTACTGTTTTAATTTATGACTCGTTTTGATGCACGGGCTATTAATATTCAAAAGTTGCTGAAATATTACCTACAAAATAGATAAAACAAATGCTTGCGCGATCGTAGCGAGCGCGAAAAAGTTTTACAACTTTTTATTACCCTGACAGTTTTTATGACCTACTAATTCAACACCGATGACCGATGACCCTAAGGTTAAACTTGATATCCACTTAATTATACTGTATTACGGGACTTATCGCGCTAAAAACATAATTTTATTTTCCTCGACGTTTCGACCAAGTTGCATTGACCGTGGTCACGAGAAGACTGAAGTTGTGGGTATCAGCATTGTTTTGATTGAGAGTAGTTTGAAACAACCCTCAATTGATCTTGATCGGAGATGCTATTGCCGGAGTTGTCAGTATTGTGTGTCGCAATGGCAACTCAGATGGAGAGAGGACAGCCTGGCAACCCTGGCGCTGCTAGCAGCATAGTACTAAGCTCTATACAGTCCGGCAAGTATAACTTGGCGCGGCTGTGCGCCACTGTGCTTTTACTTTGTACTTTAATAACAGTTTCTCTTAAACCACTTTTAATTACTTTTCGCATTATTGAACTATTTTATTGTAGCAGATATATCAACAATAATGTTGCGGTAATCTCTCAATTAATAATATAATTAATAATTGTCTCGGAATTAGTTCCAAAAACCACCACCGCCAAGTTATACTTGTCGGTCTGTAAATATTTAATCGTGAAAAACTAGCAAACAGAACAGAGCAGAGAAACTAGCACTGAAAAGCAGTTAACGGCGTAAAAACATCGAGGAAACTAACCCGCAACCCTTTCAACAGTAAGAAACCATAACGGTGAGCCTATTTTAGTGTCGAATTTCACTTTATAAATCATCACCTGCATAACCGTTACACAATTTCAAAGGGGATTTACCTATTATTTTGTGTTTTGGCAACTAATCTAATACTAAAAGAATCTTTATCCTGACATACTGACTCACTGGCAGTCAACGCACAGCCTAAACCGCTGGTCGTAGGGACTTGAAATTTGGAGGGTACATTTGTCTTAGTACGTAGAGGTGTACTAAGAAAAGATTTTTCAAAATTCACCCCTTGAGGAGATGAAATGGGGTTTCAAAGTTTGTATGGAGAAACAATATTAGATCGTCTTTTCTATCCGAAACTTCACACAAGTGCTTCAGTAAAAAAATAAGTAAATACGTGTTGCAGGTTTTTTTGAAATTCCACCTCTAAGAGGGTGAAATGGGGTAACAAAGTGTGAAAATCAATATTTTTGCGGATTGCGCTAAAACTTGGCATGCAGATAATGATTACAACGTTAGTTACCTTTGAAAAAGGATTTTTCAAATTTCACCCCTGAAGGGGATGAAACGGGGGTTGAAAGTTTCTATGGAGAAACATTATTAGATAGTCTTTTCTATTCGAAACTTCACACAAGTGCTTCAGGACATAAGTAAATACGTGGTTTAGGTTTTTTCGCAATTCCACCCCTTAGAGGGTGAAATGAGGTAACAAAGTCTGAAAATCAATATTGTTTCGGATGGCGCTGAAATTTGGCATGCAGATAGTTAGCAACCCTGAAGGGGATGAAAAGGGGGTTCAAAGTTTGTATGGAAAAACAAGATTAGATAGTATTTTCTATTCGAAACTTCATACAAGTGCGGATTGCGCTGAAATTTGGCATGCAGATAGTTATTACGACGTTAGTTCCCTCTGAGAAAGGATTTTCCAAAATTCACCCCTGAAAGGAATGAAACGGGGTTCAAAGTTTGTATGGAAAAACAAGATTAGATAGTCTTTTCTGTCCGAAACTTCACATAAGTGCTTCAGTAAAAAAATAAGTAAATACGTGTTTCAGGTTTTTTTGAAATTCCAGTTGCAATGGGGTAACAAAGTGTGAAAATCAATATTGTCTCGGATTACGCTGAAATTTGGCATGTAGATAGTTATTACGACGTTAGTTCTCTCTGAGAAAGGATTTTCCGAAATTCACCCCTGAAGGGGATGAAACGGGGGTTCAAAGTTTGAATGGCAAAACAAGATTAGATAGTCTATATTCGAAACTTCATACAAGTGCTCCAGTAAAAAATAAGTAAATACATGATTCATGGTTTTTTAAATTCCACCCCTAAGAGGGTGAAATGGGGTAACAAAGTGTGAAAATCAATATTGTTTCGGATTTCGCTGAAATTTAGCATGCAGATAGTTATTATGACGTTAGTTCCCTCTGAGAAAGGATTTTCCAAAATTCCCCCCTGGAGGGGATGAAACGGGGGTTCAAAGTTTGTATGGAAAAACAATATTAGACAGTCTTTTATATTCGAAATTTAACATAAGTACTTAAGTAAGTAAATACGTGTTTCAGGCTTTTTCGAAATTCCACCCCTAAAAGGGTGAAGTGGGGTAACAAAGTCTGGAATCAATATTGTTTCGGATTACGCTGAAAATTGGCATGTAGATAGTTATTACGACGTTAGTTCTCTCTGAGAAAGGATTTTCCGAAATTCACCCCTGAAGGGGATGAAACGGGGGTTCGAAGTTTGAATGGCAAAACAAGATTAGATAGTCTATATTCGAAACTTCATACAAGTGCTACAGTAAAAAATAAGTAAATACATGATTCATGGTTTTTTAAATTCCACCCCTAAGAGGGTGAAATGGGGTAACAAAGTGTGAAAATCAATATTGTTTCGGATTTCGCTGAAATTTAGCATGCAGATAGTTATTATGACGTTAGTTCCCTCTGAGAAAGGATTTTCCAAAATTCCCCCCTGGAGGGGATGAAACGGGGGTTCAAAGTTTGTATGGAAAAACAATATTAGACAGTCTTTTATATTCGAAATTTAACATAAGTACTTAAGTAAGTAAATACGTGTTTCAGGCTTTTTCGAAATTCCACCCCTAAAAGGGTGAAGTGGGGTAACAAAGTCTGGAATCAATATTGTTTCGGATTGCGCTGAAATTTGGCATGCAGATAGTTATTTTGACTTAGGTATCCGCTAAGAAAGACATTTTCATAATACACTCTTTAAGGGGATGAAGCGGGGGTTCAAAGTTTGGATAGTCGTTTTATTCGACATTTCACACAAGTACTTCTGTTAATAAATAAGTAAATACGAGTTACAGACTTTTTCAAAATGCCACCCTAAGAGGATAAACTGGGGTAACAAAGTCTAAAAATCAATATTGTTTCGGATTGAGCTGAAATTCAGAATGCAGATAGTTATTATGACGTAGATATCCGCTCAGAAATGATTTTCTGAAAATTCCTCCCGGATACGGAACGGGGATTCAAAGTTTGTATGGCGTAACAAGATGGGATAAAGTACGTGTTGTAGGATTTTTCTAAATGGGGTAGGTAACAAAGTCTGTAAATTTAGATTTTTAGGCTTTTATAAATATGAATCCCGAATTGCCTTAGTCACGCGATAACATGAAAACGGGTGAACCGATTTGGCTAATTCTTATTTTATGTGTTTAATGATCGTTTAAGAATCGTTTTTACAAAAGAAAAGTTTTAAGTAAATAAAAGGTTTTAACGCGGGCGAAGCCGCGGGACACTTCTTGTTCAGTATAAAAACCCCCGAATTAATTCACTCGACACTCGTCAAAATTTGACGTAACACATATGCCAATGACGGGTTGTTTTTGACAGTGACACTTGTTAATTCTATCATCTGACAACTGACAAATGACATTGCGTTTATTCAAAAAGAGTAATTATAGGCCAATATATCTTAAAAATAAACTGGCCAAGTGCAAATCGGACTCGCACTCGTAGGGTTTCGTACCACACACTACAGTATTTTATAAGATCGAGCAAAAAGTAACTTTTATTTTTACTTAACTATTCCGGTTTTAGTATTTGTTAGGGTTCCGTAGTCCTGACAAGGAACCCTTATAATTTGGTCATGTCCGTCTGTCTGTCCGAGGTTTTGCTAAGAGACCGTTAATACTAGAAAACTGTAATTTTGTGGGAGTATGTATATATTAAGCCGACAAAGTGCTGAAATAAAATTGTGAAAAAATTTTTTTTTAGGGTAGCTGAGAAATGGGTATATGAGAAATGGGGATGCATTTTTTTTTCATCGTCTACCCCATCGTGTGGGATATCCTTGAATAGGTCTTTTAAAATGACTTCCATTTACGAAATATTGAACTTTAAAGTGCAAAATTTTGTTCCAGTAGGGCGTCCCCCTCTCTAAAAGTTAAACTACTGGCTTAAAAAATCTGAAAAAAATCGTCATAATAGCGCATTTCATGAACTTTAAAGGAAAATTATGGCGGTTGAGATAACTTTATTAGTTTAGCAGTAATAGTCGTTGAACTTGGGTGTTGGATATATTTGTACCAAATACAAAATCCTTAGAATAAATCCTTTAAAGTGACAAAGAC
The DNA here is from genome assembly GCA_954871355.1 of Cabera pusaria. Lineage (NCBI taxonomy): Eukaryota > Metazoa > Arthropoda > Insecta > Lepidoptera > Geometridae > Cabera > Cabera pusaria. Next base: position 16,283,265 of record OX940905.1, read on the forward strand.
GGAGTACCTAGTTGCTTGTTTATAACGGGTAAAGACTTGCATTGAATAACAGACTACTACGGAACCCTACACTGCGCGTAGCCCGACACGCACTTGGCCGGTTATTGTTATAGCGACAACAGAAATACATCATCTGTGAAAATCTCAACTATCTGACTATCACGGTTCATGAGATACAGCCTGGTGACAGACGGACAGACAGATAGACAGACAGGCGGACAGCGGAGTCTTAGTAATAGGGTGCCGTTTTACCCTTTGGGTACGAAACCATACAATGTGCATTTTTCGTACTCTTTAAGAAATCAATGTTGAAGTCTCCTACTACCTATCTTACTTTAGTTTCCATAGTGAGTTGATGAAGCAGCACTTGAAATTTCAATAAGAATTCGTGAATACGGAACCCTAAAAAGTATCTAAAGCTACCAAGAAAACTATGCAGATTTTTTAGGGTTCCGTACCTAAAAGAAAATAAGGAACCCTTATAGGATCACTTTATTGTCCGTCTGTCCGTCTGTCCGTCTGTCAATACCCTTTATCTCCGGAATGCGTAGAGTAAAGTAAAGTAATTTTTATTGCATATCTGTTAGTACATGATTATGGGTGACAGTATAATAACAACTTATGAGCTAATAACAGTTTACCCGTGTCGGGTGTGCAATATTATAACATTGGTTAAATAATAATTAATTCAATATTATTAGAATTTAATATGTACAAATTATTTAAACATAGTAACGAACATTGACAACAATACATTAGATTAATTAATTAATTTATAAATAAAATAATGTGCATGCATTACAATTTATAATTAAATCATTTTATTTTAAAACTAAGAAATTCTTGTATAGAATAAAACACATTTTCGATCAGTCATGCCTTTAGTCGTTTTTTAAATACATTTCCATTTAGTTGTTTGATACACAGAGGCAGGTGATTATACAGAATTATTCCTGTTATACAGTGTGGAAATTAAACTCAGGCCCTGGAGGGAAACTACTTTAAATCCTTAAGCTAGCTCATTTTACTTAAAGGAGACATTCCTTTATATTTGAAAAGAAACAAATCCGCATTAAAAGATATTTTAAAACTAGCTTGCTTCGCCCGGGACTCGAACCAACTAAAATTAAAAAAAATAAACACTATTTATTTTATTATACTAATCGGTAGTATTAATATTCAGGATAAAGTTTCTCTAAAAAATGTTTGGTTACTGTTCACTTTTAACAAGTAAAAGACACGTAATATTCTGTTATCTCTCCAACACTCAAAGACTTCGTATGAAGTACACGCTTGCTAATTTATCGTTAAGTACCTTGTTGAAATCTTCGATAAGAAAATTGTTCAATGGTGGTAATACCTCTATGCACATTTCCTTCTTACATGATCCGAGGCGTTCAGTGGAGAAGTTTAAAAATGGAACGTTTGACTTTGTTTGCAATGCGGGACAATAATTTTAAAATTCGAACGATTTTTATCAACAGATTTTATTTAAGTAGTGTTGCTTTCCTTACGTAAATAAATTATCTCATAATGGCGTATCAAGAACAATTCGAGTTACTTTGTTTGCAACAAGAGCTACGATTTAGCTCTGCAGTGGTATCGCGAGAAGTATCCAGACAGAGAACTACCATCTAGAAAAGTTTTGTCTCGAATTGTGAATAATTTACTGACCGTTGGAAGTTTTAAAAAGAAGACTGGACGCCCACAGTAACAAAATTTGGACTATAGCGATGTTGAGTTAAACATTTTGACATACTTCGAGTGTTACCCGAAGGCTTCAAGCAGGGAAGCTGCTCAAGAGATAGGCATCAACCATACTAGTATACTTAAAGTTCTGAAAAAATACAAATACAAATGTTATCGTGATGGGCGATTGGTGCAGAAACTACATCCCGGAGATAGTGACAGGAGATTACAGTTTTGTGAAAATATTCAAACAGAAATAGCCCGCAACCCAAATTTCTTGGACTGTATTGTATGGTCTGACGAAACAAATTTTAGTAATAATGGAATGTATAACAGACATAACAATCATTATTGGTCTCGTCAAAATCCATTCCGTGTCCGTGAAACGAACAATCAGGTCAGATTTTCGTTTAATGTTTGGTGTGGAATCAAAAGTAACATGGTTGTTTTGATGCATGTGCATCAATCGTAGTTTCGTTAATGTTCATCAATCGTTTAATGTTCGTAAATGTTTACGAAGGACATCTGAATGCAGCAAAATACATTGAAATATTGGAGCTTTTACAAAATCAATTAAACCTTCTGCCAGAAGAGGAACGAAATAATATCATTTTTCCACAAGATGGTGCACCTGCCCACAACAGCAGAATTGCCAGGGCATACCTTAATGAAAATTTCAATGCCTGGATAGGTACAAACGGGACGATTAGATGGCCTGCAAGAAGTCCAGACCTGACGCCCATGGACTTCTTTTTATGGGGTCATGTAAAAAATGTTGTTTATGAAACTTGCTATGAAACCGTTCAAGAGCTAAGGATTGCGATAGAAAATGTTATTAGGGGCATACACCACAACACTTTGCTGAAGACTACAAGAAATGAATTTCAACGGCGACTAATGTTGTGTAGCCGGAACGACGGGGCTCATTTCGAACAATTTATCAGTTAAATAATTTAAGTGTTACAAAATTGATAGTAAAATAAAGTTGATGTTAGATTTAACGATTATTTTTATTTTTAAGACCTGATGTTTGTTAGAGAAACTTTATCCTGAATATTAATACTACCGATTAGTATATTAAAATAAAGAGTGTTTATTTTTTTTAATTTTAGTTGGTGCGAGTCCCGTGCGAAGCAAGCGAGTTTTAAAAAATCTTTTAATGCAGATTAGTTTCTTTTCAAAAATAAAGGAATGTCTCCTTTAAGTAAAATGAGCTAGCTTAAGGATTTAAAGTAGTTTCCCTCCAGGGCCTAAGTTTAATTTCCACACTGTATAAGAACTTTTTACAAGCTTTTATTTAACTTGCAATGTATGTATGTATGTATGTCACTATGTATGTTCGGGTGGAAACTTGGAAGCTAAATTAGACCCACTTCTCGATGTCCGATTGGACTCAAATTGGGTGTACTTATGTATCTTCGGTGACAATACAATAATATGGTACCATGGAGCTGGTCTGATGATGGAGACGGAAGGTGGCCACGGCATCTCAGTGATAAAACAACGTAACCCCACCGAGTTTGAGCTCGATTGATTTGTCTTGAAGAGAACTTTACGCCTAGATGATATCCAGGGTCTGATGATGAAGTTGGAAGGTGGCCACGGCATCTCTGTGATAAATCAACATAATCCTACCGAGTTTGGGCTCGATTGATTTGTCTTGAAGATAACTTTTCACCTAGATGATATCCAGGGTCTGATGATGAAGCTGGAAGGTGGCCACGGCATCTCTGTGATAAATCAACATAATCCTACCGAGTTTGCGCTCGATTGATTTGTCTTGAAGATAACTTTTCACCTAGATGATATCCAGGGTCTGATGATGAAGCTGGAAGGTGGCCACGGCATCTCTGTGATAAATTAACGTAACTCTACCGAATTTGGGCTCGATTGATTTGTCTTTAAGAGAACTTTGCACCTAGATAATATCCAGGGTCTGATGATAAAGCTGGAAGGTGGCCACGGCATCTCTGTGATAGATCAACGTAACTCTACCAAGTTTAGGCTCGATTGATTCGTTTTGAAGAGAACGTTTCACCTAGATGATATTCATGGTCTGATGATGAAGCTGGAAGGTGGCCACGGCATCTCTGTGATAAATCAATGTAACTCTACCGAGTATGGGCTCGATTGATTCGTCTTGAAGATAACTTAACACCTAGATAATTAATATCCAGGGTCTGATGATGAAGCTGGAAGGCAGCTACGGAATATCTGTGATAAAAAACAAAACACTACCGAGTTTGGGCTCGATTGATTTGTATTGAAGATAACTTTACACCTAGATGATATTTAGCGACTGGTGATGAAGCTGGAAGGTGGCCACGGCATCTCTGTGCTAAAATAACGTAACCCCAATGAATTTGGGATCAAATGATTCGTCTTGAGGAGCACTTTACACTTAAATGATAGCCAGGATCTGATGATGAAGCTGTAAGGTAATCATGGCATTTCTGTTATAAAGCAACATAGCCCCACCGAGTCGAATGATTTTCCTTTTAGAGCACTTTACCCATAATTACATCAAATATCCGTGGAATATTTTAAAACATCATGTCTTCTCTTAAATACTTAGGTAGTAGGTAGGTAGTCGGTATCTATACCTACCTACTAAAAAGTTACAAATAAAATATAAGTAAAAAATATTTTTATAAACAAGCTTTTATCTGGGACAATGAATGACAACTAAAATGTTAAAAATAAATTCTAGTGTTTGGCGTGTAGGTACTAACCTATATTTTTAAAAGCTTGAGGCACTGAAGTATAGTAATTGCCTAGCCTGAAAAACGGGTAGTGCTTACCTACACGCCAGTACTTACACGCCAAATAGTTACTAGAATTTATTTTTAACATTTTAGTTGTCATTCATTGTCCCAGATAAAAGCTTGTTTTTAAAAATATTTTTTACTTATAATTTATTTTATACATATTATTATTTACTTTTGGGAATCGCAAATTTTTTGAATATTGACTACGCAAGTTTTGGCGAGTATCAGCCTTTAGTTCATAATAATGCATATTATTTTTGACAAACAAACAAAGCTCTAGAATGAATATTCCTGCCAGAGTCAACAAACCCTTATCTTTAAAAACTTGTCTTAGTGAATAATCGTTGTACATTCTGTAGATTATACGCAAACACTTCTTTTGAAGAATAAAAGTTTACACCATTATTTAATAATGGATAGACATATCCGAAATAGGCTTTACGGGCTACATCTTCCGAGGTTGATTCTACCAATATAGATAACATATAACAATAGGAAGATATTTTGGAATTAATTTTGTTTATATGAGACTTCCTATTTAGGTGGGTGTCAATTGTTTAGAGGTATAACGTTGAAACTTATACTTAATACTTGGGTCTACGGTATCTTTTAGCTGTAAAAAAAAATAAAACCTGCAAGTCAACACGATCAAAAGATATGACCGTTTATGTCGCATATCTTGCGATTTCACAAGGGAATCAAAACCTATAAGGTACTTCCCGTTGATCTAGAATCATGAAATTTGGCGAAGAGTAAGGTGAACCACTTGTATAGGAATAAATCTGAAAACCGTAAATATGCAGTTTCATAACAAAAAAAAGTTAAATTACTATTACAAACTTATTATTTGCGGTTGGTGCAGTACATTTTCTATGGATCGAACTGCAAAATTAAGTTTGTCCTTTTACCTAGTTTGACAATTTTTTACGGAAGTCTCGGTGCGCGAGTCCTTCTCGCACTTGACCGGTTTTTTAACATGTGATAAGCAAGAGTTTGACCACTATCTTACCTAGTGCTAAGTGACGATGCGATGACGATGATATTTTGACGTACACCGTAAGTAAAGTACTAAGGGTAACGCGACGCGACGCGACGAGACGCGACGTGACGCGACGTCACGATGATTCTGGTTACGCACGGCGCAGCGGGAAGCCGCGTGATAAAAAATTGAACTTTATTAACTACACAATAAGACACATATTTCGCGCCGCGCGCGCAGCCTGAAGCCGAATTAACTCTACGTTTGTATCTTTTTGAGTAGTAAATAAAGTTATTGTTTGTATCATCAATCATCAATCACTCTTTTAAGTGTCGTCGCGTCGCGTCGCGTTGCGGTCTGAACTGACCCTTACCAATATAATAAGCTAACTAACCTACTTAGGTAGGTACTTAACTACGTTTAACTTTGGTGGAGCGTGTAAATAGCCTCAACCATATGCGGGGGTGAAAGTGCCGTGAAAATAAATAGAAATGCGTAAGACAAATAAGCGGTAAAAATATAAGTATATAGCGGGGGCGAGTCTGTAAAGATCAACGTGAAAAGAGGGACGTTTGGTATGAATAAACCACTGTAAGAACACAGAGAATCAGCATACAAAGCCCACGTACCTTTCCACTCTCCCAGGAACACCTACAGCCCTCCGTGGAGGGTTCACAGACGAGGAATCGCTGCAGGCGGCGTCGGCGCATATAATGCGACCGAATAATAATATATATCTGTACAGTTCACTAGGAGGATCCTTACAGTCACAGCACGATCACTTTATAAAAAAAATAATGAGTCCGATGCGACGATCATAGCGGGATCACGGCCAAAACGGAACTGCACCTGGAGTGCGGTGCAGGCGAGAGCCAACCACGGGCGTCGTGGCGGCAATAGGCGCGGTCTGCTGATCTCCCATTGGACCATTGGCAAACCTGTTCGAGTTTCAACGGCGGGTAGGCATCAGCAGGCTGCTTCTGCGTCTTTTAGCGGGCATTCATACCAATTTGAAAAGGTAGAATAATATAAGGCGTTATAAAAATAATATATATGAAAGGGGCGAGATATATATATAGCGTGAAATAAAATATGGAATAATAAAGCGCATTGACGCGTCACCATGCACCCCGCCTTGGAAGATCGCGAGATCTTTCAAAACAGAGAAGTAAATCAATGCTCAAACTTATGAGCGGTAGCGGTAGCGTTATGGGTTATCTGAAAACTCTATGACTGGGGATCAGACGCGACATATGATAATTCAGCGAAATAAATACGAATAGCGATTAAATTATACGAATAGTATAGCGGGTGAATTAAACAAATAGCGGTTATTTAAATTAATAGCGGTACAATTATGCGAAATTATTAAATTAAATTAAATTGAATAGCGTTGTACGATAAGAGTAAGCGTTGTACGATATAAAACTTATTCGAACAGTGCATTTGCTCGATGCTCGGGCAATTCACTGCAGTTAGCGGGTGAGAAAGGCTTGACTGGCCATTCCTCGGGAGCGCGGCGAATCCACGATGGCCCGTGCCACCACAGGTCATGTGACAACAATTGCGCAGGAAGCATACCACGTAACAGACAATCACTTGGATTCTCAACACCTGCCACATGGTAGAAATGTTGCGGAGCCAAGTTTTCCTGACATTGAGCTATTCGGTTGGCGACGAAAACCGACCAGCCACGTGGAGAGGAATGAATCCAGGACAAAGCGATCGTGGAGTCGGAGAATGCGTATATCCCAGTAATAGGAATGCGCGCGGCGTAAGTATCGCGAACCGTTTTAACTAATTTTGCCATGAGCAAAGCGGCGCATAGCTCAAGGCGGGCGAGAGTTGATACTTTTGTAGGCGATACCTTAGATTTTGCACACAGTAAGCGTACTGTGATGCCAGCGGAGGATGTGCAGTGCACGTATAACACACTCCCGTAAGCGTGCATACTAGCGTCAGCGAACGCGATGAGACGCACTACGCAGCCTTTAGAAGCGCCTGTATGACGCGGCACGTGAAGCGTATTTAGCAAGGGAAATTCTTGCACTAGAGCGGCGAAGCGTATTTTAACATAGTCAGGAGCGGGATCGTCCCAGCCACTGTTGCTTAACCACAACTCTTTTATGAGTAATTTGGCGTAAAGAATAACAGGGGCAACTAAGCCGAGAACGTCGAACAACCGTGCAACTATCGAGAGTATATTTCTCTTAGTGCAGGTGTCAGTTATGTGAGCGGATGTGAAGAAGAACTCGTCTTCTGAAGGTTCCCAGGATAAGCCTAGAACCTTGGAAGCGTTACCTACATCGAAGTCTAGCGATTTGCGGTGTGAGTCTGGAACACTATTTAGTAGCGCTGGTGAGTTGCTTGACCACTTCACCAAATCAAAATCACCTGATTTAAACATTTTAATTAGGTCTTGCGCGAGTTTCATAGCGGTTTTATCATCATTAGCGGAATGGAACAGATCGTCCATATAGAGACTGGTTTCAGCGATTTTAGCGGCGTCAGGATAAAGCGGACTCATGTCGGAAGCCAGCTGTCGCACGGTGCGCATAGCTAGGTATGGGCTCGACTTGAGACCGAAAGGTAAGCGGCCAAAGGCGAATGAGCGGACTTGTTCATTCTCACTGAAGCGGAACAAGATACGTAGGTATTTACGCTGGTCCCGCGGTATACCTTTGCGTAAGTACATTTGTTTTATGTCGGCGTTCATAGCGATGGGAAACAAACGAAACTGTAACAACAGTAAAAACAGATCGGCTTGCAGGTTAGGGCCGATGTGCAGAACGTCGTTCAACGACAACCCAGTATGAGTTTTAGCGCTAGCGTCCAGTACAATACGCGGCGTAGGCTTGTCGGGTGGAACAACGGCGTGATGCGGTATAAAATAACCAGCGGCTTCGTCAGAAGCGCCGATATTCTTAACTTCGCTGAGATAATTTTTTTAATTAATTTTATCTATATATTCGCGGATAACTTCATTGTACTTCTCCCTCAATTCAGGAGACAGGCGAAGCTTTTTCTCTAACGCGGTAAAACGGCGGCGGGCGACAGCGAGAGAATTCCCGAGCTCAGAAGGATCCCTACAGAACGGCAGTGAGACGGTGTATCTGCCGGTTTCATCGCGGGCCACAGTAGATGTGAAAATATTTTCACACTCAGTTTCTTCCGGAGATAACAAGCGCGTTGATGGAATCTCTTCTAACTCCCAGAACTTCTGAACTAGATCATTTATAGCGAGCGCGGTAAAAGAAGCGGTCGGCGTGACGTCATCGTGCGGGTAATCACCCATAAGAACGTAGCCTAAGGTCGTCGAAAGAGCGAGCGGAAGTCGCGGACCAGACTCGACCCTATCCCCCAAATAAATGTACGGGAAGAGTTGAGCTCCCAACACGACGTCGATGTCACCGGGGATGTTCCAGCACATGTCGGCGAGCGGTATGTCACGGAACTCCACACTACTGTCCCACTCGATAAATTGTGACGGCAATTGGTCAGTAATGCACTCAACGACTAGGGCATGAATCGAGTATTTTTGTTCCGGATAAATGCGTGACTCAATGTCTAGGTAAACATATCCAATAATTGGGCGCGACGTAGAACCAACTCCTTTTACAAAAGAATTATTCAGCGGAATGATGGGTAAATTAAGCGAGCGACAACAATTAGTTGTAATTAAATTATTCTGCGAGCCGTTATCAATAAGACTTCGCACTATTGATTTATGTCCTGCACTCCCTTTAGGGCGTGCGAACACCTGAGCGGTGGACAACAAGACCGTCGACTTCGGCTGAGCCTCAGCGGAAAGCATCGCGACGGAATTATCATAAGGTGGCATCGTCATCGTCGAAGGCAATGTAGCACTATACGAAGCGACTTGCACACCACTATCGTCTTTATTACGTGGCGCGTAAGAGCGAGAATGCTGAGCGGTCGAAGGCTCGGCCGCGTGTGGGGTTACGGGAGCGGTTTGCGTAAGCGGTGGCGGTGGCGATAAACATTGATTATTACAATTACACTTATTACTACTTATTATTTGAGCGTTATGCGAATGCGTATTATTTATATTATTATTAAATTCAAAATGTAATAGCGTGTGATGGCGTTTTTGACATAACTCGCAAACAGACTTCGAGTTACATTTATTAATATTGTGTACTGTGCTCAAACAGTTAACACAACCGCGTACAGATTTAATAAACTTATACCGCTTTCGAGGATCGCGTAAACGTTCAAATTGCACACAGTGATACAGATGCGTGTGACTGTCTTGTTTACAAAACGCACAGCGAGGCGATGAATCGCGCGCAAGCGACTCCACAGACGCAGCGGGGGATGTACGAGTTCATGCATCATCAGTCGATGCGATAAACGTCTGGTATGTGCGCCCGCGAGCCTCTCGAGGCGTGGGTCGCGGGTTCAAATATGCAAGCGGAGCAGATCGTTGCAATATCTTTGCTTGGTCTTGCACGAAACTAATTAAATGTTTAGTTGTAGGTATTTCTACATCTCGAATAGACAACTCGAAACTTTGAGCGGTTTGCGAATCTAATTTTCTAAGCGCACAGTGCGCTAGAATGAAGTCAGAGAGGTCTTCAATACCTAACTGTTTTAGCGCGGCGATGGATGCGGAGAATCTATCAATAAATGATTCGAGACTATTAGCGTTATGAGTACATACCTTCAGGTCGAGAATATTACTTAAATAATGCGTACCTAATGCGCGTTTGTCTTGGTATTTTTTAACCAAAGAATCCCATATAATTTTATAGGTATCGCCCGTGGGAACAATACCGGCGGTCACCTTCGAAGCGTTATCAGTTAATCTACCTATAAGGTACTGAACGCGTTGCGAGTCTGTCAACTGATCATTCATGTGGATGTTAGATTTAAACGACTCGTAAAATACCGGCCAGTTCTCGGTTTTCCGAGTTTTTTAAAATTTTTTAAAAATACGTAAAATTTATGAACTCTTTCAATGGCGTCACAGAATAAGACTTCGTTACCAACAATTACGTAAGAAATCAGGGAATACTGGTTTCAGTATCCGGTGCTGAAAGGACCAAACTAATGGTGGGGCGTGTAAATAGCCTCAAACATATGCGGGGGTGAAAGTGCCGTGAAAATAAATAGAAATGCGTAAGACAAATAAGCGGTAAAAATATAAGTATATAGCGGGGGGGCGGGTCTGTGAAGATCAACGTGAAAAGAGGGACGTTTGGTATGAATAAACCACTGTAAGAACACAGAGAATCAGCATACAAAGCCCACGTACCTTTCCACTCTCCCAGGAACACCTACAGCCCTCCGTGGAGGGTTCACAGACGAGGAATCGCTGCAGGCGGCGTCGGCGCATATAATGCGACCGAATAATAATATATATCTGTACAGTTCACTAGGAGGATCCTTACAGTCACAGCACGATCACTTTATAAAAAAAATAATGAGTCCGATGCGACGATCATAGCGGGATCACGGCCAAAACGGAACTGCACCTGGAGTGCGGTGCAGGCGAGAGCCAACCACGGGCGTCGTGGCGGCAATAGGCGCGGTCTGCTGATCTCCCATTGGACCATTGGCAAACCTGTTCGAGTTTCAACGGCGGGTAGGCATCAGCAGGCTGCTTCTGCGTCTTTTAGCGGGCATTCATACCAATTTGAAAAGGTAGAATAATATAAGGCGTTATAAAAATAATATATATGAAAGGGGCGAGATATATATATAGCGTGAAATAAAATATGGAATAATAAAGCGCATTGACGCGTCACCAAACTTCTTATCTAAACAACTTCTTATACCCCGTATCCTATAATAAGGATCCGTGTTCTTATCATAATATTATTATTAAATTATTATTAAGTATGTTTGATATGGATCGTTAAAATCAAAATGACTAGTCAAAAAGTATTCGTAATAATCAGAATGACTAGTCAAATGGTAATCAAAATCATGTCTATTGCATGCATAATGCTCCAGATTGAAACTCTGTACTTAAATCTTATATCTTTTTTTAAAGTCAGAGTTTTATTCAACATTGAGGTTACATGTATTCAGTTTATTATTATATTTATGGATAGAAATGCAATGTTGAGTTTGTCCTTTAAGAGCGTACGCGGGTTCAGTTTTCCATACAAACGTATTCCCCTGTTTCCTTCCTGGTCTAGAGCAAAATTTGTTTCTACAAAAAATAAAAATCTGCTGTAGCTATCTATCAGCATCTAGATATCATTCAGTAATCTAGTTGAACGGCACTGTTTAGTTAAGAGGCTAGGCTGTTAATTGAACGGCTAATTAAGCTATCTAGCTGCGACATATATTTATCATCTATTGTGTTGGCTCTCAGACAGCTTAAATCGGAAAAGCCCCCGGAGAGGATGGAATTACAACGGAGCTCTTAAAAGCTGGTGGAACTCCTACGCTACAACAGCTTTAGCGTATTTTCAATCCTGTCTTCTTTTCGGGGAGAACTCCGAAGACGTGGAACAAGAGTGTGGTCATTATGTTCTTTAAAAAAGGAGACAAAACCCAATTAAAGAACTTTCGACCCATTTCACTCTTGAGTCACGTCTATAAGCTGTTTTCATCACAAGTTCCAGCCCCCTGAACAGGCTGGGTTCCAAGGAGGATACGGCACTATAGACTACATACACACTGTGCGGCAGGTTAAACAGAAGACAGAGGAGTATGACTAGCCCCTGTGTCTAGCGTTCTATGAGAAAGCCTTAGACTCTATTAAAACCTGGTCTGTTCTGGAGTCCCTGCAACGGTGCCAAGTTGATTGGCGATACGTCCAAGTGCTGATAGGTTTGTATGACGCCGCGACTATGACCGTCCAAGTACAAAATCAGCAGACTGAACATATCCCTTTACATCGAGGTGTGAGACAAGGGGACGTATTTCCCCCAAATTGTTCACAAACGCTCTAGAGGATATGTTCAAGACGCTAAACTGGAAAGGAGGAGGCATAAACATCAATGGCGAAAACCTCTCACACCTGAGATTTGCGGACGATATCGTTATCATGGCTGAAACCGTACAGGACTTGCAATACATGCTGACCACCCTTGCTGATTCTTCTGCACGCATCGGTCTCCGGATGAACTTGGATAAGACCAAGATCATGTTAAACGAACATGTTATCCCGAAACCGATTGCCTTAAACGGAGCCCCTCTCGAGACTGTTCAAGAATATATCTACCTTGGGCAAACATTGCAATTCACTATACTAACTCAAAAGGTTTGATCCTTATTAGTCTTCTCACTATGTCTGTGTTGTCGAGAAGCTGGATAGCCTCGACCTCCACATGGTGATGAAGACTACGGTCGTGAGCTTCGGCATATTTTGTATTAAAACTCATTACGTCATCCACTTTAAAGTCCCGATGGAGGTCACAGACAACATAAAAAGTAATAGGGAATATGGATGTAACTCAGATTTATTGAAATTATTTATTTTTTCGAATCTTTCTTGTCCTGGAATTATATGTAAAACCCTTTTTTTATTTCATCCCATTTTATTTGCTTAAAACAATAAATGAAAAATGCAATTTAAGCGAGGGAAATTTAAGTTTGTAAAACTGATCACCATTGGTCGAATCGAAAGTTGACGTCACAACTAACTACGTGATAGAACCAGATAGTTTGCTTCAAGTTGCTTGGGGTTTTCTCTGTAGTCTGTGTATCTGACGTAATTGCGCGACGTCACAACCCACTACCAAAGAGCCCGGGGAATGAATTCGTTTAAGCCATAGAAGCAACAAAAAGGATGGTGCACTGCAGATGTTTTGACAAATTCAATTTAATCCGTATGCTTTAACGATAAGGTTGAAATTGCTTTGTAGAACAAAACGGCCCAATTGAGAGACACCAGGGTGGGAGTGTGTCCTTGTCTAACTACCTGATAGTCCTATATATGTTCTATACTATATGTATGGTATACGTATGGTATATATATATCAGGGTTACAGGAGAAGTCGTGCTAGATCCGTGAAAGGCGTGGAGTACCCGTCATTTCTGACTTATTTCTCTATGAAACACCCCACCCTAAACTTAACCCTTTTCGAGATATACGATTTTGTTTTTTGTTTTTAAATTGCCGATTTTTAGGCTACTACATTGATTTGTGTTTTTTTTACGTGTCTTATTATTATTGTTGTTGCATTTTTACTTGTGTAATAAGATGCTTTAACGCGTTAATAATCAAAATAGTGCATAAGTTAGTTGAATAGACCGTAGTAGACAAGTGAAAGTTAAGAAATTAAATAAAATATTAGCAAGTTTATTTTTCTCTAAGGAATATCTAAAAAAAATATTATGGCACTTGTTTGGCAGATGTTTTTTAAAATATCTACGGTTCATCAGCTATCCAACGACGTATAACAATCTAGGGTTTGTATTTCATTTCGTGGAAAAAAGTAGTTTTATAGGCGACAGTGTAGAAGATAATTTACAATAAAAAGTAAAATAAAACAATAGGTAAAGCATGAAATAATAATAAGACACGTAAAAAAAAACACAAATCAATGTAGTAGTCTAAAAATAGGCAATTAAAAAAAAAAAAAGAAGTCGTATATCTCGAAAAGGGTTAAGTTTAGGGTGGGGTGTTTCATAGAGAAATAAGTCAGAAATGACGGGTACTCCACGCCCTTCACGGATCTAGCACGACTTCTCCTGTAACCCTGTATAAGTTGTCCATACAAAAGAAAGGGACAAACTCCGTTCAAGGTCGTTCTCATGGCGGCCGGTGTACGCGATCGAGTTAATATGTAGCAGGTCTGTGGTTTAAGCTGCGCAAATTTAATTGATTACTTAAATATTTATTTAAAAAATAATAAGACCAACTTGTAACGTAACGGAGCGCCTACCTCTCGCTACGGGTAATGAGGGAACCTAGACAAGGTAAACTACAGAAGACGGGTTATAACAGTTATATTCATAATATTCTTCAAAACTCTACGATACTTAACTTAAATAAAACTTAGTGTTTATCACTGCACTTCGGGTCCTTTATATCCTGGTAATGGTGAGAGTCCCCGTCACAAATCATTTCCCGTGGGTTTGTCATTCTTTTTAAATTTTGAAAACGTTCCGTCATAAAGAAACATAAATTGTTTTAATACAAAAGAGTATATGTATGATATGAAAATGAAATAGGTGGTTTACGAAATGCCACAAACTCCACCAGTATTTTATTTTTTTATTATGTTATATCGATTTAATGAGTGAAATAAAATTATAAAAAAACACGCATATTCCCTATTAACACTTTTGCTAGATAGATAATAGATAATATACAGCATTTTAGAGACCTAGAGAGCATTTTGAGCAGCATTTTTTAACCTAGAGGCCTATGTCCAAGTGAACAAGTATAGGCTGATGATGATGAAGATTTTTTAACTTTTTTTAGTTTTATTATGGCTCCACACGATTAGTGTATTAAGCCAGTGTCAAGTATTGAAATTCTTCAAGTTTTTATGAATTTAAGTCGTATATGTAATGAAACTACAAGATGGCTACGTACAGACTGCCTTTATTAACAGAAATTTCATATTACCCACATTATTATTATTAAACCTACCGTCATATAAAATAATACACAACATCTTCCCTCTTATCATAATTTAAAAATTTCAATATAACATAATAGGTAATATTACAAAACATTGCGGCAAACAATTCCATAGGTACAATATTATTGTGAAACGAGCATCTTCACTATATTTGTTTACTAATTTTCATTCTTGCTGTTTCAGCAGCCTTTCGTGTAAGTCGAGTTGGAACAGTTAGATGAGACAAAGTATTAGAGCTGCCGCTAGGTTGAGCAGGGTCGCTTTCATGCTTCATCTCATCCGTAGGATCCTCATACACACTGCCATCACTATCACTGTTAACGATACATTCATGCTTACTTTCGGCCGGCAGCGGTGAACAGTTAGATGATGGATGCAGCTTGATAAGGTGTCTACGGTTACGGCGGAAGCGCTTACCTATTTCGTCCGTGATGAAGTACGACATTGGCTGAGCGGCGCGCCCTGCGACCCGCGCCTGTCGTCTTCTCGTGCCGTCCACAGCTATCACCTCGTCACCCACCTGTATTTCGGGTAAATTGCGCGCACTGTTGTCGTAACGACTTTTAGCTCTTGACTGGTCCCGCAGTATAATATTATAATCTAGCGTGTTGTCTCTCGCCGGCCGTAACTTATTCGTGTGAGCCGGTAGCCGCGTATTGAGTTTTCTACTCATCAACAGTTCCGCCGGACTAGCTATGCCGTCTCTCGGAGCGGTTCTATAATTCAATAAGCTTAAGTAGAAATCAGTCTTGTCGTTAATTGATTTGACAAGCAGAGTTTTTATCGTGCGAACCGCTCGTTCCGATCGCCCGTTAGATTGAGGAAAATTAGGCGATGACGTAGTATGCGAGAACCCCCAGACGTCCGCAAAGTCGCGAAACTCTTTAGAAGCATATGAGGGACCGTTGTCAGCTGTGCGGGTATCCCTTGACGAGCAAACTGGTCCTTCATCGCTTTTATGACACTTTTCGACGTGATCGACGTCAAGGCCGATACCTCAACATAATTAGAAAAGTAATCTACCAATAACAAGAAATACCTCCTGTCGTACTCGAAGATGTCCGACCCGACCTTGGACCACGGCAGACTGGGTATTCGATGAGGGATGAGCGTCTCCCGCGCGTTGCACACACGACAGTGGCGCACCGCGCGCTCCACGTCGCGAGACATGCCGGGCCAGTACATGACCTCGCGCGCGCGTCTCTTACACCTGTCGATACCCAGGTGGCCTTCGTGCACTCGACTCAGCATCTCATGCCGCAGACGCTCGGGTATAAACACTAAGTCGTCCTTGAATATTACGCCCTCGTAGTATTCGAACGAGTGCCGATGTTCCCACAGATGGAGAATCCTCTCATCCGTCTCGTACTTATTCGGCGGCCAGCCCATCATGACGTATTCGACGAGCGATTGACATACGGCGTCGCGTTTTGTGTGTTCTTTCACAAGATTCAATTTATCGTCGCTGAACCCGACGGAACTTATCGCATAACACGTTTGACTGTGAACTTCGTCCGAAACCTTGTCGTGCATCAGATCGGGGAGGGGCGCCCGAGATAGCGTGTCGGGTATGAACATATACTTACCGGGTTTGTACGCGACGGTAAAGTCGTATCTCTGGATCCGCAACATCATGCGCTGCAGTCTCGCGGGAACGGCGTTCAAAGATTTTTTAAATAGAGCCTCGAGAGGTTTGTGATCTGTCTCGACGAGGACGTCGCTTTTGCCGTAAACATAATGATGAAACCTCTCGAGTGCAAAAACAATGGCGAGCAATTCTTTCTCTATTTGCGCATACCTCTGCTGCGTGTCGGTGAGCGTGAGCGAGGCAAACTCGACCGGGCGGCCGGCCTGCAGCAGCACCGCACCCAGCGCGTGCGAGCTGGCGTCCACCGACACCACGGCCGGCTGCTCCGTCGAGAACAGAGCCAGCACGGGGGCGCTGCACACTGACCGCTTTAGTTCCTTCACGACCTCCGCCTCGCACGAGCCCCAACACCATTCGCTGTCTTTCTTCAGTAAATTCCGAAGCGGAGTGACTTTCTGAGAATAGTTAGGGATGAACTTACATAAATAGTTAATCATGCCTAAAAATCTTTCCAATTCCTGTCTATTTTGCGGATCTTTTATTTCGTTAACCGCTCTCAATTTATTTTCGTCTATTTTCATGCCCTCCGCACTGAATTTGTGACCTAAGCACGTAACCTCCGACACTTTGAATTCGCATTTTTCTCGATTGAACTTTATACCTACCTGTCTGGCCCTCTCTAGTAACTTCCTGAGTCTCTCATCGTGCTGTCTCTCATCTTCCGCCCACAGGATTATATCATCAACGAAGGAATCTACGCCATCGAGCCCCTCGAGCAACTGTTTCACTTGAGAATGAAAAACCTCTGACGCCGAGTTGATACCGTAGGGCAGCCGCAAGAATTGGTACCTGCCGAAGGGTGTGCCGAACGTACACAGGTCTGCACTCTCTTCATCGAGCTGTACCATCCAGAAGCCTGACCTGGCATCCAGTTTACTAAAAACCTTGCTGCCTTTTAGTTTAGTAGCTATGTCGGTAAGAGTAGGGCGTGGAAAATGTTGGCGGTGAATTACCTTATTCAGAGGTCGCGGGTCCAGGCAGACGCGGATGGTGCCATCTTTTTTTTGCCGCGACCACGATCGCGTTGACCCAGGCAGTAGGGTGAGTCACCTTTCTTATCACTCCCATCCGCTCCATTCGCTCGAGCTCGGCTTGCAGGCTGCCTCTAACGCTGAGCGGAATCTTTCTAACGGGACAGATACACGAAGTGGCATCCTTATCGATTGGAATATCCCACCGCTGTCACCATGTAATGAAACTACAAGATGGCTACGTACAGACTGCCTTTATTAACAGAAATTTCATATTACCCACATTATTATTATTAAACCTACCGTCATATAAAATAATACACAACAGTATAGATGGGTCAAAGTCACATTTCAGGTCAGTTTTCAAGTAAAAGTATAGTCTAAGTCATGCTTCAGTAAAGATGTGGTGTTTACTGAAGATTTTCAGTGGAATTCTGGTGAGAACGCAAATAGTATGTTTTTCAACATTGTGCTGTTTCCCTACACTCGCACACATTCACCGGCACTTAATGGTTAATAATCCACATGTATTACACATTAACTCATGGAAGAACACAAGTTTAGGAAAAAAATACAATGAGATCACAAACACTTTTCCACGTTCCCGCAAAAACTCTTTGTAGGGTTCCGTACCTCAAAAGGTAAAAAAAAGAACCCTTATAAGATCACTTTCTTGTCCGTCTGTCTGTATGTCTGTCTGTCTGTCCGTCTGTCTGTCCGTGTGTCACCACCGATTTTCTCAGGAACGTGTAGACCTAGCAAGTTGAAATTTATACCAGATACTGAAATCTATAGTCCCTATTAGATCTATAAAAATCAAGGTCCTGAGACAACACAATAAACAGACATGAGCAAATTTAGATTTTCACGAAAACTTGCAAGTACCAAAATTTACCGTAATTTTCAATTTTTTTTATTTTTCTAAATTTTTCCTTTACTTGTACTGTAAGACTTTGCTTTTTACCAAAATTGACAATTCTAGGTCAACGGGAAGTACCCTATAGGTTTTCGACCCAAAACCTATAGGGTACTTCCCGTTGACTTAGAATCAGGAAATTTGGCAAGAAGCAAGGTCTTACAGCACAAATAAAGGGAAAATTATAAAAAATAAAAAAAGTTGAAAATTAAAGGGTGTCCCCATACATACATAGTTTACTTCAATTAAGATAGGCCTCTGAGTTATATGAGCGCTCATAAAATTTAGGGGTCTAGCTTAATTGGTACCTACCAACGTTGGTACGGAAGCCTCGGTGGGCGAGTCCAACTCGACTTGGCCGGTTTTTTTTTAACCTTTGTTATAGATCTTAGAAATATGTATAATATAAAATAATACTACACCCATTTTTGAAAAGTGTCTCAATTAGATTCTATAGTGCTAATGAACCACTAAAAAAATCACAACATTTTTATTCAATCGTTAAGTGCCATAAAAATGAATTTAAATTTTGCATTTTCAAATTTCGCGCGTAATTTGACGAAAACGCTGGACTACGTAGTATTATCACATGAGTAAAGAAGGAACAGAGACAAACCTTCTAAGGAACGGACAAAATGTTTACCTATTCTTGTAGGGTTGGTACAAATAAAAACAATAAAATTCTTTATCGTAATAAAATCCTCCTTCAAGTAAACATGGCCTGCTTTTTATTTTTCTAGCTTCATCATTGTCGACAACGATGTATGTCGATCATGATCATGAGATGTCACGAAATGTCATTTAATGTCATGATATGTCATAGGTCATGAATTGTCATTTAATGTCATGACATGTCATTGAATGTTATGAAACGTCACAAAATGTCATTTAATGTTATGAAATAAAAGAAATAAAAAAATCGAGAATGAACGGGTATTTACAAGGTAAGCGTGCTATATCGTCGACTGCATCGTCACTTAACATCAGGTGAGTCAGTGGTCAAATGCTTGCCTATCCAGCATAAAAAAATGTCATGAAATGTCAAGGAATTTCATTGAACCTCCCTAGACCTACCTAGACCTAACCTAGACCGGGCACTATAGAAGAACATTCATAAGCTTAAAATTAAAAAAAATACTTTCCCGCCCTAGGGCAGAAATGACCTACTTTGCGCGCACTTATCGAGGAAGAAACCATCACTTTTCGAATAGATGGGATGAAAAATAATATAATATAACGTGACGCGTCGCGAGCGACAGCCCTGTATTAAAGCACCAGCCGAGCCACTCTAAACCGGTTTCACTCCGTACGTGACAGGCGGCACACAGGCCGCTGGTGGTCACGCACTCACGTGCATCTACGTCATCATCACAGCGCAGTTGTAAGAAGCTTCGTCTCTGTTCCTTCTTTACTCATGTGGTATTATTATCTTTTCTATGGCTGGACGCAGTGGATGCCATATTGCTCTGTGGTCATGACGTCAGTTGTCTAAGTAAACAAATGCAGTGATATGATAGTTGACAGTTGACACTTCTAAGTTTACTTAGCCGTATAACGCAATAACATGGCTACTACTGGCGACTACTATTAATGGTAAATTGTTAAACAGAATCCAAAATTTCATCGTACCGACGGGACTTGAACCCGCAATCTCCAGGTGGATAACATGTCCAGGTGCTTTGGAAATTAAGCCACAGTTCGATATATCGTTACGACGAATCTGTATAAATATATTATTGAAATAGCTTAGGCAAAAAGCAGTAGGAAAACGTTCGTTTTAGTTCATGAAATAGCAAACTAAATTTTAAAATTCAATTTAAATGTTACAGGTTTTTTAAAACCTGAAACCGACTGCTTTTTGCCTAAGCTATTTCAATAATATACTTTTAGATTTATTCTCATATAGAGTAAAATACCCTGTTGTTTTCGGAAATGTAAACTTTTTAAGTCGCTTACATAACATACATTTCTGAACACACGCATATTTGACAATCAATAAACATGTTAGTCAATTGGAATTACTGAATGTATTTGACATTTTTTTTAAATCTATATATATATAATCAGTTTATTTATATTCGCGGTACGAAATTCGCCGGGTCAGCTAGTCAATAAATAAAAAAGCTGATTGATAATTGCAGACTGATTCAATATGGCTTTTCATTATGGCTCCACACGATTAGAGTACTTAACCAGTGTCGTATTTTTTTTACGCCCAAATTCCCGCCAAAATCCGTAAAATATATTTTTTTTAGTTTCATTATGGCTTCACACGATTAGTGGACTTAGCCTGTGTCAAGTATTAAAATTTTTCAAGTTTTTGAGACTTCAAGACGTAAAGAAGGGTCAAAATTACATTTCAGGTCAAGTTTCAAGTCAAAGTCTAGTCCAGGTCATACCCCTTAGCTTGTACTATTCATTATTCTGTGCCCTTAGTAAAGATGTGAACATTACTGAAAATTTTCAGTGGAATTTTGGTGAGAACACAAATAGCATGTTTTTCAAAATTGTGCTGTTTCCCTCGCACACATTCACCGGCACTTAACGGTTAATCTATACTAATATTATAAAGAGAGAACATTTGTATTTTTTATATATGAAAAAAAAATCCATCCCCATTTCTCATATAGGGGAGCTAGCCTAAAAAAAATTTTTTTTAGGCTAGCTCCTAGCCTAAAAAAAATTTTTGTTTACAATTTTATTTCAGCACTTTGTCGGCGTAATATATACCGCTTATAGTCCACACTTTAATGGTTTAGCTGAGAGTGCAGTAAAGTCAGTAAAACATAATTTAAAAAGAGTATTTGGCTTAGCTCATCTAACGTACGCAGAAATGAACACAGTTCTAACACAGATCGAGGCAATCCTAAACTCTCGACCTCTCACTCCGATGTCATCTGACCGATTTGGTAGCCCTCACACCATCACATTTTCTCATTGGACGAACATTAACAGTTTTGCCCTCTCCTCAGATTCAAGACGTCTCTAAGTTGAGCAGTTTCTCACGCTACAAGAGAACTCAACAACTAAAGGCCCATTTTTGGGATAGATTTT
Source organism: Cabera pusaria (assembly GCA_954871355.1). NCBI lineage: Eukaryota > Metazoa > Arthropoda > Insecta > Lepidoptera > Geometridae > Cabera > Cabera pusaria. The sequence continues at coordinate 16,304,862 of OX940905.1, forward strand.
ACAAAGAGTACATTACAGAGCTCCAGCAGAGACACAAATGGCGCAAGGCGGGTGAAACATTACGCATCGGCGAAATGGTGCTCGTGAAAGATGATCGACTGCCCCCTAATAGATGGCTGCTTGGACGAGTTACTGCTGTCTTCCCGGGCTCCGATCAAGTATCCAGAGTGGCGGATGTGAAAACCACTTCGGGGACTATGCGACGAGCCTTCAACCGACTGTGCCCGCTTCCTATAGAGGACCAGAACGAAACACTCTCAGATCCAGTACTCACATCTGATTAATGAATAATAGCACCGCTATCACGATCGCGCTGCTATTCATTGTTTCTTTTTAACGCAGTACGTATATGTGTGCACCACTGCGGCTACACACACGCACACGGCGTGTTCATCGTGGCTTCAAGCGAGCGGCGCTCGATTCGCTCTTTTCGCAGCGAGACCCCGCACACACCGCACGTACGACGAGCTCCGCGAGCCGGCCGCGGCCGCCCAGCCGCGGCGCGGCACTCGCCCGACTTCCTTCTGTTCGCCCAGAGACACCGCGCGCACCACACGTTGGACAAGCAGCGCGGCGCACGCTTCCCACTGAGTTACTTCCGGACGGCGGCGCATTCAACAAATCAAATCACTCGGCGAGCTCGCCACCCAGTACAACATTGTAACAGGCCGCAATAAACGGAGTGAAACTCATTGCAATTTTTATTTATCCACAAACCAGATGCAAGGCACCGGCAACGTCCGCAGAGCAGACCCTAAGCTCACCCAATTACCTTCAGAACCTGATGCATCATAATATGTGCAGGAATCTACTATTTACTTAGTTTGACTCCTTGACTTTGCCCGCATTAAAAAAAAAATATGTTGGAGATATAGTGATGATTTTCAATTAATTATTTTTTCCCAGATACACCGAGAAAGTAAAGGAACTGTCGTTAATCTACCACGACCGACCAGTGAAACCTGAAGTAGAACTAGTGCATTGGGTAGAACACGTCATCAAAACTAAAGGAGCACTGCACTTGAGATCCCCTGGACTTCATGTAACTTGGTACCAGAAGATGTATCTAGATTTAACTCTACTTATTCTAGTTATTGTATTTGTGATAGTGAAATTGTTGAACAAAGTATTAGGAGCGTTATTTCCAAAGAAATCAGCAACTAAAAAGAAAACACATTAAATAATGTAAGTATTATTAAAAAGTTTTACGTCATTGAGGTATAAAGTTTTTTGAAAGTTAAAGTAAGAAATTATACGTTTTGTACTTAGGTAGATGTTTTACTTTTACATTACCCCTTATTTATATATATAAATATATATATACTAGCTGACCCTGCAAACGTTGTTTTGCTAAAACCCAAATATCTTACGGAACCCTATTTTTTTCCAAAATAAAATTTAGCCTATGTTACTCGTGGATACTGTGGCTTTCGAATGGTGAAAGAATTTTTAAAAACGGTCCAGTAGTTTTTGAGCCTATTCATTACAACCAAACAAACAAAGATTTCCTCTTTATAATATCATATTATATATTATATATATATAATAATAGTAATATAGTATTTCATTCATTTCGTTTCATTTCATTTCATTTCATTTCAGTAAGTATAGATAAATTATATACCCCCTAATTTATATAATATATATATTATATAAATATAGAGCAGCAATCAAGCCTGCGGTCCACCTGATGGTAAGTAGTTACCGCTACCTATTAACACCTAACACAGTACCAGAAGCAATTCTTGCTCGTTGCCTGCTCTTTTTAACCGACTTCAAAAAAAGGAGGAGGTTTCTCAATTCGACCGTTTTTTTTTAATTTTTAAACGATATTATTAAAGAGGAATCTCTGTAAAATATCATTTTGAAGGAACCCAGGTCCAACTTCGTAGTACGACTAATTTACATTAGTGACAATAACACATTTATACATTTACAAGCTTGCTACACAGTCGATCACATCTTCACTTAGCATCAAATGGGATAGTGGTCAAACGCTTATGTACTAAAAAAAACCGGTGAAGTGCGAGTTGTACTCGCACACCGAGGCTTCCGTACAAACTTGTCAAATTAGATTAAAGTACAAACTTAACTTTGCAGTTCGATCCCGAGACCGATTCATGACACTGTTCATGCACCAACCGCAAATAATAAGTTAGCAGTAGTAAATTCACTGACTTTTTGTTACATATTTACAGTTTTCAGATTTATTCAAGACTTTGCTTCAAGACCTTGCTTCTAGCTAAATTTCATGATTGTAGGTCAACGGGAAGTACCCTCATCATTATCAGTCAATTTCCGTCCACTGTTGGATGAAATGATGATGATGGCCTATCTCATAGCACGCCACGAGCTCCATCTTCAGCTATTCGTTTCCAACCACTGCCAGCAAGCTTGCGTCATCGCTCCATTTAGCTGGAGGGTGTCCTACACTACGGTTTCCGAGCGGTGGTCTACATTCTAGAACTCGTCTTCCCCAACGGTTATCGGTTCTACGACAAATGTCACCAGCCAAGTGCCATTTCAGCTTGCTAATCTTTTGAGCTATGTCAATAACTTTGGTTCTCTGACGGATGACTTCGTTTTAAATTCGATCTTTCCGAGAAACGCCGAGCATAGCCCATAGCCCATAGCTAGCTGAACGACTTTGAATTGGTGAACTATACGCACCGTCCGGGAAGTATATATTCCCTATAGGTTTTGTTTCTCCTAAATATATAGTCCCCATAGGTTTTGATTCCGTTGTCAAATCGCAAAATATGTTTATTATGCTAGATAGGCAAGCGTTTGACCACTATCTCACCTGATGTTTGAGGTACGGAACCCTAGAAAATAAAAATAAAAAATAATAATAATCCAAGGGGCGGCTTTGTGGCGAACCGACAGTGAGTGGCGACACCGCATACCCCTATCCCGTGAGGGCTAAATGAGACCCGCTGAGCCCCGCCTTGCCTTGACCGGCCGGCCAGTGGATGGAATCGCAAGACCTAAAACCTAAACTCCAGGGTGGAAGTGTTAAAGGTATAAAGCCGCTAGTAGCGTTTAGTGATAGTGCAGCACACCTCTCGACATCCTAAGCTATACACGCCAATTTTGCCCCTGGGCGCCAACATAACGACATGCCTTTATGGGGGACCATATTTAAGAAAAAATTGTAAATGACCTCTTGACGTTGGCTTCGTCAATGCCTAATAATAAAGGACCGGGCATTTATGAGCCGATAATGTATATTTGAATAAAAGATAATTATAATCAAAAAGAACCTAAAGCTACCTACTAAGAAAACTGTGCAGATATTTTTCATTCTTGATAAGCAAGCGTTTGACCACTATCTCACATAGTGACGATATGATCGTCGTTCACGGTGTGCTGTGAGTATGATAACCTACTTAGATACATAACTACGTCTTACTTCTTATCTTAAAGACAATTTGTCTTTGTCTTATCTAAACAACTTCATAACAGTTTGTCTGGGGTGGAAGTCTCTACATTGATAGCGATGCGTCCTGTCATCGCAAATTACTTATCGAATTACTTATCGAACGAGATGCAGCTAGACAGTTGTATATATGCAATTTAGAGCGATACTAATCGTCGATAAGAAAAGAGACGCGACGATAACAACTGTCTAGCTGCATCTCATTCTAGCGGACGTTTGCGATGACAAGACACGTCGCTATCAATGTAAAGTGGATCGTAAAAATCAGAATGACTAGTCAAATGATAATCATGTCTATTGCATGACCACGTAGTGCATGACTAATCAAACTACATGACAAATAAAACGTAGTGCATGTGCTACAGATTGAAATTCTGTAAATCCTTACTTCCTTACTAAATATACTTATTACTATAAATATATAATATTATAATATTACTATAAATGTGAAAGTTACTCTGTCTGTCTGTCTCGCTTTCACGCAAAAACCACTGAACCGATTTAAATGAAATTTGGTACACAGATAATCTAGAGCCTGAGAAAGGCGATGCTTTTTAATGCGAAAAGAGGGTAGTAAGGTGTTGAAAGGGAGGATGAAACGTGGTATGGAAATATCGTCATTTTTAAAGCTAGAAGCTTGAAACTTATTTTTTAGGCCGTTGATTCGATATATATAAATATGACATTCAAAGTGTGGGAGGGGGAAGGGGGTGTGGAGGGGGAGGGTGTAGGGAGTGGAACAGGAGTGGAGGTGAGGGGAGGGGAGGGGGAGTGGAGGGCAGGGAAGGGGAGGGGATAGGGAGGTGGAAGGGGAGTGTTGGGGGAGGGGAGAGGGAGGGGATTGGGAGGGAGAGGGGATTGGGAGGTGTAGGGGATGTGGAAGTAAGGGGACGGGGGAGGGGAGGGGAGGGAACGCTAGGAGAAGGAGAGGGGGAGGGAAGGTAGGAGTGATTGGAGGGGGGAGGTGGAAGTGAGGGGAAGGGGGAGGGGAAGGGGGAGGGGAGGGTAAGTGAAGGGACGGGGAAGGGGAAATTAACGTGGTATAGGACGGTGCGGAGTAGTTGGGATACGTATGTGTCTTATTAGTTAATGCTACCCAAAGACACAGCTAGTCTTATACTCGTATAAGATTTTTTAAGTCAGAGTTTTATTCAACATCAAGGTTACATGTATATAGTTTATTAATCTGTGCTTGTGGTAAGTTCGTACGAGTATTTGGTAGAATAGGTAGAAGTATCGGAGCCAGGAATTTGGTGAGGGGGGGCTTAGCCTGGAGCTTACCTGGAGACTGGTTGTATTTACCTTATAAGCACAGATGCACAGATGTTACGGGTAAATTTGGACGATTTTAATGGGAGGTGGAGGGCTTCAGTCCCGTAGTCTCGCACTGAATCCACTAAAATAAATAGTGGTAGATAGGTAGGTAAGGGTAAGTTTTTGTATTCTTTGTTTTTTTTTTTAATGCTTACCAGCATTTTGACTTGCACATGACTAGTAGTCTTGTTCACCCTCCAACTTCAGACACAAGCTAAATATGCTTGTGTTTGAAGTGAGTTCACGTCAATAGTGCAGTGGGTTAGGATCGAAATCACGACCTCTCTATCACCAGGCCGACGCTTTAGCCATTGGGCTATTGCCGAAGTGTTTATTTTAAAATTCTGGCGGCAACGACTTGACTTATCATACAAATGTTATACCAAAATATACACCACTTAATAACCAAAAACATTTTTAGAGCAGTTGCAAGAGCGACAACTAATGATGTAAGTATAGCCACAGGTATAGCGTATAACTACTTACTTCATTAGAAGTCGCTCCTTCCTCCCTTCAGAACTTTTATTCACAATGTTATTGAGGTTTATTTTTTCCCAAACATCCGTATAAATCTATGGACACAGGGTGTGTGTCTGTGTCCATAGATTTATATGTGTAGAAAAACTTCATCCCACCAAAAACATTTCCATGTTAAATGTAACCAAGACGAGACCATGCAGCTCGCACTGTCAAAAAGTTATCAGATCTCATTTAGAGCCAAGCTTCTAATTCTACACGCCCTAACTGTACAAGCTCTAACTTCACAAGCCATACACCATAGTTGAAATTAGTGGCTTGGTCATTTGGCACCTAAGGGCTGTGAACCCTCCCCGGAGGGCTGTAGGCGTTCCTGGGAGAGTGGAGAGGTACATGGGCTTGTATGCTGATTCTCTGTGTTCTTACAGTGGTTTCTTACTTTTTACTTTGATCTTCGCAGACCCGCCCCCGCTATATACTTATAATTTTACCGCTTAGTTATCTTGGGAATGTCTATTTATTTTCATGGCACTTTCACCCCCGCATGGTTGAGGCTATTTACACGCCCCACCAGCTATAATACTTTTATATTTAGGGTTCCGTACCTCAAAAGGAAAAAAAGGGATCCCTTATAAGATCATTTTCTTGTCCGTCTGTCTATCTGTCTGTCCATGTGTCACCACCGATTTTCTAAGGAACGGGTGGACCAAGCAAGTTGAAATTTATACCAGATACTGAGGTATATAGTCCCTTAGGAGTATAAAAATCAAGGTCCTGAGTCAACACGATAAAAAGATATGGGCAAATTAAATTTTCGTGAAAACTTGTAAGTACCTAAATGTACCTTAATTTTCAACTTTTTTTGTTTTTGAGAATTTTCCCTTTACCTTGCTTTTAACCAAAATTGACAATCCTAGGTTAACCGGAAGTACCCTATACGTATTGGGTCGAAAACCTATAGACTACTTCCCGTTGACCTAGAATCATGAAATATGGCAAGAAGCAAGGTCTTATAGCACAAATAAAGGAAAAATTCCAAAAAATAAAAAAAGTTGAATATTAAAGGGCTTCCCCATACATACATAGTATACGCCAATTAAGATAGGTCTCTGAGTTATATGAGCGTTGATACAATTTAGAGGTCTAGCTTAATTGGTACTAACCAACGTTGGTACGGAAGCCTCGGTGGGCGAGTTCAACTCGACTTGGCCGGTTTTTCTTAAATTGTTGTCCTAGTATATGTTCAGTATATCGACTGCGGTGTAGCGTAAAGGTGGGTACAGACTATGTAACATAACATGTTATATAACATGTTTCAGATCATGTGGTCAAGGAATGTTATAAACATGTTATAATAACATCCTATATTATCATTTTTTATAACATTCAGTGTCCACATTTTCTGAAACATGTTAAATAACAATGTTATAATATGTTATGTTACATAGTCTGTACGCACCCAAAGGGTTGATTTCACGATTTATGATACTAATCGAGATTTATTGATCTAAGTTCTACTAAAACGTGTTCAATCGTGTGTCGATGTTAATCTTGGTTTACGCGTACTTGATTTTACCACCGCCCACATCAGGCTCCATTTGATCGCGTTTACCAAAACCAAGATTTTATGCTATTACGCACAATGGAACGTAAATGTCTTCATAGAGCTGTCGTATTAGATGTTTTTGGCATTGTCAAACTGACAAATTCATATTACCAAATTTATTTCCGTGTCCGTGCACGGTATATACTCGTATTTTTTTTGTGTTCAGAATCGTGAATTTCAAATTTTAAAATGTAGCACAAGGAAAAAATATTTGAAATTTTCGTCTAGTCACGCCATGCACGGACACGGAAACGAACGCGCAAAATACGAGTGACAGTGGCTGTAAACAGTGTAAACGGGATCAAGAGCGCTAAACGTCCAAAATCGGTAGTTCAGAATTAGAACTCGTTTTAACTGTGACCACGTTCAGTTTGTGGTGGTGAAATGCAAAATGCCGGTTTAATCTCAGTTAAACACGTAAACCAAGTTCAAGTCGACCTGATCGTGTTTATATTCACTGGTGAAATCGGCCCTAAGACGTCCTCAGACTAGGTGGAGTCGTAGGACTAGTATATTTGCTGTTGTGGAGTGATGATCTTCTTAATGTGGCTGGCAAGGGCTGAATGACTGGGGTCGGTTTCTCAAATTAATCTTGATTTAAACAATTGACCTTGGTGATTCAACTTCTTGGGGCCACAAGTAGGTATTTTCAAGATAATGGTGATTTGGAAAATTATTTAATCTTACTGCAAACATATTCACGAATGTTTACTTATCAAAACTTAAATATTCATAAATAATACGTGTGTAAATATACAACGTAATTTTATTATTTAGTTTTTAAACTAAACACGTTTGTAATTGATATTAAAGTGCCAATAATTTGTAGCTTTATCTAATAATCAGCTACTTACCGAGTGTGTTACCAATCAACACGATCCCGATATAATATGGCCTTCGTTGTAATACATTGATAAACTTGACATTAGGTAGGTACTTTGGTTCACGATAATTATGTATATATTATGTAGCAATTAGTAGAATCATTCAACATTTTACAGGGTTCCGTAAAATTTGTTGTTTAGAACATTACTGTAATGTAACATAATACACTTATTATACAATGTTACTTAGTTTCTTGTATCATAAAAATACGTAAAAAATACTTACATATTAAGCTGAAATATGATTTATAATTGAATACTTATTTCAAATATATTTTAATTCATGTATTCTTTGTTTAAATTATAAAGTAACACTTTTGAAATAATAAAAAGAAAAATATAATAACAAATAATTTCACCATTACACGAAATTTTAAATAAAACACGTAAATTCTTCGTAAATTCCTCCAAAGTATGTGAAGGAAAGTAAAGTAAATATTTATTGCTTAACTGTTAGGCGACAAGAATATAACAGTTTACCATATCAGGTGTGCATAATGTAACATGATGGAATAAACATTGAATTACAAAATTAATTATAAAGATTTTTTATGTGCTATAAATGTAGAATTGATCATTAATTTCAAAATTGGTACATTCATACATATCAACAACAATTTTTGCATGCATTATTAATATTTCATTTATAATCTAGGTATTCATTTACAGTATAAAAAACTTTTTCAATTAACTAGGCCTTTAGTCGTCTTTTGAATAAACTGACATTTAATTCTTTCAAAATATATAAAGGCAGGTGATTATACAACAATATTCCTGTTATAAAAGAACTTTTTTTATAAATATTATTGTTGACTTTGGGTAATTGGGCAGATTCTTAGAATATTGACTACGTAGTTATGCAACGGCCCTTACCATCGGTACTAGATTAAAACGCTGACTTGCGAAACTACTTGTTGTCGGCGGATTTAGCTATAAGTTAGAGTAAGCATTCTAAGAACTCGACCACACACTCTGTGTGGCTTTCTTGTATTGTTAGAGTTAGTTTTATATTCAGATTATATTGAGCCTCCAAATCGGCAAGACGTCTATATTAGTTTTATTTTAGTTTTTAAAAACCTAATTCCCTAAGGGGAAAGTTTGACTGGCGCTGAGGACAGAATTGTTTCACAAAAGGCTGCGTCGACACCAGCAAAACAGGACGAACGACGCGAATAGCTGGAAACAATCCTCGAACAAATAAATTCGTCACTCTTTCTCATGGTGAAGTCGAGTATGGGAGTAGCGGTCGGTTGGTGAGTAAAACTCTTTGTCTTCCTTTCCCCCTCCCCTCCCCTTCCCCTTCCCTTCACCTCCCCTCCCCCTACCCTCACTTCCACCTCCCATCCCCTCCCTCCATGAATGTCATGTTTATTTATATCGAATCAACAGCCTAAACAATAAGTTTCAAGTTCTAGCTTTAAAGATGACGATATTTCCATACAAATTTTCATCCCCTCTTTCAACCCCTTACACCCTCTTTTCGCATTAAAAAGTAGCCTATGTCCTTTCTCAGGCTTTAAACTATCTGTGTACCAAATTCCATTTATATCGGTTCAGTAGAACACTAACATAAACCTTACATATTTCCATACAAACGTTCATCCCCTATTGTTATTTCACACCCTTGAGGGTAAAACTTGTACAAACTTTGAATGTCATATTTATTTATATCGAATCAACAGCTTAAAAAATAAGTTTCAAGCTTCCAGCTCCTAAAGTCACGATACTTCCATACAACTTTTCATCCCCCTTTTCAACCCCTTACAACCCTTTTTTCGCATTAAAAAGTAGCCCTATGTCCTTTCTCAGGCTCTGAACTATCTGTGTACCAAATTGGTTTTGGTGTGAAAGTGACACAGACAGACAGACAGACAGAGTTACTTTCGCATTAATAATATTAGTTAGGATTAGGATTAGGATGTACTCGTACACCTACGCACAATGTGTTATAGAGACCATTTTTCGGACATCGGCTTTTTATTGTATAATCCGATAGACTTTATCATAAAAAACATTGGACTAAAACTCCCGCCTGAAAAATGTGCATGTACAGAGTTTTATAATTTTTTTTATTTTAACTTATTTTGCCCGGATAGAATTAGAAAAAAACATAAAACTTAAAGTAAAAGACATGTAAAGGAATAGTATTAGTCGTTCAAAAGTACCTTATAAGTATCACGTTCCAGAGTATAAACGAATGTCGCAAGTTGCTTAAAACCAGAGAAATGAAAAGATTATGGTATTTCGTTTTTATTTTTTTTCTGAAGTAATCCGCCGTTTTGGGAAGAGATATTTATATAAAAATAAAGGTCTGTTATAGTATAATATGCCACAAAAAAACCATATCCCAATCATGTGGAGTAAAGAAGCTATGAACATTCATAATTTTTGTTAGGGTTGTCACTTTTTGTGTCGGGAATTTCGGATAGAGACGAGGTTAGTCAGTAATTCATTTGCATCATATATTTGCTTGTACTTAGTGTTGCTCTTACTTAAAAAACCGTTGAAGTGCGAGTTGGACTCGTGAACCGAGGCTTCCGTACAAATTTGTTAAACTAAATTAAAGGACAAACTTATCTTTGCAGTTCGATCAATAGAAAATGTATTGCACCAACCGCAAATAATAAGTTTGAATAATGTTGTAATAGTAAATTTACTTTTTTACAGTTCCATAGCCAAATAGTAAAAAACGGAACCCTTATATATTCGTCATGTCTGTCTGGCCGTCCGCCCGTATGTCACAGCCACTTTATTCCGAAATTATTAAGACTACACAGTTGAAAATTAGTAAGTAATTTGAGATATAGCACATTTTCATAAACGCAAATATAACTTTGTAATTCATATAAACAATATAAATAACAAAGTGAATTTTTTGCTGGCAAAAAATGATAGTGGTAGTTTTTGCAAATTTTTACAAAATACGGAACCCTACGAGTGCAAGTCCGACTTGCACTTGGCCAGTTATTTTTTTTGTTATTAAACTACATACTAACGGTTAACAAGCATACTAGTAATGTGCAAACCACATTGCGAGTAATCATTTACAAAAAAAAAATCGGCGTTTATGAACGTAATACAATGATTACAAAAGAGATATAAACTTTAGTAATGTAGTAGCTGTGCCCGCCCGACTTCGTCCGCATAGAATAGTGTCTTTGGGTAGCATTAACTAATAAGACAGATACGTATCCCAGCTACACCGCACCCTACCACACCACGCTAATCCCCCCTTCCCCTCTCCTCTCACTTACCCTCGCCTCTCCCTTCCCCTTACTTCCACATCCACTCCCCCTTTACTCCCTCTACCCTCCCCTCCCCTCCCACTTCTTCCTCACACACTTTGTATGTCATTTTTATATATATCGAATCAACAGCCTAAAAATAAGTTTCAAGCTTTAAAAATGACTGATACTTCCATACTCCCATTCATACATACTCCCATCCATTTCATCCACCCTTTCAACCCCTTACAACCCTCTTTTCGCATTAAAAAGTAGCCTAAGTCCTTTCTCAGGCTCTAGACTATCTGTGTACCAAATTTAATTTAAATCGGTTCAGTGGTTTTGGCATGAAAGTGAGACAAACAGACAGACAGAGTTACTTTCATCATATCACATCAAATCATTTAATTTTGTATGTAGGCAGTATTAATATACGTAGTATAGAGGGACAATAGTCCAGTAGCACCTCAATGTTCATAGTAGCCTGCACGAAATTTCTGTCGAATGTTCCAACGCAAACAATAATACGTAAGTACTGCATAGATGGCATGCTTAGCCAGACCACAGATGAATAAAAAGATGAAACGTAGCGTCAGATACATTTGGCAAACATCAAATAGAGATAACAATATTCTACTCTATACTCTTTTTCTTTTTGTTGAGTTAACATAACGTCGAGTAAGCTACGTAACAAGTAACGGATGCTTAAATTCGAATGAGTCATTAATAGCATCTTGGTCGAGTGGTCGATAGTACACCTAGGACTGTTAAGGAAGTAGGAGGCCCCGAGTTCGATTCTCTATCCACACCATGATTTTGTTTTAATTTTGAGGGCCCGGTGGCATAATCGGGATTTGATGCCAGAGGTGCCGAGTTCAAACCGCCGTGCACCAATGGATTTTTCTATCAAAAAAATATGTGCGCTTTTCACAGTGGCCCTCCGGTGAAGGAAAAACATCGTTAAGAAACCAACAACCCCCGCATGGTGGTAGGACACTATTTAGTGTCCGCCTGACCAGCTACCACCCTCAAGTTAGAAAATCTGTCGTCAAACATCTTATGTGTTCCGGCAGCTATCCTTGAGAGCCAGTTCCCATTCTAGGCCTAGCGTGCTTACCATCTTCGACCGCATCATCACTACCAACAGGTGAGATAGTGGTCAAACGCTAGCCTATAAAAAATATATAAAAAATTATCAATTATGAATAGCTTGTATTATTTTTTTTTATTATTTTATATCTTTATATTTTTATCTTATCTTTATATTATTTTATTTTTTTTTTTATTTATTATTTATATCTGTTTAAACAAACTTAGCTAATAAAGGTAAATTGGTGATCTATGTTATATGTGAAATAAAACAAATAGCACGGTGATGTTATCTTAATAGTTTTTGAGGAAATATTTATTTGTATAACTAAGAAGAATACACAGCAACAATGTTTTTAAATTAACTGATTTTCAACATATCGAAATATCATAAACTACTATTTTTATTTAATATTATATTAAATTGAAACCGTCTTCAATGACAATTATCTACTTTGACAAAATAACACTGTCAATTGGTCGCATCTAAGAATTGCTCTTACCTTATATTGATTATTTGAGGTTATAAGCTTAATTATTCATTTCTCTAGGAAAAGAGGATTGAAGCTTGATCTTTTATAATCATAAGTTACACAATTACTTATTACAAATTATCACAGCCGGCACATCGCCTATTTTTTATATACTTTTAAATTAATATTTCGTGTGTTCTTGTTTTCGATGCAGATAAGAAGCCTTCGTAATCCACTATATTTGCACATGTTATGTTTGTTGCGTAAATTTCCCCAAACTAGATCCAGGGGGACTACAGCACTACACTACAGCTGCTCAGGACATCTCTCGTCTCGTGCTTCTCACCTTTGCATTATTAAACCCCATGAAGTGCGCGGCGAACTCTCCGTATAAAATTCGTCTGAAAACGCCAAACCTTATTAACACACTTTATTAACAATCTACTTTCACTCTCATCACTTATCACTCAGCAATAACTTACACTTATGCCGTTTTCACTATACATTTCAGATAATATAATTTATTTAGTCCATTTCTATGCAATGCCTCAATATTCGCCGTCTTTAATATATTATATATATTTGCTTGCATTTTGATTTTTTAAGTTATTTATTAACCAAACTTCAACCACCACCGAAGTTCACCAACCGACAATTTTATGTTCATACATTTAAGCCATCAATACATTTTGTTTCAAATCTACCCTCATTATTTGTATAACTGATAAAAGAAGCAAAACTGGTCTAGTTATTCTACTAATGAACACATGCGCTCTTTCTAATTGGTTCATAATGAAAGAGTGCGATATAAGGGTAATTCTATCTCTTCTATCTTTCTCTTTCATTGTGTTACTTTCGAAACGTCTTATAGAAGAAGGTCGTATGTGCATATTTTGCTGTCATGCTATTGCTTTTTGAGACTGCTACTCCAATACTAATTTGACCGATACTGTACATATACCCGTCAAAATCTAGATCTAATAGATCTTAATCAATTATCAAGTAAACATAGCAAAAGAAGAATTAAACGCTTCGAATTAAAAAGAAAACAAAAGTAATGAACCATTCAGCTGTCGAGTCGAGTATTTGATATATGTTTCAACTTGATATCTCTACGCGTTCCTAAGAAAAAATGGTCTTGACAAACGAACAGACAGACAGACGGACAACAAATTTATCATATAAGGGTTCCTTTTTCCTTTTGAGGTAAGGTACCATAAAAAACGTGTCTATGCACTTCCAACTTCTTCTAATCACCAAAAATACAACGGCCTTATTATCAACCTTATCGTCATACAGCTGATATACCATATAATATATGATATAACGTATCATTGGAATAAAATTACTCCTATTTAAGAATTGATTTTATAATACAACAAAATATAATCCGGATACTTACATTATCCGAAAGAGTGACAACCCTATCGACAAAATCTCCGGATATAAATTGAAATGGCTGTAGTATCTTAACTCCACAAGATTGGGAGCTGATTTTTTTGTGGCGCATAGTCCGTAAAATATCTTAATTTTCATATAAATATCTCTTCCCAAAACGGCGGATTTCTTCGGAAAAAAATATAACACGGGAAACCAAAATATATTAATTTCTCTGGTTCTAAGCAAGTTACGACATTCATTAAAGTTCCGAAAAGTGCTGCTTATATGTTACTTTTAAACTACATATAACATTAACATATATTGTTTTTAGTTTTAGTGCTAAGATTTTTTTTACTTTTTCAGGAAAAAAATTGATGAAAGTTCAACATTTTTTTTCCCGCTAAATAAGTATACTTTTCATTCAGGAGTTTTACTCCAATGTTTTTTATGATGAAGTTCATCGGATTATACAATAAAAAGCTGGTGTCTGAAAAATTGTCTCTATAACACACTGTGCTACGGAACTCTAAATTATTTTTTATTGGACAAGGATATCAATTAGGTAGACAAATTGTTTTGTATGATTATATTATCATTGCTCGCTAGGCCTGCGAGGAAAGTGTTGCACAAATAAATCATATCCTAACAAATAAATAAAAATATGCAATTATAAAATAATAAGACTGACATTATAACTACTTAAGCGAAAACTTACAAAAGTGATTAGTATTGAAAATTTATTTGAAGTAAGTAATTCATTTAATTTTTTTTAATAACCCGTTTTTGGAATTGTATCATGTATGAAAATATTAGCGAATCCCGCGGCTTCGCCCGCGTGGCAATTGAAGTGTGTCAAATGGAGAGCAATATCCGATTCACACACACTTACTTTCGCATTTATAATAGAAGGATTTTAAGATTTATTTCTACCGAGTTTTGAGTAAATCGAACAAAGTAATACTATTTTCCATAGAGACTTTATTACCCTGACCCTATTTAACACATTTTAGGGAATGATTGGGGTGTAACGGAGCACAAATGTGCAAACCTCAGTTGGCTGGGAGCACTGAGGTGGTAGCTCCGCTTACCCGTGGTGCATCCTGATGTCCAACAGACGAGGCTCTGGCGACCGACAAATGGCGGTACAACAATTTAGAAATTGTGGCGTAGCTAAATACTACAGGCCGGTGACGGGCAGCAGCGTCACCGGTGCGAGAAGCTACGTCCTGCGATCGCCAAACCGCCTGCCCAGCGTGGCGATTAGGGCATATCCCTCCCAAGGGTTAAAGGCAAAATGCAAAGTCACTTAAAGCCGCGGCCCCCAGTTCCCGGCCGCCCTGCTATTTCTGACCACGGCGGCAGTCACGGTGATGGCAGGGTAGGGGGTGCTAAGAGGTCCCGGGCTACAGTAGGCCGCCAAAACAAACTGACCTTCGCAACGTACAATGGACGCACGATTCGATTAGACGATCATCTGACGCAGCTGGAGGAGTAGCTGAAACACATAAGATGGCACATCCTGGGGTTATGCAAAGTCCGAAGACAGGGAGAGGACACCATAAACTTAGAATCGGGCCATCTTATGTACTACAGAAAAGGAGATCAGCCATCCAAAGGCGGTGTCGCGTTTCTGATCAACAAGGTTCTCAGTGACAACGTTGTCGAAATCTTCAGTGTGTCGACCAGGGTAGCGTACCTCATAATTAAGCTAACTGAGAGGTACATCCTCATGGTTATCGAGGTTTACGCACCGACCTCAACACACTTGGATGATGAAGTGGAGAGCATGTATAAAGATATCTCCAGAGCTTTACATAGCACTTCCAAGGCTCACTACAACGTTGTCATGGAAGACTTTAACGCCAAAGTGGGAGTACAGACTTGCAGTGAATCGACAATAGGACCACACGGATTTGGGAGTAGGAATCACAATCACACACTATGTGAAGTCCGAAGACAGGGAGAGGACACCATAACCCTAGAATCAGGCCATCTTATGTATTAAAGAGAAGGTGAGCAGCCATCCCAAGGCAGCGTCTGGTTTCTGGTCAACAAGGCTCTCAATGACAACGTTGTAGAAATTTCCAGTGTGTCGACCAGGGTCACGTACCTTATAATAAGATTAACCAAGAGGTACAGCCTTAAGGTTATCTAGGTCTACGCATCGACCTCGGCATACTTGGATGAAGAGGTGGAAAGTATGTATGAAGACATCTCCAGAGCCATACATACCACCTCTAAGGCTCACTACAACGTTGTCATGGGAGACTTTAACGCCAAAGTGGGAGTACAGACCTGCAGTGAATCGACTATAGGACCACACGGATTTGGGAGTAGGAATCACAGGGGGCAAATGCTCGTCAATTTCCTCGAGCAAGAGGGGCTTTTCTTGATGAACTCGTTCTTCAAGAAACAGCCCCAAAGGAAGTGGACGTGGCAAAGCCCCGACACTGACTAAAAACGAGATTGACTTCATCATAACGGACAAACGGCGCATATTCAGAGACTCACTAGGTTCAATACTGGAAGTGATCACCGACTTGTACAAGGCTCTTTGGATATCGACTTCAAAGCCGAGAGAGTTCGATTGATGAAGTTCACGCTCCCACCGAATCTACTCCAAACCGTTGTTGGGTCCGAAACATTCCAATTAAAATTGGAAAATCGATTTGCTGCCTGGGAAACCAGATGACGTAGACCAGAAACTCGAAGAAGTGGTGGAAATCCTCAGGGAAGAAGGGACGAAGTTTTGCGAGAGCAAGCGTATGGGAAAAAAGTCCAAGCTTTCGGCAGAAACACTTCGACTAATGGAAGAGAGACGAACAGACCCATTGTCAGCTTTGTCAATTCTCATTCTCGATCGTGCTACCAAGCGAGTCGGTTGTGTGTTTACGTTTGTGGCAGTTTATTATATCTACCTTCATTTTAGAATATTAATAAAAAACTACGAAAATGACGAAATGTGATAATTGCAACAAGGGGATAACGAAAAGATCACCTGGATTGGAGTGTAGAAGCTGTGGAAAAGTGGTACACGCCAGCCAAACATGCTCGGAGCTTACCGCGAAACAAGTCTCTGCACTTCGGAACACGGAAAGCCTCGACTGGATATGTGGAGAATGTAAGCATAACTCTCCTAATAGGAAGTCCTCTTATATCATTCCGGAGGAAGACGATGAAGAAGAGGAGGTGGTGGTTGACAGCGGTATCACTGGCTGTTATGGTATTGATACGGACAAGTTCCTCAGAGATATTACTGCGGAAATGAAAAAGATCTTGAAAAAGGAACTACAACCCATAGAAACATCAGTTGCCTTCTGCTGCACAAAAATTGATAATCTGAATACAATAGTGGAGACACAAAATAAGAAAATAAAAGAATTAGAGACTAACTGTTCTCACCTCTACAATGATAATACCCACTTAAAATTAGAGATTAGTGCGCTGAAGCAGCAATTTAGAAACTTTGAACAACAACGCCTAGATAACGTGGTGGAGTTAGCAGGCATTCCTAAAGTCAACGATGAAAACCTTGTGGCAATGTCGAAACATTTAGCTGAAGCTTTAAACATGGACGAGAGACAGGTGACAAGCATCAAACGAGTAGAAGGTCGCAATGGTCAAGAGGGCAATATACTAGTAGAACTCAAAACGGAAGATCACGCGGTTCAATGGGTTCGAGCCTCTAAAAATGAGCCTATAAAAGTAGATCAAATAGTTCCCAAGGCACCTGCAACTACAGAAAAGTCGAAAGTGATTCTTCGCCGTGCTCTCACTAAAGCTAACAAATCACTTTTATGGGAATGTCAACAAAAATTGCGACCGGTATACAAATATGTCTGGTTCCAAGGTGGAAAGGTTCTGGCACGCAAAGAAGACAATGACAAGCCCGTCGTCATTAGAAGTGAACTGGACATCAAGCCACTTATCAGCAAGCCAGTGCCTGAACGCCGTTCACATAATCGATAATAGAAGACCTAACACCAGTCAGCCAGATTCCATCGTCAGATCACCTAGAACTTTACGATTGTGCGGACGTTAATGAATTTAGTAAGCATATTCCTAACATACACAAACGATCAAGCTTAAATATTATTCATATTAACATTAGATCTTTGACCAAAAACTTTTGTTATGTAACTCAATTAATAAGTTCATCAAAACTAACTATAGATGTTCTCATTCTAACAGAAGTTAATATTTCGAATGAAGTTGTTTCTATGTTTAATCTAAATGGTTACACAATTCACAGTAAACTACGCGTAAATCGGAGAGGTGGAGGTATAATCATCTATGTCAAAAACACTCATACATTCACACTACTTAACAACACACTAAATCACTGCGAATACATAATCGGTAAAATCTACACATCTCATAATTACACTGCCTGTATCTGTGCTATATACAGACCTCCAAACAACAGCAAGCACCTATTTGTAAAAGAACTAAAACAATTATTAACTAGTCCCGAGATAAAACTGCACGACTCTTACATGCTAGGAGACATTAACATAGACATAAAAAGTAACAATAGCATCCGTGAATACTACATCAGCAGCATGTCCGAGTGCGGACTAACAAGCGCGATATCTGATTACACAAGAATTGAAAATCACGGTAACAAAACCTCACGTAGCTGTATTGATCATATTTTTGTCAGAACGCGCTTGTTAGATCTGTACACGGGCGCGCTTGGAACGGCAATGGCTGACCACCGCATGATTATTTTGTCGTGCACAGGAATTAGGTCAGTGCACTTACAGGATGAACAGAAAATTATTCATCACATAAATAATGTTAGAGTAAAGTCGTTGCTGAAGAATGTAGATTGGGATAAAACTGAAACCACAGCGTGTCCTATTAATATTTATAATAATATTAAGAACACGTTTATTAAATCTTACGAAGAATCGAAAACAGTAAAAAAGATAAACAGTACTAGTAAAAGAAATAAATACCCATGGATAAATACAAAAATTGACAGGTTATGCTTAAAACGCGATCAATTATATACTACATGGAAAAAAGACTCGACTGATAAGTTAATTAGATTAGAATACAACAAATTGAGAAATAAAACGCATAAAATAATAGAAGATTCGCGAAATAAATACTATATAGATCAAATCAAAAATAACAAAATGAATTTGCGACAACTATGGCAAATCTTAAACACCATATCGGGACGCACCAAAAATTCAGTTGATGAGGCTATCATTAGAGCATTCAAAAGAAATAAAACAGAGACCAAGACTATAGCTAATAATTTTGCAAAAGAGTTTATATCTAGCGTCAAAAAGATCTTGCCTATGTGTAATAGAAAATTATTAAATGTTTCAGATTATATGTACCCACAAAATAAATCGATTTATTATAAAAAGGCCTCAAATGAGAGCGTGTCTAAAATACTGCAAAATTTAAACTCAAACAAAGCACCTGGAATAGACACTATCCGATGTATTGACATCAAAATAATATGCGACAAAATTTCCGGTAGTATAGCCCAATTTATAAACGCTAGTGTTAAAGCAGGAAAATACCCAATAGACTTAAAAACAGGAATTGTAAGACCAATATATAAAAATGGTAGCCACAGCAACTACGCTAACTATAGGCCTATCACTATACTTCCAGTTATTGATAAGATTACTGAGAAGCATGTGTGCAACCAGATACAACAATTCTATCATAAATATGAGATATTATCCAACGCTCAATACGGTTTTCAACCCAACAAGTCTACCTCACAATTGTTATCAAAATTTACAGACGACGTCAACAAATACCTTGAGCATAAAAACCACGTCATACTGCTGTTCATCGATTTTAGCAAAGCATTTGACACATTAAGGCATGATACTTTGCTCACCAAGTTAGAATACTCCGGTATCCGTGGACCGCTTCTTGAATGGTGTAGGGACTACCTCAAAGACCGAAAATTCTACGTTAAGATAGGAGATCACATGAGTGATGCGGTCGATGTCACAGAAGGAACGGCACAAGGCTCAGTTCTTGGACCATTGCACTATCTTGCCTATGTGAACGACATGGAACACGTCATAGATCATTGCAATATTTATCAGTACGCGGACGACACATGTCTTCTTGCTGCTAGCAAAGATCTTAACCTAGCAGCACAGTGGATGCAACATGACTTTACTCAGATTTTGAAATGGTCGCATGACGCAGGTCTTGTTCTTAATGCAAGCAAGACTAAAATTATCCACGTTCATTCAAATTACCTTCGACACAATCATAGGTTTAAAGTCATTGCCCATAGTCACTCATGTCTGCATACTCGTAACTCTGCAAAAGGTACATGCTCGTGTGATGCAATTGACCAAGTCACCCACCACACCTACCTCGGGTTGGTGGTGGATAACAGATTTAACTGGAGCTATCATGTCGATCAAGTCTGTGACAAACTAAGAGCCCTACTAGCGAAGTTTTACATAATCAAATCAAAAGTTCCATTCAAAGTATTGCTTGCCATGTACGTAGCTCTGGCGGAGTCAATTATAGCATACGGATTAACGAGCTATGGACGAACTTTCAAAACATACTTAGACAAAATCTCAAACCTACAAACAAGACTTCTAAAACTAATAGTACCAAAAAATATAAAACAACAGTTCAGAGAAAATATCGTAGATTTATTTCAATATTGTAACATAATACCAATACAAATAAAACTGCTCATGGTTCTCGCAATTGAACAATATGATAATAAAAGCATTCAAATTCCAGTTTGCCACAAAATACAAACTAGACAAATAACTCTAAATAAACTAAAAGTACCTAAAACTACTAATTATTATGGCAGACGAACGATTGAATTTTTAATACCCACTATCCTCAACGAAATCCCCCAAAAACTACAAGAAAAACTAAATAAAGTCAATTATAAACGTATACTTAAAAACCACTTTTACAACACGTACCACAATAACACAACACCGATGGACTTATAATAACACAATATTACGGCACCCCAACTTAAAATAACAGCCTGTATAAGGTGTAAGTCGCAGAACCAGTTTGCCGACAGCGATACGCATCGTCCGCGTCGCAAGTACGAGTACGTCAGCGGTCGCCCGTGCTTGATCGAATCCGTGTAAACTACCCTTCCTAACATTTTTATCACACATCTACATCCTACATACCTACATAAATACTAAAATTACGCATATAAACAACTTGTAATAAGTTTTCATACAATTTATTAGTAAGTTAGTTAAGTCAAGTGTTATTTTGTAAAATAGCTGTATAAATAATACTTAAGTCGCGCGATCCTGAATGTGAGTGCCAGCACAAACTTATGGTTTATTGGCACAACATAAAAATGTATGTAATTATTAAGTACTTAAATAAACAAATAAAAAACAAAAAAAATTAACTAGGTACGCAACGAAACCATTAAGAATCTGGTACGACGCGATCTCGGCTCCTCTAATACGCTCTTGATTAAAGAATCAATTGCGTAGAATCGGGGGTCGAAAGTGTTCGTCCAGCCTCTGGGTAGAAGCCACCTCGCAAAGCTAACAACGTCAACGGGGAACGTCGTCGCATCCAAGTTTAATTAAGCAATATAAGTTTTCTGTAAGTCTTTAGTTTTCGGTTCGTTACGTATTTTTAAATATAGGTTGTCCCGGTGACGCATGCTTCTTATAAGACCAGGTGTAATCCGAGGCTTAAGGTGATACTTTGTGCGACTGATTTTTACTTGCTTTGTGTGGTTTTTAAGCGCTTTAGATATAATGTTGGAGAAAATATTAACGGATTCATTTACATCACGATTATTTATCAGACTATTCCAGTTCGTATTTGAGAGTTCTACTGCTGCTGCCTCCATATCCGTTTTTGAGACCAGTTTGTTGCGTTTTATTTGTACCTCTTTGCCTAAGTTGGTTCCTATCATGACCAGGTCATGGTCAGAAAGAGAGCATTTGCATATTAAACTCTTCGTAGTGCCCTCTGATTTAATGAATATGTGGTCCAGGCAAGAAGTTCCTCTTGTTGATTCCGTTATAGCTAGAAGAAGTCCGTGTTCAGCCATGAGGCTGAGATATGGTAGGTTGCTGCTGTTTGGGTATTGGTCAACAAGATTAATATTGATATGACCAGTCAAAGCTACTAGTTTTTTGTGTCTAAGGTTGTAGAGATTTGTATCAAGTGAATTTAGGAAGTTTTCACTGCTTGCAAAAGATGGAGAGCGATATATACCTAATAAAGAGTGATTTTTAGAAAAAATAGCTATCAAACAATTGGCGTCGTTAAACTCCGGCTCCCATACATGTACTGGCCAAGTCTCTTTTATGTACATGACAACACCCCCGCATTTATTGATTACTTTGGTTGTATTAAAGTAGTTGTATCCTGGCAATAGCTGGATCGCAGTGTCCTTCTGAAGCCAGCATTCGGTGAGCACGATTATGTCATACTTTTATATTAAGGCGTTCGAATATTACCTCATCGAAGTTTCGTTGCAGGCTTCTGATATTAAAGGTAAGAATTTTAAAGTTTAGTGTGGTGAGTGACTCAGCACACTGTTCTAATTTGTCAGTCGTGAGGCAGTTGATTGCTATAGTCTGGTTTATGTCTGTAAGAAGATCCTCATCATCCATTATTATAGTTATTATTCATTTACTTTAGGTTGTAACCACATCGTTAACAATTTACAATTATTCTGAAGTTGGTAATAAAACGCAATGTAGGTACATTCTTAAATAAATGAATTATTAAAGTAACCACTAAACTGTGAAAATTTTATTTTCAGTAGCTATGGCGAAGATATGCTGGTTTCTTTTGGCGTTACTGGCAGTACCGTATGTGTGCGATGGCGCCAAGATCCTTGTCGTATCTCCTGTGCCAGGCAAGAGCCACAGTATCTTGGGAAGCGCACTGGTCAAACATTTGATGGATGCCGGACATGAGGTAAGTAAAAAACGTAATGTAATTTTATCTAGTTAATAGAATAGTTCCCCCGGCTTCGCCCGCGTTAATAATATAATGGGAATCGCAAGAGCTAAGACCTAAGCTCAAGGGTGGAAGTGTTAAAGGCATAAAACCCCTAGTACCGTTTAGTGAAAGTGCAGTAGGTACACCTCTTGACACCTAAAGCTATCCACGCCAATTTTGCCTCGCGGCGCCAATATAACAGTCCACCTTTATGGGGGGCCCATTCAGTGTATAGCAAGTCACCACCCGCCTAAATATATTGTAATGAGGCATAATTGGCGGCTGACGTACCTCACCATGCCGTACATCATCATAGACAAAGAACCAGACATCAAGCTCAGAACAATAACATGATAATTTGTACCATCTTTCCATAGTTCATCATTTACATTGTATTTGTTCTAAGATTTGTTTATTATATTTGGTATGCAATATAGTGTTCATATATCTATCTATCTATCATATCCTTACATCCATAGACAATAATTTGTAATTAAGTAATATATTGTCACGGTAATATAATAATATTACCGTGATATTGTAAAGAGCCTTTTGACGTTAGGACGTTCTGTACCCTTGTACGAGTTTTCATCGTTAACGCTTTTGATAGATCTTAACTACATAGTTTTCGACTTATTCCGGCTCCCTGATTGGTCCAAATTTAGTCAATTGTGAAAACCACTAGAGTCGCTGTACTGTTTTCATACAAAATTAAATCGAGTTTGGTGTAAAAACTCGTACTAAGGGTACAGGAGAGTGCTGAGCATATATTTTGATCATATCCTGTGCTGATTCCACAGACCTGCTACATATTAACTCGATCGCGTACACCGGCCCCCATGAGAAGGACCTTGAACGGAGTTTGTCCCTTTCTTTTGTATGGAAAACTTATGTATATACCATACGTATACCATAGATAATAGTATAGAACATATATAGGACTATCAGGTTGTTAGACAAGGACACACTCCCTGGTGTCTCTCAATTGGGCCGTTTTGTTCTACAAAGCAATTACAACCTTATCGTTAAAGCATACGGATTAAATTGAATTTGTCAAAACATCTGCAGTGCACCATCCTTTTTATTACGTCTATGGCTGATTCGCATATTTAAAAAAAATAGAGTCAACAAACAACTTTTTTTTAAAATATCCTTTATGGATCAAAACATTGGACCAATTGGTTGGTCAAATTTTTTTATTTTTGAGCAAATGATAATTTTTATCGCATATTTATACATACATTTTATATATAGGCAGCTGAAAATCTAGATACTAATCTTTTTTTTAAACACTATCAAATATGTTCTTAGAAAACTTTAAGCTAAAAATGTTTATAGCACTGTGTGACTTAAACCCGCACTTTACGCACGCTTTTCCGTGACTTAAATACCATAGAAAAGATTATAATACTACGTAAATGACGCCGTGCAATAATCTTCTATTTGACGGAAAAGTGCAGCTAGCGTAAAGTGCGGGCTTATGTCATACTGACAGCTATAAAATAATATACGATACTTGTGACTTAAGTTGTCTATTATTGCACGGCGTAGCACCCTCGCTGCGCTTGGGTGCTAACTTCACGCCATGCAATAATAGACTACTTACGAGTAAGTCACACGTATCGCAATATACTGTTTTGACATGTACACAATGATATTTTATTTTGCGATTTTGATCGAGGTTAGCAAAGTTTTAAATGTAATCGTCGTATATGAGAACAAAATAGATTAAATTATAAATCACTAGCGACCCGCCCCGGCTTCGCACGGCTAGAGCGTAATTATATGTCTTAATTTTTTGCATCAGCTTGTTGCGTCGTGTATGAATTAACATCTACAACAAACATCGTCGTATTTCAATCAATTTGCACAAAACCATAAAAAATTGTAAATCTAAACCTTCCTAATGAATCACTCTGTCTATTACTGAAAACCGCATGAAAATCCGTTCAGTAGTTTTTGAGTTTATCACGAACAGACTGACAGACAGACAGACGCGGCGGAGGCACAATCCAATACCAGCACAAAATTAACCCAAATAGTCTAATTTTGCTGGGATTGGATTCACACTTCAGCGTCGTTTTAAAATACGGCGCCTTTTCAGGTTACATTCATCACAGCAGTAATGATGAAACCTCATCAAAATCTGCGACAAATTGATGTCACCAATAATTGGAACCTTCTTCCAGGTGAGCTGAACTAGGTATTTCTAGAAATATTTTTTTACAGCATTAAAATGTATGGTTTCTGGCCATATAGCAACATTAAATGCATGGTCTTTATTTGTTTTATATCGTATCGTATCGTAGCTAGCGTTTGTCCACTATCTCGCCTGGTGGTAAGCGATGATGTGGTCGAAGATGGTGAACACGCTATGCCTAGAATACTCTGACTCTCTGTTCTCTTATCCGGCACCACACAGCCCTTAAGTCAGAGTATTAAGGGCTGTGGTGCCGGTGCAACACTGTAAGGTTACGGCGGTGGATCTTCTCCTTGATGGTGGTAAGCTACTTTATGGTAGCAAATCTGGCGGAACATCGTTATATTATGCTCAAACTACCTGTGGGAACTTCTTTGTTAACTAAAAAATATTTTCTTCTTTTAGCGGATTTGCTTTCCATCAAAAATATATTGAGTGGTGCAGTAGACGTCATCGATAGTGCCATGTTAAATTTCATGTTCCATTTCTTTGCAACGGAGACGCTCAACAATCCGAACGTGAAGAACTTCCTCGCAGACCAGAGCCAGCAGTTCGACCTGATCATTGCCGAGTGGATGTTTAATGAGCTCTATAGTGGGTAAGAAAAAAACATACTCTTTCTTTTAAATATCTGATAAGCTGGGAATTTGACCATTCAGAGATATACTATAAGACGTCAGAATGTTAGCGCCAGAACCCAGCCAGGCTTATAAAGTTTAACCTCGCAAAAATTATATACATAAAGATTTTTTTTTAAATCCGGGAATTTTTGCGAGGTTACACTTTATAAGCCTGGCTGGGTATATATATATATATAATATATATACACACAAGCCACCATCTTGAATTTGAGAAGGAATGGTTTTTCGGTTCGAATGGCAAAGTATCCAGTAAAATTACAGAAAATACGAGCGTTGTGGTTGTCTAAGCCTGAAAATTTTACGAGATTTATTTTCTTTCAGCCTAGCAGCTATCTACGATGCACCGTTCATATGGTTTTCAACCATTGAACCTCATGGACAGATTCTTGCTTTAGTTGACGAGAGTCTAAATACGGCATATAACGGTTATTATGTCGACAGTATCCAACCTTTTTCATTCACTGATAGAGTAACAGAATTGTGGCTCACCTTGAGGAACTCAGTTATAAAAAACATGTAAGTATCGTTATACTACAGTGGTATGCAAATTTTAATAAGGTGGTAAATTATCTTTCATATCTGCACTGAATAGGTATACATAATTGCTTACTGTTACTTACTATTACTTCAACTACATAATTAATTTATTCTTATGACGTGTTTTTCAGAATTATTCGCGTCATGCAGTATTGGGATTATAACAAAATCATCGTGCCTCATATTAAAGCAAGGGGAAAAGTACCACCATCCTTTGAAAACCTAAAATACAATACATCATTGGTGTTTGGAAACTCTCACGTTTCTCTAGGACAGGCTACAACGCTACCACAGATATACAAACCTATAGCAGGCTACCACATCGCTGAAAAGTCTGACCCCTTACCTGACGACCTCGAGAAAATTATGGAAAATTCTAAACATGGAGTAATATACTTCAGTATGGGCTCTAACCTTAAAAGTAAAGATATTCCTGAAAAATTAAAGCAAGACTTTCTCAAAATCTTCGGCACACTAAAACAGACAGTGCTATGGAAATTCGAAGAAGCTCTTCCAAACTTGCCCAAGAATGTCCACATATTGAAATGGGCTCCTCAACAGAGCATATTAGGTGAGAATTAAATCATGCATAATATTATTGTTTCAGTAACCAATCAATTTTATACTTGTGATTTAAAAAGCAAAGTAATAAATCTACCCACAATCTACTCACAATAAGCTCAGAATCATCATTAGCAAGTGAGAAAGTTTATGTCTTGAAGTAAGAAATTTGCGATGCAAATGACGATGGATAATCTATTATTTATCATTATTCATTAAAGATGTGTGATTTCAGCCCATCCTAAATGCGTTCTGTTCATCACCCACGGCGGTCTGCTATCAACCACAGAGACGGTCCACGCTGGGGTCCCAATTATTGGCATCCCAGTCTTCGCTGACCAGTTTGCCAACGTCAATAGAGCTGTGCAAAAGGGCTTTGCCAAAAGAGTGTCGCTCTCTTTTACCATGGCCAATGAGTTGAAGGCTGCTATTGAAGAAATCTTGGGTAATTCAAAGTAAGTAAATATCTATACCTACTTGATTATAGGTACATGAAATTTGTTAATTTTTTTCAATTAATGAATTTTTCCCAGATATACCGAGAAAGTAAAGGAACTTTCGTTGATCTACCACGACCGACCAGTGAAACCTGAAGTAGAACTAGTGCATTGGGTAGAACACGTCATCAAAACTAAAGGAGCACTGCACCTGAGATCCCCTGGACTTCATGTACCTTGGTACCAGAAGATATATCTGGATTTAGTTCTACTTATTCTAGTTATTGTAATAGTGATAGTGAAATTGTTGAAAAAAGTATTAGGAGCGTTATTTCCAAAGAAATCAGCGCCTAAAAAGAAAACACATTAAAATAGTATATTACCATACGTGTGACTTAAGTAGCCGATTATTGCACGGCGTGAAGTTAGTGCCCGAGCGCAGCAAGGGTGCAACGCCGTGCAATTATAGACAACTTAAGTCAAGAGTATCGTATATTATTTTATAGCTAGCAGTGTGACATAAACCCGCACTTAACGCTACGCTTTTCTATGCAATAATCGACTATTTAAGTCACGAAAAAGCGTGCGTAAAGTGCGGGTTTAGTTTACACTGTGTTATAATGTATTATTGAATAAAATATTATGTTTTTTAAGTGTTACATACTTTATATTTTGCAATCCATTAGTTTCGTCGTATTGGTACTGTGGCTTAATTGGTTATTAGAGCGCCAGGGCATGTTTTCCAGGAGGCGCGGGTTCAAATCCCGTCGGTACGATGAAATTAATTTGGATTGTGTGTGTAACAATGTATTGTTAAATAGTTAGTATTCATTAAAGTTTATTAAAAGATAAAGTATTAAATAATACATTTTTACTTTTGGTAGATGTTTTACTTACATTAACAATACCTCCTAATTGACCGAGCGTGCGAAGCGTGTCAGTTTCGAGATTGGCCAACAAATGAATTTGTCCGTCTGTCAGTCTGTCTGTCTATTCTTGCCTACAGGTCGCATTTTTCAGCCGATTTCGATACTGGCCCAGTAGTACCATGTCGCCCGCGTAGCTGATTTTCAACAGACTTACAAAAAAGAGGAGGTTCTCAATACATCTGTATGTTTGTTCGCCGGTTTCTCCGCCAATTGTTAACCGATTTGAATGATTATTTTTTCATAGGTAGGTTTCATCTCCAAGGTAGTTCCATTCTCCATATAAATTTTATCAAGATCTGATTAGTACCTCCAGAGATATGACGATAAAGTTTCAAACTTGCTACTGAAACCGACTCGCGCGGCATGGTGATAGTAACTCCAAAAGCACGACAGCCGACACACATGCTGCTGAGCTCAACTATAAGACCTTTATTGTACAGTTTGAAAAGCTTCAGAGACGCAAACCCTCCTTGTCATAACTGCCGCACTCTAACCTGTATGGATTCGAGAGAATGTTTGACCACCTCACCGTATTGGTCTGGATTCCGTACCCGTACAGTAGGGTTATTCTAAATCATTCGAAAGCAAATTCGGATTCGGAAACTGCCTCTCCTTCGACTCGGATAATTGCAATTCACAATACTTTTTTGAACACGGTTTTCGAAAAAATCAGTCATTCTAATTGGAAAGGTTTCCGAGAAAAAATAGATAACGGATTAATCAATACCTGTGTAAATTAAAAAATGAAGCTATCCGAATAGGTTTTCGAATGATTGAAAATCAGGGGGCTGGAGGAGTTTGAAAAGCCGTGCTGGTATACGTATACCCCTCAGGTATACCATAGGTATATATGCTCTTCAACTCCATAGGTATATATGCTCTTCAACTTTTCCCAGAGTAGGTACCTCATACGAGACAAGGTCGAAGGCCTTGGAGAGGTCGAAGAAACAGGCTTACATCGGCGTTCTGCGATCGGTATAATATTGAACTGTGTGCTTGAGAATTACAATTGGGCTTTCAGTGAATAGTCCGGGCTGGAATAGGAAGTGTGTATCAAGCACACCGTTCAATATTTTGTAGTTGCAAGGTAGATTGGCCGATTGCCCTTGACAGAATTATCTCCAGATATGTTTTTGACTATTGGAACTAAGATGTCGGCTCGGCTGGTAGATATTTTTGCTTCAGATAAGGAGTAATACAACACAGATAGAATAGAAGACACGGTAAGTGAGCTCCTGATGAGAGTTATGTGTCAGATATCGTCGTTGGCGAGCGAGAAGTCACTAAGTGACATTTTTACCAAAAATGAGTTAATGATGTCAAAGTGTTTTTAAACCCATTATCTACCCTATGGAAGGATAAAAAACATCTGATTTTTAACATTTTAGATAATACGCTCTTAAGTAATTAATATCATAGTAATCGCACATTTTTCGGTCTTTATGTTCGCGAAATCTAACTACAGTACATTATTTAAAGCAAAAACCACTCGTATTGCGAGTAAGTTATCCATACTAATATTATAAACACATTTGTAGCTCTGTCTGTTTGCTACCTAATCACGCCTAAACACACGATATCTTACTGAAATTTAACAAGGAGATCTCGGTTGTCTGGAAGAAATCGCTTTAAGCGATAAGACCGCCCTTTGCATTACTTAGAATAAGTATTTTCCTCTGATATTTTTCTGTAATTATTGGTGTGCAAATAAAGTGTTTATCTATCTATCTATCTATCTACTTTAGAGCATGAGGATGAACATAGGCTACTAAATTCTTGGTGTACGTGAACGAAGTCGCAGGTATGAGCTAGTAATTTATATAACTGGGTACTCCCTTCTTACCCCGCTCATCTCGGTAAGAACTCATTGCTAGACATGAAAAAAAAAAGAAGTAAGAAAGCTCCTAGTATCCTGGGTACACCTGGTGACATGTTGCCTGAAGCATATACTTACGTCAATCATATCGATAACACAATCAAAGAAGCAGGATCTGGTAAACCTTTGCCGAACGGACACCGGTTGAATTCCATTCATGGTTTCAATCCTTGCCCGTTAACAACCAACCAGATAAGCTTACAGCAAAGAGACAGACGCGGAAAGCTTCTTCATTTTATACTAAGTAGAGATAATTATGCAGTTTGTTCTTTAAACAAAAATAACGTGTTGCATTAAAAGAATCATAGCAGAAGAAAACTAAAAGTGATCACTTAGCTGTAACTTTGAACTTTTATTATAATAACCGGCCAAGTGCGTGTCGGGCCACGCGCAGTGTAGGGTTCCGTAGTAGCCTGTTATTCAATTCAAGTCTTTACCCGTTATAAACAAGCAACTAGGTACTCCGTCTTTGTCACTTTACAGGATTTATTCTGAGGATTTTGTATTTGGTACAAAATTATCCAACACCCAAGTTCAACGACTATTACTGCTAAACTAATAAAGCTATCGTAACCGCTATAATTTTCCTTTAAAGTTCATGAAATGCGCTATTATCACGATTTTTTCCAGATTTTTCAAGCCAGCAGTTTAGCTTTTAGAGGGGGGGGGGACGCCCTACTGGAACAAAAATTTGCACTTTAAAGTTTAATATTTCGTAAATGGAGCATTCAATCGAAAAAAAAATCATCCCCACTTCTCATATAGGGGAGCTACCCTAAAAAAAAATATTTTTCAAAATTTTATTTCAGCACTTTGTCGGCATCATTTATTTACATATACCCCTCAGGTATACCATAGGTATATATGCTCTTCAACTCCATAGGTATATATGCTCTTCAACTTTTCCCAGAGTAGGTACCTCATACGAGACAAGGTCGAAGGCCTTGGAGAGGTCGAAGAAACAGGCTTACATCGGCGTTCTGCGATCGGTATAATATTGAACTGTGTGCTTGAGAATTACAATTGGGCTTTCAGTGAATAGTCCGGGCTGGAATAGGAAGTGTGTATCAAGCACACCGTTCAATATTTTGTAGTTGCAAGGTAGATTGGCCGATTGCCCTTGACAGAATTATCTCCAGATATGTTTTTGACTATTGGAACTAAGATGTCGGCTCGGCTGGTAGATATTTTTGCTTCAGATAAGGAGTAATACAACACAGATAGAATAGAAGACACGGTAAGTGAGCTCCTGATGAGAGTTATGTGTCAGATATCGTCGTTGGCGAGCGAGAAGTCACTAAGTGACATTTTTACCAAAAATGAGTTAATGATGTCAAAGTGTTTTTAAACCCATTATCTACCCTATGGAAGGATAAAAAACATCTGATTTTTAACATTTTAGATAATACGCTCTTAAGTAATTAATATCATAGTAATCGCACATTTTTCGGTCTTTATGTTCGCGAAATCTAACTACAGTACATTATTTAAAGCAAAAACCACTCGTATTGCGAGTAAGTTATCCATACTAATATTATAAACACATTTGTAGCTCTGTCTGTTTGCTACCTAATCACGCCTAAACACACGATATCTTACTGAAATTTAACAAGGAGATCTCGGTTGTCTGGAAGAAATCGCTTTAAGCGATAAGACCGCCCTTTGCATTACTTAGAATAAGTATTTTCCTCTGATATTTTTCTGTAATTATTGGTGTGCAAATAAAGTGTTTATCTATCTATCTATCTATCTACTTTAGAGCATGAGGATGAACATAGGCTACTAAATTCTTGGTGTACGTGAACGAAGTCGCAGGTATGAGCTAGTAATTTATATAACTGGGTACTCCCTTCTTACCCCGCTCATCTCGGTAAGAACTCATTGCTAGACATGAAAAAAAAAAGAAGTAAGAAAGCTCCTAGTATCCTGGGTACACCTGGTGACATGTTGCCTGAAGCATATACTTACGTCAATCATATCGATAACACAATCAAAGAAGCAGGATCTGGTAAACCTTTGCCGAACGGACACCGGTTGAATTCCATTCATGGTTTCAATCCTTGCCCGTTAACAACCAACCAGATAAGCTTACAGCAAAGAGACAGACGCGGAAAGCTTCTTCATTTTATACTAAGTAGAGATAATTATGCAGTTTGTTCTTTAAACAAAAATAACGTGTTGCATTAAAAGAATCATAGCAGAAGAAAACTAAAAGTGATCACTTAGCTGTAACTTTGAACTTTTATTATAATAACCGGCCAAGTGCGTGTCGGGCCACGCGCAGTGTAGGGTTCCGTAGTAGCCTGTTATTCAATTCAAGTCTTTACCCGTTATAAACAAGCAACTAGGTACTCCGTCTTTGTCACTTTACAGGATTTATTCTGAGGATTTTGTATTTGGTACAAAATTATCCAACACCCAAGTTCAACGACTATTACTGCTAAACTAATAAAGCTATCGTAACCGCTATAATTTTCCTTTAAAGTTCATGAAATGCGCTATTATCACGATTTTTTCCAGATTTTTCAAGCCAGCAGTTTAGCTTTTAGAGGGGGGGGGGACGCCCTACTGGAACAAAAATTTGCACTTTAAAGTTTAATATTTCGTAAATGGAGCATTCAATCGAAAAAAAAATCATCCCCACTTCTCATATAGGGGAGCTACCCTAAAAAAAAATATTTTTCAAAATTTTATTTCAGCACTTTGTCGGCATCATTTATTTACATACCCCCACAAAATTACAGCTTTCTAGTATTAACGGTCTCTTAGCAAAACCTCGGACAGACAGACAGACGGACATGACGAAACTATAAGGGTTCCTTGTCAGGACTACGGAACCCTAAAAATGACAAAAGAGAGGCTAGGAAAATTGTCGATATTTTTCAAAATAAAATCTCAATTATTACTCTTAAAGTTCCTTAATTCAAAGATTTTGGGATTTTATTACAACTTACTTTTTTTAATATGAGTTCATTCTGTAAAAAAGAGATTACTAGAGTGTATTTCAGAAGAAATAATTTGAATATTGAAATCCTTTCTATTTCGTTAATTATGTTTTTAGATCTGAACCTCTTGTCGTAGCCGTATGAAATTTGACAAGTAGTAGGTCCAACAGACAAGTTTTTAAAATCGGTTGTAACTTTTTTATTCTGTGTTTTTTTTTGGAGAAAAGCCTGCCCCTAGCATGATGGATTATCATCGTCCTAGGCCTGCCCAAAGTAAAAGTTCAAATATCGTCTAGATAAAAAAATGTGACGTCTTATTTTTTTTCTCGGAAAATAATAAGCCTAAATAAAAAAATCAAGTTTATCCTGAAAGACCTATTCATTATCATAGTTTCACAAAAAAACTAGGGCTCTAGCCTTTATAGTTTGGGAGAAAATTTAAATAAATTGCAATATTTCGGTGACTCACTCGAAAACAAGTAAAACGCAATTTTCTCGGAAACTATAGATTTTCGCGGAACATACATGGGGGGAGTTCTTTGGGTAGCCTTTGGAGTCCTCCGTCGACGGTTTTCGTTTGAACCATATGAAACCCGACACCCTGTATATACAGGTTGATTCAGCACCGATGGATCAAACGGAGCAGGGTGGTAGAGGACCTCACTGCGCATCTATTGAACCCCCATGTATGTTCTACCATTTTGGATAGTTTATGAGATATGACATTTTTTTTAATATTTTTGCCTTTTGCCGCTTTGGTTCACAAAAAATTAGTTTTGAAAATATGTAGTTTTTGCTGATTTTTGTCACCTACGGGAAGGTCATTGACGCCTTTCTGCGTCCGTAAGCTTAGTTTAGACCTTAAACTACCCCTCACGTGATCCCTGGGTGGAGCTAAATAGGTGAGCATAAGTGGTCGTAATGCGAGATTGTTTAATATTTCTAATTTCAATTGAGAATAAAATGAATAATAATGATAATAAAATGTTATCGATGTAAACGTTGTATAAAACCGGAGTAGAGTCTAAGCAAAAACAGAACCTTCGTGGCGTTACGATGAACTAACATTCAAAGGTAAGGAAGGAAGGTACATACCTACCTAGTAGCACACGATTATGATAAGAGGTACCTACCAAGTATCAATTCATTTTTAGTCGTACTAGTAATGACAGCAGTGTTGTCAATGCAACAAAAACAGTAAATTAAAACGACCGACGACCAACGCGACCTCAATTTCTACGACGCGGACGTATCTCTTTTTGCTCAGACTCTAAGTATATGTGAGATGCCCTGTGTCTCATCTCATTAGCGTCTTCAATATCCAGACAAGTACAATTCTATCATAGACCACATCAACATCAATATTAATAAAACCAGCCAAGTGCGAGACAAGTGCAAAACCTGTGCACCGAGGCTTCCGTCATATTATTATCTGTCCTGTGCTTCCGTACACATTTTTCAAACTAAGTTAAAGGACAAACTTAACTTTGCAGTACGATCCCTCAAACTATCATAAAAAAGGCAGACGGATTCGTGCCGAACACCCGAGTGAACGCAAGTTCAGTAATACAAATTCTTGAGTAATTCGCTTCCGCGCTCAGTTTGCTACCAAATCAAGCGGCAGCAAGGTCGGACGCTTCCGTGCAGTATTACTTCGCAGCGTTGCTTACGTAGTAATCATGCCACATTGATTATGCCGGACTGAGCGCGCAAACTTATTAGAATTTGGTATTACTGAACTTGCAGTCACTCGGGTGTTCGGCACGAATCTGTCTGCCTTTTTTATGATAGTCTGAGTACGATCCATAGAAAATGCATTGCACCAACCGCAAATAATATACAGAATAAATGCTTTGACTTTTGTAAAACCTCAGTGAGCCGAAGACCTAGAAGTTTGTAATAGTAAATTCACTTTTTTTGTTACTAAACTACATAGATTTATTCCTATATAAGTGCTTCAAGACCTTGCTACTTGCCAAATTTCAACGGGAAGTACCTACGCTATAGGTTTTGATTCCTTTATGAGTGTTAGTGAGTGACGGGTATCAAATTTTTTCAAAAATCATCCCTCACGCGTTTTTCTGACTGACTGAATGACTGCCCTCTATATCAACGCACTGCCTAAACCACAGGTCCTAAAGACATGATATTTGGAAAGTGTATTCTTTGTGAAGTGCAAGTATTCACTAACAAATAGTTTTTCGATATTCCGACCCTAAGTGGGTAAAATGGAGGGTTGAATTTCCAATGAAACTTTTTATTCTCTAGGTCAATTGTCTCCAAAACTGGTACACATACTCTTTAATTGAAATGGTGAGATACTGGTATCACAGT
Organism: Cabera pusaria; assembly: GCA_954871355.1. Taxonomy (NCBI): domain Eukaryota; kingdom Metazoa; phylum Arthropoda; class Insecta; order Lepidoptera; family Geometridae; genus Cabera; species Cabera pusaria. The sequence goes on from OX940905.1 coordinate 16,340,169, forward strand.
TTTTCAAAAATCTGCTACCTGATATATCAACGCTCTGTCTAAGCCACTGGTCCTAGAGACATGATATTTGGAACGTGTGTTCTTTGTGATGTGCAAGTATCCACTAAGACATAGAGTATGATGTAAGGTTACATTTTCTGTGATTTTTTTTTATTTTCTGGGTCCGGTCGCTAGATTATCTCGAGAATTGGTACATATACTCTTAAAATTATGAGACATATGTCAGTCACTGTATCACAGTTTTTCCAAATCATCTCTTACGCAATTTTCTAACTGACAGACTGACTGATATATCAATGTACAGCCTAATCCGCTGGTTTTAGACACATACAATTAAGAGTGTGGGTTCTTTGTAAATTGCAGCTATCCACTAAGAAAGGGTTTATCGACATTTCCACCCGAAGTGGATGAAATGAAAAGCTTATTTTTTTGTGAAACATCTTATTCTCTGGGTCAATGGACTTGAAAATTGGTAGACACACTCTTCAATTAACATTATGAGACACGTGTGTCACAGTTTTTCAAAATCATCCCTCACGTGTTAGTCTGGCTGATTAGCTGACTGATACATCAACGTGCAACATACTCGTAATCCGCTGTATTAAACACATAACATATAAAGAGTGTGTTTCTTGTGAAGTAAAGCTATGCACTACGAAAGGATTTTTCGAAATTCCTCCCCTATGTGGGTAAAATGATAAGTTAAATTTTCTGTGAAACATTTTATTCTCTGGGGCGATGGACTTGAAAATATGTACACATACTATTGAATTAAAATTATGAAACATGTTTTTCACTGTTTTTACAAAATCGCCAAAATATCCCTTACGCGTTTGTCTAATTAATTGACTGATATATCAACGTGTAGCCTAATCCGCTGGTCTTAGAGATGAACACCAATGTTATAAATGCGAAAGTCAGTTTGTTTATTTGATTGCTTGTTTGTTTGGGACTTCTTCACGGTCAAACGGCTTGACCGACTTGGCTGAAATTCTGTATAACAACAGTTCATAGGATACTCGAGAGATAAGATATTCAATAGGGCACAGAAGGACATGGGATTTTTTTTTTCGCAGTCGAAATTGGGTGTCGAGATTTTTTTTATTGCATTTTATAAGCGTGTGGCCACTTAAGCCTAAACGGCTTCATCAATTAAGCTGCAATTTAGTACAAAGATAGTTAATAAAGCACAAAAAAACAAAGTATACTTTTTTTTGACAATCGTGTCTGGATGTCCAGATTTTTGAGCTTGAAAATTTTTTTGAGCTTTTTTTTGAGCTTTGAAAATGTGTGACATCTTGTCAGCTTAACGGATTCAGCTGAAACTTTGTGCACAGATAGTCAATAGAACATACAAGGACATAGGATGTTTTTTCTGGCAGAAGTTAAGAATATCTAGATTTTTTTATTGAATTTTGTAAATGTGTGACGTCATATTTGATAAACGGCTTAACTGATTCTGCTGAAATTATGTACAAAGATAGTCAATAGAACATACAAGGACATTGAATACTTTTTTTCTGGCATACAAGTCTGGATGTCCAGATTTTTTTTATAGAATATTGTAAATGAGTGTCGTAAACGTCTTATCAGATCAACGACTAGGCCGATTCAGCTGAAATTTTGTACAAAGATAGTCAGTCAGTCATAGTAGGACTGAGGGCACTTTTATTTTGGCAAATACTTAAACAGCACAACTTGGTATACTCTAACCATAATGATTATTTACTTTTACGATAGAGGATATCGATTTCGACCTTGGAGTCCTCTCTAATAACTTAACTAAAGGTTATGAAGTCATAAAACTGTCAGGGTCATAAAAAGTAATAAAAAATTGTTGCGGTCGCCACGCTCGCGCTCCCAATCGTCTTGTCTGCTTTGTAGGAAATATTTCATATTTTTTTGTGTTTTAAGAGCCTCATGCATTCAAATGAGTCAAACATTTAAATAGACCAAGTTGCAACTTGGTCTACCTTACCATAGTGATAATAATTTGAATATTGAAATCCTTTCTATTTCGTTAATTATGTTTTTAGATCTGAACCTCTTGTCGTAGCCGTATGAAATTTGGCAAGTAGTAGGTCCATATAACAGACAAGTTTTTATTGTTTTTATTAAAATTGTTCAAGTTCATTTTTATGCGCAAAATTAAATATAACAAAATAGTCATCACCAATAATCATTGTTTGTTTTACTTTTATTACGCTTTCGGCACTTGTCATACCGCTCATGATGTGCAAGTTAAAATGACTCTTATTACTACACAAATAACAATTTTATTTAATACAACACGCGCGCGGCAAAATCTCTAATCCAAAGAGAGTGTATAACCACATAACCTTTGACACATTGCCGCCCGGTCGCCCGCACTTGAAGCGAAATGATCAAGAAGTCAATAAAGTGGAAGGTCATTTAAAATGGGCGCGCGGCGCGGCACCTGTGCGTCTGTCATAGGCGAGTAAATGCGCCCTTTGACATAGCCGGCCGGGCGCTCGTACTTAAAGAGAAATGATCTCTACATCCCTACAATTAGGTGTAAGTTCCTTTGAATTTACAGCGCGGCTCGCGGCGCCTATGTAAGTGTCGGTGAGTGATTGATCTGATTTCTTCTTTTCTGAGTAATTAAATTCGTTAGCTCATTTCATTTGCGACAATCGCCGAAGCCCGAATTAGCACGGAAGATCGAGTGGAGAAATTTATTAATTTATTGAGATTTTGTGCAATGTAACCATAGTGTAAGTTGTAAGTGCATGGAATTTCTTTGTCATAAATAAGAGAAAAAATATCAAGGTAAGTTAATTTTATTTTTAAGCAAAACATAAACATGTCTTTGTGAAGAAATTTATGTTTGTATTTGTTTACGAGAGAGAGTCACGATTGTTTATTTGTTTATAATCGCAAAAATACAAATTCTCAATGTTAGTGATTGATTGATACAAACCTACTTTATTTAGAACTAGCTGTTGCCCACAACTTCGTTTGCGTGGAATTCGGTTATCGCGTTCCCAAGGGAACTCTTCAAAATTTCGGGATAAACTATACCCTATATGTTGCATATAACAAAAAAAACTCATTCGAATCCATCCAGTAGTTCCGGAGATTAGCGTGTAAAAGTCAATTCAGGTGTAATAAGCCCTGTCAGTGAGTGAGTGGGCGTGAGTGAAAGGAACGCAAGAACGCGATAACAGCGCGCGGAAGCGGCAAACAGCGACTCTGCGCAGTTTCGCCCAGAGCTCATTACTCCTGAATCGGGCTATACAAACAGACAAACAGACACTTTTTTTCAAATTCCTACTGTATTACTATGTCTTCATCGCGATCGCCCAAAACTTTCTTTTTGGAAGTATATTCAATGTACAGGCACATTTTTTTTACTGTTTTATTATATGTATGATAAAGAAAGAAAAATTAAATATTAAATTTAAATTTGTTTTTTTTTGTAGATGGCCGAATTAGGGGATGGTAAAAAGAAACCATCGGGTGCTGAAAATAGAAAAAGGAAACTGGAGAAAGAAGAAAAAATTAAAAAGCTAACTTCTCCGATTGACTCTTACGACCTGGTAAGTTCAGTTCAGTCAGTTGGTTGGTAGGTAGGTACCTTTAAGGTACCTACCAACCAAGGTACTACCTTATATAATACATCTGAAGTGGCGTCAATCAGTGACAGAAGTCGCTGGTGTATCCTGCCTGGGCTCGATCCCTAACTGAGTTCCTACCTATTTATTATTATTACACTTCTTATTTTTTGTAAAAGTTACCTGTAACTGTATACCTAAAGACAATATCTAATTAATTGTTATTTTGCGGATTGCGCACCGGAAGGCGCAATGGTTAGTAACACTGGCTCTTGTGCCGAAGGTCTCGGGTTCGAATCCCGGCCGATGCAAATATTTGTTTAAATACATACCTTCTTAGACCTTGTATGTAAAATTTTTGTGTTTTGTGATATCTCCAACACGTGTTCCAATCGTGGAGATTATGGCATTAAATAACCCTATAGTTTTGGAGGCTCATGTCTAACAGTGGACTGGACTGTCTGTATATATGGCTTGTGTGTTTGTGATTTGTTTTTGGGGATTATGTTTTTCATGAAATAGCCGCAGGCGAGATCCGCCAATCGCAACTAAAGTAATTTCGTACTGTTTGCGCTCAGAGCGTGCGCAAGCGCCTCAGCAATTCCACACTGAGCGCGCTCGGCCGGACTAACGGATTAGACTACCATAGTCTGACTATGCCCGCCTTAACTTTCAGGCGCTGTTTTTATTGTCCTAAAATATTATTGCGTGGCCCTGTTACCACACTTGGTTACTCAAATTGTTGACTATCTTATGTTTTTTTAGGCCCATCTTCGTCAACATCAGCCCGACAGTTAGAAGAGACAGTCAACTTGGAAGAGAGAACTTCTACGAGTATTTCACAAGTTCCAGCTCACACTAGTACAAATACCTCGCCTACTACAAGTGAACCAATTGTTAACCAACCAGCAACAGAACCATATGTACGATTTTGTGAAAATGTCGTGAATGATCCTGCTCTCTGGCCGCAAGTAATACCCGATAATTTAAGATTATTTTTAACAGAACGTGGACCAATTTAGATTAAAAAAAACAACTATCCTTCAGATAGTAACATGAGGTCGTTTTCAGATACATATTACAGTTAAAAGTTACAAAACAACGAAATTATTCATCGAGTTTGGCTTGTATATTCCACATCTACTGATTCTGTATTTTGCTTTCACTGTAAGCTTTTTAATATTAATGTCACTGCATTTAATGGCCCTACTGGTTACAAAGACTGGGGGCATTTGTCGAAAAATATAGAACGACACGAGAAAAGTTCGGGGCACATATGTTCTTTTAAAAAATATTTGGATCTAGGAAATGACTTATTGAAAGGGCAAACAGTAGACTCGGTAAATCAAACTGAAATAGACCGCGAGAAAAAGAGGTGGACGGCAGTTTAGGAAAGGATAATCGAAATTATAAAAGTTTTGGCAGGTCAAAATATAGCATTTAGGGGCACAACTGAGAAGTTGTATGACCCAAATAATGGTAATTTTTTAAAGTTAGTGGAGAGTATATCTAATTTTGATAGTACACTATCAGAACACATTGCTCGAATTCAAAGAGCCCAGAATCGCATGCCACATTATCTTGGTCATAACATTCAAAATGAACTGATCAGTATAATTGCTGAAAAAATTAAAACGACTATAATTAATCTTTTGAAGGAATGCAAATACTACTCTGTAATTCTAGATTGCACACCTGACATTTCACACCAAGAACAACTTACTGTCACTGTGAGGTTTATTTATTTAAATCCATCGACAAAACGCGCTGAGGTACGAGAACATTTTTTAGGGTTTTTACCTGTAACTGATACTACCGGACAAGGGTTGGCGACCTATTTGTTAGATTTCTTAAAATCATGCAATATTGAATTAGATGATTTGCGAGGCCAAGGATATGATAATGGGGCCAACATGAGGGGGAAAAATATAGGCCTCCAAAAAAAAATATTGGACATGAATCCTCGAGCTTTTTACGTACCGTGTGCTGCTCACTCCCTTAATTTAGTAGTAAATGACGCCGCTAAAAGCTCATTGGAAATTACAAACTTTTTCTGTATTGTCCAAGAAATCTATGCATTTTTTTCAGCATCCACATCACGCTGGGATGTAATTATGAAACAGATACCTACTTTGACATTAAAACCTCTTTCAAATACGCGTTGGGAAAGTAGATTTGATGCTCTTAGAGCACTACGTTTTAACATGGATAAAATTTACGATGCATTATACTCTATTTTTACAAATGACAAGTATGATAGCGACACAAAAAACATAGCGAGTTCATTAATAGCCAAATTAAAGTCTTATAGATTCATATGTTCGGTAGTTATATGGTACAATATTTTACTAAAGATTAATATTGTAAGCAAAAATTTGCAAAAATCTGACGTAATTATTTCAGAGGCTACCAAAATGATTAATCTGGTTAAAAAAGATTTGGAGCAATACCGCACCGATAGTGCGTTTGAACAGTTGTTATCTGATGCAAAATTAATTGCTGAAGAATTAGAATGCGAAACAGAATTTAAAGAAACTGCTCGTCCACGTCGTCGAAAAAGACATTTTGATTACGAGGCTGTAGATGAACCCATTTTGGCCCCAACCAACAAATTTAAAGTATGTTTTTATTTTTTTCTACTGGACACTGCTATCTCGAAATTAAATGAGAGATTCGAATTGCTGACGGAACACAATTCAGTTTTTTCACTCTTCCAAAACATTGAATGCTGGAGGAAATTAGAGATGCATGAAAAAAATCTCAATGTTCTCGGCTCCAAGAAAAACTAACATGTAAAAATAGATTTGATATTAACGGGGAGGATTTATATAATGAATTAGAATTGTTGCCAATATTTTTTCCCAATGCATCAACAAGTACTGATATTTTAAGCTATATATATTCTAATAATTTAATCTCCTCATTTCCTAATATCTCAACATCTCTACGTATATATTTAACTCTGCCTGTTACAGTAGCTGAAGGTGAACGATCCTTTTCAAAATTAAAATTAATAAAAAATTATCTTCGGTCAACCATGACCCAACACAGACTGACAAACTTAGCTATTATAAGTATAGAATCCAAAGTTGATATAAAAATAAATGATTTAATTAACATCTTTGCCAACTCAAAAGCAAGAAAAATTGAGTTTGTTTGATGTACGTACATATAATAAATAGATATTTAGCAATTAAATAATAATATAAACGAGAGTTTTGTTGCTGGTGTTTTTCGCCATAACAATCACTGTTAAGTGAAATTAACTCATACTTCTATTGATTTCTCAACTAATAGGTTCCTTTTTTCTTTGTTTTTGCATCATGTTCTTTTTCATGTTAAAATAAAAGTATAATTTTTATATTTTTTTTCATCGAAAAATCTTATTTTTTTTGAAGAAGTACCTTTACCTTATCTAGAGTGGTAAGGTACCTTTTCTAGAGTGTTAATTTCAGAAAATGGACATGTCTCGAATGGAGAATAGTTTTGTTTTTTATTTGTATAATTGGGTTTAATTTGTATAATTTAAGTTTAATTTTGGTTTTGTATTTTAGAGAAATAAATTAATTAATTATCAAAATTACGTGTATTGTGTTTTCTTGGTTGACTAGGCCCCTTTCATACTGCAGTGTGTCGTCGGTCGCGTGCCACGCTGCACTCTAAAAGAAAACGAGGGCGCAGGCTGAGCCCCGCACCCCGGCGCCGAAAAGACTTAAGACGGCACTGTATTTAGCCAGTGTCAATACTGGCTAAATACACTAATTATAAATCGTGAAAAAATCTTTAAGTTTTTAAGAATTCAATTCATAACAAGGGGTCAATATCACATTTGAGGAAATCATAGTCGTAATTTAAGTTTTTTTTTCATTTTAATTTTAGTTTCATTTACTATATGTATAGGTACGGATTATGACGGGATTTAAACGCGCGCCTACTGAGAAACATGCCCTGGCGCTCTAACCTGATATAAATAACTGTTATTGTTCAAGTGAGGGTGATTAAATATAATATGACATTTGCTATGACATTTCGTGACATACCACATTTCATGACATTTCGTGACATACTATGACATTTCATGACATAACGTGACATTTTATGACATAACGTAACATTTCACAACATTTCATGACATTTCATAACATTTCGTGACATTTCATGAAATTTCGTGACATGATAAGACATTTCGATACACTTCATGACATTTCATGCCTTTTCATGATAATTCATGACATTTTGTGACATTTCGTAACATTTCATGCCTTTTCATGACATTTCGTTATATTTCATGATATTTTGTGACATTTCATGATCTTTCATGACATTTCGTAATATTTCATGACATTTCGTGACGTTTCGTTACATATTCTGATATTTCGTAACATTCCAGGACACTTAAGACATTTTGTGACATTTCGTGATATATCTGGACATTTCATTGAATGTTATGATATTTCGTGACATTTCATGCCATTTCATGACATTTCGTGGCATTTCGTGACATTTCATATCATTTCATGATATTTTGTGACATTTCGTTACATTTCATGACATTTTATGATATTTTGCGACAAAATTTCATGAAATATCACAAAATGTCATGAAAAGTCTCTCAAGTCATGAAATGTCGCAAAATGTCATAAAATGTCACGAAATATCGCCGTGAAATGTTATGAATTGTCACGAAACGACATGAAATGTCATAAAATATCATGTTATGTTATGTTATAAAATGTTAAGTGATGTCAGGAAATGAAGCGGAATTTCATTGAACAACCTTAGACAGGGCACTATAAAAGAACATTCATAAGCCATTCATAATTGGTTAAAATATTATATGAAAAATGCAAAACAAGCGTGGGAAATTTTGATTAGCAAAACACATCACCACTTTTCAATTAGAAAGTGACGTTATAACATACACTGCTGTCACCACAGACTAAATCTTTGTCATAGAATTGGTGCATAGTGGTGAGCTGCGTCACAAAGGCGTCCGAAAATTTTGCGGCGTTTTAGACACCTCATATTTTTCCAATGCTGAAACTATTTTTTGTAGCTCAAATAGAACACTTTCGTCTTTCAGTATTTTTACTATTACTATGTTAAATGGATGTAAACTGTGAAATAAAAATATTTGAAAAAAATCATGCATATTGCCTAATAAGTAGACCGGACCGCAAGTGCAAAAAACATCCGCAATAGTTTGACTTTAATTCAATTAAAAATTACAATATTAAAATTAAGCTTAATTAGGTCACAATCTCTCGAATAATGTTCGGATTGCTCTGAAATTTGGAATACAGATAGGTATTATGATGGAGGTATTCGCTAAGAAAGGGTTTTCCAAAATTCACCCTTTAAGAGGATATAACGGTGGTTCAAGTTTGTAAGATTCGATAGTATTTTTAATCCAAAACTTTACACGAGTACTTCTGTAACAAATAAGTAAATACGTTTTTCAGGCTTAGTCGAATTCCACCCCAAAGAGGGTAAAAAGGGGTAACAATTTCTGAAAATCAATAATATCGGCATGCAAATAGGTATTATAACGTAGGTGTCTATTAAAAAAGGATTTTCCAAAATTCACCCCTTAAGGGGATGAAACTGGGGTACAAAGTTTGTATGGAGAAACAAGATTAGGTAGTCTTTTTCATTCGAAACGTTATAAAAGTACTTTTGTAAATAATTAAGTGAAAATATATTACGGGTTTTTTCGAAATTTCACCCCTAAGAGGGTGAAACGGGGTAACAAAGTTTGAAAATCATTATTGTTTCGGATGGCGCTGAAACTTGGCATGCAAATAGTAATTAAGACTTAGGTGTCCGCTAAGGAAGGATTTTCCAATTTCACCCCTTAACTACCTTCAAAGTAATAATAGACATTTTTGCAAAAATATTTAATTAATACTTATTTTTAGGGTTCTGTACCTTAGAAGGAAATAGGAAGCCTTAAAGGATCACTTTGTTGTCCATCTGTCTGTCTGTCCATCTGTTGATTAGAGTTCCGTGCCTAAAAAGGAAATAAGGAACCCTTATTGGATCACTTTTTTGTCCGTCTGTCTGTTTGTCCGCATGTCCATCTGTCAAGAATCAAGATCCTTTATCTCCAGAATGCGTGGGGGTATCAAATTGAAACTTATACTTAATACTTGGGGTCTACGGTATCTTTCGGGTGTGAAATAATAAACCGGTAGGTAAGTCAACGCGACCAAAGGATATGACCGTTAATGTCGCATACTTCCCGTTGATCTAGAATCATAAAATTTGGCAAGAAGCAAGGTCTTGAACCACTTATATAGAAAACACCGAAAATGAAAACCGTAAATATGTAGTTTAATAACAAAAAAAAAGGAATTTACTATCAGAAACTTATTATTTGCGGTTGGTACAAAATATGTTCTATGGAATCGAACTGCAAAGTTAAGTTTGTACTTTAACTTACTTTAGGCTCGGTGGGCGAGTTCAACTTGACTTGGCCGGTTTTCTTTTTAGGGTTCCGTACCCAAAGGGTAAAACGGGACCCTATTACTAAGACTCCGCTGTCCGTCTATCTGTCTGTCTGTCTGTCCGTCTGTCACTAGGCTGTATCTCATGAACCGTGATAGTTAGACAGTTGAAATTTTCACATATGATGTATTTCTGTTGCCGCTATAACAAAAAATACTAAAAACAGAATAAAGTTAAAAATAATAGAGGGTCCCCATACAAGAAACGTGTTTTTTCGGCATTTCACGCCATTTATGAACGCTTAGTTAGGTAAACATCCCATAGATGGCGTTATATTGAAATGGTGATCCCTAACACCTTTGTTAAACGTTACATGGCGTTATAAGAAATAAAATGTTTATTAATTATTATTTTTGCTGGCGAAAAATGAAAGTGGTATTTTTTGCTCGATCTTATAAAATACTGTAGTGTGATACGGAAGCCTACAAGTGCGAGTCCGACTTGCACTTGGCCAGTTTATATTTATTATTTTTGATTACGTAGATGTAGTACATTATTATCTGTTCTGTGGTACGGCGTCACGCATTGCTTCAACCACGGCTTCAACGAAAATGTTATCTACATATACATACATAGTGCCACGAAGTCACGAACAACCAGACAAATAAAAAGAGCTATGAAAGTTGACCGTTGTAAATATTATATAATTGGCTATACAACCTAAAGATTAAAAGTAATTTTCTTTAATTTTATGCTACATAATTATTGTATCGAATTACATTAAAGTAATCGATGTATTTGTACTATGGTTCAAATCTATTTTAATGTTCCATATGCATGAAATGAAGTGTTAACGCCTGCGTTAATTGTCATACTTGACTAATCGTCTTAGTGAGCCTTTCGTCGTTTTTGTAAGGACTTTGCCATATAAATTTAGTGCGTTTCCAACCGTCGAGATCTCCCCGAGTAAATAGTATTCTGTGGTCGAGATACAAGCATCTCATCACCTCCCATACTCAACATTTTGTACAAGAAAGCAATAAACGCCGTAAGAAGTGATCCAGGGACTTTTATTTCGACCAAGTGGGCGTAAACATATTGGCGACCGTAGAGACCGGACGATCTTCGGAGAAGAGTTCAGAAAGAGAATATCCAGGTGCAGCTACGAAGTCGGGTCAAAATTCCGAACAGCCACCACCATCACAAAGAATTATCCATTGCAGCCACAACCGGACGATCAGCAATCAGCATCGCGCCGCAGGACAGGCCAATGCAGATAAGTTCCTTTAATATTCCTAATTCAATCCAATTTACCTACCATTCCTACCGAACATTCCCGATCATTTTTTACCTATATTTCGGTGTTTATTAACTTATACTTAACTTATGTAAGGTACCAAAGTTTTTCGTAAATTAATCTAGAAAATACGTAATTATCAATTTAGAAAATGCTTGAATTATGTGTAAAAACACTGTATATGGATATATAGCACAAGTAGAATGCAATAAACACCACTCATCTCAGGTAACAAAAAGTGTTCTAGTTTTTTCTATTAATAAATTATTGTTGCATTTGTTTCTTTATCGTTAATAACATTTTATTTTGTCCCTAAAATCAAGCTATTAAAAAATAATTAACATAACAAAGGTTTTAACCAGTTTTTTTATGGTTTTTATTACAATAAATTCACGCTCATTGCCGATCATTCCAGTGACGTTGCTTAATCGCACGAAACGCTCCTGTTACAAAAAAGAATCATAACGGGACCTGCCAGTATCCTGGAACAGCGGGTCTGGTGAGCTGGTGTAGCCAGGGCCGGATTAAGGTGACGCCAAGTCGAGGAGCGTGAGCGATTTTTTATTACTTTACGTACAAACACTTTCTATACCTATGTATTCAAATAATTGTTTTTATTGGGTTTCACTATTATCATTTCTGTTGCTTTTTGTGGTAATTCATACATTGGTTTTTATACATGATAGGAGGTGAAATTATTACAAAAGATTCACAAGTTTTACTTGATCTTTTCGTGAAACGTAGCTCAATAAAGGGGCAGATTACTAAGTTTAATAAACTGGCCAAGTGCGAGTCGGACCCGCACAAGTAGGGTTCCGATTAAACAAAATTTGCCGGAAAAATAAAGTACAAAGTACATCGATAATATAAATACCGAGTCAATACTAAACATGCTTATTTACTACAACGCCATCTAACGAATGTCTAACGAACTTCTAACGTTAACACTAGAGATGCGCCGTATAGTGGTTTCACCGAATTACCGAATACCGAATATTATTCGGTTTAACCTTTACCGAAACAGATATTCGGTTGAATTATTTGGTTTACAATTACATTGTTTTGCCGCGTAAACAAGTTCTAGCATGTGCGCTACGTGCCGCTGCTGGTTAGACGAGGAACTTGGATGGATTTAAATGGATTTAATTGAGGTTTATACAAATGTAGATTTTAAGTTTAAAAATAAATATTGTTGCGAGATTTAAATTAAATGTTGATTTAAGACTTAAAATAAATGTTGACTATACCTACTAACTATAGGTTAAGAAATAAATATGTTTTCTTTGACTTATAATATAACATAAATCTTATATAAGAAGTTTTTTCTGTTAGTTCTACACCTTGGCTACATTGAGCCAAGAAAATAGAAATGCTTGAACCGAAAATATTTGGCAACAAAACCGAATAATTTGGCAGAATACAAATAATGGAAAAGATACCGAATACGCTGAATACCGAATACCAATCGAATATTCAGCGCATCTCTAGTTAACACAAAAAACCAGTGTTTTTCGACGTGTTGGTCGCACCACTTGCGAACCCCTGGAGGAAACAAATTACATATTTTCTTGTAAACCAAAAAGTATAAGCACTCTCAGTCAAAACACCTACTTTACTCACTCTTTAATTAATATTTTCTTTAAAAGTATGTTTTCAAACTTTGTTTTTTTCTTTTACTGAGGCTTCGCGACTCCCTTGTAGAGGGGCTACAAGGGAATCGCGAAGCTTGTGTGAAGTCCTGTAGGCCACACTAACGAAACCGCGGGTAGAAGCTAGAAATACAACAGAATACAAATTATAAACAGTGCAAGTAGGTCGAACTTTTTTCATACTAAGGGGGTCGCGTCGCGTCATGAAAAAGGTTGAGAAACACTGGTAAACAATCGTTCATAGATGGCGCTATAGTAAAAACACGTTTTTTGTATGGGGACCCCCTTTAGTTCTTAACTTTGATCTGTTTTTAGTATTTGTTGTTATAGCGGCAACAGAAATACATCATCTGTGAAAATTTCAATTGTCTAACTATCACGGTTCATGAGATACAGCCTGGTGACAGACGGACAGACAGACAGACAGACGGATAGCGGAGTCTCAGTAATAGGGTTCCGTTGGTACCCTTTGGGTTCGGAACCCTAAAAATTATTTAAATCATTTACGCACAAAGGAAACGCTAAACGTAAATTTGAGTCACTTTCAAATCGTTATGATGACTTGCAAAATCAGATCGATGTTTTAAATTCAGGTGATTTAGCAAACGAAATTGACGAGCGAAATGACATTGAGCATCTATTTATCTCAAACATTGCCACTGCTCAGTGCATAATTCAGAAATACAATTCGAGTAAGCATGACGAAAGTAATGACAATAAATTATTTTTCAAAAAAAATAAAACCGACTTCATAACCACAAAAAGGCACTCAAAAGCGAAAAATAATTTACTTAAAATTATTATAAGCGTTACCCACTTCTCTATTTGAAGTCGGTGCCAGCCAAGTCTAATAGGTAGTAGATAGATAATACCTACATGTATCTACCTACTTACTAACCTACATGTACAATCGCCTTCATTTGTGCGTATCCACCTTAAGGAATAATTTCCTGTGCACTCTTATTGAATTGTCATCTCGCTTCTGTCTATGTTGACATTGTTGACCAATGACAAGAAGGGACAAAGCCAAAAATTATGTTTTGTTTTTGATTTTGGCTCTTCTGATTGGTAAGAATTTTTTTTTTGGTTTTGGCTCTTCTGATTGGTTAGAAAAATAATCGACACTTGCAACCGAAAATGTTTTGAAACTGGATACGCACAACTGTACGCGATGGTACCTACTTACTACTACTACATACATAGTATCTATCTAATATCCAATAGACTTGGCTGGCACCGACTTCAAATAGAGAAGTGGGTAACGCTTATAATAATTTTAAGTAAATTATTTTTCGCTTTTGAGTGCCTTTTTGTGGTTATGAAGTCGGTTTTATTTTTTTTGAAAAATAATTTATTTTACCCTTTTTAGTGCAAAAAAAGTTTTAATGAAATTACATGCATTTATTAAATTTCGTGTCTGAGCCGTTATACACTGACGGATATATACTTTTTGAAAATTTCAAGTATGTACCTATAACGGTTAAGAAGATACAGATCTGTAAAGTGCGCACATATAGACACACGGACGGACGGACGGACGGACGGACGAACAGACAACAAAGTCGCAGAAAGTGTTCATTTGGTAGCCTTTGGGTTCGGAACCCTAAAAAAATTGACTTTAAATGCCGCGCTAAAGTGAAAATATTCACTAGTAATAATGATGTCATCAAGGTATCAAAGGACAATGTCTAAAATGGCCCTGTACAATTAAAGCATCTGACACACACGATAATTAATTGTCTATTTTATTACAATAATTCCAAATACTTTTATAACACGGACTAGTTGGATTCCAAAATGAATATTACAAAGTATTATTACCATTAATTGCCTTAAATTATTAAATTATTAACATTAATTGCCGCCATATGGCCAACAGAGTACTGAATTCTACTACGATTCTACTATCTACGTTATAAGAGGCACTTCCCTATATTGTGGATACCCGAATTATGAAAGCACTGTGTAGCCAACCTAACAATGGAAAGTATTATTTACGTAGTAACTATTATATAATATGTGGTTTTATGCTTATAATTTTTTTTTGCTGTGTTGATTGGTACAAAGTACGTTCATAATTCTGAGTAATTTAATTATTTATGCAGTGTCGCGGGTCTGAAATGGCCGCCATCTTCGCCAAATGTCATGTCATGTCAAAAAATATTAGGTATGTTCAAAAAGTTTGCACCCTAACAAGACTTTGCCCGGTAGAACATTCCTGTGAAGACAAATTATTTATATTTATATATAATTATTCATTATAATTATTAATATATAATTATTTATTGAGGGCCCGGTGGCGTAATTGGGAGAACGGTCGGCTTTGATGCCGTGGTACCGAGTTCAAACCGCCGTGCACCAATGAATTTTTCTATCGAAAAATATATGTGCGCTTCTCACAGTGGCCCTCCGGTGAAGGAAAACATCGTTAAGAAACCAATAACCCCCGCATTGTGGTAGAACATATCTAGTGTCCGCCTGGCCAGCTACCACCCTCAAGTCAGAAAATCTGTCGCCAAACATCTAATGTGTTCCGGCAGCTATCCTTGAGAGCCAGTTCCCATTCTAGTCAACTTCTCTATCTTCGACCGCATCATCACTTAGCAACAGGTGAGATAGTGGTCAAACGCTTGCCTATGGGGATTGATTAAAGAATATACAAATCAAACTAATCAAATTAAAACATCAATCGAAAGCATTTATATAAACGAAACTGAAGTTCATGATCCCGCAAAAATAGCAAAATATCTGAATGAGTATTTTGTTAATAGGAATCAAACTCATTCATATCAAGATTCTCGTGTAGATAAAAATCAAAAAATAATATGTAATACCATATTTATCAATCCAGTCACCGTTAATGAAATAATATCAATTGTTAAAGATTTGAAAAATAAAAAAAGCTCAGGACATGACGGCATTTCAATGCAAGTAATAAAAAATACTATAGAATTTATAGCAGAACCACTTGTATATATTATTAATCTAACAATAGACACAGGATATTTTCCTGATGATCTCAAAAAAGCTGTTATCAAACCCGTTCACAAAAAGGGATCAAGAGTTGAAATGTCACACTATAGACCCATAGCGTTATTACCGAGTATTTCTAAAATATTTGAAAGAGTCATTTATAATAGGTTAATTTCATTTTTAGATTTAAACAATGTTCTCAACTTAAATCAGTATGGCTTTCGCAGAGGTAAGAACACATCTCTTGCCATTTTTAAGATGCTAAAGCAGGTATGGGATGAGGTCAATAACAAAAAAACAGGTGTTGCCCTGTTTCTAGATATGTCTATGGCATTTGATTGTGTCATACATAAAATATTACTGCATAAATTAGAAATGGTTGGCATAAGGGGAACAGCACTAAATTTAATTAAAACGTATCTAAGTAACAGAAGGCAAACGACAGTTATTCAGTCATACAACCACTTAACTAAAACTGTTGAACAAATATATTCTCAATATGAAAGCATTACAATCGGAGTACCTCAAGGCAGTATTCTAGGCCCTCTGTTGTTCTTGATTTACATTAATAATTTGCCTTCTATTACAGAGCACCTATGTGTCATGTTTGCAGATGATGCCACTATTTTCATACCACAAAACAACCTAAACCCCATAGATTTCGAACAAGAAATCAATAATACTTTACACACTGTAGTAAACTGGCTAAAAAACATTAATTTAACAGTAAACTTAAATAAAACGAACTTCATGCAATTTAAAAATCATAAGAGTAGTCCACTTAATATCAATAATAATGGCAATAAAGTCTCAGAAATAACAGAAACAACATTTTTAGGTGTAACAATAGATTGTTTTTTAAATTGGAAATCACATACACATAACATAAATAACAAAATTTCACAATATTGCTATATACTATCTCTACTGAGTAGTATAGCTTCCAAATCAGTTGCAATAACTGCATACTATGGTTATGTATACCCTCATTTAAAGTATGGGATTCTGTTTTGGGGAAATTCTGTTAACGTACAATCCACATTCCTTCTACAAAAAAGATGTTTACGTAGTATTTTTAATATGCAAAGTACTGAATCTCTTCGAGACATATTCACTAAATATAACTTTTTAACATTAACTAGTATGTACATATTAGAACTAGCAGTGTTTGTGAAAGAGAATGAACACCTGTATTTCAGCCAACAATCAAGTCGCTTGGCAAACCTTAGAACCAATTACAGGTACAACATGTGTATTCCCCAAATTAACAACACGAAATACTACAAAAGCTCTTTCGTAAGCGCAATTAAAGTATACAATCATCTACCAACAGAACTAAAATCTTTGCATGGGTTTACATTTAAGAATAAATTGAAACAGTAGTTGCTTTCAAAAGCATATTATAACTTAAACGAGTACTTTGATATTAATTGACAATAAGTATAAAAATATAAATTGTAAAAGTTATATATCGAAAGTAAATATAGTTATAATTATTATTATTTATTAATGTCGAATTGTCATGTTGTAAATTGTATTTTATTTTAGATTTATGATTTTATCTCTAGCTAGAAAGTTATACATATTAATAATTATAATAGATTTAGACTCGCTTAACAAAGTGTGGTAATAATTGTTTATTTTAGGAGTCTGTCTTTCTATTAACATAATTTTTAGATTTTGTAACCTATTATTGTATGTTCGAAATGAACAAACTGTTGAGACATATTATGTATTTTAACACCTTTTGTACACAGTTTTCACAATAAATATATTCTATTCTATTCTATAAGATATAAAAAAAAAATATCCCCACCTTTATTTCTATCTCGCTCACAGTTACCGTAAGAATATCTTATATGCAATAGCAACCTCCATTGTGTATATATATCCATATGTATAATCTTCTTGGGACTCTTCTACTAAAACTAGTACATTCTCCTATGTTTGAGGTATTTATCTCCATATCTCTGGTGATACTAATCAGATCTCGATAAAATTAAAATGGGACCACCTCGGAAACGTATCCTACCTATTAAAAAAAGAATCATTTGAATCCGTTCATAATTGATGGAGAAATCGCGTAACATACACACAAAAAAAAAAAAAAAAAAAAAAAAAAAACATACAGACGAATTGAGAACCTCCTCCTTTTTTGTGAAGTCGGTTAAAAATTTAAATGTCGGCTCAATGTAATGTCGATCATCACAACCCGTTGGGGTTTAAATTGCCCCAGATACAAATTTTCAAGTTTGACGGATCTTACTTCCGTTGGCTCGAGTTCCGCGACACATTCTTATCACTGATACATAACAATGAACGTATCGCGCCAATACACAAGTTTCATTATTTGATATCTTATCTAACGGGAGATGCATCACGCATCATTTCTAATTTTGAGGTATACGATGCCAACTATTTGAATGCATGGACAATATTATGTGATCGTTATGATAATAAGCGTCAGTTAATAAATCATCACTTAAATTCATTGTTAGACATACAACAGGCGAGTCGTGAATCGCCCGGCTCATTACGATTCATGGTTGATCACATCACTAAAAATCTGCGCGCACTACCCAGCCTCGGTCTTCCTACAAATAAATGGGATGTTTTAACTATACATATAATGAGTTCTAAGCTTGACACCCACACACTTTTAAAATGGGAAGAATGTCGTGGCGCGTCAAATGACATACCTTCATTAGAATCATTTTATAAATTTTTAATCAATCGTGCTGACGTCCTTGAATCAATAAATCGAAACTTAAATAAATCAAACCATACCCAGTCAACCAAATACAATCAAACCAGGGCCGCATCCAGTACATATAATAACCGAAATAATACAAAATCATTTGCTAGCGCCAGCGACGAAAGTGGGCCCTCTCCTCCTCCATTAAATTGTATTGTCTGTCATCAAGGACATCGCATTTATTATTGCCCCACTTTCCTCGCAAAGAACGTTGATGAGCGTATAGCCGAAGTTTACAGGTTAAATCTTTGTAACAATTGTTTGAGAGTCGGTCATAAATCACAAACATGTCGTCTCGGCCCATGTCTAAAATGCAAGGTGAGACATAACAGTCTCATACATAAATTGTCTAATACAAATGATAACAATTCATTTTCTTCCAGTGTTGCCACTACCATGTCTGACAACACTGACGATATTATTGCGAATTTTTCGAAACAAAACTCAAAGCAAGTTCTTCGTCTACCGCTCTCGTTGAGGTGGCTAATCCTCGGGACGAACCAGACCGAACAGGTTCGTGCCCTATTAGATTGTGGTAGCCAGTCATCTTTCATAACGCAGTCTCTCAAGGATAGACTGTCGTTACCATCCAGAACTAATTGTCATATCAATATCATGGGCATAGGGAATCATCAGACGGGCAAGGTCATCGAGTCTTGTGTAGCGCAATTGAAGTCTTTAGTAAGTTCGTTCAATGTTATATCTGGATTTTTGGTGCTCCCGAAACTAACTGGCGATGTTCCTAAATTCCCCATTGATACGAAGCTTATACAAATACCCAATGATTTGAAACTTGCAGACCCCACGTTTCACCAGCCAGCGCCGACTGAGGTTCTCATCGGTGCCGATTTATTCTGGGATATTATTGGCCGCGAGCAGCGCACTCTTGGTCCTAATAATCCAAAATTTATTAGTTCCCACTTTGGTTGGATAATCTCAGGTCCCATCAATGTAAGTTCATCAAATAATTATACACAATGCAATCATTCATTAAATGCCAATCCATCAAATAATGATATTAAAATACAAAGGGAGTTCACTAAGTTTAGGAAACCCAAAAAGGTTTCCCTAAAATTACAACATAGTGAGAGCGAGAAAGTATGCGAAACAAATGTTTTATCCCGCACTTCTCGCCTAATTACAGGTAGATTTGCCAAAGGTCTGCCTCACGAAACCTTCACCGGATTGTCTTGGTGATTTTTTATGGCATGACAGACAAAATAAACTAAAAATAAAAATACAATTAAAAAAAAACTATTCACAACTTAACTAGTAGCAGAAATCTATAAATCTAATTCTTACATTAGTACAACAATTAAATTCAGGTGTGACTATTGATTCACATTTCTAATTAATGACTCATTTTTCTCCATTCTCACCCGTGCGAGACAATATAAGTAGGTACTATATAAACAGGAACCTGTGCCGACAAGTACATATTCCGGTAGGTCCTAATCAATGAAATTAGTCGAAATCCACAATTTAAATAAGGAGAGAAGACGAGTCTATGTATATTAAAACATTTCCCATACTAAAGTACTACTTGGTGTATATTACTGCCCTTCTCTCCGTATTAATTTCTTTGCCTCTTTCGCAAAACTTCTTGAAAACCTCTGTCCTTCCTTTAATCACACCATTATTATGGGTGATTTTAACACTTGTCTGCTCAAAAAAGATTTTCGTTCGTCTACTTTTGAAATGCTCATTAGAGCTAACAACTTGTCTATTCTTCCTTCTAGTCCAACACATTTCTTTCCAAATTCAACTCCATCTCTTCTTGACTTGATTCTTGTTTCTTCCGTAGATCTAGTTGGCAAACATGGCCAATGTGCTGCGGATGCCTTCTCGTACCATGATCTAATATTTCTATCTTTTAAAATAAGACCACCTAAAGTCAAGCCCACTATTCGTCTGCAGCGTAGTTTTGGTGGTATTGATCTCGAGTGTCCAATCCGAGGATCTCGAGGAGACCAATCCATTTCTAAGGCATCTTTACGTAGGTAAAGATGCCTTAGAAATGGATTGGTCTCCTATTATAGATGCACGCACTATCGATGACAAGGTTGATATTTTCAATAGTAAATTATTAGGTCTTTATGATATTCACGCACCGTTACGGCCTATTAAAATCAAACATCTACCTGCCCCTTGGCTTACAACTGATATAAAAACTGTAATGCAAAAAAAACTTGTAGCCAAAACGAGATTTAAGGTGCGACCTACTGACGTAAATAAGGAAAAGTACATTGAAACCCGGAATCACTGCAATAAGGTGTGTAGGAATGCACAACGCCAGCATATTCATGATTCTGTAGAAAATGAAGGTCCTTCGAAAGTTTGGAAATTTCTTCGTTCGTTGGGAGTTGGTAAACAGCGTCAAAATCCTTTACATAAAAATCTTGATCTCAATTCATTAAATCAACATTTTTCTTCTTCTAGTAATTTCCATGCATCCACAAAAGTAGCTACTTTGGATCATCTTTCCTCTATTCCGACTCCCGGCTACTCTTCTTTTGTCTTCCGTCAATTTACTGCTAGTGATGTTAAGAGTAGCATCTCTGCCATTGCCTCAAATGCTATCGGTAGCGACAGTATCAGTCGTAACATGATTGAGCTACTCCTGGACGAAATCCTTTCCATAATCATACATATCCTAAACAAATCTGTTACCTCTGCGTCTTTTCCATCGCTTTGGAAAGAAGCTCAGATTTTACCGCTTCCTAAAAAATCCACTCCTTTGTCCTTCTCTGATTTTCGTCCTATTTCTATTTTACCTTTTCTTTCCAAAGTCCTAGAACGCCTAATTCATTAAGAACTTTCCGTCTTCCTTAACAGAAACAATCTATTGAATCCTTTTCAATCCGGTTTTCGCCCAGGCCATAGCACTGTTTCGGCAAAGATCACTGATGATATTCGATATGGCATTGAAAGAGGGCATGTAACAGTGCTGTCGTTACTCGATTTTAGCAATGCCTTTAATAATGTCGACTTTGACATTTTACTGGCAATTCTCCGCTCTCTTAACATATCTCCTTCAGTAATTGACTGGTTTCGTACTTACCTGTATGGACGTCTGCAGCGTGTCCGCATTGATGATTCCTTTTCATCTTGGTGTGACACGACTGCGGGTGTCCCTCAGGGCGGCGTTCTATCTCCTCTTCTTTTCGCTATTTTCATAAACTCTATCTCTCAACAGCTTTCTACTTCCTACCACCTTTATGCAGATGATTTGCAAATTTACAGACAAGTACCACTCTCTCAGCTATCAGATGCCATCACACAGACAAATTCTGACCTAGATTGTGTTCTCAAATGGAGTAAATGGTACGGCATAAGTGTGAATCCGGTGAAAACACAATTGATAGTCATCGGCGGTTCCAGGATGATATCCAAGATTGACTGATTCCGCCTTCCTCAGGTAATATTCGACGGAACACATATACCTATCAGCGATACAGTCAAAAACCTTGGGATACTCTTTGATAGGACATTTTCTTGGGCACCCCAAATAGCTGAAGCTAGTCGTAAGATTTTCGCATCTGCAGGTTCGTTACGACGATTACGTAATCTTCTTCCAATTTCCACCAAAACTGCGCTTGCGCAATCCCTTATGCTTCCTATACTAGATTATGCTGACACCTGCTATTTGGATTTAACCGAGGAACAGCTTAGTAAGGTTGAGAGACTGCAGAACCTTTGTATACGGTTCATATTTGGATTACGCAAGTATGACCACATTTCAGAATTCCGTAAAAAGCTGAAATGGTTACCTATTCGTCTTCGCCGGAATAGTCACGTCCTTTCTCTTCTATACTCTATTCTATTTATCCCGTCTACCCCTTCCTACCTTAAGGAACGTTTCACGTTCCTTCACCTTTCAAATCCGTTTTCCTTGAGATCCGCTGAAACTCTACAACTTTTAACCCCTATCCATTCCTCACTTGCTTATGAAAAATCTTTTACTGTGCAAGCGGTCCATTTATGGAACGCGCTACCAGTGGAGATTAGACATGCCAAATCGCTGGCTATCTTTAAATCCATGGTAAAAGCCCATTACTTGTTCCAAACATGTTAAAACTGCAACACTACTGTGATTTAATATATATGGTTATGTATATGTGTATTTAATATTATATATACATATATATGTATTTATATTAATATATTTGGGAACATTATTATATATATGTAGGGTATTTTTATGTATTATATCTTAATATACCATAATTTTAGTAGTCTATTTTGTGTATTATTATTTTTTTTTTTTTTTCTGACATCATTAATTTGTATTGTACGCTACCCCCAATTTTTGTTTGTATTCTTCTTTTCCATGCCAAGGTTGTCTGGAAGAAATTGCTTTATGCAATAAGACCGCCGATTGTATTGCCTTATTATTCTACTGTCTTTCATCACATAGTATGTACAATTTGTAATTTCTTTGGTGATCAATAAAGAGTTTTTGTATTGTATTTGTATTGTATTAAAACGTTTAAAAATTTTAATAATATTACTTACACATAGCAAGTTCAAGGTATTTAATTACGTGACGCCTACATAATATTAAAACTACAATCAAACAATTTATTTTATGTATGGTATAAATAACATTGAACTAATTGGACTAATCATGATCTATATTATAAATTTCAGAAACAAAATCATTCCAACATGTCTAAAATAAACAAAATATCAAAATTAATTCGAGTAGGCGTTTTATAACATGCTTCAGATTTAATTGTAACAAAAGATTTTAATATTGCATGTTTAGCATTAATAAAAATAACTAAACATAACCTCTAAGTAAAGGAAATAAAATGATTTCTTATCTGTTGAGTTTTATACACAAACAAGATAATATAGGTACATAAATCTCGACTTACAGTTCTATTGTTTATCGATGAGTTTTATATTCATTCATTTTTAATGAATGCAGTTCAGCTCAGCATGAGTCATGGGCCTCTGAGATAAAAACTGCTTTAGAACAATATATAACTAAATTTATCTATAATTCTAATTCCATCTATAATTTTGTCAATTATATTCTAATGTTTTATTGAATCTATGTTACCGCAATAGCAGTTATTCGAGTAGGCGTTTTATAACATGCTTCAGATTTAATTGTAACAAAAGATTTTAATATTGCATGTTTAGCATTCATCATTTTACTAAATTAATACTTAAAAAGGAACACAAACGCATTATATATATAAGGTAGAAAAAGTAATGTAATACAGAATTATTTACAATAAATTCATTACTTAAAATACTTATAATCTACAGGCTGGCAATTAAATAAACCACAGCAAGTGACACATTAATGATATATTACACGCTGAATACAAGTTTAGAAATTATTAATACAATTTTTATGTAAACATTGTTAGCCAATTGAAGTATTTCCTGATAACGGATGACGTTTGTCCCAGATGCTAAAGAAATTAACGATTTTATTAGAACCATTAGAAATTCATTGTATGATTTAGCAAGGGAAGACGGGCAACAATAAAGTTCAAATTTTCTCCCGCCAGAGCTCCTCGTTTTGACGTCATCTTTGAAGGTGCGCTTAATACCGCAAAATTTCACATTCGTTGCGTGATGGGTACCTATGTCACACCGAACATTTTAAAAATACCAACCCATTTCGCACAAGTAGAATCAATATTCATCATACATCATCTTCTTCCTTTGCCGTACTCCTGGGAACCTTCTCATTGGCTGTGCTGTCACCGCGCTTCCCTCACTGGCTCTGAAAAACTACAACACAACTACCTACGACGCTACGAGCGCATTCAACATATATATAATTTTTTTTGGAAGAGATGGCAACGTGAAGATGTTGCCGAACTACAACGCAATAAATGGAAGAAGAACTCTTCGCACCCCAACGATGGAGACTTGGTCCTCGTTCAAGAAGACGATGCCGTATTGCCAAGCTATTTTACGGACCTCATGACAAATACCTCGTGTTACTGCTGTCATTACAATCAGAGGATGCCTTCGTGGCTCATTGGTTCTTCTGGATGCCCTAACTTCTGCAGAAGAACTAGAGGGAAAACTCCCGTTGAAAAGCTTCGGTTTTGATGCAGCAGGATGTTAACGCCTGCGTTAATTGTCATACTTGACTAATCGTCTTAGTGAGCCTTTCGTCGTTTTTGTCCTTACACAAACGCACTAAATTTATATGGCAAAGTCCTTACTTTGCCATATAAATTTAGTGCGTTTCCAACCGTCGAGATACAAGCATCTCATCACCTCAACATTTTGTACAAGAAAGCAATAAACGCCGTAAGAAGTGATCCAGGGACTTTTATTTCGTCCAAGTGGGCGTAAACATGAAGTTTTCTCTATCCCAAGATTACTGAAATACAATAGTTCGAGTTTATAATCAAAAAATGGTTGTGTTTTTTAATATAACTAATTTAGTTCCAAGGCGTTGGTACGCCGCAGTCACATGGATTTCACATTACACAAATGGATTGTACCGGTGCGAGAAGCTACGTCCTGCGATCACCAAACTCAACCCGACTGCACAGCGCGTGGTGTTTATTTGGGCAAAACCTGCATGGCACGCACAAATTTACAACGGCTTCCAGTTCCCGGTCGCCCCGCTATTCCTAAGCAAAGCGGCGGTTACGGTAACGGATGCACACAAACATAAGATGGCATATTCTGGGGATATGTGAAGTCCAAAGACAGGGGGAGGACATCGTTACCCTAGAATTAGGCCATCTTATATATTTCAGAGAGGGAGAACAACCATCCCAAGGCGGCGTCGGGTCTTGGTCCACAAGATCCTCTCTGACACGTACTAAATCTCGCTGCAGTTCAGTTTCATTTTTCATTTAAGTAGTTGCATTTGGAAAATTTAACTTAGGTACAGCAAAATGCAAAAGGCGTCTTTGCCTACTTTTTTTTTTTTTCTTTATTTATGCTAGTAACTACGATCATATCCAAAGCCTGTGTACCTACCTACCTATCTGTCCACCCGTCTTAAATTTTAAAATCTTTGTACCTTCTTTGTAAAACCGTGCTTCTACCTACATCGTTACCTAATAATGACGCAAGCCTATTTGATTAAAATGTTTAAATAAATACACAAACATGTAGGTACAATAAGTTATCTTGGTATGACACACCTCTAAAATTTTACCAAGTACATATCTGAGGTACATGTATGAAAATTCAATTAAATGTTTCTGTTTGTTTAGAACTACCTATCTGCCCCTACACAAAGTAGGTACAATTTTTGAAATTATATGAAATTTATCATAGGAATGAATTTGATTAATTAATGAAATTGTCGTGGAAAAAATAATTCCCATACATTAGTTATATCAAGTTGCATCTGGCGTGAAGTTAATGAGCTTCCTTCCCTAGTAGGAAGCCAATTTTCCCCTCTAGTTTTAAAAACCTTTTTTTACTCTTAATTTATGTTTACTTGATCAAGTTAGATCGTGCGATATGTCGATTAATTATATTCTGAACTAAAGATCTAAATAATGAAATAATAAGATCGTTTAAAAAACTAAAAATAACCGAAGTCAATGCGGCGCCATCAATTTTCAGTACCAACTTTGAGGTGTTTATCTCCATATATCTGGAGATACTTATCAGACCTCGATAAAATTACCATGGTACTTGAGATATCTCCTTTCCAACAAAAAGAGAATAATCAAAATCGGGTTATAAACGATGAAGTTATCCGCGAACAAACATAAAAAACTGGCCAAGTGCGAGTCAGACTTTTGTCCCGCACACGGAGGGTTCCGTTGGTACCCTTTGGCTTAGGAACCCAAAAAATATATATATATATACGGTCGAATTGAGAAACCTCCTCCTTTTTTGAAGTCGGTTAAAAAAAAGAGATAAAAACGTGATTTGAAGAATCATTAATACGCTTTTTATTAGCTTCAGACGTATGTATGTTTGTATGTTAGTATGTAATGGAATCTTTGAACATGATTTTAACCCCCTTCAAAACGTCGGATTAACTCGAAATTTGGCATACTTATTAAGGACCGATGACAATTCAATATTTTAAACATTTTGACCCGTTATCCTTACTAGGATTTTTTTTTAAATTCGACAAAAAAATGAAAAATAAATAATAGTTTAAAAAAACTAAAAAAATACGCTGATCAAAATAACCCTTCTAGTCATATCTGTTCATAAAATATTTGGAACTATTGATACCATGCACCCCACGCTTTTTTTACAATAAAATCATTTTTCTTACACTATTTTTAATTCAAATTTATTAAAATTTATTTTCTATTTTTATTTTTACTTTTAGGGTAATAAACTGGCCAAGTGCAAGTCGGACTCACACTCGTAGGGTTCCGTTCCGTGACACAGTATAGTATTTTATGCCTATGTATAATTTTTCTCCACCAAAAAATTTACTTTGTTTGTATGGAAAACAAAGTTATATTTGCGGTTGCTATAACTCAAAAACTGCTGAATATATCTCGTTCAAAGCAATTTTCGTCGAAAGTGTTTATTGAGATCAGCATATATATATTTTTTTAAATTTTTTACTCCCTAGAAACCTCATTGTCATCATTTCTAAAGACCTATCGATAGACGTATTAGGTTTGATGATTTTTTTTTAGTTTTAGCTCCATGTATGGGGGAGCCCCCTCTTAATCTTTCATTTTTTATTTTTGTTATTTTACAAAATAAGTCTGTAATATTACAAACTTTTTTTTGTTATTACACTACATACAATACAAATACAATAAAATAACTCTTTATTGACACCAATATATAAGCAAGAAATAAGAAACAAAATTAAGTACAATGGGCGGTCTCATCGCTAAGAGCGATCTCTTCCAGACAAAATTTGGATGTATATGAAATCTATGATAAGCATGGACGGATGATATATATATATATATATATATATATATCAGGTATATAAACTTACTTAGATCTACAGATATTCAATATATACATTTTATATATCTACATACATATACACAATATATACTATATATATATATACGTATATATGTATATGTATATATATATTATATACATGCATACACCATACATATTATACAAGTAAAAAAAACTAAATAAAATGTTGCATATGTATACAAATGTCATAATTCATATTAATCAATTGACAGGTAATAATACTTTTTCACTTGAGCCTTGAAACAGAACAGTGATTGAGCACATCTTATATTCACTGGTAAATTGTTCCAGAGGCGTACAGCTAGCACAGTGAAAGATGCATCATAAAAGTTGGTACTGTGTCTATTCATTATTCTGTGACTGTGTGCTGCAATGCTGAGAACCAAGTTTTCGGACGACCTAAGAGAAAGGCTATTCGTGGAAGAGAGAAACTCGAAGCGTTCTTTTAAATATAAGGGAGTGGAGGGATTAAACAAGATGGTATAAAGAAGAGAAAGGATATGAGCATTCCGGCGAAGGGGCTATCCCCCTTCGCCATTTGAGCCATTTGAGCTTTGAGCGGAACTCAGAAACATGGTCAGATTTCCAGAGACCGAAAATGAAACGGATGCAAAAAATTTACAGCCGCTTAAGCTTATTTAATTGGTCTTGCCTAAGGTATAGTAGCGTCAGCGTAGTCATTTAGTCAAGTATAGGAAGAAGAAGAGACTGTGCGAGCGCAGCTTTAGTCGCAGTCGGCAAAAAGTTATACGCAATAATCTACGAGTGAAGCTGCAGATGCGAATAACTTTTGACTTACTACTTACTACTATTATATAATAAAATACTATTATTACTGTATGTGGGTCCCAGGTAAAATTTCTATCAAATATCACTCCAAGATTTTTGACTTGTTTACTAAAACTACATAGATAGATAGATAGAACATTCTTTATTGTCACACCTCATAACTTAAATATAACATACAAAGTATACATTTTATTAATGTTACAATGGGCGGCCTTATCGCTGAAAGCGATTTCTTCCAGTCAACCTTTGCATGGAGAGGACTTATAGAAAATAATATCGTTTAAAAAACTAAAAAAGAACCGACTTCAATGCCGCGTTATTAGTTTTCAGTACCAATTTTGAGATGTCTCCATATCTCTGAAGATACTAATCAGACCTCGATGAAATTTACATGGTAAATTTTATCACACTTGGGATATTTCCTTTCCAACAAAAAAAGAATAATCAAAATCGGTTCATAAACGACGAAGTTATCCACGAACAAACATAAAATATATATATATATATACGGTCGAATTGAGAAACCTCCTCCTTTTTTCGAAGTCGGTTAAAAAAGACAATAGACAGAGGTGTTTCTAATATAAGTTAAAAGTAAAAAACTAATATGGTACCTTTTAACTTTACTTCCTAAAGATACTAACCGTCCGTACATATTTACTGGTTTCAGATTTATTCCTATACTAGCTGTACCCGCGACATCGTTCGCGATTCCTACAAAAAACTTAACAAAACTTTAACGTTAGTGTGGCTACATATAATTTTTTATTCGTCTCATTAAGGTTCAAATCTATGCCTTACATTATGATTAGGCTAAGAGAAGTTATATCTGCTAAGCTGTAATTTTTTTTTTAATGTAACAATTCATGTCTTAAATTAAATGATCCACACTATCCATCAATATATGGGCACTATTGCATTGCCCAGTTTGGTAGATAGGGTTACAATTTTAATGAAAATGTATTTTAAATGGAATACTTAAACAATTTTTAATTGCATATATTATTACATATATTGTCTAACGAAAATTTGGCAAATATTGTACTTTGGTATGTAAACAACAGCGTCGTTATAATGTATCTAGCCGCACAAAAATCCAGCCTCATAGAGAAGCGCTTGTCCAACGTTTGATCTCCAACATTTATAGATATACCTATAACGACAATTACTAACCGCCTTGATATTCTCGGCATCCCAACTCTTTATTTTACTTTTATATCACTACATAATATAAAACAAAGTCCCCTGCCGCGTCTGTCTGTCAGTTTGCGGTAAACTACAGAATTTGCGGTTTTCACCAATGGATAGAGTGATTCATGAGGAAGGTTTATGTGTATAATTCGTTAAGGTTTTATGTAAAGTTTAATTCATACTCGACGCCACAAAGTGATGCAAACAGATACAGGCATATATGCTCTACCCAGGCATATGTGCGAAGCTGGGGCGGGTCGCTAGTTGAATTTAAAGTTTAGTCAGCAACTTGGCGTTTTGACTAAAGTAAGACAATATTTCACCCGGGACAACAGTTTAATCCTCGTTTAATCTATATCAAAGCGATGGCTGATGCTTATAAAAAAATCCAGCTAAGTAGATGCTTAAAACTATTGATAGCAGAACTCATCAACGACGACTCCAATAAATTCGACAACCGGGGATAGGCTTATTAAAAACGTTCATATATAACCTTTAATAAAAGGCACCATTTAATTTCAGACGGGCTATTCACAATCATTCGAAAGAAAATTCGGATTAGATCTTTGCAATTCACAATTATCGGAACGGAGATACTTGCATTTCAATTCTTTAAATCAGGGATTCTAAATGGAAATATAATGATGTATATAATTTTAAATGACACTTTCCATGAATTTGAATGTATCCGATTTAAATTAGTGTACGGAGAGTACTCATAGATACATTTTTGAACATCTTCATAATAAAAGTTAACTCACTCTTTTTTTGTAAATTATCATGATGATTTTTTAGCTCGAAATAGTAAGTTACTTTCTTGTTTGTCTGTCGGTCATTCCAGGTGTAATCTGACGACTTAAATTTCAGAAACTTTCCAATTAGTTATCCAGCTATAAAAGTTTCAGGGAAGCTAAACTATCGATGAAAATGCATTCTATAGCGTGGTTTTTAGATCAATTTTAACATTTATAACTTTGTCTAAAGCATGTTTTAAGTTTTTCGGGTATTTGTCTAAAGAGAGTGAACTTAAACAATAGAAAGTCTTAACTGGCTAAGAGCAAGTCGGACTCACACTCGTAGGGTTCCGTTACATAAGCGTTTTTATGAAAAACAAATTTATATTTGCGGTTCGGAAAATGTGCTATATCTCAAAAACTGACTTCAAACAAATTTTCGGTTAAAGTTTTATTGAGATCTACAGCATATTTTTTTTAGATTTTTCACTTTCTTTGATTAAAAGTAAGAGAGGGGGGACACACATTTTACCACTTTAGAAGTGTAAAACTTTCAAACTAATATTTCTGAAAATAAAACTGGCCAAGTGCGAGTCAGCATCGCGTCTCTTATCGCACACTTAGGGAGGGCTCCGTACAATACGAAACATAACAGAGTTTCAACCTCATATATTTGATTAATTGATATTACCAAGAATATTTGGTTTGGTCGCGATCTGGAAAGACGGGGCTCGTTTACTAGCGCCATCTATGTCATTTTGCCGAAACTAATTAGATATATGGCGTTTAAAAACACATTTTTTGTATGGGGACCCCCTTTAATTTTTAACTTTATTTTGTTTTTAGTATTTGTTGTTCTAACGGCAACAGAAATACACCATCTGTGAAAATTTCAACTGTCTAACTTTTACGGTTAATGAGCTATAGCCTGATGACAGACGGACAGACAGACAGACAGACAGACAGACAGACAGACAGACGGACAGCGGAGTCTTAGTAATAGGGTCCCGTTTTACCCTTTGAGTACGGAACCCTAAAAAATTGTTTTAAAAACCTTAATGTCCTTTTCAACGACCTATCCAAAAACATACCGCACGTAAATGTTTGATAAAAATATTTTTTTAGTTTCTGTTTCCATGAATCCCCCTGAATCTTTATTTGTTTTAATTTTCATACAAAACTCGTAAATCTGTTCACAGAATACATCTATCTACCAAGTTTCAACTGTGTAGTCTTGAAAGTTTCGGAATAAAATGGCTGTGACATACGAAAATGGTGTGAAAATGGTACGAAACTGCACAACATATCTACCTAATAGAACTACGCCAGCGATACGAATTCAGAAGCTGGGTAACCCGACGATCCTGTAATACATGTGTAATACATACGTATGTGCAATAATAATGTGTAAAGTAAAACATCGACTGGCATAGCAATTCGTCAACTACATCTCATGTTTCAAATGGAAACCTACTTCGGTTATCTTACTTAGCTTCGCTTAGCTCTCATACATAGTTGGCTTTGAGTAACTCAGAGATAGTTGGGCGCTAGTTTCGTTTCGCTTATATTCCAATGAAGCCTGTGTTTAATCCGTCATCGGCAGAAGTACGATCGAATGACGTTTGCCGAACTCAGCTGATCTCCTTAAAAAAAGAGAGTGCGTATGCCACCATCATCCGAATATTTTTCTCAAAGATTTATTACTTTATTAATGTTATTTCTTGAGATCTTAGTGATCGTTCGATTTTCGCTAAGATCGGTTGTGAATCGCGCCCGCGCGTAACCTACTGTGTAGTGCAAACGCATCAAAAAACGCTACCGCTGCGTCAAGACGCGGCCGCTCCGCGACGATGACCTAGTTATCGTTGTGTAAGGTCGACAGTGAGTAAATTATTAAGGCGAGGTTATACTGACCGCCCTAATCATGGATCCCAATTCGCCAAATAGTGAGCCCATAGAATTAACAACTAGGCTTGAACATATAGATTTAAAAACGGGAATTTAACGTGACTTACGCGATGTCGATATAGCGATCGACATATGTTTCGGCCTCATCCGGAGGCCTTCTTCAGGATCTTGAGTGCGGGACGCTCGCCGACGCGTTCAACCTCGAACTGCGGGCCGCTGCTCGTGCAGCGCGGGCGGACGGAGCGGGCGGCGGCGGCGGCGGTGGTGGTGTTGGTGGGGGGTGATGATGCGGTGTACATATTGGAGGCGCGGGATTAGGTTGGAGGGCTTCGTCTTCATCACTGCTGTTTACTTCAGACGAAACCTCATCCAACCGGCAGACGGAACTCAAGGTGTCCTCCTCACTGTTGCCACTGGTGACGTGCTTTCCATGAAGAACGGTTTTCCACGTATTTGACAGGTACCACCCTCTGTCACCCCCCACCAACACCACCACCGCCGCCGCCGCCGCCCGCTCCGTCCGCCCGCGCTGCACGAGCAGCGGCCCGCAGTGCGAGGTTGAACGCGTCGGCGAGCGTCCCGCACTCAAGATCCTGAAGAAGGCCTCCGGATGAGGCCGAAACATATGTCGATCGCTATATCGACATCGCGTAAGTCACGTTAAATTCCCGTTTTTAAATCTATAGGCTTGAACATATGCTCTACGAGCGTTTTGTTGAAGAGAGACAAGAGCGCAAAAGAATGGCAAGTCTTATTGATGACCTAAATAGTCAAATCGAAATTCTTCACAAACAGTTGAAGTGCCTCGCAGAAACGAATACTGACAAGCCTGCACTTCCAACCAATGAGCATTCTGAAGCCAATGTCGAATACAACACGGACGAGGAAGAGCTCGCTCGAGAAACGGGGTGGATTCGGAACAAAACACGAAAAAAAAGAAAATTGAACACCTCTCCCACTCAAGAGAAAGCGGACGAAAAAAACATTGAAGAAAATGTGTCCAGGGAAAAAGTCCGAAAAATTCCTCTGCCACCACCAATTATCGTCGACGGTATAAACAATTACCAAAAGTTTTATGACTTCTTGTCTGATAAGCAGCCAGCTGATGCATTTAGCATTAAAATGATGAGCGGTGGTACAGTTAAGATAAACACTGTAAGTGACGAGTCATACAGAGCAATAACAACGGCTCTCAATGTCAATAACTGTGTGTTTTATTCTTATGAAAACAAACAAGAAAGGCCAATACGAGTAATGGCTAAAAAATTACACGCCACCTGCGAACCAGAACGAATAATAGATGACTTAAAAAATAAAGGCTTCAAAATTATGGAAGCAGTAAACAAACTTAGTTGGAAAACTAAGGAACCTCTCAACATGTTTATGCTGACGTTCGACAATAACGAGGAGATCAACAAAATCTTCGGGATTAAAATTATTATGGGATGTAAAGTAGAGATACAAGCGATAAAATCGACAAAGCTCGTCCCTCAATGTAAAAGGTGTCAAGCTTATGGGCACACCCAGAGATATTGTTTTAAGGAACCAAGGTGCGTCAAATGCACGGGTAAGCACTTAACAAAGGAATGCCAGAAACCAAAAGATGCTAAGCCAAAATGTGTCCACTGTGGAGCGCCTCATCCAGCTAACTACCAAGGATGCTCTGTAGCAAAAGAGATACAATTACTTAGAAACAAAATCACAAAAAAATCTGCTCCAACACAACAAGAAATACGTGCTCAAACAAGAGACAGTCATATTCTATCAAAGCTATTTACAAGTAACAAATCCGAAGTGAATAAGAATATTTCTTACGCACAAGTCGCTTCAACGGGCATACCTAAAATACCTCATGCTCCTCTTTCTGCAATTAGCACTGACAAAAAGTTGGATAAAATAATGAATTTTATATTATCATTTGATGAGAGACTGAAAATAATTGAAAATAGCACCAAAAGAGCAAAATCTAGAGCTACATAATGAACAAACAACTAAAAATTATGGCCTGGAACTGTAATGGATTACTAAAACATCAAAATAAGTTACAAGTAATCCTAGATATGGAAAGAATCGACGTATGTTTGGTTTCAGAAACCCACTTTACAAAACAATGTTTCATTAAGTTTAAGGGCTACAAAATTTATTACGCACTTCATCCTGATAATACAGCAAGAGGTGGTAGTGCCGTTATAATAAGAGACAATACTGATCATCATAAAAATGTAACATACGAGGGAAAAGATATCCAAGCTGTAGCTATCTGTCTTAAAACAAGAAAATATCCTGTAACGGTATCAGCTATCTACTGCCCGCCGCGGTATATGATAAAAAAAGAACAGTATGTGAGCTTTTTGACAAGTTTGGGTAACAGATTTGTACTTGGAGGTGACTTCAATGCTAAGCACACTTATTGGGGCTCAAGACTGTCAAATACTAAAGGTAGGGAACTATTCAGCGCAATTAAAGACATGAAATGCGATTCAATTTCAACTGGAACACCTACCTACTGGCCCACAGATCCGAACAAGATTCCTGACCTCTTAGACTTCTTTATAGTCAAGAATTTGTCATTAAATTATATGAGAACACGCCAGAGCTACGACTTAAACTCTGATCACTCTGCTATATATCTCGAAATATGTGAGAGTATAAAACATAGAGAAAAAGTACCATCTCTATGTAACCGGCACACAGATTGGGAGCATTTTAAGCAAGATCTGGATAGTTCTGTAGATCTTAAGGTACCATTAAAAACACCAGATCAATTAAATTTGGAGTTACAAAGATTTATAGAACATATTCAACAAGCAGCATGGAAAATACACCTGATTTTAATAGAACAACTAAATGCAATATATATCCGGCAATAATTAAGCGTCTTATAGAAGAAAAAAGAAAACAAAGAAAAAAATGGCATAGCTCTAGATGCCCAGAAGACAAAAGAAAGCTGAACAATCTTACCGCTAACCTAAGAAGACAGATAAAGAGTTATAACGACGACAATACTAACATGTACCTTTTTTTTTTTTTTTTTTTTTTATATCTTATAGGCTAGCGTTTGACCACTATCTCACCAGTTGGTAAATGATGATGCGGTCGAAGATGGTAAGCACGCTAGGCCTAGAATGGGAACTGGCTCTCAAGGATAGCTGCCGCAACACATTAGATGTTTTGGCGACAGATTTTCTAACTTGAGGGTGGTAGCTGGCCAGGCGGACACTAGATTGTGTCCTACCACCATGCGGGGGGGTTGTTGGTTTCCTCGAGAAACTAACCAGTGATAAAAGCACAGACTACTCTTTGTGGAAAGCAATTAAAAACATAAAAAAGCCAACCGTACAAATTCCGCCTATTAAATAAGAAAATGGAACGTGGGCTATTAACAACGAGCAGAAAGCAAAAAGATTTGCTGAGCATCTAGAAAATATATTCAGACCAAACGATTCTGAGATTAGTTGCGAATCCTTAACCTTAGAAGTAAACTCTACCAACTTAGACGAACCGAAATACATAAAATTAGTGACGCCAAGAGAAGTTCTACGAGAAATTAAATATAGTATAAGCCCAAGAAAAGCCCCTGGATATGATCTGATATCAGGGGAAATACTGCGAAATTAGCCGAAAAAGAGCATGGTAAAATTAACAACAATCATAAATGCCTCATTTAGAATGAAATATGTACCAGATTTGTGGAAAGTTGCAGAAGTAATAATGATAGGAAAGCCAGGCAAGCCACCCCATTTAACATCATCCTATAGACCAATAACTCTTTTGCCGATAATGTCTAAACTATTTGAAAAGCTGTTACTCAAAAGGTTAAAACCAATGATCTATAGCTCTAACCTCATCCCTGAGTACCAGTTTGGATTTAGAGAACAACATTTGACTATTGATCAAGTCCACCGAATAACTAACATTATAGAAAAAACACTCGAAGAAAAGAAGGTATGCTCAACTGTATTTCTTGACGTGGCACAAGCTTTTGACAAAGTCTGGCATGAAGGCCTTGTGCATAAGCTTAAAAAGTTCTTACCGAAGCCGTACTCAGATATTCTGGAATCTTATATTTCAGACAGAATGTTTAGGATAAGACAAGAAGAGGTTCATTCAGAATTAAAACTAATCAAAGCCGGAGTTCCGCAAGGAAGTGTAATTGGTCCGGTCCTGTACCTTCTGTACACCTGCGATATTCCCAAATTAGAAGACAGCACAATAGCTACCTTCGCAGATGACACAGCTATTATGGCCGTAGGCAGCACTCACGAAGAAGCGGCTGCTAAAGTCCAAAAAACTATCAATAAGGTTTATAACTGGACAACAAAATGGAAGATGAAGCTAAATGAATCTAAATCCATCCATATCAACTTTACCAACAAAAATGAAAACTATTGTGAAGTCTTTCTCAATGGCAATAAAGTACCATATGAGAATACAGCCAAATATTTAGGCATGACGCTTGATAAGAAATTACGATGGAAAGCCCATGTTAAGAAAAAAAGAGATGAATTAGACCTCCGCTATAAGAACATGTATTGGTTGCTTGGAAAACAATCCAAACTATCAATACAAAACAAAATTCTTATATACAAACAAGTCCTTATGCCCGTCTGGACTTATGGTGCGCAGCTATGGGGCTGCACCAAACAAAGCAACATTTCCATAATACAGAGATTCCAAAATAAAGTACTGAGGGGAATCGTTGGAGCACCCTGGTATATACGCAATGATGACCTCCATAGGGACCTTCACATTGAGATTGTCGCCAGCACCATAAAAAAATGCGCAGAAGCTCACGAACGAAGGCTTCACCATCACGTGAACGTCGAGGCAATACAAGTCCTCGACCTCACAAATATAGAGAGAAGACTCAAAAGAACTAAACCGTTCGAATTAGTGTAGTGATAGTGTATAGTGAACCTTAGTGGAATATAGTGTAAGTGCTATGCATAAAGAACTCGATAACAATGTGTCCTTCACCTTAACAATAGAGACAATAAGAAAAGTGCCGATGGGTACATTCTTTGTTTATGTCAATTTATAAGTTTATGATAGATTTAAATTACTTATTAGCCTACCTAGGCTAGATTGTAGTATGATTAGGCGATACAATACTTGTATTGTGTATCCTAATTTATTAAAAAAAAAAAAAAATGTTATTTCTTGAGAGCGAATCGATTAGCGACATGCTTTTATTCGATTGATGGCTGGTTTGTGCGAGTCACAACTCAAACCACCTTTTGCTACACGTAGTAGGAGTATTATATCGATGTTCCGCCTGACTTGTTGACATAAAATAGCTTTTTACCATCAAGGAGAACATCTGCCGGCGTATCCTTACGGTGTCCAGCAACAAAAAGCCCTTGGTATTCAGGTTCATTTTAGGCCTAGCGGATTCACTATCTTCGATGACATCATCGCTTAGCACCAGGCGACATAGTATTTAAACGCTAAGCCTATCAGCAGGGTTATTCTCAATCATTCGAAAGCAAATTCGAATTCGGAAACTGCCTTTACTTCGACTTGGATCTTTGCAATTCACAATGCTCCGATCGGTTAATTTTGATATTTCAATTAGATAAAGTCGGTGATTTATTGGAAAGGTTTCCGCGCAAAACAGCTCAGGGATCAAAAAATGAATAAAATTAAAAATGAAGCTTCCGAATCCGAATATGTTGTCGAATGATTGAGAATAAGCGCAAAATAATTACAAAAACATTTCATTTTCGATAAAACTTCTCACGTGTTGAGATTTGAACCTACAGCCTTTGCTTCTTAAAGCAAGCTCTGTTCCACCTGATCCATCATTAGAATAACAATGTAAATTTGCAAGTATGATTACGGAACCAGGAACGATTCCCGTATCCTCTTTTTTTTTTTTTTTTTTATGAAAACTAATAAATTGCATAACATTTACATAAAAATATCCTGTTTTTCCCGTGTCCCACCAAAACCTTTATGTTTTTCAGGATAACCAATATTCTAAAAGTTATTCCATAGTATAAGCTATGCTCACTTTAAGTTTCATTAAAATCCGTCCAGTAGTTTCGGCGTGATGATTTTTCAAACGGACATACATACAGACAAAAATTTTAAAAATTATATTTTCGGCATCTATTTTCGGCCTGTTTACAATGCTTCCCCTAATTTAAATTTCAAAAAAATATTCGACGAAAAGCGCGGGAAACTCTCCAACTTGGCGGGCGTGTTTTAAATTTGTGAAATTTGAAATGGAAATATTATTTTACCTTGTAAAGATTGGTCAGGAGAGTTGAAACTGTGAATCGTTTTAATTTTTATTGTATATAGTTTAATTAGTTGCTTGAATTATCTGTCGGTAAGCACTTTTTCTTTGTTTTTTTTCTGAGATGGAGGAGCCCCCCGACCCCGGGGGCTCTGTTCCTCCTGTGGGTAATGATATCACTATTGAGACTACTATCGCATCTACTTCTTCATTAGTAATGCCAAATTCAACAGCACCTATGTCTGCATCAAATGAGTCTGGTATGAAGACCGATGGCTCCGTAGGATGGAATAGAGCCTTAAAACGATCTCGACCTAGCAAAATGTGCCGGCACTGTAATAAGCGTAGACGTAAACGTAATTCAGTGTCAGAACCAAAGGAAAATGACTGCGTTTGTAATACAACGGAAATAATTGCCGAGACACCTATGATAAAGAAACAATTGGACAAAAAACCAGCATCAAATCCTGTTTCCACAAATGATAATACACATCCTCGTCCCTCACCAATCGGCAGGGAATTTTACGAATCCACAGATGTAGCACCATACCTAGTTCACATTCAAAGGGAGTCTAATCCTGACGACAACACTGTTTTACATCCCATCGCGTTCGGTAAATTATTACAGAAGCAACAATTTACAAATATTGTAAATGGTAGTTTAAAACGCATAGGCAGAAACAAAATAGCTCTTGCTTTCACGCACTTTGATGCTGCAAACACATTCCTACGCCACGAAAGTTTGCCTAAAAATAAATTAAAAGCATTCATACCAACATTCAATTTGAAGCGCATGGGCCTTATACGAGGTGTACCAGCTGAGTGGTCCCCGGAAGAGGTTACCGAAAATATCAATGTTCCCGTAGGATGTGGTAAAATCATTAAGATTAGACGTCTGAATTATAAGACAACTGTCAACGGGTCCCCAGTCTGGAAGCCATCTCAAACAGTAGTAATCACGTTTGATGGGCAGGTTCTGCCTAAGCGAATTTTCATGTGTTTCAATGCACTGCCGGTAGAACTTTACACTTATCCGACAATACAATGCTACAACTGCTGCCGTTTTGGCCATACTAAAATGCAGTGCAGGTCTAAACCTCGCTGCTTTAAGTGCGGTCAAGAACATACTGCGGGTAGTTGTAGCACTGAAGAGGATTGTTCTTCATGTTGCCTCTGTTCAGGCTCGCACTTTGCTACTAGCAAGTCTTGTCCTGAGCTCGATCGACAAAAGCGTATCAAGCAATCCATGGCCGAATGTTGCATTTCATACTCTGAGGCTTGCAAACTACATCCTCAAGTATCTAAGTCTTACGCTGATGTCATTGCCACTAGTCGCACAACACCGGTGATTGGAAAAATGCCTCCACCGTCCTCTTCTAATATGACTTATAGAAAAACTGTTTT
The DNA here is from genome assembly GCA_954871355.1 of Cabera pusaria. Lineage (NCBI taxonomy): Eukaryota > Metazoa > Arthropoda > Insecta > Lepidoptera > Geometridae > Cabera > Cabera pusaria. Next base: position 16,380,048 of record OX940905.1, read on the forward strand.
ATTAAAACCGCGTTCAGCCCGTCAGCCCCCTAAAGGGTATGACCAAGCGGCTCACCAACAACTCATAAAAGACTGTGATATGCCACCTCCTGCCAATGGTTGTGCGTTGAAAGCACAAAGTAGTACTGACACTGAACAGCAATCTTTGACAAACATTATTGTCGCTTTAATTAGCACATTATTTCAGACCAACCTATTGAAACCGGACAACGCTGCCCCCATAATTGAATTACTAAAAAAAATCATACAGATCCATAATGGATCTAAGCCCTCAAATGAACACGAACTGTAGTCGCATTTCGGCGGTTCCACTGCATCGCACCAATTGTGTGATGATGCAGTGGAACTGCCGAAGTGCGATTAGTAAAAAACACGAAATCATTTACCTTGTAAATAAATTTAACCCTTCTATTATTGCCTTAGCAGAGACCTGGCTTAAACCAGGCTCTGTTTTCAAATTAAATGGTTACTCTTGCTATCGACAAGATAGGAGTGACGGATATGGCGGTGTAGCCATACTCTTTAAAAGTAATCTTTTCCATAAACCAATCTCTCTGCCACATCATGATGATTATAGTGCTTCTGCCGTATTAGTAAATGGCATTTGCCACGTTTCCTTATATATTCCGCGACCTTCATCAAATATATTAAATCATTTTGATTCTCTGCTATCATTGCTTCCTAAACCGTTTGTTATTTTAGGGGATTTCAATATTCAGCATCAGTCCTGGGGGAGTTCTGTTTCTAGTGGTTACGGTGAAGATTTGATAGATATTATAGACAAACATAACTTATGTTTACTAAACACCGGTGCTGCTACACGGCGTACTAACCCTGATGAAAATGTTAGTGTCATTGATTTAACAATTTGTACTCCAGATTTAGCAACGAAATTTACTTGGAGCACACTTTTGTCAACTTTTGGTAGTGACCATTTCCCAATCATTATTTCCGGTTTTAAGAAAACTCCACCAATGATCGTACAACAACCTCGTCTCAAATACAAAATAAACGATAAGCATTGGGATAAATTTAAATCATGTGTAGAAAACAAATGCTTGAATCTGCCGTCCATTACCTCAAATAACAGTAGTCATTGCTCTGAAGCTTTATCAAAAGCAATCTTGTCAGCGGCAGATGACATTTTTTCACTGAAAAATGCAGCCATTGGTAAAATACCTTCTCCTCCATGGTGGGACAGTGAGTGTACTGGTGCCGCGAATAAACGGAAATTAGCTGAAATTGTATATAATGATGACATGTCAAAAGACAATTTTAAAACCCTTATAGAAACAATAGAAGAATCTAAAAAGCTCTTTGAGAAAAAAAAAGTTTTTAAGTTGGAGAAATTTCTGTGTGTCTATTTCTCCAAACATACACCCGTCTATTGTTTGGAACAACATTAGGCGCTTCAAGTCTGGAATGTCTAATACTAACCGCTGCATTCTCCCTCGATCATTGTGTGATTTGTATCTAAGTAAGCTTGCGCCCCCATACGTTGCTCCTTCCTTACAATCATTAATAATGCCTACCCCGTCTCATACAGAAAATCTTAATTTGGCCTTTTCTTTAGTGGAACTTAAAGGGGTTCTTTCGAACTTTCGCGATTCAGCCCCAGGGGAAGATGGTATACCATATTCGTTCTTGCGCAATTTAGGAGATCAGACACTTATGTATTACCTTAATTTAATAAATTCTGCAATGATGTCTAACAATGTTCCAAATGCCTGGAAATCACAAATTATTTTGCCAATTTTAAAACCAGACAAATCACCGGCACTCATAGCATCATACCGACCTATAGCACTCTCTTCAGTCATAGCAAAAATTGCTGAGCACCTCATTAAAAATCGTTTAGAATGGTTTATAGAAAGTCATGCTATTCTGTCTGAATCACAATATGGTTTCCGTAAAGGAAGAAGTACTTTAGACAGCTTAAGCATTTTCGTAACAGATATTCGCATGGCATTCTCCCGTAAAGAATCTGTTGTTGCAGCTTTCCTCGATGTCAATTCTGCGTATGATAGCGTACTATTACCAATTTTGGCCGCTAAATTACAATCTGTAAATGTTCCATCAACACTTTCAAATTTTATTATAAACATGCTTTACGGTAGATCAGTTAAGTTAGACAACTACAATGAAATAAGATATGTTTGGAAAGGCCTTTCGCAAGGATCCGTCATCAGCCCTTTGCTTTATAATATATACACATACGATCTTGATAGAACGATAGATAGCCCTGTAAAAGTCCTTCAATATGCCGATGACCTGCTCATTTATTGTGCTGATAGCTCCGTTGATAAAGCCAGTTTGCTCATTTCATCTGCTTTGAATAATTTAAAATTGTGGATGGATAATAACGGTCTTGAGCTTTCTGCTCTGAAAAGTAATGTAGTAGTATTTTCTAGACAGCGTAATCCCTTACATCCTGCTATCTCTTACAACGGGGATAATATTCCCCTTCGTAATGAAACAAAATTTTTAGGTATAGTACTTGACTCAAAATTGACATTCCTACCTCACTGTGAGTACCTTAGTGTCAGATGTGAAAGACTTCTCAATCTCTTGCGATGCCTCTCGGGAGTTTGGTGGGGTGCGCATCCCTCTTCATTAAGGCTTGTCTACAATGCTTTGATAAGAAGTGTTATAGATTATGGCTCATTCTTGTTAGAGCCTTGTAGCTCTGCTGGACTGAAGAAGCTAGATGCCATCCAGGCCAAGGCTTTGAGGGTAATTTCTATGCTATGGTAATTTATATTTTAATATATATAAATATATATTCGGGAGCTATGAAGTCGAGTCCTATAAATGCCTTACAGGTTGAATGTGGTGAACCACCACTTCAATTACGGCGACAATATCTTTCAGATAAATTTATTTATCGTTCGCTAAGATTATCTGATCATCCTTTGTTTTTGAAATTGCAACTGTTATCTGATGTCATTGTCTCAGGTGCTGACTACTGGACTCACAAATCTCGCCCTTGCTTGGTTTACAGTTGGACAAATTTCAATAATTTGACGGCTCCTACCCATCGCATCAACAAACTGTCTATATATCTTGTTGTTTACGAATGTTTAATTATGTCGCCTAACATAGTTTATAATATCGACATTGATAGAAGTGATCCTAATGCAAACTCACATTTTAATTCCGTTGTTAATAACTATTGGGATGGATGGCATCAAATTTACACAGATGCATCGAAGCATAAACCTTCTGATTGTGTCGGTGTTGGAGTATACCAACCACAATTCAAGATTGTACAAAAAATTAAATTCCCACCCGAAACATCTGTCTTTACCGCTGAATGTTTTGGAATATTAAAAGCACTAGAATATATATTTTTGATGAAACTCCCTAAAACAATTATTTTTTGTGATTCTCTTAGTGCCCTACAGTCGCTTTCAAAATTTCCATTTAAATCACAAGTACATATTCCTATTATTATACAATCTAGGTATAAATTGTATCAGTGTACAATATTGGGTTTTACCGTGTCTTTTGCGTGGATACCAAGCCATTGTGGTATTAAAGGCAATGAGATTGCTGACCGCTTGGCAAATGAAGCAGTCGTGTGTGGAGATATTTTTCCATATAAAAACTATTATCATGATCTTATATCCTTAGCTAAAATTTCTCTCCAGGAATCTTGGAGTGGAGCCTGGTCTGAAAGCACTCGCCAAAAAGGCAAACATTATTTCAATATTCAAAAATCCATTTCACACAAACCATGGTTTACTATTCTTAAACTTGGTAAAAGAGCAACTTCTACTCTCATAAGAATGCGCTTGGGTCACGTCTGCAGTCCGGCACATCTTGCTAGACTTAAAATTGTAAGTTCGCCATCTTGTGAATGCGGAGAAATTATTTCAGACCTTAATCACTTAATTCTATCATGCCCTCTATTTAATTCTGATATGTTGTATGAGACTCTAAGAAATCTTAAGATTCAATTTCCCACTAATATCAATTGCTTACTCACAGATTTTCAGCCAAATGTGTATAAAGCATTAGCTGAATACATAGATATAAATAATATAAAATTATAATAAATTGTATGCTGCATGTAACTTGAAAATATTTTATAATGTATATAGTTTATTTTTACTTGTTCATAAATTATTTATCATTCTTCTCTCCTGATAGTTAACTAATTATTTGTTTATCGTAATTGTTAAATTATTTTTTACATTGTTATTGTTTCCCTCGTTTTAAAGTCATTGAAATTCAACCAATCCATCTTGTAAAATGAAAACAACTCATGAACAATGAACATGCAAGATCACTGCAAGATAGAAGCTAAAACTAAAACGTGACTCTGGCAAATGCACAGAATGTGCGGCGCCAAAATCCCAGGATTGGGGGAAAAAAAAAAAAAAAAAAAATATTCGACAACCTTAGACATCACGCACACAAATGCACGTATAGAAAAACGACATGTGTGTAGTGTCTGTGTCGGTGTCACAGCGTCGGTCGTTAAAACGCTAGTTTGTATGGTGATTTAGCGAGTGTCCGGGGCATAGAAAAGATAATAATACTACGTATCGGGGTGTGGTTCTACAGTTGGCAGTCTGAGGCGTAGCATCGTAGCATAGAGGTAAAATTAAATAGAGAGGCGAATAAATACATTAGCGTATGCGAATGAAATAGCTATTGAGATATAACCTGACTAAAATGATGAACAAGTGATATATATCCCAGCTATTAGATAAATTAACAACGTAATTTGGTCGGGTCATACATGACAGTGGATGAAAGCCACAAAATTCACTAGAACTGGGAGCCAGAGCTGTCTCCAATCAATAAAATCGCATATGCATGCATAGGGATATAAAATTGTTGTCCATCTCGCTGTCTTATACTAGTTATTGTATAGTGATTGTTATCCTTCTCATATTATTATTGTTATTTAAATGATAGATCCATTTAATACTTCATCCACGCATCGTAGCATCCACGGAGGTCTATCTATCCTCCGTGGTAGCATCCATGGAGAAGTGAAGTAGCATCTCTTATCTCTACTTAGTCTGTGGTGCATCTTGTCTCTGCTAATTAATTAGTCTGTCTGGGCTGCGTTCACGACCTACGCTCGGAATGCAACTAAACGCTCTAACCCCGTTCACGACCTCAGAGCTTCGCACTCGGTTAGCGCAACTGTGTCGTTCACGACCTCGGTTTTTTCGCTCTGGTTGCAACTTTTTAACAATCAAAATCGATGGTTAACAAACGCTCTGACGTGTCTGACAGTAAATTTGGTGGTGAACTGAGTGCGACGCTCTGAGGTCGTTAATCGTGAACGGGGTTTAGAGCGTTTGGTTGCACTCCTCAGAGCGTAGGTCGTGAACGCAGGCCCTTTGCTTTTTGTTTTGTTTACTTCTTACACTTTACTTCTTTCTTTTGTTTGTTTGTTGTTGGCGGGATTTCCATGATTATGTTGGTTTATTTGTTTGTTGTTAGGGATGCAACATCGCTCTTAAAAACATCGATGTTCAAACAAAAACATCGATGTTAAAAGAACATCGCTCATAAGAACGATACATCGATGTTTTGTCGTTACGTACGATTCATTGGTAACAAGAAATATGGTTATGGAAATCTAAATTATTAAAATATAAATAAATGTAAAAAAAATAATTAATAAATAATAATAAAATATATAATTTTTTACAAGATAATCCCTGTCAAACAAGAAAAAACATTTTAGTGTGCAAAAATATTTATTTATAAAATCAATTTAGTAATGTTGTTACTTATTTTTTCGAGTTCAAGAATCTTGAAATTGAATTGAGGAACAGAAGCTTGGAAAGCCTTGTTCCCAAAAGCCTGTTTCTGTCTTGAGTGACAGTTGCCCCAGCTTCAGAAAATAATCTTTCGCTTGGGACTGATGTTGCAACGATCGGGAGGTATGTCATTGCGATCTTAGAAAGTTTTGGAAACAGAGATTTCATGTCTTCCCAAATTTCAATTGCATCCCTCTTTATCGGTGTTACAGGAGATGAAAGGTACATCTGGACTTCGGTTTCGCTGATGGAGCTTGGCGTAGCTGAAGAAGATTTATTGTTTATTCTTCATGTTTTTGTGTGTTAACTGCTTGTGATACTTCCAGATGTCAAATTCAGCATCATCTTTATCAGATTCATCAGAAGAGTCACTCCCTGCTTTAGCCAAACACTCGTTCTCATATTCCCGCGCATATTTATTCAAGTAACTTACTACTTTGCTCTTGGCCACGGCATCTTTGAAATGCATGAACTTAAACCTGGGGTCGAGAGTAGTAGAGATGGCAAGGATTGACGAATGTTCTATCGTATCAAACCTTCTAGCTAGTTGTTTCTTCAATTCTGCTTTGAATTGCACTATTGGTTCATTTCTTGGCTTTATATTTTCCACCACTTCACGAACACAACTAACTAGTGGAATTACTTTGCTTACCGTCACGTAACTATCTCCAGAGAATTCTTTTGTTATTTTTTCAAACGGGCTTAGTAATTCTATCATTTCTCTGACACAATCCAGTTCACTGCTCGATATCATTGGTGGAGCTTCAGGCCGAGTCAAAAGTATTGCTCCTACAATGGACACCAAATCTATGAATCTTTGGAGCATATAGAAATGAGAATTCCACCTTGTGCGAACATCAAGTATAATTTTTTTATTTGACCTTGCTTCACTCCCATATCAATTTGTCTCTTCCGTAACTCATCACTTGCATTGACGCTCCTTTTAATATATTTTACGATATCTCGAACTTTACCAATTAATTCGGAACATATTTTTGAATCGTCAATAGATTTCGTGACAACCAAGTTGATTGTATGAGCGAAGCAGGGAATATTTTTTTTATCTCCAAACATTTCCCGATTGACCTTCATAACAGTGCTGTCATTGTCTGTGATGACAGCTGAAACTTTCTCAATGGAAACGTTCCACTCGGCGAAAATATCAGTTAGTTTTTGAGCTATGTACTTCGACGTGTGGCTTTCGGTCAACTCAAAAACACCCAAGGTCCCGCTGAGAAGTTGAGATTTGTCCAAAAAATGTATAGTAACACCTGTTTAGTGGAGGATGTTTCCACCTACTTGGGACTCCTCCTTTGGGCACCGCTTCTTTCTCTTGGGGGGCGCGTCGTGGTTGGAAGCCACTTCCTCCAGCTTCGCGGCAGCGCGCGCGCTGCTTTTGTTTCGCGGGGCGAGGGTCCACCGACGCGACCTCTCTCCTCCGATATTCGTAGACCACTAGTCCCTGTAGGCCTTATCTCTGTCCCACTCTAACAATAGGTTCCGTCTCATCTCGCATATTGCACACGTTCTAATTACCTATCTATTTAGCCTACAGCGATTCACTATTTATTTTGCATAGATAACAAAATCTTGTTTCGGTACGGAACAACACCAATAAAAGATTTATTTTGCATGGTTTCGGTCCAAATATCGTACGTGATACAATAGCTGGCAGAATTTGTGATATATGTTTTAAAAAGATGACTCATGGTTTCATATTTATCATCAATCCTAATTTTTATTGTCTCTCGACTTGGTACCTTATATAACGGACACACTTCTTTCATGAGTTGTATAAAACCTTTACCTTCTACAGTGGAAAATGGTCTATTATCCATTATTATAAAGTTGGTAATAGCCTCAGTAATCTTCTTAGATTTTGCTCCATCCTGTGTAGAAATACTTTTAATATTGTTTATGAAATCATCAACATGAGGCTGAGCAGTTTTCTGTGGATGAATTACAACATTTGACGATGTACTGGCCACTGAATTTTGTGACGAAAGTGAGGATACATCTTTAACAACACTGGAGCTAGTCGGAGCATTGACATTGACATCGCTGTATGACGTTGTTGAAAGTTCAATATTTAGCGGTGGGCGCTTTTAATCGGAAATAGCTTTTTAAAACGTTATCCAAAAGAAGCGCCGAAGCGCGCTTCGAAAATGAAGCCGCCTACGCTTTAAAACATTTTTCGTACTACTATATTCGACCATAAAATGACCTTATTCCTACAGCTGCTATACGGCACATTATAAACATTCTGTATTAAATTGATATAACAACCTTATTGCTATGCACATAAGACTCAATATCGGTGGGATCGGTTACAGTTTACAGTATTATACGACTAAAACAAATGCAGTTTGATTTCGTTGAGGCAGACTGACAATGAGTACAATGACCCGTTTTTGATTTGTTAGTATTATTTCAAAAGAAACGCAACGATATTCATTTCAGACAGTCCTAAGCCTGTTGATAAGTACGAAGGGAAGTTAATTGATTTATAGTAATTTGCATTGTATTTAGTAATTTTCTTTTATATATCCTCCTAACACTGTCCTAGTAAAGCCATAAAACATAAAAACATTAACTTACGTTACGTCATTACATTACTATTTCAAATCAGCCCCCGTTTTATTACGTTACGTTACGATACTTACTACGATCTTCACAACAATAGTGACTTGCACTGCTTATAGTTTTAAAAAGCCGTTAAGCGTAAAGCTTTTTTAAAGCTGGCTTTTTAAAAAAAACGCAACTTTGAAGCGTATTGTCAATTTAAAGCCGTATATCACATCTCTATCAATATTATCTTGATTGGTACTGGCACTACTAGCAGCGGCAAGGGCAGGTGTTGCATCATGATTTACGGACATAAAATCAGTTATGGAATTGGGTTTTTTCTTTTTGCAAGGAACATCAAAAAATTCCAGTTGCTGCGAATGCACATTCTCTAAATGCCCACGCAGATTAGTTAAAAATAGAAATAGTTAGAAATTTTTAGGCTCTTGTTGCATAAATTGCAAATAGCTTCTTTGTCACCAGTTCTTTTAAAATAGTTCCAAATCTTACTTTTTAATTTATTAGGTGGCATTGTAACCTGCAAAAAAGCAAAATCTTAATTTAGAACGTAGGAATTTACACTATACAAAACCTACACACTGAACAGACATACAGACGAGCAGACGCATGGACAGAGAACGGAATAGATGCTGATATTTTAAGAAAATAAGAAAATGTTTTAAATTGTGTAAGAAATACAATTAGTACGAAAAATAAAAAAATGTAAGAGTTATACAAAATTTGTACGGCACTTGATTACGTTAAATACCATATTATATACCATACAAACCCAAATTTATATTTTTTTCCTTACAAATAGGCATTATTTTTGAAGCTAGCAACCCACAATTCAAAACTCCCGCCGTTACGTCGCGCGCTTTTGCACGCTAAACATAAGTACCAATACCAACCAACCCCACCCACCGCTGTGGGGGCGGCGGGGGACGCGCGACGCCGACGCACAAGTCGCAACAAGCGACATTTCGCAACCTTCTAATTAATTTGATCTTCAAATAAATAAGTAATAAAATGATAACAGTTTGAACTTACCCAAAAGGACATCCAAAGTAATTTATACGTATGAAATCAAAAATGAAGTATGCGCACAAAACGACGTGTTGTCAGCGTTACGTTCGCGAGCCGACTGAATAGACAACGATCAACGATGTCGATATTTATGCCGAACATGAACGATGTATCGGCGATACATCGCTGATAAAAACATCGATGTCAACATCGATGTTTATGAACGATACCTCGATGTTTCTAATACATCGAGGTATCGTTTGCATCCCTATTTGTTGTGTTGTAAACAAATTGTGTTTCGAAGTGTTATAATACGTACTAATCACCTTACGTAGTATTTATATTTTCTTTGCTAATCACTAAAGTCATAATTTGTTGCACCGAAAACTGCAAAAATGAGGACTAGTCATTCGCAGTACGTAAAGATTTTGGAGTTTATGGAGAAGTAAGTACTATTCGTTACATATGTCTTGAAAGTTGATTTACAGTTGTTATGAAATTATATTTATTCGATTTACCAAATTTGTGTACAACAAATATAAATACATACATATAAATGGTACGTTTTATTGGATAATATTTTAGCCCAACTAGGACGGGGTTATCATGAGTAGTTTAGGAGTTTTTTTGGCTACCTCTGTTTCCATCATCAGACCAGCCCGATGGTACCATAACATTCCGTTTTCATCCAATTTACGTATATATTCAAGTTTTCTACCCCTATCTTGCTGGTGGTAAGCGATGATGTGGTCCAGATTTGAAATAATGCATGTAATATTGTTCCAAGCTAATGAGTATAGTCAGACCCGGTAGTGTGCATAAGGATGGGCTTACAGCAAGTCCAACAGAGGACATTAAAATTTTATGATGTTATTGATGCTGATTCTAAATTTGATGCTACTAGAAATCCAGCTATCTCTGTCACACCTTGCAAGTAAAATGAAGTCACCAAGAATTTATACTTATCTAATATACAGATAAATAAAAGTGAAGTGTCTTTTTGTGATTCCAAATTAACAGGTTACACTAAATGCATATAAAAGTATATGTATGTTACTTAAATAAAAAAATCTGTTTGTTCCTGCTAATCTCTGAAACGGCTGGACCAATTTAAACGTAACTTTCACTGGCAGATAGCTGATGTTATAAGGAGTAATTAAGCCTAATTTTATTTTAGAAAAAGAATAGAGTTCAGCGAAAACATAATTGAATTACATATGTATAAATTTCATCAGTGCGAAGCCAGAGTGGGCTGCAAGCTTACAATATTATCACACAATAGTATTTGTGAGCTTGGATGTGATGAAAGAGCAAAAGTAGATGATCATGATGAATGTAAATATTGTTGGTTCTGTGACTCTTGTTCTGTATCTGTATGACGGCGACCCAGCAGAATTTTAGTTCAGTTAAATAAGTAAAAAATGACAAAAAAATCAGCATTAAATAAATAAAAAAAAATCATTGAAGTATAGTTGAGTCTTAAGCAAGTACAATGTGGACCCCACATTGTATTGCTTAAAGAAACTTCTTCCAGACAACCTTTGGATGGAGTGCAGAGTACGAACATGTCAGGCACTATTGAATAGTTTTAATATATGATTAGAAATAATAGGTAACTTGAATAGGTGTTAAGACTGTGGTTATTCCTAGTTTGTAAATTAAAAATAAAAATCTCACAATCCAGACTATATAATCTTATTTATAAAAATCAATTGCTGTTCGTTAGTCTCGCTAAAACTCGAGAAACGGTTGGGACGATTTAGCTTATTTTAGTTTTAAAATGTTTGTCATAGTTCAGAGAAGGTTAAACGGTAAGAAAATGAGGAAAAATTGCGAGGAAGATAGTAAAAACAACAATTTCATTTTCCCATATAAACTGTATTATACTTTCCTGTCAAACATTTGTTCCTTCGGTACTGTAGGGTTGACTCTGTTCCACTCTCGAATTGAAATTTGAAGCACGTATTATATTAAAAGTTTTGAATCAATGACATAATATATCAGCGTAGGTATGTCAATTTTAATATTTTGAATTTTGATGGTTGTCACAGGTTATCATTGTTGGTTTGTTCAGAATTTTTTGTCATTGTATAGACATATTTGGATGGTTATCATTATAGTGCTTCCATACATGGGTATTCGCAATTTGAGTATAAAAACCGATTAAAATAAAATATAAAATAATAAAAGGGGTCCCATACAAGAAACGTTTTTTGAGGCTTTTTAAAATACAAATACTCTTTATTGACACCAATTTAGAAAATACATAATGAATAGGACTCAACTTACTAATACTAGGTACAATGGGTGGTCACAATATGGACGGTACAATCGCTAAAAGCGATTTCTTCCAGACTTTTTACACTCAATCTTACAAACCTTAATAGATATAGACTTGAAATTTACTCATGGTGTGTATTGCAATGGCTGTAAGATCAAATAATAAAAACTAAATTAAATGAAAAATTAAAGGGGGTACATACAAGAAACATATTTTTCTGGCAAATATTGTTCAATCGGAACCCAGCGTGTGCAGGTCTGACTCGCAATTGGGCAGTTTATTTATATTCGCGGTATGAAGTTCGCCGGGTCAGTTAGTATATTATAAAAAGGTTTGTAACTATCACTCTGTCACTTTGTCTGTTTGTTACCTAATCACACGGACGATCCAATCTTACTGAAATGTAACAAGGAGATAATTTATAACATGAGAATGAACATAGTCTACTAAATTAAAATCACTAACAAAGTCACGGATATCAGCTAGTTTTAGTATAATTTAACATTGTTATTTTGTTTCAGATATGGGGACTTATCAAAGACAGCTGCCTTCCCTCAGGGCCGTTATTATGTGCACCAGCATTGGCTCAAGCTTACAGCCGCACTCAACGAAGACTGTGCTGGGGACTCCAAATCTGAGGAGAAATGGCGAAAGGTGGTGGTGCACTGGGAGAATTGAGAGGATCGGTCGGTTTTGACGCCAGAGGTATTGGGTCCAAATCCCAATGCATATTTCACATTGGCACTCCAGTGAAGAAAAACATCATTAAGAAACCTCTGGCTTAGTTAGCTAGCAGGATTCAGGTGTTGGACAAGCTTGTATCAATTTAGTAAAGAAGGACACTGTCTAGTGTCAGCCTGGTCAGTTATCACCCTCGAGTTGAAAAATCTTTCGCCATAATATCTAATGTGTTCCGGCAGCTGTCCTTAGAGCCAGTTTTTAACCGACTTAAAAAAAGTTCGTTTCTCAATTCGACGTATATATATATATAATATTTTTTTATGTTTGTTCGCGGATAACTTCGTTGTTTATAAACCGATTTTGATTATAATTTTTTTGTTGGAACGGAGATATCCCAAGAGTGTTACCATTGTAATTTCATCGCGATCTGATAAGTATCTCCAGAGATATGGAGATAAACACCTCAAACTTGGTACTGAAAATTAATACGGAACCCTAAAAATTAAAGGTCCCCATACAAAAAAAAACGTGTTTTTAGGGTTCCGAACCCAAAGGGTAAAACGGGACCCTATTACTAAGACTCTGCTGTCCGTCTGTCTGTCTGCCTTTCTGTCTGTCCGTCTGTCACCAGGCTGTATCTCATGAACCGTGATAGTTAGACAGTGGACATTTTCACAGATGATGTATTTCTGTTGCCGCTATAACAACAAATACTAAAAACAGAATAAAGTTAAAAATAATAGGGGGTCCCATACAAGAAACGTGTTTTTTTCATCTATGGACACTTAGGTAAACCGTTCATAGATGGCGATATATTCAAATGCCGATCCCTAATTACTTTGTTATACGTTTGATGGCGTTATAAGAAATAAAATGTTTATTAATAATTATTTTTTGCTAGCGAAAAATGATAGTGGTATTTTTTGCTCAATCTTCGACTAAAAATCTGTGTGGTACGGAACCCTACGAGTGCGAGCACTTGGCCAGTTTATTAACTTTGTTCTGATTTTAGTATTTGTTGTTATAGCGGTAACAGAAATACATCATCTGTGAAAATGTCAACCGTCTTAACTATCAGGGCTTATGAGATGCAGCCTGGAGACAGACAGACAGACGGACAGTGTAGTCTCAGTAATAGGGTTCCGTTGGTACCCTTTGTATTCGGAACCCTAAAAATTAACAATCAATTGCTGCACTCAAAACTTCCTATAAAACTATTGATGCATAAACCTGCAATAAATGAATTTTAATTAAACTTTATAGATTTTCTTAACTCTGTATAGTAGAGACTATACACTAAATAGCGCATACGCTATTATTTATTATTTGTATGTTTTTGGTATTTTGTTTGTTATTTAAATGGTTTTGTAACATTTTATTATATCAAAATTGTAAAATATTTGTTGCAGGTATGGAGCGACTGGAAGAACAACACCAAAAAGAAATTAGCCAAAATCACTCAGAACACTAGCGGTACTAGTGAAGGGCGTGTATCTCAATTATCGCTGACTGACTTAGAACAGAGGGTCATCAAGATAGTCAGAGAACGAGCTGCTGCTGGCAAACCTGAAGAAGAAGCTGGATATCAAACTGACCACCAAGTAGGCATTTTCTTCATCATTTTCATTCATTCTCATTGATACTTTTTTTTAACTTTAAAGAACTGCATTAATTTTGCCAATTTTACATACATTGCTATATTGAATGTTTGGACTACACAGGTAGTACGAGCATTATATCGATGTTCTGCCTGACTTGCTACCAAAAAGTAGCTTAGCACCGTCAAGGAGCTATAATCTTACGATGTTCCGCGGATTAGCAAGCTGAAGTGGCAGTGGACTGGTCTGTTGAGGCACACTCACCGGAATTATAGCACACCATTATAGCAATATAGAAATATGTCATCATAAGTCTATTATGTTATTATATCGCGTGATATTTTTTTTATGATATAAGGCAACAAGACAAACACGACGCTCGCATGATGGTAAACGATAACGTCTACCTATTACAGATACAGGTAACTGCACTGCGCCTGTTACTTTGAGACCTACAACTGTTAAGTATCACATGCCCTGTAATTTCACTGGACACTTTGCCATTCTATTCGTAAAAAATAGTGGTGTTACCGCCCCAGGCAGACAAGTCCTACCACTACAAATAAATTACTATTATTATATTTATATTCTAGTGTCCGCCTGGCCAGCTACCACCCTCAAGTTAGAAAATCTGTCGCCAAACATCTAATGTGTTCCGACAGCTATCCTTGAGAGCCAGTTCCCATCCTAGCCTAGCGTGCTTACCATCTTCGACCGCATCATCACTTACCAACAGGTGAGATAGTGGTCAAAACGCTAGCGTATAAGATATTAAAAAAAAATCATGATTCAGTGAATTCACAGGTATAATCATATTTTCACATAAACACACAGTTCACAAATATTCACTTACATGGTTCTTCAAAGCGGTCACGCGTTCAAGCGGTCCACGTTCGCGTTATACGTTCGCGTTATACGTTCGCATTCTGCGTTCTAGCATGCTATTGCTCACGAACCCCGCTGTTGGTTGACCGACGTAGTCAGAATGCCTGCTGTCTAAGTAATAAGTATGTCTTGAGAACGTAATACTTTACATACGAGCGCAGAACGCGAACGCCGAACGCTTGAACGCGTGACCGCTTTCTGTCTGATAGGACCCTTATATTACTGGTCTTTCTGCAGTCATCCTCCACAGAATCCTTCTTCGCAGTATCCTCCTTCGATGCACCTCCAGATCACACATACACTACAAATACAGTGCATACAGTATCAGGTAAGCATAATGTTTTCACCAGCCGATGTATTTTTATTTATATAGTGTATAGCACAGTGTGACCTAAATCCGCACTTTACGCACGCTTTTCCGTGACATAAATAGTCGTTTATTGCTCGACGTTTAGGACCCTCGATGCGCTCGGGTGCAAACTTCACGCCGTGCAATAATCTTCTATTGGACGGAAAAGCGTAGCAAGCGTAAAGTGCGGGCTTATGTCACACTGACAGCTATAAAATAATATACGATACTCGTGACTTAAGCTATCATTTATTCAATTGCACGGCGTAGCAACTTCACGCCGTGCAATAAGAGACTTCTTAAGTCACACGTATCGTAATATACTATTAAAGCTTACTAGCAAATGTGGGTTGCACATTACTAGTAGTCTTGCTAATCCCTCCAACAAAGCTATATGCTTGTGTATGTAAAGTACGTTAAAGTTAATAGTGCAATGGGTGGGGGTCGAACTCACGAGCTCTGATCGCCAGGCCGAAGCCTTAGCCATTGGTCTATTGCTGCTATGTATGTATGTTAGGGCAGGCCTGTCGCACTCCGCGCTGTAGCTAGAAACTACAAGTACCTCCGCGCAACCCTCTCGGGTGCATGTTCAGTCAGTTAAGTGTCACGCGCGTTCTCGATCGGCCGCGCGCCTTACTTGTACCTACCTCATTATTATATTCCTTGCTTACGATATTAACATACAAAAATATTATTCAGTATGTCTAAACGAAGGGCTACAAAGCTTTGCGTAGCATACGGGTGCTTAAACACCAACGGGAATGACGACATTACATTTCATACACTTCCTAAGAATCGCGAGAGGTATAAGACATTAATAAACTTAATATTATTTATAAGTAACGTAAATCTAGGTAGTAAGGCTATCTAGGTACTTTTTGTTTAACGATCCGGTCGTTTAGTAGTAGTTTTCGACTTTTTTTCGCGTAAAAGTCAATGACCTTAAAGATCGTTCACTGTAAGTAGACCTCCCGGGTACTAGTGGCCGCCTTCTAATGCAGGGTCAGTGCATACTAGTTTTAGTTTAATACTTAAATCAATTGAACAATAAAAGAAGTGGATAGAAAATGTCAATTTTTTTGCCTTTTTTTCATTGTATTTGGTAATTTTGTCGTCGCGCTGCACATGTAGGTACTTATGTAAAAAGCAAAGAATCTCACACATAAAATGGTAGGTAGGTATAAGTCAGCTGAGTTTCATGTTTCAAGGGAATTCACGTTAAGATCTTTAGGGAATTTCTATCGACATTACATCTTGCAAAATATTAATTGTAACCTACTTGAAATTGGTAGGTTATTTTATTATTTACTGTAGGTAGGTTACGTAGATCCTATAGGTAGGTACCGAGGTGGTCCCATTGTAATTTCATCGAGATCGGATGAGTATCTCCAGAGATATGACGATAAACGTCTCAAACTTGCAACTGAAACTGACTCGCGCGGCATGGAAGTCGGTTGTTTTAGTTTTAACTATCTAAATTAAACTATCACATAAACTATCTTAATTATAGTATAACTGTAGTAGTTTTATCCTACCTCGACATTAAACATGAATGTAGCACTTTAAATATACTCATTACATTGTATTCTTCTACCAATTATAGGCTTCAATAAGTTATCTAATAACATTCAACCCTATAGGAGAGGCCGCGAGTTGAGTTGTTATTCAGACTCTCGCCGTGCGGACTTACGGTGCATTTTACTGTGCGCAACACGCGGTTCATAGTTACTATTAGTTGATACTGGGACGCAAATTCAAGGTTGCACTCGAGGCGTGAAGCGCATTATGAACGTTACCGGCGTGGTAACTAGGTTTAATCTCGCATTTTTGCTCTCAGGGAGTGCAATTTCTGTACTTGTACTATTCATTATTCTGTGGTTAGGGGTGAATTTCACCCACGGTCATAGGAGTTTTTTATATCTCATAGGCTAGCATATGACGACTATTACCTGGGGTAAGCGACGATGTGGTCGAAGATGGTGAACAAGCTAGTCCTAGAATACTCTTGACTCTTGAGGGCTGTTTGTTGTCTACCCTACACGTGTTCCCTGGGTGTTGCTAAATGGGTGACCACTGGTGGTTGAACTCACTGGACAACGACATGTCGCCAATTGGTTCCCTGAGAACAGATATTATAAAAGATAAATTGAGTTGCACTCAGAGAATTGGGCTAAGGTCAGTAAATTGCGCTTCATCTCACTGCCCCCTTCTATTTTTAGACAAGCTAGATTCCATCTTTATTACATCTATACTAATCTATACTAATATTATAAAGAGAGAACATTTGTATTTTTGTATGTTTGTAATGATTTGGCTCAAAAACTACTGAACCGATTTAAGAAATTCTTTCACTAATACATAGAATGGACTTTCGGAATGAAAATAGGCTATATATTATCCTGTTTAAATCAAAGGTACATTCGAGGAGACCTAATTTGCAGCCTAAGTCGGCACAAAAACGGTCGAAAAAACACGTTTCTTACGAACGCTGCTTAATTGAAAATAGTTAGAAGAATATTTTGTATGCAAGAGTTGTACAACTTAATAAGACCTACAAAAAAATCCGCGATAGCATATGTCTATCTCTTAAGGTTGACTCACAGTAACCATTTTAATCTTAAAATTTTTGTTAAAAAATATGACTTACCTTCCAAGGCTATTTTCAAGTATATAGTATTGATCCTTATCCAAATAATTACGTTAATTAGCTTGGCCACATATTAAAGATTAAAATTGTCCTTTACAGTATATAATTCAAATGAAAACTCTAGTAGATATCACGAATTTCACATACACGCATAGCAAAATTAATAAAATATTTGCAGTGAAACCACAGATTAGGTCATAGTTACTTCGAAAATATTATTATAGAAGAGTTGTACAACTTAATAAGACCTACAAAAAAGTCCGCGACAGCATATGTCTATCTCTTAAGGTTGACTCACAGTAACCATTTTAATCTTTAATTTTTTGTTAAAAAATATTACATAACTTCCAGGGCTATTTTCAAGTATATAGTATTAATCCTTATCCAAATAATTACGTTAATTAGCTTGGCCACATATTATAGATTAAAATTGTCCTTTACAGTGTATCATTCTAATGAAAACTCAAGAAGATATCACGGATTTCACATACACGCATCGCAAAATTAATAAAATATTTGCAGTCAAACCACAGAATAGGTCATAGTTAACTACGAAAATATTATTATAAGTTTAGCTTTTCTGTAGATCCCCACCGATCGCAATAAATTTGAAGTCAATATAGTATACTACTATGATCTATTGTATAAAATAATAATGATCTATATATATAATATAATATTTTAAACCACCCCGACTGATCTATGTATAATCTTTTCATTAAAAGCATTCCAATGACTCTAAACACGACATTTAAAATCTGAGCTGTAAGTTGGTGATGATTTGAGTATTCTGTAGAGTCCAGGAGATGTCCCAGCATCAGGTCAATGCTTCCATGTTCTTACAATATCGTTGAAGAAGAAGATTTTCGAATTGATCAGACCTATGAAAGTTGATTAAAGCTCATAGTTTTATAACGATTGAAGGAATTTTCATGAATCAAAGCTAAGAACACTCTCGATGAAGACATTTATAAAAATAAAACTATCAATAATAAAATCAAAATCGGTTCATCCGGTTGGGTGCTCAGATGCTACAGACAGACACACAGATACACACGTTAAACGTATAGTACCCCTACTTTTTGCGTCGGGAAACGCCGTACCGTAAGGTTACGGCGGCAGATGTTCTCCTGGTGGTAACCGACATACAAAAAGAAGGAGGTTCTCAATTCGTCTGTATGTTTCTTTTTTAACCGACTTCAAAAAAAGGAGGATGTTTCTCAATTCGACCGTATGTATATTTTTTTCTATCTTTTTTGGTGTGTGTATGTTACGCGATTACTCCGTCAATTGTGAACCGATTCGAATGATTATTTTTGTAATCGGTAGGGTACGTTTCCGAGGTGGTCCCATTGTAATTTAATTGAGATTTGATAAGTATCTTCAGAGATATGACGATAAACGTCTCAAACTTCTACTGAAATTGACTCGCGGGGCATTGAAGTCAGTTGTTTTAGTTTTTAAACTATCTTAATTATTGGTAGATTTTATGATCCCACGAAAACCCATGATTCATGAATGCACATAAAACTTTCATTGGTAGGTATATAGCTAGGATTAGAACCAACGACCCTCGGGTCAGAATCAGGGTAACTATCCTTTATGCCAAAGGGCCATCCAATATCACTACGTAAGTGTTATAAAACAATGTCCATCACTGCGTTTGTCTGTCTGTTCGCAATATTCTCAATAGCTTCTGAACGGATTATCATGCGGTTTTCACCAATAGCCAGAGTCTTTATGAGGAAGGTTTAGGTCTTAGGTGCATAATTCGTTAAGGTTTTGTGTAAATTGGTTGACATATGACGATGATTGTTAAATATGTTAATATTTTATATTCGATGCAACAAACTGATGCAAATTTTGTAGGCAGATATGTTCTACCCGTGCGAAGCCGGGGCGGGCTGCTAGTCGTACATAAACGACGAAGTTAACCGCGAACACCCATAAAAAATTATAATATTATATACGGTCGAATTGAGAACCTCCTCCTTTTTTGAGAAGTCGGTTAAAAATGAAAGTCGAAAGTCGACTTTTTAAAAAAAATATCTTATAGGCTTGCTCTTACCACTATCTCACCTGTTGGCAAGTGATGATGCGGTCGAAGATGGTAAGCACGCTAGGCCCAGAATGAGAACTGGCTCTCTTACTATTTTTTTTTTCGGGCAATATATATGTAGGTCGTAGTCATCCTCAGTCAGGTTTATTGTTTTTAAATAATGTCTTATTTTTAATTATTATGTAAAATGGTGTAATCACTTAATAACATATATAATTAATTTTGCAGATCACCCAGGACCCAGCAAAGAACCAGCTCCAACCCAATCTGAGAGCGAGGATGATTGGCAACCTCCAACTAAAAAGATAAAAGAAGAAGACCTCGCCCAATTAGTTTTAGACTCGAATAAGAGAGCGCAGAAGTTAGAATTAGAGAAACTGCGGCAGCGTGACGAGGAATTAAGACTGAGAGGTGAAGAATTGCGGTTGAGAGAGGACGAGATGCGAGAAAGAGTTCGGCAGCGAGATGTTGAATTGGTGTTACAATCGAAATGGCTAGAGTTTATGAAAGAGACAATGAATGTACTGGTATGTGTTTTAGAAAGGAAGTTACAATGAAGGAAGAATGAAAGACTATAAGTTGTACCAAAAAAATGATTGCAAGGTAATGAAGGAGTATACTACTTACATACTCCACTAAATATTAACTACGAAAACTCATTTCAAGGACAGTTGCAGGAGGGGCTACCAGTGATAGATGCGTAATTTTATTAAACGTATCGTGAGTATGCTAATCACTCTGAAACCGGTCGCGTATATATCAACTTCGACCTTATCACGTGAGTAGTTTGTCCGAGCTTTGGGTTTGTAGGCTCCTGGCGTAGCTAATAAAATAAAACAGCTTGCTGGAATCTAGTCGCGCTGTATTTTCAGATACATAAAAGTTTGTTTTACAATAATAGCAGGAGCGAATAACACGCGCACAGTCGGTGGTGGTCGGACGAGAACAGGGGCGAATGTGGGCGGAAATTAGTGATGTGAATGTTAATCACAGATATGTAGACTTGAGAATAAGAAATCGATTAAAGTTGATGTTAATCGATGTTTTATGTCTCCGACATGCTGGGGCCTCTTAGGTAAAAACTCAATATTATCATTAAACAAAATTTCAAAATTTTGTAAATAGTTATGATACTTCAAAAGGACCAACTTACATACTTTGGTCTACTGACGATTATATTTATATTCATACTTATGCTATTTAAACTATCTTTATATAATTTAAAAAATGTTTGTAGAGATATTTATAGTTTCTATATCTAAGTTATGACACCGTTTGTGTTTGAAACATAAAGTACTTAAGCTATGAATCTAACTTCTTATTACACATTGCTAGTAATACTATTTTATAAGCTAAATTAATGCATTTCCTACATGCATCTGCTTTATACATTACTAGCAGCCCGCCCCGGCTTCGCACGGGTAGAACATATATGCCTACAAAATTTGCATCAGTTTGTTGCATCAATACAAATTACAAAATACAAATACAAAATTGCTTTATTTAAAAAAATATATGTATGTTGTGACAATTTTATGTGGTACCCTGCCTTTTTGCTGTAGTCTTTGAGACTGTGTTGCAAAAGACAGTGTTAACCCAAAATATGAACTACTTAACAAAATACTATATAGAAAATAGATTACCAAGCAATTTCTAATTATAAGCAGTGTTACTTAGTTAAACTACTACTGTATATGATTAGTATGTTAAACATAGGTAAGTGATTTGAGATGTGTATGTGTGTGTGTGTGTGTGTGAGTATGTGTGTGTGTGTGTGTGTGTGTGTGTGTGTGTGTGTGTGTGTGTTTGTAAGTGTGTGTGTGTGTGTGTGTGTGTGTGTGTGTGTGACTCTTTGTGTGTGTGTGTGTTTGTGTTTGAAGATTATAAATGCTGTATTATACTATTTTTTCTAGTAATTTTTCCGTATTTGCATAATCACAAGTTTGTAGCCAGTAAAATATATTTTTTTTTAAGATTGTAGTTGTTTAGTGATTTTATTTTTTGTTTGCCATTAAGTGTGTTGTAAAACATAGGTGACAGGTGATAGTAGTGTCTCCACGCTATAGCGCTACGGTAAGATGGAACAGGACATTTATCTATACGCTTGTTCATAGTTGGTAAATATGGGACTACTTCTGTGTGATATCTTTTTATACATTGCAAAATAAATAGCTGCCTTACTGTTAATACATTACATTTTTTATACAAGTTACTTGTGGGATATTGGAACGGCAATGACATCAGAACTTTAAGCAGAGCTCTTTGAGCTTTCTCCGCTACAATTAGGTGGGTTTTTGCAGCTCCACCCCATGAAGTGATGCAATAGCTGATAACGCATTCAGCAAGAGCCTTATACGTTTGTAATAATAGTTTTTCCTCTGCTACATGCCGAAGGGTCTTGAATACATGAATTAAGCGTCTAACACGCATCGACACATTTTCAATATGAGGTCGCCAAGACAGTTTGTCATCAATTAAGACACCGAGATACTTAATTGTTTCAACTCGCGTGAGGATGTTACAGGTACAGTTGTTCGTTTTAAATTTAGTTCTATTGCAGGGAAATGAATGCGCAGTAATATCGAAATCAGAAGGTATTTTGTTGTGATTACTTTTTTTGAAACATATGTATTTTGTTTTATCAGCATTCAAAGATAGAAGATTGTCTTCTAGCCACATGATAACTCGGGATAGGCCTTCTTCAGCTAAACTTTGAACATCTGACCAACTCTGACTATGAAACAAAAGCACAGTGTCATCTGCAAACATGAGAATATCGGCATTTGGTAGTTCAGTTTTACAGAGTTCATTAATGTATAGTAAAAATAAGCTAGGGCCAAGCGTACTACCTTGGGGCACTCCGTAGTTGCAGATGGCATTGTCACTTTCGTGTTGTCCTATTCTAACTTTTTGGCAACGTCCAGTAACATAGTCTCTGAACCAGTCTAGAGCTCCACCCCTTATACCAGCATTTTCTAATCTTGCAAGTAGAATTGGAATTGAAACTGTATCGAATGCCTTCTGGAGATCCAGAAAGACACCGACACATTTCTCACCCTTATCTAAATATTTTGTGATAAGTGTAGTAAGGTTTAGGACAGCATCGTCAGTCGACTTGTGGGCTCGAAAACCAAATTGATTATTAGCAAGTAGTTTGTTTTTTTCCAGGAAAGACATCAATCTTTTATTTGCAATCTTTTCTATGATCTTAGACAGAGTTGGTAAAAGAGATATAGGTCTATAATTTGACGGTAATTTATCTTCACCGGCTTTAAAAATTGGACATACCATAGCCTGCTTAAAAATGGATGGAAAAACGCCCGAGGAAAAACTAAGATTACATAGATTCGCAATGGGTTCTGATAATTCTTGACAGTTGGATTTTAATAAATTAGAAGTAATGTTGTCTTTACCAGGTGCACTATTTGTTTTGAGTCCAGAAATTATACGTGCAACTTCTTTGGCATCAGTTAAAAACAAAGATATGGAATTTTGTGGTACCATATTTAGTGCAGTGGCTGAAATTGCAAGTTCCTCGTCTGTTTTATTTAATTTCTGGAGGATAGTGTTTGCTAGTTTCTGACCAATTCTAGTGAAAAATGAATTTACTTCGTTGAGAGATTCTAAAGGTGTATTTCTGATCTTTAATAGGTTATCTGATTTCGTTTTACTTTGGCTGTAATTGCATAATTCCTTTATAATTGACCACGTATCTTTCATACTACCTCTTGCTTTAATTAATTTCTTTTTATAATAATTGTGTTTAAGTGTTTTTATTAAAGTATTACATGTATTTCTATATTTGATATAATAACTTCGCAATTCCTCGTCTATCGGTAATGTTTTACATCTTTTTTGCAACTTATTACGATGGCGAATACATTTGATGACGCTGGAAGTAATCCAAGGTTTAATAGGTTTATATTTGTTGGATTGAGTTTTAGTTGAAGTGTTTTGGACAACAGCCTGACTAATTTTCGAAACTAGAAGGCTTGCTGCTTCATTAGCGTCATCTATTAGATAATATTCTTGCCAGGATTGCTGAGCAAGGACTTCTCTAATTGCGTTTATGTTAATGAAGGGCTTGGGTTTATTATCAATATCACTTTTCTTCATTATTTTATTCGGCTTTGTCATGAAAAACAGAACAGGTGAGTGATCAGTTAATTCATCAAATACTAACGTTTGCCATACATTATTGCATTTCACCATAAAATGATCCAAACAATTTAATAGTCTGGTTGGTAAGTTTATTCCTTGAGAAAGGCCGTGTGATGCCATTAGATTTAGGTATTCCGAAGTAAAGTTTGATGATTTGTTATTATTTGATAAAATGTTGATATTTATGTCACCTGTAAAAATAATATTGTTTTTAAGTTGTAGAGTGGTAAGCACAGAGTCTATTGAGTTGAGGTAGTTTGATGGGTTTTGAAATGAAGGTGGACGATAAGAGCATACAAGAGAGTATGTGTCATCAATTTCTAAAATAAGGCAGTTGCCATCCACCACGGCGGGCTCAAAAGCTCTGACTGAATATTGGTTGCGAACATAAACCACTACACCATCATTTTGATTGATATGAATTTTGGTAAAATATAGGTTGTAATTTAAAATTGGCGGGGGATCGTATTTATTCGTCCAACATTCTGTCAAAACGATGACATCTATTTGAATGTCAAAACTACTCAAATAAGCTAGAAATAAATCTATGTTTTTGTGTATGCTTCTGATGTTTAGAGTTAAAATGGTTAAATTGAGATTGTTAATGTTATATTTTAAAAAGTTAGAACAATTAGATGGATCGTCGAGGTAATTACAAGTTATCGAATTAGTAGAGTCA
The DNA here is from genome assembly GCA_954871355.1 of Cabera pusaria. Classification (NCBI taxonomy): domain Eukaryota; kingdom Metazoa; phylum Arthropoda; class Insecta; order Lepidoptera; family Geometridae; genus Cabera; species Cabera pusaria. The sequence goes on from OX940905.1 coordinate 16,404,765, forward strand.
ATATCTTGTAATAACTGATTATTAATCATATCAAACATATTTACTGTGACTTAAATAGGAACTGTTAAAAGTGATCGTAATTAAATACATAGTTATTTTATGAGTAATACGAATTAATAGTAGAATATTCACTGTGCATAATACAATAGAATTAAAAAGTTGAATGATTATATTATCAAGGCTAATTTTATATTTATCTATGTCATTATTAATTTTAATAGACGTATTTAGGTTTCCATTATACGCAAAGTAAGTGGAAACGGCTACTTGTGTTGTGTTGGCTTTTGGTTGTGATGTAAAACAGGCCTGTGCATAAAGACATAACAGAAATATCCATGTTGCATTACAAAATTTTTGAACCCTACATTTAGCGTGCCTGTGCTTTGTACACAATTGATAATTAATTACATTTGTATATGTAGGATTTAAGCATCGTAAAGTATAGGGTTTTTTATTGTTGGTTTTTTTGATAACGTGTAGCAAAAGTGACTGCTTTGTTATCGTTAGTAAATATAATATTTGTTTGTAAGCTAAATATATAGCTAAAATAACTTCACGATATAACGTTGATATTCTTAGATACATTTTTAATAGCTGGTCAAAGTTATGTATGTTAAAATTAATTTTAAATGTATTTATAAGATTGAAAAAAGTTCTTAAACTTGTAGGTGATTGTGATATGTTTATTGTATAATGTAGATAATATATTTCATTTTGTAGTTTTGTTAATATAATAATGGCTTTGTATTGATATAAATGTTGTGTTTGTGACTGAATGTTTTGCGAGAATATTATAATATTTTTCTGTGAATGTTTATGTGAATGAGGTAGAGATCTGTATATACATTTGTTTGGATTGTATGATGTGTAGTGTTGTGTACATAGTTTGATTTTGTGTGTAGTTATGGCTAGTTTTAATATGTTAATCAACCAAGTTATTTTTAAACATATATTTTTATGAAAAATTGTTAGCAGTGTAAGGACACATACTGCCGTATATAGGACGTTATTACATAATACTCGTAAACCAGTAAAAGTATAGAAGCTACAGAGGGAAAATTTACAACAAACTTGTAAAAAAGTGAGTAGTCACTTGTTTGACTCATTTAGCTTATTAAGATCATTTTCTTCATAGATCCGAAACTGTGGGGAGCCGTCAGTTTTACGTAAAAATATTCGACCAAATGAGGTCCAGCAATACTTAAAATCATGATGTTTCGCGTATTCTCTGGTCAGATAGAATAGTTTTCTCTCTTTTTGTGTCAGATTTTCTGATATATACACGGGTCTACTAGGACCTCCGATACTGATGTTAGCTGTCGACAGCTTGCTGTTGAGATGCTCCTATTTGTATCTTTTGAACGAACTTAAGAAATTGTCTCTCGTAGCAACCGTCGTGAAGTCGGCAATTATCGGCTTTACTGTCGCTTTATTGTTCACCCGGTAGACATCTCTTATTTCATTTTGTTGCAGCGGAATGTTAAGTATCTCAGCCGTGCTACAGATAACCTTTTTGAGGTCTTCTTTTGTTTCCCTTTGGTTTTGGTGTTGGGAGATATTTCTCAGTTCGATACTGGAGCTACGAGCATACCGGTCTTGAATCTCTAGCATACTCTCAAGCTGCCGAATATACTGCTTAGAGTCCTTAACTTCTACTTCAAGGGTGGCGATTTTCTGCATCGCCTCGTCATACTCCGTAGACATAAAGTCCATGGATGTCTTAACGTCATTGATAGAGCTCAGTATAACGTCGTTCTTTGCATCCTGCCTTTTTTCGAACGTGGCTATCATTTCTAACAAGTCCTCCTTAGTAATGATCTTCTGTTCATCCATATCGTCGCCTCTCATTCTCTTGGCAGGATTTCTGGATGAAACACTGGTGCGAGAGGAGGCAGCACTAATAGTAGCCTCTTCTGCTACTTCCGCTATGTTAGTTTCGGATGCCGAGTGTTGCAGAGGGGTTGCAAATATAGAAGTCACGGGAGAAGTGTCTCTCCTCGGTGGCGTGCGTTTCAACGGCATTTCTAGGCAGGAATTTATCTAGATTCGACTTTAATTGGACTAGAAATATGATCACCTGATATTCTGTATCGTCATAGTATCGCATTAAAGTAGTTGCTAAGGCAAAACTGCAAGGCGTTAGTGGTAGCTTCAACCTTAGTTCGTCTTATTATTTTTGCTATACAGAAAATGGCAGTCCAATTTTTTATTGTGTAAATGAGGGTGGATACACTTACTGATGGCAGAATTGACATTAAAAAATCCGATTTAAATGTTGTTAAAACACTTTTCGTGCAATTATTTTCACTAACTTCGGCATGTTGCACTATTTACAGCAGAAAAATCACATGTGCCTTTTGCAAGGGTCAGTTAAAATGTTATTTTACAATTATTTATTCGGAGCGATTTACAATAGGACTAACTTCAATGACGACCGGGGCCGGGGGGGCATCGAATATAAAATATGAACATATTTAACAACCATCGTCATATTTCATCCAATTTACACAAAACCTTAACGAATTATGCACCTAAATCTTCCTCATAAACACTCTGGCTATTGGTGAAAACCGCATGATAATCCGTTCAGTAGCTATTGAGATTATTGCGAACAGACAGACAGACGCAGTGATGAACTTTGTTTTATAATACTTACGTAGTTATATTGGACGGCCCTTTGGCGTAAAGGATAGTTACCCTGATTCTGACCCGACGGTCGTTGGTTCTAATCCTAGCTATATACCTACCAATGAAAGTTTTATGTGCATTCATGAATCATGAGTTTTCGTACAGTGGTAGTGGAATCATTAAATCTACCAAAAAGTAGCTTACCACCAAGGAGTACATCTGCCGCCGTAACCTTACGGCGTTCCCCGACGCAAAATGTAGGGGTAATATACGTTTAACGTGTGTATCTGGTATCTGTGTGTCTGTCTGTAGCATCTTAGCACCTAACCGGATGAACCGATTTTGTTTTTATTATTGATAGTTTTTTTTTGTTTGATAGATGTCTTCATCGAGAGTTTTCTTAGCTTTGATTCATGAAAATTCGTTCAATCGTTATAAAATTATGAGCTTTTTTCTAGTTAATTGCGCTATGAAATCAACTTTCATAGGTCTGATCAATTCGAAAATCTTCTTCTTCAACGATATTGTAAGAACATGGAAGCCTCCTGGACTCTACAGATTACTCAAATCCTCACCAACTTACAGCTCAGATTTTAAATGTCGTGTTTAGAGTCATTGGAAAAAGCTATTATACATAGATCAGTCGGGGTGGTTTAAAATATTATATTATATTATTATATATATAGATGAATATTATTTTATACAATAGATCATATTATTATACTATATTGACTTCAAATCGATTGTGATCGGTGGGGATCTACAGCATAGCTAAGCTTATAATAATATTTTCGTAGTAACTATGACCTAATCTGTGGTTTCACTGCAAATATTTTATTAATTTTGCGATGCGTGTTTGTGAAATTCGTGATATCTTCTAGAGTTTTCATTTGAATTGTCCTTTACAGTATATACTGTAATTGTCCTTTACAGTATATACTGTAAAGGACAAAGTAAAATGTATAATATAATAAATCAAAATGTATAATATGTGGCCAAGCTAATTAACGTAATTATTTGTATAAGGATTAATACTATATACTTGAAAATAGCCTTGGAAGTTGTGTAATATTTTTTAACAAACATTTTAAGATTAAAATGGTTACTGTGAGTCAACCTTAAGAGATAGAGATATGCTGTCGCGGACTTTTTTGTAGGTCTTATTAAGTTGTACAACTCTTGTATAGAAAATATTCTTCTATCTATTTTCAATTAAGCAGCGTTCGTAAGAAACGTGTTTTTTCGACCGTTTATTTGCCGACTTAGGTTGCAAATTAGGTCTCCACGAATGTACCTTTGATTTAAACGGGATAATATATAGCCTATTTTCATTCCAAAAGTCCATTCTATGTATTAGTGAAAGAATTTTTTAAATCGGTTCAGTAGTTTTTGAGCTTACTCATTACAAACATACAAAAATACAAATGTTCTCTCTTTATAATATTAGTATAGATTATCTATCGGTAGTGCACACACTTTTGTAATGGACCTTCGGTGCGAGTGACCATTAGATGTTTTTATTTCTACGGCTCTGACTATTCCATCTGTTCCTGGGAAAACTTTGGTAACTCGAGCCATCGGCCAGTACAAAGGTGGAGTATTTAATTCCCTTAATATAACTAAAGAACCAACAGATAAATTTGGTTTTACATTGTGCCATTTAGGGCGATTTTGCAATGTGGTTAGATAATTTGTCCAGTATTTCCAAAATGACTGTTTTACACTGCTACAAATAGACCAAAATTTTAACAAATTGGTTGGAGTATCACTGACATCTTGTTCGGGATACGAAAGCAGTGGAGCGTCGGTCAGAAAGTGGCCAGGCGATAAATATGAAAAGTCTGAAGGGTCAGAGGACATAGCATGAATAGGTCTCGAATTTAGGACTCCTTCTATTTCGACAAGTATGGTATTGATCTGCTCGTATGTCAGTAAAGCTCTTCCCATTACACGCTTTAAAAGTCCTTTTACACTTTTGACAGAGTTTTCCCAAAGCCCACCAAATACAGGACTGTAGCTGGGTATGAATCGAAATTGTATACCTCTTTGAGCACCGAAAGATTGCACCTGTAGTTGGTGTGTCTTGTCACCACCGTGTAGGCGGTATAAGTCACCCAATCGGGCCTACGCCCCCTTGAAAGTCGACGCGTTATCGCAGTAAACGACGCTGGGCATATTTCGTCTAGCAATACATCTTTTAAAACATGCTAGAAAAGTGTCTATCGTTAGATCTGACGCGAGCTCAAGGTGGATAGCCTTGGTGACAAAACAAACTATAACAAGTATGTAACCTTTTCCTATGACAGCTCTTCGTACACGGCTCTGCTTTAAAAGTATTGGCCCAGCGTGGTCCAGTCCGATTTTTTCGAACGCGCGGCACGCGTTGACTCTGTCGGCAGGCAAAGACCCCATCAGCTGACTCGTAGCCTCTGCTTTTAGTCTGAAACAGATTACACACTTATGTAGCAACTTCTTAACATATCTTAGTCCGTCTGTTATCCAATATTTTTGGTTAATGCTACTTAGAACTAGTTTGGGTCCGGAATGTAACAGCCTTATATGCTCACTTTTGACAATCATCTCAGTGATTACAGATTCCTTAGGTAATATGATGGGATGCTTTTTTGAGAATGGTAGTGAGGCATTGTCAATTTCTTTATTAAAATGCTTTTCTTGTTCAGATTTTATTAACAGTGATAATGCTCTGTTCAGCTCAGTCACAGATAGAAAATGTTCTTTAGGTTTTATAGAATTAGGTTTCACATTGTCACAGAATCTCAGTATATAAGCTACAATTCGAGTCATTTTATTAATATCCGAATATTTACATTTTAACATGTTTAAGACAGAATCACCATCATCATCGGTTGAAGCAGCACAAACCACCGGTACAGAAACTGTATCATTACTTACAGGTTGAAGATCAGGACTGTTAGGTGGCTCACCGACTGCATTGTGTATAGAAACACCGTCGTAATGCAAACGTGATGGGCCTTGCCACCATAACTTATGACTTTTTAACTCGTGTGGTAGGATGCCTCTGCTAATACAATCTGCTGGGTTGTCATCTGTGCAGACGTATCCCCAATGACAACGATTCTGCGATGACAAATCGTTAATTACTCGAACCCGGTTAGCAGCATAGGTGCTCAGCTTTGTGATGTCCGTGTTGAGCCATGCTAGCACAATTTGTGAATCGACATATAGCTGGGTGCGTTCAATTGTGAGCCTGACACGTAGGCTACCTAGTACCTTGTCAGCAAGTCAAATGAGCAGCAGGGCAGCGTTGAGCTCAAGCTTAGGAATTGCCAGCTTGATTTTATGCGAATTAATGCGTGATTTAGAGCAAAGTAATTTCATGCAAACCCTACCTTTTGAGTCGGTTACTCGCAGGTATAGGCAACATCCGTGACATGACAGTGAAGCATCTGCGAAGCCGCATATTTGGACAGTTCCTTTGACCACAGGATTGATGCATCTTTGAATATGCACCGGCTCCATCACTGAGACTTCTAAAGAAACTTGTCCACCTGTCTATGATGTGCTCTGGTAGACTGTCATCCCAACCTATGTTCTCGGCCCAAAGTGATTGCATAATCAATTTAGCTTGGACAAATATAGGACCCATAAGGCCGAGCGGGTCAAAAAATCAGCTTATATAGCTCAAGATTTCTCTCTTGGTGTGTGGCATGACTGAACATGGTTGTGATATGCAAAGTTTAAATGTGTCAGATCGAATATCAAATTTAACGCCTAATGTTTTAACAGAAACATCATCTTTGTCTAGATCTACTTCACCGAAGTACTGATTTTGCTTGGAAATATTGTTCAATACTTTATCACAATTGGAGGCCCATTTGTGCAGCTCAAATCCACCCTGAGAGAGCAAGTTGATGACATCTGTTTGCAAATTGACTAACTCATGCTCATTTTGGTGCGTAGCCAGTATGTCATCAACATATGTGTTGTTCTCCAAGACGGATGCTGCAGAAGGCAACACCTTTCTAAAGCGTTGAGCTAGTTCAATGAGACATCTTGTGGCGAGGTAAGAATATGTTTTCAAACCATATGTTACCGTTTGCAATTGGATGCACTTGATGGTCTCATTGACCTGATCACGCCATAGTATATTCTGAAGTGATCTTTGTTGAGGGTCACGCATAATATTTCTAAACATCATTTTGATGTCAGATATGAAAAAATACTTGTCAAGTCTAAATGCAATTAATATATCAAAGAGATCTTTCTGTACAACAGGACCATTCATTAAAATGACATTGAGTGACACCTTATTTTTAGTTTTAGCGGATCCGTCAAATACTACTCTCAATTTTGTAGTTTTATTGTCTTCCCTGATAACAGGATGATGTGGAAGAAAATAGACGGGATCCTCGGTCAAGTCATAGTCATTGAGTTCAACAAACTTTGCTTGGCCAAGTTCAATATATTGATTAACTAGCTGTTACCCGCGGCTTCGCCCGCGTTATTTAAGTCTTTATGACCTTTAAGGTATAGATCGATGATCTCTTAGGCCAAGTCACCATAGATGACCCCGAAGTCGAACTCAATATCCTCTATTGTTAAAGGCATTAATCATTTTGGTTAGGTATACGAAGTTGTGCTGTTTAAATGTTTGACGAAACATAAAAGTTCCTGAAAGATTTCTTACAAAGAAAATAAGGTAGCTGCGCGAGCGAACATTTTATAACTTTTTGTGACCCTGACAGTTTCATGGCCTAATAATCAAGTCACTATCGATGACTCTTAGGTCGAACTCGATATCGTCTATTGTTAAAGTCATTAATCATTACTTGGTAAACCTAACTAAGGTTTACCAAGTTTTGCTGTTTAAGTATTTGAGTAAAACAAATGCTTGCGCGAGCGCAGCGAGCGCTATGTATACGCGAGCGTAGCGAGCGCGAAAATTTTTAACGACTTTTTATGAGCCTGACCATTTTTATAACCTACTAAGTCAACACCGATGACACAAAGGTTAAACTTGATATCCACTTATTTTAAGGGTAATAATCATTATGATTATTGAAGGTTGTACTGTTTCAATTTACGAGGGTCATTCAATAAATATATGCCTACAAAAAGTAAACGAAAATTTTGGAAAAGTGGCAATTTATTTTTCAACATAGTCTCCTTTTAGTTCGATACACTTAGCCCAGCGATGCTGCAACTTTTTTAACCCGTCCGAAAAATAGTTTTTGTCAAACTCTGCAAAATAGGCCTCCGTGGCGGCGATGACCTCCTCATTTGATCCATATCTATTCCCGGCGAGAGATTTTTTCAGATTCGGAAACAGAAAGAAGTCACAAGGGGCCAAATCTGGAGAATACGGTGGATGGGGCAGCAATTCGTAGCGTTATTCGACCAATTTGGCCATGGCAACGGCAGACGTGTGAACCGGTGCGTTGTCGTGGTGAAACAGCACTTTTTTCTTAGCCAGATGGGGTCGTTTTTTCTTTAATTCGGCTTCGAATCGGCCCAATAAATCGGCATAGTAAAGCCCTGTAATTGTTTTACCCTTGTAATAGGTAATCGATGTAGATCACACCTTGTGAATCCCAGAAAACGGTGGCCATAACTTTTCCGGCCGATTTTACAGTTTTCGCCTTCTTTGGAGCACGTTCCCCGGTCTGGATCCATTGTTTTGATTGCTCCTTGGTCTCTGGTGTGTACTAGTGGATCCAGGTTTCATCGACGGTCACAAAACGACGCAAAAACTCCGCTGGATTCCGCTTAAACAGCGCCAAACACGTCTCCGATGTGGTCTCACGGTTGCACTTGTTTTCCGGTGTGAGTAAACGCGGCACCCATCGCGCCGACAGCTTTCTCATGCCGAGTTCCTCGTGAAGAATATGATGCACTATTCCTTCTGAAATGCCTACAGTCTCAGCTAGCTCCCGAACCTTCAATCGGCGATCTGCCAATACGAGATCATGGATTTTTTAAATTTTTTCCTCCGTAGCAGCTGTTTTCGGTGCACCTGGACGTGGTTCATCAAAAACCGACGTACGGCCACGTGCAAACTCCTTGAACAAATTCTTGACGGTGGCCATCGATGGAGAAGAGTCACCGTACACAGCATCCAAGCGCTCTTTGTTTCGATGCGCGTTTTTCCTTCCAAAAATAGGAATCGAATCACCGAACGATATTGCTCTTTTTCCATTCTTGTAAAACCGATCGATACGTTCGCTTCCATAAGTTGTCAAAATAAAACAAATGAAGGGATTGGAATGAAAATTTTAAAAAAGGATTAAAAATTAATGTGGTAAAACTCTTTTGAAACTACAGCGCCCTCTGGCGATGAGGCTAGGTACTTATTGAATGCACCTCGTAAGACTCGTTTTGATGCATTGTGGTTATTAAAATAGAAAAGTTGCTGAAATGTGTCCTACAAAGTCAATAAAAGAAATGGTTGCGCGAGCGTAGCGAGCGCTATAAATACGCGAGCGTAGCGAGCGCGAAAATTTTTTACGACTTTTTATGACCCTGACAATTTTTATGACCTACTAAGTCAACACCGATGACACAAAGGTTAAACTTGATATCCACTTATTATAAGGTTAATAATCATTATGATTATTGAAGGTTGTACTGTTTCAATTTATGACTCGTTTTGTTGCATGTGGCTATTAAAATAGAAATGTTGCTGAAATGTGTCCTACAAAGTCAATAAAACAAATGCATGCGCGAGCGCAGCGAGCGCGAATATTTTTTACGACTTTTTATGATCCTGACCATTTTTATAACCTACTAAGTCAACACCGATGACACAAACGTTAAACTTGATATCCACTTATTTTAAGGTTAATAATCATTTTGATTATTGAAGGTTGTACTGTCTCAATTTATGACTCGTTTTGTTGCATGTGGCTATTAAAATAGAAAAGTTGCTGAAATGTTTCCTTCAAAGTCAATAAAACAAATGCTTGCCGCGAAGAATGCGCGAGCGCAGCGAGCGCGAAAATTTTTTACAACTTTTTATGACCCTGACAATTTTTAAGACCTACTAAGTCAACAACGATGACACAAAGGTTAAGCTTGATATCCACTTATTTTAAGGTTAATAATCATTATGATTATTGAAGGTTGTACTGTTTTAATTTATGGACTCGTTTTGATGCATGTGGTTGTTAAAATACAAAAAATGCCGAAATATTACCTACAAAGTAGATAAAACAAATGCTTGCACGAGTACAACGAACGCTATCAATGCGCGAGCGAAGCGAGCGCGAAAAATGTTTACGACTTTTTATGACCCTGACAGTTTTTATGACCTACTAAGTCAACACCGATGACCCTTAGTTTAATCTTGATATCCACTTATTTTAAGGTTAATAATAATTATGATTATTGAAGGTTGTATGTTGATATCCACTTATTTTAAGGTTAATAATAATTATGATTATTGAAGGTTGTATGTACTGTTTCAATTTATGGACTCGTTTTGATGCATGTGGCTATTAAAATACAGAAAATGCTGAAATATTACCTACAAAGTAGATAAAACAAATGCTTGCGCGAGCACAGTGAACGCTATCAATGCGTGACCGAAGCGAGCGCGGATTTTTTTTCGCCTTTTTATGATCCTTACAGTTTTTATGACCTACTAAGTCAACACCGATGACCCTAAGGTTAAATGTGGCTGTTAAACACATAATATTTCTGAAATACTTCCCACAAAGCAGATAAAACTCGTTGGGCAAGCAAAGTCATCGCGTAAATTTTGATGACTTTGAATGACCCTGACAGTTTTATGGCCTAATTAAGATACTTATTACGTTTAGTCATTTGAATAAAAACATAAAAGTCAAACTGTTATGATTATGCAAACTCTATGTAAAGTTAACAAAAAATATAGGCACCCACACTTATCTGCCGAAAAAAAAAGTATTCTTTGCTTTTTTATGCACTTTTAAATGTCTTTGTACAAAATTTCATCTGGATCGGCCGAAAAGAGGCCACACATTTCCAAAATTCCATAAAAAAATTGAAAAAGACACCCGAAATTGCCAGCCAAAAAAAAGTATTAGGGTAAGGAAGGGTATTGCCGGTCACCTAAGCAGAATAAAACATTAAGTAGTGAAAAATCAACCTTTTATTTAAAAACTAGTACGCAAACATAACTTCAATTATTATTCTATGATAATCACCAACAATGAGATCAATATCTTTTTAATTTATGGCACAATAAACATTAAAAAAAAAATAGCTTTGACCGGAATTACCCAACATTGCGGGTAATGCCGGTTGGCAGGGTGACAATGCCGGTCAGGCTTTTAACGGCACAAATCGCATATGTAGCCTTCGGGAGACTCATAGCCTGAGCACTCAGCATGAGCCCAAAGCCCACACAGGACGCACCTGTACCATAGTTCATTGTTCCGGCCATAATCGTTGCATAGCATACATTTGTTTTCCTCATCTTCCATATCGGTATCACTATCGTCATCACGTACGTCTACCATATCAATTTCTGAGTCCGACGTACTTTCATTATTTTCTTGGAGGACTCTCTTTTTAACTTTTTTTAAGGCTGTTTTAGCTGGTATCTTTTTTGCCTTCTTTATTTCTGAAGTTTTTTTGGCACCACATCTGTTTTCTTTTTTCTTTTCTCTTGTTGCTCTTCTTTCTTCTTTTTTTTTTAATGCTTCTTTATTAGGAGTGCTGGTAAGGACTTTTGCATGCTGTTTTCTAGAGGTTTCGAGCACTTTCTTATTATTTTCGAGTTTCTTCGGAACTGATAAAAGACCTTTGGCGGTGATTCCTGAAGTTGTGGGAATGGAATGATCTATTATTGATTGCACGACTTGGGGTGATGCTGTTGGAGCTATTTCGACGTGATCGATGAGAAGCGATGGTGAATCCGGTGGTGATATGTTGAGGTCTGTGGATGATGGGATGATTTGATCCGGAGTTTTATTGTCCAGGGCACGCCTTTCTTCAACCGACAACGCCAACTCACTGCTATTCAAAAATTCAGCAGCCAGAAAGTCTGCCTCTGTAAATACGTCTGGGTTCAGGGGATATATGCCAGTAGCAGCGAATCCTGCTTCAGCCTTTGGTATTGTGGCAATCTTTTGGAAAGCTTTTCTGAAAAGCGAGGCAATATCGTTTTGAGTGATCTTTCGTCCCAATTCAGTTCTCATTAAAAGGTTACACTCCTGTTTGAAGGTTGCTTTAAATGGACCATAAATGGAAACATAACAGCTGGATTCGATGAGATCCATGCGGTGGTAATGATAGCATTACTATGTTGTTCGTTTTGCAAAACTCATAAGCCCTCAGAGAGATGTGACTGCAGTGATTATCTAATATGAGCAGTATTGGTTCATTCTCTGACGGTTTTGTGTAACTGGCGAAATGTTTCAGCCAATCTACGAACAGGTCTTCGTTTATCCACCCGTTCTTTGAGCACCGGTATATAGCGCCACGTGGACCATCGCTTTCCAGTGCCGGTGAATGCCTCTGGCGAGGAAATATCAGCATAGGTGGAATGTAAATACCAGTAGCACTTACTGCACACACAGCTGTTACATTCTTCCCTCTTTCACCAGACGTAATGGAGCCCACACGTTTTTGACCTTTCTCGGTTACTACTTTCCCTGGCTCTTGAACTGAGGAGATGCCAGTTTCATCCACATTATAGATATGTCTTGGTAGAAATGCATATTTATCCATTAACTCCCCAAGCAGCTTAAAAAATATATCAACTTCATCCTTGTTAAAAGCGGTTGCTCGATTTAAGCTCGTGCCTTCAGCTTTACGGTTAGACAATTTGTTTCTTTTCATGAAACCCATTAGCCAATCTTTTCCAGCCATGCCAAGATTTTCATTAAAGTTGTGCTTCAAATGATTTTTAGTAGCATACTCATAAGCCATTTTTCTTATTTGAATTGAAGTGCAGCCATAAAATACCTTACCAAGGAATTTTACTTGGTCTGCCATTTCTAATTCCTGTTCTTTGGTGAATACTGGCTTTCTTCCTAGTGATGGTGATTCAGGGTCCTTTTTCTTTAGTCTTTCTTGAAGGGTTGAAAAGGGGATTCCAGTAGACCGAGCTGCTTCTCTTATTGGTGTCCCTTCATCAACAAGTTTGAATGCCCTGGTTAAATCGACTTGGCTCCATTGTAACTTCAAACCTTGGCTCCTAATCCGAGGCATCCTAAAATTGTAAATAATGTAAATATAATATAAAAATATAATTTTTACATCTAAAAATATCATCTACTTCACATACGAGACTTGCGGGTAATACCGGTCAGTAGTGACCGGCATTAGCCACCTGTGCACTTTTGAGGTTAAAAATTATTTAAAAAAAAACTTCCCGCAAATTGCTTGAAATCTACACCTAAATGGATAGTAAGATAACTGATTAGCATAAATTATTACAGACATTAAATTAAAGAAGAATATTATGACACTCACCTCTTATTTTCATTCGCCAATAAGTTAGAAGAAAGTGGCGCGAAACAAACACACGTCTAGTTCTCAGTGAGCCGTGGTCGGAACTATGCGGAGGTCGGTGCGTCGGGGCGGGGAACAATCATGCCACCCTCTTTTCATGTGTGAGTGCGCGTAAACGAAGTATTTAGTGAGATAGTTTGGTGACCGGTATTGTCGCCTGACCGGGAATACCCGCTTTTACGTTGTCCTTCTATGTCTTATTGACTCTCTGTGTACAAAATTTTAGCTAAAAAGGTTAACCCGTTTGACCGAGAGCAGGCCACACATTTACAAAGTTCAATTTAAAAAAATCTGGACACCTGGACTCGACTGCCAGAAAAAAAGTATCCTATGTGCTTCTATGCCATATGAACTGTAATATGTATAAAATTTTTGCTGAATTTGTCAACCTGTTTAGCTGATAAGAGGCCACACATTCACAAAATTCAATAAAAAAATCTGGACACTCAGACTCGATAGCCAAAAAAAAAATCCTATATCCTATTCTGCTCTATAAATTGTTTTTATACAACATTTCAGGCAAATCGGTCAAGCCGTTTATTCGAGATGAGGTCTTATATTTACAAAATTCAATTAAAAATATCTCGACCCCCTGACTCGATAGCCAAAAAAAAAGTATCCTATATCCTATTCTGCCCTATGAACTGTCTTTATACAACATTTCAGGCAAATCGATCAAGCCGTTTATTCGAGAAGAAGTCTTATATTATCAAAATTCAATTAAAAATATCTGGACCCCCTGACTCGACAGCCAGAAAAAAAGTACCCTATATCCTATTCTACCCTATGAACTGTCTTTATACAACATTTCAGGCAAATCGGTCAAGCCGTTTATTCGAGATGAGGTCTTATATTTACAAAATTCAATTAAAAATATCTGGACCCCCTGACTCGATAGCCAAAAAAAAGTATCCTATATCCTATTCTGCCATATGAACTGCCTTATACAACATTTCAGGCAAATCGATCATGCTGTTTATTCGAGAATAGGTCTTATATTTACAAAATTCAATTAAAAATATCTGGACCCCCTGACTCGATAGCCAAAAAAAGTATCCTATATCCTAATCTGCCTTATGAACTATCTTTATACAACATTTCAGGCCAATCGATCAAGCCGTTTATTCAAAAAGAGGTCTTATATTTACAAAATTCAATTATACATATCTGGACCCCCTGACTCGATAGCCAAAAAAAAAGTATCCTATATCCTATTCTGCCCTATTTACTATCTTTGTACAAAATTCCAGCCAAATCGGTCAAGCCGTTTGACCGTGAAGAAGTCCCAAACAAACAAACAAACAAATAAACAAAACTGACTTTCGCATTTATAATATTGGTGTTGATTGGTGTTGATGAATTTTTTATATTCTAAGAAAAGTTTCTGATCTTTAGCTAACCTGTTTTCTAGATTTAAAAATCGGCTTAAGGCCATGTGAAAAGAATCTCCAAGCTCATTGTTGACCTTGTCTAATGGATTTTTGAGTGGCAATGAGACCTGAAATTTAGCATCATTGAGCACCACATTTTCTTTGAAATGTTTTTCTGTGTACTCTCTAGCTCAGGTAATTTTTCTGGATATATTTCCTCTACTTGATCAGCCTTCCAAAATCTAGACAAAGATTCGCTAATGTCATTATCGCAAGATTGACAAAACAGAGATACCTTGTTAATATGTGAATGTGATGATGTCCGCCCCGCAATGATGTATCCGAATGAGGTGTGAAGCAGTCGCAGCTGCTCCGGGTCGCCAGAAGCAGCAGCTTCACCCTCATTCTGTTCTGCAACAGGCTGTGGCAGCAGAATCTGAAAAAATATATCTGCGCCTAAAAGCAAGTGCACATCACCCGGCTTATTGAAGCCTTTGTCGGCGAGTAGGTCAGCATCCATCAGTTTTATATGTGAAATGTCAAATGTTCGCTGTGGTAACTGGGAAGTTATTTGAGGTACCACATGGCAATTCGCATTTATTTTGTAAGGATATACTTGTGAGTGTATATCTACATTAACAGAGTGAGCTATGTGTTGCTTTGAGTTCGCTATACCAGTTATTTTGCTATTGGTATAGGTCGGCGAACTACCTAGCAAGTCGGCAAGTTTTTCCGTGATAAAACAAGCTTGAGAACCACTGTCAAGCAAGGCTCTGCATGTGATTTCTACCCCTGCATTTGAATAAAGCTTAACACGTGCAGTAGGCAACAGCACTTGGCCATGCGATGCTCCAGACAAGAGTGCTACTGAAGCCCGAGGGACTGGCTCGTTTTTGTGCAACAAGGTAACGTAAGAGCCCCAATTATCGACACTTTAACGTATGAAAGCAAGCATTATTCTAATGTCTGGTTTATTTTTCATATTCTAAGGTATTTTGATGCAATCTAGATTTAAACAAAAACTCGTTAGGTATGTACTAACTAAACTAATTTTGAATATTATTATTAATTTGGTATTACTATACTTTAACATTTATTTATTATTATGGTAGCGTTTTATCACAGATTTGTTAAACTAATATGTAGGTATACTTAATAGGTATCAGTCAATACATTAATAATAATGAGATCTTGGCAATGGCACGCAAAACTAAAACTACTACTTATGCTAAGCTACTACTTTTTGACAACGTGGCTTATGTGGTATAACAATATATTTTTGTAAGTTTATGGCAATTTTTGATCACAGACACATTACTACACTATACTACTAGTATATTTTTTAATAGTCGCTTACTGACTTGAAATACAGTACCTATTTACTGTAAAAGAATCTACAAATATAAATAAAATATAAGCCTCAGTCTTCTCAAGAGCTACAAAAAGCTAATAATACTTTACATTGTAAAAGGCAGATATTTTTTTATTTCTTTTACCGTATAGAAACCTCTTTTATTGCATAGTACTGGTGTGGATGTTGTCAAAACAATGTCAGATTTTTGGTACCAGATCTTATCTTTTTTTTCCGGCCACTTAAACGTGTACTCTGAACTAAACCAGATAAAGGCTGGAGTACCACAGGGCAGTGTTTTAGGTCCGGTCCTGTACGTATTATACACCTGTGATATTCCTCATTTAGAAAATAACACAATCGCAACCTTCGCGGATGACACAGCCATTATGGCTACAGGTCTCACCCAAGAGGAAGCTGTGGAAAAGGTTCAGACAGCAATTAACTCCATAGTTGCATGGACAAAGCAATGGCGAATAAAGCTCAACGAAAGTAAATCTGTACACGTAGATTTCACAAATAAGAGACCAAACTACCATCCGGTGTTCATAAATAATCAACCAATACCTTACGATAGCAAAGCAAAATATCTAGGGATGACATTAGACGTAAAGCTAAGCTGGAAGCTGCATGTCAAAAAGAAACGTGACGAATTAGAGCTTCGCTACAAGAATATGCACTGGCTGTTTGGAAAACATTCATCTCTGTCAGTGCATAACAAAATGCTATTATATAAACAGGTCCTTAAGCCAATATGGACTTATGGTGTCCAGCTATGGGGATGCACCAAACAGAGCAACGTACAGATTATACAAAGATTTCAAAACAAAGTACTCAGGAGCATTGTAAAGGCACCCTGGTACATAAGAAATGATGATCTCCATCGGGACCTTAAAGTGGAACACGTCGCTAAAACGATAAAACAATATGCTGAAGCTCACGATCACAGACTTCACCATCATGTGAACGTCGAGGCTATCCAGCTCCTCGACAACACGGACATAGTTAGAAGACTAAAAAGGGTAAAACCGTTCGAATTACTTTAGTGATATTTTACTAAGTGACCATAAGTGTAGTGATAGTGAACGCTATATAAAAGAACACAATAACAAAGTGTCTACCCCTTAATAGAGACATTAGGAAAAGTGTTAATGGACACATTCTTAGTAATATTTTAATAGTAAATTAAGTTAAAATCAAATTTCTTATTAGCCTAATTAGAAGGCTAGATTGTAATAGCAGTGAGACATCTACGTGAAGTAGATGAATAACTACAAAAAAAAAAAAAAAACAAACGTGTTTCCCACTGAAAATGTCATGGTGCTAATTCCAAACATGTTTCCGCGCACATCTTCTATTACACCTGGGAAGTATTCTCCTTCGTATTTGATTATCACATAATCACCACTGGAATATTTTCTTGCTTTGTCAGAAATTCTGTTTAGTGGCACATCTTCGGATTCCAAGTTATCAGAATTTTCATTACTTTTTTCTGTTGCCTGTTCACTGTCTGATATTGGTTCTTCCATTTCCATATTGTAGCTATCTTCACTTTCTGCATCATTTAATTCAGTGTCTGTATTGTCCGAAGATGTGTCATTTGGTTTCGGTTTAGTTAACCTATTCGGTTTCTTTTTCTTTTTGTTTTCTGTGTCTTTTAATTTTTTCTGCTTTTTATTTTCTATCTCTTTCAGTTTTAATTTTCTTTTTTCTTCTCTTTCCTTGGCTTTGATTACCCTCCTTTTTTCTTTATCTCTTTTTTCCTCCACTTTCTTTTCATGGTAATCTCTCCACGATTTACTGGTGATTGCGCAAGGAATTTTTTCCTTTAATTTCCTCTTTTTCCCTTTATTGTCTTCTTCTCCTGGCCAGAATAAATTCCGCTTGAATGGCGAAAGAATATATGAACTTACCACTCTTATCTGACCAATCGTCTCTGGTCGTGTCAATTACTTTAAAGGTGTTTTTGCGGCACTTTGGCTGCATGTTGAAGCTATTTGAAGTTCAACGGATCGAACTTCGCACGGATCAACGGATAGGTGGGAACAACCTGGCCTATCAATAATCGATGGACTATTATTATTTATCTTTCTTGCGATTCTTGGTCGTAAGTTGGGATTGCTGGTATATTCAAATTGTTAGATACTGTGGTTTCATTTAAAAAAAATGGATTAACATAATCGTGATCTGTTTTTCTGTGAAGTTCTGCTTGAATTGAATTATTATTTGTCTGAACTGAAATATTAGCTTCTTTTGCTTCAGGATTCGGGACTTCGACAAATAACTGTGCGGACGAAGATGGCTCATCAACATGCTCTGAACTTGCAACTGCTTGTGTGTGTAATTCTGCTTGGATTGAAATATTATTAGTCTGAACTGAAGTAGCAACTTCCTTTGCTTCGGGATTCGAGACTTTGACAAATAACTGTGCTGACGATGATGGCTCATCAACATTCTCTGAACTTGCAACTGCTTGTGGGTGTAATTCTGCTTGGATTGAAATATTATTAGTCTGAACTGAAGTAGCAACTTTCTTTGCTTCGGGATTCGGGACTTTGACAAATAACTGTGCTGACGAAGATGGCTCATCAACATGCTCTGAACTTGCAACTGCTTGTGGGTGTAATTCTGCTTGGAGTGAAATATCATTTGTCTGAACTGAAGTAACAACTTCCTTTGCTTCGGGATTCGGGACTTTGACAAATAACTGTGCTGACGAAGATGGCTCATCAACATGCTCTGAACTTGCAACTGCTTGTGGGTGTAATTCTGCTTGGATTGAAATATTATTAGTCTGAACTGAAGTAGCAACTTCCTTTGCTTTGGGATTCGGGACTTCGACAAATAACTGTGCTGACGAGGATGGCTCATCAATATGCCCTGAACTTACAACTGTCTGTTTATTACTAGCCCATATAATGTATAGCGACAAATCTTGGTTATTTAAGCAAGAGCTAAACTCATCTTTGTCTTTAAAGTAGAGCTCATTGAAGCGTTGCAATTTCTCTGTCCCCAATTTGGCAACTATTTCTTTTTCCAGGTAATTTAAAAAGAGTAACTGTTCAGTCGAAACTGGCAGTTTTCGTCGAGATTTTATTTTATTTATATCAACATAGTCTGGTCCAAAAGGATATAATCCACCTGCACGAAATCCATTCTTTACATTAGTTCCTGTTATTGATTGCAACGCTGTCTTAAGGACAGGCGCAAAATTTTCTTTTTTCAGAACTTGTCCTAAGTTTTGTAATTTCCAGTCCTTGACAGCTTTTCGCCAGTATGTTTTCAACGGTCTGAATATAGCAAGATCCATCGGCTGCAGAATGTGCGTACTGTTTGGGTGTAGTGCAATGATTTCTATCCCGTTTTCAGCACAAAAATTTGACAAATGTAGAGTCAAATGTGACCTATGGCCGTCCAAAAAGAACACAACAGGTTTTTGGATGTTTTGCTGTAATAACCACGGACTAAAAATATTCGCGATATACTCAAAAATGTGCTGCCACACATCCAACCACTAGGTGAACGTCCAATTGCCCAATCTTCTGGAAACAGATGAAATTGTGGATGGAATCCTCTCATAGGCAAACACTACCATGGGAGGTGCCAATTGTCCAGCAGCATTTCCGGTAATTAATATCGTTAAGTTGTCTTTTTCCTCTCCAGAAGATTGGTAGATATGTTTATCTCCTTTTTTTGCAAGAACTTTCCCAACTTTAGGTGACAAAAAAAATGCACTTTCGTCAGTATTGAAAATTCTTGCGGGATCTTCTAATGTTTCCAAGAGATTTTTTTCCCGTAGATAAGATTCCACTTCTCTAAACCAACACTTTATACCCTCTTCTGTAACAGCATCTCTTGCTGTTGTCAAATTTTGCGCCGTTCTCTCAGACAGTGTAGGATGTCTGTTTAAAAAAAGACTGTACCATTTCCTACCTGGCCTATTATCAGTAAAAGGCGTTGTTTTTTTCTGATCAATGATGATGCGTTGCACGCTATCTAGCAATTCATCTCGAGTAATAGGAATGTGCTTATCAGCCATTTCAAGTATCCATCTTTCTAATATATTTTCTTCTTCCGTAGTCAAGTATGTATTGGGATCCATGGAACATTCAATTGGAGTTTTTCCGGAAACTTTATCATGGAAGGTGATTCTGGGTACACCATACTTTTTTGCAGCAGTCGAAATTTTGTCGCCTTTTCTGACTGCTTCTATCGCCTGTGCCATTTGAAACGGCGCGTAATTTTTCTTAGGTGCCATTCCTACAAAAAAAGTATATGTCGATTACTGGAACCTAATGGAATACCCAATCATCGACATGGCTGTCGATCATTGGAAACAGTTTGACGATTATAATGACAGAAGTATATTTTTAACAGTGCTGAAAAACTTAGCTTAAAAGTAAATTAAGCTGAGCATAATAATATAAAAAAACTTTTCGACATTTGTCGAAGATCGGAACATGCGAAGAAAAAAATCCAATTATCGACAAGCGTGTTTTGGCATCATGCTATCACCTTTCCATTACGAAGAAATAACAAAAACGTAATAAATTATAGTCCAATCATCATAAATAATTCACAATGTCGGTTAAACAAAACAATTGATAGTTATGAGCATTAAATCATACTCACCTCCTTAGTGATTTCGTTAGTAAAACAGGATTCCCGTTGGAGACCGCCCTGCGACACGTACCACTACGCCATTTTCTTCCAAATGGCCGCATGTATTAAACGTCATTCGCAATGACAGGTACATAATCCTTGTCTATAGTTTATGCTTAAAATGCGTTCAGAAATGCAAATCCACTCTTATTTTTTTTAGTGTAATTTTTTTATGTCGAACATTGGGGCCATGTCGAAGATTGGGTGTTTTACGTTATTGTGTGGCTGCTTACATATGTTACACTTAAAATAAAAACGACATTTTTTAGAGTGCTTGGAAAGGCAAATATTGCAAAGCTTTTGCTGCGCCCCAAATTGTAACCTTTTATCAATAGGTGCTAATTTAAATGAATTGCAAGTAAATAGTTTGTGATTCGACTTACAGAAACTGCAGCTAGGTACTTCCTGCGTAGTTTGATTTGTCGACACGACGTTGCTTACTGCATTCTGCGGCCTTTGACTTGCGCTTTCAGTGTTTTCAAACGCAAGCGCCCTTTGTTCCAAAAATGTTAAAAATTCATCCATCGTAAGCTTGCTTTTTTGATCACGTTCCAGTTGAAATGCTCGGCTGGTAAGCACATCTAGCTTCTTTGTCATGAGACAAATTAGTAGGCTGTCCCAATGAGAGACCGGTTCACCAAGGTTCTTCGGCGAGGCCAGCTGCTGCTTGCATGTTGATACGAAGCGCCTCAAAGCTGCTGGAGTAGATTTTGTAATGCTTGGTTGGTCAATCATTGTGTTGAGATGTTGATTGACAGTAATGTATTTGTTATCATATCTTTCCTTCAGTAATCTCACTGCTTCTGCATAGCTCTGGTTGTCTAAAGCTAAATTGTTGACAATCGATACTGGTTCTCCTGTAAGAAATGATTTTAAATAATATAATTTCGTACCGGTGGCTTCGTAGCATCAGCCCCTATCACTGACTCAAACATGTTTATAAAACCATGAAATTCGGCATATTTGCCATCAAAAACAGGTATTACTATATTAGGTAGCTTTATGGATGATGTTACAGTGTTTGGTGCTTTTGCGATGTTATCTGCATGACTGTTAATCAATTCACTGAGAGTCTACATTGTCTCTATGAAGTCTTCCTCGATTTTGCCTATATTCTCAGTGTCATCTTTGTTAAGAGACTGTATTTTCATGCATAACAGATTGTAATCGTCAAACGCAATCTGAAGACGATCACGTCGTATCTTCAATGCACTGAGATTAGACGGTGAAGCCGTTCCTGCCGTTTCATTAGCCACAAAAAGCCTAATTCTGGTGATCGAAGCTTTTAGGTAGCCTCTGTTTTTGATAAGCTCGTCGAGTGAAACCTTTTGAGATTCAAGTTCGACAGGCATCGTGCCGTTTAACACGTAATAATATTAACAGGTACTTACAGAAGGTGAAATAATCAGTCCGTATGTTAGGTATTACAAAGTTAAAATTTACAAGAGTTCAGAAACAATGCACGTGTTACGTAAAATTATCTTGACACGACGACAATACAATACATCTACAAAATGGCGTCGGCTGACGGCTTGGCTTGCTCCGGCGTGGCGGCGCCTCTCGCTGATTGGTTGCAAGCGTGCAAGGCTCCGCGATTGGGTGAAATAAGCGATGTTGTCAGCCTAAAATACACTTGTTCCGCCGTACTTCGTAGTGATGGGAACAAACCGGTGAAATGTAACCGATGGCTCGTCTGATATTGTGACGAGTTAGGAAAAGGAAGTTGTAATTAACCTCACTTTTCTTGGAGGGCTCGCGGTCATAAAATATAGATTTTAGACCTGAGTTTGGCGGCACTCCCATAGTAATTGAAATAACTCACGACACGACGATCACGACGTTATCTGGCTGAAATGTTCCATTGTAGAAATTTCTTGATGAGCCTTCTTGATATTTGACGCGGTGACGATGATTTTCGTGATTCTTTTGATAGACTCCGTAGGTTTCCCTTGTTGTCGTAGCCTCGCAGCGCGATGAAAATATCGACGTTTTTGGCGTGGCACGAAGAAATCCTTTTCTGAGTCGTGGACGCAAAATGGCGCCTTGCCCTCTCGTCTTGCTGTGCAGTCGGCGTGTTTCCTCCTGGCGCTGGTGTCAACCACGAAGGACCAATGTGCGAGCTTTGGGTTTGTAGGTTCCTGGCGTAGCTAATAAAATAAAACACCTTGCTGGAATCTAGTCGCGCTGTATTTTCAGATACATAAAAGTTTGTTTTACAATAATAGCAGGAGCGAATAACACGCGCACAGTCGGTGGTGGTCGGACGAGAACAGGGGCGAATGTGGGCGGAAATTAGTGATGTGAATGTTAATCACAGATATGTAGACTTGAGAATAAGAAATCGATTAAAGTTGATGTTAATCGATGTTTTATGTCTCCGACATAGTTTACCGGTTAAATAGTAATAATTATAGATGCGTAGTCAGGATTTTTTTTTCACTTATATTCGCATAGTTATTTTGCAGGTTTGTTTTTTTCCAAAAAATCCGTATTATTTTATGGACACCCTATAACAGGGGTTGGCAACCTTTTGCTATAGCAGGGCCACAAATTGTGCCAGGGTATCAGTGCGGGCCGCAGTTATTCTTATATATTCGGACATGTATTTTTAATATTTGAAATAAAACGCATATATATTTATACAATCATTTCTATTTAAATTGAATTACTATACTAACATAAAAGTAACAACTAGTGAGATTTTTGCGGCTGCATTTGACTTGCAAGTTTTTTAACATCTGCTTTCATTTTAGTCGTAGACACGCGCAGTATCGCGTCTAAATGTTCATCCGTCAATCGCGAACTATTCTTATTTTTGCGGTAGTTGAGAATTGAAAAAATCTGCTCACACAAATATGTACTACCAAACATAGTGATTATCTGCTGACCAAACATTTTCAATTCTTTGAAGTTTTCAGAACTCAAACCTCCGTAGAACTGTACCAAGTCAGTGCTTTCCTTAAAAGCCGTTTTAAGTGTAATATTACTTTGCAAATCTACTATGTTCATTTGCAAATTGTTTGGTACATCATTAATATCAATTGCAAAAGGGTTTTGGAATATTTCCATGTTAAGGGAGATCTTCTTAAAGTCGGAGAATCGATTTACAAACTTAGTTTGTAGTCGTGTTAACAGGTTTCTCATTGTAATATTTTGCCACTCAAAATTATCTCCAGCTTCTTCCACGGCTTTCTTGCAATTAGGAAAATGGTCAAGCTTTTTTTCATCAATATGCTTGATAAACAGTTTCAGTTTCATCTCAAATGACTTTACATCTGAATACATATCGCAAATCAATTTGTTTTTTCCCTGCAAGCGTTTGTTGAGCTGATTCAGTTCCATAGTCAAATCAATCAAAAAACCAAGATCGATAATCCACTGTATGTTAGTAAGCTTTTCCACTGGCTTTCCTTTCATGTCCATGAAATTGCCAATTTCTTTCCTCAAATCAAAAAACCGTTCCAAAACGGCACCCCGACTGAGCCACCTCACTTCACAGTAGTAAACCACGTCACCATGATCAGCTTCCAGATCTTCCAAAAACTTTTGGAAATTACGGTGTGTAAGCCCATTTCTTCTTATAAAATTAACAGTGGATATTACAGTATCCATTATTTCTTTCCTTAGATGTGTTCTCCCATTATTTTATTAGAATTTACAATTTAGTGGTGTAGAAAGTTCTTGGCGCGGACTAAAGCCAATTGAGTTTTTTTTTATAAATCTTACAAGCAAATAGCACATTACTAGTATTCTTATTAACTCATCCAACTAAGTTATATATGCTTGGAGTGGATTCACGTCAATAGTGCAATGGGTGGAGATCGAACTTACGACCTTTCGATCGCCAGTCCGACACCTTATCCATTGGTGTATCGTCATCGTAGTTTTCAACTCAGATCGATTCTGTTTATATCTATTCCATTTCTTATTCATCTAATTTGTTCGTTAGGTAATGGAAATAATGACAGGTGCAATGAAATATTTGCACAAGCAGGCTTCCTGGGGTTAGCTTAGAGGCCTCACGAAACCACTGAAGAAGCTCTTCAGCATCGAACATAAATCGATTCATATCACATCGGTTTTACGCCGCCATCCCTAGCTGAGGCGCGAGTCGATGCTTGCGCATCCCTACGGCGAAAATTAGTACGAACGAGAGTCGCGCGGTGGGAACCGAACAAGCCCGTGCGCCGTTTCCAAAATCTTAAAAACTAGAATATTCCGCGGATACATACCTAAAAAACACGTAATCTAGCTTAGTGTGTGAGTGCCGTTCCAACCTTCAGGACCTTGGGGATAATAGCTGTGCCTCCTGTGACCGGTGATACAATTGAAAAATCACTACTTTACAGGACAGCCCAAACAATATTTAAAAAATTCTAGTTCATGAACGAAGTGGGTTAAGTTACATTTAAGTACATTCTTTTGTAGATCGAAACATCCACTTTCATTGTGTTTTTATATTTTTGTGGTAAATATTATACTTTTGAAGTAATTCATGAAAAACTCGCAGTTGTACAACTGCGAGTTTTTTTTATTTTTTTTACCTTTTTTAAATTTCTAATATGTGATAAAATTACGTGATAAATGATACAAGTACAGTTAAATCATGTTGCACATTTATGTTGTCTTTGTGTAAAGTGATATACAAGAAGTGAAAAATCCAATAACTAATAAGAATATGTTCAAAACACAATGTAGCTCAAACAAATGATAAAAATAATACTCCAAAGATTCGAATTTTTTACTTATCAGTCCTCTATTTTCATATTTTACCTGAATTGTATCAGTTTGCTAAAATTCTAGTCTTTATAAAAATGTGTTAAATGATACAAGTCCAGTTATATCCTGCATTAAAATACCTATGTATGGTGGAAATGAATACAAGTTTTAGAAAAATACTTAACGTTTATTAAAGTCTTCAAAATTATGAAATTACTTACAAATAAGGCACAGTTTTATCAAAATTATAAGAAGTAAATAGAGATCTTTTTAAATGCAATTAGTCTTAAACTTAAATACTTAGAAATGGCACAGATCAATCTTACGCAGCTATCACAATAATCAAAGTGAACCTACTTGTCGCGAAGGGGTTTTGTATGTATTTACACTGATTAAGTGACATGCCAAACACCCTCGCGTCTAGTCTTGGCATGGGGGAAAAAATCAAATGCACTCACCGAGTGAATTATGTATGCCTGAAGTTCATCTCTCTACTTCCTTGATAGTCTGGCGTCACCGTCCAGGCAGCTTGTCACCATCTGTAGGTAAAGTCTCATGACAACCACTCTTAAAGTGGTGTCACTAAGCCAGAAGAAACACACCGTCCATCATGAACGGAATGGCCTCTGTTCAGAAGTAAATTATATATATATTTATATACTATTATAGTTACATAGTGTGTGAATGTCTTTTATGTGTGTATATGAGAGACATAAGTGTATGTGTAATATTGTCCCCTGTTTCGTATTCAATTCTTTCGTGTAAGGAAGCGTCCTTCCATTAATCTGTGGCCATCGCCACCCAATTGACCATCATTGACCTGCATGCTGCCTTACCATGGTACATAGCGCACTACCCATGGAGTACAAGGCCCAGCATCGTCCCACCATGGTACATAGCCTCGCTACCCATGGAGTACGGGACCAGGTTATTTCATACTTCTTCGGGATCCCGGCAACAACATATAAATCATTGGTAGTTGGAGTCACCCACCTGGGACTATTCTCCTCAGTTAATTGGTCATATAAATCATTGGTAGTTGGAGTCACCCACCTGGGACTATTCTCCTCAGTTAATTGGTCATATAAATCATTGGTAGTTGGAGTCACCCACCTGGGACTATTCTCCTCAGTTAATTGGTCATATAAATCATTGGTAGTTGGAGTCACCCACCTGGGACTATTCTCCTCAGTTAATTGGTCATATAAATCATTGGTAGTTGGAGTCACCCACCTGGGACTATTCTCCTCAGTTAATTGGTCATATAAATCATTGGTAGTTGGAGTCACCCACCTGGGACTATTCTCCTCAGTTAATTGGTACTATGTCTCGCTACCACCAGGAGACTACATATTGGGCATGAAACATCATTATTATATACATTAATACATATTCTGGACTGAGCGTTTATATCAGATTGTAATTCGTGTGTAACAGTAAGTAAATACTTGTGATTGAAATTAGGTATAATATAAGCATATCAATAAAGCTTATGATTCTCATAATTACAGTAATAATAAAGGTCAGACAATCCATAGAGACTTAGCTTTATCAATGAGGCTGGAAAACTGCTCCACGCCTTCACCACACATTCACAGACATATTTTTCACTTCAATACAACTTCGGCAGTTTTGCCGGTAAAAAACTCCATGTTGTTTTCATTACAACTAATTTGGCGGCATCTTTAATTTTGCCATGTTAGAAATATCGCGAGCCATAGTCGCAACAACATCTCCAATGTTGCCATCATTTGAATATCGCGAACCCTCGTCGCGACACTCCCGACCGGCAAATTAGAGCATGCCCTTCAGGCTGCGAGTCCACCTCTGGATCCTCTCCAAGGCTTTTGTCACAGCGGCTCTTACAGGCCTCAATTGCTTGTCACTTTGTGGTACATACATTAACAATATGTTGGTCATTTAAACGTTTCTCATCACCACTATCTGGTGTTACATTAATTAGCGATGGAGCTCTCATCTCTCCATTATCAGCCCTTGTAAACTCCACGGCGTTTACAAGCTCCTCATTAGCTGTCTGCATAGGTATTTGATCATTCGTGGACTAATAAATCTCCCACAATGAAATTGTCGATTCTTCATTGCAGAATCATCTTGCACATCGTCTCCGAGGTCTGAGTCATTTATTTCAAGCGGATATAATTGAGCTATGGACCGTGTAAATTCTTTGTTTGCAACCTTAACTTTGGCGACTCTGATAAACCCATCTTCACTAGGTTTTAGTGCAATTATCTTGCCTACCTTCCAATCTTCCCGATTTTTCGTATCCCCTCTTATCTGGACAATTTGTCCTTCCTTGGGGGTAAGCCACGATTTAATTCTTGGTTCTTTTACCGAATTTTGATACCTCTCCCTTAGACTAGGAAGGTACCGATTCATAAACATTTCCTTAAAATCATTAAGAATTATTAATGCTCTTTTCCATGCTTTAATTAAGTCAATTTTTGTTGTAGTTCCTTCTAGAGGGATGTCATCTTTAAAAGTTGCAACATTTATGGTCTTGCCCACTGTAAGAAAATCAGCTGGCGTTAATACATGTATCATTTCAGTGTCTATACATGTAAGAGGTCTTGTATTCAGAGTGGCTTCTATTTCTTTTATTATAGTCAACAATTGACTATCATTTAGTAGATGTTTCTGTAGTGTTCTCTTCATACAATGTTTTACCAACCCTACTAAACGTTCATAAAATCCTCCAAACCAAGGTGCTAATTGAGGTATGAATTTCCACTTGATCTTCCTCTCTTCACAATAAGAATTTGTTAGTATTTCTGATATTAATTTAAATTGAGTAGCATTATCTGATATTATCAATTGTGGTATCCCTCTTGTCGACATCATCCGTTTTATTGCCATAATTCCTTCATTCGCTGTTAAGTCTTGAATGACTTCCAAATGTATGGCTCTCACCGCCAAACAAGTGCACAAACATATCCATCTTTTCGTTGTTGATTGTTTTCCTTCTTCTGTTCTGACCATAATTGGCCCAAGGTAGTCTAGACCAATAAAAGTGAATGGTGAACTATAATTCACTCTTTCTGCTGGTAACGATGGGGTAGGTGGTAATTTAAATGGTCCGCCTCCATGTTTGATACAATTGGGACATTGTCTTATTATCTTTTGAACTTGAACTTTTCCCTGTGGTTGTGGTTGTGTAGTTATTGCGAATAATGCTTAATGTGTGGTTTGCTCCCACATGGAAGTTATCCTTATGAATTGTCTTTATTAAGTTGTTTGTGAAGTCACAATCTTTTGGGAGTAATATTGGATATTTCTCACTGAATGTCCCGTGTACATTTTCTAATCTCCCTTTTGACCTCAAAATCCCCTCAGTGTCTTTAAACAGGCGAAGGTTACGATTGA
This sequence comes from Cabera pusaria, assembly GCA_954871355.1. Lineage (NCBI taxonomy): Eukaryota > Metazoa > Arthropoda > Insecta > Lepidoptera > Geometridae > Cabera > Cabera pusaria. Next base: position 16,433,355 of record OX940905.1, read on the forward strand.
TACTAGTTACCTTTCCTTCAACTTCCTCTGGATAGTGTTCTTTCTGTATCCTCTTAATTTCATCCATTTGTTTTGTACATCCGGTACCTTTTTTTATTATTTCTTTTGTCGACTCCTTTCCATTAGTTTCCTCTGATCTATTATTATGAACATCCGTCAGATATTCAGATGGTTTTGACGGACCCTCCGCCCCCAAGAGCGAGTATTCTCTTTCAAGGTTATGTCGCACCGGCCAGTTGGTTGGTTCTTGTAAGAGAAAGTCAGGTCCCTTTAGCCAAAAGTCTTTACCTTGTTTTAAATTTTTTGGTCTTGTTGCAATGTCGGCTGGATTTAAGTCCGTTGGTACATACCTCATAATTAGGTTTTTGTTACCTCTTATTTCTTCTATTCTTTTCGTCACAAATGGTGTCAACAGTTTATCTGAATGGTACCAATCTAAAACAATTTGACTCTCTGTCCATATAAATTGTTGTTTTATTATCATCTTAAGCGACTTTTCCACGTATTTTAACAGACGGTTTCCAATAAGTACACCCAGTAATTCCAAACGGGGTATTTGTAAATTATTCTGGTCTTTTATAGGCGTCAGCCTCGATTTTCCAACTATAAATGCTTTTCCATTTTTATTTACCACGTATACTACCGCTGCATACGCTTTTGTTGAAGCGTCCGTGAAACAATGTAATTTAATTTCGTTATTTTCAAAATCTTCTGTATAATATCTAGGCACCACACTTGTGCAGTTCTGAATATCCTCATGCAACTTTTTCCATACTTCAACGTCTTCTGTTGATAAAGGTGTATCCCATTTGACATTCCTTTTCCACAGATCCTGCATGAACAGTTTCGGTGCTAACAAGTCTGGTGCTACATATCCACATGGGTCGTATACTGATGCTATCGTTCTTAAAACTCCTCGCTTAGTTGTTTGTAGATCTACATTGTTTGGTCGTAGCTGAAGTGTATCATTTTTTGTGTCCCAGTTTAAACCTAGGACTTTTACTATGTCTTCCTTGCTAATATCTGTGACATTTTCTCTCAAAGTTTTCGAATTTGAATTCCATTCTCTTAAATTCATTGATATATTATCGAATTCTCTTTTTAGACTATTATAGAGCGTTACTGCTTGTAGATTTGTCTTGGTTCCAGTCACTACATTGTCTACATATATATCATCTGAGGCACGACGAACGCCTTCATTATTAGATCGTCCTAGATGTTACTTGAGTGTGGCATTCAATAGAAATGGACTTGAAATAATTCCAAATGGTACACGACAAAATTGTAGGTGTATTATGTTATCTTCAGTAGCTGCTTTGGATATATCTTTGATCCAAATGAGGTGCGGGGGTACCGTGATAATAAAAGACGTGTGTCTTGCACAAAGGTTAGTATATTACTCTTTTATAAGACTACAGTATTTAACTTAAATTACATACAATTACACACACACATAGTTATCATTAGGAGTATGGACATAGCACCACATATTGGGGGTTCTTTAAAAAAAAAAAAAAAATCTATACTCATAACATTTTTTTTTTTTTTACATTTCTTTACGAAACTTAAAGTAACAATAACATATAAATGTGTTATAGGACAAATGGCTTTGTTCTATTTTTGTGAATGATGTCGATTTTTCCATTTTTAATAATTTTAACATTTGGTTCCAAATCTTCGATTACAATATAAGGTCCGTCATACAATGGTTTCAATTTGCTTACATTTTCATTTTTAATCAACAATTTATCACCTTCCTTATATGTAATTGGATACGCATATCTATCGTAAGTACATTTTCTAGTCTGTTTACATTTCAATAAATTTTCTCTTGCGTCTTTACATGCTACTTGTAATCTATATTTAAGTTCTAAACAATAATCATCTGGGTTGTACAAAGGTTCAACTTCATTGCTGACTCTACATGGAATATTACTTGGTTTTCCGAACACTAATTCATATGGCGTATACTTAGTTATCGAATGGACTGTATTGTTGTAGGTAAAACACCAAAATGGCAACCATTGGCTCCACGCCTCTGGATGTTTGTCACATTGGGTGCGTAGGAATGCACCAAGGTGTTTATGGCTGTTTTCTAATGAACCTATTGTTTGATGATGGTAGGATGTCGAGTTAAGTTTCTCAATACCTAACAGTTTACACACTTCTGTCATTGTAGAAGACATAAACTCTGTACCTCTATCTGATAAAATTTGTTTACTTATACCATACCTTAAGAAAAAATTATTTACTAAAGATCTAGCTACCGTTTGAGTTTCTTTGTTTGGTAGAGGGTAAGCTTCTACAAACTTACTTAAATCACACTGAACACTTAATATATACGAATTATCTTCTATATCCTTATCTAAGGGCCCCACTATATCTATAAAAACTTTTTCAAAAGCTGAAATGGCAGTCGTTGTTACGACTAACGGCTGTATAGTATTTCGCGAATACTTCATTTTTTGACATTTTTCACACTTTTTTACAAATTCCTTAACGTCATGTTCTATTCCTGGCCAGTAAAATGATCGTTTAATATTATTTACCATCCTACGTACTCCAGCATGACCCGCTGTTGGTAATAGATGATAATCATTTAATATAAACTCTTTTTCATCACCATTCTCTATTCTTTTTATACCTCTTAATACACAAATCCTAGGACCATCATAATTTTTTGTATTTTTTATCTCTTCAATAAGTTTCTTTAAGAACAACGCGTTGTTATCATTTTTTATGAGGCAAATCTCTTTTATATTTATATTTTTACAAAAAGCACATAATTTTTCCACAAATTCGACTCGCGTAAATTGTGAATTAAAATCATTGTTTATGTATATAATATTTTTATCTGATATATATGCAAAACATTCAGTTTCTACATCAATCATTTTATTTCTCCTTATTTTTCTCAATTCACTTCCATTTACAAAAATCATTTCTTCCGAACCATTTGGTATCCTTAATATTTCCACAACTTTTGGCTGATCAGACTGTAGGTCAGTGGACTTACTAGGGATAACATTTGCTTTACTTTCTTCACTTTCTTTCATTTCCTCTAATCTCTTCTTTTGTCCTCTAGTCATTACGGTTATTATCTTTTCATTTATCTCTGTCAATTCACCAGATGTAATAACCACTCGTGAAAGTGCATCTGCAATTACATTATCTTTTCCTTTTATATACGAAATATCAAAATCATACTCTTCCAATGCTAATCTGAATTTAATAAGTCTGCTTGATGGATCTTTCATTCCGAATAAATAAATTAAAGGCTTATGATCCGTCATTATAGTACATTTTCTACCGTAGAGATAGGGTCTAAAGTATTTCACACTCCACACTATAGCAACTAATTCTTTTTCTATAGTAGGATAGTTTTTCTCTGCTTTGTTTAACGGTCTGTTTGCATAAGCTACGGGTTTCATATCTTTGTTACATAAAACTGAACCTACAGATATGCCTGATGCATCCGTCTGCAAAATAAATTCGTTTTCATCTGAGAAATCTGGGTATTGTAAAATTGGGGGTGATTTCAAAGAATTTCTCAAATATTGGAATGCTGCTTCACATTCTGAAGTCCAATTGAAATGAGCATTTTTCTTTAGTAGATTGTTTAATGGGATAGTAATATCTGCAAATTTATTTATAAATTTTCTGTAGTAATTACAAAATGCAACGAAACGTCTTACATCGTCTGCATTTTTCGGTACAGGGTAATTTTCGATTGCTTTTATATTTTCAGGGTCTGGCAAAATACCATCAGAAGATACTACGTGTCCTAGATAAAGCAGTTCAGTTTTAAGAAACTGACATTTATTTGGATTTAATTTGAGATTAACTTTTCTAAGTCTTTCAAAAACGTCTAATAAGTTTTTCTGATGCAGTTCAAAATTACGTCCGAAAACTACGAGGTCATCTAAATATACAAAACATTTATTAAAGGTCAGACCAGACATAGCTACATTCATAATTCGAGAAAAAGCACTTGGTGATATTTTCAAACCCATTGGCATTCTTTTCATTTGGTAATGTCCCGTGTTTGTAGAAAATGCTGTGACCTTGCGTGACTCAGGACTCAAATTGACTTGATAATAAGATTGGCTCAAATCTAAATGACTAAAATATACTGCTCCAGATAGAGAATCTAAAATATCATTTATACTTGGAAGTGGAAATCTATCATCTTTTATTTGATTATTTAGTTTTCGATAGTCCACAACTAATCTCCATTGCTTATTTCCATATTGACCAGATTTTTTCGGACCTATAAAATAGGACTTGAGTATTCACTATTTGATTCTTCAATAATATCGTCTTGTAATAATTGTCGTATCTGTCTATCTATTTCAGGTTGTAAACTTTGGTAAGCGGTAAGGTTTTACGTAAACAGGATAAGCGTCTGGTTTCATATGAATCGACTGTTCGCACACATTTGTAGTCGTAAGCTTATCGCCTGGCAAATAAAATATGTCGCTGTACTTTGTACATAAAGATTCAATTGCACGTCGTTCACTGGAATACAAGTGATCAAGTTTCAGTAGAGATAGCAATGATCGAGCTCTTTCTATGTTTGAATCGCACTTATTGAATGAACATATTTCATACTCATTTTATATATGTATTTCAGGTTGGAAAATTGGTATCTTCACTGTCTCTTCACTTGTGTTAAGTATTCGAATTGGAATTACGCATTTTCTCGGTTTGACGATTAGTCCCGCTAAAAAAATATTTTGTCCTAATTCTTTTGGTATAATCACACAATCATCCGTAATATTTTTATCTAACTGAATATAATGAATTGATTCACTTCGGGCCGGTATAGTAATATAACTAGTACATATATATGGTGCAGTATACAAAGGTAATACGCACTTTTTATCTAACAAATTCAAACACAAAATTGAATTTTGCAAGTCAATATTCGAATTAAATTTCGTTAAGAAATCTAGTCCAATGATTCCTTCTCCTTTGCAAGGCAAATTATCAAATAAATAAAATCTGTGTTTAAAAATTAAACCATCAGATGTTATTAATGAAAGATAAACATAACCTTCTGAATAAATTTTTCCGCCAACACCATTAATTACTATGCTGTCTTTATGTATTTCTAAGTTCTCTGGTAAAATTTGACTTTGTACAGCACTTATCGAAGCACCGGTATCCAAAACCCAAAAACATTCCTTATCACATAAGTTCATAGAAATATACCTCACATTTTCATCACACGTAAAAACATTATACTCTTTAGGCACGAAAAAACTGGTTTCTTTCGTTATCTCAATTGGTCACGTCAGTATTTATCTGCTGTGTAGCATAAACATTCTGTGGTCTACCTCGTTGATAACGACCTTCGTTGTAATGACCTTGAGCACGACGATAAAATCCTCTTCCTCTAGCATAGGTCGTTGTGGGTGTAGTATTGTTATAGTACCCACGTGCAGGCTGTGTTCCTCTAAAAGGTCTACTAAACCGATTTTGATGAAAATTTCCACGTGACGAACTAGCATGTCGCTGGTTGTAGCCTCGGTACCCTCGCATAGGTCTACTTATATTCCTAGACTTACCTGTCACGGTGAACACGGAGCTGGATGTCTGTGGTTGTGCCAACTCCTCGTCCTCTGCTGCTCGCACTGCATCTTTCAGTTCTGAGTAGTTTCTAGCTGAAATTATAGTACTTAAACGCCTATTACGAAGACCATCTGAAAACTTTTTAATCGCAATTTTTTCGTTAATTGGTTTTAATATATCGTAGGCTTTGTCGTTTGAATCTGCCTGTGATATGGTAAGATCGACAAATAGTTGCTCAATTTTATTAGCATACTCATTAATAGACATATCCCTTTGAGATATATTATTTAGTTGTGTAAGTAAAGAGTTAGACGATTTTTTAGACAGTAAATGTGCCTTTATATCACTAATCATTTCCTCGCAAGTTGAATAGTTCCGTTTTAATTTTAATTTTGCAGCCTTTGTGAGACGCGTTTTCAAAACAAATGTAATTAACATTTTTTTACACTCACTATCTTTTAGATAACTGTTGTACATCTCAACACCATCAATCAATCTTTCTGTAACCTCTTCAGTACCGTCCATAACAACAACCAAGTTTGCCGCCGTTTTTATATCAAACTTATCCATTTTTGATTTTATATTTAAATCCGGTTTTTCTAAATTACGCTCCACTAAAGCTAAATCAACATCTATACTATCATCACATACATAAGATTTAATTTTATTATAAACGTCTAAAAACTTATCCGTTAGTTTTTGCTTAACATAAATTGACAAATAATTAGAGCTTTTCTCAGAGTCACTGGCAATAACTATTATATTCTTAAATTGTTTGTAGTATTGCTCAGCTAAAAATATTTTTTCTAATGTTTTACTATTGTACTGTTCTCTTCTTTCTTTACCGAGTTTTCTTAAATCTATTTGAATTTTCTCTAATGCATCTATAATATTTACTAACTCAATTTCCATTTATCACTTAAAAAAAACACATTAGAAATAACACTTACATTGATATTATATTACTTACGTTTATCCAGAAAGAAATATCAACACAAAAACGAGCTTCTAATGTCCAACAAACTTTACACACTACGGAAAGAATTATCTTCGGATACAGGGGGGATTTTCACGCACTTATTATCTACGTAAAGAATTTTCTTCGAACTGGGGGGGATTTTCACACACTTATTATCTACGTTAAGAATTTTCTTCGCGCTGGGGGGGATTTTCACGCACTTATTATCTACGTTAAGAATTTTCTTCGGGCATAAGGGAAATTATCACGACTTATATTTACGAAATGATTTTTTTCTTCAAGAAGATGGGGAATTTTCACGCACTATTTGACATTATTTTATTTTTCATTACGCCGTGGTCATCTCGATTTCCTCAGTACCTTCGTTTTTTCTTCTATTGGATAGACGAATTGCCATGCGTTGCAAAAACTGCGCATTAATACGTCGCTGCATCCATTTTTCATTTTTCCGCTGGTACCATCGCAGTATAAAATATAACAATCCACAACCGATGACGGCTAATATCGTAGATAGCAAGATCGTGTCTATTTGGACTACGGAGTTTTCGTCCTTAAATTTCGCATCGTTCTGTACGCACTGGTACTGTTTAATAGTCCACTTCACTCAATCCGGATCACAACATAATAATGTAATTCAACTTAAAATCACTTCGTAGAGACACATAGCGAGTGTCCTACGTGAAGTTATTTGCTGACCGCGCCGTTCGTCCCGAACACGACACGGCAAGCCCTGGCCGGGTCGCCATGAGGTGCGGGGGTACCGTGATAATAAAAGACGTGTGTCTTGCACAAAAGTTAGTATATTACTCTTTTATAAGACTACAGTATTTAACTTAAATTACATACAATTACACACACACATAGTTATCATTAGGAGTATGGACATAGCACCACACAAAGAAACCTCGTAACGTCTTTGCTATCATTATGTAGTCCTATTTGGAGGAAAGCTTTTTCTACGTCTGCTGTCAATCCAATCTTATGTGACCTGAATCTTATCAATAATCCTGTTAGATCTTCTAATAATATAGGTCCTGCTCGCAAGCATTCATTGAGACTGACTCTATCTTTCAGTTTGGCTGATGCATCGTACACGATTCGAACAGCCTTTCCGGGTGTATGAACTCCGTGATGAGGAAGATAATGTACCTTGTATTTGCCTTGTGGTATCTCTTCCTGAGGAACTGTCTCAATAATTCCCTTGTCTAATTGGTCTCGAATTGTCTCATCGTAGGATTTCAATGATTCCTTATTCATTCGTTTCAGTAGACCAACCAATCTTCCTTGTGCTAGTCCTAAATTGGAGGGTAATGTTGCTAAATTTTCTTTCCATGGCCAACAAACAGAATATCTATTCTTTTCAATTTTTACTGAATTATTGAAATTATTTAAGGCTTCTTCCTTTGTGGTATTTGGTGAATCAGTAATTCCAATGCTTTCTAAATCCCATAAAGATTTTAAATTTAAATTATCAAAAGGTAGATCTGGTTTATTTAGTTTTACTTCTTTATTTGACTGAAAATATGTTTTATAAATTTTTCTATTTATTTATTTTTCATTTAAACATATGTTTAAAGTCTTGTTGGAGGTATATCATTTTTTGGACACAGTGCTCGATTGTGAGTACCAAATACTCCACAGTGAGTGCATGTTCTTTTTCTTTTGCATAATGACTCACGATGGCCTAGATGAAGGCAACTATAACATCTATCTTTCAAATTGGCTTTCCTTTCTTTAACCGTTCTCACCTTCCTACAGTCCTCATTAAAATGTTGCTCCTTACAAAATATACAAGTTATTCTTCTTTTCTTTGCTTCTTGTTTGTATGTCTGTTCTGCCTTTCTTTAGTTTTGGTTGATGTTGTTAGTTGAATTTTGAGCCTTATTGTTATGTTGGTATTTATTATTATGATATTGATGGTGGTTATTGGCATAATACAATTTTGTCTGGTTGGTCGAGGTCTTATTCCCTCGATTAAATGTAGATTGTCCTCTGTGAAAATTATTCATTTTTGAGTTATATCTTGGAATCGTTTGTCTCATGTTGACTCTACCATGAAAAGTTTCTACTTCAGGTAGATTGCGATTGTGAATATTGGAACTAAAATGGTCCCAAAATTGTTGCCATTGTAAAATATCTCCATTAAAATTAGGTAAATTCAACTTTGGTAATTTACTTGATATAGTTTGTACTTGCATTTTGTTGTATTTGCACTCTTTAATTTAACAGTCAATTCCATCAAAACTTCTTCTGAATGAAGTTGAAGGTTGCTAAATCTAGAAATATCATCCGCTGACGGTTCCAAGCTCATTTTAAAATAATTGTTTAACTCATTAGAAAAACGTATATGTAACGCTTCTAATTTTTTGACAGCAATCTCTGCCTTTTGTTTGTCAATGACCAATGAATTGTTCGCATGTTCACATTCTATTGTCATATTTTCCATATGATCAATAATATTTTGGAGTCTCGAAATGAGTATAGATTCCATTTTGAATTTCTGAAATAACCAGAGTAACGTTTCTTCAATTTATTGCAGGAATTATTATATTACATAAACAATTATAAATAATTGATTTAATGGTTAGTTGTTACCATGTAAATATTTATTTTATAATAGCCATTGCCCACTAATTGAAGAGTCTTGACTCAGTATTAGTTAGTTTACTTTTATAGTAGTACTTCACCGACCTTTATGGTAAGTCCCCTTTATTTAGTTTCATGGTAACCCCCCTGTCTCAAACAGTGTTACATACTGAAAATTGTTTCGTAGTACCCCACTTAAATTATGCAAAGTGGGATCTCCAATGAACCTTTCGTGGTAGCCCCTTTTGGCTTGAGTGGTTTAATTTTCACATTAATTTCTTACCATAATTGTTTTAAACTCAACATTAACTTTATTTTATAATCGTAATTCCTTTTGTTAACATGTAATCTTAACATACATTTACCACTAGTGGTTACATAACACTTTCCATTTATTCTAGTTATTAATATTCATAATTATTCTTTGATTTCGTTATGCATTAAACAAGCATAAGAATATTGGAAGTTATCATTATTACTTCTTAAATTTATAATTACTTGTGAAGTAAAATAATAAACAATATTACTATATTATTATCTTTTATACTTTATTATTCTAAGAGTATCTTATTAAGATTATATGTAATGAAATCAAACATTCCTAGATTATCAGTGATCTCAACTATGCAATATGTGATCTGGAGAGTATATGTGTAAGTGAATTATATAGTCTGACATCAGCTAGGCTATGCTGTAAGCTATCTCGACAGCGGAATCCGCGGTGAGATTCGAATTTCGTACTACGAAATTCAACCGTATTACGAACGTGATACGATTGAATTTCGTGGTACGAAATTTGAATCTCACCGCCGATTCCGCTGTCGAGATTGCTTACAGAATAGCCTAGCTGTACTTATTTCTTTAACAAATTATATGAATTTGTTTAAGAAAATTTTACTAAATTTTGCATGTTTAATATTGTATAAATCTTATACTCAATTATACTTTCTAAACTCATCAAGGAATTTGTTAGAACAAAGGATAAAACTAAATTCTTTAATTGTTTATTCGGTAAGAAATTTCAGACCCGGTTTCACCGTTCCCTTACTAGGCAGTAATTCGACAGATAACTGCCTTGTACAGTTTATTAGATTCTGTCAGATAAGTTCCCGATAGGGTTATCAGAGACCGGTTAAACAGACCGAACATAATTAATATAAGTCTATGATAACAAAGATAGGTAAATCAATTACATACAAAGGTTATCAACAATAGTCATCAGCAGTGTGCCGTTTTATATTATAACGGGTGAGTGCTAGTAATAAATGTACTTCTCTTAATAATCAAATAGTACTTCTCTTAGGCTGACATTCCTTGTATTCACATTCTTGAGAATGATAGATGAATATGTGTTATCTCTTGACTTAGTCTAACTAGGTAATGCTTTTGTACTTAACGTCTCGTACTCCTATCGCAGCCTTATAACTTTAAATAAGCATATAAAGTATGACTAGACTATATATAGACTAGGTATGATAGAGAGAACATCACAAATGTCTTACCTTGATAAACCGTGAATAATTCAGAGTTCCTTATACTTGGTTTCGTTTGTTACCTTTTGTAGTTACAAGCCCCCTTTTTGTTTTTATTTTTATTAGCACGCTGCGACTTTAATCACCTCCTTTAAACATTGTAGATCACTTCAGAGTTCTTCAAACACTAGTTTTAAGAAGTTTTAAATCACTCCGTTGGAAACCTTAATGGCTTCCTTTCCTTTAGCACAACATAAGTTCGACGTAATTTAAAGTTATTATTTTTAAAAGTACCTTTTCATTCTGTCTCACTTATTGTATTTAATTTTCACTGGGTTTTATGGTAAATGACTCCGCCCTGCCGCTTAAAAAAGAGCGGCAGGGCGGGAGCGGAAACTTATTATTTCCTTTTTGGCGGCTATGCGCAGACGAGAGAGTTTATGTCAGAAAAAACATGTCGGCCCAGTGACTAGGTAGAGATGTGCGCTTGTCACTCATAACCGTTTCGATTTCGATTTAATACGGAAATAATCACGTATCCGTTATATTATTATTTATTTTGTTTTTTGACGTTATATGTTTTAATGTTACATATACACATACAGCAACTTGTGATTAAGTAAAACACACATAGTTGTCTAATAAATTAAGTCAAATGTTGTACGTACATACAATTATATGCGTACAGCTAATAGTGATTATATATAATTCTCAGATACGTAATAAAACGAGAGTGAATGTTACTAATTGATATATATGTGCATGTGCTCAACCACATAGGTATTAAATGTATCTGTAATATACTTATAGTTAAACTAATTCGAAAGTGTTTTATATGTATGTGTAATCATCATCACATACAGATGAAATAATTATAATGTAATCTTATAATAACAAGATTGAATGTTATCTATCCGTATGTGTACATCCTCCCACACACAGAATAACGATTTATACTATAATCTTACAGTAACAAGATTGAATGGCCATTCAATATCTTAAACTAATCTTAATATATTTACTTTAAAGTTTCGTAACGTATTATACGTATTCATAAGACATCCATATTTTGAATCGGTATCAACTTATTTCTAAACATAATATCTTCTAATATTATAATCTGCTTATTAAATAACGTAACGAATCATATCAGAATCGTTTACAAATCACGCCAGTTCCCGTCACTATCTCGGAAACTGACAGTCGTTTCATGATTTTAATTTTGTATAACTGATTTACTCTTATCGTCTTAAAAGTAATTTCTGTTATGTTAATATTAACAATAAAATAAATTTAGATTAATCGAAATTAATCATGTTGATAATAAGCCCATACATAACATGTATCGTGCTCTGATGAAGGGAAATGTAAATAAAGAATAATGCGTATGATATTTGAGAACATGCGTGATTGGTAGAATAATCGAATCCTTTCAATTTAAGTTGTCTACTCGCTCAGCGCTCTCTGTCGGATTGCAATGTTAACTTTGAAGCGTGCATCGTTTTCATCCAAATTATGAATATAATTTTCTCATTTTGTTATATAAATGGTATAAACAATTATTAATTCCACTTAAAACAATAATTTACATAATAATATTGTCAGTACATAAGCGCAAAATGGTTTTGCATTAATTTGTATTGATTTCAATTTTCTTTAGTACATATGGCTTAGCACAGGTGTCGCTAGACGTCTCATTTGCACCAGTTTGTTAATTTTTAGTTTCGGCTTAATCTAGTATGAATATATGTGATATGCATAAATTTTTTTATCCCAGCATCTCCACCATGTCGCGAAAGGGGTTTTGTATGTATTTACACTGATTAAGTGACATGCCAAACACCCTCGCGTCTAGTCTTGGCATGGGGGAAAAAATCAAATGCACTCACCGAGTGAATTATGTATGCCTGAAGTTCATCTCTCTACTTCCTTGATAGTCTAGCGTCACCGTCCAGGCAGCCCGTCACCATCTGTAGGTAAAGTCTCATGACAACCACTCTTAAAGTGGTGTCACTAAGCCAGAAGAAACACACCGTCCATCATGAACGGAATGGCCTCTGGTCAGAAGTAAATTATATATATATTTATATACTATTATAGTTACATAGTGTGTGAATGTCTTTTATGTGTGTATATGAGAGACATAAGTGTATGTGTAATATTGTCCCCTGTTTCGTATTCAATTCTTTCGTGTAAGGAAGCGTCCTTCCATTAATCTGTGGCTATCGCCACCCAATTGACCATCATTGACCTGCATGCTGCCTTACCATGGTACATAGCGCACTACCCATGGAGTACAAGGCCCAGCATCGTCCCACCATGGTACATAGCCTCGCTACCCATGGAGTACGGGACCAGGTTATTTCATACTTCTTCGGGATCCCGGCAACTTTGTTGTGTATTCCAAGCCAGTGTTACGAAAAAGTTTTCTCTTTACTCTATCATGTCTTCTTTCTTTCTCACTTTTTCTTGTTTTTTTCTTTTTTCCGCCACTATTCATACCGCTATTTTTCCAGAAGGAATCAGCGGGAGCATTCTCTGATATGCTCGCATTATTTGGAGATGGTGTTTCAGGAACCGTAATATTATTTTCTGATGTAGCCGTTTTCTTTCTTCTCTTTTTAACCGGAGTTCTTTCGTCATTAGTGGATGAAGAAGATTTATCAGTACCGCAAATGTAATCATCACTGCTAGATGATCCAAAATCACCATCGGTTGATGAACCTGCATCTGTCAAATCATCTAACAGGTTTTCGGAAGCATTTACATTTGTTTTGTTCGTCTTATCGTTGTCAATAACCATTTCTGTTAAATTATCTGAAGATATTGGATTCTGGTGTTCGTTGATAGTAGGGACAGGACTTTCAATAGACTTTTCTGGCAGTGATCCTTCAATTATTGAAGGAGAAGTAGAATAAGAGAAGTAATTATTGGTTCTCTTACTTCGTATCCGTAGCCGCATTCATTGGTATTATTATTTTGTTCTGTTCGTTTAATTTCAGCTTCGATGGGGTATTGAGAACTCATGTTTGCTGCGTCATTAGTGGCTAAATCCATTATTTTAGCTATTCGGGATTTCGGAAACGTCAACTGAAACAAAAATAAACGTCTGTACTGTAAGAAGGTACGTACTTACCGGTTTTAATTGAGCAATAATTGTAAGAAAACTCTTTAGAATCAGAGTACGGAAAAAATAATTATGTATCTCTAAACTACTGATAGTTAGTACTGATAGATAGTAAAAAAACATCAAAAGTAGGTTAACCAAAAAAGCGGAAATTCACTTTGAGTAGGTAGTCAATCGTGAATCAAATTAATAGGAACAAAATAGCAAAAGTAAAGATTAGTACCTTGACTATGTTTACATTACAATAGGTACCTACCTATCTATTTTGTGTCAAGTGATTTAATTCAATAATGAAACAAAAATCCAAAACTATGCAATTTCGTGTAAAATGATACATCTAACAACTTACGCGTCGATCCATGGCGAGTTCGGACGTGACCAAGCTTCATAAAGGCCGCAGCGACACTAACGCCCGCGCATCTCCTACCCCGCGTCACGCCCTCACTTCGCGTCGCGCACCCCCGCCTCTCTCGTCATGTTCGTACTTGTATCACATAGCACATCTAGTAATTAATAAAAAAAAACAAATCTGGTTTGAGTTTTAGATACAACTCAATTTATATTCGTTTACACATAAAAAATTCTTTGTGTCGAATGATGTAAGTCGAGATGCATCACTTATCACAAATCAGGCACAACTTTAGATTCGGATTAGTAGGTACATGTTGAGTTATACCCTAATCAGTATGGAGAAAAATTGGTGCAAAGTGATATAACTCTAAATATATCAATATTCACGATAAATATACTGAAAAATAAAGTGTGTAAATTAATATAATCGCTCTTATACCACGAGGCACAAAAAAAATGTGTGAAGCAATGACCTAAAGGGGTTACGACTTGACTTATATCTAAATTCACGATATTTTTTCCGAAATTCTGTCAGCTATATCACTTGGCACCAAATTATCTCCGAAACTATAGCAGATAGAAGGACTTGAGTTGTACCAAAAAAATCGTAATTTTTTTCTGACAATTTCTATGTAAAAATCACAAAAAAGGTACAACTCGGGTTAAATCACCTTTCACAGGAGGCACAGATAGGTACTCGTAAGTCTGCTTGTCTGTTTTTTAATTTCTTTTATTGGACGAACAAGTTGGATGCTCCCCACTCGCTTTGAAATCGTAGTAGATTTTATCCCTTATGTTAGAAAGGAACTAACCCTTCCCCTAACGATTGGACTATTTGATTGGTTAGTCATTTAGAATTAAGAATATAATAGAAGGAACAAATCTGCCGCCATTATCTTACGGTGTTTCGCCAGCTCACCTGTTCAACATCCTCGACCACATCGTCGCTTGCCACTAAGCGAGCGAGATATTTGTCAAACGCTAGCCTATACTAAATAATATATAAATAAATATCTTTATTTGGTTTAACAATAGTGTTGGTACATTTTATAATATCTAAAGCATTTAAGTGTCTATTTCACATGATGATGAGCAGTGCCTGATATTTTGCAGCTTGGGGTAGATATCTACGATAAAAATGTATCATGCCCAGAAATCTACGCATGCCATGGACTGTTTTGGGAGGGGGTAAATCACGCAGCGCTTTGATGCAGTCTTCGGGAGGGTGTGTACCCTGGGCGTTGATGCGATATCCTAAAAAGGATACTTCTGCAGCCCGAAGATGCATTCGCCAGGATTGATAATAACCCCGTATTGAAGCAAGCGCGCAAAAAGAGTCCGGAGATGCTGGATGTGCTGGAAGAAGCTATCAGGTGGCCGAAAATCGAGGCCGCGTACGACTTCGTCGAAGAACCTTTGACCAGCGTTTCTCAGTCCGAATGTCATGAATTGGAATTTATAAAAGCCATAAGGTGTAATGATAGCTGATTTGCAGATATCTGAGCTACTTATGGGGAATCTGCTGGTACGCCTTGACCAGGTCTAATTTGGAGAAGATGGTTGACCTAGCCAGGTTCTGTGCGAAGTCACCGATATGATGTACTGGATAGCGGTCAGGGACGGTCCGGGTGTTGAGTGCTCTGTAGTCACCAAATGGTCGCACTGTCGCATCCTTTTTCGGAGCAAGATGCAGGGGTGATGACCACGAGCTACTGGAAGGTCTTGCAGTACCAGCTTGAACCATTGAATTAAACTTTTGCTGCGCTATGCGGAGTTTGTCCGGCCAGGCGGTGGAGGCGGCAAGTTACTAGTGGGCCGTCGGTGGTGAGTAGTAGGGTTTGCAGTAGCGGTACTGAAATCGGATTTCTATTTTGGTACTGGAGTAGACCCAGTACCGGGAAAAACCGGGAAATTAGATACTTTCGGTACTAGAAAAATATGTGTTAAATCTTTGTTGTGCGTTAGATGAAACGTTGGAAATAGTTGCAAAGAAGTTTAATTACAAAAAACACTGACTTTATAATTCAAAGTGAAGTTTAACCACAATAAAAGTCTCTAAATTCTCAATAATAGTCTTAAAATATTACAATCTATCTCATCATTCATTGGCCAAATATTGCATAACGGATGCCTCTAAAAGTCGTCTTTCTTTGTATCTGCTCTTAAGGGCCGCACACATTTCTTTGCTTAAGCTGGTGGTATCAGTGTTTTCTAACTTTTTGATTGCAAACTTCAGTGCAACATCGGCAGTCAAAATTGATGCATCACGTTGACACAATTCTTCTGTTGTGATCTTCAACGGCTCTAAAACGTCTCGAAGCTCACTTAAAAGACGCCATTCTTCTTAAGTGTATTCAAAATCAATTTTGAGATCTAAGAGAGCTTTCGTTTTGAAGTTTCTAAGCATTAAAAAGCGGCTCACCATATTAGCAACGCTGCTCCATCAATTCTGCACATCCAAGATCAATTCGTACATTCCGAACTTGCTAAGACAAAGGCACTTTTGAAGATGTTCTTCATTCATTAATTTCTGATTTTACATAAAATATCGTGATACCTGAATTCAGTTGGTCTTACTTATGATTCTAAAGTCTCGCCTGTGAACTCAACACCACCATCTCCATCTTCGTCGTTAGAAAAATCGTCTTCATTTAGAATTCTAATGCATCTTTAATTTTGTAGATGCACCTGATCAGCTAAAAACATATCTTCATCAGTGTCTTCATCCTGCTCAGAACAATTTTCTAAAGCAATAAGACTTCTTTTGTAATGTATGTCGAGAACAACAAGCTGTATTGCATGTGCAATACATTTTCGATGAAGTTATTAACTATTTAATCATAACGTTTTAGTTTTAAAAATGAAAAGAAACCATCAGAGAGAGCAGATATAAATTTACATTTCCAAAAGAAAATAATACATGCACGAGTAATATTCCTATTAAACAAAATCACTTACCCTAAATGAATAACTTAAAGCACAGAAATACTTACTTTTTGTCACAAAATAAACACAGAACAAACAAGTCCACCTCCACGCACGCCAAGTATTCGAAGATAAATGACAATAATGACAAAGCTACAGTGTTGCCAACTCATTAAATTTAAATCTTTATAAAAATGTTGCCAGTTCATGCAGTTAAATTAGTCATCATCTTCAGCCTATCTCCGTCCACTGCTGGACATAGGCCTCACCTATGGCACGCCACTGAGCTCGATCTTCAGCTCTCTGTTTCCAACCGCTGCCAGCCTACTTGCGTATATCATCGCTCCACCTAGCTGGAGGGCGCCCTACACTACGTTTACCGAGCCGTGGTCTCCATTCTAGAACACGACTACCCCAACGGTTATCGGTTCTACGACAGATGTGACCAGCCCACTGCCACTTCAGCTTGCTGATCCTTCGAGTTATGTCGATAACTTTGGTTCTCTGACGGATGACTTCATTTCGAATTCGATCAGATTCAGAGAGGACTCCAAACATAGCCCTCTCCATAGCTCGCTGAGCGACTTTGAATTGGTGAACCAGTCGCACCGTCAGTGTCCACGTCTCGGCTCCGTAGGTAATAACAGGTAGGACGCACTCGTTGAAGACTTTCGTCTTCAGGCTTTGCGGTATGGGCGATGTAAAGACTCGACGAAGTTTTCCAAATGCTGCCCATCCCAGCTGTATTCTTCTGCGAGCTTCCTTTTCGAAGTTGTTTCTACCCAATTGCAAGATTTGTCCAAGGTAGACATATTCGTGAACAACTTCGAGAGGAACTCCGTTTAGGGCAATCGGTTCCGGAATAACATGTTCGTTGAACATGATCTTGGTCTTATCCAAGTTCATCCGGAGACCGATGCGTGCAGAAGAATCAGCAACGGTGATCAGCATGTATTGTAAGTCCTGCACGGTTTCAGCCATGATGACGATATCGTCCGCAAACCTCAAGTGAGAGAGGAGCTCGACGTTTATATTTATGCCCCGTCATTTCCAATCGAGCGTCTTGAAGATATCCTCAAGAGTGTTGGTGAACAATTTGGGGGAAATAACGTCCCCTTGTCTCACTCCTCTATGTAAAAGGATATGTTCAGTCTGCTGATTTTGTACTTGGACGGTCATAGTCGCGGCGTCATACAGACCTCTCAGTACTTGGACATATCGCCAATCAACTTGGCACAGTTGCAGAGACTCCAGACCAGACCAGGTTTCTACAGTCAAAAGCTTTCTCATAGTCCACAAACGTAAGGTACAGGGGCTGGTTAAACTTTTCGGTCTTCTGTATAACCTGCCGCACTGTGTGTATGTGGTCTATGGTGCCATATCCTCCTCGAAACCTTGTTCAAGGGGCTGAAACTCGTCGAGTCTACGCGCGAGACGATTTGTGATGACTCTCGAAAATAGCTTATAGACGTGACTCAAGAGTGAAATGGGTCGATAGTTCTTTAAGAAGGTCTTATCTCCTTTTATAAAGAACATAACGACCACACTCTTGCTCCATGCCTTTGGAGTTCTCCCTGAAAAGAGGACGGAATTAAATATACGTTGCAGCTGTACACGCGTTGGAGTTCCACCAGCTTTTAAGAGCTCCGTTTTAATTCCATCTCCGGGGGCTTTTCCATTTTTAGGGTTCCGAACCCAAAGGGTACCAACGGAACCCTATTACTGAGACTCCGCTGTCCGTCTGTCTGTCTGTCTGTCTGTCCGTCTGTCACCAGGCTGTATCTCATGAACCGTGATAGTTAAGACGGTTGAAATTTTGATAGATGATGTATTTCTGTTGCCGCTATAACAACAAATACTAAGAACAGAACAAAGTTAAAAATTAAAGAAAAGTTTACAAAAAGTTTTTTACGATAGCGCAGCGTCACCTAGCATCAAAGATGGCGCTATCGTCTTTACCTTAATCTGAATCTCGGAAGCGGCTCCAGCGATTAAATAAAATTTAGTATACCTGCAGGGGATTTCGGGGGCGATAAATCGATCTAGCTAGGAGTCATTTTCAGAAAATGTTGTGTTCGTGTTTTCAATAATCAAATTTATTGAAAATCAACCTAAAATATGACTCTTCCCGACATCTATTGGCGGGTAGAAGTACTGTGTCGGTAAAGCAGTTAGTTGCTCTCAATTAAAAAAAATAGTATTATTATTCGTCAATAGATGTCGGGAAGAGTCATATTTGTCTGTTTAAGTGGCAAAAAATACCGAGCAAAGCTCGGTCAACCAGATATTTGATAATAATATTAATTACTACTATTACTATTACTACTATTATTACTATTACTAATATATAATACTATTCTACCTCTGTGTTAACTTAGTTTACTTAGTTGGTGTTCGGTTCGGAACCCTCCGTGTGCGGGACAAAAGTCTGACTCGCACTTGGCCAGTTTTATTAAACTGTTTATGAGCCATCACAATTTCGTCCAGGCTGACCTTTGGCAGATCCTCGATATAATGGCGGGTAAGCGTGGCTCTAGGATCCTCAGACTGGGGACGGGACGCTTGCGAGGTATATAGTTGGCCGTAGAAGTCTTGAACCTCCCTAAGAATCTCCGGCTAAGAAGCGACGACACTCCCGCTAGATGTGCTCAACTTCGTCAGATGGCTTCGTCCCAGCTGTTGAACAAAAACTTTTGACCTCCGGTTTCACACGATCGCTTCTTTGATAGAGCGTGTGTTGGAACTCTGGAGGTCATGTCTTACCATCTTAGAGATTTTTTTGTTCAAAGCCCGTTGGTCTGACGAAGTGACGGCGGGGTTTTCTCGTCGCCGCTGCATTAGCTACAGAGATTCCTCTGAAAGCTTAGACTTCTTACTGGCACCTCGCGTCTCGCAAAATTTAGTCCCCTCCTCCCTGAGGATTCCCACCACTTGGTCAAGATCCTGGTCCACGTCAACGTCAATTGTGGTTTCCAAGGCAGCGAATCGGTTCTCCATTTTTAACTGGAACGTTTCAGAAACAACCACGGATTGGAGCATATTAGGCCGGAGCGTAGATTTCATTAGGCGGACTCGTTCGAGCTTGCAATCGATATCTAGAGTGCCTCGGACCAGTCTGTGATCACTTCCGGTGTTGAACCTAGCGATCACTGAGACATCTCTAAATATACGCTTCTTGTCCGTCATAATGAAATCAATCTCATTTTTGTTCATAGCGTCGGGGCTTTGCCACGTCCACTTCCGCCGGGGTTTTTTCTGAAAGAAAGAAAGAATTAATAAAAAAAAAGCCCCTCTTTCTCCAGGAAGTTGACGAGCATTTGTCCCCTATGATTCCTGCTTCCAAATCCGTGTGGTCCTACTACCGATTCGCCGCTTGTCTGTACTCCCACTTTAGCGTTGAAATCCCCCATGACAACGTTGAAGTGGGCCTTTTGTGGTGGTGTACAAGGCCTTGGAAATGTCCTCGTACAATTCCTCCACTTCATCATCCGAATGTGCCGAAGTCGGTGCGTATACTTGGATGACCTTGAGGCTATACCTCTCGGTGAGTTTGATCACAAGATACGCTACCCATGTAGACACACTGGAGATTTCAGGACGTTGTCAGAGAGGACCTTGTGTACCAAGAACCCGACGCCGCCTTGGGATGGTTGGTCTCCCTCTCTGAAGTACATGACCGGATTCTAAGGTTACGGTATCCTCTCCCTCTCTAAGGACTTCACATAACCCCAGAATGTGCCATTTAAGTTCCTCAGCTCCTCTTCGAGTTATGCCAGATATTCGTCGAGCCGTAGCGTGCGTCCGTTGTAAGTAGCCAGAGTCAGTCGGTGTTGGCGGCCTGCCGTAGCCCGGGGATTCTTAGCACCCTCTGCCCCGCCGTTACCATGACCGCCGCCTTGGCCAGGAATAGCGGGGCGACAGGGATATGGGGCCGTTTTTTTGGTGTGCTTCCCATAGATAGAGATGCTCGTAATCACCTCACGCTGGGCAGGCCGGGTTGGGTGATCGCAGAACGTAGCTCTCACACCAGTGACGATGCTGCCCGTCACTGGCCTGTGGCATTTAGCTACGTTGTCTCGAATGTTTATACCGCCATTGGTCGGTCGCCAGAGCCTCGTTCGCTATTCGGCAGGACGCACCGCGGGCAGGTGAGGTTGGCTGGGAGCACTAAGATGAAATTGTGCTCCCTTACATCCCAAAAGTTAAATTAGTAATGTAAAAATTATTAGTAAATCTTTTTGTAGTACCGGAATTCCCGGGAATTGGGCTTCATTTCCCAGTACTGAAAGTGATGGAATTCCCGGGAGCAAACCCTATGAGTATGTAATGGAACCTCAACCAAAAATTTTGGTTGGTCCAGAACGAAGAGGCGACGACTTGTTTCAAAAGCTCGGGTTTTGGGACCATTTGCAGGGTTGCTGGCATTTTTGTGATTTAGCTCCAAAGCAGTTGTGGTACCAGCACAGGTCAGGGTTGTGTGGTCCTGACTGGCTGCGGCTACGACTACGGAACCGATTGGTATTGCGGCTATTTGACAGCTGTGAGTGAAGCCACGGCACGTGTCAGGTTAGCAACTTGTCTTTGAAGTTTTTGGATCGAGTTCTGTTGTGGCCCAACCACTGCTGTGTTTAAGGATGTGCTACAAACCTCCATGGGTTGCGCTTGTATCGACATAACCAGATCGACTTCAGCAAGTTGTTTGGAATGGTCGTTCCTGCCAGCGAGCGTAGGTGACGAAGGCTTTATATCCCCTAACCTGTATTTTGAAGTTTTTATATTGAAGTTCATGAATCTTATATTACCTAAAAGATATTAGACTAATGCCCGTTTGCGCTAAACTTAATATTCGCCCTAGATTATCAAATTATAACATAATCAACAAATACGGCTACCAACATTTTAAAATATAATAATTATAGGATAATTTGCCAATCTGCAAGATATATTTTGAGATTTTGATTCCCGATGTTTCATTATATGAGATATTTTAAAATCTTAGGCGATTATTTAGTGCAAATGGGCATAACTAAAGAAAAAAACCATTACAAAAAAAAAAAAAAATGGAATAATAAAAGTCCAAAGATGTATGAATACAAATATTTATTTTTTAAAATGCTTATGTTTATTGTAATATAATTTAAGGGCGAAAGTTTTCATCTCATCATCACCACAGTACGTTAATTTGCCAGATAAAATCCGGTTGATGGACCGGCACCAACTATATATAATAACATTCAAGGTTAAGTCTTCAAATTTTTTTTTCAGTTTTTCTTTGTGTGTTTCACATGTAAATGGATAAGACACAAATATATCGGTATACATTTTAATTGTTGTTTTTAGAGCATTTTTTGGAACATTGATTTTCAAATGTGACACACATATCTTTTGAATTTCTTTGAAACATTGGTCTAGCTCAAGCGATGGATAATTTAGCCATTTCTTATTTTTATAATATTCTTTTGCTTGTATGTAACTATTCCTTTCATCATTTTGCTTTCCTAATAAATCTTTTTTACACATTTTACAATTTTTTATTATATATTTAAGACATTTTGACAGGACCCAGCCGCAAACATATGATCTTTGTCCTGAATCGCCATCACCTTCATTAATTTCATGAACGAATTCGTCTCTAAATGATATTGGAATTTCTTCGGGTATATCAGTTTGAGTTATTGATTTATCTTTGAAAAAGAAATCGAGTGTTTCTAGGCACTTATTATCATCCTCTTCTCAATTAGAGTGAATTGAATGGGGCGAGTTATAATTATTTAGCAATAAAGCTTTAAATGCTCCCTCAAAGGCAACACTATTTGGAGAAATATTTCTCGCCCCAAAGCTTCTGATGTTCCCGAAGAAATTTTCAACTGGGTCTTGGTTAAAATTTCTTGTTAACATAAAGTCAAAAGAATATTTCTGAGACAAAATTTTCCATAACTCTTGCATACCTTCAATTGTTTTTATGAATTTTTTTATAGATGGCACAACCGATTCCAAAATCCGTATTTTGTTTCCTTCTTTTTTGTGAGATACAAATTTACTGCTCTTTAAAACTTTAAGAGCTTTGTGCCATAGTAGATGATGAGGTGAATTTTTCTTGACAGGCCCTTTATAAATTTTCCCATTAGGGACATTTATTGTACTGCTATTTAATGAATCAAATAAATTATCCATTAATAGGACAAATGGAACTAAATCCCTGCACTTTTCTGGTAGGTCTCCCCTGACCGTCATATGTTCTGTCGCCACTGCGACGCTGCGACTAAATATTTGCGCTGCTGTTTTCACACGCATTTTTTAAATTTTTGTTGGATCAATATGTTCCTCGGTTAACTTTTGCAGATATCGAAGTTCTCCGAATGACTTGTCTGCAGCATACAACAGTTGTATATACTCCCACTTTATTGTTTTTTCTTTATTTGAGTCATCAGGGTCATTAAATTTCATGTCTTTGGTCAATAAATTGTTCCGCAATCCTTTTAAAAGATGTGGCACATCAGAAATCGGTATGATCTTTTTTTTTATTTATTTCAAAGAATTCATGTCTTACCTCTTTTTGCTGTCTTAAATATTTGGCCTTTGTTTCAGCCACAAGCTCATTAATAGCACTCACATTGACTGTACTCTGGTCACACACAGTACATAAGATGGTCAAGCCAGTTGCTTGCACATTCTTGATAACGTTGCATATAATTTCTTTCAACTCCACTTTTTTCATATTGCTAGTGAAATAATATGCTACAGGTTGTTTGTATTTTTTTTTATTCCCTTGATCATAAAAACTAAAGCATGGCTTGATAATTTATCTTTGCCATGCGTTGCAAATCCATTTAATTTGTCACTTGCAGCGTCACAGTGCACTTGTGGTGATAATGACATCTCATCAAATATGAGGGTACATAGTTTGTCTTCGCGAGGCAAATCATGAACCACTTTCTTTAGCTTTTCATAGATTATTTTATTTGTGCCTGGATTTAGTTTCATGTCTGAAAGCAATCTCTTCAAACATTTCGCTGATGGCAATGTAAAATATTTTGCCATTAATGCATAGCACTTAGGACTTCTATTGTAAAGTGACAATGATAGCACTTTCTCTTGTAGAGCAAAACGTCGACCTTTTCGTTTTTTTCCTGTTTGTAGCTGCATGGAGGTAAACAATTTTGCATGGGATGTCATTCCTTTTATTACTTTTTGAAAGCTCCTGCTAGCATCCAGTTTTTCAGCTTGTTGTAATCGAGCCTTGAATGAATGTCGGACTTTCCGTAGTCGATAGATCTCCCTTCTTAAGTTTACAATCTGCTTCTGGTAAGTCGTAAACCTATTAGCTATTACGGTAGGCGCCACTCCTTTTTTAGAAGCTGTAACAACAAGATGCAGTGTGCATGAGTGCATAAATAGAACACTTTCTAACTTAATCATAAAATAATCCAAAATATTGGTAACAAATTGGTTGTATACGAGTATGTATATATGTATTGAATATTTGTAGATCTTAAGTAAGTTTATGTATCTGATATATTATATATCATGCCACCGTTTATGCTTATCAAAGGTTTCATATCCATCCAAAGGTTGTCTGGAAGAGATCGCTCTTAGCGATAAGACCGCCCATTGTGCCATTAATTAGATTAAGTTGTTTTAATTTTGTTTCTTATTTCTTGTTTGTAAATTGGTGTCAATAAAGCGTGATTGTATTGTAAACCCACAGGTGGTATGTGCATTACACCAATGTTTCACTTGACTTGCTACCAAAAAGTCTTTACCATCAAGGAGAAAATCTTAAACTTATATTAACTTACTACCTGCGCCCTGCGGCTTTTCCCGCGTTTAACACTTCCTCCTTCCACTTATTAAAGTAGCCTAAGTTACTCCTTATAACATCAGCTATCTGCCAGTGAAAGTCCCGTTAAAATAGGTCCAGCCGTTTCAGAGATTAGCCGGAACAAAGACAGACAGAAAAATGTTTGATTGATTTTTTTACATGTATAAGTACTGTATATACTTTCATATGCATTTAGTGAATAGCTGTTGGTTTAGAATTACAAACAGACACTTTCACTTTATTTTATCTGTATAGATAATGGTGTTCCGGCAGCACACAACACTTGAGATTCAAACCATTCTGGGCCTAATGTGTTTACCACCCTCAATCCACATCATCACTTACCGCTGCCGGTGAGGTGGTGGTCAAGGATTATTTTATTAGAAAAGATAGGTATATTTGATATCTCTAATATTGATAACTTACCTTTAGAAGATGTTTTCTTGCAATAACTATGGTCCAATGTTATAGGTGAATGTTCTGAATCGGCAGCTGAAAAAATTAAGTGGCTGTTTAATATAATAATAATAATAAAATAATTGTGACCAATTTTTTATTTTTCTTAATATTAGTGTTGACAATAAACAAATATATTATTATGTATAATAATAATATATTTGTTCATTGTCAACACACATGAAAGATAAACAAAAATGTTATTAAATATAAAGAAGGGAACGTGATAAAATTCAGCTTATACATATGCAGGCATGCACATTGACCATGTACATGATTGTGTGTGCTTATACTTAATTCATTTTTATTTTATTTTTAATATCATATAGGTAGCTTATGACCACTACTGTTGGTAAATGGTGATGCAGTCGAAGGATGGTAGCACGCTAGGCCTAGAATGGGTGGAATGGCTAGAACTGGCTCTTAAGGATAGCTTCCGGAATACATTACATGTTTGGCGACAAATTTTCTAACTTGAGGGTGCTGACTGACAATAGATAGTGTTCTACCACCATGCGGGGTTTGGGGGTTTCTTAACTTCTTTAAAAGAGCATATAAATTATTTGATAGAAACATCCATTGGTGCACGGTGGGGATTGAACACGGTACCTCTGGCGTTAAAGCCGGCCATTTTCCCACTACACCACTGGGTTTTCATGTGTGTGCATAGGATATATTATAGTTAACTTGAAAATTTTGCAATCTGAAAATATTTTAATCATGTTTGATCATTGAACAAATGCTAATCTTTTAATGATCTTTTCTTGCCATGGCTTTCCTTCTGATCTAATGCCATAAATACAGATCTAGATTCACAGTCACCTTAAAAAAAAAGTTTATATTTCTCGTAATAATATTATGAATAGAGTGGTGGTAAACTTTCAAGTCAAACATGCCTAAAGCTGGTCATTTGATAACTATTTATAGGCTAATTATAACACACTAACTAAATAAAAATTACTCTTACCTGATCCAGATGAAAGATCAATCAAAGAATCAAAGCATTTATTCAGTATGTAGGCAGTATAAATATACGCACATATACACGTCAAAATCATAAATCATAAAATAAATCATTCACCAATTCAACATCAATCATCAACCAATTATCAAGTAAACATAGCAAAAGCAGAATTTAACGCTTTGAATTAGAAAAAAAAGTAATGAACCATTCAGCTGTCATCCAATCGTTTACGTCAGAATATTTAAAAAAAAATTAAAGTAGGTTAAAACCAACTACATGTAACTGTGTGTTTCAGTACTACAGACAATTTTTATATAAAAAAATGAAATAGTGAAAAACGCATACCGATCACAGTACATATCATGATCCAAATGGAACTGATAGTCCGTCTGTCAGCTGCATAATATTGTTTAAATAAAAATAAAAATGGCAAGCCTAGAAAGAAAATCTGCGGACAAAAGGGGAAAACTGAATGGCTGTTGAATCTACCGGTTTTCGGAAATACTCCCATCAGAGAAGAAACACCAAGAAACTCTATGGGGCTTGTCTTGTCATTTTATCTTTTTTTTTTTAAATTAATTGTACATGGCAGCTTTAAAATTTTAACAATATATTATTAATTATAATACAATTTATATTTGTTCTTGGAACTTGGGGCATTCAGGCCATGCACTTTTGTCATCCATATAGTCACCTATTGTATAGTATGATTTTTTCATCAAATTGGATTTTACATAGATTTTAAATTTGCTCATAGGCAATTGATCAATATCTTTAGGTAGCTTATTGTAAAAGCGTACAAAGTTCCCCATGAATGAACCACTAACTTTCTGCAGTCTGAAATTAGGTATAATTAATCTATTTTTATGTCTTGTATTAAAATTATTATGTACAGACCTTTTCTTATAATCATTTATATTCTTGCGTATGAACAAAATATTTTCATAAATGTATTGACATGCCACTGTTAGAATTTTAATTTCCTTAAATTTTTCACGAAGTGAATCTCGCGACCTCATACTATATATAGAGCGAATAGCTCGTTTCTGCAAAACAAATATTGATTGGATTTCAGCGGCTTTCCCCCACAATAAAATGCCATAAGACATTATACTGTGGAAGTAGCTGAAATAGACCAATCTTGCAGTGGCTTCGTCCGTTAAAAATCTAATTTTACGTACTGCGTATGCAGCGGAGCTTAACCTACCTGCTAGAACCGATATTTGAGAACCCCATTGAAGCTTTGAATCCAGGGTGATGCCCAAGAATGTTGTGGATTCAACATTTTTTTTTTGTTACTAATCTAATTATATACTATTTTAATATACTATGTTAATCTAGATTTATCCTAGTATTTCAACTTAAACTAACCACTTATCTAGCATATTAAAAGAATATGATACCTTAATTAATTATAAGAAATGGGTCCTTAAAATGGTTATAACATAATATAAAATGATATAATAATTAGTTATGCTTCTTCTATGTTTTTATTTGTTTTATATACCAACCCTAATCTAATAATCCTCATTCCAAATGTCAGTATGATTGATGCTATTGCAAACATGTTTAAAGAAGACATCAACCCAATCCAAAATGTGTCAGTTGTCATAACATTAGTTAAAGCCTGCAGTGATGTCTCTGAATAGTATGTTTTTAATGCTGTCACTTCTCCCACAAAAACCATATCAAATTGTATCATCAATGTTTGATTGGTTGATGGTATTTTTATAAGGCAATAATCACTAAACCCATCAAGTGTGATCATGTATGGGTCAGGGTTGCATGATAATGGAATACTGCTCCATGAACAATTTGTCTCAAATTCTAGTAACCCTTCATTCTTAATGGAGTATGGTTTTATTATTGCATATGGTTTGATATCACACCCAACACATCCATAACTTTGTTCAACAGACAACTTGCAATAACTTGGATTTATATATAGATGGTCAAATTTCATGTTACTTATCATTATGTTCGCCAATCCTGATATTGGGATGCTTCTTTTAAGAACATATTCTCCATTCGTTTTAAGACTGTTTGGTTTTACACTTGGTTGCTTGGTATCTAGCAACCTATTAATTGCTGGTTCATCATACATTGCTCGAGCTGTGCATGTTAATGCAACAACCTCAGGCCTAGATGTGTAGAATGTTGATGTCCTTCTATCCAATGACAGCTGTTGCTCACCAATCATATTTTTAATAGGCAGATTGATCTGTGATGCTTCAACATCATATGCTTTATCCCCATTGAGTAAGATTGATCCTTTGAGATGAACTTGTTCATGCAACAAGTTTGTTATAGCAATGGGAAGCTCCAGCAACCCAGTTATATTCATTTTATTCATATTGCATGTTGGATTGTTAGTATTTAATGTTTCTACTTTTATCATACCATCATATTCAATTACAACATCTGTCTCCCATATTTCGCCTATCTTGTTATATATCTTATAGCATCTGTCTTTATTTATCACGAGCTCTCAACGGTACCATGTGCATGAAGCCTGTGCAGTGCAGTGAGTGTCGCACCCTATAACTCCAAAAGTACAACCATATCCATGTGGGCCATCGATCTCCTTGTTGAGCTTTTCATGTGCATACCCCTGATAACAATTTCCCCAGGCAACTTTGCATTCGTATGTGGAGTCGGTTTCAAGCTTATAATCACATGTGTAGTATGATGCTTGATATCTAACTATTATATTGGTATTCCTCAGGTGTAGCTTTAATGTTTTCCCTTCTGGAGTGTTGAAGCATATCATTTGTCCAGTCTTGATTGATAATTGATAAGTACTGATTTCAACACAATTGTGTTTATCACATATTCTGCCCTGTGTTGATAGATACAATGTTTTGTCACATGCACTTACGACAGTTAATATACACATTATCATCATGGTTGTTGTGTATATCCCTACTCTAGGACCCTTTGGTGCCAAGTATCTAGTCACTTCTTTGTCAGGTAGGGGCATCCTTGGCCTGTTCATCATCAGATGCCTACTATTAATAACTCTTGATTCCAGCACTCTCATATACTCTACATCATCTCTCTCAGTCTTGGAACATATTCTAGCATATATAGGCTCATCACCGGATAAAGCTTTTCTTGCTTCTATTCTGTTGTTCTTTATCATGTTGTTTATCACATCAGATTTTGTATATAATGCTTTGAACACAATTGGATTTTTGTGCCCAGTTATCTTATTCAATCTAGCCACCTTTGACACACGTTTTCTATCATCTCTTGTCACAATATAAGTGATAATTGCATTTATCAGATACGTAATCCTCTTTTTAAAAACCATTAACAATGTTGTGGTCATGAGTATAAATGCAATCAATCCAAAAATTAATCCGA
Organism: Cabera pusaria; assembly: GCA_954871355.1. Taxonomy (NCBI): domain Eukaryota; kingdom Metazoa; phylum Arthropoda; class Insecta; order Lepidoptera; family Geometridae; genus Cabera; species Cabera pusaria. The sequence goes on from OX940905.1 coordinate 16,462,977, forward strand.
TAATGAGTGGTGTGTTGCTCTTACATTTCATGAATTGTTGGTTGTATGTGCAATACAAGCCACAATCCTTACACTTAATCTCTGCTATAATTGAGCCATACTCATCATCACACTACCAGTTCACAAGTCCAAATACAATTTCATTATGAACATAGCCCTTCGCAATATCCTTCTGATCAATAGATATTTTATTACATTCATTGTAATTGTGTATCTCCATCCTACCATATTCAACTGAAATCCTCCCTGCTGCCTTTGCCACAGGCATGAGTATTAAAAAACACAGGGTTAGGATTTTTAGTATAATCATAATATTGTCCATGTACATAATATTTCTCCCTGCGTGCTGCTTATCTTTTTCATGCATGTTGATGTTCTTAACAGTGAGGCTGCTGGAGGGTTTGCTCTAGTTTATGTTCAGAGACGTTACAGATTGTTCAGTACAACCTGAAATGTACATAGGAACATTTTATGAACAGGCACAAGCTTTAATTTGGGACCCATTTCCATTAAATGTTGTTAGACCCTTTATAATGCAATAAAGTTTGATAGTGTTGAAATGTCATGTTGAGAACATATGTTACTCTTTGTGTTGAGACATTTAAATGTCTTATGGAATCGACCCTCGAAATGATAACCTCTTCGCAAAAAGCTATCACTACAGTTTTCAAATTACAAATATGTATGTGTCAGTGTAAAAATCTCATTCATTACCTATACAATAACTCTGAAAAATAAGATACCATCATTTGACGTAATTGAGCGGTTGCCCCTAGAAACTTAAACGTAAGTTGTCGATGGTAAAAATTATTATGACACTGAGTTAAAATATTAGCTCTAAATAACTTTTATTTGCTACACAGTATTCAAACTAGGTGGGTCCCAAATTAAAGCTCGTGACTATGCAGTAAAAGTAAATATTATGTATTGTTCATTTGTAGCTGTAAAATCAATATTACCTGTAAGTTCTGAAATATATTGGGTGTCTCCTTTGACTTCCTGGTTGATTGTCTCATTAGGGGGACAAACAGGAAGTTTTCCATGAAAGCCTGAAAAAGTTATAAATTCACATATATTAATTTATAAATAATATGTATCACTTATTGTAATTTTAATTTTTTTTATTGTACATCTGTCTGTTTGTTACCTAATCAAGTCCAAACAGACAATCCAATCTTACTGAAATTTAACAAAGAGATACTTTATAGCATGAGGATGAACATAGGCTGCTAAATCCTTGGTGTATGTGAACGAAGTCGCATCAGCTAGAATTATTATATAACAACTAGAAGTGCCCCGCGGCTTCGCCCGCGTTAAAAACTTCTTTTATTTACTTAAAACTTTTCTTTTGTAAAAACGATTCTAGCATTAAATCTTCTAATTCTATAAGAATCTTTGTCCTGACATACTGACTGACTCACTGACAGACAACGCACAGCATAAATCGCTGGTCGTAGAGACTTGAAATTTGGAGGGTATATTTGTCTTAGTATGTAGGGGTGTACTAAGAAAGGATTTTTCAAAAATCACGCCTTAATGAAATGAAATTTCTATCCGAAACTTCACACAAGTGCTTCAGTAAAAAAATAAAAAAATACGTGTTTCTGTTTTTTTGAAAATTCACCCCTAAGAGGGTGAAATGGGGTAACAAAGTGTGAAAATCAATATTGTTTCGGATTGCGCTGAAATTTGGCTTGCAGATAGTTATTATGACGTTAGTACCCTCAGAGAAAGGATTTTTCAAAATTCACCCCTGAAGGTGATGAAACTGATGAAATAAAGAACACTAAGAAGATTTGAATAAAGATTTAATGAAACTTTAATATTTTACAATATACGTGTATGTGATTTGGAGCGTTGACCTTACAAGAGAGCGATACAGATCATACAATGTAAAACAGTGTTGCTATAATATATTGAGTAGGTGTTTGCGTTCTATATTCCAACATCCTCCTCTGAATGCAAACCCATTGCTTTCATGTGGTCTTCATGTTTAGGCCTGTGTAGTCCTTTCGTCAGAGAATCGGCCACCATGTATTGAGTGCTCTTGTAGCGAACAGTGACCTGATTGTTTGCGATCCTCTCCCTTACAAAATGGTAGCGTACATCGATATGCTTGCTTCGTGCGTGATAGATGTCGTTACCTGAAATTCTAATGGCACTTTGATTATCACAGAAAATTAAAATTGGCGCACCTGACAAAGACGGCCAAAAATCTTCTTTTAGTTGTTTTAGCCAAATAGATTCTTGAACAGCTGTGGCCAGTGACATAAATTCAGATTCTGTGCTGGATAATGCTATGGTGGGCTGTCTTTTAGAACACCAGCTGATGGCAGCACCCTGAAACAAAAAAATATATCCCGAACAGGATCTTCTGTCTTCGGTGTCTGTTGCCCAGTCCGCATCACAGTAACCAATAATATTGGCACAGTTCTTTTTAAACGTTAGTTTTGTATTCTGTGTGCTTTTCAAATATTTCAGTATTCTCTTCGCAGCAGTCCAGTGTTGCATTGTAGGTTTATTGTTAAATCGATTTAGCTGGTTGACTATGTAACATATGTCGGGCCTGGTTCCTTGTGATAGGTATAACAGACATCCTATGAGTTCTTGATAGGGGATGTTTACCAGTACTTCCTCCTCTTTTTCTGCCTTCTTTAATTGCAGATTTGCCTCGCATGGTGTATACAGAGGGTTGCAGTCACTCATGTGGAACCGATGTAGTATTTTATTTATGTAAAACGTTTGGTCCAGTGATATTTCATTCTTTGAAGTGTTCTGTACCCCGAGCACGAAAAATCATCGAATTCGTATCGTAAAGGTATCGAGTCAACGATACAATAACGTGGTGTTACGATAGGCGGCAGCACGAAGCACACTCTGACAGCTATCGAGAGGTCGATACGATTATGTTAGTAACGTCATCCTAATGTAAGTAGAGACGAGCCGTTGTGAATGAAATGAACGTCTTATTGAATGAATTATTCGTTCAAAAATTAAATTGAACAGTGAACTTTTTATTACTTCTGGCTTAGCTTTCTATTTATCGGAAATTATATTTAAAAAAGTACTTTAACAGAATAAACATCTTCAAATACGGTATGAGTGATATTAAAATGAATTTTATTTGAAAAAGAGAATAATATTTAATACCTTTAAAAATATATATATCAGTTTATGAACGAAAGATATAGCGTCACCAATGACTTGATTCTTTGGAGTTTGGGTTCCGTATTTCGAAAGGAAAACGACGGCTTGAGGCTTCCCCACATCACAGAATACTTAATAATACTACGTACCCACACCTCGTTCATTCTATCAAGCGTTTCTTTGTCTTGTAACATTGTTCATAAGGTTTATAATGTCTTGTCATTTCTGATCGTCTTGGCGCGTCGCGTCGCTGCCTTTTCAATATGCATTGAGCCATAGTGTTCATATAATGAAGAGTGTTGTGGTGAATTAAGAGTTTCATATATTTATTATTACATTGTGTTGTGCGGAACCCTTAGTGGAAACCCGACTCACACTTGGTATATTTTATTTATTTACATGGATGAATGACATAGTGACAGTGTCGAATTTGAAGTTTGATAATCAAATATGGTCGCTGACAACGATGAAACTTGTCAACTTGGAACGAAGGTTTTATTAACTCGAAGGAGGATTAACTATGAGGAAAGATTTTTTATGTTGTTTTTATGTTTTTATTTTCCCTTAATTTCAAGTAAACTTGCAGCAAGAAGATAATATAGAGAACGACGTTGGTAAAGCGGGCGGTATTTGCATTTAATACACGCAAAAAATATGTTTTATGCAGTTAAAAAAAGTTTCGAAACTTTTCTCACCGGAAAATCCTAAGTGAAAAAATATTCGACTATGCTCGATAGCCAGCCTTCGAAATTAACATTACCGTGCGTCAAAATTAAGTTCATGCTCGCATTTTGTTGATAAAATCTCAAGTATCGTTTACGTAACGATACGTTTGCGATACGAATCAAATCAAAATCGTTCGTGCTGCCGAATTTAGTTACTTTTACGCACGATAGGGGCGCTGTACAAATTTCATACATTTTCAAGTCGATGACGATACTTCGATACTTTTTCGCAAGTTTTTCGTGCTCGGGGTACTGGTCAATTCTGAAACCAATGCAGCGTTTTGCTTCACCCAAGTCCTTCATATGAAACTTTTCATTTAGCTTCTTCTTTATCATCAAAGCTGTTTGTTCATTATTGAATAAACATAATATGCCGTCTACATAGACTGTTATGTCATATGTCTTGTTCATTAATTATGCGATGATAAATACACGGGTCTATTTTTGAACGTGACATTCCAATTTCTATTAGAGCAGCGTTCAGCTTTCTGTTCCATTGTCTACTTGCCTGTTTAAGGCCATAAATAGATTTATTAAGTTTACATACTAGGTTGCTTTCTTCAAAATATGGAGGCTGTGTTATGTAAATGTCTTCCTCTATGTCCCCTTGTAGGAAAGCAGTTACGGCATCCATCTGGTGAATTTTCAGATTATGCTTTACAGCTAAACCAATCATATATCTAAGTGAGGAGTATCTTACCACAGGAGCATAAATTTCATGGTAATCTATGCCTTCTTTTTGTTGGTAGCCTTTGACAACAAGTCGTGCCTTGTACCTCATGACATTGCCGTTCTCATCTGATTTAGTTTTGAAAATCCACTTACATGGGATGACCTTCTTGTTATGAGGTAATTCAACCAGCGTCCATGTATTGAAATTACTGAAAATAAGAAAACAATATTATTAAAGAATAGCATCACTTATAAAAAATATATTAGTGCGGTTTCAAAATCTTTTAGACAATCCTTAAGTGAACAGATATATTTGATGGATACCGTACTTGACTACACTACACGGAGAATGGAGTATTTGTATAATGACGTATGAAGGACTACATGCACGAGCACAACCGCCATGTAAGTCTCTCACAACTGAACTGAACTGCCTGCGTCCAGTGCGCCCTGCTGGCTGACTAAATCAGTCTCCGCTGCGGGTTGCAAGAGCGCGCTGTCTCGCTCGCACTATGATATATAAACGGTCCCGCAACTAAATCAGTGTAAGTAGTCATTCGGACCTATTTATACAAACAATAGACCTATATAATAATTATATAACTTAAATTAATACTGCCCAACCGATACTAACATGTTAATTATGCGAAATTCGTTCTATACTAGGAATACACAATTGTCTTCGTTATTTCACACATATATTTAAATAACATTTTACATCCAAACTACAAAATTTCGAAGGCGCATAATTTTTTCAATAAAACTTATATAGACATTTACAGTAAACTACGTTGCGCAGTAATATTTGAAGACATGAAATAACAAAAGAGTTAAAAACTTACCCAGTATTATAAACAATATGTGTCACTCACTCACTTTTGATTGTCTTTGCGTCCATAATATTGCGAGACAAAGTTAGGTAGTATATTACAAAGTAATTTTATTATAACATTTCTACCGTGGTATTAGAGATGTTTTTGCAATGAAGTAGGGTTTATTTGAGTTCTAACTGTGAACACTTAAAAAGCTCAAACCATTCCTTTACTACATTCTGATGCTAGTCTAATGCTTTTGTAATGCAATTAACATCTTCATTGTCCATAATATTGCTATTATAATGCTTCTGTAATGCGACTGGCAACTTCATGCAACTTCATTAACCGTAATAATGCTTTTTTAATGCCATTGATATCTTCCTTGACCACTATAATGCTAATATACTGCGCCTGTAATGCCATTAACCAACTATTGTGAACCTATATAGGATCTAAAGCCGTATAATTTGTGCCCAAATAAGCATTACAGTAGCCGTATAAACGTTTGTAAAGCTACTATAGAACTACTCAAAATGCGAAAACGATACAGAAATGCTGCAAGTCGGCCCTTATACTGCTTTGATGTGTTACTTGGGCAGCTAACTATTATAACAAGCTGCATGCAACAGCCCGAAACACCGTAAAGAGAACGATAGGAAGATTAAAAGCAAGATTTAGGTGCTTATTGGTGCACAGTGTGCTATATTACGAACCCGACATAGTTGCAAAAATTGTTGTAGCATGTTGTGTTCTACACAATATCTGCAACCGTGCCGAGCTGCCGGCGCCCGCGCTGCGAAATTCCGACATACAGAACGAGACACGCTTTCACGGGACTACACGTCAACGTTCACCCAGACGATGAACATGTGTCTAGTGATGCTGCTCTAGGGCAATATTGTAGACAAGATTTGATTAATGGTTTATGGCGTGCAAGAAATGTACATTAATTAATCTGCTGGCTGGTCATCTGCCGCAGGACTGTTTGTGTCTACCATTAGGGTAGAATTATCCTAGAGAGGAGACCGCGAATCGGCAAACGTAGCGTAGGACGTCCTGTGACCAGGTGGAGTGACGATATACACTAAGCGGTGTGCAGTGGCAAAAGAGCCGAAGATCGGGCTCAGTGGCGTATCTAAGAAGAGGCCTACGTCCAGCAGTGGACGGACACCGGTTGAATTATGATGATGATTAAGAAATGTACATAATGTCGTATAGAAATAAATTCAATTTAATTATAAGATTGTTTTATTTTAAGGGTTCCGAACCCAAAGGGTACCAAAACCAACGGAACCCTATTACTGAGACTTTATTGTCTGTCTGTACCTCACAGGGCTGTATTCCTTAACCATAATAGGTAGAAACTTGAAATTTTCACGAATTTTGTATTACTATGGGGGATTAAACAACAAATACTAATAAGGTCGTTTAAAAGACTAAAAGAACCGACTTCAAATGCTGCGCTATTATTTTTCAGTACCAAGTTTGAGGTGTTTATATCCATCTCCATATTAGGGTTTGGGAATTCCCGACAATTTCAAAGTCCCGGGACACGAGACAACCTACAGTCAAAGTCCCGGGAATTCCCGGGACTTCGAGACTTTTAATTTTTTTTATTATGACTGTATCTGTATCTGTAAAACTAATAATAATAATTCAAATAAACTTTATATGTTTATTCGGTGAGTGAGTATCACTTTTTTATCTTTTTTTATAAGAAAACATTAAATACTACACGATAGTAGAGGACTCATACTGAGTTTATATGAAAAAAAAAAACAAAAACGCAATTCGCGAGTTTTAACACGACCAAATTAAAAGAATAAGGTGTTCTTTGAAAAAATCATATATAAACATGACCTATTAAACTTACATTAAATGTATGGGCGTCGTAGATTATACAAAAGCGCCGTTGCAAAAGAAACACCCTCGGAACAATGAATTAGTCAAAACCGAGGAAACACCAAACCACACTCACATCATAAATGAAATTGACGGCTGACTGCCTGACTCAACTGACACAGACACAATCATAATCCAAACGTGACAGAACAACCAAGATTGCGGTATGATGGCGGCGCGGCAAACGCATTTATTGTGTTTTGTCCTCAGTAGTTACGTAGTAGACCAAGTAATTCTTCATTAAACTAACAGATGACGCTAGGCTCCTTCAATTATTTGAAAATAAAAATGATTACAAACAAATTTCGACAGTCTTGTCTCGGTTTGAGTCTCGACTCAAAAGTCCCGGGACTCGAGACAGCTAAAATCATGAAAATTCCCGGGACTTCGAGACACGAGACGTCCCGGGACCCAAACCCTACTCCATATCTCTCGAGATATTTATCAGATCTCAATGAAATTACTATGGTACCACCCTTGGAATATCTCCTTTTCAACAAAAAATAATCGTCAAAATCGGTTAATAAACGACGAAGTTATCCGCGAAGAAACATACCTCCTCCTTTTTTTAAGTCGGTTAAAAACAAAAAAATTAAAAGTTAAAAATATTTTTTAAAACAAGCTTTTATCAGGGACAAGTGGGACCCGCAAAATACTTACCTGATTATTTTTAACATTTTAGTTCCTTGTCCCTGATAAAAGCTTGTTTAAAAAAATATTTTTTTCTTTTAATTTATTTTTACCCTTTTGTAGGTAAGGTAACCTGAGTATTAGAGCGAGAGCGAATGAGAGTAGGCGTGATGTTTTAAAATATTCTACGGATATTATGATGTGATTATTGGTATACTGCTCTTCAAGGCAAATCAATCGAGCCCAAACTCGGTGGGGTTATGTTGTTTTATCACAGTGATGCCGTTTCCACCTTCACGCTTCATTATCAGACCGTGGATCTAGGTGTAAAAGTCCTCCTCAAGACAAATCAATCGAGCCCAGACTCGGTGGGGTTATGTTGTTTTATCACAGAGATGCCGTGGCCACCTTCCGTCTCCATCATCAGACCAGCTCCATGGTGCCATATTATTGTATTGTCACCGAAAATACATAAGTTAACCAAATTTGAGTCAAATCGGACATCGGGAAGTGGGTCTAATTTAGCTTCCAAGATTCCACCAGAACATACATACGTTGCAAGCTAATTAAAAGCTTGTAAAATAAAAGAGGGTTCCTCATACAAGAAACGTGTTCTTTCAGCGTTATATGCTCGGTCTTACAAACCGTAAAGATTTGAAATTTGCTCATAGTGTAAAACAACGGTTGCTATAACATAAAATCCTTATCCTTACTTATATCGGTATTATAAATGCGAAAGTAACTCTGTCGGTTTGTCTGTCTGTCTGTATCGCTTTCACGCCTAAACTACTGAACCGATTTAAATTAAATTTGGTACACAGTCTAGAGCCTGAGAAAGGACATAGGCATACATACTTTTATAGACATACTTTTATATATGAACATACTATATAAAATATTGATAATATACTAATAATATACTATATAAAAAAATATTATATATAGACATACTTTTTAATGCGAAACAAGGGTTCTAAGGGGTTGAAAGAGGGGATGAAATGTTGTATGGAATTATCATCATTTTTAGAGTTAGAAGCTTGAAACTTATTATTCAAAATAAATATGACATTCAAAGTTTGTAAAAGTTTTACCTTCAAGGGTGTAAAATATCAAAAGGGAATAGGGGATGCAAGTTTGTAAGAAAATATGTAAGGTGTTTGCGACAACAGACAAAATATTATAGCTATCCTGATGTTACATTTACGGAGTCAATACAAAATGTGAAAGTAAAGTTAACTTGAGGCAGAGGGGGGGGGGGGGGGGGGCACGGTACGGCGCGGTGTAGGTGGGAAAATATACCTATGTGTGCTTATCTGAACAGCTAGTAGAAAATAATTTAAGATCGTTTACAAGCAAAAACTTCACATGCCACGCTAGTCCTTTTCAGTACTAAGTTTGAGATGTTTATCTCCATATCTCTTGAGATACTTATTAGATCTCGATAAAATTACAATGGGACCAAACGGGAAGCATACTCTCTTAAACAAAAAAAGATTTTTTCAAATCGGTTAAGAATTGACGAAGTTCTGAGGCTACAAACAAAAATACAGACGAATTGAGATCCTCCTCCTTTTTGTGAAGTCGGTTAAAAACATTTAAAAATGAAAGGGGAGCCCCCCTAGCAAAATATACAAAAAGTTATTTATCCGGCAAATTTTGAGCAATTGGAACTCTATGTGTGCGTGTCCAACTCGCACTTGGCCAGTTTATTCTTTTCTAATAGTTTCAAATATTAATTTAAGTCCATCAGCGATGGCAGTCAGAGCCTTCGTAGTCGCCTGATCTCTTTCCATCTGACGTGTCAGCAACATTTCTATCGCTTGAAAGTGGTGGCGACCATTCTCAATGCGGTGTTCTTCCAATGTCGCTAGCCTATCAGTTGCTTGATCTCTTTCCACCTGACGCGTCAGCAACATTTCTATCGCTTGAAAGTGGCGGCGACCATTCTCAATGCGGTGTTCTTCCAATGTCAATAGCCTATCAGCTGCTTGATCTCTTTCTACCTGACGCATCAGTAACATTTCTGTCGCTTGAAAGTGGCGGCGACCATTCTCAATGCAGTGTCCTTCTAATGTCGATAACCTATCAGTTGCCTGATCTCTTTCCACCTGACGCGTCAGAAACACTTCTATCGCTTGACAGTGGCGGCGATCAATCTCAATGCGTTTTTCTTTCAACGCCAAAAACCTATCAGATATGGTAACGAAATGAGATTGTCTTTGGGACTGAGGAGCCTTCTACGTCGGTGAAGTCGACCCGGAGATGCTGAAACAAATACATAATACCAAAATTATTAATTTAATATAATTATCGATGTTGCAACTTTAAGACCTATGTGTCACTTTTGGCAAAAACTCTATATCTAACTATTATTATCATAGTTGGTTTCATCCTCTATACTCGCACATTAGCATAACAACGAAGCATTTTCTAAAAACATACTCAACTCCAACAAACAAATAAAATGAACAACGTAATTTGGTCGGGTTTACATGACATCGGGTGAGAGCCAATGGGTGCACTAGAAACTGGCTCCATACATTGCTGGATCCAGTTTAATCGCATACGCAGGAAAAAGATAAAAAAATGTTGTTCATCTCACTACTAGTTATTGTATAGTTTATCCTTCTCATATTATTATTACTCTCTCTCTATCTCTCTCTCTCTCTCACACACACACACACACACATGCACCAGCGCTCAGACCACATGTAACGTACAATAAGAAAGAGGCTATGTCCTGCGACACAGGATTACTCCTAGTGCAGGATTTATGGCTCCTTAATATTACGTATAATTGGAGTTAACTAAATTGTATTAATACATTAGAATTTAGATGAACAATACCTTAGACCTACAATCATAAGTACTTTAATTGTAAGCCTATGTATCTTCATCTTAAAAAAATAAAATAAAAAACATTACTCACACTTTATATGTACATGCATCTCCACCCCATGCCAAGTTACAGATATTTAGTACTAACAGTCCCTAGTTACAGATATTTAGTACTAACAGTCCCTGAGGTAAGCCACTGACAGACTATAAGTATTTTACATGTATTTATGTTTATATTATTTATGTTTATGTATCATTATGTATATTGTTTATGTTATTGTTTACCCTATTTACTTATTTACCCTAAAAAGCAATATCATACGAATGTAATTACCCATCCTTTTAAAGTTGGTTAATATAGATGTCATCTTGTTTCCTTTCTATGCATTGGAATGTACAATGATAAATTATATCATTACTTGTATGAGGTACTCGTGGACAAGATAGATTCAGTCGACGGCGAGCTGGATAAGTCCCTGACCCTGATGGCGTTGCAGGCTAGACTGGGCTTGTCACTATACTCGGTGGTGTTAGAGTAGGAGTCTGAGACACTTCCCGAGGGCTAAGATTCACCTAAAATCATATACAAGTGTTATTATTATAAGGAACTAGACATTTTATATAGCTTAAAAATGAAAAATAATATACACACCATGCGCACAACACTTTGTCTTGAGGATGTATATGATGTTCCGGGAACACAATCATAATTGGTTTCAAGTTATGGACTCTGAAATTAATATTATATGCAAATTTTTAGGGTTCCTCTAAAGGAAAAAATTAACTGGCCAAGTGCAAGTCGGACTCGCACTCGTAGGGTTCCGTAACACAGTAGAGTATTCTATAACAATGATTTTTCGCAACTAAAAAATTAACTTAAACTTAGTGTTTTTCATAGTGTTTGTATGAAAAACAAAGTTTTATATGCGGTCGCTATATCTCAAAAAACTGCTGACTGTATCTCGTTCAAACCAATTTTCGTTAAAAGTTTTTATTGAGATCTACAGAATATATTTTTTCTAGATTTTTCACTCCCTTACTTTAAAAGTTAGAGGGGGAGGGGACACATATTACTACTTTAGACGCGTCTATTTTCGAAATGATTGACTTTGAGAAAAAAATATTTGAAAACTTAATGTCATTTTACAAACAGACAGACATTACGAATCTATAAGGGTTCCGTTTTTTGCCATTTGGCTACGGAACCCTAAAATGGAACCCTTATAGGATCTTGACCCAAGTATTTGATATAAGTTTCAACTTGATACCTCTATGGGTTCCTGAGATAAAAGATCTTGACAGAAATGCAGACAGACAACAAAGTGATCCTGCAAGGGTTCTTTTTTCCTTTTAAGGTACGGAGCCCTATATAGGTGAATTTACCATTACAAACAATTAAAAAGAAAAAAAAAAAAAACTTATTATTTGTTGTTGGTGCAATACATTTTCTATGGATCGAACTACAAAGTTAAGTTTGTCCTTTAACACGGACGTACCACCCATTGGACACCTATTGTTGTATCACCCCCGCGCGAAACACATAGGCGCAATGGGGTATTTAAAATATCATCCTTGAGCGGCCACTTCAGTTCGGACCAAATACCAGACCCGTACACACGCACAATTTTAATCGTTCAAAAAACGAAAAAGCCGTTAAATATTCCGAATTGCGCTATAAAGTGGTGTGGGAAATCCAGTAAATCATCAAATTTTACAAAGTACAACGTTTATTTTCACCGCTAAGTAAAATTCTATTCATTATTAACAATTTGTAAATAAAAATCATAGTTCAACATATACTGGTCATCAGATGCCCCGTGTATCAGTCTATCCCTTTCCTACAACGGCATCTTTATATCGTTCGTACTCGCTCCGCCCTTGTAAGCTGCGGTACTTGTGCACTTTTAGTGATGTTTTTTTGTTGTTTTGTGAAAGTTATCGACAATGATTACTGATAGATAATGAAAATGCTCTATTCAACTATGTTACATGTATATATATATATATATGTTGTTAATCCAAATTATCCTACTGATGTACTTAATAAACGCGAAAGCTGGAATGTTTGTTTGTTTTGCTATTCAATCACGCCAGATAAGTAGGTACATAAATAAAGGTCAAGTAGATAAATAAATTATAAGTTACTTGATGCGTGTAAATTACCAATTTAGTGGTAAGTAACAAGTTAGAATTTAGTGTGTAAGCAAGCAAACGAACATTTTTAGGGTTCCGTACCTCAAAAGGAAAAAAGGAACCCTTATAAGATCACTTTGTTGTCCGTCTGTCTGTCTATCTGTCCTTCCGTCTGTCAAGACCCCTATTCCTCAGGAACGCGTAAAGCTATCAAGTTTAAAACTTATATCAAATACTCGGGTCTATGATCTCTTATGGCTGTGAAAAAATTAAACTTGTAAGTCAACGCGATCAAAATATATGACCATTTATGTTGCATGTATTTGCAAATTTTGCGATTTCACAAGGGAATCAAAACCTATAGGGTACTTCACTTTGACCTAGAATCATGAAATTTGGCAAATCCAGTAACCAGCTATATTTCATATGACTGATGAAATTATCGATAATGACGAGGGGGTGTCACGTTATCCCAGCACTAAGCATGATTTATTGCTATGAGTCAAATTGAAGTTGTCCAATCACAGCGCTGTATTACCTATAACCCCTCGCAAAATTTTTCGCTCGCGAATTAGTTCATAGTTTTTCTCATGCGGAGTCCACTGGGTAGTACGTCCGTGTCCTTTAACCTAGTTTGACAAATTTGTACGGAAGCCTCGGTTCCCGAGTCTGACTCGCACTTGGCCGATTTTTGTAAATATATACAATTAAAAAGTGTTAAACCTTATAATAATTCAATATAATAACATACATGTACCTGTGTTGTTTGAGGAACTTTAACATCGTTATACATGTTTATCATCTCATTTGTTGCATGTTCCTAAAAAAAAAACGACATCTAAGATTATTTATGTTATATGCACATTATGTTTATTATAAGTAATTCAGAAGTTAAGAGGGAACAGATGAACATACATACACACATACCGGTCAAAAACATAACGCTCCCATTTGCTTCACCGTAGTCGGGTAAAAAGATAAGAAACATTTACATTGAATCACATTGCACTTTAACATTTTTTTTTATTATAAATGAATTACTCAAATACTAATTTTCATTGCTTTATATATTCAAAAACAAAGAACGTTAATACAAAGGTTTTTACCCCATTTAACTCTCTTTGGGTGGAATTTCCAAAAATCCGTTTTTCCTATCCTACGTACCTACTAAGACAAAATGTACCCTCCAAATTTAAAGTCTTGAGTTGCTAAACGACCAGCGGTTGAGGCTGTGTGTTGTCTCAAAGTCAGTCAGTCAGGACAATGATTCTTATAGGATTAGTAAAAGGCGTTCGGGTTCTGCCTGAAGTATACCCTGGCAGGGATTCACTACTAAAACACTTTTTCTTTCTTGAGGCTTCTTTATTTTCTTGTTCCTTTTCCTAAGGCTGCTTGAAGTGAACTGAACTACTGAACGATTTTACAGTCTTGGTGACCGCTTGCACCTTTCTGGTGCAGGGAGAGGGGGTCAGGGCGTTGCCCTCTTCCCCTGGCTTCTTCTTTGCCCATTGCAATGGGCGCGGCTATTGTGTACGGTTTTTAAAACCTTGGAGTTCAGGAGGGTTACCCGCGGTGACCACTAGTTGCCGGCGCGATCAAGCCGCGCCAGGTTGATCCCCGTTCGGGGAAGCCCAGCGGACCGATCAGCAGCCACGGCAGCGGCCTCCGGCGGGTCCCTCCTTACTTCTTCGGCGTCACTAACGTTATTGTATTTGTCTGCGTCTTCGTCTGCGGTGTCTTTGCTTTCTTCTAAAAGTTCTCTTAGATGAGGTTCCATGGAGGCTGCTGTCCTTCCTGTCTGCTCTGGCGGTCTCGCATGTAGCGGGGCAATCCCGCGGATATGGTCGTAGGGGGATCTGTCTGCTCGTGCGAACATTTTCTTTGAAAGGCTTCGGATGAACTCATGTAAGTTTTCTTGCTTGATGTCGCGCCTTATAGTGTCGTTCCTCACGTAACGTAGCACCGCCACTATCCTCCTGAGGGTGAGGTTTTCTTGCGCTTGGAGTCGACTTCTGTTTCGCCCGCTCAGGAGGGGGTATCAGGCGGGGGCGGCATATTTTATTTTATTTATTTTTATTTTATTTTCTTTATTACAAAATCCACAGATCTTATAAAACATAGATTGGCTTATATACTATTACTTACATCTAATAACGGATTTACTTTATATAATTTATTTCAAATAGAGAGCAGAGGTATTATATATAAATACATGTATATTTATATAAATTTACTATGTTTATGCGTGTGTGTGTGTGTGTGTGTGTGTGTGTGTGTGTGTGTGTGTGTGTGTGTGTGTGTGTATGTGAGCCGTGTTCTCACATATGTTTTGTAGACCATTATCTTCGTTCTTGTCGGTAATCTAGAAGACCAGACGGCGGCTAGGCGAGCACGTGCTCCTTTTGTTTTGGATATGACGTAATCCGTGTATTTACCAAAGGTGAGGTGTCTATCGATTTCTACTCCCAGGTAGCGGACGCTTGTATTCCAGTTGATGACACATCCCATTAGTGTCGGGTTTCTCGGCTGGTTCTTCATTCCGATGCATATCGCCTGGGTCTTCGCTACATTTACCGAGAGTCTCCATCGTTGTAGCCAGTCCGGCAGGGCATCTAATGTTGTCTGGATCTTCTTTACAGGGTGGTTCGGGTTCTTTGATGCGACGTAGAAAGCTGCATCGTCCGCGTATAGTGCGAGCTGTGCCTGCCCGACGACTGGGATGTCGTCGGTGTACCAGGCGTAGCATGACGGAGAGATGCAGCTTCCTTGAGGTACGCCAGCTCGTACCAGCTTCTCTTCTGAGAATTCATTTTCTACCGCCACTTTTATGCGTCGTTCTTTGAGAAAACTTCGTATTATTTCTACTATGTTCCTTGGGGCTTCTGTTTTCGCTATCTTGTAGAGAAGGCCTTCGTGCCAGACGCGATCGAAGGCCTTCTCCATGTCCAGCATAATTGCCACGACTGTCTCTTTGTGGTTGTAGTGTTGGGTCATCTCATTTACCATTTTCGTTATCTGTAGCGTGGTTGAGTGATGCGCCCGAAACCCGAACTGCTCTTTCCATGGTTCTATGTGAGTTTGTAATAGCGGCAGTAGAATTCTCTCGAATAATTTCGAGAGAGAGCTAAGTAGCGTTATCGGTCGGTAGGACTCAGGTTTTCTTGCGTCTTTTCCGGGTTTCGGGAGCATAATCACCTTTCCTATCTTCCAATCTGTGGGGAAGTGGCCTGTTCTAATGATACCATTAAAGATTCTGGTCAGAGCTGCTACAGTTTTGTGGGGAAAGCGTCGAATGGCTTCGTTAGTAATTTCGTCCAGACCTGGTGCTTTCCTTCTGGGCAGGGTTTGGATTTGCCTTTGTACCCTGCCCGGGGTGATAAAGATGTCACTGGCTTCATTTTCTTCGTTTGTTGTGGTGTCTGAATTGAAGTATTCTTCCAGGAATTTTTCCACGGTTTTTACGTGTTCAGTGTCCGAGGTCTCATTTGGGGTAAATTGGGCTTCTAGTGCATTAGCGAAGATGTTTGATCTCTCTGCTGCAGTGAATTTGAGATTTCCGTCGCTGTCAAGTAGGGGCTGGATTGGTTGTTTTATGTTCGACATCTGTTTACAGAGTTTATGTACAGATGGGATGTGGTCCATGATTCCTTCTATGTGCCTTTCCCATGCTTCTGTCGCATAGTCGTCCAGTGCTGACTTCACTTTTTCCACTAAATTATTTAGGTCTCTTCTTACTGTGGGGCATCTAGTCTCTTGCCATAGCTTCCGAGTTTCTCTTTTCTTATTAATTAAGTCCCTTATCCAGGTGGGCAGAGGGTTAAGTTTCTGGCCGGACTTGGAGGTGCGTGATGCTTTCAGTTTAGCGTCCCGGATAGCTGCTGTGAGTTCTCTCGCGGCTGTGTCGACGTCACTTGCCGTTTGTATCGGTCGGGTCGGTGTATGTTCATCGAGCTCGTTTCGGAATATCTCCCAATTGGTCAAGTTCCTCTTGAGTAGCGGTGCGACTGTACTGGGTGCCTCTCTGAGCGTTATAACCACCGGTCGGTGGTCCGATGGTAGGTCTGTTAGCACGTTTAGAGTGGGTGCTGTCTTCAGGTTTTTATGGACTGCAATGTCTAAGACTTCCCCGCTGCCATCAGGAGAGTAGCGCGTCCACGTTGTGGGGCCCGCGACTTCATACTGATGGTCCACCGAGTCCTGGTATAGCGTTCTGCCATTTATGCATACCCTGCTGGAGTTCCAATGAGTGTGCTTACAATTCAGGTCGCCGGCTATAATGGTCGGCGTCGTCGTGTTGAGCATCATTCTAATTTCTCTCGGGTCGAGATGATTCCCAACAAGCAAAGTAATCCTATAAAGAAATATTGTAAGTCTGTCACTACTAATAACGATCTTATAAAGGCATTGCGGTAGACTCTTTAACTTATAATTGCATTTGCCAAGCCTTAACATACTCAAGTGTAGGGATAAGCTCGACGAAATAAAAAAATGAAGAGCACTTGGTTTACTTCGTTTATTTGTAGGCTGCACTCATAAGATTCTTGAAATACTTAATTACACTCGTCCTAATCGTAAAGTAATAGTCGTAATCACATGTCCACCGCACATGTCGTTCTCCGCGTAGCGTCTCCTTCGTACTCCTCTTTCGTCTCTCTCTCTCATACCTCTCACTCGCACCTTTCACGTTCCTTTCCACTCATCTTACATACGTTTCGTTGCACGTCCTACATTCGGCCTTCCTGCATTCAATCTGTCCTCAGATATTCCACTCGTTACAATCACTCATCTAACCATTCATCGCTTTACAATTTCAACTGTATGATTATAACTACACTTACTTCTAATTACAAATCAAACATTGTTACATTTTACACCAATTTTTTTAAGAAAAATAAACAGCTCACATACTAAATAATAATCATACTTACTTCAATAAGTCTTATAGAACAGAATCCTTATCAGATACAAAACTTACATTTGTCTAACCTTTTAGTATAATTACATAGCGGAGGATAACAAATATCATCATGATCTTTTACAACTTAGTGTCTTTACATAACATGTAATGAAAACATAATTAAAGCGTGCAGGTAAGTTAATATATAGTCTAGGAACAATCATTGTAACTTATATATTGTGGTCTGATATCATACAACTTCTAATTTTTAAATAAAAACCTTTTACATGGCATTTATGGTCTCGTTATGGTTTTACATAGTACACATTTTACACAACCAATAAAAAAAACTGTAGTACATAGAATATAGGTGCCATAATACTTACAACTTTAACATAACTTAGCTTATTCAGTACCTTCAACTGAAAAATCCTAGTGCCCCTTACAATCTTAAACATAGCTAGGTACATACAAAATAAACAAAATGATCCTTTATGAGAGCATTTATACAATCACCATACACACACATAAATCATACTTTATATAAACTACTTACTTGACATCAGTCCTGATAACTATCAGGCCATTTCTTCATGTGATCTGCTGAAGTAGATGTCTTGATTGGACCTTCTGTTAGTGAATCTACTTTCTCTACATCATATCTATCCAGTCTCTTCACCTTAGTAACTCGATAGGGTCCCATATATTTAGGTTTAATTTTCATTCTTGTTCCAAACTGAGTCCGTTTAATAGCAACTATCTCTCCTTCCTGATATTTTCTGCTATCCTTTCTATGTTTGTCATAGTTTCTCTTATTTTCCTGCTGTATCTCCAGTATTTGCTGTTTAGCTTTTTTCCTCAGTTCTTCTCTATTTTCCATGTATTGGTTCCGTTCTTCTTGTTGTAATAGTTCATAAATTTCCAAATCTTCTTGTTTTTTCATTTTCTTTCCTATTAGCATCTCAAAAGGGGTAGTGTTTACACTCCTTTGGTAGGTGCTATTAATTGCTTTCTGCACTCTTCCCACATGGCGATACCATAATCCTGGTTTCTCGATACAAAGCTTGGTAAGTATGGATAAAATAGTTCTGTGAATTCTTTCCACTTGACCATTTCCTCTAGGCACTCCGGTGGTAATGTGACATAAATCTATTCCTTCTTCCTTGCAGTACTGTTGGAATTCATTGCTCGTGAACGCAGTACCTCGATCAGTAATAAATCTTTCCGGATTTCCAAATGTTTGTTGTAATATTTCCAGTTTGTTTAGCACTTCTCTTGACGTCGTGCTTTTGCATGGAAACAGCCATACAAATTTTGTGAAAGCGTCGACAACAGTTAAAATGTGGTTATATTGTTTGTGAGTCTCCGTCATTGGTCCAACATGGTCTAAGTGCAACGTATTTAGAGGCGTATCGCCTTTCTCAATCGGGTGGAGAAATCCTTCCTGTCTTCCTTCTTTCCTGTTCGCCAGTAGACATGGTATACATGCAGCAATATAGTATTCAACTTTTTTGCCAACCTGTCCAATGTAATAATCCTTGTCAATTATATCTGTTGTTTTTTTCTTTGAAAAATGACCAGTGCTGTGTGCCCTCTTAATAATTTCGTTTTCCATCGTGCTCGGTATGACTAGTTGATGTACTTCTCCTTTGTACAGTAGACCTTGATGTAAACTGTAGTCTTTATATGATAATCCTTTTTCCAAAATATTAATTATTGCGTTGAGACCCTCATCACTTCTTTGTGCTTGTTTTACATCTTGATGCAAGCGCGATGTAATCGTTGCAACATAGGGATTTCGGCTCAATGCATCGACGTGTCTCATTGCAGTACCTTCACGGTGTTCTACTATAAAATCATAGTCTTGTAACAATATTATCCATCTGGCAACTCGGGTAGATGAACTTAAGTCTTTCTTGTTGAGGGTCATTTGGAAAGCTTTGCAATCTGTAACAATCTTGAAAAATTTTCCAAACAGATAGTGTCTATATTTCTTCACTCCTTCAATAATAGCGAGTGCTTCCAGTTCATAACTTGTGTACTTTGCCTGTGCGTCAGTCGTTCTTCGGCTCATATAATGAACTGGGTGTAAATCTCCTTTGTCGCTTCGTTGCATTAATATAGCTGAGTATGCAATACAGGATGCGTCTGTATGAAGCTCAGTCTCCGCTCTTGGATCATAGATCTTCAACACTGGTTTTGAAACTAACTTCATTTTTAATTCATTAAAGACAATTCTGTGTTCTTCATTAAAATCAAACTTATTATCCTTCTTTAACATGTCAGTCAGAGGTCGTGCTATCTGCGCATAGCTTGGTATAAATTTTCTAAAATAGGAACAAAGTCCTAGGAAGCTGTGCAACTGCTTCAAGCTCTGAGGTTCTGGGAATTTCATAACAGCATCAGTCTTTCCTGGTGAGGGTAATACTGCTCCTCCTTCAATCACATGTCCAAGGTATTCAACCTGTCTGGTTAGCAGCTGTGACTTGCTCCAATTGATTTGCAGTCCGTACTCTGAGGCTACTTCCAGAACTTCCTTTAAGCGCTTTAATGCCTGATACTCGTCTCCTGCTGGAATTAATATATCATCAATGAAAATCAGAACGACCCCTCTGGCAATCAACTCTCTGAATATAACTGTGATAAATCTCGTAAAAACTTTAGGGCAAGTAGCCAAACCAAATGGCGCACGTAGAAACTCATACTGCCCCGTCATCGTTACAAAAGCAGTATATTTAATCGAGTCTTCATGGACACGCAAATGAAAATACCCATTTTTCAAATCTAGCGCACTGAATACTCTAGCTGAGGTCAACTTATCAATGAGATCATCAATTATTGGAAGTGGATATTCATCTTTAATCATTTTACTATTCAATTTACGGTAATCGACACAAACTCTAAGGTTACCATCCTTTTTTTTTACCAACACTAATGGACTAGCATATTCTGAGTAGCTTACCTGTATGATTCCATCATTTAACCACTCCAGGATCTGCTGGTCCACATCCTCTTGTTCCTTGATTGAGATGCGTCGTGGTCGCTGGGACACTGGTATATCATCTTTGAGAACAATCTTTAGTTCTATTGGAGCTTCTTTAGTTGGTTGCGGTGTGTAACTTGTGACCAATCTTAAGATTTCTTCCTTCACAGACGGATTACTTACGTGACCTAAACAATCAACACGACAAGAAAAACATGTAACATCATTCAACCATTCATAGCTGGGATTCATCAAATCGTTTTTCGGCAACAACCACACACAGTAATCTTTCATTAGCAATGTAACCTTAC
This sequence comes from Cabera pusaria, assembly GCA_954871355.1. Lineage (NCBI taxonomy): Eukaryota > Metazoa > Arthropoda > Insecta > Lepidoptera > Geometridae > Cabera > Cabera pusaria. Next base: position 16,484,030 of record OX940905.1, read on the forward strand.
GTAAAAAATCAGTACCGAGAATCATTTGAAAAGGCACAGAATCGTTTGGCATTATATAAAATGTTACGGCACTATATAAATTCGAGTCGATCATTACATCTATCGTGACAAGACCACAGGATTTTACTCGTGAACCACCTAATCCAGTCATAATAATGTTGTTGTGATAGTCACAATATGGCTTACCAATAGTCTCGTAGCATTCCTTTGATATTAGGTTAACATCACAACCCGAATCAACTAAACATTTAATGCGTTTTCCATTTATATATACCATTTTTAATGGTTTATTGCTACTCGAAATTTCGTTCGTGTTCTGCAGATGGCAGACGTCATAATTACTCCCTCCATTAATGTCACTTACGAATGCAGGTGTACCAACATCGTAACACTTAATACTTTCGCCTACATTCACTCCGGTTGTCCCTATGAAAATATCACCGTGAACATCGTTCCCGTCGTTCGCGCTGCTGGTGGTGCCCTCTTGCAACATATTGAAGAACGCTTGCTTTGACATCTGATTGGTCGGCCGTTGCGGTTCAGTAGTGCCATGTTCCGAAATTTGTTTGACACAACCGATGGCACCCGAAGTTTGCCGAATACCCGTCGACGACGTCAATGGCCTCGCACACGTAGGCGCGGGAATGGACGACATTTTTGAACTCGTGTGACTCATCTTGTTTTTCAATGGGCAACTTGCTGAGATGTGCCCGAAGCCGTCACAGTTGAAACACTTTTTTCCTTGTGCTCGGTGAGGACATTTCTCCGACGTATGATTTCTTTCTCCGCAGTTATAGCATCGCACACTCGTTAGGTTTTTCTTCATAAAATTATCACCACTTATCTTTCCACCAGGTGACTTATGATCACGACGTACATTTTTAATCGAGTTTTGTCTGAATAACTCGTACAATTTCAGCTTCTCTTTTAGCTCCACATAAGTCGATACCCCGTAAAGCATGAATTTATTGACTTCTTCATCAATAATGCCTTCTATTATGTACTTGATAGCGACATAATCCGGCATGCGTCCCCGTTTACCCATCTCCTTCATTGTTAGCATGTAGTCAATGCACGATTCATTGTTTCTTTTGCGCCTTGCGCTCATCATTTCGTGCATACTCTTGCTGTCAATAGCATCGGGAAATTCCTTGCTGATAGCGCCTTTCAGTTCATCCCATGACTTGTATGTCCTCTCGGCGCGTAACCACAGTGCCGCTGTACCTATCAGTGAACGGCGAGCCACTAGTAAAATTTGAGTTGGCGTCCAGTGAAAAATTTCGGCGTTTTCTTCAATGTCGCGCATCCACATAGATACGGGATAAGTTTCGTCTTGTGCACTGTATTTTCTTATCAGTTGTTCGGATAAATGCAGCATGTCACTGCCGCTGCCGCCATGACCTTTAGATGCCGCCATCATGGCTGCCTCGTGTAAATCGTCGCCTTGTTCTTTTTCCATCGTCGTCGTTCGTTGTAATCCGAAAAAATGTACCCGTCGTCGTCGTTGAGTTAGCACAATTTCTTCTTCTATTGAAATAGAACTTCGCGTCGAATAGCGTTTTGCTGAATGCGGCTGCGCGTGCGTCGTGAGTCGTGACCTCGTGGTTCCGTGTGCTTTCAGTCTTCTTTTTCGCAGCAATCCCGGACGAGCCCCCAAGTTTGTAGGGATAAGCTCGACGAAATAAAAAAATGAAGAGCACTTGGTTTACTTCGTTTATTTGTAGGCTGCACTCATAAGATTCTTGAAATACTTAATTACACTCGTCCTAATCGTAAAGTAATAGTCGTAATCACATGTCCACCGCACATGTCGTTCTCCGCGTAGCGTCTCCTTCGTACTCCTCTTTCGTCTCTCTCTCTCATACCTCTCACTCGCACCTTTCACGTTCCTTTCCACTCATCTTACATACGTTTCGTTGCACGTCCTACATTAGTTTTTATATGTTGGTCTTGTAGTTCGCTGCAAGACTGACCTATAAAACATTTATAGGACACTTTTACTAGTAATAGCATTTCACAAGCGTAGATATCCTCAAGATCATTTGCGTTTATATCCCAGTCTTATAGTAAGCTACAAGATTGTCTTATAGTACACTTTTAAGAATAAGTCTCCTATAATTGTTTGGAATAAGACTAAATATTCCTGAATAATATTTTGATCCTATAGTAGCATTTTGTAAGAGAACAAAATATTATAAAATACTTAGCTAAGATCACTATAAGTTTGCGTCATTATGGTCTTGCTTGAGACTTTTTTAAATTTAATAGTATTCAGTAAGAGCGCTAAAAGACCAAAAAAGCTTATAACCTACTAGATCAATCACTTTATCAGTAAATGTCGACCATTTTGTTGAGATTCAGTTGTTCCCGTTCGTCTTGAGAAAATAGGTTGAACATGAATTTAAGTGATTGGAAACGATTAAAAAGGAGTGGTGGTTACAGGAGAAAAGTGACAAATAGGTATAAACAATTAATGAAGCCAGTTTCTTCGGGAATCAAATCAACAGGATCAGAAAGTAAAGCAAGCTCGTCAAGTGCAAACGCAGGTGAAGCAGATGAGGGTTCCGCGACCAAAAATATTTTTTCACATTTAGCCTACCACTCAGAAAGTGAAGAAGTTGAAGATTGGGAAGAAGAATACGATTTAGATATCGAAGAAGCCACTGACTATGAAAAAAATCATGAATTGCTTAAAGATATGCAAAGCTGGGCTATAAAATTTAATATACCTCATCTAGCCCTGAACGAACTATCTACAATTGTGAACAAAAGACTGAGTAATGTTTTACCTAAGGATGCGCGGACTTTATTACATACCAATAAAGAAACGGTGCATATTACAATCTCGGATCCAGGACAGTATTGGCACAACGGATTGATTAAATGCCTAAAAAATACGCTACAGGGGCTGGATTTGAATAGTTTAACAAATACAATTTCATTAAATATAAACATAGACGGGTTGCCAGTATACAAAAGTTCAAGACATCAACTCTGGCCTATTTTGTGTAACATCTTTGAAATACCCCACATTCCTCCCTTTGTGATTGGTAAATATATTTTTTTATTTATTTTTTTATGAAAAGTACTAGCAATATTACATATACACTATTTCAATTTAGTAGGTGCGTAACTTTATGTAGATTCGAATGCCGTCGCTGAGACACACGTTGTTGCGAAAAAAAATTATACTTATATTATTACTACATTACATTTTTTCAAGGAATTTATGCGGGTGAAGGAAAGCCATCTGATCTGAATGCATATTTGGGGCCATTTGTGAAAGAAATGAGGGAACTCGAAGGAGATGGATTAGTTACAAAGTTGGCATCAAATGACTCTAGAATCAAAGTCAAAATAAGAGCCTTCATTTGTGATTCGCCAGCAAGGGCCTTGATTAAAGGTTTGTAATTATTTATATTTTATACTATTTATTTCATTTATATTTTATACTATTTATTTCATTTATATTTTATCCTAAATATATGTAAAGGTATGGATGTTTGTTCCGCTTTCACGCCTCAACGGATTTGTTCGAAATTTGGTAGAGAGATGACGCACTAGATAAAACACCCTAAAAACTGATTCAAAAGTTGATTAACTTTTGAATCAGTTTTTAGGGTGTTTTACCCAAAGGGTAAAAACGGGACTGTCTGTCTGTCTGGCTGTCTGTCACCAGGCTGTATCTCATGAACCCTGCTGATAGCTAGGCAGTTGAAATTTTGTTGCCGCTATATTAACGAATACTAAAAACAGAATACAATAAATATTTAAGGGGGGCTTCCAATCCCATACAACAAACGTGATTTTTTGCTCGATCTTATGAACCGTCATAGATAGGGACATAAAATTTGCTCATACTATTATTATTTTTCTTTTTCTTTTTAAAAGCTTACTAGTAATGTGGGTTTTACATTACTAGTAGTTTTGTTAACCCCTCCAACTAAGCTAAATATGCTTGTGTCTGGAGTAGGTTCACGTCAATGTATTATTATATCTTCTAGAATAATAAGTTATAGTGCGAGCGAATAGTTATTTAATATTGCTAAAGTATAATCTTTAAGATCATTCATTATGGTTTTCTAAACAGTGCCAAGACTGCATTGATGAAAGTGGATAATTTGTTTATCACTACTGTTTTTAAAATACATTTTTACAGGTGTCATACATTTTAATGGAAAGCATGGCTGTCTGAAATGTACGGTGATTGGTGAATACTCACATAAATCAAACACAGTAACATTTCCTAAGTTCGATTGTCCTAAAAGAAACGATGAAGACTTTCGTGCTAAAAAATATGAAGAACACCACAAGCATGACTCTCCATTATTGAAACTAAACATAGATATGATAGAGGACTTTCCTGTGGCCGACTCATTACACCTAATAGACCTTGGCTTGATGAAGCGGTTGTTGATTGGATGGCGTGATGGTAAATTGGGAAAATACCTTACCAAATGGAGTGCTCGAGATATTGATATTGTCAACAGTTTTCTACTGAATTGTCAAATGCCCAAAGAAATACACAGAAAAATGAGATCTGTAGATGTTTTGGCCCACTGGAAAGGTTCTGAGTACCGATCTTTTTTTTATTATCTAAGTGTTATAATTTTGAAACACGTGCTCAAACCTGAACCATTTTATCATTTTTTAAACTTGTTTTGCGGCATAACGATTTGTTCAAATGAAAAGCACTTGCCACTCTTACGAATTGCTGAAAAATTGTTACAAGATTTTACAGAAAGTTTTAAGATCTTCTACGGGCGAGATTACGTTACTAGTAATATACATAATTTAATACACATAGTTGATGAAGTTAGAAAATTTGGAATTCTGCAAACGTTTAATGCATATCCTTTTGAAAATAAACTATACGCTATTAAACAAACTGTCAGACATGGAAAAAAACCATTACAGCAAGTTGCAAGAAGAATAATTGAAAAACAGTTAATCGACACAGAACATCTTAACAAAGAAATTGTACACTACCCATTTATAAAAAAAAAACAGCGAAGCGGTTTATTGGTTTTGCACCTAGAAACATATATTTTATCACCAAAAGATGAAGACAAATGGTTTCTCACTGATGAAAATCATGTAATGAAATTAAAATCAGTCATGTTGAAAGACAACATTGAGCAAGAAATAGAAATCACGGGATATCGTTTTAACAATATCCACGACGCTTTCAATAAACCATTAAAATCTTCTTTTTTGAATATTTATAAATGCAATTCTGCTGCTATTGAAAAATCAGAGGTAATATGCAAAGTTCAAAATGTAAAATGTAAACTTATTAGTATTACATTTAACTCGGAGATATTTTTCTTACCATTGTTACATACGCTGTAATTTTAGGTATAAGGAGCATAAAATTAAACAAAACTTCATTACAATTATGTTTTATTTAAAATCAGATATTATTTAAATCAGTCTCATTCATGAGTTATCAGTCAAATTACGTTTCATAATTAAAGCTTCACTAGTTAGTAAGTTATCTAAATATTTCAGTGTAGCTACGTCATAAAGATAATTAGAAACTAAGAAATGCTTAAATTTTTCAACAATAAAATATCAACATAGTTTCACAAAATTATATATTTAGTTTCACTGTAATGACAGTGAAGTAACTGTTTTCAACTATAAATGAAAGTTAAAAATAAAAAAATTGTCCTTATCAAAATCATAAAAAAAAAATTAAAATGTAACCGAACTTTTATTTGGCCTAGAATACTCTGACTCTCAAGGGCTGTGTGCTGCCCGAACACCGTAAGGTTATGGCGGCAAATTTTACCTCGATGGTGGTAGCTATTTTTTTGGTAGCAAGTCAGGCGGAACATTGATATGATATGCTCCTACCACCTCTAACAATTATTTTCTTTTAAAAATCTACTAAAAATAATAGTTTAGTTTATTTTATATATTATTATATATATATATATATATATATATATATATATATATATATATATATATATACAATATATAATTTTAGCATAGGCATCATTTATAGAAGCAAAAGTCACATAATTACATCATGCATATAGATAACAATATCTCTAGTAACTAGAATCTCGTTACTAGATCAAAATTAAATACTCAGAAATCTATTTTCGAGTATCTAGAAGCATTAAGTAAAAACTGGTATAAAAACATAGTCAGAAAATCTGTTCATTTCAGACGAAAAATTCTTCTTCATCACCAGCGGTTTGTTTGTCTATAGGACACAGCTTAAGAGGCGTTTTGTTTGTTGCCAGATTTTCAGAAGAAGTATTTTTGACGCTTTTTTTTCCTCTGCATTTTTTTGTTGAAGCTCGTTTTGGTTCAGTTTTGCACCGTTGAACAGCATTTCGCAAAATTGTTTTAAAAAATGTATGACAATCATTTAAATTAAACGACGAATCTAGCTTGTGAATTGTATCAAAAAAGAATTCAATAGTCTTGAAGAAACCTTTGAAACAGATCTTTTCTGTAGGTTCATCTTGGGAACGTGAGGCTCCAGTCCATGAACACGATTTGAAAAACTGTCTTTCAAAAATAATATCAATAATAGCATATGCACTTGTGGTTCCCTGCCCTGTGCCTTTACTGCACAACACACTTAACTTTCTTTGTAAATCTGCTCTATAATCAGAATCCATTAATTTATTTTCAAACTCTTCTAAATCCTTTGAATCTTTAATTGGTTTTATAACCAATGAGTGATTTTGTTTCTCAGTAATAGATTTTTTAATGAATTCTTCATTCATAACTTGTAGTTCAGTCACTTGTAACAAAATCGATTTAAGTGTAGCATGTATTACGGCTTGGTTATTTAATGTAGTGTTTAGGGTCTCCATTATAGTCTTCATATCGTCATTAATAGATTTTAGGTCACTTTTAATAGAGTTGATTTCTTTTTTCGTGGATTTTAAGTCACACTGTTCTTCTGATAAACTTGTTTCTTTATTAATGTACGAGTATATTATAGGTGTATCCAATTGATTACTTTCGGGTATAAAAAGGTATTTTTCAATATTTTCTTGCGATGCGCTCAGCAGTGTTCCAGATGGAGTTGCCTCTGTAGGTGTAGTGATTTCGTAATTAGCCTAAACAATAAAATATTTTGAAATAGCAAAACTTTTTTATGTAAGCAAAAATGTAATCAGTACAATCAGAAACTAGTTGTGGTTCAATTTCAATACAGTGAGCTTACATAATTATAGGTTTCGGATGGTAATATACTAAGAGTAAGGACACCATGCTGCTATCTTATATGCTCTGCGTAGATAGATTGATACATAGATAAAGACTTACAGAACTTACAGACACTTACAGAAGGATATTAACATAAGACTAAACAAATTATTTCGTATAATAGTGTCAATAGGCAGTCTTATCGCTCATTGCAATCTCTTCCAGACAACCATAATATTACATCTATGTTAAACACTGACAAACTGTTAAAGTTACACAGAGGAACCGCTTGACAACTTAAGCTCTGATGTCAATTATCTCCACGAAAGCGTCATAAAAGTTATGTATTTGTAACTTACCACCATTACTTGTTCTCCACCTTCAGGCATTGTTGTTGAAGAAGCATTATGCTCATTCTGAAAATATTATTTATCTAAATAATGGACAAAAAGTTTAAAAGCTCTTGACTTTGATCGTGTGGTACCACTCTGAGAGCATAATCTATCAATCAAAAAAGTAATCATGAAAAATCGATTAACAATCTATGAAAATATCATGTGGCGTACAAGCCCATTAGAGATATTTCAGAAGTGAATCCGAACTCAATTAACATTGATTCAAAAGCACCTATAGTTACAAACCTGTAGACATTCTTCTGCCATGATATTATATGACAGTTGTGGAACATCAGAGCACTTGCGTCGCTTTTTTGCTGAAACGTCTTCTATGTCAGGTTCTGTTTCTGAATTATTGCTCATTATATCAATTTCATTAATAGCATCTTGATACGTTTTTATGTTCCGCCTTTTTACCGCGCAGTTTATTTGTTGCCAGGTATCATCAGGCTGACTACCTTCATCTTTTTGTAACCTACTCGTATGTGACTGTTTTTGTTTTTTGGGCCAATACAAAACACCATTACTTTCCCATTGATGTGGTACACATGTCAATGTAATGTTTCCCTTTTCAATGGTCTGAACAATTTTGAAAGGCATTTTTTACTCATACAACCTGTAAACAAAATTTATTTTATAAAAAATTACTAATACTAACACAAATAACTAGCTAAGTACATTCAAGCCCACGTCAAGCTATACAATGGTAGTGGCACTTACCACGCTCGAAACAAAGTCGACATTGCCACAAAAGTGTACAGCTTGACGTGGGCTTGACTTTACAAACAATTCTATGTAATTTATAATATTAATAAGTATTTATCGCATCCGCACGTCGGTGGAGATACTTTGAGCTGGCTTCGCTTATTATATCCCCGACAGACTCACGGCGAGAAGTCACGTGACAATCCTCATTCTCGACGTTTCTCGCTTGCTGTTCTCGTTCCCATCCGATATAGACGACTGTGCAGCGGCTTAGTACGAGTACATTACATTTTTACTCCAAAAGTGAACAAAATAATAACACGTGCACCTAATTCCACTTTCTAGTTCGTACTGACTTCCTAGTTTCTACTGAGACCGAACAAGAAATAAAAGAATGTGATAGTGTTCACTTTTCTTGCCTGAGACACGGTAATATAATAATACAGTATTGTGACTCCATACAAACGGTCGGAGCGCGCGTCATACCTACGCGCCGCAGTGACCATAGAGTAACTTTTTATTGGCAGTGACGAACGAACCGTGTGATGGTACGGTCGTGTATTTTCTAAGTATATACTCTATCTAAGGTCGTGTAATAGTGGTTTATGCAGTAAGCGTGCGAATTGTGAATATAAAAATGTAGACTTCACTTTTTCACTACTGAATAAAATACCTGGATAAGTAAATAAAGTTACACACGATACTATACAGACAAAATACTAGAAAGATCGTCCGGTAGGTACCTAGATCAAATTGAAATACTGTAGGCGAGCAGCCCTATCGCTCGTACGTAACGCGCTGTGCCGCCGGCTGCCGCGCGGCTTCAGTCTTTGATCTCAAGGACACTCCGAGTCACAATACTGTATTATTATATTACCGTGCCAGAGGAGTGCAGAGATAACATGCCCGGATGATCTTAAAACTGTTTATTTCACAACCCAATGTTTCTCGTTCCGTTTCACAGGCATAATCAACTCACTTGAAATATAGTGAAATTACATAAATCTGGTGGCGGTACCATACCTTTCGCACAATTAGCACACGCGCTCTGCCTGACAACTCAGGCCAGACTACTGAGACTACTCAACTGCAAGACATGCAAGCCTCCCCCCGCACTTCTAGCACCCGTACTGCGTACATATACGCTAGTAATATATAGGGTGTACCACACGCACAACGCCTTATAATTATATCTAAGATTTATAAAAATTGATATCGTACCTTCAAATATTTGGCGAACAGGCGGTGCAAGAAAGGGGTTCCTTGTTAATTTGATTGCTCAGACGCATACGAGTAATGTTTGAAATCTTGCTAACATTAAAATCATCTTTTTTAACCGTTCAACATTAGTATGTCGGGTATGTCCTTATTATAATATTATTTATAGGATATATAAATTAAAAGATTTAGAATGTACATGGCACTTATTAGTGTGTCCAAAGATTATGTGGATACAAAATTAGTAACAAATTGTGCATTCATCTTCAATGTAATGGTCATATATGCTATGCTGGGAGCAAGTCGGGCACCAAAAAAAGATTTGATGCAACAAAACTATGATGTTTTCTTGACTACAAATGAAATGAGCAGGTCTATACATATTGTTTAAAGAAACTGGAAATCCACACCCATTGCAGCTTTCGGATAAGACAAAATGTGTATTTATCCAAGGCCATTTCTTGCTGGTCAGTAAACTCAAAGAATATTTTGTCAAAAAACAGTCGACATCAAGAAATACAACCATCTTGTTAGTTAAATCCTAAAAAAGTAAAGTCAAACATTAGCGGGCAAATTTCAAGGGAACCCTAATTTATTTTACAATGGAGACGAGTTACCTAGACTGAAACTACTACAAGTACTAATTTACTTATAATGGTTCTACAAAGTACTTAATGAAGGGCAATTTCAAAACATGGCGAATATTTATAAGAATTGATAAAATAATTTTATTACAACAATATATTAATGTGCTATTTTTCGGAGGGCATTGTGAAAATAATTAAATTGCGGTACACATTTACAATAAAAATGACTTTCCCGCGAGTTCACACACTATATTTACAATATATATTATTAGTAATGTTCTATCAATAATACAAAATAATAGTAATAGAAATTGTATTTACGTATTTATAAAGTATTTACTACAAAACAACCGGAACTACCAGCCGAAACAACAAAAAACATAACCTCCAGTTTCTTGTATAACTTTTTGAAAACGTCTATTAAAATACCATAATAACTTATAACTAATAACTAAGAACATTACTAGTGCATTATAAACAAGCTTGCTTTAGTAAGATACTTATGTCAGATACTAATAAGACCGTTTGAGTTTGTAATTGTGTAGTCTCATATCATTATAAAAGCTTTTGCGCTTCGTCAAGTATATTATAGGGCTTAGTAACATTTTATTAGTGTATTATACGATAGTTATAGAAATAAACGTTCCTATAACTGCGCCCAAATCCAGCTTTACAGTATGCTACAAGTTCCTTATAAGTGAAAATAAAAGTAGTCTTGAGATCGTTTTAAGTACTGATTTTGCTAGTTGGGTTCTTTGAAGGCTTATATGCCGTGTAGACATTAATATTCTGGTCGGCGACGTTTATAAGCACTCCTAGTGCTTGTAACGATTGGAACTGCACAGCAGGGATGAGTGAGATGATGATGAATCACCCTTCGGTGGACCACCACCGCCAGCCCTCTATATGCGACTCCTGCCGGTGTAACTTCATCTTGTTGTACACGTGATAGTTTGGTATTTTCAGCGTGGATTTCTTGCTCAAATGTGTCTCACTGACCAATAATATGTCTATGTTCTGCTCACGGAGGAAGGTGGTCAGCAGTTTTGCCTTCCCTGTGAGCGTTTGGGCGTTCCATGCGACTATTCTAGTCCCTTCCATTATTTTTATTAAGTATTCTCATCAGCCCCATGAGGGTGGCGGTTTCAGCGTCTGTGCCCGACTGTACTGCTTCGAGTATCTCCTTCAGGACTCCTGTCGTTTGTCCTAGGGAATCGTTTTGCCCTGCGGTTTTATTCCCGGGTTGGGTTGGATTGGCTTCTTTTGTTGTTGTCGTTTTTACTTGTTTCGGCTTCTTCTTTCCTCTTCTAGAAGGACCGCTTTTCTGTGCGCCTGGCGCGTTCGCCGGGGCCATGAGGGAGCCCTCAGCGGTCTCTTCCACGGTTGCTGTGGTTACTGGGCTTGCCCGCGCCTTCCGGACAATGTTAACGCGAGTGTGCCCGCCTTCTTGTTCTTCACTTCTTTGCGATACACCGGACAGGCACCGTAGTTCGCCGGATGTGTCCCTGCGCAGTTCGCGCATGTAGCAGGTTCTTCCCGGGGTCGTGGACACTCCCGTGCCGCGTGTTGTTCGCCACAGCGCACGCATGCCTGCTCCCTGTGACAGTTGTGGGAGCTGTGGCGAAACTGTTGGCATTGCGAACGATTTTACAAACAAATGTTCCTGAGTCATTCCGTGAAAACTTGCACCGTGACTATGTGTACAAAGCGGACAATTTTTTAAAATTATTTTTTGGATTTTATTATAATTCGGCGCACTGTTTCTTAAAGTTCTAGAAAAATGTGTATTTTACTTTGGAAAATGTTTTCTTTACTAGATATTGCAATTTTTATTAGGGTCCATTACTAAACTTTGTCCATTTAGTAACAATATAATTTTATTTTTTTTACTCGAAATACAAGCTTTATTAATTTAATTTAAAGCTTCACGTGTGAATTATATGTTATTCTACCTATACAAAAATGATATACTTACCTTTTGCAACGTTAATTTTGTTAAATTCATATGTTAAAACCATTTAGTAACGTTTTGAATTAAAAGGACCACTTATTTCATTTTTAGCTACTTCAAAAACTTTTTAATTAAACCAAACTTGCATTGGATGTAAACATGCTTAGCAATATAATTATTTTATGAAATTAATACTACAGTATAACAATATATTCTGTCATAATCGATGACGATAGTAGGACAAAAAATTGTGACCGTAACTAAATAGGAAATACCATCGTGACTATATAGAAATTTAGGCAGTGTTCATAACAATGCACGGTAATGATATTTAAAATCTTAAATATCGCTAGGTCTGAATGCCGCAGTTAAAATATGCTTCCAAATAAACAGATTGTGCACCTTTATTGTTGTAGTTAGTTAGTTCTATACAAACTTATATAAGTCATATACTTAGTCTAAAACTTTTTTATTTAGAAGTTAGCAAAGTATAGTAGTTTATATAAAGTAGGTTTTGAACATTATAGGGAATATTTCAGGCTTGTCTCCATAGGGATATAAAACAATGTATATTATGAAAATTCAATCAACAGTCTTTATTCGTTTTATTAAGTACGTAGTAAGGTAATAATTTGTACTTAAGCAAAAATAAAATTACGCTTACAAAATAATAACACCTAATAGGAAATAAATGTAGATATTATGTACCTACCTAATCTTCTATTAAAAATATTTATAAATGTTAATGTTAATTAGTTACTACAACTTTGGCATGTTACAGACTTTTTTATAATTCAACATGATATGGCAGGCAGGTACACATCATTATATACCTATATTATAATGATGTTGATTCATAAAATATATTCAAGTTACCCTACCTAGGTGTACCAAACAAGTTGAATATATTTTATGAATTCAAAAAGCAACAGATGCCTACGTAACAATTTGTACTTATGAATATAAAAACGCTTACAAAATAATACTATTAGAAAAATTTATTGTAACAAACACTATGATTTCCTTAGTTTACTAGACTTTTTATTATAAACTAGCAGCCCGCCCCGGCTTCGCACGGGTGGAACAATTATGCATACAAAATTTGCATCAGTTTGTTAACAATGTACCTAGGTAGGTACCAATTTAAAATGAGGTAATTAAAAACAACGCTTATAAACACATTGTAACAACAATTATTGATTTAATCTATTTTATATTTAATTTCACTAGACGTGTGTAAACTAAGTGCAGTGTTTAAATTTGCTTATATACTAAATAAATGCTTTGAGTTGAACTAAACATAATCAAGAAAAGTAAATTTTATCTTCGTGGTGCATTAAAACATATTCTTCCGGGCATTGATTTATTTGCAAAAGTTGCACCACTTTTACAATGCAATTTTCAGGGACGTTATCTTTATCAACAGTGCGCTTTGGTTTTACAAATTTCTTGCTATTCTCTTTGCCAATGGTTTTATAATAAGCAATTAAGTAGCGCCGCGTGTTAAAATCTTTATCTTCAATCACTCCTATGTAGTATTTCCATGTTTTTCTTACATAGTACCTCGTTAAAACCACGTCTCCTACATTCAACTGTGAAATTTCTTTTCCAGCACTTGTTTCTTGTAGCTGCTCTTCTGTTTTATCCGTATGTATGTCTCCTTCATTAAACTGTTTTGATATTTCCTTTTCAAAACTAGCTTCTTGTAGCTGCTCTTCTATTTTATCCGTTTGTATGTCTCCTTCATTTAACTGTTGTGATATTTCCTTTTCAGCAATAGTTTCTTGTAGCTGCTCTTCTGTTTTATCCGTATCTATGTCTTCTTCATTTAAATGTTGTGATATTTCCTTTTCAGCACTAGCTTCTTGTAACTGCTCTTCTGTTTTATCCGTATGTATGTCTCCTTCATTGACCTCCTGTGATATTTCCTTTTCAGCACTAGCTTTTTGTAGCTGCTCTTTTATTTTATCCGCATGTTGCAGAGTTTGAGCTTCACAATAATAATTGTAGTTAGTTATAGGATCAACAATTATAGAATCGCAGGGCTTCTTTTTCTTAATAGACTGCTTCAAACACAGGCGAGGTCTTTTGCGTTTATTAGTTTTATTAGAAAATGTCTCTTCTATTTCTTCCTCGCTGCTACTTAAAGTGCCATACACATTTATATTAGTATTGACTTGTTTTAATGGCTGGCTACGATTTCTTGCAGATGATAATATGTCACAATTTTTGTCTATTTCAAGTAGATTCAATGTACCCATATTTTTTAAACCATAAAATGGTGCATTCTGTTTAGTAAATTTTACATCTGATAGAACAGTTACCTTTTTACTTTTGTGTTTTTGACTTTGGTGATACATCTATTATACTTTCATTAATACTATTTTCTTTGTTGCATTTTAAGTCCGATAAAAGTGTCACGTTTGTCAGTTTGACGGAACGCTTAACTTGGGTCTCTTTTTTCCTCACTGGTTTTTTGGGTGCTAATACTTCTTCCTCTGGAACTGATTTGCCTGGAGTTACTTGCAATTTATAATTTCTTCCACTTAACAATGGTTCAGCTTCTCGGGACGCTTTAACGTTGTTCAGGAGGGTCTGATCAAATTTTCTAGGAGCTACGGTGGTGTCTATTGTCTCTTCAGTTAGGTAGGTATTATTATGATTAGTATTTTCAGTGCTGTCAGCGAATATTATATTATGAAGCTCGGGGTCATGGCAAAGAGAGTCAAAATATTTTGTATATTTTGTAATATTAGGTTGCATTTCAGGTTTATTCAGTGCATCAGAAGCTACGGTGGTGTTCATTGTCTCTTCAGTACGGTAGGTAGTATTATTTTTATTGGTATTTTCAGTGATGTCAGTGAATATTATACTAGGAAGTTCGGGGTTATGGCAAAGAGAGTCAGTATAAGATTTAAGTGTATCAGGAGCCATGTCGCAGTCGTCGCAGTTTGCCTCTAGATTTAGGTAAACTGTAGTATTTGGTGTCGTATCTTTGGTGAACTTTACTTTTTCAGTTTGGTTTGAATCACAAACTTCTACTTCGGAACCAGAACCAAGATCTTTGAAAAAATAATGCCTGGTTGGGCTTAAGCAAATACACTGTCCTCTCTTACAAAAACAACTTAACTGCCTATGGAGAATTTCATTTTTTGTTGTAGATATTATTTGATGTATTTGCATTGTGCCTGCAACGGCTTTTAGATTGTTTGGTATTAGTTTTTTAATATTTTCAATATCAGAATTAGGTATAAGAAAGGGCTTTGTGGCAGTCATGCACATTTTTAGATTATTAAATGCATCAGTAGCATTTGAAATATCATGTCCATAACAAACACGCCGATCTAATGCTCTCTTCGTGGCACCCCCAATACCATCTGCTACACCTTTCCCGTGGCCACTTTCTGAAAATGACCACGTTATCATGGAGAGTTTGAGTTTTTCTGTAAACAAGTTTAGTAGGAAAAAAATTTTTTTTTGTCTATATTGGCTGCTTGGGCCATCCGAGAAAAAGTGAATCACGGATAAATTTGGGCACATTTGCTTCGCTAACTTGATAATTGGAATAAGGTGTGCCCAAATGGCATGAGGTTCATGGCAGTTGCTATCTGATAAACTTACAAATGATTGACACTGTGTTTCTAAGAAAATCATGCCAGTATGCAGCGTGATCGAATTTTTAGACCCACCGAAATGAAGTGATTGAATTTCTTGTGTTAACTTGCAGTCGTAGTTCTCCGAAAAGTCTACCAATATTGCACATTCATTGGGCTTTAAATTTTCAATGCACATTCTGTATTGACGTTGTTGCTCCTGGATGTTGTAGAAGTGCTTTTTATATAAAGGCAATTGTTTTTTAAACTCATCTATTAGTTCTTGAATTGTTCCAACTTTTTTTTCTTTTTTTGTTATATTGGCTGTCATATCCTTGTCATTTTTCTTGTATGATTTTTTTGAGCGTTCCCACTGGCACCAACAACACATTCAACAACAGTATTTTTGTCAGCTGTAAAATTAATAGTTTTATTCCGGCATATATCGCAAACGTTGTACATACAACTTTGTGAATTTATGTCACATGACACTAGTTTTAAAAGATCTTTTCCAGATTTGTTTTGGAGTTCGGAAATAGTGTGCTTTTTAATAGCTGATACTACAAAATCAAAATTACTATGTTTCACACAGAGGCATGTATCACGACAGGCATTAGTCGGCGACAGGACATAAAACGGTCTATATTTGCAAAATGTAGAAAAACTGTATATTCCTCCTTCTTCTTTATATATTTGGTAAAGGTTGTGTAAAGTATCAGTAAGATACCTTATTTGCATCTTTTTCTTCTGTTTTGTTCTAGTCTCACGCTTGCCGGACGTCGCTCTGCTTATTTCGTCTCGGCTATAAAATGCCTCTAACACTTCTTTTATGTTTTTGCTTAGGAATCTCTTTGTTTGACTAAATCTTATGGAACATTTTAGACCTAAACCTTCTGATATTATTTTTTTCACCCCTTTTTTTGATAATGCAATATTATTAGATTTGCCAATAGAACGCAATACTTTTTTTTGTTCATTTGTTTCACAGTCTTTATATTTATGAGTTAAAGCTATTTCCAGAACTTCGTGCCGGGCTTTTAACTTGTTAATTTCTTGTTCTTTTTCTATGTTTTTTTTTTCTTGTGTTTTTTTCGTTCGACTTAAAGTTTTACGTAGACGCTGATTTGTTTTTCTTGCTTTGTTTAATTGCTTTATTGCTGAATTATAGTTTTTTATTAGGTTAATATATTTTTTTTTGTAGTCAACGTGTCTAGAAGTAGCTTTTGGAGACGTTGCAACCAATTCTTCTCGTTCAGCTTGTTTCTTGGCTTCTCTTTGCTTCTTTTTCTGCTCTCGCCAGATTTTTCTTGTTTCAGCTTTTTCGGGTTCGCTTAATTCTCTTATTTTCTTTTGTGCTTTTTTCACTCTTGCAATTTGTTTTTTTCTTTGTTCTTCATATTTTTCTGCATTTAATTTCAATTTATCCCTATAGCGTTTAGCACGCTCAGCCGGTGTTAGGGCCATCACTGAAAGAAAAATAACAGTAAAAATAAGTAATCTGATATATGAAACTCCATGGTACAGTCAACCACATGGCGGGAAGCACAATCTATCAGACACAAAATGTACCTCTTAACAAAATGAAAGAAGTATATTTTATAACGAGCCCAAACTCGATGGGTCTATGTTAACCAGTATTGGAGAACCAACATCAGACCCTGAAAATGATTTGTCATGAAAGTGCTCATTGAGACAAATCAAAAAGCCCATACACGATGGGTTTACGTGAACTAGAAACGGAGACCTCCTGGTAATCTTTTGGCTCCGTCATAAGCTCAGGTCTTCAATCTCATTATATAAGTAATTAATTAGATTAAATACACGTATGCCAATTTTTTGCCAGTTCTGATCAAAAACTGGCTTTAAAGCAATTTAATAATCCTAAAATCGTCATTAAATCGAATTTTCTTGAAAATCACACCCTCCGTGACCTTATTCTTAAGCCCGAAATTACTTATTCTGAAAGTTTCATCAATATCGTTTGAGCCGTTTTAGAGAATGTCTGAACACATAAATATGCAACAAACAAAAATTACTTGTTTAATATAATATGATAATATTTATATGTTTTTTACAATTATTCAAAATTACAATTATACTCTTCACATTTGTGAAAACATTTTATTCACCAACATAACCTCTTTATCAAAGTTGGGTAAATTACGTTATGAACTACGCCTTATGTGTCCATTTCGTCACTAAAATTGTTCCACTAATATGTCACGTAACTAAATGGACGTGACGAATCGTGCTTTGTCCTAAAATTTTTCTAAACAAAAACATTTATTTGCACATAAAAAGATTATCACATTGCTTTATTGTACATTCAAATATATTTAACTTTTAATAAAAATACAATAATCATAAAGTTACTTACCAATTTCACGTAAAACTCGCAACTAAAGTGGATTTCTTATTTTTCTCCTGAAGAAACGTGTTTCGTCGTCACAGATTCTACACAACTAACGGTAGACAGATGAAACAAAATTGCCGTTTTACGACTGGTAATGTTGCCAAGATGTAAAAATATAAAATGTTTTGGTAGGTTCAAACTTTGGAAGCAGGGTAAGAGCCGTGACAAAAGTGTAATGTCCATGTGTACCTAAATGTTGGTTAACGATATTTACTAGAATTTTATTATATATTTATATAATTATGATACATATTTAAAGTTTAAATTAAAATAGACATTACAAGCTTTGAAAATACACCAAAACAAAGAGCTGAAAATATATCCACCGTGGAAAATTCGTTTCTTTAAATTCAAATACTACGTGTGACATACTAAAATTATCTTTTTTTTCGCTGACTTTTATTTATAATTAATTAAATCGTTTTGTAATTGCTAATTTATACATTTGTTTTTAAAGTTAATTAACCAATACTTTAGCTAAAAAAAAGTCTATAAAATATCGGATCAGTAAATTAGTAGTAATAATTTCAAAAGTGTTGTGACAATGGTTTTTGCATTGGTGCAAATTTGCACGGAATGACTCTCCTACCTATATTCAAAAGTAACTCGTTCAACTATTGCGTATACCGAAAGAGTTCACAGTACTTTGTGCTTAAATTTTCTACAATACGAGTTACGTTTTAAGGTCAAGTCGTGAACAAGTCTGGACATGTTCACACCTGGCTGGTCATACATTTTCGATTTAGATTTTCCTACCTGATATCGATGCTAATAGGTGAGGTAATAAATAAGAGTTTTCCCTACCTAATAATTACAATTTTCTCGTATCCTACCTTATTTAAAGCTACTTTTCGGATGATTTATTATATACAATTTTATCTTATTCTAGCGTTATTCTAACTTAATTTACATAGAGTTACAACTAATTATAAGTTATTAAACGCAACGTAATTTATACCATCATCAATTTACATCTGAATTTAGCTGCTCATACTTTATTTGACGCGACGTAGTTAACAATTAGTTTATATTTTAATTACTTATACATTAAAATTAAATATAAACTTACTGTTGCTAAAAGTGGTACTACTAAATTAATTGCTTCTGTCAGTAAGGACGGACTATCCTGGGACGCTTCGATGGCAGGATATAAAACAGTGGTGAATGTATATTCTTAAAATACAGATAATGTGTAAAAGTGTAAAAAATGTAAGGCGAATTTACAGATATTAAAATATTTATTTCTCGGAAAGTTTTTGTTTCCGCAAGTTAAGTCTTCACACGAAGCCTTTGTGCAATATTTTTTTTCTGTGAAAAAATTGTGAACCCTGAATTCGATTGGAGTAGAACTAAAGTTAAGCCTTATTGCCTTATAGAGAGCTGTAGGGCTATACTGTAAGCAAGTTTACGCATCTCTCAAGCGGAATCCGCGGTGAGTCGTAGTACGAAATTCAAATCGTAAAGCGATGGTACAGATCGCGCGGCGAGAGTTTGGCTTTGACCTACGATTACTGCGCATGGGTACTGTCAGAGCGCCAATCAGAGCACCGCGTGCGCCTACACACCCGCCCCGCGCGCCAATCAGAGCACCGCGTGCGCCTACACACCCGCCCCGCACCCCGCTATACCCCGTTGATACCCAATTTCTGATTTCTGCGCAATAACGGTCAAAGCCAAACTCTCGCCGCGCGATCTGTAAAACGGTTAGTTTCGTAATACGAAATTCAAATCACACCGCTTGCGAGATGCTTAAACTAGCTTACAGAATAGCCCTACTGGTTATAATCAAAGGCATAAAAATAATGTTTATATACCTTTTCATTCAAACTTTTATAATTTTCCAACCAAATACCTATTTGCATAATAAAAATATTAAACTTTAAATAGAAACAGAAAACGGTTAAAATTCTATTTGTATTTCAAAATTCATATAGATCCTTGAAATCTGCCAAAATCTGGCACTTTTTGGAATCGTCAGCGTTGATCTGCCACAGTTAAAATTTAGGTACCAAATCTGCCTGAATGGTAGAAATCTGCCACAAAAGGTCACAGTTAAACTAACTACTAAGGCTGAGTTGCACCATCTTACTTTAACTATAACAAACGTGTAAAATCTGTCAAAATCCATATAAAAACACCGGTTAATAGTTATAGTTACGGTTAAAGTAAGATGGTGCAATTCAGCCTAAGTAAGTACTAAACGCAAACCATCCAATTTAGGCTTGGGGTAACTCCGGACACGGACACATCTATATCTTCGGATATATATCCCTAAGCGGATTATAAATCCTTCCCTCCTCTTGCCAAAACCTTCATATATCCCTTATCCGGTATATCTTGATGAAACAAAACATTTTGTGAACTCAGACTGACAAAGATATATTTATATATTTTAATTTATTTTTAATTTCAATCACTTTCTTATCAATGTGTACATTTCATATCGTGCCAATAAGCCGTAGGCTTGTGCTATACGAAGCAGATATACTATGCGGATATGTGTCTTTATATTGAAGAATATACACTATTATCCACTTCTTTGTCAGATAAAGTAAGCCCAAGCGTAGCTAGCTCATGCCTGGCAGGCTTGGTATATCGTATATCCTTCCATATAAGGACATATATAACTATACTAAGCGGATATATTAAGCTGATATACACCCTTATATGGAAAGATATACGATAAACCAAGCCTATACCAGTCATGAGCTAGCTAGGTTTGGGCTTACTTTATCTGACAGAGTGGATAATATCTAAAAATATTAGGCCGTATTTGTTGTGTTTTGAACTTGCATTATTTTTTACCTGTTGTTAGTGGCGACGTGATCCAAAATAATTATATAGCACGGTTGCCTAGAAAAGACCTATTCACTCACGGCTTGACTTTTTAACCGAGTTCACAAGAAATGTTGTTTCATCAAAATATACCGGATATATGGTATATATTGAGGTTTTGGCAAGAGGAAGGAAGGATATATATCTGTTTAGGGATATATATCAGATATAGATCAGATGTGTCCGAAGTTACCCAAGCCTAGCCAGCCAGAGACAAAACAAACAGTAGGGCTTCCAGCCACAGAGTTAAAATGAATTCTAATATTATCCATATTCTATCTTATTTTACATGTAAAAAATCGTGTGTTATATAACACGCTATATTGAATATGAATACGTATTTTGTGATTTTTTCTTGTAAGTTATTAGTAATTTATTTATTATTTCATAATTTCAGCATAGACAAAAACTATCGACATAGTTAAATATCTTCCTTCAATCCTTAGCAAAGTGGGCCTCGATGAGTGTGTCACTTCGCTTCGATAGCTTCAACATAGTAAATTACAGAGTGCTACATTGCAATCCCGAACCGTCGTTTGCGAATTGACGCTGATCACTCTCGCAAGATCGCAAAGCGAAATGGTTTTTTACAGAATAGCCCTACTGATTGATATTCGAGACCGAGTCAATCAAATAAGATCGAATCATTTAGAGATCCATGATTCGATCACTCATGTACAAGGGGCTGATCACGAAAATCATTGAATGAACGAAATGAACGATGACGGGGACGTAGCTATGTAGGCTGTATAGCTCCGTCCCCGTCATTTAGTTCATCGAATCAAAAATATTCGATCAATCACGAACGACACAGGTCTACTGGCTACACTTCAGTCGGCCGACAGGCGTCGTGCGTAGCGGACCGGTATTGCTTTATTTGTTTGCGAGTTAATCTGCTGTTGAATGAATAGTAATCATCCACTGCCGCCTTTTCTTTACTTTTTTCTTATTTTCTGATTACACAAATGCAAAAAGTAATTGTTTAGCGCCGTAAAATAAAGAGCGACAGTTTCGTCTAACTATTGCGGCATTTCGTTGTTTGCAATGTGGCCATTCACATTGTCGTAGGCCGAAGACGAAGTTTTATCGCAATAATTCTATCGCGATGTGTGTGGCCCTTACATTAGCGTTACAATTTTGTTTGATCACACGTGGCTTTTGTCAAAACCGAGCCAATCCGTAGGCACCTTAATCCTTTATCAAGCATACATAAGGGTTAGGTTAGCTTCTCTATTTTCCGTGACGTAAGCTTCGAGTATAGTTATATGGTTATTAACTGACTAATAATAATTTCTGACTAATTCTGAGCGACTAGCAATACAAGTCTTTGATCACTTTATGATACTAATTAATAACGACTCTATACTTAGTTTAAACGCTTCATTAGCTTAATTTTAGCTAGTTATCGGTTATCGATAAATTTAAGTACCTAATAGTTTAAGTTTGAATATTGATAATAATATAGGTAACATACTACTTTAAAAAAAAACTGGCCAAGTGCAAGTCGGACTCGCACTCGTAGGGTTCCGTAATACAGTAGAGTATTCTATAACTATGATTTTTCGCAACTTCAAAAATAACTTTGTTTTTCATAGTGTTTGTATGAAAAACAAAGTTATACTTGCGGTCGTTATATCTCAACAACTACTGACTTGATCTCGTTCAAACCAATTTTCGTTGAAAGTTTTTATTGAGATCTACAGAATATATTTTTTCTAGATTTTTCACTCCCTTACTTTAGAAGTTAGAGGGGAGACACACATTTTACCACTTTAGACGCGCCTATCTTTTAAATTATTGACTTTGCGAAAAAATGATTTTACAAACCTCAATGTCATTTTTAAAGACCTATCCATAGACACACCACACGTATAAGGTTTGAAGAAAAATTTTTTTTTGTTCCAGTGTATGTGTGGGATGCGCCCCTTTAAACTTTTATATTTTTTATTTTTGTATAAAAATCGAAAAGCGGTTTACAGAATACATCTACCTACCAAGTTTCAATTCTGTAGTCCTAATAGTTTCGGAATAAAATAGCTGTGACATACGGACGGACAGACAGACAGGCAGACAGACATGGCGAATCTATAAGGGTTCCGTTTTTTGCCATTCGGCTACGGAACCCTAAAAATACTACTACCAGTGGCGGCGCAAGATCTAAACTTAATGTGGGTAAGGAACATTTCGCGAGGCCCTCCGATGGTACAAGATGAAGGGAATATAAAATAAATAAACTGGCCAAGTGCAAGTCGGACTCGCACTCGTAGGGTTCCGTACCACACTACAGTATTTTATAAGATCGAGCATAAAATACCACTATATTTTTTCGCCAGCAAAAAATAATAATTATTAAACATTTTATTTCTTATAACGCCGTCTAACAAAGGTGTTAGGAATCGACATTTCAATATAATTAAAATAAGCGTTAATAGATGGCGTGAAATGCCGAAAAAAAACAAGTTTCTTGTATGGGGACCCTCTATTATTTTTAAATTTTGTTGTTATAGCGGCAACAGAAATACATCATCTGTGAAAATTTCAACTGTCTAACTATCACGGTTCATGAGATACAGCCTGGTGACAGACTGACAGACGGACAGACAGACAGACAGACAGACGGACAGCGGAGTCTTAGTAATAGGGTCCCGTTTTACCCTTTGGGTACGGAACCTTAAAAATGAACTATCAGTAGGTGAGACTTACGAGGGTTCTTGTCCTTTACAACTGGTGCATTATGTAATAAATTGTTATTCACACGTTTATTCCTGACATTATGTGTGATCCGTAGTGTTCCATTTTTAGTGTTTATGTGTATGACCTTTACGATTTGTTTCTCTTTACCTTTTTCTTCACTTCGTTTTGAGCAACTTGCTATGATTATGTTTGAGTTCGCCAATATAGTTTTTAAGGGCGGTATTACACATATGATTCTTTCAGCCTTTAATGGCACCGATGGTAAAGGCAATCTAGGCGGAGGTGTTTGAGTTGTATTGTCTGTTTGACAGTTTTCTTTATCCATTGTAGTCGTTTATATATCACAATATTAACTCAGTACTCAGTAAAACTTCTCTATGCCCGGCGTGAGAAACTATGCTGAAACCAGAAAAACGTTGTGTTTATTTGTTTGATTAAAGAGACATTTTTGTATGAGAAAAGTAAAAAACCGATTTCGTGAATATAATGTATAATAAATATATATATAAATATATAATAAATATAATAATCTTCGAATTATTATATTTCTAATGAAATCTGTTTATGGCACAATGGTTGGATGGTTTTAAAGTCAATAATGGACATAAGTAAAAACAATTTTTGTGCTTTAGAACTATATGTAAAAAGATTCAATTGTTCAAATTAAATTTACAGAAAACTTACCACCAAGCGGACACAACCAGCGCGAACGTTTAATTATGACATGTAAGGGAAGGTATGCTTCGTCCGTTATTTTTTTAAATCGAATCTACCTACATTCTGAGAAAATGATTAAAACGTTCCATTTCATTGCAAATTTGCAAAACTTATTTTGACTTAGTTGATAAAAGACATGAAAATCGTTAATAAATAATTGAGTGTTAGATAAATTACAAAATTACTAGGGTAGTAAATTATAATTAAAATTCTTACTAATAGGTAGAAGGTACGCTAAGCTTTGTAGTTTTTGTTATCAAATGCGTCTAGATTACCTACTCGTTAGGATTATTGAAAATACTAACGCCCGGTTACTAAATACACCCATCAAATATCAAATCAACTAAATAGTTAGTCAAATTAATACTGCGATCAAATCTATAAATTAGCTTGCTAGACTTTGTCTCGTTAATGAAAGTTGACACTAATTATTCGCATTTTTACATGGCAATAGTATATATTTTTTTAGTTTCATTTTGGCTCCACACGATTAGTGTATTTAGACAGTGTCAAGTATTAAAATTCTTCAAATTTTTGTGAATTCAAGTCATACAGATGGTCTAAGTCACATTTCAGTTCAAGTTGAAGTCATACTCTGGTCAAAGTCATACGTTAGATAAAGATGGACTTTACTGAAGACTTTCAGAGGAGTGAACGCAATAAGCATGTTTTTCAACAAATAGCTTTTCCCTACACTTGCACTCATTACTGAGGGTATGACTTGGACTAGACTTAGACAATGACTTCAACTTGACCTGAAAGTTCTGAAATGTGACTTTAACCCATCTTTAAGACTTGAATTTACAAAAAGTTGAATAATTTAATAATTAACACTGTTCGTTCTCATTAAATATTTTAGAGTGGTACGGTGCCCTTCGTAGGCGGGACTGATTTATTTATGTAATAGTGGCCAAGCGAGCTGCAGGCCCACATGATGGTAAGCAGAAAGATTTCAGTTGTGTGTGTGTAATTTAACAAATCCATAAAAGTATATACATATCTAATACTATAAGAATCTTTGTCCTGACATACTGACTGACTCACTGACAGACAACGCACAGCCTAAACCGCTGGTCGTAGAGACTTGAAATTTGGAGGGTATATTTGTCTTAGTACGTAGGGGTGTACTAAGAAAGGATTTTTCAAAATTCACCTCTTAAGGGGATGAAATGGGGGTTCAAAGTTTGTATGGAGAAACAAGATTAGATAGTCTTTTCTATCCGAAACTTCACACAAGTGCTTCAGTACAAAAATAAGTAAACACGTGTTTCAGGTTTTTTGAAATTCCACCCCTAAGAGGGTGAAAGGGGTAACAAAGTGTGAAAATCAATATATTTTCGGATTGCACTGAAATTTGGCATGCAGACAGTTATTACAACGTTAGCTACCTCTGAAAAAGGATTTTTCTAAATTTACCCCTCAAGGGGATGAAACGGGGTTCAAAGTTTGTATGGAGAAACAAGATTAGATAGTCTTTTCTATTCGAAACTTCATACAATTGCTCAAGTAAAAAAATAAGTAAATACGTGTTTCAGTTTTTTTTTAAATCCACCCCTAAGAGGGTGAAATGGGGGTAACAAAGTGTAAAAATTAATATTGTTTCGGATTGCGCTGAAATTTGGCATGCACATAGTTATTACGAGGTTAGTTCCCTCTGAGAAAGTATTTTCCAAATTTCACCCCTGAAGGGGATGAAACGGGGTTCAAAGTTTATATGGGGAAACAAGATTAGATAGTATTTTCTATTCGAAACTTCATACAAGTGCTCCAGTAAAAAAATAAATAAATACGTGTTTCAGGTTTTTTTTTAATTACACCCCTAAGAGGATAAATTGGGGTAACAAAGTGTGAAAATCAATATTGTTTCGGATTGCGCTGAAATTTGGCATGTAGATAGTTATTACGAAGTTAGTTCCCTTTGAGAAAGTATTTTCCAAAATGTACCCCTGAAGGGGATGAAACGGGGGTTAAAAGTTGTATGGAGAAACAAGATTAGATAGTCTTTTATATTTGAAACTTAACACAAGTACTTAAGTAAGTAAATACGTGTTTCATGCTCTTTCGAAATTCCACCCCTAAAAGGGTGAAGAGGGGTAACAAAGTCTGAAATCAATATTGTTTTGGATTGCGCTGAAATTTGGCATGCAGATAGATATTTTGACATAGGTTAAGAAAGAATTTTTCAAAATTCACTCTTCAAGGGAATGAAGCGGGGTTTCAAAGTTTGGATAGTCATTTTATTCGACATTTCACACAAGTACTTCTGTAAATAAATAAGTAAATACGAGTTTCAGACTTTTTCAAAAAGCCACCCTAACAGGATAAACTGGGGTAACAAAGTCTAAAAATCAATATTGTTTCGGATTGCGCTGAAATTTAGAATGCAGATAGTTATTATGACGTAGGTATCCGCTCAGAAAAGATTTTCTAAAAATTCCTCCCGGATACGGAACGGGGAATAATAGTTTGTATGGCGAAACAAGATGAGATAAAGTACGTGTTGTAGTATTTTTCGAAATGGGGTAGGCAACAAAGTCTGAAACTTTGGGTTTTTCGGGTTTTATAAATATGAGTCCCGAATTGCCTTAGTCACACGATAACATGAAAACGGGTGAACCGATTTGGCTAATTCTTTTTTGATGTCTTTATTGATAGAATCGTTTTTACAAAAGAAAAGTTTTAAGTAAATAAAAGAAGTTTTTAACGCGGGCGAAGCCGCAGGATACTTCTAGTAAAAGTATAAACATTGTCTTATCTAACAACATAAACATTTTCCTGCAATTGATTCCTTCGCGAAAAATCACGGCAGACTGCTCTAAAAATATATTTCATTGCATCAATTTGAATAGTCACAACATAACACCGTTACTGTTCAATGAACATGACTTCTTTGAAAACAGTAAGCTGATTAGTAGTCAATTAATTATTAAGTATTGTGTGTTCGCGTGCCTCTCAAGCCTGATTGGCGCCACGCGTCGCGCCGTGCGTTCCGCCTTATGCCCCTTTAAGGCCACAGCGCCTATCCTCAACAGCAACTATTCATAATATTTTGGAGTTAACTCCCGATTTTCATATTTAGCCCGCGTATGAAAATTTTATGAGGAGTAAAATCGAGCGTTAACTAAAAGTGAGGCATTACGTTCCTTTGGTTGAGGCGCACCTTTAACTTCTAGATTATTTATTTATTTATTTATTCAAATTATCATACATTGGGTTGGCTTGACAGTGTTACAACCAATTCGCCCAACCAAGTATACCAAGTATTATGTATGTGTATATATAAAAAGTGATACTGTAGTTTACTCCTTAAGAAACGATTTTCATATTTAGCCCCCTTTGACCTTGATCCTAACCTTGACATCTAAATGAGGCGATGCAGTCAGCCCCCCCCCCCCACTCCAAAGTACAATTTGTGTTTGTGTTCACTAGATACCATCAGATCTTGATATTATTTACTAAAGGACCAAACTTACTCAATAATGATGAAAATCGGTTCTTTTTCAGTGACAAGTTTGAGATTCATATCTCCATGTATTTGGAGATACTGTTCAGATCTCAATGATATGTATAAAGACCACTTCGAGATGTACTCTACCTATGAAAAAAAAAAATCATTCGAATCGATTCACAATTTACGGAGTGATCGCGTAAAAGACATAAAAGTATAAGAACATACAAACGAATTGATAACCTCCTCGTTTTTGGAAGTCGATAGAAAATACCCTACCATAGAGAACATACCCCCGAGAGATGAAATTTATCTTAACTGCTTACGAAAAAATCCGCTCGGTCTGTGTTTGGGTTAGCGCGCTCTGATTGGCTATAGGCTCATTAATAGTTTACCTACTAGGTGGTGACGGCGGCTGGCGAGATGTAACGCGGTCGACACTTTTTATCGATATCGACGTGGCAGTTAGGAAAATAATTAAGGTATAGATAAGCCCGTGGGTTGAGTGGTTAGTAACACTGGTCACGAAGATGGATCGTGGGTTCATGTCCCACCCAGGAAATTACATGAATTTTCATCTTACAATGTCAATTACTGTGATGAACATACAAGTTCGTTCTGTGTTTGGGAGTCGTATCTATATTACTCATATTTCTATGTATATAATATACAATACAGTATGCATTTTTTTTGTTGAATGTTTGATGTCATGTTTAAATAAAGTTTATCTACTCGTGTATATTTTACAATGTTTTGTACTAAAAATTATAAAGGTAAGTATGAATATCAGTAGTCTGGTCACAACACAAGCTCGGCCTATTTTGGGAATAGGCCACAATTATTAGTTTGATTTTTAATATTATTCCGAATAAATAATTGACTAACATTGCTATCAAGCATTTTATTTAGGTAGTTGGATAAAGTGATGAACAAAATATTTTTAATTCAAGAATTTAGTATCAATCAAAAATTACGGGTTACAAATAAACATGGATATACTATATCCATGTTTATTTGGGGTATACAAGACTTTTTAACGTGATCTAAAAATATTTTGTAGTATTACGACATAGGCATAAATAAAACATCAAATTTAGGCAATATGTAGTCTTTATTTTATAGTACACAGATTCTTACATAATAGTGATAGCTTAATGTCGGCGTAATGACGGGGCGGAACAGCTTGTAAAAATGTCTAACATATGATATTCTACAAATTTTATAAATACAAAGTATGTATGTTTGTTTGCATGTCTGTTCCATGACGTTACAATGGCAGCACCGATTTTAATAAATTTTGGTATTTGAATTTAAGTGTAATTTACTCTGGAATTAAACTTTACTTTTAACATTTATTTTTAACTAATGTAATTGTGTAAACCGTTTTAGTTAATAAACAAATTAAATTAAAGTACCTACGAAACCTAGGTCACATCTAGCGGCTTATATATTGAGTTCTTGTCAGTTTTTAATGATATTAATAATTTACTTAACAACGAATTATCGATCTAAATTACTGATTATTAAAATGTATTAATTTAGTGTAAATCCTCCTTACTGCCTGCTTTTCACTAAATAATTTGCGTTTGCTTAAAAAAGCTAGTCTCGTATCAATATATTTTTTCATCACACTTTGCATGAGGTCTATAATATGATTACTTTCATCTGCATAGAACTGGTGGTAATAGTATTTGGAAAATAATTGTTCTCCTGTGAAAGAACTTAGGGTTTTGTGCACTAGCATATTGCTCTTTATGTGACGTTGATTATAACTATTGATGTAGCAAGATTTTATGAATTGCTCACATCGGCGACAAATTTTTATAACGTCTTCAGAAGGGTAGATTAGTCCTCCTTTATCTCGATAAAATATGAGACTTTTTTATTTTCCGTTAAAGACACTAAGGCTTCAACACAAGTGCCGCATTTGATACGTTTGATAAGCACACTGGCCACGTATCCCGCAATGTACTCAATAACGTTTTCAGAGAAAACTGACAGTTCTACTGATTCTGCTGCAATATCGTCATCATTTTCATCATCGGCATCGCTGGAATTATAAGTACTGTCTGTATTTTGTGCAGTCGTCAAATTGATTCTCGCAATTGCCGACGAGCAGTTTAGAATGGATATTTTTTCTAAAGGTATGCAATTACCCTTGCTCGTCTGGAGTAATTCTGTATGTATTAGGCATTTTTTATAAATAGTTTCAAAAAGCCTTGGCGTCGGGTTATCATTAGAACCTCCATGGGATCTAATATTTGCAAAAAATAACTATGTGATCTTGTGATATTTTGTGCATCGGTAAGTAGTTTAACACATAATTGTCATTCAGTATTAATTCTTTGA
Source organism: Cabera pusaria (assembly GCA_954871355.1). NCBI lineage: Eukaryota > Metazoa > Arthropoda > Insecta > Lepidoptera > Geometridae > Cabera > Cabera pusaria. The sequence goes on from OX940905.1 coordinate 16,514,111, forward strand.
ACAAAGCTTTTGTACTTTCTATTGCAACGCAGAAACCCAAAAATCCGGTAAATCGCGGAGAATCAATTAATCTGGTTTTTTTTTTGTTGTTCCTGGTCGCGACGTTTGCACTGACTTTCATTAAAAATTCTTTGCTTTCCTCCAACTTTTGAAATGCCACAGCATAATTATCTTTATTCAAAGCCCTTTTGAGCCCATAACCATGAACTCGGGAATCCAAAATGTCAAACAAATCATTCATCAACATTATCATACGTGATGTTGGTCCGACATTTTGAAACTCGGCCAACTGCAACACTTTTTCACAAAAGTCCAAAGCTGTAGCTACACTCCGGCTAAATAACTGACTTGCTAGTTTAACTTTCATTATGTTCGATTTGAAACCTATGTGCTCTGCGCGAAGTTTATTTGCCAAGTGGAAATGTTCTTTGTCCTGTAACTCTTGCAAGTTTTTTAAATATTCCCATTTTATGTCGTTACCATGCTCATCATTAAAAGATTTGTAGTGTTCAAAACTATTTCTCACTAGCTTCAACATATGTACAGGATCAAGAAATACGTGTATATTGGCAGAAGTTATCGGATGCTTGAAATTGGTTTTAAGTTTTTGTTTCTTTAAGTTGCAGCCTAAATGGTTGGCCATTGCTATATTAGCTGGACAACCATCAAACGTTAACGCTTTAATGTTTACCTTATATTCATGGCATAAACGAAGTGCTTGTAGTACTATGTTAGCTTTCTGCTCGCCGCTGGTTTTGTCGATTAGAAAGTAAGCAATAGGAACTTTAAATTGGCCATTCATAGCTACTACTAGCAGTACCAAAGCTTCTGTGCATTGTGAATTGACATACCCAAAAGTACGTTCACTGCGTGGTTCATACTCAATTTTATTCTTTATCTTCATTTCGTCGAATACAAGTGTACATATGAGATCATCTGTACATGCATCAGCTTTGTTTTTTAATGCGAGAAAGGCTTCTTTTGTAAAACCAGGCCTTCCGTCTACTGACTGATACCATTTACATAGAGTTCTTAGAGATGGCAGACACGTACTAAAAGTTTTCCTTACGTATTTGTAAGCTTTTGTGGAATAAAAGTTCAGTGTCAAAGCAAATGTCCGTAGTTCAGGTGAATATTTTTTTCTAGTGATTTTACCAGATTTGTGTGTTAAAATTTGTCGCTGCACTATTTCACGATTATGAACACCAATGCTTTTTAAATTTTCTGCATTCTCTATATTTATTAGTGATTTTTTTTCTAATTCATTAACAATAACTTTTAAAGAAGCAACTCTTTTTTTTAAATAACGGACTTTGTCCCGTAGATTCTTTAAAGCCATCGTTTTTTTAGTCACATTTCGTGACAATTCCAAAATACGCCTGCAAAGTCGTTTTTTAATGGGCGTATCAAACTGCGATGGCGTATCAGGGTGAGTCAATTTACGTTTTCTTGTTTTCGGCGTTGACAAATTTTGTTTGTCTTATATTTTCTTCAATAGACTTGTCATCAACCTGAAAATAAATTACACGTTTTTATTTACGCACTGGTATTTTGAAAAATTTGTTTTTGTCGAATACTTTTGCAGTGATTCGAACAATATAGATGTAAAAATGGGTACGTGCATTTTTGGCAGCAAAGCCACCATCCGAAATATATATTTTTTGCGCACGGTAAAACTTGTATACTTTCTTCCCAAATCTGTTAAGACAATCCTTAATATTTCAAGGAGGTAAATATCCTAGATTCTAGTAACCCGTTTCAAAAAAATCCCCCTGTAGATATACACACTACTAAAATATTTTTAAAATAAGATGGTGGGGCGTGTAAATAGCCTCAACCATATGCGGGGGTGAAAGTGCCGTGAAAATAAATAGAAATGCGTAAGACAAATAAGCGGTAAAAATATAAGTATATAGCGGGGGCGGGTCTGTAAAGATCAACGTGAAAAGAGGGACATTTGGTATGAATAAACCACTGTAAGAACACAGAGAATCAGCATACAAAGCCCACGTACCTTTCCACTCTCCCAGGAACACCAACAGCCCTCCGTGGAGGGTTCACAGACGAGGAATCGCTGCAGGCGGCGTCGGCGCATATAATGCGACCGAATAATAAATATATCTGTACAGTTCACTAGGAGGATCCTTACAGTCACAGCACGATCACTTTATAAAAATAAAAATAAGCGTTTTATAAAAAAAATAATGAGTCCGATGCGACGATCATAGCGGGATCGCGGCCAAAACGGAACTGCACCTGGAGCGTGGTGCAAGCGTGGGCCAACCACAGGCGTCGTGGTGGCAATAGACGCGGTCTGCTGATCTCCCATTGGACCATTGGCAAACCTGTTCGAGTTTCAACGGCGGGTAGGCATCAGCAGGCTGCTTCTGCGTCTTTTAGCGGGCATTCATACCAATTTGAAAAGGTAGAATAATATAAGGCGGTATAAAAATAATATATATGAAAGGGGCGAGATATATATATATAGCGTGAAATAAAATATGGAATAATAAAGCGCATTGACGCGTCACCATGCACCCCGCCTTGGAAGATCGCGAGATCTTTCAAAACAGAGAAGTGAATCAATGCTCAAACTTATGAGGGGTAGCGGTAGCGTTATGGGTTATCTGAAAACTCTATGACTGAGATCAGACGCGACGTATGATAATTCAGCGAAATAAATACGAATAGCGATTAAATTATACGAATAGTATAGCGGGTGAATTAAACAAATAGCGGTTATTTAAATTAATAGCGGTACAATTATGCGAAATTATTAAATTAAATTAAATTGAATAGCGTTGTACGATAAGAGTAAGCGTTGTCCGATATAAAACTTATTCGAACAGTGCATTTGCTCGATGCTCGGGCAATTCACTGCAGTTAGCGGGTGAGAAAGGCTTGACTGGCCAGTCCTCGGGAGCGCGGCGAATCCACGATGGCCCGTGCCACCACAGGTCATGTGACAACAATTGCGCAGGAAGCATACCACGTGACAGACAATCACTTGGATTCTCAACACCTGCCACATGGTAGAAATGTTGCGGAGCCAAGTTTTCCTGACATTGAGCTATTCGGTTGGCGACGAAAACCGACCAGCGATGTGGAGAGGAATAAATCCAGGACAAAGCGATCGTGGAGTCGGAGAATGCGTGGAATCTCCCAGTAATAGGAATGCGCGTGGCGTAAGTATCGCGAACCGTTTTAACTAATTTTGCCATGAGCAAAGCGGCGCATAGCTCAAGGCGGGCGAGAGTTGATACTTTTGTAGGCGATACCTTAGATTTTGCACACAGTAAGCGTACTGTGATGCCAGCGGAGGATGTGCAGTGCACGTATAACACACTCCCGTAAGCGTGCATACTAGCGTCAGCGAACGCGATGAGACGCACTACGCAGCCTTTAGAAGCGCCTGGCGCCTGTATGACGCGGCACGTGAAGCGTATTTAGCAAGGGAAATTCTTGCACTAGAGCGGCGAAGCGTATTTTAACATAGTCAGGAGCGGGATCGTCCCAGCCACTGTTGCTTAACCACAACTCTTTTATGAGTAATTTGGCGTAAAGAATAACAGGGGCAACTAAGCCGAGAACGTCGAACAACCGTGCAACTATCGAGAGTATATTTCTCTTAGTGCAGGTGTCAGTTATGTGAGCGGATGTGAAGAAGAACTCGTCTTCTGAAGGTTCCCAGGATAAGCCTAGAACCTTGGAAGCGTTACCTACATCGAAGTCTAGCGATTTGCGGTGTGAGTCTGGAAGACTATTTAGTAGCGCTGGTGAGTTGCTTGACCACTTCACCAAATCAAAATCACCTGATTTAAACATTTTAATTAGGTCTTGCGCGAGTTTCATAGCGGTTTATCATCATTAGCGGAATGGACCAGATCGTCCATATAGAGACTGGTTTCAGCGATTTTAGCGGCGTCAGGATAAAGCGGACTCATGTCGGAAGCCAGCTGTCGCACGGTGCGCATAGCTAGGTATGGGCTCGACTTGAGACCGAAAGGTAAGTGGTCAAAGGCGAATGAGCGGACTTGTTCATTCTCACTGAAGCGGAACAAGATACGTAGGTATTTACGCTGGTCCCGCGGTATACCTATGCGTAAGTACATTTGTTTTATGTCGGCGTTCATAGCGATGGGAAACAAACGAAACTGTAACAACAGTAAAAACAGATCGGCTTGCAGGTTAGGGCCGATTTGCAGAACGTCGTTCAACGACAACCCAGTATGAGTTTTAGCGCTAGCGTCCAGTACAATACGCGGCGTAGGCTTGTCGGGTCGAACAACGGCGTGATGCGGTATAAAATAACCAGCGGCTTCGTCAGAAGCGCCGATATTCTTAACTTCGCTGAGATAACTTTTATCTATATATTCGCGGATAACTTCATTGTACTTCTCCCTCAATTCAGGAGACAGGCGAAGCTTTTTCTCTAACGCGGTAAAACGGCGGCGGGCGACAGCGAGAGAATTCCCGAGCTCAGAAGGATCCCTACAGAACGGCAGTGAGACGGTGTATCTGCCGGTTTCATCGCGGGCCACAGTAGATGTGAAAATATTTTCACACTCAGTTTCTTCCGGAGATAACAAGCGCGTTGATGGAATCTCTTCTAACTCCCAGAACTTCTGAACTAGATCATTTATAGCGAGCGCGGTAAAAGAAGCGGTCGGCGTGACGTCATCGTCCGGGTAATCACCCATAAGAACGTAGCCTAAGGTCGTCGAAAGAGCGAGCGGAAGTCGCGGACCAGACTCGACCCTATCCCCCAAATAAATGTACGGGAAGAGTTGAGCTCCCAACACGACGTCGATGTCACCGGGGATGTTCCAGCACATGTCGGCGAGCGGTATGTCACGGAACTCCACACTATGTCCCACTCGATAAATTGTGACGGCAATTGGTCAGTAATGCACTCAACGACTAGGGCGTGAATCGAGTATTTTTGTTCCGGATAAATGCGTGACTCAATGTCTAGGTAAACATATCCAATAATTGGGCGCGACGTAGAACCAACTCCTTTTACAAAAGAATTATTCAGCGGAATGATGGGTAAATTAAGCGAGCGACAACAATTAGTTGTAATTAAATTATTCTGCGAGCCGTTATCAATAAGACATCGCACTATTGATTTATGTCCTGCACTCCCTTTAGGGCGTGCGAACACCTGAGCGGTGGACAACAAGACCGTCGACTTCGGCTGAGCCTCAGCGGAAAGCATCGCGACGGAATTATCATAAGGTGGCATCGTCATCGTCGAAGGCAATGTAGCACTATACGAAGCGACTTGCACACCACTATCGTCTTTATTACGTGGCACGTAAGAGCGAGAATGCGGAGCGGTCGAAGGTTCGGCCGCGTGTGGGGTTACGGGAGCGGTTTGCGTAAGCGGTGGCGGTGGCGATAAATATCGATTGTTACAATTACAGTTATTATTATTCATTATTTGAGCGTTATGCGAATGCGTATTATTTATATTATTATTAAATTCAAAATGTAATAGCGTATGATGGCGTTTTTGACATAAATCGCAAACAGACTTCGAGTTACATCTATTAATATTGTGTACTGTGCTCAAACAGTTAACACAACCGCGTACAGATTTAATAAACTTATACCGCTGTCGAGGATCGCGTAAACGTTTAAATTGCACACAGTGATACAGATGTGTGTGACTGTCTTGTTTACAAAACGCACAGCAAGGCGAGGAACCGTGCGCAAGCGACTCGGCAGACGCAGCGGGGGGCGTACGAGTCCATGCATCATCGGTCGATGCGATAAACGTCTGGTATGTGCGCCCGCGAGCCTCTCGTGGCGCGGTGGAGGCGGATGACTTAAGCGTGGGTCGCGGGTTCGAATATGTAAGCGGAGCAGATCGTTGCAATATCTTTGCTTGGTCTTGCACGAAACTAATTAAATGTTTAGTTGTAGGTATTTCTACATCTCGAATAGACAACTCGAAACTTTGAGCGGTTTGCGAATCTAATTTTCTAAGCGCACAGTGCGCTAGAATGAAGTCAGAAAGGTCTTCAATACCTAACTGTTTTAGCGCGGCGATGGATGCGGAGAATCTATCAATAAATGATTCGAGACTATTAGCGTTATGAGTACATACCTTCAGGTCGAGAATATTACTTAAATAATGCGTACCTAATGCGCGTTTGTCTTGGTATTTTTTAACCAAAGAATCCCATATAATTTTATAGGTATCGCCCGTGGGAACAATACCGGCGGTCACCTTCAAAGCGTTATCAGTTAATCTACCTATAAGGTACTGAACGCGTTGCGAGTCAGTCAACTGATCATTCATGTGAATGTTAGATTTAAACGACTCGTAAAATACCGGCCAGTTCTCGGTTTTCCCGTCGAAATTGGGCAGGTTAATAGGCGGCAGTTTTGTATACATGGTAGGACTACTTTCGCTATTATTTCGAGAAGGCAAAGTTGAAGCGTGACTATTAATTTTATTTCTAATGCGTTTTACACGGACATATAAATCCTCAAATGATTCTAAACAAGCGAAGTCGGGAACCGCATCGGGTTTTAAACTCATTTTTATTTCATTAATTTGATCCGTAATTGATTCAAATTTATCGCGAATATCATCGATCGTTTCCGATTCAGCCATAAAATTCTCATTAGACCTAGAAGTAGACTCAAACGAACAAATATTTTTCGTTACATCATACAACTTATTTATGCGTTTGAACAATAATTCTCTCTTCTGTTCTAAAAGCGTTAATTTTATTTCAATACTAACTTGACTTGTTGGATTCGGCATGATTACGATTTAAATAAAGGGTACTTCGATACTATTCAAAGTAACCAGCGCAGCGTTGAGCGAGAGATTATTAAACAAGTCGAGCGGCGAAATGAGGGTAGTGGCAAAAAACGTGGATGCGCTTTGAAACGAGTGAAATTATTGATTAAAATAGATTCCAAATACAATATTTGAGATATAAATACAATATATTAAGAAAACAAATAGATTAACAGCGAAATCTAAATTATGTTATGCGTAAATACGTAATTGAGTACGTATTCTAGAAGGCGGACGTATGAACTTCGATCGTGATTCGATCGAGATTATTTTACATAAATACGTAATTATATGCGTTTATAATGTATAAATATAGATATATAGATAATATAGATTTATAGATATAGTATAAATATAGGCGTTAAATATATGTAATAATATAGCGGGATTTGAGCATAAATTTCACCAGAAAGTACGTAAAATTTATGAACTCTTTTATAGGCGTTACAGAATAAGACTTCGTTACCATCAATTACGTAAGAAATCAGGGAATACTGGTTTCAGTATCCGGTGCTGAAAGGACCAAACTAAATGGTGGGGCGTGTAAATAGCCTCAACCATATGCGGGGGTGAAAGTGCCGTGAAAATAAATAGAAATGCGTAAGACAAATAAGCGGTAAAAATATAAGTATATAGCGGGGGCGGGTCTGTAAAGATCAACGTGAAAAGAGGGACGTTTGGTATGAATAAACCACTGTAAGAACACAGAGAATCAGCATACAAAGCCCACGTACCTTTCCACTCTCCCAGGAACACCTACAGCCCTCCGTGGAGGGTTCACAGACGAGGAATCGCTGCAGGCGGCGTCGGCGCATATAATGCGACCGAATAATAAATATATCTGTACAGTTCACTAGGAGGATCCTTACAGTCACAGCACGATCACTTTATAAAAATAAAAATAAGCGTTTTATTAAAAAAAATGAGTCCGATGCGACGATCATAGCGGAATCGCGGCCAAAACGGAACTGCACCTGGAGCGTGGTGCAAGCGTGGGCCAACCACAGGCGTCGTGGTGGCAATAGACGCGGTCTGCTGATCTCCCATTGGACCATTGGCAAACCTGTTCGAGTTTCAACGGCGGGTAGGCATCAGCAGGCTGCTTCTGCGTCTTTTAGCGGGCATTCATACCAATTTGAAAAGGTAGAATAATATAAGGCGGTATAAAAATAATATATATGAAAGGGGCGAGATATATATATATAGCGTGAAATAAAATATGGAATAATAAAGCGCATTGACGCGTCACCATAAGATGTCTTACCACAACGGGCAAATGTTTTGTGGGAAGTGCAATACAAACAAACAAACGTCGTCGCCCACTTTTCATTTTGTGGAAACAATCTTCTGTAAAGTGCCGAGAACACACTTTGCTTGTACTTGATGGAAACCAGTTTTCTCTCTTTGTTCGATCAATCCAGTCTTTTTTTTTATCCGGATCTTTAGGAAATCTACAAAAATAATAACAAAAAAAAAACACTTTCGTACCATCATTATTCCTTTAGAAAAAAAATTAGAAACCCATAATAAAAGCATTCAGTACAAAATGACAGATAAATAGACATTAAGAAATTGAAAATACCATACTCAGGGATGTACCTGGATTTTAGTGTACACGTTTAAAGCCCACTTGTATTAAAATAACAATACAAGTAATAGCATTTCAATTTCGTTTGATTGCCTACAATAGTTGAAAACGTAACAACATATCGATAGATTAACGAACACATTTATTTTCACTACCACCTCACTAGCATTAGAAGCTAGTACAAAGACAAGGATGACAATTCATAAAGAATGAAGGTGCGAATGAGATGCCGAAAACAGCGCGCTGTCTTCAACCAGCATAACATGGCCTCTTTGAACTAGCGTGTTACGAGAAACAAAAACAAAATAATTATTCATTTTTACTTACGAGTGAAAGGTGATGCCATTTTTCTTATAGCTTGAAGTTGTGCTGTTATTGCCACACCATTTAATTGCACAAGAAGGCATTTTTACTGATAAGTGTCATTCGACGGCGAACAATTAACTTAGCAGCGAGTACACGGTTCTACGTTCTGGTCGCAACTGGCTGACGCAATTCGGAGCACCGCTAGATATTGCTAGAAAAAGCCTATCACTGGCGGAATTTCGTGTTGAACAATTCATCTCTCGGGGGTATGTTCTCTATGTACCCTACTAATAGGTATGCAAAAATTTGTGTTTGTTGGCAAAATAGGCCAAAAATGGCGACTCAAAAAATTTTGACTCAAAAAATGACAAATTCAATTTAATCCTTATACTTTAACGATAAGGTTGTAATTGCTTTGTAGAACAAAACGGCCCAAATAATATACCTATATACCTTCCACGGAGAATTGACAAGTAGACTTCCTTCCTTATCTTTGAATCACGGGAGTAGAATCTGTTCTCCGTGCTTTTTTTCCGTGCTCTGAATTTTTTATTTTATTTTTTTAATTATTTTTAGTTTTAGTAAATGCTCGAAGGTTTAATTAGTTTTACAGACTACAAAGGGAGGTTGTTCATCGTAAAAGCCACGACGGATCTGTTTTTGCACAGACCCTACACGAAAAACATTCAACATGTTTTACATAGATTCAAGTCGTAAAGTCGAGTTAAAGTCACATTCAAATCAAGTCAAACTCATAGTCTAGTCTTACGTAGTATTTATATTCTCTTGGTCTAGTCCAAGTAAAGATGTGGACTTTACTGAATGCTTTCAATTTTAATTTTTTATTTTCAGTATTGCTGTGAATGTAAAATGGCTTTTTTTTACATTGTGCTGTTTCACAGGCACTTATTGGTTTATAATCCAACAGCTGAGGCCTATGTCCAGCAGTAGACAGAGATAGGCTGATGATAATGATGAACACGTGGAAGAACGTAAGTTATAGCCTTTTAGAAAAAAATACAATGAGAGCGCAGGCACACACTTTTTCACGTTCCCGCCACAACTCCAATGGCCGACGCGACGTTGTGAAATGAAATTCATATTATAAATTTATTTTTTTATACTATCTCAACACGATTTGTGTATTTAGGAAATGTCAATTTTGGGATAAGGTGGTAGTTCAACTGACGTCTTACCAAAATGAAGCTTATCACAATCAAGGAGAAAATCTGCCGCCAAGACCTGACGGTGTATCGGCACTCGGCAGCACATAGCCCTTGAGAGTCAGAATATTCTAGGCCTAGCGTGTTCACCATCTGCGACCACACATAATCGCTTACCACCAGACGAGATGGTGGTGAAACGCTTGCCTATAAGATATTTAAAAAATGTAGGTTGTTGACTGGACTATGACTTCAACTTGGCTTGAAATGTGACTTTGACTCGATTAAAGTAAAAAACTTTACCAATTTTTTTACTTTGGAATGAGATTGTCCGCACTCTGGCGTATGGACGGTGTGGACAATCTCATTGTTCTCCATACATCATAACTGACCGCGGCATGACCGCAGGCTGAATGCAGACCGCCGACTATGGCAGGAGAGGGACTTGGGAGAGGCCTATGTCCAGCAGTGGACTGATACAGGCTGATGATGATGATGATGATGATGACTATGGCAGTGTGTCCGGCGTTTATACGCCGGACACACTGCCACTGCGTTGTTATCAACGTCAGCCGTGGAATTTTGGCGGGAACGTGAACAAGTGTGTGTGCACTCACTGGTGCTCTCATAGTATTTTTTCTTAAAACTTGTGCTTTTTCGCGAGATAATGTGTAATAGATGTGGATTATTAAAACAATATTGAATAACATGCCATTTTACATTGACACAAATTCCAATAAAAGTTTTGGTGGCTAGTCTATTTCAATAATAAAACTGGCCAAGTGCGAGTCAGACTTTTGTCCCGCACACGGAGGGTTCCGAACGCCATCTATCGAATTTCTAACGAACTTCTAACACCAACTAAGTAAACGTTAACACACAGGTAGAATAGTATTATATAGTAGATTACTACTAGTAGATTATTACTATTAAGTAATAGTAGTAATAAAGATAAGATAAAGATATTTCATTTGCGTAAAACATGCGTATAACAAAAATTTGTGACAAAATATTCAAACGATCGTCATGTTTTGCCTTAACAGGCGTGCAAACTTTGCAGATGGCGCTGCTTTACTCACTACATATAATCCAAATTTAAATACATATTACACTGGTCATTCTTATAAACTAAATTGAATTATAAAATTAAAAGGATACAGCACAATGTCATGAAAATAATAATAATGATTATAATTAGTCACTTAAAAATTCGTCAAAACCATAATAACATTTCTGAATTTGATGGAAACAACTTGATTAGTGTTAATCACTGTTTTAATTACAGATTTATTAAGATTAGATACAGATATTATTCGACACAAAGTTCATCGGAGCGCGGCTAAGAGCAGAGAGAGGGCGATGCACGAAGGAGGGAGATATAAATATATCAACGTTTTTTAGGCCGTTTGACAGCTGGCTTCGCACTATGTCTAGCATTATTCCAATATTTCAACATCCTCCCTTAGACATAGTCCCATTTTAGATGAGCAGAAATCCAGTTTAGGGATTGAGATAGCCTTGGTCAATGCATCTGCAACCATTAGATCACTTTGGATGTAGCGCACATCGATTGACCCTTCGAGTAATTTATCACGAACAAAATGATGCCGGACATCTATGTGCTTGGTCCTGGAATGATAACCATCAGAGCCTGAAAGTTTTAAAGAACTTTGATTATCAGTGTATAAAACCATTGCTTCATTTTTCAATAGTGGCCAAAGCTCTTCTTGAAAATGTTTCAACCACAAAGCTTCTTGTACACATGCTGATAAAGACATATATTCTGCCTCCGTTGTGGACAGAGCCACTGTAGGCTGACGTCTGGAGTTCCAGCTAATTGATCCTCCCTGAAACAGAAATGTGTAACCTGTACACGAGCGTCGATCATCTTCTGAGCTTGCCCAATCAGCATCACAATACCCGTGGGTCATCAGTTCTTCGGAACACTGCTCATAGCGGAGTCTGTAGTTTTCAGTTCCTTTTAAATAACGCAGGACTCTTTTTAGAGCTATCCAATGCTGCATGCCAGGTTTGTTATTATATTTACTCAACATGTTGACAACGAAACTTAGATCTGGCCTTGTCACCTGAGAGATATAAAGCAGACAACCAATGATTTCTTGGTACGGTTTGTCAATTATTTCGTCATCTGTATTACTAGTATTTTTTAATTTCACATTCAGGTCCATAGGTGCTTTTGTAGCTTTGCAATCTGACATTCCATATTTGTGTAAAACATACTGAATGTATTTTTTCTGATTTAAATAAATTACTCCCTTCTGCCTGTCTCTTTCTACATGTATACCTAAACAATACGACATTTCACCGAGATCTTTCATTTTAAATCTTCTATTCAATTCTTCCTTGATAATATTTTTTAAGCTTTCACTGTTTGTAAATATCAGTAGGTCATCTACATATACAGCTATAAATAGCATATTGCTGTCATCTACAATTTTATAATAAATACATGGATCTAACTGGGATTGATATAGACCCAGAGATTTCAAAACAGAAGCTAATTTCTTATTCCATTGGCAGCTAGCCTGTTTGAGACCATACAAAGACTTTTTTAATTTGCATACTTAATTATTACCCTTTTCATATGATATGGGTTGAGACATATATATTTCCTCTTCAATGTCCCCTTGCAAAAATGCAGATATGGCATCCATCTGCGATATGTCCAAATCATATTTGACTGCTAGAGCAAATAAATAGCGTAGTGAGGCAAATCTAACTACCGGAGAAAATACTTCATTGTAGTCGATTCCTTTCCTTTGCGAACAACCTTTTATGACTAATCTGGCTTTATATTTGACATTGTTACCTTTTTCATCCGTTTTGGTTTTGAAAACCCATTTACATGGTAAGGCACGCCTGTTAGCTGGTAGCGTAGTCAGTTCCCAAGTGTTATTCTCAATTAATGACTTGTACTCCTCATTCATGGCAGCTTTCCAGTTCTCCGCATCACTACTGGACATGGCTTCTTCAACAGTCTGTGGATCTGTGAACTGTGAGGAACATAAGAAATTATTGGCTTCAATATTACGTTGTAGATGTGCCCTTCTGGTAACATAGTCCATGCTATCATCATCATCATAATCATCTGTGCTCGGCTGATATGTGTGGTCATTTGGGTCACTAATTGTTGTACAGCTGTCATACGATGTCTCAGTCTGCGGTGACATTAAGGTACTTTGAGGACTGTCACTTATATTTATAATTTCTCCTGGACTCTGTGCCAAAGAACTATCGTTATAAGTTTCGAGAGGTACTTCAACCTTTTGTGGCACTGGATTACATTCCCGTATATTTTTTGATTTTTCATGAGATTCAATAAATATTACATCTCGGCTGATTACTATTTTCCTAGTTTGAAGATTATAAAGTCTATATCCTTTTGTGTTCTCACAGTAACCCACAAACAACATTTCCTGTGATTTACGATCCCATTTCAATCTATTTTGCTTAGGAATGTGTACCATGCATTTGGAGCCAAATATCCTTAAGTGAGCAAGATTTGGTTTCTTACCAGTCCACATTTCTCACCTGTATCAGATGCTCTCCTCTTGTTCTTGTAGTGATGTTAACATTACCCATCATTTGCACGGCAACTTCATCATTATTAGCCACCATTACTTTCAGTATTGGTGGTGGTTGTTTATCGTACAGCCAGTCAGAGCGTCGCGTCATGTGAGATGATGCTCCGCTATCTATGAACCAAGCGTCTTTGTCAATCAAATTATATGCTGAAAAAATCGCTGAAAAAACTGAATTATTGGGAGTCTTCTTTTCTTCATTACACTGAATCCTGTAGTGGCCGTACTTATTGCAGTTAAAACAACGGGGACCTTTTCCTTTGGAATTATCTTGTATTTGTTTTCTGTGCTTGGTGAATAGGGCCGAAGATTCTGAAACTTTCACTTCTTGAAGTAATTTCGTTTTTACAAAATCCGCTGTAATTTTAACACCGGAGCTTTCCATGCTCATAATCATTGGTTTGTATTCATCTGATAAGCCCGCAAGCATGAGTGTGCCTAACCACTCATCATCTATTTTGAAATTAATATTCCTGAGCTTGTGTGCGGTGCTTATTATTTTATTTATATATTCTTCAATATTCGCACAACAATCCAAAGATGTGTTAATTAAGTCACGAAGCAAGCCCACTTTTCGCGATAAATCAGAGTCCTCAAATGCATTTTGTAGATTAGTCCACACTTTGCGTGCCGTCGTGGCATTTTCGATGTGAACGTAATTAACGGGTTCTACCAGTAAAATAAGTTTGGACTTAGCTTTGAGGTCTTTCTTGGCGTCGAGGACACTTTCAACTTCAAGGCAATCCCACAGCTCTTCGTGCTCGAGATGACCTTACAGCAAAACGCCATGTGCTGTAATTATCTCGACCTACAAGCTTTTCTATGACTTGTAGATTGTGCGAGGCCATCTTGCACGTTCCTGCACCGGCTTATGACCGTGCGTCATACAAATTTACTGTATATTTTTCAGTATCTGAAAAACACTAAAAATAACACCTAATCTCAGAATGGGACGGCCCATAACCTGATGGAAACAACTTGATTACTGTTAATCACTGTTTTAATTACAGATTTATTAAGATTAGATACAGATATTATTCGACACAAAGTTCATCGGAGCGCGGCTAAGAGCAGAGAGAGGGCGATGCACGAAGGAGGGAGATAGAAATATATCACGTTTTTTAGGCCGTTTGACAGCTGGCTTCGCACTATGTCTAGCATTATTCCAATATTTCAACAGAATTAAAAATTGTTTTAGCCTATTTTTAAACATAATATTGTCCATGTCCTTTAAAGATTTAGGAATTTTATTGAAGACTGTTGGCGCCATACCAATTACACTTTTAAATAGTAATTGTAGTAATTAATATTATTTAATATCTAGTTGACCGAGCTTTGCTCGGTATTTTTTGCCACTTAAACAGACATATATGACTCTTCCCGACATCTATTGACGAATAATAATACTATTTTTTTGAGAGCAACTAACTGCTTTACTGAAACAGTACTTCTACTCGCCAATAGATGTCGGGAAGAGTTATATTTTAAGTTGATTATCAATAAAGTTGATTATTGAAAACAAGAATAAAAAAACATTTTCTGAAAATGACTCCTAGCTAGATCGATTTATCGCCCCTGAAATCCCCTGAAGGCATACTAAATTTTATTTAATCGTTGGAGCCGCTTCCGATATTCAGATTAAGGTAAAAACGATAGCGCGCCAACTTTGATGCTAGATAGGTGGCGCTGCGCTATCGTAAAAAACTTTTTTTAAACTTTTCTTTAATTTTTAACTTTGTTCTGTTCTTAGTATTTGTTGTTATAGCGGCAACAGAAATACATCATCTTTGAAAATTTCAACCGTCTATCACGGTTCATGAGATACAGCCTGGTGACAGACGGACAGACAGACAGACAGACAGACAGACAGACAGACAGACAGACAGACAGACGGACAGCGGAGTCTCAGTAATAGGGTTCCGTTGGTACCCTTTGGGTTCGGAACCCTAAAAAAATCTCTTGAAATGAAACTGTTATCAGAAATATTGATTATTTCATTCACTTTCATTTGGTGCGCCAAAGAGTGGAATATCTCTAAGTTAAGAACTAATGTATTTATTATAAGAAAAACCAGGCGGCGTGTACTTTTGGATTTTCCATACTTTTCAATATTTATTTTCGGCTGTGAGGAGCGAGGCCCTTTGCGCTGCGAGACCGTGGACGGTGTGTGCCGCCACCGCCCACGGCCTTACGCCGCTTCTGACTACTAGGAGACTTTTTCTAATAAATTATGCTAATCAATTATCAACAATCATTTTAGAAAGCACAAAGATAAGCCAAAGCTGGATGAGTATCGCGTGTGGCTTTAAAGTTTTTTGTTTTATTTCAGACAGACAAGAACTTGAGTAAAAATGTGGTTTTGATGGAATCGTACATGTTTGTAATTGGATTGGAAGTCAGCAGTGAGACGAAGCGCTGGACAAATGTATTTTTTCAATGAGGAAACCCGCTCGAGTACCACACTTCGTTGTGGGATCACCGAAGTGATCATGTCCGGCTCCAATGGCGTTCAATGAACTAAAACCTACTAAAAGCTCATGGTGCTCCCTCTCGACGTCGTGTCACGTGCGTCGGGGCTACGGGCATAGAACAAATAATAATACTACGTACTACGGGTGCGCTTTCGCATTCATCCGCGGTCACAATAGCTTTTGTCCACTAGGACCCGTCTTACCCCCTTTCGAGCCTCGCGTGATTCATGAATGATCCCTTATATCCCTCTACTGTACTCACCTACCACAACGAAGGTACCAGCTCAGATCATTTTCCTAGTATTGACGGCACGTTTTCCAAACTTGAATTCCTAAACCGTCAAAACTTTAGGCGCCTCAAATCGTTGCTAAAGTTACTCAAACGATTAAGATAACAGAATTAAGAATTGATTAAATTCGTGAACCAATTAACTCGAGGATCCGCTTCCGCTAATAGCTCGGAAGTTTGCGAAAATCGGACAAACAGAAACCAACCGTTCCGGTCTCAATGGCAGCCGGATTCGAAATCTGAATTTTCCTATTTGGGACTCAAAACAAATTGAGCGAAAGGTTCACTAATTAAAGAAAAATTATGTTGGTTTAAATTAAAACAAAATTGACTAGGTACCTTTTTGTCAGGGACCTCCGATTCTGCAATGGCAACTTGCATATTAATTTGCTATTTTATATTATTTGACGTGCTTTGATTTACCCAGTACTTGTAAAATTCTTGTTGTGTGTTCTTTAGTAGTGGTAGGACTTCTGCTAGTCCGCCTGGGACGGCACCACCACTTTGCAAAAAAATTTTCAGCCGTGAAAAAGGATTTTTTTTCGGTTGAAATGGCAAGGTGTCCAATAAAATTACAGGCCATGTTAACATCTTTATTTCTCAAGGTAACAGGTGCAGTGCAGTGACATGCCAGAATTTTGCATGCCACTGTATCTGTAATAGGTAGACGTCATCGCTTACCATCAGGCGAGCGTCGTGCGTGTCCTGTTACCTTTTACCATAAAAATACCTTATAATCTATTTTTGTACCAATTTTCATCCAATTCTGTTCATTTTTGCCTGATTGAGTATCAATTTTCTTATAATCATGTACTACCATATGTACAATTTCGGCGTACATATGAAAATCCGTCACTGATATAAGTTATAGCATCCACAACTTGTTATTTTGAAATAAAAAAATATTCAGAAAGTAATATTTTAATGTATCTATTTGTGTTATTACATAATTATTGTACATTTTCTAAAAACTCGCAAAAACGAAATTGACAAGTCATCATTTCATATATAATGTACAAAATACAAATCTTAATATTTGATATTTTACTTTGTTTACTTCCGAAATAGAGGCACCTTCAATTACTTTACTAAAAATAATACGCCTCTTAATACAGTGCCGGATTAAGCAAGCGCGGGGAGGACTACAGTGAATTCTTTCTTTGCGGGGCCCGTAGCAATTTTTTTCAAAGAGTCCTTGATCTACTATGGGTTCTTAAGCATAAAGTTGTCAAAAACAATTCAATACTCAATGCGTGTATTTACTATCTATAAGGTTACAATTTTGTGGGTAATTTATAGTCTAGGTTTAAATATGCGGGGCCCCCTTTTGCGCGGGGCCTGTAGCAATTTCTACTCTTGCTGCGTGGTTAATCCGGCACTGTCTTAATAGGCTACAAGATATATTCAGAATTCTGACCATGGTGCAACATGATGAAATCATTCAATAAAGTTCGCGAGTCACCATACTGCCCTGCCATTCAATATTGACGTACGTAGATAAAATCAACTTTATAATACATCTGAATGCATGAACATGTTCGTCATAGTAATTTTCTTGACTGACTCTGTATATCTGGAAGTATAATGATTGCTGCTACGTAGGAGCAGTAACTGACTGTACGGCCTTTGTCAAACAAATTTGATCATTACAGTGTGCTTTATACCGGGTCATCACTTGACATCTAGTTAGATAGTGGTTGTATATTTCCAATTTAAATCGACTAAAGGTACGTGAACTACAGCTACTGTGTAAAACGTTAGTAAGATACAGAATTAACAGAAATCACCAAAATGATATTTACACCATCATTTACTTATGACATATTCTTTACAATATTCATCCAAAAATACTTTATCGTCCCCAGTTTAGCTCGTAATGGCATCTACTCCTTCACTGTCACAAGCCGATATTACTTTCGCATTAAGGAAAGGCGGGGAAGTAATCATCGATATGTTAAAGTCACATACACATGGATAATTCTACTTGTAAACAAAGTTAGCCTTGGACTAGTGATTATGCCGTCAGACGAATGGATAGACGCAACCGGTTATTTGAACATACGTTCGGTTAGGATGTACGAAGATGCTTTATGGAGTGTGTTGAGTAATCGTAGGTTGATAGAAAAAAAAACATTTTTTTGCCGTAGGTTTAAGAAAAATAGAATATACGCCTCTTTTACGATAGTCAACGGCTTGTATGTTATTGAAAGACTTGTATGAGCTTGTTTTAGCGGACGCGTTTTAGTCTAAGACTACCTTCAGCTTAGTACTCTCACTCTGCTCTCTAATGACACAATGGTGGGGTAAGTAGCAACCAAAACTCTGAACTTAATATATTTAAATTTCAATCAATTTCAAATTCAAATTAGAAATTTCAAAAGTCAAGTGCTTGTTCCGGATCGTCCTTTACAATCCGGAAAATTTACGATTACCCTAACCGGCGAGTATTTTCTACGAAATGAAATTTGCAGAATAGTTCTTCGTTTGAAGTGTTTTAGTACCTATGTGAAGGCAAGCCGACGCGCAAAGTGGAATATGTCAGTTCTATGAAGTCGGTACACAGTAAAAGTGCTTGCCAAAATCAACACGCTATGGATCCTTGCGAAGATGAAGATATGACTAAACCGACGCGCAAAGTGCAACGTGCCAGTACTATGGAGCCTGTACCGAGTAAACTGGCACATTTTTTTTGCCAAAATCAAAACACTAAGGCACCTACCGCAGATATAACTAAAGCGACGCGCAAAGTGGAACTTGTCAGTTCTATGAAGTCGGTACACACACGGTAAAAATGCTTGCCAAAATCAACACGCTATGGATCCTACCGAATATGAAGATATAACTAAACCGACGCGCAAAGTTTAACGTGTCAGTTCTATGAAGTCGGTACACAGTAAAAGTTCTTGCCAAGTTCTTCGACCTCCAAGAGCCTTTGAATAGAGTTGTGTAAGTCTTAAAGTGACACCAAAGATTCACTTGCACAAGGTTACACTGAACCTTATTGCAGTAGGTACTCCCAGTAGGACCGGCTACTAACCATCCTAATACACTTTCTTGAAAAATAGGCTTGTTGAATCACAAATTGATCGTAATTGAACAAAAAAATCGAAGAAATGATCTGCTTCTAGCAAAATGTCTATTTCTATGTAGGATTTGGTAGAAAAATCAATGATCAACATTCACAGCCAGTATTCGTCCACTGCTGAATATAGGCCTCACCTATAGAACGCCACTGAGCTCGTCCTCCAGCTCCGTGTTTCCAACCGCTGCCAGCAAGCTTGCGTATATCATCGCTCCACCTAGCTGGAGGGCGTCCTACGCTTCATTTACTGAGCCGTGGTCTCCACTCTAGAACACGTCTACCCAAATGCTTATCTGTTCTTCGGCAGATGTGACCAGCCCACTGCCACTTCAGCTCGCTAATCCTTTGAGCTATGTCAATAATTTTGGTTCTCTGTCGGATGACTTAATTTCGAATTCGATCTTTCAGCGATACTCCGAGCATAGCCCTTTTCATAGCTCGCTGAGCGACTTTGAATTGGTTATCAGTCGCACCGTCAGAGTCCACGTCTCGGGTCCGTATGTCAGGACCGTCTTTAGGCCTGAACTGTGGTATCGGTTATGAAATGAAAAGACGACATAGATTTTAAATGCTGCCCATACTAGCTCTATTCTTCTGCGGGCTTCCTATACTCGTATATACCTATAAGAAAAATATTGTCTGGTAAACCTAAACACTCGACCTCAACGTGGGCGCTAGGTAAATTACCAGTAATTTTTGGAATGACAAAGCAATTTATGTTTCTATTAAATGACAAGAACTTGGGTTGTAATTCTAGTGTAATTATTTCCGACTATTGTTTGACCGTACAGCGTTCTAATGAAATATTAAGAGGTTGTTTGGAGATAAATTGCGGCGTGCAGTTAATTGCAATGGAAGACCGAACACATGGATGTAAAGTTCTTTGGATACCTCAGAACTTAATATCTAGACCACGCTGAAAACTAAGTAGGTTTGAGACACAAAGGATATGATTGGGAATGGTTTTGGGCATTTCACTTAGCTTTTATTATCAGCTTTGCCGCAATATCTATTTTCAGCGGCTTTCGTTCGTGTTGGTGTGTTTGTGAACAAAAAAATGGCGGTATTTTTTCCGTACGCTCTGATCTGGATTTTCTTCTTAATCTTCATGCACTATTTGATTTTTCTTTCATGGAATGCGAGTGACGAGCCCCGCGCCGTGCAAACACGGAGTATGAAGTGGCTAACATTGTACGGTCGACGATAAGAATTGAATTTAATACGCCGCGCGCCTAGCCTAGCTAGCGCGCTGCCGCGCTGGTTATATAATTATGTACAGTACAGTGGTACATAGTTAAGTATAGGTGTGTGCGTGCGCGCACATACATTTTTAAATGTTTCGAAAGCTGGTTCACCCGAATGCATGAGTGCACTGGGGTTGGAGGCCAGTATTTTGAAAAGCTTTAAATAAACTTTATCATATCATTCACAATTTCATCATCCTTTCACAATAATTTCACCAGAGGTTTGACAGATTTATTCAGTATGACAGTGACAAATCACTGGGTTCATTTTGTTAGCCATCTTTTTTTTACTCTACATCGGTCTGGGTAGCACTTGACCACTATCTCATCTGTTGAGTGGCCTCGAACTATCATGTTTTTTTTATAAGAAAACACCTCATTCTGGCAATCTCGTATCATATAACTGTCCTCTTATCACCCACTTAGATAGTTGATTAATATTAAAAGAATAATATGAACTTAATGACGAGGATGCAACTATGCCGGCTGTAGGTATAGCTCCATCTCTGTCATTTCGTTCATTTCAAACCTCATCAAAGTAAGTCATAAGCCTAATGTACTTTTTATTTAATGTGACATTAAGTCGTGGCATCATAATTACGATAATCAGCCACCTGTATCAGTCCACAGCTGTACGTAGGGCCTTTCCCAACTGTCAAGATACGGCACGGTGCCCGATCTCAGGTGTTCGGCTAAGTTGTGGTAATTTAATGATGCAAAATACACACTTGCCTTTCTTTTAATACGATGCCACCTCCATACGTTCAATCCATTCTTACATCATAAGTCTACAACATGACGGTACACAGGCCGGTTTGTATTTTATAATTTGTTGTTAGCCATTATCGTGAGCGCCTACATCTGGTGAATACGTGTGACATCAAAAATATTCAGTAAGTCTTCTGTTATTTCATACTATTTTATACTTACATACTTAATACAATTATTAAAAATGACACCGCAGTTTTGACGAAAAATATCGTGTAGTGCTCTGTCGTAGAACCACCATAAGACATTCCGTTCAATTAAAATTTAAAACAATCAATTCTTCGACGGAAGAAATCTCTGATTAAAAAAATAATGTCTACGTCTTTTAACTGGGAACGACATGTTTTGACAAATGATACGACTTAGTATAATGTATTCCCACATACCAATATAAAGTTATATGCGTTTTTGATGATACGGATTATTAAATTACTTTAGAATGCTACATTCGTTGCAATTTTTTCTCCAAGGTCCTTTCCCAGATTGCAAGGTATAACGTACAGTGACGTCGTAATTAACAAAGTTTAATCATTACTTAGGTATAATTTAACCGTCAGACTTAATTCTATTATTATCAGAGATACGAACAATTGTTGTGCGATTCCTTAGTTCTTGAATCAGAAACGACTGGCCGCGTTTAGATGATATTTAAAACGGCGATAACACGTCTTTAAATTTGGTTACCATGTAAACCGGAATAACGTGAGTTGAACCGCGGACACGGCTATCCTTCTAATATTATAATAAGTTTATTTTATAACACATAGATACAAAAAACACAATACAAAACATAGATTTGCATTATATACCTACTATTTATAAGTTTACTATAATTTTGTATGTTTGGTATTAAATCACGCGAGAACATTTTACACATAATTAAGTATCTTTTTATATAGGCAAGCGTTTGACCACTATCTCGCCTGGCCACTATCTCGTTTGGCTTACCGAAGCGATGATGTGGTAGAAGATGGTGAACACGCTAGGCCTTATCCTCTAACAGCTGACTCTTAAGGTACCGAAACCAGGCCTCCCTCACTCGCCCATAGCTACTGCGATGTATACCTAAACTTTCTTCAACTCCGGCGGTACTATCTGCCAGTCGGTTGCCACTGCTCACGCGCGCACAAAGTATATTATTATTCAAATGACGGAATAACTGCGCATTCGTATTTTATATTAGAAACGATTTAAGTTTTTCATAGTTTTGCGGGTTTGACAAAAAACAAGCATAATATGTTTAATTTTTTATGCTAACGATACTAAAATGACAAAACGGCGTAAAATTCACTTTCTCGATTTCAAATTCGACTCTTAGGAACTCTTAGGAATTTTGATGTTATTTTGTGAGGTAAATAAAAATAATTCATTTTTTTTATTTCATTGAGTCAACCCTTTACTGTATCAGGCGCGCGATGTACCGGCGCGCGCCGAACAAAGTAATAACAACGCTAGGTCGAGCGCCTTAAACACATTTTTGCTTGTATTCTCTGAAATAAACGTTGGTATTGTGTTTTTGTAGGGGAGTGAAGTATCTGTTACGTAGTAACTATTATATAATCTGTGCCGAAACACCGTAATGTTATGGCGGCAGATTATCTCATTGATGGTGGTACGTAAGCTTCCTACTTTTTGCAAGTCAGGCGGAATATACAACATACAACGATATCATTTTCCGATTAACCAATTTTCAAAATTCTTTTTTTTATTCGAAAGAGTATAATACTCCTGAGGAGGTCCCATTCTAAAGTCATCGAGATCTGATGAATATCTCCAAAGATATGGAGCATAACATCTCAAACATGGTACTAAAAATGGCTAGCGCGGAAATTGAAGTAGGTTTTGTACGTTTTTAAATAATCTTAAATTATGTAATGCCGGCTTTGTAACAAACTGAGTGAGTGGGGCACTACATAACTTTATGAGAAGTCAGAACGTGTCTAAAAAAGCACGACTGGCTGTACATAGGGGAGTGTTGGTTCCCACACTCATTTATGGTAGTGAATGCTGGGTATGGCAGAAGAAACATGAAAGTAAAATTAATGCTGTAGAAATGAGAAGTTTGAGAAGTATGATCGGAGTGACTCTGATGGATAAGTTGGAGAACAGCGTGATAAGGGAATGTTGTGGTGTAGTAGAAGATGTAGTGACAAAGATAGAGAAAGGGATGCTTAGATGGTTTGGACATCTAGAGAGGATGGATGAAGAAAGATTGACGAAACAGATTTATGAGACGTGTGTGAATGGGCCAGTTGGTAGAGGCCGACCTAGGCGAACGTATCACGACCAGATCGGAGACGTTCTAAAAAAAGGCCAAGTCAAAAGTACCTATAACCGGTGAGCATGTATGAAGACGCTCATGAAAGTGGAAGAAGCGAAGGAGGTATGTCAGGATCGTAGCATGTGGAAAGAAGTAGTCTCTGCCTACCCCAACGGGAAAAAGGCGTGATTGTATGTATGTATGTATGTATGTAATAAACTAACAAATGCAAGCAAAGGCGAACGATTTTCAATCGGCAAATGGGCATATAAGACCGATTAGTACCCTTACTCGGTAGTATCTAGTATTCTATCTAGTAGTAGATAGTAACGTTATAATTTTTAGCCGACTTCTCAAAAAAGGAGGAGGTTCTCAATTCGACTGTATTTTTTTTTCTTTTTTTATGTTTGCTACCTCAGAACTCCGTCAAATCTTAACCGATAATTATTTTATTATTTGAGAGATTATGCCTCCCGTTTGGTCTCATTAAAATTTTATCGAGATCTGACAATTGACTCCGGAGATATAGAGATGAACAATATAAGCAAATTTGTATACCTTGATGACATGATTATAACTAGCCAGTACTTTGACTATCGCGGCATGTGAAGTCGGTTCATTCGTTTTGTACGATCATAAATTATTTAATTAACGGCGTTATCTTTCGTTTTATTAATAGAAATTATCAATGTACCGGCATTTTATCACTTATACACAAACATAACAAACAGCTGTTCTTTCCTACAATCCTGAGTTGAAACTGCCCATAGTTAAAATATAATATCTGATACTTAAATTACTGGACTCGGCATGTCCTTTGTAGGTATTAGCTGGAAGTCCGTGTCTAATGATGATATGTGGTGATGGTGATGAAATACTTTAAATGTAGCGAGAACAATATTATTCGAAATATTTTTATTGCCTGCTAGGCTATTCTGTAAGCAAGTTTACGCATCTCGCAAGCGGTGAGATTTGAATTTCGTATTACGAAATTCAACCGTATTTCAATCGTATTAAGATTTGAATTTCGTAGCACGACTCAACGCGGATTCCGCTTGCGAGTTGCGTTAACTAGCTTACAGAATAGCCTAGCTGGTCGCGTCGCACGGCTGACACCCCTAGTGATGCAAGTGTTCATAGGTGACGTTGACTACTTCCCATCAGGCGGGCCCTTTGCTTGTTTGCTAGCTATACATATAACATGCTAAACAAGCACACAAACATGTACATTTTCCTATAACCACTAAATAAATAAAGCGTTTGTTTGTATTTGTCCAGCTCATTAGTATAAATTCATTATAGCCTGTAAGTTAGGTCTAGCCTACTAGACCTATACACCTAACATAGCTTTACAAAAACTTAGGTATGAGGGCCCAGTGGTGCAGTGGGAGAATGGTCGGCTTTGAAGTCAGAGGTACCGAGTTCAATCCCCGCCGTGCACCAATGGATTTTTCTATCGAAAAATTTATGTGCGCTCTTCACAGTGGCGCTCCGGTTAAGGAAAATCCGATATCGTCAAGAAACCCCCAACCCCCGCATGGTGGTAGGACACAATCTAGTGTCCGCCAGGCCAGCTACCACCCTCAGGTTAAAAAATCTGTCGCCAATACATCTTATGTGTTCCGGCAGCTATCTTTGAGAGCCAGTTCCCATTCTAGCCTAGAGTGCTACCATCCTCGACCGCGTCATCACTTACCAATAGGTGAGATAGTGGTCAAACGCTAGCCTATATAATAATAATAATAACCAAAAAGTATCCAATGACTTACGGTGTAAATTTTTTAACTGGGCATGGATGCCCAACTCAAACCCATAGAGATGCTATGACAGACAAGTCCTGCCGTCTCACCTGATTACCATCAGATAGCAGTAAGGACTTTTCTCACTTTACATCAGTTTGTTACGATGTACTCAGTGGCGTGCTATTGGAGAGGCCTATGGCCAGCAGTGAACTATGACTAATAGGTATATGCTGTTGATGATGATGATGATGATAAGATAGTATCATGCTCGTCTGGAAATGGAAGACTGCAATGAGACTAGGCACTAAACAAAACTGAATTAGGTCCACAACCACAGATTACTAAAGCTATAACTACGTAACATGTAGTACTATTAAGTATTCTGTGGTAACATAACGCATATTAGATGTCTCTACCCGTCTTACAAACTTTATTTACTGAGACAAAACAGCATTCGCAAGCGAAATGAGAACAAACATTTTTACTGCATCTAAGTTACATCTTACAAACCTTTTATACTTTTTAACCGTTATGATGATCAACCATAATTTAAGATCGTTTAAAAAACTAAAAGAACCAACTTCAAACGTCGCGCTAGTCATTTTTAGTACTAAGTTCGAGGTATTATCCATATCTCTGGAGATACTGGACATATCTCGATGCAATTTCAATGGGACTACCTGTGAACACTTTCAAATAAAATAAGAATATATAGTTATACCCTTTCAAATAAAAAAATATTTTTTCAAATCGGTCCAGGCGTTTACGAGTAATCGGTGAACATTCATTAAAAAAATCCGACGAATTCAGAACCTCCTCCTTTTTTGTGAAGTCGGTTGATGATGTAGGTACCTACTTTAATTATAATTATATAAGTGATGCAATACCTATCAACATCTGTAGTTATTAATACTACATTATCACATAATTACATATTTTTAAATTACCTAAATATAATTTTCACTTCATTGAGAGTGAACATGCCTTTGTAATATAGGCTTATAGTCTAGCGCAGACACATGTAGCTTTAAATAAACATAATATTAATTATGTCTAAAGCCTATTTCTGTTCACTAAGCTTGATCTCCTGTTTATTATATATATTTATCTTTGTTTCCAACCGCTATCTTGTATTATTATTTGTTCTGTGCCGCTGCCAGCCAGCGTATATAATCGCTCCATCTAACTGGAGGGTCCTACGTTACGTTCACCGAGTCGTGCCCTCCACTATAAAACACGTCTACCCCAACGGTTATCGGTTCTACGACAGATGTGACCAGCCCACAGCCACTTCAGCATGCTAATTACTTTGAGCTATATGAAGATAACTTCAAATTTGATTTGATTGATTGATTTTATCGCAACGAACTTCTATTTGTACTTTTAAAAAACTAATTCAATTCCCAGTTCACGGACTATTATGAAAGTTAATACCAATTTCAAGAGGAAAGCAAAGTTTAATCACAAATAACGTAGCGATTGCATGAATAGTACGTTCTAAGTATTCGTTTTTCATTTAGTTTGAAAGGAATGCTTTACCAACTGCAATAATTACTGGAGTTCCAGTTATTGTGCTGAGGCAAAGTCTTACTCTCATGTTTACTATCTTATTTTTTTTAAAGACAAGGAATAGTTACGAACTCGCACTAGAAATCCCTGTCACGGATGACTACTAATATACAAATTACGGTCACAATTACACCAAGACTCAGATTAATTTGCTTGTGAATCATACTACGAATTAACCCGTGAAGATTACATAGAAATATATAATTATGTCTATGTCCGTGTGGGAATCGAACCCACGACCTTCGGTTTCTTGGTCAGTATCACTAACCACTCGACCAACTGGCATGTCGAATATTAAGACAGCTGAAATTCGTGACTTTGCTCGCGTTTGAAAGTATTCTATGTCCTGTTATATAATTATCTGTATTTTAGTAGAGTTGTTTAACTGTGAAGAAGTTTTGCATCAGGAAAACATTCTTCGATAAGCCCCTAGACTAGAACGCGTTGGTAATTACCATGAAATGTACTATCTATGGACATAGAATAAATAATATTACAAGTAGGTACTATGGATTAGGCTGACATTGCTGGCAGAATAGAAAAGGTTTAAAAACCTGTACCATCCAATCGTGCCCAGCCATCTAATGTAATACATGACATTTTAAACCGACTTCAAAAAAATGTTTCTTTATTCGACCGTATATATATTTTTTTTTTATGTTTGTTCGCGGATAACTTCGTCGTTTATGAACCGATTTTGATTATTCTTTTTTTGTTCGAAAGGAGATATCCCAAGTGTGGTACCATGGTAATTTAATCGAGGTCTGATTAGTATCTCCAGAGATATTGAGATAAACATCTCAAAAGTGGTACTGAAAATGAATAGCGCGGCATTGAAGTCGGTTCTTTTTTTTAGTTTTTAAACGATATTATTATTTGAAACAATCACTTTGATTTTACCAATCAGCATTTGGCGACTGAATAATTGGCCTTAAAAATTATCACACGGTCTCATTTGAAGTAGACTCAGTATTACATTAAATGTCTGTATTTTTACCCAACTGCGCCAAGAGGAGGGTTATGTCTTTCGATTGTATGTATGTGAATTTATTTGACTAGCTCTGTAGCCTATACTTGATGGATTTTAGCTTGAAAGGTGTTGTTAGATTCGTCTTAATTGTGAGAGTGAGACTGTCTATCTGGTTCCTAGATGTTTTACCGGAGGGCCACTGAAATGCGCACATACAATTTACGTACAAAAAAAATATACGGTCGAATTGAGAAACCTCCTCCTTTTTTTGAAGTCGGTTAATAAACTGTAATCTTTAGTTTAATATATACATAAGAATAATAATAATAAGAATAAGAAATATTTATTGTCACTTCCAATACTGCATTATCATAATCATTAATAACACATGAGATATGTGACAAAAGGAACAATTTCAGCATGTGCTGCGTGCGCAATTAACTTCGCTTAAAACGCTTTAATCTGCGCCGATAAATATAACAGGAAGAGCGGGCTACTTAACTTAAAGAATACAAAAAAATATATAAATTGATAAAACAATAAAAATAAAAATGAAATTATTGAATGGAGACACTTGTAAGAATTGCTGAAGATTTTAGAATACTATGTAATGTATTATATTGATTTACGTGTGTTGTTAGATGTGTGTATTTGGTGTATGTGAGTGCGTGTCATGTGTATCGTTTGTGTTGTGAGTTTTTTTAATACTTATGTTTAAAGGTTGTTTCGTAAATTTGTTTTTGTCTTAACAAAAGTAATAATTTAAAATGATATTTAAAAGTTTGGCTACCAATTTTTCTTCTCAATAGCGATGGAAGGTCATTCCAAATTCTTTAAGGTCGATTCTTGAAACAGCCCTTAAAACCAGCAGTGTTATGTTGAGGAATGAAGAGGCCGTTACTAGATTTAGATCGTGTGTTAAATGAATAGACATCTTTAAACCATGTTAATTTGTCAAAGAGTATTTTGGATTTTTATTCCACAGAATCTTCTGTGTTGTACAGGCTATATGAAGCTCTCTTTGTGACTTCATGTTTAGTATCCCTTTTTCCACTAAATATGGGCTAACATGGTCGTTCCTAGGTATACTAAAACAGAAACGGGCGCACGCGTTCTGCACTCGTTGAATGGCAGTTTCAGTTTTAGCCCATAACCTTGGCCCGTACACCGCACTACAGTAGTAAAAGTACAGTACAGTACAAGTACAGTACAGTACAGTAAAGTAAAGTGTTAACACTTTGAGTGCGGCACTTTTTCGCATATTTTTTAATATTTTTTATTATTTTTTGTAATTTTTTTTCGTAGCTGTGGCATCAAATCAAAACTAAAATCCAACAGCAGGTCACACGCACGTCTTGTGAAAAAATTAATTAAAAAAAAAAAATTATATTTTTTTTTACCGGTACCAAAAATCGAAAAACGCACGGTGTGTGTTTTTAGCAGCGAACAAGTAGGGAGATATTACTGAAAGATCACATAAAAGAAGTCTCACCTCTTCCGATATATATTTTTTAACACCATATAAGACGTTTTAGTTTGTAAAAGTCATTTTTGATCTTTTCATTAATATGTTTTACATATCTCATTTCATTGTCAATGATGAGCCCTAGGTTCCTCGCCTCAGTCAGATTCAATTGGAATATCGATTCCATTTATTTAGTCTAAGATTATAATCTAAGACTTTTTTTATTTGCATTTTTGTACCAAGGATTAACATTTTTGATTTAGAGGAGTTATGGGTTAAGTGAATTGCGCATCGCCCATTTATAAATCTCTTCCAGGTCCTTATTTATTGTTGAAATGGCTTCTTTTGTATTGTCTGAATTAAAGCTGTAGTAGACTTGCGTATCGTCGGCGTAAAGCTGATACTTGCAACTGTTTAAATGTTCAGGATTATCAGCAGTGAAAATTGAAAAAAAGGATTGGACTAAGAATTGATCCTTAAGGAGTTCCTCGAGGAACTTTTGCGATTTGAGATATTTGTTTTTTTCCATCCAAGGATTCGATTTCGACATATTGTTGTCTGTTTAAAAGGAAAGTTTTAAACCATTGGCAGGCATCATCAGAAAATCCATAGTAGGATAGCTTGGCTATGAATAGATCAGGGTATAAACAGTCTACATAGCTCCTCGTCGTACCAAAATATTATTGCAAGTATTTTCGCATTAAAATTCAAATTTGTACTAGTTCCAGGTAACATTGGCTTAGATAAACAGAACTGCACAGTTGTTTCCTATCAAGGTAGATTAGTAATATTGAACTTTGCAATAAGCGACGTTATTGAAACTTGTATCTATACTGTGTTTTGGTCGCTCTGTATCAGAAGTACAACTTGTACTATTCATTATTCTGTGAACAGCTGATAAGTTCAGCTGAGCAGTTCAACTGGTTGTACAAATGATACAAATTTGTGTCAGTTGTACTACCGGTTGTGCTAATGACACTGTTATGGGTTGGTTGTAAGGAAGTACTTCAGAACATGCAGAATAAACGACTACATATTATGTTATAATATGTACTTATGTACCTAAACTAATGAGATTTATAGGTACTGGCGTCTTAAAATTGTATTTGATTTTGTCTTTGATTATATGAATTATGTTTCATGAGTGTCATCCATGTGATGTTTGTCAGAGTTAGTTGCCACTACTCGACATTATATTTGTAGCAATCCTGCATTTAGCTTCGTTTTTGAGCTATGCAGACTTTTTGTACATATTAGTAAAAGTAGTGTTTCGAACTTGGAGTAGCTGTTGGCAAATGCCTCACCAGATACAATTTTTCTCCAGTCGGGTTTTCAAAATTTTCTATTGTAAATAAAATAATATAAGACTAATCTTAATAACTAGATTAGTTTAAGTTAAGTTAAAGGTATTATTGACCTATTTCCTTCAATAAAATATTTAAAAATATCAAAAATGTTTCGTTTCTTGTTCCTGAAGTTTCCACAGTGCTACACCTGACCTCCTTAATGATACATAGAAGGTACCTAATAACGGGAACCTGGAATCTCCCTAGGAAAATATGGGAGACCTCCAGGGTTCCCAAATATTTTCTTGATTAATCATGGACGAAATAAAAAACAACAACAACAACAACGCAGGAGAGGCAAAGTATTGTTTCAAAACGATATTTATGTTATGAAACAATACTATAATATATACTATAATAAAAAAAATATGAAAATCAAAGTAAGTAGTACCACAGAATAATAAATAGTACAATTAGTACATGGAGAAGCAAAAATTTAAAAACAACAAAATGTAGTAGAAAAGTGACCGTTACAGAGGTAGGTCTCCTGTACCTACTTTGAAATCATCAGGTAAGTTTTACATCTATGTATTTTATTGCCTATCATTTATCTGAGGAGTATTGAGTAAAATTTAATCTGTTACTTATTTCAAAAAGAAACTAAATTTTTAATCTCAAAAACTACCTTCCACAGAGCCTATTAAACGTTATTAAATCAACAAAACATTCCCAAACATGCTTACCAAATAAAAATCAGAACACAATTTGTTCAATAATGTGCTCAATTATAGAAACTACAGCATCAACTACAGACAAATCTGTCTCTGCAATATATAAAAAACAGTGGCCTCCATGATGGATCAAGGTCTCCAATTAGTTGAAAATATACCGTCATTCATCAAATACCGATGCTCAGCATATCTTCGAGCAATAGACGAAAGAGAAAATTGGTAAAATTAGAAAAATTGGTACGTGTGTACCAATTTTTCTTTCAACTTCAACATTTGAAAAATGTTGAAGTTGAAGAAAGTTGAAGCCTTTCACGGTTTTTTATATACTCTGAGATTACAATGACGATAATAATCGTCTTCTAATATTTGCTTATAAAGGAGCATGAGAAATTCTCAAATTTGCCTGGATATTTTTGGTGATGGTACTTTCAAGAGGTGCCCAAAACCCTTCAAACAACTACCTATATGTATTTTTTTGTGATATGCGCAGTAGCTATGAAAAAAACAATGTACTGCCGGTGATATATGCACTTATGCCTAACAGGTTACAGAATACGTATAATAAATTGTTCAAGATCATTAAGTCGCAAATTCCTGAATTGGATCCTTACAAATTTATTAAGGACTATGAACAGGCTGCTATTACAGCCATTAAAAAAGCTTTTCCTCAAATTGATCACCATTGGTTGTTTATTCCATTTTCAGGAAAAACTAAAGAGGAAAGCGAGACAGCTAACGATTTTTAGAAAAAATAAGTATAATTTAAATATAATCGTCAATTTGTGCATGGTTTTGCCACTTTTGCCTGAGGAAAAAATGAAGGAAGGGTTTTTTTATACAAACTCAGTGAAAGTCGAGTTGCAGGAAGTAATTTAAACGTACAGCAGTTTATCAATTACGTTGAAAATTATTGGATGCCAAAAAAAGAGATGTGGTGTTGTTTAGGATAGCGACACCGAACAACAAACGTCTGTGAGGGGTGGAAAGGCCAATTCAATCAGAGTTTTAAAAGAACAACCAACCAACATAATGCATCTTTTAAAAACTCCTAGAGAGGATGCTGCATTTCACACTGTGAAGGCTCTGACATTAGTACTAGGAAATAACAGGACAAAAAAAGTTATTGAACGGAACACCTATACAGGGTTCTTGGTAATTCGACGTATTCCCGTTAGGAGGTGATAGGGATGACTATTTGCGATAATTTTGACCCCGATATGCATTACGCAAAAGTATGGTTCACTTTTGCGTAATGCATATAATATTTTCTTATAATTCTATGTCCCTGGTCTCATGAAATCCCTAGTTGACGACGTCTCCCCTGTGTCATTCTCGGAAGAACTCAAAACGAGAATTATTTATTTAACAACAATTAGAACGGCGTTAGCCAATTACATTAATTAATGAATATCTTTTACAACAATAAAAAATCTACATTATTATATACGCAGCAAATGCGATGCACAATAATTTGACTGCTTTGGTAGTTAAGTCACAATTTAGAAAAAGAATGCGACTTTGCGTACGCAATAGGAGACTTCTAGAAAGAACTTTAATTTGGCTAAATTACAAAACGTCTTAATTGTTACTTATTATTAATTGTTAATAACTCTCATCAGGGGCTTACTTACCGAGTTTTTTTTTATATCATATAGGCTAGCGTTTGACCACTATCTTACCTATTGGTAAGTGATGATGTAGTCGAGAATGGTAGCGCGCTAGGCCTAGAATGGGAACTGGCTCCCAAGGATAGCTGCTGGAATACACATTAGATGTTTGGTAACAGATATTCGAACTTGAGGGTGGTTGCTGCCCAGGTGGACACTATAATAGTGTCCTACCATCATGCGGGGGTTGAGGGTTTCTTAACGATGTTTTTCCTTCACCGGAGGGCCACTGTGGAAAGCGCAAGTTACAAGTTTATTTTTTTCACGGATGAAAGAAACTGAAACTGTTCCTGAAAAAAAGGGTCTTGACAGACGGTCAGACAAACGAATGGACGGACAGCTAAGTTATCCTGTAAGGGTTCTTTTTCTTTTTGAGGTAAGGAACCCTAATAACTTATCACTCATTTGAGATATGGATCGTATAAAACCAGAAAGACTGGTAAAATGGTAATCTAATCATATTTATCGCATGAATACATACTGCACTCTAGATAACTTATCTTACTGTAATAAAATTATATTCAAAAATTAGTATATTTACTTTTATACACCATTGATGTTATAAAGTATTTAGTTTATCCGTGATTAAGATTTATAAATTTATTTTATATTCATATATTTAGGTAAGTGTTTTTACCCTGTAGTTTTATGGCGGCTCCACATTAGCGCCGTGAATTTACGCGCGAATTCACGCCATAATTTCGCGGCACAAGTCGTGCCCTCCACATTCACGTGATGCTTACAATTGTTCGTGAAACTCGCCGCGAAATGGACGTAGAAGCTGCTGTAGCGTCATAGAAAAGATAATTATACTACGTAATAATAATGGTAGCGTGTAAGCGTAGAAGCTGAGTAAAGTATTGAAGTAAACTGACGCGGAGCCGTGAATGTGAATGTATAAGCGTGAACGCCGCGCGAAGGGGGCGCATACCCTTTGTCGCGAGACAGAATACCGACTCTGATCGGAGAACAGGCATGAATGCGCGTGAACCCCGCGAAAACCGTCCACGTTCACGCCGTCACGGCACTAACGTGGAGCCGCCATTCGTCGGCACTCAGATAAAAACACCGAATCGGCGTCCGAAGAAGTGGCGCTATCTGTGTCTGCAGGGTTGTGGTGTAGTTGCATAGAGAGTTTTATCTAGTAGCAAGTCGAGCGAAATATTTTATTATATCTTATAGGCTAGCGTTTGACCACGTTTTCGTCTGGTGATGAACGATGATGTGGTTGACTATAGTATGTATACTCCTCAAACTATCACAAAAAAGGCAGACAGATTCGTGCCGAAGACCCGAGTGAACGCAAGTTCAGTAATACTTAATGCTTGAGTAATACGCTTCCGCGCTCAGTTTGCTACCAAGCGGCAGCAGGGTCGGACGCTTCCGTGCAGTATTACTTCGCAGCGTTGCTGACGTAGTAATCATGCCGTATTGACTATGCTAGACTCAGCGCGGAAACTTATTACTCAAGAATTTAGTATTACTGAACTTGCGGTCACTCGGGTGTTCGGCACGAATCTGTCTGCCTTTTTTATGATAGTCTGAGGTATACTCTTACCACCGAGCACCCGTTAATAATTCATAATGAATGCACATATAAACATCTATTTGCACGGCTAGAATTCGAACCAGCGATCTCTGGGTTAGGTTAGGCCAAGGTATCTTATCCTTTGCGGCAATAGGCAGTCCACGTAAACTTTGGCAGCTGTGAACTAAATTATTAAGTAGAAGTCAGAATCTAAAATAGCGTGTGTATAGGCTGACGGCGAATATCTAACAATCCTGGCAAGTCTGGCCGGCACCACATTTATAGAACTGGAGCTTATCACAAGGTACACTCACGGAATGAAATGGTTCGTCAATATTCAAATTGATTCCTCAACGTATCGCGAGCACATATTACCTTTTGAAACTTTGTAACAGAATAGACTGACTTAGAGAAAATAATGTTTTACCCTTCGTTAATAAAGTTTAAAATTATTTAGATCAAAGTTGTTAGACTATTTATTATGTCAACAAGATTTTTATCTCCTTATAGGTCCTTACGAGTATGATCTAAAACCGTCTAAAACCTTGTTGGTTCAACATGCCATTTTCATTTCTGTTAAAACCATAGACGTAATATGAATTGACTGCGCAAAACGGCCCTGATGAGACCGACCTAGAACGGAGTTTGTCCCTTTCTTTTGTATGGACGACTTATATATGTGGGATTTTGATGCAGCAGGGTGAAGATATGTTTTTAAACTTTTCAAAATAAATAAAAACACGACAGTCTTTACGTCATCCTATATACTTTTTTTTACACCGATCACTAATCTTGATGTGTCTTTTTGACATTGCCATTTAAAATATTGTAACCTTTACAACGAACTACACGAAGGATCGAATCCCACACGGCTTACCTGCGTTATTCACCTGTCCCCAAAGAATGTATCCCACACGGCTTACCTGCGTTATTCATCTGTCCCCGATGAATGTAACTCTTCAACAGCGTTGCCATTACTATAAGACCGCGATTTCATGAAATCTGCCGAACTGGTGGTGTTAATAGGTCCTTCACCATCGCCAATCTTTCTCACGACGTATCTGTCACATCTCTTCTTTTGTACTATTTGGTACGGTCCTAGATATTTAGTATGTAGCTTATAATATCCTTGTAAAAATTGCGTTCTTTTAATCGCTACTAAGTCTCCAATCTCATACTGTAAAGCTTCTTTTCTTTTTCGATTGTAAGTTTTTCTATTTTCTTCTTGAATTTTCTGTATATTTTCTTTTGCTTTATTTCTTAGTTCCAGTCTTTGGTCTTGAAAGTGTTCTAAATTCTCTTCCTCTATCAGTTTTAGTATGTCTTCGTTTTTATCCCTCATTTTAGTCCCAATCAGTAGTTCGAAGGGTGTCATACCGACACTTCGCTGGTATGTTCTATTTAAGCATCGTTGTACGTTCTCAGTTTGTTTGGACCATTTTGATGGGTCATCTGCTGATCATTTACTCAAAACATTCATTATTAACTGGTTGGTTACCTCTTGGTTGACCAGTAGTAATCAAATAGTGTGTAATATTCTCTTCAATACAGTAGTTCTTAAAATCATTCGAAGTAATGCAGCATTACGGTCAGTAATGATACGTTCCGGAGAACCAAAAGTTTCTTGTTGCAATTGGAGCTACTACAGCATCAACTGCAGACAAATCTGTCTCTGCAATATATAAAAAATAGTGGCCTCCATGATGGATCAAGGTCTCCAATTAGTTGAAAATATACCGTCATTCATTAAATACCAATGCTCAGCATATCTTCGAGCATTTACCAATGGAGATGTTATCGCAAGGCGTACCCCTCTGCTGGCCATATAGCCATTATTGGCCATATGAGCGTGCGTAACTACGCTGTATTTTTAATACTGTGTGCGTGTTTCAAGCTAGTGTGCGGGATCGTTAAAGTGAGTGATTTGTGTGTGTACAATGCGTGTTTACCTCGTCCCCCGTATGTATCGGCAGAAAAAAATGTTTGCGGATTACACCCCCTACCTGTCTTTCTGTGTAAATCCTTTAATTAAATCACTCATACAACAAGAATTTCTGCACTTCACATTTTTGCACTATCACTGCATCAACTAAGAAATGGACGCCGCCAAGTTTAAGACATCACTAGATGAGCTGATGGCTACGTTTGACAAGAGAATGGAGGTCTTTGAAGGTAAACTACAGCAGCCAACAACATCCAATAATGATGAACTAGCAGTGGAGTTTGCTTATTTCAAGCAATTTATTGTGACGTCACTAAAAACACTTCAAAGTCAGATTGGGTGTCTCAGCAGAGACATTGATCAGCTGGAAATGCGTGGCCGTCATAAAATCCTGCTGATACATGGCCTACCAGAGATCTCAAACGAAGATACAGTGTCAGTAGTGGTTAAAGCAGTTACGCAGCAGTTAAAGCAAGACTCATTCACTACCACTGACATAAGCAGATGCCACAGAATGGGGCGTGCGAGCAACCCTAGTAAGCGCAGGCCCATTCTATGTAAGTTTAAAGACTGCACACTTCGCGACAAGATCTGGGCCGCCAAAACGAACTTGAAGGGGACAGGAACGACCATCACAGAGTTTCTGACCAAAACACGACATTCGGTCTTTATGGCAGCTCGCCAATGTTTCGGTGTTTCCAAGTGTTGGACCCGGGAAGGAAACATTTACGTCGTAGGCTCCGATGGAAGCCGACACCGTATCGTCTGCTAGGCGGATCTTGATGAGGTCTCGAAGGACACTTCGAAACCTGCCATATCAACGGAAAAGGAGATCGTAGCCTCCAGTAGACAAGGGCGTACTGCCAGGAAGTGATTGCTTGATCATCGTGTTTCTTATTGTCGCTGACTGGGTTGATAGTAGGTAAGGTAGTCATTTATTTATTAATTTTTACTTTATTTTATTTTTTTCTTTTCACTTTGAATTATTGTAGGTAGTTACTATTTATTTGTATTGTGAGTACTCAGATAAATTTAGTGTATACCGCATTTACATTTGTAGGGATAGCAATGTTGTTTTCTTTATTAAAAACATATAAAAGTTACTAAAACATTCTGACACAATGACGAAACGAAAGCTTGTGACAAGTAAGCGATATGACATGGACACTTGACAGCGTTATTATTTTAATTTTTTTTAAATTATGGCTCCACACGATTAGTGTATTTAGCCAGTGTCAGTGTTATGTATTGAAAACCTACACTCTCATTGTCACCGTGAAATTCGTTCATGTAATTGTTATTTATTTAGGTCATAGAGAAAGTATATAATATGTAGAGAGAACATTACCGTATGCGAATGAAATAGCTATAGAGATATTAACCCGACTAAAATGATGAACATGTGATACATATGCCAGCTATAAGCTATATGAACAACGTAATTTGGTCGGGTTATACATGACAGCGGGTGAGAGCCAATGGGTGCACTAGAACTTGTATCCAAACATTGCTGGATACATTTTAATCGTATACTTGTTGTTCATCTCGCTCTCTCATACTAGTGATTTTATAGTTTTATCCTTCTCATATTATTATTGTTATTTTAATGTCAGATCTTTTTAATTGTTCATCTACGATTTAGGTATTATTAATTTATTTGCTTTGAAATGAATAATATATATATTGAAATATTCGTCGTTATCCTATCGTTATCCTAGTCGCCGTCCTATTCTTAGCGCCGCACAAAAATCAGATATGAGAAGGCAATATGATGAAAACGGCTTTGTGTCAACGAATCATTTCGCCCAAATTTATATGATGTTTGTCCAAGAGTGATGAGAAATGCATTACACTCAATGGGATTACATTATAGACGACACGCAAAAAAACTTGCTCTGACAACGGCTCATAAAGAAGCACGCTTAAGATTTGCATAGACTTATTTGAACTTCGATTGGAGTACCACTATATTTACCAACGAAAAATGTTTTAAGTTAAGCCAACATGGGAGGCTTAATTTGTGGAGATATAATAGTACGAGATGTACAGAAGACCATGTAGTGCCCAATTTCAGTTCTAGACAAATCTCTGCTAATATATGGGGGTGGATGTCAGCGGATGGAGTAGGCGAGCTCGTTCTTCTTCCTTCAAGGGCAAACGCAAAACACTGTCTGATTTAGAAGACAGTATGCTACCAAGTGTCCGTACCATGTATCCAGCTGATGAGCTACCTGAGGTCAGCTATGTCTAGGACAATGCTCGGACGCACACTGCTCGTATTGTGAATGAACGGTTCAATCGGCATAGTGATATAGTGGTGAAACCCTGGCCAGCAAGATCTGCAGATTTAAACCCGATAGAAAACTCATGGGGTTTAATGGTCCAGCGATAGGAAAATAGAAATGAAAGGACCAAAGAGGCTATAGAAAAGTTCTTCCGAATTATTTGCGAAGACACTAGAGGCACGGATCTATGCTCTCGTCTTGTGCGTTCCATGAGAAATAGGTTACTATGTGTGATTGAAGCTAATGGTGGTTATACCCGTTATTAAAAGTAAATTTCATCAAACTTATTCGTAGTTTTCATTTATTTTGTTTGTTATTAAAATAACAATAGTTGTCATTTTATTGTATTGACGGTACGATAAAAACAAGCAAAATCTTAAGCGTCACGCCCACTAGCGGTGGCGGTCTGCCCGCGGTCAGTTGAGATGTATGGAAAACTATGAGATGGTCCACACTCCAGCGTGTGAACCATCTCATTGTTTGAGTGTGGACCATCTCATTGTTTGAGTGTGGACCATCTCTTTGTTTTCCAT
This sequence comes from Cabera pusaria, assembly GCA_954871355.1. Taxonomy (NCBI): domain Eukaryota; kingdom Metazoa; phylum Arthropoda; class Insecta; order Lepidoptera; family Geometridae; genus Cabera; species Cabera pusaria. The sequence continues at coordinate 16,553,419 of OX940905.1, forward strand.
ACATCACGACTGACCGCGGGCTAATCGCAAGCAGACCGCCACCGCTAGTGTGCGTGACGCTCTATTCGTTAGTTTCATTATATGTATGGATTTATTATGCCGCAGACAAAGAAACCTTTTTGAACAGTCATATTCTTTCATGTTTCTTCACTGGGAAAGTACCGTGTTTGAACAGTCATATTCTTATGTCGCAGAGAAAGTAACGTTTTGAAACAGTAATATTTTTAGGCCGCAGAGAAGGTAACGTTTTTAAAGGCATATTTTATGCCGCAGATAAAAACAGTCATATTTTTTATGCCGTAGAGAATGTAATCTTTCTAAACAAAACAGTCATATTTTTTCATGCCGCGGCGAAAGTAACGTCTTAAAAATGTAATATTATTTTACATAGCATGTCAGCCTCGGTATAAAAAACTGAAGAAGCAATGTATGTATGTACAGTCACGGAATGAAAAGGTTCGTCACTTTAAGGTGCGTACAGACTATGTAACATGTTATGAAATTGTTATTTAACATGTTTCACACGTTTAGTCTTTATTAGGAGGCCCTGCCAAAAGCGTTTTAACATTATTATTTCAGACTAGGTGTGCCCGCGACTTCGTCCGCGTGGAATAGTGACTTTGGGCAGCATTTGTTGGATATATCTTTTGGGTCATTTTGGAATATAAACACCGTGAATTGGGTATTTAAATAAATCTACTTTACAGTAATGCTTCCCTATACACGATATTAGACGTATAGCCATCGGGGATCAAAACATACTGGCTGCTTCCTAGCGGCCTGCTACCGATAGTCCCAAAAGTACCCGACCTAACTAAGAAAACACAAAATTTTTGGATAAAAATATATTTATTTTTCAACGTAGTCTCCCTCTAGCTCGCATTTTTTCCAGCGATGTTCAATAGCTTCGATACCATTTTTATAGTAAGAAATGCCAAGCTCTTCGAAGTAGCCATCGACCGCACACTCCACCTCTTCATTATTGGCAAATATTTTACCCCCAAGCCATTTTTTCAAGTTTGGGAAAATAAAATAGTCTGAAGGAGCTAGATCTGGTGAATAGGGAAGGGAAAGCATGGGGAAGTATTTCAAAATGTAACTCATTGATTTGGCCATCGCAATTATAGATTTGTGAACTGGTGCGTTGTCTTGATGAAACAAAACTTTTTTTTTTCGGTAAATGCGGTCGTTTTGTCTTGATTTCATCACTTAAACGCTGCAATAGTAATAACCATCGAATTTCAAAATAAAGCTGTATTATGGATGTGATAATAGATGGTACTTTCTACCACAGACAATATTTTCAGGTAGCAACGCCATCTATACGTCAGGCCGGGTACTTTTGGGACTACCTGGTAAAACTTTGGTCTGGTGATCATGACGCACAACGCTGCGGTATGCGGTATGCGTTGCCGGACACTCAATCATATGAAAAACGTCGAGAATGTTCTCTTGTTCCGTCGCAGTATGCGTCAGCGGCGAGGGGCAAGCGTGGTGAAGTGGGGAGGTGTACTCCCGCACAGCGCGGCGTCATTCTCGATTCAACGCTGCGGTGTGCGGTGTGCGTCACGGGTCAATATGGAATTTTTCGAAGACAAAATCTGCGGCAAAGGCTGCGGCAAAATCAACTAACCACCTCTCCGCAGGGACGCTATATTTAGCGTCCCTGCGGAGAGGTGGTCAGCGTCTGCGTCGTGACGCTGCGTTGCGGCGCATACCGCAGCGTTGTGCGTCATGATCACCAGACCAAAGCTTAATACGTGACAGAGCCACATAAAGCTGACCGTGCGAGAAACATCTAATACTTAGATCCACACCCACAACTTTTAGCGTTTGACCTTGAGTTTTTTTAATTGTCATCGCGAAACATAGGCTCAGACTCAAGCGATAGTGCCTGAGCTTCACTATCGGCAGTGAGACGTGCTTCCCGTTTTTCAGGTGTCTCTTGAGACCGGGCATTTGCTGTCTGAACTCTTTGAGAGCTCAGGCGGGTTTCCCTATCAGTGAAAGTCTCAGACTCAAGCGATAGTGCATGAATTTTACGATCGGCAGTGAGACGTGCTTCCCGTTCTTCAGGTGTCTCTTGAGACCGGGTTCCTGTCCAAACTCTCTGAGAGCTCAGGCGGGTTTCCCTATCAGTGAAGGTCTCAGACTCACGCGATACACACGCGTTTTTTGTACTGGTATAATTGATTGCCATCATTGATTCTTGCAGTACTAGCACAGAAATGTGGTACTAGTGCAAGCGAAAACCGAATCTAAGGGTGCGTACAGACTATGTAACATAACATGTTATAAAATTGTTATTTAACATGTTTCAGATAATGCGGACACGGAATGTTATAAAACGTCACAACGTTGTGACGTTTTATCGTCACAATATAACATGTTTATAGATTTAAAAACGGGAATTTAACGTGATTTACGCAATGTCGATATAGCGATCGACATATGTTTCGGCCTCATCCGGAGGCCTTCTTCAGGATCTTATATCGACATTGCGTAAGTCACGTTAAATTCCCGTTTTTAAATCTATAAGTTTAAAATGAACGTGAGTTTTTATAATATAACATGTTATTAGAAAATGTTTTATAACATTCCGTTTCCAAATTATCTGAAACATGTTAAATAACAATTTCATAACATGTTACATAGTCTGTACGCACCTTAAAGTGACGAACCTTTTCATTCCGTGACTGTACATACATACATTGCTTCTTCAGTTTTTTATACCGAGGCTGACATGCTATGTAAAATAATATTACATTTTTAAGACGTTACTTTCGCCGCGGCATGAAAAAATATGACTGTTTTGTTTAGAAAGATTACTTTCTCTACGGCATAAAAAATATGACTGTTTAAAATATGACTGTTTTTATCTGCGGCATAAAATATGCCTTTAAAAACGTTACCTTCTCTGCGGCCTAAAAATATTACTGTTTCAAAACGTTACTTTCTCTGCGACATAAGAATATGACTGTTCAAACACGGTACTTTCCCAGTGAAGAAACATGAAAGAATATGACTGTTCAAAAAGGTTTCTTTGTCTGCGGCATAATAAATCCATACACATAATGAAACTAACAAATAGAGCGTCACGCACACTAGCGGTGGCGGTCAACTCGGTGGCGGAACATCGAGTAAGTCACAATCAATAAGTATAAATTCAACGTAAGTTTTTATAATGAAACTTCATAATTGATCGAGCTATTTTCAATTACTTGAAAGATTTTCGTCGTTTGGTCATTTTAGGAGGCCTTGCCAAAAGCATTTTAACATTATTATTTCAGATTTATTATGCCGCAGAGAAAGAAACGGCTTTAAACAGTCATATTCTTTCATGTTACTTCACTGGGAAAGTACCGTTTTTGAACAGACATATTTTTAGGTGCAGAGAAAGTAACGTTTTTAAACAGTAATGTTTTTATGCCGCAGAGAAAGTAATCTAAGTAATCAGCTACCACCCTCAAGTTAGAAAATCTGTCGCCAAACATCTAAAGTGTTCCGACAGCTATCCTTGAGAGCCAGTTCCCATTCTAAGCCTAGCGTGCTACCATCTTCGACCGCATCATCACTTACCCACAGATGAGATAGTGGTCAAACGCTAGCCTATACGTTAATCTTTTTAAACAAAACAGTCATTTTTTTTTTCATGCCGCGGTGAATGTAACGTTTTAAAAATGTAATATTATTTTACATATCATGTCCGCCACGGTATAAAAAACTGAAGAAGCAATGTAGTAGTAGTCACGTTAAAACTTCCATTTTAATCAATAAATTACGAAGTTTACAATAAGCATGTTGTATTTTTATTCTTGTTCGCAGTTAACCTTCACGATGGTCCTAACCCTGTACAAGCTCGATGCCAGCCCACCGGTACGATCAGTGCTGATGGTCATCGAGTCCCTGGGCTTGACTGACGTGGAACTTGTTGATGTCGACGTGCTGGGAGGTGCACATTTGAAGGAAGATTTTACCAAGGTATTTTAATACATAACTACATATTATAAAACAAAGTCCCCCCGCCGCGTCTGTCTGTGTCTCCGCGATAATCTCAAAAACTAATTATTATCATTTCGGTTTTTACCAATAGATAGTGATTAATGAAGAACGAAACTCATCGAAAGTCTCCATACAACAAAATCCTCGTTGATTGGACTAATAATGTATATATATGTCACAGAAAATTCTCTTTAGATTTTAATTGCAACGCTATGTGGCCGTATAGAGTTGATAATGGTTTATGGTGCGAGTTGGTGTTGGCTGACAGGGTCAATGTCATCTTCAATCTATCTACTGATAGATTGAAGATGACCTCGAGGAGAGGAAAACTAAACAATGATGCTGGAACTGCTCCTCTCGGTATAACGTCCACGCCACCAGAGCGCACTGATGGAAACAAAAAGAAGAGACAACCTGACGGACGCCAACAGCGTGTGCTGAAGTTACACCTGTACTAACACGCCTATTCCGCCTCTCCTATGAGACGGGTCAAGTACCAAGTGCATGGAAGCTTGCAAACGTGCCAGTGCCCAAAAAAGGTAGTCGTGCCGATCCTGCAAACTACAGGCCCATATCAGTCACGTCCATACTTTGTAAGAGTATGGAACGTGTTTTTAACAACCGGCTCTTGGCATACCTAGAAGCGAACGATCTTTTCAGTGACCAGCAATAAGGATTCCGCCGAAAACGGTCCATTGGAGACCTTCTAGCGTATGCCACATACATCTGTAGCGAGGCAATCGAGAGACACGGTGAGGCGCTAGCCGTCTCTCTAGATATCTCGAAGGCCTTTGACAGGGTCTGGCATGATAGCCTTATAAGTAAGCTTCCGGCTTATGGCTTACCTAGTGGCTTTCGTGGTTGGATATCTGACTTTTTGGGGGAAAGGTCATTACGAGTAGTCGTGGACGGCTGCTCGTCTGATCGATTAGCTATTAACGCTGGGGTACCTCAAGGGTCTGTTCTCTCGGTGACACCTTTTCTGCTGCACATTAACGATCTGCTTAAACCCGGCACCTTTGGTTTTTTTGGTATGCATGTAGGGTGTGAGTACATGTTTAGGTGATAAACATGTATAACGAAAGAATTTAGTAGTAGTGGTAGTGAAAAATCTTGGCATTTTAGTAGATGAGAACTTATCCTGTAGTCATCAACTCGAAGCAGTCAGCTCAAAAATGTTTGCATCTGCCGGCTCACTTCGTAGGCTGCGAAATTTCTTACCTATAGCTACTAAAATTGCGCTTGCACTATCTCTCCTTCTTCCTATACTCGACTATGCTGACGTCAGCTATCTAGATCTGAATGAAGAGCAATTAAACAAACTTGAGCGCATTCAAAATCTCTGCATTAGGTTCATATTTGGCTTGCGCAAATATGACCATGTTTCTGATTTTCGCAAGAAACTCAAGTGGCTTCCTATACGCCTTCGCCGGAATACACATATTCTTTCTTTTTTTTACAGTGTACTTTTTATTCCCTCCTTTCCTCATTATCTTAAGCAACGGTTTCATTTTCTACATTGTTCCACGCAGCACAATTTGAGGTCATCAGAAAACCTGACTTTAAGCATACCACCACATGTGAGTTCCTTTTACGACAAATCTTTTACAGTTGTAGCAGCACGTCTCTGGAACCAGCTACCAGTTGATATTCGGTTGTCTACTTCCTTGAATGTGTTCAAAAATCGGGTTAAATTATTTTACCTATCTCAGTGTTAATAATAAGTTATTTTTTGATGTTGCTATGCTAATAAATTGTATATTTACATGTATTTATCTCTTCTTAATTCATTTGTATGTATTATGTATTTTTATGTACTTATTTATTATAATATATGCCTATCTATTTATGTTTATAGCATGTAGAAATTAGAATGTTATAATGTATATGTAACTAACTATGTATTTATTAATTTTACGTATATATATATACATATTATGTATATATATATATATATACTATTTTATTTGTAGTTGATCATTTTAGAATAATAATATATTTCTGCTTCTCATGCACACCTACCATCTGTATTATATAAATGTGTCTCTAATCAGCCCACGGTTGCCTGCAAGAGATCGCTGATTAGCGATAAGGCCGCCGATTGTACTGTACCTAAATGTAATCATTATTGTACGTAATTCTAAGTTATTTAAGTGCAATAAAGCGTATTCTATCTTCTATCTATCTATCCTCCCGGACTGGCTCGATAAGTGGCGCATGGCCGTCAATGTGGCGAAGACAGCCGCGCTGCTCACCGGTCAACAAGAGTCCTGCCACCTCCACTGCAGCTGAGAGGTCAAAATGTCAAGTGGGAGTCAACGGTGAAGTACCTGGGCATCTATATTGACCGGACGTTGAGGATGCGCCCACAGGTGGACCACGCCGTCCACCAGGCCAAAGCCGCGAGGGCCTTACTCCGTCCGTTTCTGTACTCTCAGCTGCCTCTTCACACCAAAGTCGGCATCTATAAAACTTACGTCCGGACAAGATTGACACATGCGCGCCGGCGTGGTATGCTCTCTGTTCGGAAGCGCAAAGAAACCGCCTGCAAATAGTTTAAAACGTCGCCCTGCGGATATGCACGGGAGCCGGTCGTTACGTGCGCAATGACGTAATCGCCCGGGACGTGAAGATGGAAACAGTGAGGGAGTTCGTGGTTCGTATGGCGCGCGGTCGGTACGATCGCGCTGACAACGGACCACACCCTCACCTGTGGAACATTGCGCCGCTTCACGCCCGGCCGCTCGACGACGCCGTAACGACCAGGCGTGCACTCCCACGCGACATCGTCCCGGTGACAACGGATGACACAGACGACGCCAGCGAAGAGGAGGCATAGAGAGCATACCACGTTGGACATACCCAACCCATACTACCGAAAGAGGGCCGCATCAAGCCCGCATGCTCCGCGGGGGTAGTTGCCCCCGGCGCCCCACCTGGGTAAAGAGGTCCGCCTCGAGACCCACATTCGCAAACCCACGAAGGGAATGCATGACCCACTACATACATACTGTATCAAGCACAAGTCCGATCTTGCATGGAATACTGCTGCCATCTCTGGGACGGCTCGGCTAAATATCAGCTGGAGAATGCTAATTAGCAAAACTGAAACTATAAAAAACAAGCTTCAGAGCCTCGAGCATCGGCGTAGAGTTGCTAGTTTATCTGTGTTCTACAGGATACATTTCGGTGAGTGTGCGATGGAATTACACAATTTGATTCCTTCTTCCCCCTTTTACTATCGGACAACAAGGCAAACTAAACAACGGCATCCTTACATGGTGGATATCCCAGCAATCCGCACTAAACGATTTGGTTCTACTTTTGTAGTCCGAACCGCAAAGGAATGGAACACGTTGCCGGCTGACTTCTCTCCGAATAGCTATAACTTTGGACTCTTTAAATCAAGAGTGAACAGGTATCTTCTAGGCAAGCATACTACACTCTCGATCATATCGTCACTCTCTACCAGGTGAGATAGTGGTCAAATGCTTGCCTGTCTGCAATAAAAAATAAAATAAAAAAAATAACTTACCAATAGGTGAGATAGTGGCAAACGTTAGCCTGTCTATACGATATAAAAAAGGTAGGTAAGTGTATCTTACTTTTGACTAAGTCGGTTAAATATTATTAAACTGTGTTTCAGATGAATCCACAACACACCATACCTTTACTACAAGACGATGACTTCTTTGTTTGGGACAGGTAAACATTCATTTATCCTTTTAGGCTAAGCCCACAATACGATTTTAATCGTTTTGTTATTTAAATTGCGGAAATAAACAATACAATACAATACAATAAAAAAAACTTAATTGATTACCAAATAAATACTTATACATTTTTAAAACAGGATAAAACAATCGGCGATCTCATCGCTTAAATCCATCTCTTCCAGATCACATTTGTATGGATTGGATAAATGCTCACATATCTACAAGCGATCTATGTAAATAATTTTGCATTCTGAGCTGTAATAAACAATTAACCTTATAAATAATACATACTAGCCCAAATTTGACTGTCCTACCATTTGTCATTACGTAGTTCCAGTTCCTACAGCCCGGGTCCATCATCAGTTCAGCTTGATGGTACCATCATATTATTGCGTTGTCACCGAATATAAGCGAGTGTACCAAATTTGAGTCCAACAGAAAGTCAAGAAGTAGTTCTAATTTAGCTTACAAAATTTTGACCCATACAAATATACATTCTAACACGGCAAGTTACATAAAAGCTTGTAAAAACCAGAATAGACAACTAGACAATTTAGACAACTTAAACGTGACAAATTATATGAACATATCTCTTCATATCATTCTCAACTAAATATATCTCTAATAAATAAAATTCTCGTGTCGCGGTGTTTGTTACCAAACTCCTCCGAAACGGCTGGACCGATTTGTATGAAATTTTGTGTACATATCGGGTAGGTCTGACAATCGGCCAACATCTATTTTTAATACCCCTAACTGATAAGGGTGGTCCAAACGCGGGAAAAGCCGCAGGGCGCAGCTAGTATTTTATATAATGAATGTAACAAGATAATTGAATAAGTGATTTGGTTTTATTTGCCGTACATTTTAAATATTTTTATAAAAAATAGGAACATATTATTCAATATGAATAATAATTTGAACATAGTTTCTTGTCTAGCATATTAATTAACGTCTGTGTTGTTACCATAGTGAATCCTAGGTCTGTGGTGGTTACCATCGCATACATTACGTTTCTAGAACGCAGGTACGTAATCAAGATCCAACTGTTAAAGCTATTACAGCTGGAGTGTGTATGTCCGATAGGATTATTGTGATGGATTATGCATTAGCGGTAGCGGCTGATGAACCTAGAGATGAAATTGATGCCGGCGATGCCGATGCAATAACCGATTATCCGGCTTAAAATTACTAGCCGATAGGTACCCGACAGTAGAAAATATCCGGCTGCATTCTAAGCACGTAAAATCCTAACAAATGCAAGATTTTAGGTCGCTGTACTTAACTTGTTTATTGTGGGCCTGAGCGACTGCTACAGGCAGACGCCAACACTTACCATCAAGTGAGTATCGTCTTTGTATTGATATCTGATCTATAAGAAGATCCTTGAATTACGTAAAAATTAGTCCTCACACATGCCCAATCTACCAAAGAAATCTTGGCTATTTAGGTACCTTGGTTTAGAAATGGCTATTACGGCCGCTGCATGTTTTGTCTCCGGCATAATATAGGGCTACAGAATTTCTGGTAACCGGCCAAAAAAATATCGGTTTTATCTCTACATGGACCACTTCCACTTACGATTAACTGTTCCGAGAGATTATATATACTACGATAATACACTACAACTATTTTGTGGTATTTAATCTTTCGCTGAAATCCGCTGAATGGATTGGGTAAATAAAATTAGTAGAAGAGAGGACGCACTCGCCCCCTCCTCGGTTCTCTGCGATCTTGCAGATTTTTTAATAATAGAAAATATGGCCATTCTAGACACAATTACCTACTGTTTTTTTTGAGCCAAATAATCGCTGTCAGTTACCTAAATATATTATTTCCAGTAGTAACTATGAAGTATGTAGGTATATCATTATAGTAAATATGGCGTCCACCGCGTCCCAGGTCATAGATTAGTACATAATTACTTCGACGGATTAGTGTGAGACAGACATGCATCATGCATTAAGTATGTATATAGTTTTAGAAGCTATTCTTTGCTATTTTTATTTTATTTTAGAACTTGCAATGTGCTTGCAAATCTCCTGATGAGATCTGACATACCTCATGTCTTCCGAAGGTGGTTAGAGGCTCTCACTGACGGCTACAGGTAGAACCATCGAGTTTGAAAGAATAATACTTTATTGCACACCAAGAAAATATAAAAACAAACAAAAGTAACAGACGAACATAAGATAAAGGTAGTACAATGGGCGGTCTTATCGCTTAGAGCGATTTTGGTTTGGTGTCATACACATATAATATTAGTGGTTTATATCAAGTCTACGTGTTTCTATCGCCTTCTATGTCTAGAATACATACTTAGCAATCATTATCTTACTACTAATCTACTTAGTGATCAGTATCTCTAGATAATGTCTCATTTTAACAAAGTCTGTTCAGCCGTTTTGGCTAAACATTGTGTGTCAGTTATAACGTGTATTTTATTTTATCATATTATTCAGTCTGTATTTTCGTCGATTTAAATTAACCGTAAAATGTTGAATTATTGTGAAATTGTTACAGTCATGCCATCGCAGTGTACCTGGTCTCTAAGTACGGAAGCGACGACGCTCTCTACCCAGCGGATCCTCAGAGGCGTGCTCTCATTGACCAGAGACTGCACTTCGACAGTGGCATCCTGTTCCCAGCTTTGAGAAACACTGTGGTAGGATATTTTATTTTAAATATTTTATAGGCTAGCGTTTAACCACTATCTCACCTGTTGGTAACTGATGATGCGGTCGAAGATGGTAAGCTCGCTAGGCCAAGAATGGGAACTGGCTTTTTTATTTGAATTTTAAAAATTCTCCACAGAATTCTCTACAAACCATATCTTCACAGAGTACTTATCTGTAGTAACATTTAGATACACTGTAGAGATATGTTTTCCAATGAATTGTGGTGCCAGGTTGAGCATAGCATCTTTATCATATCTTCTCGCAATGTCGTGATGGCTATAAAAATATCGTTTATACATTATACCACCTTTTGGTTACCCGAAGATGCGGGCAAGCCATTAAATACAGTTCAGCCGTCAGGACTGTTGGGGGTACGACTTTTGTTTACCATCAATCGATTTTAAGGTGTGAAGTCTTAGGACTAGTATCTTTTCTGTGGCTGGAATTTGACGTGACCTGTGCGATATCGGCATAGCGATCAACAGCTGCTTCAGCTTGGTCACGAAGATTTATTCAGTGTTCTGAGTGTAGAGCGCTCACTGTCACGTCTCGTTTCGTATTGTAGGCTGCCGCTAAATATACGTTTAAATACGTAGCTGTGTTAACTCAGAGTAAAAGATATCCATTAAAATTTTAGCCAACTTCTGTTCAGCTGTTTCAGTGTGAAGGAGAGGAGTATCAATTCTAATGCACAATCTTTTGCATATTCTAGGCGCCAATATTCTTTGGGGGCGAGAAAGCGCCACGTCCAGAAAATTTGGAGAATATCAAGAAAGCGTACGACTTCTCCGAGAAATTCCTTACCAACTCTTGGATGGTTGGTAACAACATCACCCTGGCTGACATATGCTGCGTCAGCACCTTGTCTTCGATGAACGAGGTCTTGCCTATCGATGCTGCTTTGTAAGTTACCTTCATTGTTATAATGATTCTGCTTGCTTATATAATTCTTTTATTTTCTTAATAATAATATTTTAATGTGGTAATTTTTACCAAGTTGTCGGTTGACAAGCGCCAGGACTTAGGTAAAATTCACCAACTTCTCACCAGTTATTAAATGCTGCAAATGTAATCCGATATAAAATATGAAAAAGGTGCATTAGCGATCATAAATAGCCACTTCAGTGTTTATCATATCATTGTATTGTTTAAACAAAGATCCATATATTATAGCGATTATTATCTAACTGTTCCTCATAACAAACAAACAGATTTGAGAGAGATTAAATTATACACAGTACGATCGTTATAATAAACTCACAAAGATTCCTGTGTTCCAGAGTTAGTAGTATATATATATATATACATATATTTGATAATATATTTGATATTAATAGTATTTGTACACCGGCAACGGTAGAATATGCTGGCGAAAAGAATTAAAACCTATTTGTACCTTAATCTGGCAAATAAATAATTTTATTTAGTTATTTTTAACAGACTTCACTAAAAATGAGGCAATTCTCAATTCGATGGAATTTTTTAATTTATTTTTACTACCCCAGACCTCCGTCATTTAGTAACCGATTGGCAATTCTTTAATTTTCCTTAAAATTGTAATTTTAATTTTATCGATTACTGGCGAGTATCTCCAGAGATATAGAGACGAATACCTCAAACTTGGTACTGAAAATGACTAGCGCGGCATTAAAAGTAGGTCGCTTTGTGAACGACCATAATGTATTATTACTGTACACAGTTACTGTACACAAAATGAGCCCTTAAATACTAACAGCGGGTTTTCTAATCCAAGGAATCCGTATTTCCCGCTACAAATGATTGAATTTGACATTGCTCCATCGGTAGTTAAAACCACGTCCAAAACCTGGCGCTATTGCAAAGCCAAAAGTACTCATTCATTTAGTACCTTTTTCCTTATTTAATTGATACGTTTGGTTTTTTACAGATTCCCCAAACTGTCAGCTTGGTTGGACAAATGTTCTCAAGAAGAATTCTGCAAGAAGGGCAACAAACCAGGCCTAGCCATGTTTCGAGGGCTCGTCAAGTCTAAGCTCGGCTAATCCAAAATCTGTCCAAAATCTGTCCAATATCACAGAGACACACATCTTTAATTACTCCGCACGATCAAACCTAGTATGAAAACCAAACATTGCTCACCACTGTATTGGTAGAATGTTAGTCTCTACAAGTCACTTAATATTGTTTTTCAGCAATACATATATTTATTTTGAATTTGAGGATTGTTATTATTATAGTAGATTTTTATTTATTAAAATGTAAGGCTGTCCGCACATTGGCTACAAGACATAGCTTAAAACTGGTAAACGTGACAAGTATTGTTATGACATCTCTACAGCTGCTTGGTTTCTACATAGTAACTACACGTTTACATGGACGTTTTAAATAAATAACATAATAAGAAACCAAATATTGCTCACCACAACATAAATAACAAAATAAGACGTTCAGTAACGTAAGCGACAGAATGGTAGCTTGTCAACTATCGCTCTGGCGTTTGTCGCTAATGTGCGGCCGGTCTAAAGCATTTATGCCATGCTATGTTGCGTATGTTTTAATTAAACATATTTATGTGAAGGCGTTTAACCAATAATGATTTTGTAATTTTTCACTGTTTTTTTAATAGTTATACAATATAGATGCACTATTTCATTTTTATATTGTTTTTCCTTTATAAGTGCTTCAAGGCCTTGCCTCTTGCCAATTTCACGATTGTAGGTCAACGGGAAGTACTTCATAGGTTTTGATTCCCTTGTGAAATCGCAAAATATGCGAAATTATTCACTTACAAGTTTGGTTTTTTCACAGGGGAAAGATACTATAGACTTTACACTTTTACTTTACTTTATACCTCTACGCATTCCTGAGAAAAAGTATCTTGAAAGGCGGACATATGGATAGGCGTACAGACGGATAGGCGGACAAAAAGACGGACAGACAGACAGTCAGACAGACGGACTAAAAAGTGATCCTATAAGAGTTCCTTTTTTTCCTTTTGAGCGTACCTCAAAAAAAAACCTAACAAAAGATAAATTTAGTTATATACAGCTTCGCTCATACTCTCCTAATTTATCTACTAAAAGTATCCTCTTTACTAGAAAATTTAAATTACCCAGTCTACGCAAAGTGAGAAGTTTATTAGTTCCCCACAAAGATGTGACCTCATAGAAAACACTCAAAACTTTACATACCCTCAGTAATATATTCAAAGGCACCTTACTTAATTTCAACTTTGGTCTCTTTTACTCACTTAAAGTCTTGCCCTAGCTTATACTAAGTTGGCAGAGTTAAGCAGGATATAATGCAAGTGTAATTAAAGATAAGTTTTATGTTTTTAAGATGCGCATCATAAAAACATAGACGAAGTTTTATATGTTTACCTTAACTTAGAAAACTTAAACGAAGCTAAATTACAAGGTTTACGACACAACTACTCAACATCTTAATGCCCAAGGTGCGATCCAGTGAAACGCAGAACTCTGTATGGTCAACTACACTGCACTTGCTACTTTAAGACATCTTACACGCCCTGGACTTTTGAAGTTGTACTACAGAACTGCTGAAGTTATACGTTAGATAAAAATAGATGGTATGTAGAAAGCTACGCATTAAAAGACAAACTTCCAAGTTAATCCAATTTATTTCTCAACATCACTAATTATTTTTGTACAACTCCATCTGTTGAACTTAGCGGTACGAATGTCCGAATGAAATACGTAACTTCGTAGTTACGCCGTTCTACAATAGAGGGCGTTTATAAATATAAAATATAACATGACGCTTACGTCACTTCCGTTGATTCGGACCGTGACGTTAAGTCCCTTCCGTCAAATTTTACCCCAGTGCGCCTAAATAAGTTTCACTTCAAAAAGGTGTATGTGAGCTCCGACTCACAACTAGAACAACTATAATATATAGGCCAACCGTTTATCTGAAACCTCGCCTGCGCGGTACAGGGGCGCGGGGGTATGACGACAAAGGGGACTGAGATAGGTGCGGGCGGCGGGGGCGCTTAGTGAGATACACACGAGATGAAATGCGCCAAGATAGTACCTAAGATATGTGACGTCATAGTAAGAAATTGTGATTTATTAAATGAAAAATTATTAATGATAATACAAAATTTTAATTTACTAACTAAAAGCTATGAAGGTACGTAAATAAAATATTTGGTAATAAACTATTGTACTATTTACTATATAGAATAATCATCAAAATTATATTTCAATCAGTTATGTCCATATCAATGTCGGTGGAACTTGATTCTTCCATTTGCTTGCACTGACTATTCACTTTATGACCGAAGATCTTACGATTCATCTTGAGATTGTTATCACATGTGTATCCTGACAAGGCGTCCGCAACAATTAACATGTGCGATCGATGTCCGCGTTGCGATCGAAATGAGCGATTACAAAAATACGCCCGCCGCCCGCACCTGTCTCAGTCCCTTTTGTCGTCATACCCCCGCGCCCCTGTACCGCGCAGGCGAGGACTCAGATAATCGGTCGGCCTATAACACACTACACCTAAGGCTACCTGCCAGCTCCATCATCAATCGAGCTCGATGGTACCATAACATTATATTGTCATCCGATTTAAATGTAATAAAAAGATTAATATGTAAATCGGTAATATGATTATGTATGCAAAATAAAACAGAGTAGTGGGTCAAATTTGGCTTGCAAGAATTGATTACAGTACCTACAGACACAGGACAGGTAAAACTTTTTATCAATATTTTATAGGCTAGCGTTTGACCACCTAGTGGTTAATGATGATGTAGTCTAAGATGGTGAACACGCTAGGCCTAGTAGAATACTATGACTCTCAAGGGCTGTGATCTGCCGAAACACCGTAAGGTTATGGCGGCAGATTTATTCCTTGATAGTGGTAAGATACTTTTTGGTAGCAAGTCAAGCGGAACATCAATATAATATGCCACCTGTGAAAAAAACTAAATAAAAGCTTGTAAAAAGTGCAACTTTCAAACCCGTAGGCATCGAAACACCAGTAGGTAACTTACTCGTAGCAGACGCCGTAGGCGAACCACTAGAGGCAAACCTACATCCCTACCTCTAATGTTGTTCTACAAGTTATTATCTTCCCGGGTAACGTGCTACGAAACTCCAACTAGTATATTATACAAAGAAAACTTACCAACACCAAGTTGTCTTATAAATTCTACGTAACTTGGAATCACTATGTTAAAGCGAAGATATAATAAAATGAAAGTTTTGCGGAAATTGATAATATAACTTTAAGAAATATTAGGTTAGAGTTGGTGTGAAATTTTATGAGTCGCGATCTTTGTTTTCTGTTCCGATGATGCTCTATAAAAGCAATAGAAACGTTATTTTTGTTTTGTTTTAGAGGTTTACTGTTTACTTATCAAAATATTCATGCCATCGTATTTCAATACAATTTTTACCAGACTTTAAAAAAAAGGAGGCGGTTTCTAATTCTACCGTATATATTTTATTGAAAACTTTTTCGATACCAATTAAAGATGTTGTGTAGAGGCACAAATCCGAGGCGCGCGAGAGCGTCCTTGTGCGCCTATGCTACTTTGTAAGGAAGTAATCACATTGAAAGTGATAACTATGCTTTTCTTCCGTTTGGGGTCGAAACCATGTGCCCGTGGGGTCTACAAGCACGTAGTTTTGTGAAGAAGCTGTCCAGACGCCTAATCGATGTCTCCCACGAGCAACGAGCTGGCGCTTACCTCGGGCAACAAAGAATTTAAGCTACTTTAGTGAAGACCTGCCTAGACAAGGAGTCTAAATAATTTAAAAAAAAAACTGACAATGATATACAGTGATTTTATTTTATAAAACACAATAAGTACTGTTATGATAGACACATAAGAAATAACATTAAACATAGAAAATAAACTTAATTAATGATATTATAATATTATTAATACTCAAATAGAGATGTGGTCAACGAGAAATTATAAGTGCACAGCATTATTTATTATTTCCGGCATTGTTCCTCCACTGTCGCTTGTAATTAGATGACTAATATTCATGCACATTACGTACATCGATACCAAAATAATCTAACTTTAAGCTACCCTTCGTAAAATTCGCCTCAGGATAGATGTCCCATTATAAGAATTGAAGTCTATCCCAACGCCGGGTAAAAAATAACTTTATAGTTATGCTTTTATTAAAGCTCAAATCAAATCAACAAATAGGTTCTATAACCTTTGTGCACCTTACAAATTTTGCACAATTGATCTCAAAAATTAAACATTAATGAAAATTGATGCAAAACATATATTGTACTGCGCACTTAATCAAAGTTATTCTGGTAGAGATATCAGATGTTACTTTGGATCAATCGTCTTTTATAATAGATTTTACTTAACTTTTAATATTCTGCTTCGCCATCAACACCATTATTTTAAACACGGTTTTTTTTGTACAATTGACTGAGTAAAATTCTAATTGTATTAATCGTCAGTGAACTCCCTACGCACTGGAGTTCACTGTTATCCCCAAGTGTAGACAGACTACCACAAGATATTAAAAATCAATCTATCCCTTCTCTTCTCGTGCTAGGCTTTTATAAGCGCATTCTACAGGAAGTCTCCACCCTCTCGCTGACTGAAAGATGCACCCCGATGTCACTAACGCGTCTCGATTGGTTGATTCTATGCAGGTACAAAAAACAAGAGCAATGCCGATTGGGCGACATTTAGCTGCATCTACGCCTTCATACAAATTTCAGAAAATGACGTTAGCCAGGAGCATCTCTCGCGGCTTGTCCAACTCGAAATATGAAATAAAGAAAACAGTATTGTGTATATCTAATTATCATTTGTATAATTATAAGGTTTATCCTTTTATGCCTAAATGATAGATAGATTTATCAACATTTATAAACCTAAAGAAAACCCTAATTAAATTAATAAGTGTTTATGCAATATCTTATCAAAGTATATTGATGGGCAAAACACACACTGTGATATGAAATCATAATGGTTATTATGCTCGATACCATTATAATACGGCAGATGACGTAAGGCAGCAATGATTATTAATTGTGTGTGACCTAGAAATAAACACATAATAATACTTAAATGTAAACAAATCAACACCAATATTATAAATGCGAAAGTCAGTTTGTTTATTTGTTTGTTTGTTTGGGACTTCTTAACGGTCAAACGGCTTGACCGATTTGGCTGAAATTTTGTACAAAGATAGTACATAGGGCAGAATAGGATATAGGATACTTCTTATTTGGCTATCGAGTCAGGGGGTCCAGATATTTTTAATTGAATTTTGTAAATATAAGACTTCTTCTCGAATAAACAGCTTGACCGATTTGCCTGAAATTTTGTGTGAATACATGCCATAGGGCAGAATAGAATATAAGATACTTTTTTTTTGGCTGTCGAGTCAGGGGGTCCAGATATTTTTAATTGAATTTTGTAAATATAAGTCTTCTTCTCGAATAAACGGCTTGACCGATTTGCCTGAAATTTTGTGTGAATACATGTAATAGGGCAGAATAGAATATAGGATACTTTTTTTCTGGCTGTCGAGTCAGGGGGTCCGAATATGTTTAATTGAATTTTGTAAATATAAGACCTCTTCTCGAATAAACAGCTTGACCAATTTGCCTGACATATTGTATAAAGACAGTTCATAGGGCAGAATAGGATATGGGACACTTTTTTTCTGGCTATCGAGTCAGGGGGTCCAAATATTTTTAATTGAATTTTGTAAATATAAGACCACTTCTCGAATAAACGGCTTGACCGATTTGCCTGACATGTTGTATAAAGACAGTTCATAGGGCAGAATAGGATATAGGAAACTTCTTATTTGGCTATCGAGTCAGGGGGTCCAAATATGTTTAATTGAATTTTGTAAATATAAGACCTCTTCTCGAATAAACAGCTTGACCAATTTGCCTGACATGTTGTATGAAGACAGTTCATAGGGCAGAATAGGATATAGAAAACTTTTTATCTGGCTATCAAGTCAGGGGGTCCAAATATGTTTAATTGAATTTTGTAAATATAAGACTTCTTCTCGAATAAACGGCTTGACCAATTTGCCTTGCATGTTGTATAAAGACAGTTCATTGGGCAGAATAGGATATAGGATACTTTTTTTTGGCTATCGAGTCTGGGTGTCCAGATTTTTTTATTGAATTTAGGGTTATGTGTGGCCACTTATCAGCTAAACGGCTTCACCGATATGGCTGAAATTTTCTACATATATAGCTCATATGGCATAGAAGCACATAGGATACTTTTTTTCTGGCAGTCGAGTGCAGGTGTCCAGATTTTTTTTATTGAACTTTGTAAATGTGTGGCCTCCTCTCAGTCAAACGGGTCAACCATTTCAGCTGAAATTTTGTGCACAGACGGTCAATAAGACATAGGATACTATTTTTTTGGCTGGCAATTTCAGGTGTCCATAATTTTATTATAGAATAATGTGTTGCCTCTTAGCGGCAATCGTTTTGACCGATTCAGCTCAAATTTTGTACAAATACAGTTAATAGGGCATAGAACGACAAAGGATATTTTTAACAGTTGAGTTCGGGTAACTTATTTTTTCTATTGAATTTTTTAAACGTGTGACCTCTTTTCGGTTAAACGAGTTGACCGATTGAGCTTAAATTGTACAGAGACAGTCAATAAGACATAGACCAAGAGTAGAGTCCGAGATCCGAGCACATTGGTTACTTTTTTTACAATCGAGTCCGGTAGTCAGTTTTTTATTGTTGAATTTTGTATATGTCTGGCCTCTTTTCGGCCAAAAGGCTTGACCGATTCACATGACATTTTGTACAAAGACATTTAATAGGGCATAAAAGGGCAAAGAATACTTTTTTTTTCGGCAGTTAAGTGAGGGTGCATATATTTTTTGTTAACTTTACATAGAGTTTACATAATCATAAGAGTTTGACCTTAGGTTCGTCTATAATGACTTATTTAGTGTCTTGATTTGGCCATAAAACTGTCAGGATCATTAGAAGTCATCAAAATTTACGCGCTGGCTTTGCTTGCTCAACGTGTTTATCTGCTTTGTGGGAAGTATTTCAAAAACTTTCGTGTTATAACAGCCTTAGGATAATTGGTGTTGACTTAGTAGGTCATAAAACCTGTCAGGGTCATTAAAACACGTAACATTTTTTCGCGCTCGCTTCGCTCGCGTAGTTATAGCACTCCCTGCGCTCGCGAAATCATTTGTTTATTCTACTTTGTAGGAAATATTTCGTCTTAAAAAACTTAAACTTTTGAATTTAAATAGCCACATGCATTAAAACGAGTCATAAATTGAAACAGAACAACCTTCAATAATCATAATGATTAGTAACCTTAAATTAAGTGGATATAAAATTTAACCCTAATGTCATAAGTGTTGAATTAGTAGGTCATAAAATCTGTCAGGGTCATAAAAAGTCGTAAAAAATTTCCGCGCTCGCTACGCTCGCGCACTGATAGCGCTTGCTACGCTCGCACAAGCATTTATTTTATCAACTTTGACGGTAATATTTTAGCAACTTTTGTATATTAATACCCACATACATCAAAACGAGTCATAAATTAACACTGTACAATCTTCAATAATCATAATGTTTATTAACTTTAAAATAAGTGATTATCGACTTTAACCTGAGTGTCATCAATGTTGACTTAATAGGTCATAAAAACTGTCAGGGTCATAAAAAGTCGTAAAAAATTTTCGCGCTCGCTTCGCTCGCGCAGCGATAACGCTCGCGACGCTCGCGCAAGCATTTATTTTCTCTTTTTTTAGGAAATATTTCGTCATCTTTTGAATTTTAATAGCCACATTCACCAAAACGAATCACACATTTAAACAGAACAACCTTCAATAATCATAATCATTATTAACCTTAAATTAAGTGGATATCAAATTGAACCCTAATGTCATCGGTGTTGACTTAGTAGGTCATAAAAACTGTCAGGGTAATAAAAAGTCGTAAAAAATTTTCGCGCTCGCTTCGCTCGCGCTGTGATAGCTCTCGCTACGCTCGCGCAAGCATTTATTTTATCAACTTTGTAAGTAATATTATAGCAACTTTCGCATATTAATAACCACATGCATCAAAACGAGTCATAAATTAAATCAGTACAACCTTCAATAATCATAATGATTATTAACCTTAAAATAAGTGAATATCACGTTTCACTTGAGTGTCATCAGTGTTGACTTAGTAGGTTATAAAAACTGTCAGGGTCATAAACAGTCGTAAAAATTTTTCGGGCTCGCTTCGCTCGCGCAATCATTTATTTTATCTACTTTGAAGGTAATATTTCAGCAATTTTGTATTTTAATAGACACATGCATCAAAACGAGTCATAAATTGAAACAGTACAAACTTCAATAACCATAATTATTATTAACCTTAAAATTAGTGATTATCGACTTTAACCTGAGTGTCATTAGTGTTGACTTAGTAGGTCATAAAAACTGTCAGGGTCATAAAAAGTCGTAAACACTTTTAGCGCTTGCTCCGCTCGCGAAGCTCGCACAATTATTTATTTTAACTACTTTGAAGGTAATATTACAGCAACTTTTGTATTTTAATAGCCACATGCATCAAAACGAGTCATAAATTAAAACAGTACAACCTTCAATAATCATAATGATTATTAACCTTAAAATAAGTGAATATCACGTTTCACTTGAGTGTCATCAGTGTTGACTTAGTAGGTCATAAAAACTGTCAGGGTCATAAAAAGTCGTAAAATTTTTTCGCAGTAATAACGATATATAGCGTATAATAGCGTGTTTCAACAGCCTCATACATTAGACTGACTCAAATACTTAAACAGCAAAACTTGGTAAACCTTGGTTAGGTTTACCAAGTAATTATTAATGACTTTAACAATAGACGATATCGAGTTTGACCTAAGAGTCATCTATAGTGAGTTGATTGTTAGGTCGCAAATTTGTCAGGGTCATAAAAAGTCATAAAAAATTTTCGCTCGCGCAATGATAGCTCCCGCTGCACTCGCGCAGCTATTCACCTTATTTTCTTTGTAAGAAATGTTTCAGGAACTTTTGTGTTGAGTCAAACATTTAAACAGCACAACTTCGTATACCTAACTAAAGTTATTAATGACTAACAATAGAGGATATTGAGTTCGACTTTAGGGTCATCTATGGTGACTTGGCCTAAGAGATCATCGATCTTGACCTCAAAGGTCATAAAGACTCAAATAACGCGGGCGAAGCCGCGGGTAACAGCTAGTAATTTTGTATATTTTAGAAAAGTCTGTTTGTTTTACGGTGTCATTTATGGTCAAGTAATTAGTTTTAGTGATAGTTTTAGGTGTGTATATTATAACTTGTTTTTTCGTAAAAAAAAAAATTCGTAAAAAGAAAAGCTACGATACAATTTTCATATATTGGAACCTCAAAGATTACTATATATACATAATATGTACAATCAATCAATCAATTTTATTTGTTAGAATGTAGGTAGATACAAAGACATGCAAGGATGTCATAGCCGATTTAAGATTCCCGTATACATTCTTATCCCTTAAGGCAAACAAATATATAAATTATATTATAAAGGTTAAATTAATCATCAAGTTAGTACTTGATGATTAATTTAATTAATCATCAAGTATTATTAGTTAATTAATTTTGGTTCGAGACATCGGCACTACACGACATATCCTTTAGACCGAGATACTGGTGGCGATATGTGGATGACGTGTTTGCTATTTTACATAAGGACCATGTAGCACCCTTATTAGAACATCTAAATAGCAAACATCCGACGATCACTTTCACTGTCGAACGAGAAATAGAGGGCGCGTTGCCGTTTCTTGACGTGTTACTCAAGCGACAACAGAATAGACATCTATCACACACAGTTTACCGCAAGAGTACGCATACAGACCGGTACTTGAGAGCTGACTCCCATCACCATCCCGCCCATCTAGCGTCGTTGCCTCGGACACTTATCAACAGAGCGCTGAGATTATGTGACCCACAACATGTAGACACGGAACTCGCGCATGTGAAGGCGGTGTTAGAGGCAAACGGATACAGCTGGAAGCAGAGTAATCGGATTGCGAACAACTCCACAAAGTGCCGAATAACATCGGTTGAGAGAGCAGCAACGTACCTACCATACGTCAAGGGGGTCACGGACAAAATTGGACACTTGTTACGCCGAAGATATAGCATCAAGACGATATTCCGCCCCCCCTCACGTGTCAGGCAATTGTTGCGCTCTCCAAAGGATAAGGATCCCCTAGGAGCTCCTGAGGTCTACGTCGTTCCTTGTGACTGTGATGCAAGCTACGTAGGCGAGACCAGAAGAAACGTGTCCACAAGACTCAAAGAACACATTGCTTCCATGAAGAACGTGGACAGCGGTAGCTCAGCGGTTACAGAGCACGCTCTCACATCTGGGACGACGCACTACATCAGATTTGACCAGGCACGGATTTTGGCGCGTGAAAAGTACTTTGTACCCCGCAAAATCCGAGAAGCCATTGAGATCAGTCGTCGTCGTAACTTCAACAGAGACAGAGGGTGGTACCTGTCACATACGTGGAAAACCGTTCTTCATGGAAAGCACGTCACCAGTGGCAACAGTGAGGAGGACACCTTGAGTTCCGTCTGCCGGTTGGATGAGGTTTCGTCTGAAGTAAACAGCAGTGATGAAGACGAAGCCCTCCAACCTAATCCCGCGCCTCCACTATGTACACCGCATCATCACCCCCCACCAACACCACCACCGCCGCCGCCGCCGCCCGCTCCGTCCGCCCGCGCTGCACGAGCAGCGGCCCGCAGTGCGAGGTTGAACGCGTCGGCGAGCGCCCCGCACTCAAGATCCTGAAGAAGGCCTTCGGATGAGGCCGAAACATATGTCGATCACTATATCGACATCGCGTAAGTCACGTTAAATTCCCGTTTTTAAATCTATAAGTTAGTACTTATTCAGAATTACAATTAATGTAGAACTAATGGCAAGTCAATAACAACATTATTATTATACTAGCTGACCCGGCAAACTTCGTACCACCTAACAGACAATGAATGTCGTGCTACCTTTAATATGAACTTGTTTTAGGCTTTTATGAACGTAATACAATGAATACAAAAGAGATATTAAGTTTATTAATGTATTATGGTAAAAATGGTTTTTGGAAATATAAACTTTTTAAAGTTGCTTGTAAGCATACATTTCTGAACACACGCATATTTGACAATCAATAAATACGTCATACAATTATTACTGACACTATTTAAAATTTATTAACATTTTTAAAATCTACATGACTTGAATTTACAAAAACTTGAATTTTAACTTGAACTACTTGACACGGGCTTAAAACACTAATCGTGTGGAGCCATAATTATGCAAAAAAAAATCAATAATCTGAATATTGTAATGCTATGTGTAATGCACACATGGGAAGAATTTTTATACTTGGCACTGGCTAAATACACTAATCGTGTGGAGCCATAATTATACAAAAAAAAAGGGCGGGATAAACAATTGAACATCAAATAAGTGGCAGTTTTTAGGCCCAGGAACATTTTGGAAAAATATGTTAACTTATATATTTTTTTCTGGTCAATTATTCATTGTTTTTAATACTTATAATCCTATTCCTGACAAAGAAATTCCAAAAATAATAAAAATTGGACGAGCCGTTCTTGAGTTATAAGTGTAGTAACACACGACTTTCTTTTATATATATAGATGTCCGGAATTTCTCTAATCAACATTTTCAAAGTTTTTATCATTCAAATAGTTATTAATAGAATAGTAGATTTTTTAAAAATTAATATTGATCGTAGTATTATCTCAAAATTAACGAAGTTCCACTCCTTTAAGGTAATTGGTAATTTGTTATAAATTATTGGAGCCATACTAAATACACTCTTACTCATTAGTGAGGTTCGAGATGGTTTATTGCATAGTCTCGGTTTGTTTCTTATATTAAATTTGTAGTTGTCTCCTATAGGCTTTTTTTTTACAAATATCGCAATATTTGTACTAGTGTACTATATGATATTCATAATTCGTTTTAATATTTAATGTCAAAACGTTCCTTCCACAATTATTTTGTCTTAACTACCACATGTGAAGGCGTTTATAACCTTCTCTAGTTTTTAAGTAGGTTTGAAAATGCCAACAGAAATGTTGAAGATTTTGTAAATATTTCATGGACTGTCATAAAATTAAACCACTAGGACACGAAATAATTTGCAAATTCATTGTTTCCAAATTCTACAGGTTGAAATACCCAAACAGTTAGTAAGTAAATTCAAAATACTTATAAAGCAACCTCCATTGTTATGATAATCGTTTCAATTTCAACATTAAATAAATTACGGTATTAATACGCCAAATGAGAGAAACACATTAATAAAGATTAAGAATATTGGCAAAACTCGCAACAGAGAAATCTTATTTCACTTAACGCTTTTTATCCTTTACAAAACTGTTTAATAGAGATGGAAAATGTTGACCTAATATATCGACATCGAATTAAATAAGTAACGTCGAGTTTTTATCAAACAAATACATCGGTATTAGAGTAAAATGGATATTATATTCTTAGGAACTTATAAGTTGTTAAAATAGTGTGTGGATAGATCAGAGCATACACCACTATGCGTCCAATCGAACGATGATGCAATTGTGTCATTTGAAGATCCGTGCCAGTGCCCGGACTGTCCACAGATTCAACATTTAAAAGGTTTAAAATACTTAAAAATACATGAAAGTGCGTCAAAAATACCACCTTACCCAATTTAATTTCATATAGTTCTACTACTTCTAATGGTAACATTAAAAAATGGTGCGCTTTTTTGGAATTTATAAGCTAATTTTATAAATTTACCGACCAGTTTTAAAGGGGATCCCTCGAGATGCAATCCCTGCATGTGATAGCAGCAGTGATGCTCCCCCTACTGCACTGTCACAAGCACATCAGGGCATTTATTACACACAAATCTGAGCATCGTTGGGAACATTTGGTTCTTTTCCCTTAAACTGCTCATCCCTTACAATTTACATCCATCGAGATTTAAACAACAAAAATCACTTATATAGAAAGAAAACTGCGTAAAATACAGTGCGTTGGAAGAAGTAGCATATTTTTTGGACAATTCTGCACTCTGTTATCAAAATTCCAAATGTTTAATGAAGCATTGTAGCAAGTCGGCGTTCTAAAAGTAGTGGAAGGCAAGCTCGGCGATGGGAACATAGAAGGCGCTCCCAGAGTTTTGTTTTCCAGTGATAACAAAACGAAACATCTGCCTCTTCTAAACTAAAAAAACTAGACTCTCTCATCAGAGAGACTCAGATGGACCTATATCTGCGAGCTAACACGGAAGAATCTATTACAATTGTTAAAAACGTGCTTTATTCATTCAAAACGTGCTCTAACCATGCAGAACGAGCCCATCTCTTAGCAGTTGCAAAGTGGGAATCAGGCTACAGACTAACAGGCTACAGCGAATATGTAGAAATACTGTTGTTGTTCTCAACGTTACTATTTTCTTGTATTATAGATAACATCGATAAATTGCACGTTTCATTGATGATATGAAACATCTCTACCGTACAGATTTCTTGGGAGAGCCGAGACAATAACGAACGACCACCCGTTCCTCGCAGGAATTAATTAAATTTCTTTTATATTTTTTACTTTTCTATGTAAAAACTTAATTTTTACAGTGACAATTTAAAACGATAAATTTTCCACACGGTTTGGCTCTGGCAGTAGTTTGTAGTATTTTTTAAAACATCTATTCACTCTATTCACCTTCATGATTCATACTTTTTTTATATTTATAAGTATGTAAACTTTTGTGTTGTGTGACATCGGAAAATATCGGGGAGGATGTGACAGTCTGGGACAGAAAACCGCCCAGTGAAGAAAAACCCAGAGGAAAATTTGAATAATCTATTTTTCAAAGATGAAAACGTGACTCGACATCAATCAACACTAATATTAGTAATATATAATCGCTGATGTTTGTTTCACGAAAAAACCATAAAACTGGATATTTTTGTAAATATTGTGTAAAATATTGTGTAGTTGTGTGTACATTATCTTGTATTAAGGAGAAAATGTCATTTTCAAGAAAATGTTATTTTCAAGAAAATGAAATGCGGATTGGAACCAGTTTGAAGAGGTTGAGCCAAAAAAAGCTTGATCATATATTGTTCGAACCTAATTGCCATCACCGGCGGTAATCCCGAGAAAGTTAACCCACACCTAAAGACCAAGCATCCCAACGTGCATATTATTCCGGCACGTCAACCACAGGACTGGGGACAATCTACCGAACATTTAGCTCCGGTTGTGGTTGATGATCGCGGCAAATGTACGGAAACGGAAGACGTTACAATTAACGCAAAAAGCGTGGAACCGGTTCGCCCTAGGCCCTCTCCAGCACAACAATTCATGACGGATCATGAAGCCAGTTGGATCTCGTCGAACTGAAAAAATAGATAAGCAATTCTTGTAAATGATCACCAAAGGCTACCACCCACTTCCCATTGTGGATGAGCCATATTTCAGAAAATTGCTCTCCATGTTGTGTCCTGGGTATTCATTGCCTACAAAGAAAACTATTTCTGAGAGCCTTTAGCCTAAAATGTACAGAAGCGAAAAAGAAAAAGCTTAGCTGAAAATGTCAGCTGCTCAAGTCGTTGGCCTCATAACAGACGGATGGACTTCAATGAACGGCGAGCATTTCGTTGCTACATATTACCGCACACTACATACAAGATTATTAACTTAACGAGGTTGAGCTGTGTGCGGTATCAAAAGAGAACGACGGCGGCAAATCTTGCTGATATGATCTTGACAATAATGTTAAATATTCCTGCCTAGGGTCCTAATCAATGACAACACCACTTAGTTATTAACTGTTTATTTTGACCAAATAACTTAATTTTATCTAGTTTTAATTTAATAATTTGTGTAAACGAGGAACGCGTGCGGCTCACTCGAGGTGTGAGACCGAAGCTCTCTTTGGTGTTCGGTTCGATCTTATATGCTGTGATTGGCTGCTGGTAATTTTTCTGTGTCGTGGCTTGAAGCTGTGTTCACGCCGCCGACCCGACTTGCTTGGGCTTGCGTTTCGTTCGAGACGAAAAAAAATATGGCGTCGAAACTTGGAAAGTTCACTGTCAAACAACACTTCACAGTTCCGATTGAAAAGGACCAGAATGTTAAGTATTCCTGCCTAGGGTCCTAATCAATGACAAAACCACTTAGTTATTAACTGTTTATTTTGACCAAATAACTCAATTTTACCTAGTTTTAATTTAATAATTCGTGTGAACGAGGAACGCGTGCGGCTCACTCGAGGTGTGAGACCGAAGAGAGAGAGGGATAGAATTTTTTATGACAATACTAAACATGCTCACCCCCGTGGTAAGTCATAGCCTTAAGAGCTTTTACAATAGCAGCAAGACTATATGAAACTATAATATATAATAGTTAAGTCACAGCTTTAAGAGCTTTAACAATTGTGATAGCAAGATTCTTTGCAATAAATATTTTAGTCCGTAAATTTTGTTTTATTTAATAGTTATAATTTTACATTTTAAGTTATCAAGGTAAGTAATTCTAGAGCAATGTGGTTACAGATGAACAAAGCTTACATCTATATATATAGAACTTAGGTGGCTTAATCTTAACTTACTGAGGTACTTAAGTATATCTTAAGATTAGCGAATAGGACAAACTTAATTTTTATCTTTTAGAGACTACGGCTTTAAGTAAAAGGATAAACTATAGAAGTATACATACATCTTACTATAGTAAAACTTTAATATTAAATGTATTGTAGGCTTAATATTAGCTTAGGTATGTAAATCTAAAGTTTATAGCGGATACAACAAACTTGCTTAACTTATGGTATGGTATGTAGTAATGATTTCTTCCGAATGATTTAACTTACGTAATAAGTAGTCATAGATGGCGCCACCAATGCATAATTGGGTTAACAAATGCAATCCACTAATTTCGTCGTATCGATGTATCGAACCGCGGCTTAATTGGCAGAGCACCTGGACGTGTAATCCGGGGGGTGCGGGTTCGAGTCCCGTCGGTACGATGAAATTTTGGATTGTGTTCAACAATTTACAAAAATATAAAGTGTGAGACACTTCAAAGAAACATAATATTTGATTTACGCAGTGCAACATCTCTCGTCGGATTTGAAAACTGTAATTGATTTCTTCCGAATGATTAACTTACGTAATAAGTAGTCATAGATGGCACCACCAATGCATAATTGGGTTAACAAATGCAATCCACTAATTTCGTCGTATCGATGTATCGAACCGCGGCTTAATTGGCAGAGCACCTGGACGTGTAATCCGGGGGGTGTGGGTTCGAGTCCCGTCGGTACGATGAAATTTTGGATTGTGTTTAACAATTTACAAAAATATTAAGTGTGAGACACTTCAAAGAAACATAATATTTAATTAACATCTTTGCTTATTAGTATTTATACTATATTTATTATAATAGTTATTATATAAAACATACTAGACTATATGAATTATACTATACTATACTATACTATACTATACTATACTATACTATACTATACTATACTATACTATACTATACTATACTATACTATACTATACTATACTAGGTGGTTACATTGACTTCATAGTACAATTGTATGTAACTTTATAATACATAATTGTCGCTTGCTAAAGTATATTTACATATTTTATTTTTACTTACTAGGTAGCAAAATTAGCTTATGAATGGGTCTGGTATACTCAGACTTACTTGTGCGGACCACAACAGATCTAACAAGGCCATCTGCTTTGTTTAAATTTGTGGAAATTATCCTGCCTAAAGGCCAAAAGGTAGGAGGCGTGGCTTCGTCTTTTATTAGAACTAAGTCGCCAATTTTTAAATTAGTTTCAATTTGAAGCCATTTGTTTCTATTTTGCAACTCTGACAAATAGCTAAAATAAAATTGTTTCCAGAACTTATGTATGATTTGAATTATTTTCTGGTAAACATCAAGTCTAGATTAATTTAGGTCTACAAGATTTGGTTCAGGTAAGTCTGTCATAGCTGT
The DNA here is from genome assembly GCA_954871355.1 of Cabera pusaria. Classification (NCBI taxonomy): domain Eukaryota; kingdom Metazoa; phylum Arthropoda; class Insecta; order Lepidoptera; family Geometridae; genus Cabera; species Cabera pusaria. Next base: position 16,582,888 of record OX940905.1, read on the forward strand.
ACCTATAATGAAATGACCAGGGGTTAGACAAGTTACATCATTAGGCAAGTCAGTTATAGGATACAAAGGCCGTGAGTTTAATATTGCTTCAATTTGTACAAGCACAGTGTATAAAAAGTCATAAGTTAGTTTAGTGCTTAATAAGTGTTTCTTAAGCAAGTTTTTGGCACTTTTAATACCAGCTTCATAAAGCCCGCCCGTATGGCTTGCTAGTGGTACAGACTCCCGCACTAGAAGTCCAGGGAAAAGCTTCCAGGGGTGGAAGTCTCTACATTGATAGCGATGCGTCTTATCATCGCAAATGTCTGCTAGAATGAGATGCAGCTAGACAGTTGCTATCTGCATCTCTTTTCGTACCGACGATTATCGCTCGAAATTCATCGCTATGCATGTAGAGACTACCGGCCCAGAAAAAGGTGATTATCGAAGTCGATATCACGTTAACATACCGTTCATGAACATCTGATCAACCTTAATGACTAAACTCTGTTGGTTACACGGTACAGTCAAAACAACCGTTGACTTAATAATATCATTCAACAGACGCTAATTATAATACATATTCCATTAAGTTACAGCATCATTGTAAACATCCCAGTGTTCTACCAATCTGAATACTTAACGTGGTGCTGGGTAAACTTGAAAATACAAACGAACAAACGAATCCGGACCTTATCGTTAAGGAAATAAAGCTACAAATCAAGAGATGGCAAGTACGGTGCCAGATAAACAGAAGGGAGAAATTAGCCAAATCCAAACAGCGATGTGATGGGAATTGGATATAATAGAAGAGTCTCGAGATTTATGCTTTTAATAGGAACTTCGTAAAAGTCATAGTTGACTCAGTCGTGCCACGGTAATACCATTACCTTGGTCGTGCTGTAACATAGCGAAAAATTTGTTATACGAAATGTTTTCATGAGTATGCCGTACTATGCCATTCTGCAGAGCAAGAATGATAATATAATAGATAATGCAGAAGAAAAAATATCCAGAATGGAAGTGATTCGTACCATCTCGAAGTGGTAAGTAACCATTATATTTAATTACATAAAATATTTTGATTTAATTGATTAAAAATATGACTGAAACTGCAAGCCAAATCTTAAGAAATTTAAAAAATAAAGCCAATTTAGAATGCCCAATAAGCTTTATTTTAAAATGAGTTAACTTGTATATTTGACTTCTTCGCGTTCAAACGGCTGGACTGATTTAGGTGAAATTTTGCTCAGGGATAGCCAGTAGATGTTATGGATTATGCTATAGGTTATTTTTACCGCGGGCGGAGCCGCGGGGCACAACTAGTAATTATATAAAACCGATTGAACGATTTATTAATCAGTAGTGCAATGTATAATTACTGTTTGTTTTGTGAATTTGGCAAATGCGGTTCCGATATTTTTTTTTATACACTCCCACTTGTAGTTATTTGCAATACCGTGCTTAAGGCCATTCCATGTCATTCATATCTCGGCAATAAATATTACCCCCAATGCACCGACGCTGCCATGGCTCTGATCTCTGTTGCAATTAAGGTTAGCATACATGAATAAACGTCTTTAAAACTTTAATTATATAATTTTATTCACAAATGCACATGCAATTGCATTCACGTGTTGTACACGTGAGATTTTAGTAATAAGTAGACAGATGGTATTGACTGATCTACTAAAATAATTCGGCATTAAGCACCGTCACTAGTGCTTCCTTAACTATTTCGGTCACGTAACAAGATGAGATAAAGACTCAAAAGAAGCTTGTGATATAGGTAAAGGTGGATGGCTGCACCAGACCCCGAATATGGTTTTCCGCTCGTTAATAATAGACTGACCAATTAAAATCCACCATGAATTAAACAGAATAACTGACAAAATGGAAAGACGGTGGGTAATTGTAGGGCGAGCTGCATCAGCCTATCACGCAACTACATGATGATACTAAAGGCTGAACATTTGGTACAAGCTACAGAATAAGATCAGCGCAAAAAATAGATATGACTCCACTAAAAGTACACCTACACTCATGTCATAATCAAACCGCTGTTTCAAAATGTGAACAAAAGGAAAATAATAGTAACATTAAATACGTTAGTAATAAAAAGGACTCAAAGGACTTTGTCAGTCGAGGATAGCATTACCCAGTCGCGGGTTAAAAAACTTGCCTATTTAACGACCCTTTTTATCCCATTCATAAAGGGAGTTTTAAATTATTGGCTGTTGCCGCAACAACAAGAGCAATTTAAATAAATAATTAGGCTAATTAATTTAAGGTGATATTATCGTATTTCATTTATCATAACGTGTATTGTGTATATAAGCTGTTTATGATAACAAAGATTAAAGCATTTCGCCAATGATTACATTTATTTATGACTGAGATTTCAAAAGAAGTGGCACACTTTTTTATGTACGATGATGATTTCTAGGGTTCCGAACCCAAAGGGTACTATCGAAACCCTATTACTGAGACTTCGCTGTACTTGACCATTTTACAGATTTATAGAAACTTGATATTTTCACACAGTTGTCGTATTATTAATCACAGTTTATGGCTGCTTTGACAACAAAACAATAACATTGAAATGTTATTAGAAGTTAAGGGGCGTATACAAGGAACGTGACTTTTTTAGCACTGTTTGCTCGATCTTGTAAAATATTGTACTGTTGTACGGAATCGGAACCCTACGAGTACGAGTCTGAATTGAACTTAATCACCATCTTCGACCACATCATCGCTTAAATGTTATGCTAATCTATATTAAACACCTGTTAGACGATTCGGGTTATTGTTCAATAAGAGTACAATTGCACAGCGAACTTAACAACAATGACAAGATATACGACCTATTTAAACGTATCGATAAAAGCGTTACCTATAGGTTTAGATTAAGTCTATTCCTTGAAAAAAAATTATGACTTCAAACGTAAGCTTAGCTGGAATTTTAACAAAATTAAACTATCAAGACTAGTGCAATGCATTTAAAATGTCTCAACAGACAAACGAGTTAACCAACCACCAACGTTGACTAATACGATTCAAATAGAATGAATAAGGTATTAGCTATCCACGAGAGAAACCTTTTACATTAGACGACACAACTTGTGTTTTATAGTACTTAACTATCACATAAGGTATGTAACGAAACGGAGCGCCAACCTCTCGCTACATGAATAGGGCCCTAGATGGGGAAAAAGTGAAAGTGAAAGTGAAAAGTTTATTGATGACAGCATAAAGTAAGTAGTACAAAAATATTTATAAAAACTAAAATTAGAAAAAACTTATAGCTTAATAATTAATTATAGATATAAGTACTATGAATAAGTGTCACCAAACGGCCCCACCTCAGCAAAAATTGTCGGTCAAATGACCAACGCTGGTCTTCCGGTGATGCCGGTCGGCGACGTCACGTTACAGGCTAACAGACAGACAACAGAATAGAAAAACATTAAATCATATAATAAGGCATAGAATTATCAAGCTTTTACAGACGGCTGCGTTCCGCGGTCAGTCGCGACGCGCTCGTCGCGATGTGCTGGCTAAAGTAGGGCGGGCTAATAACCCCGCTATAACATACTATATATGTTTTGAATTATTCAGGCAAATTAGTAATTTTAAATAATAAAGTAATTTTGTCTATCCTATAGTATACTGGTTTCATGGATATGAGTTTCCTGTGTTTTCTGATGTTCATAAATACATTTTCTTAATTTAATTCTAAAACTATTAATATTTTGCAGGTTCCTCAACGGCGGTGGAATATTATTCCAGCATTTTGTAGCTGAGTAGCGGAAACTCCCACCAAAAGCAGCGGAGCTATGGGCTTGATTGGAAAGCTGCGGAGCGCACTGTCGGGATTCAACAGACCTACGGCTGGAATACCAGGATAATTTTTCATATAAATGCGATGGTTTATTTAATTTTAGTTTAGTTTAGTTTTAATAGTTTTCTACGGTATTTCATTTTTAAGACAGGTGTGAACAATATATATACACAAATATGAACACAGGTACAGTTATAGATATATTGACTCCACAATACTCTACAATACTTAACTTTACCGCAACAGTTAATGTTCGACAATGATCTTCGGGCCCATTATATCCTAGTAATGAAGTTCCAGTAAATACCGGCCTGGTTTAGCACATTTATCATGCCTTCATCTTATCAGTGACGTCGGAAATCGTTGAAGTCCTATTAGTATTGGCTTGTTTAGCTTCTTCCTCGGTGTCAGCGTCAATAACGTTAAGTTTCTTTCATCATGTCCCTTAAAGTATCTTAAGTGGATCTATCTTCCATAGTTTAAGTATTGATTTGAACGGGCCACCGTGTCGGCTCATTATTCTAAATGCGCGAACCCATTTACTTAACAACGACATGTTTACACTCTGTTTTCAGCAATTAATCAGAGAAAAGATAAATGCCAAGAATCATTTATTATCCTGGACAATCTCTGTCCCCCCAGGATCTCTCTCCCTTTTCTTTTGATTTCTTTTCCTGTCATTCATTTTTCAATTTTGACATCGTTCCGTCATAAAGAAACATAAATCTTTTAAATACCAAAGAGTATGCATGATGTGAAAAATGAATGAGGTGGTTCAAGATATGCCACATGTACTTTAACATTTCAGCTATTTGTTTTTAACCGACTTCAAAAAAATAACGTTTCTCAATTCGTATATATCGTATATTGTCGTCGTATCGTATATTGTATTATGTTTGTTCGCGGATAACTTCATCGTTTATGAACAGAGATATCCCAAGGGTAGTACCATAGTAATTTCATTGAGATCTGATAAGTATCTCTAGAGATATGGAGATATTGCCATTCACAAGGAATACGCCAGAATCTCTTTCTAACCATACAGAAATATAAAATAAAATTCACGCAGTTGAGCAGAGATGTGATTCGCTTAGACATTCACACAAAAACTTCAGTTTACACGGCGACAAAGGCTTGCCCCGAGCTAAGATATGCTGTGCTGAAATGATCGGTTTGCAATGTACAACCAGTAGGCGGCACATCAGCGTATGCTTCACTGTGAGCTCTTCACATTCACCCTAGAAAATGTGCACCTAACAATTTGTTTCATACTACACATGAAACTATTAATTTTGAGCGAGTAGCGTGTAGTAGTGATCTAAACCTCAAACTAAGTAAAATTTGCGGTGAAGCAAATAAAATTAACAATAATTATCATGATTAAATATTTGAGATAGAAAATTGCCGATTTCGCGTCGGCTTCTGTAAAAGGACCTAGACTAGTAGTTAATATTAATGAGGCAGTTATACGCTGTTTACCAGTTGTTTATATTTTGTCTGCTTGTTTTAGTTCTAGTGTATTTATATAGTAGTTCTCAGGAGACTTTTGTTTTATGCCAAGTCATATTCAACTCTGTATCATATTCTAGAAAAAGTAGAAGTTGGCTTATGATAGCCAAAACTGAAAATAATTAAAACTGATAATAACGTTAATGGTACTATGCATTGAATCTAAAATCTAAAATATCTAAAATAGAAAACAACTTGAAATTGAAAAAGATAGGTAAATCTCTAGAACCCGGAAAAAAGAGACTTTATTGAAAACTGCTCACCGTAACAACAATTAGTATTCCACCAAAAAAACACATCGAAATCACAAAGCCACTCTTAAGGAAAATCACCCAAAACTCTGCTGACTTAGAAAATGATCAATTAAAATATGTCTCAAACAAAAACGTCCAACAAAAGTAATTTATGCCACCGTATTCAACTGAAGAAATCGTTTTAAATTCAAAAACTTCGAAGCAGACGACTTGAGGCCGCATTTGGGCAACTTAAGCTCCAACTAAGGCATACTAAAGCCAGTTTCAATTGCCGTCCCAATTTGTTTTTCGGCCGAATTTCCATTTAAACCATTTGAAACGGTGCAGGTGAGAACAAACATTTTCAAAGGTAAAGCTTAATTTTAAATTGAAAGCGACTCGTTAGTGAAATTGTGGTAAAAGAATTGGTAAAAGCCGAAATATTTAAAGATTCGGTCACTACTACTTAGTAGTTTCTAACTGTACAGTGTACATGTATAAATAGTTAAAGCAAAAGCCGATATATTTAAGGATTCGGTCTCTACGCTACTTAGTAGTTTTCTATACACTGAATATGTTTTTGTGTGTGCCTATATAAATCTAAGTTTACAGTGATCCATAAAATAGGAGAATTCAATGTAAATGTACGAAGTAATGCGTTAGCCTAATGACATATTGATTAGCTCGTCGAGTGACGACGACGGGCCTACACGCGACGACGAGGACGGCCACCAGCTCCGCGCCTGGTTCCCGCTATCGGTGGTGTTGCGCGTCGCATGCGATGGACTCAAGCAATAAATTAAAACTGCATGCGCACCTACTACGGGGGCAAAAGGGGAGGAACTAACCTGACTGCGTACCGCAATAGGATACTGCCTCTTATTCAGACCCATGAACCAGCCGTCGCCGTCTTTGCACAACGATTTTCAGATCAGGTGCGGGGCGCAATTCAACGGCTCAAGCTGTTGGACGACTCTGCGCTAGATCGGCTGCAAGAGTTACCTATTCGTACTACTTTTGCTTTAGCGGGACCTGCCCGGTACGTCGTCGACGGCCCGGTACGTCGTCGACGTAGGCCTCAGACAGGTCTGAGGCCTTGATTGGTCGTCCAATTGTCGCCCTGCCTGAGTATCCTTTTGTGGACGTGAAATCGTGAATCGTCTTTCACGCTTTGAGCTTGTCCAACAACTCACTCAGAGCTTTTGGAAACGTTGAAGTCTAGAATATTTGCATATTCTCCAGCAGAGCGTCAAATGGACTGGCAAAACCGATCCACCGAAAATTGGGGACCTCGTTTTGATTAAGAATGCTAACTTATCGCCACTGTGTTGGCGCCGGGGGCGCATACTTAATTTGATTGTGGGCACAGATGGTGTCCCCCGTTTTGCGGAGGTCCTGGTGGACGGTTCGGTAATGAAGAGAGTGGTGGCAACTTTGTCTCGTTTGCCAATTGATTAGCGAACGGGTTCCCCGTTCAGGGCGGGTAGATGTTTCGTCCCGTACCAAATTTGCCTGTTTTATGGCGTAATACGTCTACGCGCGCTATGAAATTTGAGCAAAATCACCTGTTTTGTCTGTGATCACTTGCGTGCGGGCAGCTGTCATGGCGCGGTCTCTCAGCTGAGTGAACTAAAAAAGACAGGTGTCGAGTCATTGCGGAAACGGAATTTTGCTTGGAAAACGCGTTGAATTGTTGTTCCCCTTGGGACGCGTAACTTTTGTGTCAATTGTGCAGTGTTGAAGTGAATTTGTGATTGCACGCGATTTCGGCGCAACCGGGCGCCGTCGTAAAACCACATTTTTTGCACTTGGACTCGAAAGAGATTGTGACTTGTGATCTTCAAGCCACGTGGAAATCGCGACGAGTCAGGGAAGTAGCTACATTGTATGATTTTACTTGGCCAATTAGTATCATAAAAATGTGAACCCCCACTCGCATGATTTATACATGTGATCCGAAGATCACATTAGGTGAGCGAGATTACTCTTAACCTCACAATTCATCAGCCCTTACAACCACCCTTACATAACGCCGCATATCGCGGTATAAGTTGCCCAGGAATCGAGGTTACCACGTCATCTACGAAAGCACGCTTCCACGTAATTATTCAGGACGTGGTACACCTCCCTCCCCATTTGCATATCCTGAAGTTCAACACCATATTTTTTTTTTAAATAGACGTTTTTAATATTATTTTGTTTTGATAATTTTGATTTTTTTTTATTTAACTAATGTTTTTTTGAACTTTTGTTAATACAGTAGAATCCGTTTATTATGACTCCGCCTATATTGACCAACCGGTTATTATGACGTAACTATACTACGAAGTTTGGTTTTCATATGAAATTCTTTATAAATAGTCGGATATAATGACTTCCCACTTCCCTTACAGTGACATGTCGCGTATTATGACCCATTTTTAATACAAAAATTTAAATTATGTCCGGTTATAATGACCGACATGATTCTGTACACCTTCGGTAATGTTCGTTGATTCCCGACGACGTTCGGCACGTGGCTCGTTTTTGTTTTGAACTATGTTTATGTATTAAACTACTTAAGTACATTCATATTTACATAAAAAAGGTTTTTCATTTCACAAAACGCTTTGTATGACGTCCGCTTATTATGACTTGTTTGTCAGTTCCTTTCGATGTCATTATAAACGGACTTTACTGTATCATTATTTTTTATGATTGTTTTGCTTTTGTTTATTGTCACTCGTCTCATTTCATCCCATTCATACATTAACTTTGGTTTCTTTTGGCATTATTAGTTATAACATCGATTTAGATTTTATTCTTTTTATATTTTTTTAATTTGTTAGGATGGAGTAGTGGACCGACTCCTGAAAGAAGCTAACAAGGTCAACCGTATAGTTAGGATTTTTTTTATTATGTATGTTAACTAAGATGTATTTTATGTGTCTCCAGAGATAGACAGATTTTATGTGCCTCATAATAAGAAGACGTAATGAAGCAGTGGACCGACTCATTAAGAAAGCTTTTAAGGTCATATAGGTTTACACTTCGTGGTGCAGCTGATCAACACCCTAAAAATAAGGATTTAGATCACCAGGAGCATTACTTCTTGAGTCTGGGAGTCTTAGTTTTAAACATTTATGATTAATTAATGATTTTAAATAGGATTGTCAGTCTGTCTGTTTACTTTCCAACATAATTTTCAAAATTTACTTTTCAAAATTTTTAGCTATTGCATAGCTTCTATCGCGGGCCTCGAGCGTGGAGACCGAATCCAGAAATTCCGTAACGAAAATAACCTAACACCTCCCACTCCGACCGCTTTATGCCTTCTCTTTTATTCTCATTGATTCATCACGTTCAAAACCAAGACAGAGCGAATATTGGCTATCGCCATAGTTACCATTATCCAGCAACGTTTCACTACTATTGATGAAACCAAAGACGACCTTATCTCTACTACCTTATCTCTACTACGCTAAGGCTTAAAAAATGAGGTTCGTTAGATCGAACTGTAATGGACAGTTGGTTTTTGCAGTTGCACATTATAGCTTCAAGAACTATACATATACATATACATATACATATAGGTAGTTAGGTACGAAAACTACGATATTTACGATTGGCGCCAAGACGCGTGTGTTTGTTTTCAAACATTTTAATCACTTTATACAGTTTTTACTTCGTTCGATCCGTGGTTCGATTGCTTTGAACGATTTGTGCGTGCGGTGAATTCCATATTTTTTGTGTTAATTGCTGTGTTTTGTGTTAGCCCCTAAGTGATTTAATTTAGGATTGAGTGTGTTATTGATTATTGACTAGTTAAAAATGCAATTTAGAAGAGAGATTTCGCTGATATAGCCCTCTGACAGACGGACGGATGGAATGGACGGACAGAAGGTAAAATTTGTAAATAATTTCTTAGGGAAGGTAGAGTTAGAAAAGTTGTTAGCGCATTGTATATAAAATCATTCTATATATGGCGATTTTTTAAGTTTAAACCTATAGTTTCTATGATAAATACTCCTGAATAACCTACATGTATTGTAAGATAATAAAAATATTTTGAACAACATTAACTTCTCATTTATTTAATAAAAGCAAAAAAAAATATTTTCTTATCGGTCACCACGCTCAAAAAGTGTAACTTGAATTAATATCAAAGAAAAAAAATAATGCATAAATAAAAAAATGCTATGCAATAGCTTTACCGCGGTAGTCCCCGAGTGCCACATGTCTTTTTTATTTCTTGGATGGAACCTAGACCACATTTTTTTTAAATAGACTTAATATTCGTTTTGTTTTATAATTTTGATTTTTTTTTTAATTAGCATTGATTTTATTTTATTTTTGGTTTTATCATTTTATTTTATGATTGCTTCGCTTTTGCTATATTGTCATTCGCCTCATTTCATCCCATTTATACATTAACTTTGGTTTCTTTTGGCATGATTAGTTTTAAAATTGATTTAGATTTTTTTTTTCAAATTTGTTAGGATGGAGCAGTGGACCGACTCCTTAAACAAGCTTATAAGGTCATATAGGTTTTCACTTCGTGGTGCAGCTGATCAACACCCTAAATATAAGGTTTTAGATCACGTGGAGCATTTCTTCTTGAGTCTGGGAGTCTTTGTTTTAAAAAATTATGATTAATTAATGATTTTAAATAGAATTGTCAGTCTGTCTGTTTACTTTCCAACATAATTTTTGAAATATAATAAAGGGGTCGGACTACCATGATGATTATATTAATATCACGTTCTTTATAATAATTTAATAATAATAATTAATTAAAAAAAAAAACCGCTGAGACGTCAAGTCGAATTTTTGACGATTTATTTTTTATATTTTCTTTTTAACAATATTTTCCAGTTATAATCGTTTATACAAAGTAAAAAGTGTTAATAGAGTATAATACAACAAAATAAATACAGAAACAATGGTCAATATACACAAATTAGAAATCATTTTATGGAAAAATATACAGCTGACATATTATGACATATCACATCACATCTGCCATAGTAAGAAAATGTTGTAAGTAAAAGAAAATAAGGAAAATGATCACAAGATCGAAAAGGAGACAGAGAAGCGGAACATAACGGGCAACAAACACCCTCGCCCGTCCCTTCGTCTCCGAGCTCGTCATCGGGAGACAACTTCGCTACTTATAGGCCCAGGCTTAGTATAGGCGGGGTGCACATAGGGGTAGCAGAAGTGGAAAGGGCCGGCGAGCGGCCGGCTCTAGAGAACTATAGACACATCACGTGCTTGCCGACGCTTTACAAGCTACTTACATCTATTCTGAGATTTAAAATTAACTCGCACATTATTGCGCACAACATTTTGGCCTCCTCTCAGAATGGATGTAAGGTTGGGTCCCGTGGTACTAAGGAGCTCCTCCTCATTGACACGGCCATTTGCCAACAAGTCCGGCGGAACAAAGGGGCTCTCTCCACCGCCTGGATTGACTACAAGAAGGCCTATGATTCAGTGCCTCATACCTGGCTGGAGAGGATCTTAGAGTTGTATAAAATTGATATAACTCTTAGAACTTTTCTAGGTTCTTGTATGAGGCAGTGGACCACAGTCCTTCGTCAACCGGGTTGTGGATTCAGCCTCTCTGGTCCGCAGGATTTCATAAGGATTGAGCGAGGCATTTTCCAGGGTGATAGTCTGAGCCCGTTGTGATTTTTCCTAGCCCTGAATCCTCTCAGCACATTGCTAGAGGATTCTGCTAGGCTATTCTGTAAGCTATCTCGACAGCGGAATCCGCGGTGAGATTCGAATTTCGTACTTTGAAATTCAATCGTATCACGTTCGCAATACGGTTGAATTTCGTTATACGAAATTCAAATCTCACCGCGGATTTCGTTGTTGAGATAGCTTACAGAATAGCCTAGCAGGGCTGGGTTATCAGCTTAGGAGAGGGGGTGAAGTCATTTCGCACTTGCTGTATATGGATGACCTCAAACTTTTTGCACCGAAGCATAATGAATTGATGGAGCTACTGAAAGTCACTGAGACTTTCAGCAGCGCCATTAGCATGGACTTCGGTGTGGACAAGTGCGCGGTCATGCATGTACAGCGGGGAAAAGTTGTAAATTCAAGGAATTTACAACTTTCAGAGACAATGACTTTCAGATCTCTCTCAGAAGCTGACACCTATAAATACCTTGGTATGTCAGAGGCATTGGGTATCGAGAGTGGGGGGATAAAACAGTCAGTGAAGGAGCGCTTCTTCGGTCGACTGACAAAGGTACTTGGAAAAGTTGTAAATTCAAGGAATTTACAACTTTCAGAGACAATGACTTTCAGAGACAATGACTTTCAGATCTCTCTCAGAAGCTGACACCTATAAATACCTTGGTATGTCAGAGGCATTGGGTATCGAGAGTGGGGGGATAAAACAGTCAGTGAAGGAGCGCTTCTTCGGTCGACTGACAAAGGTACTTAAGTAGGTGGTTATTGGGTGTTCTACTCCACCCACAGGGTGGTGGGTGGAGTAGAACACCCAATAACCACAAATTGATTATCTCTCGCCATTTGTGTTTTAGAACTCTCAACGACCCTGGTAAGAACAGGCAAAAAACAGATACAGAAATAGAAATAAAATAACAGAAACGAGCAAACGCAGTTGAGTATATAATTTTGATCAACATATTTTAGAACTCTCGAAGCCTCCGGTGTAATAATTTTAATAAACATGTTTTAGAGTTCTCAAAGCCTCCGGTAAGATCAGGCAAAAAACAGAAACAGATACAGAAATAAAAACAGAAACAGAAACGAGCGAACGCAATTACTAGTTTGCTTATTTGGTAACCAAAAAAAACTCAACCGTTCCGCTCATAAGGTATATCGTTCGATCAACTGATGTGTTGTGGAACCCTCAATATATTTAAATTGGTCTGTTATAGATAGAAAAGAACGGAGAAAAAACTGAATTGGTGTTAAAATAACAGAAACGAGCGAACGCAGTTGGGTATATAATTTGATCAACATGTTTTAGAACTCTCAAAGCCTCCGGTGTAATAATTTTGATCAACGTGTTTTAGAACTCTCAATGACCCTGGAGTAATAATTTTGATCAACGTGTTTTAGAACTTTCAAAGCCTCCGGTGAGAACAAGCAAAAAACAGAAACAGATACAGAAATAGAAACAGAAACAGAAACGAGCGAACGCAATTACTAATTTGCTTTTTTGGTAACCAAAATCCCAACTGTTCCGCTCATCAGGTATATCGTTTGATCAATTGGTGTGTTGTGCACCCTCAATATATTTAAATTGGTCTGTTATACATAGGAAAGAACGGAGAAAAAACTGAGTCAGTGTTAAAATAACAAAAAACGAGCGAACGCAGTTGGGTATATCGTTTTTAATACACTTGCTCATGAAGTGGCTTTTATTTCACTGCAATCAGGCACACAATGACGCCTGTTATCAAACTGTGACTTTTTAATTACTATTATTCGCAAGTGAGTTATAGATATTTTTTTTTAATTTTATTGGTTGTGTTGCTTTGTTCTTAAAAAAGTTTCGATACAAAAAAGATCGTGTGCAATAGCACAAATAAATTAATATACCTATTGCTTGCTCATTTTAAACAACTTCGTGTTTAAATAGATAATTTTAACTTGTACGTGTTTAATAAACAAAACTTTTATTTAATTATACCTTTTGTTTTGTCTGTAAAAACTATAATTCCCCATTCTGTACGTGGCCAAAACGCTAACCGCGTCAAACAAAAAAATAAATAAATAAATAAACCTCATTCTTTTAGTCTATGGCCGATCGCCATTGTTAGATGCGCGCGCATTGGAAAACTAATGAATTTTTTCCCACCATTGCGAAACATTTTTCACAACTCGTTTTCGCTGATGAAATTATAGTTATTTATTAATTGAAATGTCTAAAAGTACTAGTTATAAAGAAAATGATTTATGTTGTACAACGCCCAATATAAGATGTGAAGCCCTTTGAACGTTATGGAAAGTTTACTACCTGAAAACTCCAAGGTAAAATATCTATAATTGTCTACTATATAACATGATTTTTTTGTATTATTTTCTTCACAAGTGTGTTAAAAAACGTCGTATGATACACGTGTGTATTGATGAATACCGTCCTCGGCTCTCTTAAGACCTTCACCTAACGGCTCGGATCTCAATGGCGCCTCAGCGGTAATCACCAACATTACACACTTGTACCGTAATGTACTATTAATCAACTCGTTTGTTATATCATTTTATCTTAAAATTGATTATATCTCATGTGGTGCCTAAACACAATCGGCTGAGTGGTCCATGGTAAGTCTCACTCTGGAAGTCTGAGGTTAGATTATCTTCCACCAACTATGTTTCTAACACAAATGTATTTTTTTTTTTTTTTTTTTTTTTTCGTCGGAGGGGGAAATCCTCATTGGATGCCGTTGAGCACAGACTCTTCGGTTATGTCAGACTCCTACTGACTAAAACCCCCTCCCTTATGTCATCCTGAGAGTCCAAGGCAGGATTATCTCTCGCCGCATGCGATGTATAAACACAATCGGCTGAGTGAGCAATATAAGTATAAACTGAGAGTCCAAGGCGGGATTATCTCTCGCTGTATATGATTAACTCACTCTGGAAGCCTGAGGTAAGATTATCTCCCACCAACTGTGTTCATAAAACATACGGTTGGATGAATTGTGTAAGTGTCATTCTGAGAGCCCATGGTAAGATTATCTCTCGATGCTCAAACACATACGGTTGGATGAACCATGGTAAGTATCATCCTGAGAGTCCGAGGTAGGATTATCTCTCGTCGTATGTGATGAACTCACTCTAGGAGCCTGAGGTAAGATTATCTCCCACCAACTGTGTTCATAACACACAGGGTTTGATGAATTGTGGCAAGTGTGATTCTGAGAGTCCAAGGTAGGATTATCTCTCATTGCCTAAACACATACGGTTGGATGAACCATGGTAAGTTCATTCTGAGAGTCCAAGGTAGGATTACCTCTCGCCGAATGTGACGGTTTACCAATTGTTCCACGGTTTTATAGCACATATTTTTATGTGTCAGCAAATAATATTCCAATCTAAAAGGTATTAAGTACTGATATTTTAACAAAACAAACGAAGTCTCGAGTTACGGCTTCATCGACATTAAAAGCTAAGGGTTTGTACATACGTTTTAACTCTACGATTAAAGTTTTCAATATATACATGAACTATCCAATGCTATTTTAATTTAAAACATTTAGTTAAAACGCGCAGCTAAAACTCTAGGTGAATATATAGATAGTTGAAAATGAATAGGCTGTAACGACATCATTTATGGGTACAGGAACGTTAAATCTTTGATCTAGCTACTCCCAGAAGATGGTCTACTCATTAGTAAAATAAGTACTTACAAATCCAAAAAATACAACGTGAAAAAAAGCCTATACATTCACATTCAATATGAATAAACGAAAACTTTCAAACTAAAATTAAATCGTAGAGTTAAAACGTATGTACAACACCCTTAGCCTTCAATGTTGTCGAAGCTGTAACTCAAAACCTTTTATCAACCGTGTGAAGAAATAAACTGGCCAAGTGCAAGTTGGACTAACACTTTACCATGGTTCCGTACCATCGAGCAAAAATACTGAATGAAAAATCGAGTTTTTTGTATACGCTCCCTAACTTAAACTTACTAGTTACTTAACTGAAAATATGATCAGTGATTCTGAATTAGTGATCAGCATTTTTAATTAAACAAGTAAGTAGTAACACACTTAATTTGTATATATTGTTTATGTGAAATAAGTCTAAATTATAGTAAGTAATTTGTATTAAACATGAAAATATAGTACAGACCTATTGTTTTATTTATTATAGTTACATAAGCAAATAAACACTTTTTTCCTACAAAACATTCTATAACTTTTAATGTTTTAAAAATTTGGCAGACCTACATTTTAACACTTGAGCTATTAAATCTTTACCATAGACTAGATATATACTTCAAGTACTGGACAATCAAAGGTATTTTTGTACCAAAACCACAGAATAAGTAAAAAAGGTGATTTTTGTCTGTGTCGCGGACTGGTTGTATTCGACAGTGGTGCTTCAAGACGTTTTTTCCTACAAACCATTGTATATTATAATAACTAAAACAAAATCACAATAAAATATATAATACTAAAAATATATTATTATAACTTTTAATGTTTAAAAAATGTAAAAGTATGTTTATATGTTATTTATCCTTTCACGTCAAAACAGCTCAACAGATTTATGTGAATTTTGTATAAAGTTGGTCAGAGGACTTCGAGAGTGACATAGGCTGCAGTTTATCCCAATAGCATGTTACAATAATATTTTCTTAAAATGTTATTTGTACTTTAATTTTTATTTATCGATATTTTATTGATAAATGTCATGGAACGCACAAGGTAACCGAATTATAAACCGGTTACATGAAGATTTGTACGCCAAGTCGATTGCAGTGTCTTGTCTTTTTCTATTGAACTAATAAGTAATATTTGATGAAAGAGTGCGTACTACATACAAAACGATCAATGTAATGGTCGTCCCCCAGGCTTGCTACTAGCTCCGAAGATTGCGTTGACTCAAATGACATGAGAGAACCCTATTATTTTATCCGTCTCAGTAGAATACCTATTTGTCAGCAAATAATATTCCAATCTAATAGGTATTAAGTACTGATATTTTAACAAAACAAACGAAGTCTCGAGTTACGGCTTCATCGACATTAAAAGCTAAGGGTTTGTACATACGTTTTAAATCTAAGATTAAACTGTCATGTAGAGATAAATCATGTTCTTATAGTTTATTCATTTTCAAATATCTATAAACTCAAGTTTTCAATATATACATGAACTATCGAATGCTATTTTAATTAAAAACATTTAGTTAAAACGCGCAGCTAAAACTCTAGGTGAATATATAGATAGTTGAAAATGAATAGGCTGTAAGGACATGATTTATGGGTACAGGAACGTTAAATCTTTGATCTAGCTACTCCCAGAAGATGGTCTACTCATTCGTAAAATAAGTACTTACAAATCCAAAAAATACAACGCAAAAAAAGCCTACATGTTCACATTCAATATGAATATACGAAAACTTTCAAACTAAAATTAAATCGTAGAGTTAAAACGTATGTACAACACCCTTAGCCTTTAATGTTGTCGAAGCTGTAACTCAAAACCTTTTATCAACCGTGTGAAGAAATAAACTGGCCAAATGCAAGTTGGACTAACACTTTACCATGGTTCCGTACCATCGAGCAAAAAAATACTGAAAAATCGAGTTTTTGTATACGCTTCCTAACTTAAACTTACTAGTTACTTAACTGAAAATATGATCAGTGATTCTGAATTAGTGATTAGCATTTTTAATTAATCAAGTAAGTAGTAGCACACTTAATTTGTTTACATTGTTTATGTGAAATACGTCTAAATTATAGTAAGTAATTTGTTTTAAACATGAAAATGTAGTACCTACTGTTTTATTTATTAAAGTTACATAAGCAAATAAACACTTTTTTCCTACAAAACGTTGTATAACTTTTAAACATTTACCAGACCTAAATTTTAACACTTGAGCTATTGAATCTTAACCATGGAGATAGTACACTTCAACTTCAATTCAATTTTTATATATCGGTATTTTATTGATAAATGAGATGGAACGCACAAGGTACCGAACTATAAACCGGTTATATGAAGATTTGTACGCCAAGTCGATCGCAGTGTAATCGCCTTTTTCTATTGAACTAATAAGTAATATTTGATGAAAGAGTGCGTACTACATAAAAACGATCAATTTAATGCTCGTCCCCCTGGCTTGCTACTAGCTCCGAGGATTGCGTTGATTCAAATGACATGAGAGAACCCTATTTTTATCAGTCTCAGTAGAATACCTATTTGTCAGCAAATAATATTCCAATCTAAAAAGTAGTAAGTACTCGTATTTTAACAGAATATTTCACCTTTGCAATAGGCTTGGGTATCTGACAGAGGAGTGGAACTATCGTATATCCTTCCATATAATAATAAATTTTGATCATAAAAGGATATTGATCCGCTTGGTATAACTGCTTCTGATATATCTGAAACTCACTCAAAAAGACACATTATATCCGTTAGTATATTCCATATCCAAAATTAAGCATAGTCGAGATTTAAAACCTATATTATTTAACATTATTAGGTCGTAACTTGCATTTTTTTTAATTTTTTTTTCTTACCTGTTGTTATTGATGATGTGATCCAAATAATTATATATCACGGTTGAAATTGAATAATAAAAAAATCTTCATTAAGATATACCGGATATATAAAGGTTTTGGTAAGAGGAAGGAACGATCTAAATCTATATATCCGCTTAGAGATACATAATTGAAGATATAGGTCAGTTTATTTCCCTACACTGTTGATAAAAGGTGACTGGGTATCGACTTACGGCTACGTCGACATTCTATAATTAAGGCTTGATTTATGCTGTAGAGACAAATATTACATTTTAACCGACTTCAATATATGGAGATACGTTCTCGATTTGATTTTATGATTTTTTGTTTGTTGCCTCATAACTCCAGGTATGTTTCCAGATATGTTCCAGAGACAAAGATTACTTTTTTAACCAACTTCAATAAACAGAGATACGTACTCCATATGTATGTACGATTAACTCATACCTAACTGTTGTTTATGAACCAAATACTTCCTGTGTGCATTATTAGGCCTGCTTACATCATTACCTAACCACATATAAGTGTTTGCAATTAACAAACGCTGTTTCATAAAATCTTCGACCACGAAACGAAACATCAGGTGAGATAGTGAATAATGAAGACTGTTTTCAAATGTTAGATTTGATGATTAATTGACTTTTTTACTTGTTGTATATTTGTATATTTTTTTTATTATTAGTGTGTGTAATATTTTATACATTCACTTTTAATTCTATCGTAGTCGGGTAACAGAAAAGGTTTTTCTCATGTTATTTGAGTGCGACCAGTAGGTAGCTTTATGCTATAGATTAAGTTCAAATTTGTTTATTTTAATAAAATACGAATACTTATTGCAATTAAAACTCCATGTGTGTAGAGGCCTTCGGCAAAGATTACTATTTAACCGACTTCAATAAACAAGATACGTCGTACTCGATTTGTATGTATGATGTTTTTGATTGTAAACTCATATTTAACTGCTGTTTATGAACCGATTAGGTTTTTTTTTTGGTAAATTTATTTTTTATTACTCCCTAAAATCCACTACAAATAAATAAATTTGAAAGCGCATAATAATAATACAATAATTTTAATCTGTCGGCACTATTACAAGTTAGGGTCTTATAAATTTATAAGACTGAACTGACTGAAGAAGAATTAAAAAAATATTCAATGATAACATACTTATTGTAATAGTTACGTCGTTTCTCAAAGAGGGCACAAATCTTTAGCTAATTAATTAATAATATAATTATAAATTAATAATAGCTAATTTTTCATGTAACTGGGATTTGCAATGGTTTAAAATCTGCTCACAGACAGTTAATCATGAATATATTTAAGAAATTTATTATATAATCGTATACATTAACATCGTTGTTTTGAATTATTTCATTTATTAACACTTCCTAAAATCTTACCAACAAATCTAGCATAAAACTAATAAAAGTACCATAATTTAAATAATCCAATACATCCTTTTATACTAGTCCCACCATCTAACGGGAACACTAATAAACTCACCAATAACTAAATACTATAAATATATCTAAATAATTGCTCTCCAATAGGTAACTCAATAAATAAATTCAATCTAAATAACTCGATCAATGGATCCAATAAACTCCTCGTATATAATAATCAATATCGAACGGCTTCCTTATTTAAATTTCACGCTATCTGTCGAAATCATTACAAAGTTTTGGTCTAATCAAAAATTGATAAAATCTTACGGTAAATACTCAATGATAACCTACTTATCGTAGTAGTTACGTAGTTTCTCCATAGAGGACGCTAATGAATTAAAAATATACAGTGGTCGTCTCGCGACATTGCATACATTATTAAATAACCCATAATTATGAACGTACTTTGTACCAACTAACCCTGCAAAAAAAGTTTCTATGAAATGTATAAGCAATACTTTCCGTTAAGTTAGGTTGGCTATAAAGTACGTTCATAAATCGGGTATCAACAATGTAGAGAAGTGCCTACTCTTATAACGTAGTAGGGCTATTCAGTATCAGATCAGTACTCTGTGCACTGTGCAGTGGTCAATGGCACGCCTTGACATCCATTTTGTTTTTTTGTTCAAAGTTTTGAGGGACACTGAAACTGTGAGTTATCATATTTAACTTGTTATGCACGAAGTGTCCAAATTATATCGATGTTATATTCTAGCTTAAGCTTAAAGCTAGATCTCTGTCTAACGCCGAGATACAGGTATAATTTCATTGAAATCAATCCACCTTTCCATGCGAATCCGTCTAACAAGATGGGCGCATAAATTGTACATTTCATCCAAAATCTTGTTGTGTAGTGTTATATTTCTTACCTAAAAACCTTCCTTTAGACCTAACGGTCATGTACGTGGCATATTTATTAACATATAATAATACCATATATATTATAAACTTAAAAGCAGTGAGATAGCGACTATAAATTCCACTTTTCTACTCTCAAATCTTTCCCTAATATTATTAGTAAGGGTCAGGAAAGGCTTCTCTTAAAATGCTCAAACTTGTCCCCCGCGAACATACCCTTTAAATAATCTAATGATTACCATACATTGTAACATGTTGTGGTGTTTACCAGGTGGAATGAGGGGGCAGAGTAGCCCTAAGGCTGCACCAGGCCGGGTGTAAGACCCAGGCATCTAAGGTCTTAAGAACATGCATGCTGCAAACTCCGCCTAAAACGCCTCACTCACAGGCTTTCTTCCCCTATTTATTCTCCTAAGTATTCTAGTATCAGGTAATACTTCTATCTCATATAATAAACCTTGCCCCATAAACGGCAACGGTGTGCTTCTTTCTACCATATCATCGTGAACAGCGAAGAAGATGTTCCTCGCTTACTACAATTTAAATTTCAATTCTACATCCTTGCTTAAATATGCTAAACTGAAACATCTCTAATTACTAATATTACCTAGATACATAATCATGTAATGTAGAAGAATGGTACGGTAGTCATTTTTTTATCATATGGTTCTGCGTTCGTTACCCCACTAGAATTCCATTAGAATAAAACATTAAGCAGCTTTACATGCAAACGCAAACCTATTCTAGACGTCAAATAAAGTAATTTATCATGGCTGAAGTAAGCCTACTATAGTGTGCAAGAATATTAATTGACAAATTTAAAATTTTAACTATTATAACTAATATAAATTATAACATTAACTATTACCTTTCAAATAATTTAATTTTAAAATTAATGTCAAGTTGTATATGGCTGAGTACAGAGGGCTTTGTTAATCATTATAAAACGAACATTTTTTGTTGGTATATTCTTAATAAATAAATTAATTGATTGATTGTTTTTCATTATAAAACCCCACAACAGGCACTCACATTATTAAAGTTTATTTTGATATACTCTTTGGTTGATCAACATTAATAATCTAATTAGGTAGGGTAAACCTACATTTACGGAATATTAAACTAAATCAAAGTCCGAGACGCCTTAGAAATAAAATATAAACGTTAGATTGAAACCTATAGTTTGGTTCGTTAACTTCATAGCAGCGAAGTATCATATCCTTAAGTGTATGTTTGTATACTGGAAAAGACCATTCAATTAATTCGAAAGTAATACTGAACTTTGGTGCAGTTTATTAGTTCGTGAGTGTATATTCTGTCAGATGATATTAAAGGGCAACATGCATTTACCAAAAATACTACGCCGCCACGACTTGGTAGTGAGCGACGCGCCTTATATTTTCTCTATTTTAACTCTATTTTAGCTCAATTTAAACGAACATTCTGATCAGCTACATTTCATTATTTAGCATTACAATACATCCTGTATACTACTATTAAAGCACCTAATCATGCAACAGCATGATTATTTTGAAAAAAATTAACATCATCGGTTCTGGCAACGGATTTGGTAAATAGGTAGGGGGCCCGGTTGTCCGGATTGCCTTTAATGTTTTACGTAAAATTAAAAGTCAGTGCATAAAATATTGCAATCATATTTTATGTGTTTAGATAATAAGACGGTATCTAATTATTTGAACTGTACAATACACCACACGGAAAGTATTACTATTTACATTTTTACATAATTTAAGATCGTTCACAAAACAAAAAGCCGACTTCACATGCTGCGCAAGTCATTTTCAGTACTAAATTTGAGGTCTTTATCTCCATATCTCTGGAGATACTTATCAGATCTTGATAAAATTAAAATGGAACTACACTGTAAACATATTCTATTTATAAAAAATAAAAACATTCTCCAAATCCACACACAGTTAATTAGTGATGAAGTTCTGAGGTAACAAAAAAATACAATTATACAGACGAATTGAGTACATCCTCCTTTATGTGAAGTCGGTAAAAAGAAAAAAACAAATCAGTTCATAAATGATTGATATAACAAACAAAAAAGTAATTCGTACAAACGCTATCTGTTAAGTCTGTTTAAAAATAATTTGTCGTAAGGCCGCTACACACCTGGAGTTTTAACTGCTCGTTTTCACTAAATAGTTTTGACTATACATATGAATGATAGTTTAACTGAATGGTTATAATTATAATTTAAAATCGTTAATAAACTAAAAGAACTAACTTCAAATGTCACGCTAGTCATGTGCCAAGTTTGATGTGTTTGTCTCCCGATATCTCTTGAGATAGTCATCAGATCTCGATGAAATTTAAATGAAATTACTTGGAAAGTGTGTCCTTTCAAACAATATAAAAAATATTCTAAATCGGTACGGCCATCTTTGAGTAATCGAGAAGCATACATAAAAAAAGATTCCGACGAATTCAGAACCTACTCCTTGGTTAGGTGTCGGTTAAAATAGCATTCAATTAACTGTACAGTGCAAACTTAATGGTATAAACATTTACAGGTTATAGGGACATGATTTATCTGTACCTACAGAACAATTCAATCGCAGAGTTAAAAACGAACGTGTATGCGAACCCTTAAAAGAAATGCTTACGATGTACATGTAACTCAATCCATCCTTCGTACGTTTGTACCTACTATCGAGCGTGTGAACAAGACCATTCATTCTATACTAATTAACTATTTGGAATTAACAAGTAAGTACCTAGCTTTTATTGTATAATACTTTGCAACGTAAACTTTTTTGATTGATTCGAAAATAAAATTACAAACAAAGTTTCTGTCGTATTATATAATAAAGATTTTCTCAATAACTAGAAATCGAAAAAATAAAATAGGTCTTCATACGACAAAAAGCCCTACTAACCGACTTAAAAAAAGGAGGATGTTCTATGTTTCACTGTGAAATATTTATTATTTTTGTTCTCTGTCAATTGTGGTCCGATTTTTTAAATTATATATTTATGTCAAAGATTATACTTTTGTAGTGGTTCCCATTGTAAATTTATCAAGATCTAATGAGTATCTCCAGAGATATGGAGATAATAACTGCAAACTTGCTACTCAAATTAATTACAGTGGCATTTGAAGTCGGTTTTTTAAACGATCCTAATTATTTTGAACATGTTATGTAAATGTTAGGTAAAGAAAATAATAGTAAAAAATTACATAAAAATGATTATTTTTCGATTGCTATTTATATTAACTACACACTGATTTAATGTTTAGTTATTTCCAAGTTTAATTTGATTTATTCTGAGTAATATGGAGATAATAACCGCAAACTTGCTACTCAAATTTATTATAGTGACAGTTGAAGTCGGTTTTTTAAACGATCCTAATTATTTTGAACATGTTATGTAAATGTTAGGTAAAGAAAATAATATTAAAAAATTACATAAAAATGATTATTTTTCGATTGCTATTTATATTAACTACACACTGATTTAATGTTTAGTTATTTCCAAGTTTAATTTGATTTATTCTGAGTAAAGATTTTTAAAAATAAAATTGTGTATTCTTAGTTTTAAACTAATGTGTACCAATTTCTATTTTACAGGAGCGACAAGCAGCAGGAACAATGAGATCTTCATGAATTTAATAAATTAAAATCCTTTAGATGAAAATGGTGAGTGACTACGCTTGAATTTTAATTTACGTATATACACACATTTCTTTAAAGCACAGAAAATATAAAAGTTGGTGCTTTAGGGGTAGCAGATTTTAATTTTGTAATATTTTTTATATTGTTTCAGATTTCCAGTATGAACACCTACGCTCTGGAATTATACAAATGTATCTTGTTTGATCTAATAAATATTTCGTCATACAAAATTAGTTTGTAAGATTTAAGTAAGTAAATTGTCAGTTACTACTAGTGAAAAACACCAGACGATATACCTGATGAGCGGAACAGTTGGGTTTTTTGGTTACCAAAAAAGCAAATTAGTAATTGCGTTCGCTCGTTTCTGTTTCTGTTTCTATTTCTGTATCTGTTTCTGTTTTTTGCTTGTTCTTACCGGAGGCTTTGAGAGTTCTAAAACACGTTGATCAAAATTATTACACCGGAGGCTTTGAGAGTTCTAAAACATGTTGATCAAATTATATACCCAACTGCGTTCGCTCGTTTCTGTTATTTTAACACCAATTCAGTTTTTTCTCCGTTCTTTTCTATCTATAACAGACCAATTTAAATATATTGAGGGTTCCACAACACATCAGTTGATCAAACGATATACCTTATGAGCGGAACGGTTGAGTTTTTTTGGTTACCAAATAAGCAAACTAGTAATTGCGTTCGCTCGTTTCTGTTTCTGTTTTTATTTCTGTATCTGTTTCTGTTTTTTGCCTGATCTTACCGGAGGCTTTGAGAATTCTAAAACATGTTTATTAAAATTATTACACCGGAGGCTTCGAGAGTTCTAAAACATGTTGATCAAAATTATATACTCAACTGCGTTTGCTCGTTTCTGTTATTTTATTTCTATTTCTGTATCTGTTTTTTGCCTGTTCTTACCAGGGTCGTTGAGAGTTCTAAAACACAAATGGCGAGAGATAATCAATTTGTGGTTATTGGGTGTTCTACTCCACCCACCACCCTGTGGGTGGAGTAGAACACCCAATAACCACCTACTTACTTAATAGTCTTTTGTCAGGAGGCAACAAGGTGCGCGCCTTCAACGGCTGGGTTATGCCCCTACTTATATACACCTTTGGCATACTAAGGTGGACTCAGACCGAACTAGACGCCCTGGACAGAAAAGTTCGACAGCAATTGACATCACATTGCATGCTTCACCCACGCTCGTCTGTTATGAGACTGTATATCCCACGGAAATGGTCGAGGCCTTTTAAATGCCAAAACACTCCACAACCGTGAGGTGTGCAGTCTCCGGGAATATTTCCTAAGCAACGAGTGTGGGATGCATCGCGATGTGGTGACAGTTGATAAGACTTTCACGCCTCTCTCCTTAGGCAAAGAGAACTGGCGCAAGCCTCAGGTGCTGAGCACCGAGAACCGCAAGGACGTATGGAAGAGCAAGGAGCTGCATGGCCGGTTCTATCGTGCCTTAACAGGGCCCGACGTGGACCTGCTCGCGTCGGTAAACTGGTTACGATTCGGGGACCTCTTCGGGGAAACCGAGGGTTTTGTTTGTGCAATTGCGGACGAAGTTATCAAGACGAACAACTACCGGAAATATATTATGAAGGACGGTACGGTCGACATATGTCGGGCATGCCACCGTCCCGGAGAGTCACTCAGACATATTATTTCCGGTTGTTCTCATCTTGCTAACGGCGAGTACTTGCACAGACACAATCTCGTAGCTAGGATCATCCACCAGCAACTTGCTCTTCAATACGGCCTTGTCGAGTCCGAGGTACCGTACTATAAGTACGCACCTGCGCCAGTTCTCGAAAATGGTCGTGCTTTGCTCTATTGGGACCGATCTATTATCACGGACAGGACTATTGTCGCCAATAAACCTGATATCGTGATAGTTGACCGGTCCCAGCGGCGGGCAGTGTTGGTCGACATCACCATCCCGCATGACGAGAACCTCGAGAAGGCTGAAAAGGACAAGCTTAGCAAGTACCTTGACTTGTCTTACGAGGTTACCGCCATGTGGGATGTTGACTCGACTAGCATTGTCCCGATAGTCATGTCAGCAAACGGCCTAATAGCGAAGAGTCTCGACCAACATCTCAAGAGACTCTCGTTAGACGGCTGGATCAAGGGCCAGATACAGAAGGCGGTACTTCTTGACGCGGTACTTCTTGACACGGCACGCATCGTCAGGAGGTTCCTCTCTCTGCAGCCCTAACCACCGGTAGCTTGGGCCCTGCCCCGCTGCTGGCGGCACTCTAGGTTTAGGTTTTTTTATAATATTGTTTATTTTATAATATTTTTTTTATTGTTATTTTGATATCTATATTGTAAAAATACCTAGACCTAAGATAAGAAAATAAATATTTGCATAACAATTAATATTATCAATTAATTTTCAAAATTTAATTTTAAAAATGTTTCTTTTTCGAATGGAACCTAGACCATATTTTTTTAAAATAGACGTTATTAATATTAATTTTGTTTTGATAATTTTGATTTTTTTTAATTTAACTTTGATGTTTTTTCGAACTTTTATTATCATTATTTTGTATGATTGTTTTGCTTTTGTTTATTGTCACTCGCCTCATTTCATCCCATTCATACATTAACTTTGGTTTCTTTTGGCATTATTCGTTTTAACATTGATTGAGATTTTATTCTTTTTATATATTTTTTTAATTTGTTAGGATGGAGTAGTGGACCGACTCCTGAAAGAAGCTAATAAGGTCAACCGCATAGTTAGGATTTTTTATTATGTATGTTAACTAAGATGTATTTTATGTGTCTCCAGAGTTAGACAGATTTTATGTGCCTCATAATAAGAAGACGTAATGAAGCAGTGGACCGACTCATTAAGAAAGCTTATAAGGTCATATAGGTTTTCACTTCGTGGTGCAGCTGATCAACACCCTAAAAATAAGGTTTTAGATCACATCAAGTATCTGGGAGTCTTAGTTGACCAGAATCTAACCTTTAAAAAACATATTACACATACTTCAAAAAGGGCTCTCAGACCGGCAGCATCTGCTGAAACCAGGAAACTCGTTTACACCTCACTGTGTCAGTCTCTTCTTCAGTACTGCATCAGTGTGTGGGGTGGAGCTGCTAAGTCTCACACGATAGAGCTGGAACGTGCACAACGTGCTGTTCTCAAAGTGATGACGGGCAAACCTCGGCTGTACCCAATCGAACAGCTTTTCAAAGACACTTCAGTTTTGACAGTGCGTCAACTATTCATTGCGCGAGCTATAGGCAAGCATCTCCCACACCCACACCAAGTACAAATAGACACTGGAAGGAGAAAACGTCCACAAAAACAAGCACTGCCAAAAGTTAGAACAACTTTTGCTCGTAGACTTCCCAAATACGCAATTATCTATACATACAATATTGTTAACCAACAAATAGATATTAAGAATTGCTCCCATTCTGAAGCGAAATCTAAGATTAAAAAGTGGTTGCTCGCTCTCACCTATACCGAATCAGAGAGACTTGTAAAGTGTGGTGGTTTTTAGGTGGCTGCTAAGAATCGACTCAGAATCCAAAGATTATTGTTACTACGTATCTTGCAAATACCTAAAAACCACCAGTAGGAAAAGGACTAGAAATTCTTCGGCTAAAAGCAATCACACATTCATACACACACACTTTAACTCATTACGCTCACACACATGACACCACTCACACACATACATACACTCCATAAAATCAGCCGTAGAATAGAATAAATTTATATGTAGGTATATGAACTGCTTGAATACTTTTTAGCACAATAATGAAGAGTCTGATCAAGCTTTGAAAATGATTTTTAGTGAATAAGATTACTAGCGACCTTTGTATTAGTATTTTGCGTAAAACCTGTACAGATTCGTAGTGACCGTCATCGTCCTCAGTCCAACGATTGTCTCTTAGACAATGTGTAACAAAAAGTGAGCTGTTTGGAGCTGTTCGAACCTATTTAATAATATACATGACAATAAGAAGATGCCATGCATATACACTAGACGTGACTTCTGATGCTAAGGATACCAACAAGAAGCACGAAGAGTCGGAGTAGTGCCGTATGATTCCCCAATAGTGAAGTCCCAATTAACTTGTAGTATTTCTTTCTTGAATGACCTCGATTCATATCCGAGATCCATACCTTTTTAACCGACTTCAAAAAAAGGAGGAGGTTTCTCAATTCGACCGTATATATATTTTTTTTTAATGTTTGTTCGCGGATAACTTCGTCGTTTATGAACCGATTTTGATTATTATTTTTTTGTTCGAAAGGAGAGATCCCAAGTATGGTACCATGGTAATTTTATTGAGGTCTGATAAGTATCTCCAGAGATATTGAGATAAACATCTCAAAATTGGTACTGAAAATGAATAGCGTGGCATTGAAGTCGGTTCTTTTTTAGTTTTTAAACGATATTATACCTTCTAAGTTCTTTAGATATTGTACCTACCTTGTTATATATCCCTTAGTTATACCTAATTTTACAACATTGTGAGAGGAAATAAATGGATTTATTTATTTATTGATAATTATATTTCTTTTATATTTAGAACGATTTTAAATATTTAAATTTTGAAACCAATGGCAGGAAAATTTCTGGGACGTGAGTTTAATTCCTACATTAAGAAGATGCAGACTAAAAAAAAATAGATTTTTATTGATTATCTCCCCTGAAGTAAGTTACCTGATAATATAGGATTTCTTTAAAAAGATGATGTGATCACGAAGATCCTGGGTTTAGAATGGTGTTCATAGCATAGTTTTTTAATGATTATATAGTATGTTATTGTATCTCGTGTTTCCCTCAGTTTAGGTACCATATATACTTCCTCTATACAGCTAGCATGAGGTAGGCGCTCCGTAACGCTACATTGCGTTACGTTACATTTAGCGCCAACAGTCCAGATGAACCCACTCCCCTTTTCTAAATTCTAAAAGAGCACGGTCGTCCCATTTCATTTGGCATACATTTGATTCAAATAGTTTTTTTTTAAAATAAACATATTTTGGATATTTCTAATATTTATTTCGGTTTTCAGAGGAAAATAAAATTTCAGTCTCTCATCTCATCTTATAATATAGTTTTTAATATTTGTTATTGGATTATAATATTATTATATATCTATTGTTTTCATTATCGTGTAAAAAAATATTTTTTAATGCATTATTATTTATTTTGTATTATTTATTTATTATTTTTATTATATTTTTATATTTAACAAATGTAATTAGTATTTAATGTGGCGACTACTAGACAAAAAAAGGGGTTGCTGCTGAAAATCAGCGCACTGCTGCAGGAAGTGCAGTAGCGCATAATGCTGAGTATGCGCCCTATTCATAGTCAACCACTTCATAACTATTTTTTTTTTTTAGTTTTAAGATATTTTCTTTCTTGTACTGGCTATGAATAAATGTTTTTCTTTCTTTCTTAATAAATAATATTTAATTCATAATAAGCGACTAAACTACATTAGTTCATTTCTCATTACTCTTAAAGTTCCTTAATTCAAATATTTTGGACTTTTATTACAACTTATTTTATTCATATGAGTTAATTCTGTAATAATATCGTTTAAAAACTAAAAAAGAACCGACTTCAATGCCGCGCTATTCATTTTCAGTACCAATTTTGAGATGTTTATCTCAATATCTCTGGAGATACTTATCAGAGCTCGATAAAATTACCATGGTACCACACTTGTGATATCTCCTTTCGAACAAAAAAAGAATAATCAAAATCGGTTGATAAACGACGAAGTTATCCGCGAACAAACATAAAAAAATAATAAAAAAAAATATATATACGGTCGAATTGAGAAACCTCCTCCTTTTTTTGAAGTCGGTTAAAAAGAGATTATCAGACTGTATTTCAGAAGAAATAATTTGAATATTAAAATCCTTTCTATTTCGTTAATTATGTTTTTAGACCTGAACCTCTTATCGTAGCCGCATAAAATTTGGCAAACAGCCGGTCCTTAAAATCGGTTATACATTTTTTATTCTGTTTTTTTTAGAGAAAAGCCTGCCCAAAGTAAAAGTTCAAATATCGTCTAGATAAAAAAATGTGAGATCTTATTTTTTTTTTTCGGAAAATAATAAGCCTAAATAAAAAATAGTAGTTTACCCTGAAAGACCTATTCATTGTTCATTGTCCCACAAAAAAACTCGGGCTCTGGCCCTTATAGTTTAGGAGAAAATTTAAATTAATTGCAACATTTTAGCGACTAACTCAAAAACAAGTAAAACGCAATTTTCTTGAAAACTATTGTTTTTCGCGGAACATACATGGGGGTTCTTTGGGTAGCCCTTGGAGTCCTCCGTCGACGGTTTTTGTTTGGACCATATGAAACCTGACAGCCTGTATATATATAAAATCCAAAGTCCGGACTGACTGACTGAATGAAATATCAAAGCACAGCCCAAACCGCTGCTGCTTGAAAAATGAAATGAGAATGAAAAAGAACTATAATGTAGTTTAGTCGCTTATTACTCCTATGGGAAAACTAACGTACCTCCCTAGCTTGAGCCAAACACTTGGACTACGAGGTGCCTTCTATCTTCTTACCGGAAGTATCCGGTTACATAGAAGGCACGCAAAAGTAATCTTGGCGCCCGGAATCTCCCTTGGAGAATACGGGAGATCTTCCGGGACGCTTATGTTCCTAAACTTCAGAATTTTTCTCTGCGTTCAAAATGTTTTCTTGGTTGGGGGGATAATATGGTATTTCTATTTCCTAATTAATCACCTTCATTCATGTTCGGAGATTCATACCTCTTTGATAATTGTTTCTGTTTTATAAATTAAAATATTGAAAGAATGACAGCGAAAAAATTGGGAAGTCAATCTATTGGAAGCTTTAGGAAGATAGACACAAAAATGTACGAGGAAACATTAAAAAATAAGAAATAGGCCAAGGCCTGGGAGGTACGTTTCATCTTGAGAGATGGGACTCCAATTTGATAAGAGAAGGCTACTCTACTAGTTAATCTACGGGCCGTCCGGATGGATCCTACCAAGCTCCGCTGTTGAAGGTGATGTATGTACTAGTCATTCACTAAAGTAGCGACTAAATGCTGCAGAGTGAGCTATCCTATCTCATCACAATACGAAGCATATACACTAGTCGTGGATTCTGATGCAGAGGATACAAGATAGATAGATAGATAAACTCTTTATTTGCACACCAAAAGAACAGAAACCATTTAAACAAAATATACTCTAAACTTATAACTATAGCTATGCAAAGGGCGGTCTTATCGCTTAGAGCTATTTATTCCAGACAACCCAATAGTAAAAAAGAAAACGAGACTGTGGTGTATAAATATTGAAATAAAATCAATAAATATGCTTACAAACATAATACTAATGTCATACTATACATTACACATAAATACATAATATATATATATATATATATATTCATATATACATACATACATATCAAGGAGCACGAGAGAGTAAGTACCGTATGATTCCCCAATAGTGAAGTCCCAATTAACTTTCGATACAAACGTCCCCGTTCCGGCAGTATTTAGTAATATAGACTATAGAAGAATCTGTAGCGAACTACATTATATTAAGTTCATAATAATTGGTTTTTTTCATTTAAAAATATTATATAGTACATATACATCGATGATAAATACTTATTCTGTAATAAGATTTGCGACGCGCGCGCTGCCACGATGTCATAGATTACCATATTATAGTTGTCAAGCCGGCCGCGTACGGATAACGGTACTGGCTCTCGCCGCTGCTCGGCGACGCCCGGCGACGCTCGGTGACGCTCGGCTCTTGTCGGTTTTCCCTTAACCATCAGTCCGAACACCACTCTAGACGCCGAGAGGCTGCGCGCGTTCAAAAAACATTTATCCCTTCCGAATACGCGTAATATTTATTGTGTACGATAGTAAAATACTTTATCGGATACTGTTGTTTCCAATCACGCAAGTGCGAAGAAGCTTACCTAACGCCACAAATAAATATAATTTAAAACTGAAATCAACTTGTTTTCCTCAGTCTAGAATCCACCTACCTAAGGCGCTATTTTTCGTTACAACGTGACTAGATTTATAGAAAACAACTTTCAAATTATTGTCATATTGTTAGATACTCACAAATTTTACTAAATGAATAAAAAGGAGCTCTGAAGTAGTCATCTCAGGTCAAATATATTCCATCTACAACAATTAGACTGCACAAGTTTAGCAAGATTATATAAAGCGTTCCAGCTTGCGTCTCCCGCGATATCAAGACAGATTGCGTCCTTTAATGAAATCAAGGAAATTAAATGTCCCGCACAGCTTGCCCAACTCTATATTTAGCCGAGGGTATGTAGGTTAGACCTATGCAAGAACTGCAGTTAAATACGAGATTGTTTATATTAATGTCTACTAGAAAATATAGTTTTATCAGAAGTATAAGAAGACTAAGGCCCAGTTTTACCGGTTCCTGATAATGCGTTAGATAGTTATCTGACACATGACGCCTTATAAAAGCTGTCAGATTTTTTCATATTAGCGCTATCAGGAACCGGTGAAACTGGCCCTAAACGGACAAAGTAAAACGACAGTAGAAAAATTGAATAGGTTACCTACCCATTAAAGGAATCATAGAAAAAATAAATAAATTTCGCACCATTAAGTTTTCTGCAAGAAAATTATACAATAAAATGGTGGCTTTATTTTTGAAACGATGAAAAAAGTACCCACTCAATTCGTACCTTTTTTGTTGGTTTTTCCTCAATTTTTTTCAAAAGATTTCGCTTATTCGATTCCCTCTCTATGTTGCTCAGACACCAACATCCGACTCGAGTGAGTTCAAATACCACTAGATGCTGTATAAATAAATTATCTCATGAAGTAGAGGGATATTGCCTCATCATTATAAATATTCATGAAAATTCGAGACAATTTACATAGCTAGCTTATATTTATCGAGTATCTTTGAAACTAGGTACTCAGGTAGATACCTATTTGAAATCTTCCACTTGGTCGAACACATCTCATAAGCCCAATATCTGCAATCAAGTCACCAATCAGCTAATGAATCAATCTAGTGTTAATCCTGAAGGCAGAAGACATCCGTTGCCGCATCAGACATGACGCCGGGCGCCCGGGCGCGGCTAATGCGGTCTTTAATCAGGAACTGCAATCAGCTTCATTATTTCAGTTTAGCTGGTGCTTAGCGTGGGGGTTAACTCATAAGATGAACTAACTGGGTTTGTTGTTTAGAAATTACACCTTTCTTTTTCTGTTATATATCTGTAAATATAAATATAATCTGTAAAATATCCAGAGTAAGATGAGAAATAAGATCAAAGGACGTGGAAAGATACAAGTGAGTGCGACCTCTCAGAATGGATACGTAGTTAATAAAACATACTTTAAATTTTCAGTGGCAAGTTTGAGGTCCATCGAGATCTAATAAGTATATCCATAATTCCATATCTCTAGACTAGACTAGAGATACTTATCAGATCTTGGTGAATTTATAATAGGACCATTTTTGAAATAAACCTCTTTTGAACAGAATAATAATTTTGCAAATCCGTCTAGGATACCGGACGAAAAACTATGGCAAATATTTCTAACGTACCAATCTTATACCTTGGACCACACCTCGCCTCTGGAAGCTCACGTCAGCTGCAAGCTGTGCCATGTAAGATCGTTACGCTTGACATGCATGCTCGATCCTAAAGGCACGCTTTAGGGGTTGCCGATATCCCACGGCAATTCTATACCGAATAATCCGGAAGGTATTTTTTAATAAGACACATTCTATTTGAGGTGCTAGGAGTAGGTTTAACTAAAAATCGCTTTATCAAAACTTGGAATAAGGCTCGACTGAAATAAAAAAAAAATCTATAAATTTAGTAAATTTAGTAGGTTTAGTAGGTACGAACAAAGCCGGATTTTTATGTTTCACTTCTGTGTTTGTTTCTTGTTCTTTTCTGTTGTTAAGTAATGATGCGGTCGAGGATGGTAGCACGCTAGGCCTAAAATGGGAACTGGCTCTCAAGGACTGCTGCCGGAACATATTAGATGGTTGACAATAGATTTTCGTGAGGGTGGTAGCTGGCCAGGCAGACATTACATAGTGTTATATCATCGTGCGGGAGTTGTGGGTTTCTTATCGATGTTTTTCCTTCGCCGGCGGGCTGCTGTGAAATTCGCACTTGAATTCTTTGATTGAAAAATCCATTGGTGCACGACGGGGATTGAACACGCTACCTCTGGCGTCAAAGCCGACCATTTTCCCACTGCGCCACTGAGCCCACAAACTCATTTACACAAAGCGGAAATAAAACACAGAGTCCCAGACCTTAAATTCCGAATAGAAAAATAACTGCAATACCACCGCTAAAATAGTCTTATTTGTCTAAAGCTTTTTAATTGAATAACGTGAAAGTAGGTCAATAAGTAAAATGTTTGTTTAATCAATTTTTTAGTTAATTATAACCCTCTAATTGGTCGAAAGTCCTGGTGGAATTATTAATGTATGTCGGAATGAAACGTAATAAAACAATGGGCTAATTGAGTGACCCGCCTTAAATAAACATGATTTATACTAAAAAGTAAAGTACTTTAGGTAAGCTACTATTTGTTATAAATTTAATAAATGTGTATATATACGAGGGTGGGTCAAAAGTAAGTAGAGGTTCAACATGGATATTTCAGTATACAGACAGGATTTTAATTATAATATTACACCATATCTATAATAATAGATTCAAATTTAGATTCAGAGTCAATTTTCTTTAATTTTATGTATAACCATTAGTTATAGGTAATAAAAATTAATTGTTAATAGAAATAGTACGTAATTATAAATAACTAGAAGTGTCCCGCGGCTTCGCCCGCGTTAAATCCTTCTTTTTTTTTGTAAAAAGGATTCTATCATTAAACACATCAAATAAGAATTAGCCAAATCGGTTCACCCGTTTTCATGTTATCGCATGACTAAGGCAATTCATATTTATAAAACCCTAAAAACCTAAATTTACAGACTTTGTTACCTACCCCATTTCGAAAAATCCTACAACACGTACGTTATCCCATCTTGTTTCGCCATACAAACTTTGAATCCCCGTTCCGTATCCGGGTGGAATTTTCAAAAAATCATTTCTGAGCGGATACCTACGTCATAATAACTATCTGCATTCTGAATTTCAGCGCAATCCGAAACAATATTGATTTTTAGACTTAGTTACCCCAGTTTATCCTCTTAGGGTGGCATTTTGAAAAAGTCTGAAACTCATATTTACTTATTTATTTACAGAAGTACTTGTGTGAAATGTCGAATAAAACGACTATCCGAACTTTGAACCCCCGCTTCATCCCCTTAAAGAGTGTAATATGAAAAATTCTTTCTTAGCGGATACCTAAGTCAAAATAACTATCTGCATGCCAAATTGCAGCGCAATCCGAAACAATATTGATTTCAGACTTTAGTTGCCCCACTTCACCCTCTTAGGGGTGGAATTTAAAAAAAACATGAAACACGTATTTACTTATTGTTTTACTGAAGCACTTGTATGAAGTTTTGAACAGAAAATACTGTCTAATCTTGTTTTTCCATACAAACTTTGAACCCCCGTTTCATCCCCTTCAGGGGTTAATTTTGGAGAATCCTTTTTCAGAGGGAACTGATGTCGTAATAACTGTCTGCATGCCAAATTTCAGCGCAATCCAAAACAATATTGATTTTCACACTTTGTTACCCCATTGCACCCTCTTAGGGGGGGAATTTCAAAAACACGTATTTACTTATTTTTTTACTGAAGCACTTGTATAAAGTTTTGAATAGATAATAATAAT
This sequence comes from Cabera pusaria, assembly GCA_954871355.1. NCBI lineage: Eukaryota > Metazoa > Arthropoda > Insecta > Lepidoptera > Geometridae > Cabera > Cabera pusaria. The sequence goes on from OX940905.1 coordinate 16,618,456, forward strand.
ATCGTTTAAAAACTAAAAAAGAACCGACTTCAATGCCGCGCTATTCATTTTCAGTACCAATTTTGAGATGTTTATTTCAATATCTCTGGAGATACTTATCAAACCTCGATAAAATTACCATGGTACCACATATGGGATATCTCCTTTCGAACAAAAAAGAATTATCAAAATCGGTTCATAAACGACGAAGTTATCCGCGAACAAACATAAAAAAAAAAAAAAAAAAAAAAAAAAATACGGTCGAATTGAGAAACCTCCTCCTTTTTTTGAAGTCGGTTAAAAATACTGTCTAATCTTGTTTTTCCATACAAACTTTTAACCCCCGTTTCATGCCCTTCAGGGGTGAATTTCGGAAAATCCTTTCGCAGAGGGAACTAACGTCGTAATAACTGTCTGCATGCCAAATTTCAGCGCAATCCAAAACAATATTGATTTTCAGACTTTGTTACTCCATTTCACCTTCTTAGGGCTAGAATTTCGAAAAAAATAAGAAAACACGTGTTTTAGGTTATGTCCTGAAGCACTTGTGTGAAGTTTGGAATAGAAAAGACTATCTAATAATATTTCTCCATAGAAACTTTGTACCCCCGTTTCATCCCTTTAAGGGGTGAATTTTAGAAAATCCTTTTTTAGCTGATACAAACGTCATAATAACCACCTGTATGCCAAATTTCAGCGCAATCCAAAACAATATTGATTTTCAGACTTTGTTACCCGATTTCACCCTCTTAGGGGTAGAATTTCGAAAAAACCTAAAACACATGTTTACGTATCTATGTCTTGAAGCACTTGTGTGAAGTTTCGAATAGAAAAGACTATCTAATAATGTTTCTTCATTTAAACTTTGAACCCCCGTTTCAACCCCTCCAGGGGTGAAATTTGAAAAATCCTTTATCAAAGGTAACTAACGTTGTAATAATTATCTGCATGCCAAGTTTTAGCGCAATCCGAAAAAATATTGATTTTCACACTTTGTTACCCCATTTCACCCTCTTAGGGGTGGAATTTCAAAAAAACCTGAAACACGTATTTACTTATTTTTGTACTGAAGCACTTGTGTGAAGTTTCGGATAGAAAAGACTATCTAATCTTGTTTCTCCATACAAACTTTGAACCCCCATTTCATCCCCTTAAGGGGTGAATTTTGAAAAATCCTTTCTTAGTACACCCCTACGTACTAAGACAAATATACCCTCCAAATTTCAAGTCTCTACGACCAGCGGTTTAAGCTGTGCGTTGTCTGTCAGTGAGTCAGTCAGTCAGTCAGTATGTCAGGACAAAGATTCTTATAGTATTAGATAACACAGACACAACCTCGAAACCAGGATCGTCCACTAGCAACTTGCTCTTCAATACGGCCTCGTCGAAGTACGCACCAGTCTCAGTTCAGTCACAGTTCACAAAAATGGTCATGATTTGCTCTAGTTTTTTTAAATATTTGTTTATTATTTTGATAAACGAGTATCATATTGTAAAAAGCCTAATTCTAAGAAAGTAAATAACTGAATATTAATAATAATAATAAAAGAATTTCATACCGCTGCCATGACAGACGTGTTTTTGCTCAATGATTTTTTATTTTACTTTTTTATAATATATTAACAAAACTAACTAAACAAGTGCTTCGTGATGATGGTAAACGGTCGGATGGCATGATGCTAATCCCCTGGGAGCATAGGCGGGCCCTTGTATGGGACGCGAATTGTATCGATACGCTGGCCCCGTCCCGTCTCAGCGGGATAGTGTCGAGAGCCGGAGCCGCGGCGGAAGCTGCCGCCGCGGCGGAAGCTGCCGAAGACACCAAGCGGCATTAATATGCATCTTTATCTAGTAGCTACATATTTATGCCGCTTCAGCCACTTGGTGTTGAAACTTTTGGTCTATGGGGTCCGAGCACCAAAATGTTTCATTAAGAAAATTGCTCCACGTCTTATCGACGCCACTGGTGACAAAAGGGCTGGCTCATTCCTAGCACAAAGAATTTCTATAGCGATTCAATGCGGGAATGCAGCCAGCGTTCTTGGCACTTTACAACACGGACATCCCTTTATTTTAGTTTATTTCCTTTTATTTTAAATGTTTTAATGTTCTTTAAATTAACCTAATCTAAACAACGTATAATTACGTTATCTACCTACCTACCTAAAGTTACACCTACCCCAGTGACATAATGTGTCAAAAGAAAGAAATCATTGCAATAGTAAATAATGATCACAAGATCGAAAACACGAATAACAGCGGAACATGACGCGCGAAAACCACCTTGACCCGTCTCGCCGTCTCCGAGCACATCGTCAGGGGATGACTTATGCCGGTCAGTGCAGTGTGGAAAATTAATAATTAGCTAACCACTCAAAAATGGATGATCAAACCAAACAAAAGAACACTCTTGAGAGAATTACATGGGCATGCTCTAATGTAAGGGCTATTGAAAGAAATTCTAGATCCGCCAAAGACCCAAACCCACTAATGAGCACCATGACTAATATAAACTTGAAATTCCCTATTACCTTCTGAAAAGATGCAATAAATTTGGATGATGTACTCCCTGAACTGTATTCTTGCGTGGACAAATTATGAAAAATGATAACAGTTATTTTTCAACAAATATTGCTAGGGACATCAAAGCTTATTAAATGTATAATGGCAAATCATGTCCCTGGTCATTTTTACAAAAATTGAAGGAATTCAGGATTACAAGAAACATAAAAGAATCGACTTTACTTCAACATGCATTTGATATTTATAAAAGAGATGCATGCACTACATTGTTACATATTCCAATGTGAACTTAACAAGGAACTTACACGGAGTGACTAAATGTCAACTTATGAGAGACTTCGGGATATTTCATTGTGATTATAAATTATTGAAAGCCATAAGGAATAGAACACAATCTATGGAAACGTCAGGATGAGCCAAGTTACTTATGACTTAACCTAGTTACTTTACTTAGTTTCTGTTTTACTCACAATTACTTATATTAACACGAATCTATAATTATTTATATATGTATATTGTCAGGTATGTTTTCACGTTTAAGTAAGGAACTATCTGAATCCGATAACATAGAGGATTATCCTTTACAACAAACGGCTTTGCTTTTACTCTTTTTGACAATCAAAGAGGTGAATGATATTATTTCTTTAGTTTCATGCTGTCAATCAATGAAAACTGCAAGGCTAAAATGAAAAAAAAAGGAATAAAGATTTTCGCGAACCGTCTGTTTATGAAAACTCGTGTGCACAAGATTTCGTTTACAGGCCGTTGAATATAAATGATCCCAATAAATTAACAAATTAACAAATGCGATTGCCTCATTCGAGAACCTTTCTTTTTTAGGGTTCCGAACCCAAAGGGTACCAACGGGGGTTCCGTTATTACTGAGACTCCGCTGTCCGTCTGTCTGTCTGTCTGTCTGTCTGTCTGTCTGTCTGTCTGTCTGTCTGTCTGTCTGTCTGTCTGTCTGTCTGTCTGTCTGTCTGTCTGTCTGTCTGTCTGTCTGTCTGTCTGTCTGTCTGTCTGTCTGTCTGTCTGTCTGTCTGTCCGTCTGTCACCAGGCTGTATCTCATGAACTGTGATAGTTAGATGGTTGAAATTTTCACAGATGATGTATTTCTGTTGCCGCTATAACAACAAATACTAAGAACAGAACCAAGTTAAAAATTAAATGGTTTAAAACAAAAAACGTGTTTATTATGAAACGATACGATACGAAATTAATTCACCTCGACGCAGCTAGATGGCAGCACAGGAAAAATTAGCACGCGCAAGCGTTTCATTTGCTAAATTTGTGGGCCCGGACTCGGTCGATTTGTTTACTTAGTTATAGTTTAATAGCATAAATGTAGTGTACAGTATTGAATAATATATCTTCAATGTTAGTACTTTAAGAGGTAATTATATTAATTACCTTTGAGTTAATATTTACTTAGTTGGTGTTAGAAGTTCGTGGCGATCGGACTTCGGAAATTCGGAACCCTCCGTGTGCGGGACAAAAGTCTGACTCGCACTTGGCCAGTTTTTGGGTATAATTATACTGCTTTTAATAAAGTTACTTACTCTAATAATAATGCTGGACAAGCTTTTCATAATTCGAATATTCCATCGACATCGAATTTTCATAATTCGAGTAGAGCATTTAATAATTCGATTCATTAGCCTGTTCGTAATCTGAATAGTAAATCCTATGTTTCTCTCTAGTTTCTCATTCCTATGATAATCAAATGTTTTGTACAAGATGTCGTATTTCAAATAAATCAATCTCTGATTTAAAGTGATATTCAAAACTTTTGAAATCCGAGATTGATTTGTTATAAATGTGGCTTACAGGGGTTTATTAACTGACCTAGATGCCATTACAATTTACAAAATATTTCTAATCAAAAAAACTAAAGACTATCTTGAATAATTGTGGGGAATTAAGACATAATAAAAATTTTGATTCTATCGATTGGGCTAGTTGATTGTTAACAGTAATCGATATTGTCAAGTTTTAAAATATCTCATGAATTTTTCAAAGATGAAAACGATGGTAGTCGCCCCGTTTTGATTGGTAAATTCATCGATTTTCGGGCCTTTTACACACAGGAGGTTTGACAACATTACTTGGTAATATTGGATATTCAGAATAATTATTCAAGTCATCAATAAAAGGGCATATTGCAAATAAAGAAAAATCTTACTGTTTTGGTTATTTTAATCATCCTTTTGAATTGAATAACGAAATACATCTTATTAAAACTCACGTCTTTTCTGATTTACATCCGTCCCTTATCCTTGGGTGGGATTTTCGGAAAGAATTCAACTTATGCCCAAAGTAAAGAACTTTGGGAACTCCTACAGAATTTCTTCGGATGTTAACAATGTAGCGGCGCTGAAGAATGACAAAAACATTCTGTCTTATGATCATCTTTAAAGTCAAGAAAAAAGTATTGCCTTTAATGTGATAAACAGTTCCAAGAACATTTATTTTGAAAATAAAGGTTCATTGGGTAGGACTAATTTAGTTTGTCATAGAATACATACGGGAGATGCACTTTCAATTAAACAACGTTGTTATAGAAGCTCACTACGGAGAAAGAAAGAGCTTTGATGGGCGAAGTCGATAAAATGATTAAACTAACAGTTATTGAAAATTGTGAAAGCCATGTAGTATTTCTTAAAACACCTTCATTCAGTTTTCATGATTCATATTTTTTTGATATTTATTATAGTTTGGCCATAACTGCTGTACACTCCCTGAGGTATGCGCGCGGCGAGACGGGGGGGACGCGGGTATGTGCGCGGCGAGACGGGGGGGACGCGGGTATGTGCGCGGCGAGACGGGGGGGACGCGCTCCGTCAGTCTGCCGTCCCCACAGTCTGTTTCCCCGGCTCCCACCTCGCCGCGCATACCTCAGGGAGTGTACAGTAGTTATGGCCAGACTATAATGTACTTTGTATAATGACCTTTTTATTAACTGACTGACAGCAAAGATGGAACGATTTTAAATATTTAAATTTTTGATGTGACAGCGGCAAATATCTGGGTATGACGACAGTCTTGGGATAAAAAGTCACCCAGTGAAGAAAAAACTAGAGAATTTTTAAAGAATCTATTTATAAGACAGGAAAATATAAATGGTTGAATAGTAAAAAAGGAGAAGACGAAAGTTTTTCGAAGAATCGATTACACTGAGGAATCTCCTTAACCACCAGGAAATATGTGGTGAGAGACCAAGAGATGTGTGGTGAAAATTAATTTATATTCTGAATTTAAAAATGGAGCATCTGCTTCGGTTGTAGTCCAGGAAAACGGTATTGCTGCTTCAGTTGTAGTCCAGGAAAACGGTTGTGGCAATCTTGAATCGCCTTTTTTTTTGTTTCATAATTGACAACTTGTTAGATACAATTTATGTTTATTTTTATGACGAACGTTTTCAAAATTTGAAAACGAATGACAGTGAAAAATCTTGACAGTCGACAATGAGTTATTATTCATAAAAAATAGAGAGGATGTAAAAAATTACAAAATCCTAGATAAATAAGATTTAACAAGAGAATTTAGAAAATGTATATAATCACACCTGTGTTCATATTTCCCCGTCTAGGTTTCCTCTATACACGTAGCAAGAGGTAGACGCTCCGTTACGTTACATTTGGCGCCAACTGCTGAACCCACGCCCTTTTCTAAATTCTAAAAGTCCACGGTTGTCCCATCTCACTTGGCATACATTTGGTACAAATCGATTTTTTTTTTCATGTATATTATTTTGGATATTACTAATATTTATTTTCGGTTTTCAAAGGGAAGTAAACAACAGAAATGATTATGAACAAAATATGTGCCCAATGCTGGACAACCATGGAATTTGGTTAGTCTACATCTTTTGTTAGTCTACATCTTTTGTTCATCTTCCACACGTATCCTAGAATCTCATCTTCATAGTTAGGTATGTTTAATATGCTGATATTTTATATTTCTCAAAAAAAAATTGAGGGTTCCATATTTATAAAAAGTATCGGTAAAGTTATTATTCTAAAATTTTATTTTTGCGATTATTTTAGAAAAGTGTTTATATAATTCAAACAGAAGTGAATTTTATATAAAGTCATAATAAATAAATAAATAAATGTATGAAAAAAGTTACAAAAATTTTGCGGAATAAAAAAGTATTTTAAATGGTGATTTTATTTATTTGGTGAAGTGATAGTGATCATATAATCCGAATATTGTGGTTATAAAAGTGTATTATTTAATATATCGTGATGTACGGAACCTTAGTTGAACCCGACTCACACTTGGAATTTGCTTACTTGATATCCCCGTCAAGCATCAAAGATGCAGTTACCTCAAATATGAAGATTGACAAAAAGAAATGAAGGTGCTATTTATGAGGCTGATTAAAATAAGGTAGAGTTTACATAAGATGTTATTTAAGGTAATAAAAGATGGTTTTTAATAATAAAGGTGTTTTATTGAATTAAAGATTAGATGAATGTGCATTGTTTGAATTTTAGAGACTGCGGATTATGGTGTTCTTTTTTTTTAGTATGAACCATATTTCATGTACGTAGTCTAGTAAAGATCTAATAACGAATAATGACGAATTTAAACAAGTTACTCGAATTAATTCGACCGACCACGGGTGTGATAGGACCGGGCCATTAAATCTCATTTTTACCATTGACTTATTTTAACACATACTCCATACTAAACATTAAGGTTGGTGAAAATTTTCTTACTAAGTTTTAACCTAATATGATGACAATGAATTATAATTTATGACTTTATAAGAACAGTTCATTGAGAATTGAAATAAAATAAAGTTGGACTAAATTGTTTTTTACCAACTTATATAACAATTTATATAACATTATATGGGGATCTAGTATTTCGTGGAAGATTGTACGAAGGGGTCGGACTACCATGATGATTATATTGATATCATGTTCTTGATAATAATTTAATTATATTAACAATTTTGTTTTAAATCATCTTGATTAATTAATAATTTTAAATAGGGTTGTCAGTCTGTCTGTTTACTTTCCAACATAATTTTCAAAATTTTAGGTGATGGAACCTAGACCTCATGTTTTTTGGAAAAGACTGTTTTTATATTAATTTTGTTTTGATAATTTTGATTTTTTTAAATTTTAATTTGTACTTTTGTTATTATCATTTTCTTTTATGATTGTTTTGCTTTTATTTGTTTATTGTCAGTCGCCTCATTTCATCCCATTCATACATTAACTTTGGTTTCTTTTGGCATTATTAATTTTAACATTGATTTCGATTTTATTCTTTTAATTTTTTTTTTAATTTGTTAGGATGGAGCAGTGGTCCGACTCCTTAAACAAGCTCAAAGGTCAACCGTATAGGTAGTTTTTTTTTTAAATGTATCCAACATAGGACCATAATTCCATTTTATCACACATGGTTAGTAAAGATAATTGAATTTAGAATGATATTTATAAAACATTTTAATTTACAATTAATAGTACTAAGTACAGTTAAAAGTTTTGACTGATTTTCCCCAACTTGAAAAGTTTATAATTGCTTGAGATCTAGTATTTCGTGGAAGTGTATTCACAAATAGTGACAACTAAGATGAACTTATAAATAAAACATATTTATCACAAATTTAAATTAATATAAAGATTAATCATTAAATATAATTTACGGAGTTTCTTGACAACGTCGTCGACATAATTTAGTGTCATACTAATAACTTTACGCTGCAATGCTGTCTGTTTATTTTTCTAGAATTATTAAAAAAAAAATACTTTTTCAACATTTATTTTTAAGATACGAAACTCTGTAGACTGTTTTATATTCGTTTGTTTAAAATAAGACGGCTTAAGACATCTGAAAACACCTGATTCTGAGTGTGTTGACATAATACCAAATTTTAATTCTATTAAAAAGGGTTTAAACAGGGCTTGACGACAAGAACTGAACGTAAATAATTTTGCCAATCATTACAGGATGTTGTAATTTGAGATAAATTGGCTAAAGATTTTCTTGCCTATGAAAAATACAATATTCTTATTAAGGATGATTCTTATTCGATATTCATCGAGATTATCAATATAGATGAGATGTGGTACAACCGAATCAGTAAGAAAATTTGGCCGAAAACTTCACCTTTATTTATTTTTAAGCGTATAGAGAGCAACCGAGAAAACAGTAAAACACCCACAGTAAAATCTGGAATGGTCCATGATAATGCACGCGAAGGATCGACGAGTCCGTAACCTGACTTAATAATAGAAGTGGAACCGAACAAACACGATGAACCTGAAGAATATTGCGATCAACTGGAAATCCGTATGAAAAAAGTATACAGGAAGTGGTCCAGGGCAAGAAGCGAAACATGAAGACTTCATAATAAGGCAGTGTTCAAGGACAGTTACAAAAAAAAAGGTCATTTAAATTAGATGAGCGTATGAAGAATGTGTCAATTATTTTATTTTATTCCAAACTTTGATCAGGAATACAACTAAATTTCGGATCACGTACAAAATCAAAGCTTTATGCTGTCCGCGTAAACATCAGCTTATACAGCTACAAGATTTCAGGTCACATACAAAATCAAAGCTGTCCGCGTAAACATATAATAATAATTTTTAAATTTCCCTGAATAATTGACACCGACTAAAAAATCATGATCCCGTAGCTGCATGGAATTCCCTAAATCAGACGATGAGCCGCTATGTCAATTGTGAATATCGCAAGCAAGGGATAGAGATAGGAGAGGATGCCCTTCCTATTGATACCTACAATATATACACACTTAAGAAAGAACTGGCGGATACAGTAGCGACAGCCATTGAGAAAAATATGACTGGTACAACAGAGTCTACTAAATCTCACTCTCCAGTTGGCGATTAAAGAATTCTTTCTCAAAACAGGGAAGCTACAGTAGCATTAAGTCGTATAGAAGAGATGTTGCGTATATTAACCTCACATACTGTCAAGATGACGGGATATGAGGTAAATAACTTGCCTTCTTACCTCCCTATCACTCCAGGATTCGTGTTAGTTACTACACTTATAACTCAAGAACGGCTGGACTAATTTTTATGATTTATTTATATATGGAATTTTGTTTGTCAGGAATAGGATAATAAGTATCAAAAACAATAAATGATTGACCTAAAAAAAAGATATAATAAGACAAGTTATTTTGCCAAAATGTTCCTGGGTTAAAAAACTGCAAATAATTTGATGTTCAATTGTTTATCCCGTCGATACAGTAAACCGCAAATTAAAAAGGGTTGTCGCTCCACACGATTAGTGTATTTAGCCAGTGTCAAGTATAAAAATTCTTTAAGTTTTTGTGCATTCAAGTTATGTAGATTTTTAAAATGTTAATACATTTTAAATACTGTCAGTAATGATATGATTGTATGACATATTTATGGATTATCGTGCGTTCAGAAATGTATGCTTACGAGTTTTTGGCGGGAACGTGGAAAAGTGTGTGTGATCTCATTGTATTTTTTCCTAAGACTGGTGTTCTTCCGCGTGTTAATGTGTAATAAATATGGATTACATGTGGGAAACAGCACAATGTTGAAAACATGCTATTTGCGTTCTCACCAAAATTCCACTGAAAATCTTCAGTAAACACCACATCTTTACTGAAGGTATGACTTAGACTAGACTTTTACTTGAAAACTGAGCTCAAATGTGACTTTAACCCATCTCTACGACTAAAATTAATAAAAACTTGAAGAATTTTAATATTTGACACTGGCTAAATACACTAACCGTGTGGAGCCATAAAAAAACGTAAAAAAATGTATTTCTACAAGCAATCAAGACAATAATAATAATAAATGCCTAATCAATTTTATATTTTGTCAGAATGTAGGTAAATACAGAGATATGCAACAATGTTATAGCCAATTTATGACTGCCGTACCGTATATATACAGTTATATCCATAAGGCAAAAAAATATTAGAGTTATTCATGAAGTAAGTATACTTATTCAGAATTAAAATGAAATACTGGTGATTATATTTTTACAATTAAAATTCAACTAATTTCAAGTTAATAGCTTATGTTTAATAATAATAACATAGTTTCATTGCATCATGTCTTGCTGACACGCGGTTAAAGTACTTGATTGTTGTATTTTTATTCTATTTCTGTATTGCCATAACTTTGATTATTTACTTGATAATCAAATCAAAGACCATAATACATTTCTAAACTTAATATCGTTTTTGTATTCATTGTATTACGTTCATAAAAGCCTAAAGTTCATCTTAAAGGTAACACGACATTCATTGTAGTGCTAGTAATATATATATATATATATATATATATATATATAATTTATAACTGAAATCAACTTGTTTTCCTCAGTCTAGAATCCACCTACCTAAGGCGCTATTTTTCGTTACAACGTGACTAGATTTTTAGAAAACAGCTATCAAATGATTGTCATATTGTTAGCTACTCACAAATTTTACTAAATGAATAAAAAGGAGCTCTGAAGTAGTCATCTCAGGTCAAATATATTCCATCTACAACAATTAGACTGCACAAGTTTAGCAAGATTATAAAGCATTCCAGCTTGCGTCTCCCGCGATATCAAGACAGATTGCGTCCTTTAATGAAATCAAGGAAATTAAATGTCCCGCACAGCTTGCCCAACCCTATATTTAGCCGAGGGTATGTAGGTTAGACCTATGCAAGAACTGCAGTTAAATACGAAATTGTTTATATTAATGTCTACTAGAAAATATAGTTTTATCAGAAGTATAAGAAGACTAAGGGCCAGTTTTACCGGTTCCTGATAATGCGTTAGATAGTTATCTGACACATGACGCCTTATAAAAGCTGTCAGATTTCTTTATATTAGCGCTATCAGGAACCGGTGAAACTGGCCCTAAACGGACAAAGTAAAACAGTAAAAAAATTGAATAGGTTACCTACCCATTAAAGGAATCATAGAAAAAAGAAATAAATTTCGCACCATTAAGTGTTCTGCAAGAAAATTATACAATAAAATGGTGGCTTTATTTTTGAAACGATGAAAAAGGTACCCAGTCAATTCGTATCTTTTTAGTTGGTTTTTACTTGATTTTTTTCAAAAGATTTCGCTTATTCGATTCCCTCTCTATGTTGCTCAGACACTAACATCCGACTCGAGTGAGTTCAAATACCACTAGATGCTGTATAAATAAATTATCTCATGAAGTAGAGGGATATTGCCTCATCATTATAAATATTCATGAAAATTCGAGACAATTTACATAGCTAGCTAATATTTATCGAGTATCTTTGAAACTAGGTACTCAGGTAGATACCTATTTGAAATCTTCCACTTGGTCGAACACATCTCATAAGCCCAATATCTGCAATCAAGTCACCAATCAGCTAATGAATCAATCTAGTGTTAATCCTGAAGGCAGAAGACATCCGTTGCCGCATCAGACATGACGCCGAGCGCCCGGGCGCGGCTAATGCGGTCTTTAATCAGGAACTGCAATCAGCTTCATTATTTCAGTTTAGCTGGTGCTTAGCGTGGGGGTTAACTCACAAGATGAACTAACTGGGTTTGTTGTTTAGAAATTACACCTTTCTTTTTCTGGTAAAATATCCAGAGTAAGATGAGAAATAAGATCAAAGGACGTGGAATGATACAAGTGAGTGCGACCTCTCAGAATGGATACGTAGTTAATAAAACATACTTTAAATTTTCAGTGGCAAGTTTGAGGTCCATCGAGATCTAATAAGTATATCCATAATTCCATATCTCTAGACTAGACTAGAGATACTTATCAGATCTTGATGAATTTATAATAGGACCATTTTTGAAATAAACCTCTTTTGAACAGAATAATAATTTTGCAAATCCATCTAGGATACCGGACGAAAAACTATGGCAAATATTTCTAACGTACCAATCTTATACCTTGGACCACACCTCGCCTCTGGAAGCACGTCAGCTGCAAGCTGTGCCATGTAAGATCGTTACGCTTGACATGCATGCTCGATCCTAAAGGCACGCTTTAGGGGTTGCCGATATCCCACGGCAATTCTATACCGAATAATCCGAAAGTTATTTATTAATAAGACACATTCTATTTGAGGTGCTAGGAGTAGGTTTAACTAAAAATCGCTTTATCAAAACTTGGAATATGGCTAGACTGAAATAAAATAAAAAAACTATACATTTAGTAAATTTAGTAGGTTTAGTAGGTACGAACAAAGCCGGATTTTATGTTTCACTTCTGTGTTTGTTTCTTGTTCTTTTCTGTTGTTAAGTAATGATGCGGTCGAGGATGGTAGCACGCTAGGCCTAAAATGGGAACTGGCTCTCAAGGACTGCTGCCGGAACATATTAGATGTTTGACAATAGATTTTCGTGAGGGTGGTAGCTGGCCAGGCAGACATTACATAGTGTTATATCATCGTGCGGGAGTTGTGGGTTTCTTATCGATGTTTTTCCTTCGCCGGCGGGCTGCTGTGAAATTCGCACTTGAATTCTTTGACTGAAAAATCCATTGGTGCACGACGGGGATTGAACACGCTACCTCTGGCGTCAAAGCCGACCATTTTCCCACTGCGCCACTGAGCCCACAAACACATTTACACAAAGCGGAAATAAAACACAGAGTCCCAGACCTTAAATTCCGAATAGAAAAGTAACTGCAATACCACCGCTAAAATAGTCTTATTTGTCTAAAGCTTTTTAATTGAATAACGTGAAAGTAGGTCAATAAGTAAAATGTTTGTTTAATCAATTTTTTAGTTAATTATAACCCTCTAATTGGTCGAAAGTCCTGGTGGAATTATTAATGTATGTCGGAATGAAACGTAATAAAACAATGGGCTAATTGAGTGACCCGCCTTAAATAAACATGATTTATACTAAAAAGTAAAGTACTTTAGGTAAGCTACTATTTGTTATAAATTTAATAAATGTGTATATATACGAGGGTGGGTCAAAAGTAAGTAGAGGTTCAACATGGGTATTTCAGTATACAGACAGGATTTTAATTATAATATTACACCATATCTATAATAATAGATTCAAATTTAGATTCAGAGTCAATTTTCTTTAATTTTATGTATAACCATTAGTTATAGGTAATAAAAATTAATTGTTAATAGAAATAGTACGTAATTATAAATAACTAGAAGTGTCCCGCGGCTTCGCCCGCGTTAAAACCTTCTTCTTTTTTTTTGTAAAAACGATTCTATCATTAAACACATCAAATAAGAATTAGCCAAATCGGTTCACCCGTTTTAATGTTATCGCGTGACTAAGGCAATTCAGGATTCATATTTATAAAACCCTAAAAACCTAAATTTACAGACTTTGTTACCTACCCCATTTCGAAAAATCCTACAACACGTACTTAATCCCATCTTGTTTCGCCATACAAACTTTGAATCCCCGTTCCGTGTCCGGGTGGAATTTTCAAAAAATCATTTCTGAGCGGATACCTACGTCATAATAACTATCTGCATTCTGAATTTCAGCGCAATCAGAAACAATATTGATTTTTAGACTTTGTTACCCCAGTTTATCCTCTTAGGGTGGCATTTTGAAAAAGTCTGAAACTCGTATTTACTTATTTATTTACAGAAGTACTTGTGTGAAATGTCGAATAAAACGACTATCCGAACTTTGAACCCCCGCTTCATCCCCTTAAAGAGTGGATAACTAACCAGACTCACACTTGGAATTTGCTTACTTGATATCCCCGTCAAGCATCAAAGATGCAGTTACGTCAAATATGAAGATTGACAAAAAGGAATGAAGGTGCTATTTATGAGGCTGATTAAAATAAGGTAAAGTTTACATAAGATGTTATTTAAGGTAATAAAAGATGATTTTTAATAATAAAGGTGTTTTATTGAATTAAAGATTAGATGAATTTGCATTGTTTGAATTTTTGAGACTGCGGATTATGGTGATCTTTTTTTTTAATATGAACCATATTTCATGTACGTAGTCTAGTAAAGATCTAATAACGAATAATGACGAATTTAAACAAGTTACTCGAATTAATTCGACCGACCACGGGTGTATTAGGACCGGGCCATTAAATCTCATTTTTACCATTGACTTATTTTAACACATACTCCATACTAAACATTAAGGTTGGTGAAAATTTTCTTACTAAGTTTTAACCTAATATGATGACAATGAATTATAATTTATGACTTTATAAGAACAGTTAATTGAGAATTGAAATAAAATAAAGTTGGACTAAATTGTTTTTTACCAACTTATATAACATTATATGGGGATCTAGTATTTCGTGGAAGATTGTGCGAAGGGGTCGGACTACCATTATGATTATATTGATATCATGTTCTTGATAATAATTTAATTATATTAACAATTTTGTTTTAAATAATCTTGATTAATTAATAATTTTAAATAGGGTTGTCAGTCTGTCTGTTTACTTTCCAACATAATTTTCAAAATGTTAGGTGATGGAACCTAGACCTCATTTTTTTTGGAAAAGACTGTTTTTATATTAATTTTGTTATGATAATTTTGATTTTTTTTAATTTTAATTTGTACTTTTGTTATTATCATTTTCTTTTATGATTGTTTTGCTTTTATTTGTTTATTGTCAGTCGCCTCATTTCATCCCATTCATACATTAACTTTGGTTTCTTTTGGCATTATTAATTTTAACATTGATTTCGATTTTATTCTTTTAATTTTTTTTAAATTTGTTAGGATGGAGCAGTGGACCGACTCCTTAAACAAGCTCAAAGGTCAACCGTATAGGTAGTTTTTTTTTTAAATGTATCCAACATAGGACCATAATTCCATTTTAGCACACATGGTTAGTAAAGATAATTGAATTTAGAATGATATTTATAAAACATTTTAATTTACAATTAATAGTACTAAGTACAGTTAAAAGTTTTGACTGATTTTCCCCAACTTGAAGAGTTTATAATTGGTTAGGATCTAGTATTTCGTGGAAGTGTGTTCACAAATAGTGACCACTAAGATGAACTTATAATTGTCCTTAATGATAATTACGTGGTTTATATAAAACATATTTATCACAAATTTAAATTAATATAAAGATTAATCATTAAATATAATTTACGGAGTTTCTTGACAACGTCGTCGACATAATTTAGTGTCATACTAATAACTTTACGCTGCAATGCTGTCTGTTTATTTTTCTAGAATTATTTAAAAAAAATACTTTTTCAACATTTATTTTTAAGATACGAAACTCTGTAGACTGTTTTATATTCGTTTGTTTAAAATAAGACGGCTTAAGACATCTGAAAACACCTGATTCTGAGTGTGTTGACATAATACCAAATTTTAATTCTATTAAAAAGGGTTTAAACAGGGCTTGACGACAAGAACTGAACGTAAATAATACCGTTTGCCAATCATTACAGGATGTTGTAATTTGAGATAAATTGGCTAAAGATTTTCTTGCCTATGAAAAATACAATATTCTTTTATTAAGGATGATTCTTATTCGATATTCATCGAAGGTGAATAAACATTGACGTTTAGCTAAAAAACATAGATGTACTGACATCGATGTGATGAAATCGATGTGTTGACATCGATGTGTTGACATCGATGTGTTGACATCGATGTGTTGACTTCGATGTTATCGACACATCGATGTTATAAGAATAAAATATCGAACGTCAATTATTCTTTAGAGCGCCATCTAGCGTGCATTGGATGTACTAGGTTCAACTATCAAGTTAGATAGTCATTAGATGACTATGAAGTTCAACTATTTTCACTAGATGAGTAGGAAAAGCATACGACAAAGTTTTTTTTTTACTAGTGTGCCAAAAAAATACCGAAAATGTTATTTAAATTTTGTAATGTAAAATGTAATTTCAATAACAATAAACACATTTCATAAATATAAAAGACAGTTTTAATTGTTACCGAAAACCGATGTTATTCAATCGATATTTATCGTACATCGATAATTTTGATTCGATGTTAACATCGATGTCATATCGATCATCTTTATTATTATGTTGATGACAACCTTTGCTATATAACAAAGCAGCGTAATTAAATATATGTTCTGTGATGGCACGTGAATGTATACCCCTAGAGGCCCCTTTTAACAGTTTTATTTCATACATGCTGATGTAGAAAGCTCTGATATGGAAACCAATGTCGTTCTGTTAGCTTATTGCCTACTGCCCAGTAAGGAAAAAGTAAACAACGTCATTATTTTTAGACTTTTAAAACAATTAGTCCTCAATTTTTATTTTGAGCTGGGTGCAATTCAGGCAGTCAAAGAAAATCTCCCCGGAGACAAAATAGAACACTGTTTTTATCACAACAAGCAATGCTTGTGGCTTAAAGTGAAAGAGTTAGGAATCACCAATACTATTGAGGGCCACCGACATATCAGAATGTGTGCAGTTTTGGCATTTCTGCCAACTACGAGTATGTTTTTCGCAGAAGGGTGGCTGAGAAAAATCTGCAATAATTTTTAGTTACAAAAAATGTAATTCATACTTCCCAAATGTTTGAATCGACATCGAGAGCGACATCAGATTATCAATATAGATGAGATGTGGTACAACCGAATCAGTAAGAAAATTTGGCCGAAAACTTCACCTTTATTTATTTTTAAGCGTATAGAGAACAACCGAGAAAACAGTAAAACACCCACAGTAAAATCTGGAATGGTCCATGATAATGCACGCGAAGGATCGACGAGTCCGTAACCTGACTTAATAATAGAAGTGGAACCGAACAAACACGATGAACCTGAAGAATATTGCGATCAACTGGAAATCCGTATGAAAAAAGTATACAGGAAGTGGTTCAGGGCAAGAAGCGAAACATGAAGACTTCATAATAAGGCAGTGTTCAAGGACAGTTACAAAGGTTATTTAAATTAGATGAGCGTATGAAGAATGTGTCAATTATTTTATTTTATTCCAAACTTTGATCAGGAATACAACTGAATTTCGGATCACGTACAAAATCAAAGCTTTATGCTGTCCGCGTAAACATCAGCTTATACAGCTACTAGATTTAAGGTCACATACAAAATCAAAGCTATATGCTGTCCGCGTAAACATATAATAATTATTATTAAATTTCCCTGATAATTGACACCGACTAAAAAATCATGATCCCGTAGCTGCATGGAATTCCCTAAATCAGACGATGAGCCGCTATGTCAATTGTGAATATCGCAAGCAAAGGATAGAGATAGGAGAGGATGCCCTTCCTATTGATACCTACAATATATACACACTTAAGAAAGAACTGGCGGATACAGTAGCGACAACCATTGAGAAAAATATTACTGGTACAACAGAGTCTACTAAATCTCACTCTCCAGTTGGCGATTAAAGAATTCTTTCTCAAAACAGGGAAGCTACAGTAGCATTAAGTCGTATAGAAGAGATGTTGCGTATATTAACCTCACATACTGTCAAGATGACGGGATATGAGGTTAATAACTTGCCTTCTTACCTCCCTATCACTCCAGGATTGTCTGGTTCTACAGCAAAATCAGTTCAAAAACTAACGGAAATACCTCCCACACTCAATAATGAAGAATATTCAAAGATGTCTCTTATAGTGTCAAGATATATAAAAAAATACTTATACAGCAGCATTCGTTTACTAACGAACTGAGACAAAAATTTAAAGTTTAACCTTATCACAACCACAACACCTGGTAATAAAGTCACAAATCCTTAAAATATTACGAATCCGACATCAATCAGCTCAACCAATAGTCGTTATGATATAATGTACAATATTTTTATAATATACTTTCCCACATCCATCCATCCACAGATCATAGTACCTAAGTTAAAATTGTGAAGGGCTTTTGATGTTGGTTTAGGCTCCGTCAATGCCCCCCAAAAGACCGGGCGTGTAAGACCAGAGCAATGAAATGAATAAAATAAGTAGTAATAATAATATAATAACGAGAACCTCTTGAAGGCCGAAAAGGACAAACAGAGCAAGTACCTTGACTTGGCTTACGAAGCTACCGCGATGTAGGATGTTGACTGGACTATCATTGTCCCGATAGTCGTCTCTGCAAATAGCATAATAGCGAAGAGTCTCGACCAACATCTCAAGAGACTCTCGCTAAATGGCTGGATCAAGAGCCAGATACAGAAGGCGGTACTTCTTGACACGGCACGCATCGTCAGGAGGTTCCTCTCTCTGCAGCCCCAACCACCGGTAGCTTTGGCCCTGTCCCGCTGCCGGCGGCACCCTAGATTTAGATTTTTTATAATGTTTTATGATTTTATAATTGATTTCTTTATTATTTTTATACAGAATATTATAAAAAACCTAAATTTAAGAAAATCAAATAAATACATGGATAATAATAAAAAAATAACCAACGCTTTCATAGACAGACGTGTTTTTTGTAAATATATTTTTTCTTATTCACTTTTGCACCAAATATCACCAAAGTTATTTATAAAAGTATTGTTATTTATAAAAGTTTACCACCACAAAAACATTTTGAAAATATAAATTGATGCCACCGACGGGTCGCAAATAAGAATAAATCCGAAGAAAATATTTTATTGTGTAATTTGCAAACATTGAAAGACAATCTAGTGACACAAAATATCAAACAATAAATTTTACAACCCAAAACAAAGTATACGGGACATTATCATCAATGCAATCGTGAGTAATGACTACACGCACAATAGTTAGAGGGCTAGATCAAGGGCCAAATACAGAAAGCGGTACTTGTTGACACGACACGCATCAGCAGAACTAACGGTAGCTTGGGCCCTTTACCGCGGCCAGCGGCACCCTAGGTTTAGGTTTTTTTATAATGTTTTATGTTTTCATAGTACTTTGTTTACTAATTTTTTAAATAATATTATAAAAAACCTAAATCTAAGAAAATTTAATAAATGTCTGAATAAGTACCTCCTTATTCATTTGAATAAGGAGGTTCCTCTTTCTGTAGCCCTAACTACCGGTAGCTTGGGCTCTGCCCCGCTGCCGGCGGCAGCGCTCTGACAAGACGTATTTTGGAGTTATTATATTTTTATTTCACTTTTATTCAACAATTTTGTCATATTTACCATAAAAAGGAGCAGAAGCAGGAATTCAACCGAAATATTTATCATCTTTATTATCTATTAGAAATATTAGCACAGAAAAGTCTTAAGCTGTAATAGTCCAGTCAAAATAGACATTACAGTTTGCATTAACTCCCAACATGCTGGATTTTTGTGCAGGCCTTGAATACGTCATCACAAATGATATGTCAAAAGTCCCTATCGATCCCGCTTGTGCGTTGTTTTTTATTTGAGGTCAAAGGTCACAAATTTGCGTTTTTTGCGATTTTCAGAAAAACGGTAAGTTTTATCATAAAAGTACCTTTGATAAAATAGTAGATCATAAAATTATCTATAAAAAAAATATCAATACTTTTTTTCTACGAGCCACGGTTTCTGAAATATAACGATTCAAAAAGTTATAAAAGTTGTTATCGTCATAATATGCACTATATATGATACTACGCCACGTATATATGATGTATGATTTTCGCAACTACGAAAATAACTTTGTTTTTCATAGTGTTTGTATGAAAAATCAAGTTATATTTGCGGTCTCTATATCTCAAAAACTGCTGACTATCTCGTTCAAACCAATTTTAGTTGAGTTTTTATTGAGATCTACAGAATATATTTTTTCTAGATTTTTCATTCCCTTACTTTAAAAGTTAAAGGGCGGAGGGGGACACACATATATACCACTTTAGACGCGCCTATCTTTTAAATGATTGACTTTGAGAAAAAATAATTTTAGGAACCTCAATGTTATTTTTAAGACCTATCCATAGACACCCCGTATAGGTTTGAACACTTTTTTGTTTGTTTCAGTTCCATGTATGGGATGCCCCCCCCTTATATCTCAGAAACGGTGGCTCGTAGGAAAAAAAAGTATTGAAACAAGTTTTGTAGATAATTTTATGGTCTACAATTTTGTCTATGTTACTTTTATGATAAAACTTACCGTTTTTCTGAAAATCGCGAAAAACGCAAATTTGTGACTTTAGACCTCGAATAAAAAACAACGCACAAGCGGGATCGATGGGGACTTTTGACCTGTCATTTGTGATGACGCATCCAAGGCCTGACACAAAAATCCAGCTTGTTGGGAATTAATGCAAACTGGAATCATAATTTAGTCTATTTTGACTGGATTATAATTCTCTTTCTGACAGTGTGTCAACAATATAAACAGAAAATGTATTATTATACAATAATTGTTGTGAAAGCTTTGGTGAAAGTTTTTAAAAATGCACACCAGATATAAACCGATTAGAACCGGAGACTACCGCGCAACCACTACCTACGCCCGTCGCATCATCTCAGAGTTCATCGTCGGGGGCTCTATGCCACTCCCCCAGAAGGCAGCTCGTTGAGTGACGACGACGCCTACGCCGACGCCTACACCGACGCCTACGCCGACGCCTACGCCGACGCCTACACCGACGCCTACGCCGTTGCCTACGCCGACGCCGCCGCCACGACGTTGAGGACGGCCACCGCTGCCGGCACGTTTGGAGCCACCGCTGCCGGCACGTTTGGAGCCACCGCTGCCGGTGGTTTAGCGCGTCGCATGCGATGGACTCAATGTATGAACAAGAGTTGCATGCGCACCTACTATGGGGCTACAGAGGAAGGAACAAACCTGTCCGCGTACCATGATAGGATACTGCCTCTGTTTCAGACCCTTGAGCCAGCTGTCGTTTTTACCGCCCAACGACTATCGGATAAGGTGCGGACCATCCAGCGGCTTAAGTTGTTGACTCACGACTCTTCGCTTGATCGGCCGCATCTGGAGGCGTTACCTATTCCAACTACTCCTGCTGACTCCGAGTCATGCGTTTTGTAAACCAAGCCTTTGCTGGGACCGGAATTAGACCCTGGGATGACATGGCCTGTGTCACGGAACGCATTGACTTTTTAAAACAGAAAGTGTAAGCGTTGCTAAGCCATATTCGTCGTTATAGAGCGCGTGTTGATCGATATTGTCAAAATCGCCTCTTCCAAAGTGACCAAAAAAGGTGTACCGGAGTTGGGAAGGCACCGGTCAACATGTGAGAGACGAGCAGTGTCCCGATGCTACTAACATGAATACCTTCTGGCGTAGTATCTGGTCCGTGCCCGTCGAACACTCGGAGGGTGATTGGATGAGGTCGTTGTGCATGCGTGTGAGCCTATCGAATCTATGGGGGCAGTTACTATCAGCCCCGAAGACGTTAGTTGTGCGATCCATATGGCCCAGAAAAACGGATTACACCACCACTTCTGGATAAAGTGGATTTGGTGCTCACACGAAATATAGACACATCACATGATTACCGACGCTTTACAAACTACTTACATCTTTTCATGGATTTAAAATTAATTCGCAGATTATTGTGCACAACATTTTGGCCCCCTCCCATAATGGATATAGTTGGGAAGAAGGTTGAGTCCCATGGTACTAAGGAGCTCCTCCTCATCGATACGACCATAAACAACTTACTGAACAGAAAACGCTACTTACTTCTTTAGGATGCAGAATGCCAAAGGCCTTACAATGAACTGGAACAAAATATAAGCAAGTCACCAATCGTTGGGTTCCTAGACAATGAGAGACATAGTGGATACAGTTGCGAGTGACAAAGGCATGGCAAGAACTCTTTTCACAAAACGGACGACAAGGAAGTGATTATAGCCTACTTCAGCAAATCTTTGTCAAAGCCAGAAATAAATTATTGCGTCACAGGAGAGAGAGCTTTTAGAGCAATAGTCAACAAATTAGAGTCTGTGCAAAAAAAGAACCGTCGTGGCGTTACGATTAACTAACATTCAAAGGTAAGTTCGGCGGGAACGTGGAAACGTGTGTGTGCTCTCATTGTATTTTTTTCTAAAACTTGTAATCTTCCGCGAGTTAATGTGTAATAAATGTGAATTATTAACCATTGAGTGCCGGTGAAAGAGTGCGAGAGTAGGGAAACAGCATAATATTGAAAAACATACTTTTTGCGTTTTCACCAAAATTCCACTGAAAAATTTCAGTAAAGTCCACATTTTTACTGAGGGTATGACGTGTACTAGACTGACTTCAACTTGACCTGAAATGCGACATTGACCCATCTTTATGACTTAGATTCTCAAAAACTTAAAATAAACTTGAATACTTAACACTGGTGAAATACACTGATCGTGTGGAGCCATAATTCAAGCACGGAGCTATGAGGACAGTCTTGATCAGTAGTAATGGCATGTGCGATGGGCATATAATGTTAAACCTCAGCTTTTTAGGGTTCCATAGTCCTGACAAGGAACCCTTATAGTTTCGTCATGTCTGTCTGTATGTCCGTCTGTCTGTCTGTATGTCCGTCTGTCTGTCTGTATGTCCGTCTGTCTGTCTGTCTGTCTAAGGTTTTGCTAAGAGACCATTAATACTAGAAAGCTGTAATAAAATAAACACGCCGACATAGTGGTGCAATAAAGTTTTGAAAAATATTTTTTTTAGTGTAGCTCCCATGTATGTATGAGAAGTGGGGATGAATTTTATTTTCGTCGTCTAGCCCATCGTGTAGGGTATCGTTGAATAGGTCTCAGGGTTGCTAATAACATTTTTCGATTGAATGCTCCTGTTTCGTCCCGCACCAAATTTGCTTTCGCGCCATACGCGGCGCAATGAAACGCGAGTGAGTTATCTGTGATCACTTAGCGTGGTCTGTGATTTTCGCCGGCTCTCAGCTGTGTGAATCATTCATTCGGGTGACGAATTGGGTTTTTTGCCTTGGCATCGGTATGCATTAAAAACGACACGGGTCGAATTATTACCGATAGATTTTGTTGAAAACGCGTTAATTTGATCCCATTGGGATGCGAATTTGAAATGGTGAATTTGTGATTAAACACGACTCGTGCGCAACCGGGCGCAGTCGTAATAAACATTTTTGGTGTTAATTGAAGTGTAACCTTGTGAAATACCAAGTGATATTGTGTATCTACCTTGCTTGCCGCTGAGCTCTTTCGCATGAGCTCAGAAGCCACGTGGACACATCGAGTCAGGGAAGTAGTTACTTGTATAATTTTAATTGGCCAGTTAGGATTATAAATATATGGAACCCTACTCGCATGTGAATTTACACATGTGATTCAAAATTCACACGAGGTGAGTGTCTAACCTCTTAGCCTCAAAATCATCCATCCTCAATTTTAATCACTCTTACAAAACGCCGTGCATCGCGGTTAAGTTGCCCATGAATCGAGGTTACCACGTCGCAAACCACGACACACGCTTCCACTCTTAAACAGGACGTGGTAAACCTCCCTTTTGGATTTCCTGGAGCTAACAGCTCCATTTACGAAATATTACATTTTAAAGTGCAAATTTTTGTTCCAGTATATATATATTCCAATCTTTTATTAAATATTTTCAAGACCTAGGTCAAAAATCTCGGAAGCAGTTGAACCACAGAATGATTAATAGTTTCTAACACATAAACTCGAAATCCTTAACCTTATGAATCCATCATCAGATCAGCTCCATAATACCAATTTATAGTATTTTCATCCAAACTTCATATACATAGTTACAGTTTCATTTTGATACTACAAATAGATGTAGGTTAAATTGATATCTAAGATAATAACATTGTTTGTTAGTTTCAAGTGACGCTTATGAAAGTGTTGACGCCAAAGTATTAAGATAAATTAATTTATTTATTTATTTATTTATTTATTTCACAACAATTAGGATAAGTATTTATTTATTTAATATTCAATGGTAAATCCTTTCACCCTTTCCTATATTATACCTATACAAACATGTACGCATTACAAAAATGCGCCCGCGCCGCATGCCATCTGTCGTAAAAAGAAAGAAGAGGCGCGCTGTCAATCAGTTTTCGCCAGCTTTAGTTCCGGTTCAACTACCGGACTCGTCGATTTGATTTATGACAACCGCGCCGCCCGGAAGTGTTTCCTTCTGTGTTTCCCCGTGCCATTGCGGCCTTGTACAATATTCTTGTGATCGCGTTATTCGCGAGTGCATCCTGAGTGTTTTAGTGAGGACTCTGGGACTCTGGGAGACGCCCTAGTGCTTGGTGTTCTGGACGCCCACGTGTGTGCCGGCTCTGCTGCTCAAGGTACTTGCTACATGTTTCCCTTCTTTCCCTCCTCACCGCTTTTGTTTGTACGTA
Organism: Cabera pusaria; assembly: GCA_954871355.1. NCBI lineage: Eukaryota > Metazoa > Arthropoda > Insecta > Lepidoptera > Geometridae > Cabera > Cabera pusaria. The sequence continues at coordinate 16,643,157 of OX940905.1, forward strand.
CCATATAGTTACAGTTCATTAGTTATCGAAGTTACATTGAATTATTCTGGCGCGATCAGAAAGCGTGACAATAAAATAATTATACCAATTGTTAAAGGAAGAAACAGGAATTGTTGTGTTTTTAATTTATTTTTAGGTAATCTTGTTTATTTATTTAGTGATCATCAACATGAGTCACATCGAAGGTTTATTATTAGTAGGATGTAAGTGGGAATGTGACATTTCTGGAATGTGTTAACACGGTTTTTTTTCTGTGGTAAAATTATTATAATATATTTAGCTACTTCATTTTAAGTATACTTAAAATGAAGTAGCAATTCAATGTTTCTAAAGAGTTACACGAACGCTCTTTTATCACTCCAACATTCTCTGGAGGGCACATGAAGGTCAAGAAATAAGATAACAACGCGTGCTTTGGCTCTTACTTAAATTATTTATGTTGAAAACATTTGAGAAATAGATAATAATATCGTTTAAAAACTAAAAAACAACCGACTTCAATGCCGCGCTATTCATTTTCAGTACCAATTTTGAGATGTTTATCTCAATATCTCTGGAGATACTTATCATACCTCGATAAAATTACCATGGTACCACACTTGGGATATCTCCTTTCGAACAAAAAAAGAATAATCGAAATCGGTTCATAAACGACGAAGTTATCCGCGAACATAAAAAAAAAAAAAAAAAAAATATATATATACGGTCGAATTGAGAAACCTCCTCCTTTTTTTGAAGTCGGTTAAAAACTACTTTTTTTTTTTTTTTTTGTGGATATACTACACTTTATTTTAACAACTTAAAAATAATTACCTAATGACAATATCAAGATTATATAAACTACAATAATAATATCTATACTATAAATAAAAGACAGAAAAAACTACTACAACAAAATACTTTACAACAAAAACTACTTTACTATATCTCTTTCATCTGTTAAAACATCACCTAAAATGCTTTTTAGGGTTCCGTAGCCGAATGGCAAAAAACGTAACCCTTATAGATTCGTCATGTCTGTCTGTCTGTCCGTCCGTATGTCACAGCCATTTTATTCCGAAACTGTTAGGACTACACAATTGAAACTTGGTAGGTAGATGTATTCTGTGAATCGCTTTCCGATTTTTATACAAAAATAAAAAATATAAAAGTTTGAGGGGGGGCATCCCATACATGGAACTGAAACAAAAAAAAATTTTTTCATCACACCTATACGTGTGGGGTGTCTATGGATAGGTCTTCAAAAATGACATTGAGGTTCCTAAAATCATTTTTTCTCAAAGTCAATCATTTGAAAGATAGGCGCGTCTAAAGTAGTAAAATGTGTGTCCCCCCCTCTAACTTTTAAAGTATGGGAGTGAAAAATCTAAAAAAAATATACGCTGTAGATCTCAATAAAAACTAACAACGAAAATTGGTTTGAACGAGATACAGTCAGCAGTTTTAGAGATATGGCGACAGCAAAGATAACTTTGTTTTTCATACAAACACTATGAAAAACAAAGTTAATTTTGTAGTTGCCAAAAATCATAGTTCAGCAGTTTTAGAGATATGGCGACAGCAAAGATAACTTTGTTTTTCATACAAACACTATGAAAAACAAAGTTAATTTTGTAGTTGCGAAAAATCATAGTTATGGAATACTTAACTGTGTTACGGAACCCTACGAGTGCGACTCCGACTTGCACTTGGCCAGTTATTTTACCTTAAAATAAAGATTTTTCTTTACTTTTATTACGAGACAAAATTGCAGAATAAGAAAATACTATAAGTAGGTACCTAAAACAAATTGTGTAATTCTTTAATTCACATGATAATCATTATGTATAGATGTTTCGCCTGACTTGCTACCAAAAGAAGGCCTACCACTATCAAAAAGAATTTCCCGCCATTACTTTAAGGGGATCCGGCAGCACACAGCCCTCGAGAGTCATTTCATTAATTCCTAGCGTGTTCACCATCTTTAACTACATCATCCCTTACCACCGGGCGAGATAGTGGTCAAACGCTGGCCTATCAGATATTTAAAAAATGAAAACATACATACATAGACTGACTAAATTCATTACCACAAACCCCACCTTTTGGATTTGCCATAGTCGGAGAAGAAGTATGTCTGTGCATTAGTATCAGTGTTCACTCTGATATCAGTGTTCACTCTGATATCAGTGTTCACTCTGATATCAGTGAGTGTTTCATTAAATATAATCACACATTAGAGCTTTGTAACTGTCCTGTAATTTTTCTGGCTTCTTCGTCTTTTTTTTAGTGTTCCGTAGTCCTGACAAGAAACCTTTATAGTTTCGTCATGTCCGTCTGTCCGTCCGTCCGTCATTCAATACCATTAACACGTTCGCTGCTGAAAACACACACCGTGCGTTTTTTCGATTTTTGGTATCGGATGTAAAATTAAAAAATAATAATAATACATGTTTATTAAAATTGATTTTTTCACAAGGGGGTGCGTGTGACCTTCTGCTGTTGGATTTTAGTTTTTATTTGATGCCACACCTACGAAAAAAAATAATAAAAAAATAATTTTGAAAAATGAAAAAATATGCGAAAAAGTGCCGCAGTCAAAGTGTTAATCAATCATTAATCAATACCAGTAAATCAATACAATTTTTCGATTGAATGCTCCATTAACGAAATATTAAACTTTTAAGTGCAAATGTTTGTTCCAGGGCGTTTTTACGGGGTTTTATAATTATATATTTACCTAGACTCGCATTTTGTCAGCGACCATATTTGATTATATACAGCTCTACTCTTGCAAAAACCATTAAATTAATCAATTATTGTATGATATATTCAAAGGCAAAATAATACAAAATATATCAATGAGAAAAATGAGCACATGGATGCTGAAAAACGTTAACGCTTATATATCAAAACATCTGGTTGGTTTATTAATGGAAAAAGTTAATTTTCTTCACAATATAGTTTGATAAGTATAGTGCCCCAGAGACGGTCATTTCGCAATTAACAATTTTTACGTTATAAGCCGCGTACTGACTGAGCGAGGATACTCGCGAGGCCGCCTCGGTCTATAATTTTTTGCGCGCGTGCCAATGAAGAGCCAACGACAAGCCACGGTGAGGCTGAGCCAGCCAGCGTGACCAGCTTAACAGAATTCTGCGATTTTAGCTGAACTTGACCTGCAATTTATGGCTTAGCATATTATGACGCATATGATAATTGTATTTATTTAAGGCACTGTTCTTAGTCCATGGTGCAAAAGATTCCGTTGTTCGTCGAACAAGCGAGGCAAAACACAACCGTCTGGAGTGCGCGCGGTAAACTTACTTAACTTACTGAGGCGCTTTGAGCATCGACAAAAACTGACAACATTCGGTTCGGGCAGCGGCACACTCGGGCGAGGCAGCGGCACACTCGGGCGAGGCAGCGGCACACTCGGGCGAGGCAGCGGCACACTCGGCCGAGGCAGCGGCACACTCGGCCGAGGCAGCGGCACACTCGGCCGAGGCAGCGGCACACTCGGCCGAGGCAGCGCGTGCGCGTCGGCCGAGGCACGTTCTGACCGACCGAGGATTTGCCACGCGCGGCTGCCACGCGCTTGCCACGCAAGGCTGCGCTCAGTCAGTACGCGGCTATTGATAGACCAAATGATCGTCTACAAAGACAATTGAAGCCATTGTCAGTCGCAACTACGTGATTGAAGGCGAATGATGAAAAATATGATTGAGGCCAAATTGACAATCGCGATTGACGCAACCATTGATCGTCTCAGTGTGCAATTGACATTCGTTCGGTCATTTGCTCTCTAGTCGAGAAATACAAGGTGTTACAGGAGAATACTAAATGGTGTAGTAATACTGATCCTAATTACAAGATAAAATGTAAGTAAACTTAGCTACATCACACGAATAAAAAAAAGGAACAGAGACAAGGCTTCATACAACTGCGCTGTGATTATGACGTAGACGCGCGTGTGCGTGAGCACTAGCTGCCTGTGTGCCGCCTGTCACGCACGGAATGAAACCGGTTTATAGTGGCTCGGATTGTGCTTTAACTCAGGGCATAGAAAAGATAATAATACTACGTATAGAACGGACACTCTGTTCCCCCCACCAATTCCGGGCTACCTCACCCCGCCACCGACTCTGGAGCTGGAACACGTGTACGACTATAGAACAATTACTACTTACGAAGAGAAGAACATCAACTTCATACATTTATGTTGGGACCAGTAGACACTGGGAGGTTCTAATTTACGTAGGTTCTTATTACGTAGGTATATAATTGATTAACGCACAGAACACTCGCACACTGAAACACCGATTTTAATACACACACTACTTTATTGCTACTATTAATTACACTGACACGATTTATTTAATACATTTCACAATTCACACTATGAGCAGAAATTTAGAAATATGACCTACCAAATCAAAAATGAAACACTTGTGTGTTTTAGCGTTGTACACCGCCATCTAGTGGTAAAATTTGGAACTATGAACCTACTTAACTATGATTTACCTTGATCTACGACAAACTGCAGAATGAACCACTTGCGTGTCTTAACGGTGTACATCGCCATCTATCGGATTTTTGAGGGACTTTACTGTATCTAACATAACCGCCCACCAAGGACTTAAAACACTATGTCCTTCACAAATTATAATAGCAAGTAATTATAACCCAACGAACTTATGAATGAGAATCAACACAACTCAGAATAATTAAAACAACAAAAATAAACTGTTTTTTATACAATAAAAACATTCCTAAAACAGGAAGACTTAATAAATAGTATGAATGATCAGGCCAAAAAATAACAACATATGACATATTTATTGCCTTCAATGAAAACTATAGGTCTAACACTTACTTACACCAAATATTTAGCATTAAAATTTAGTTCTTAAAATGTACCGCCCACCGTGCCAAGACAGTCTCAAAATCTATTTACTTATTTATATAAATTAACAAATCATTTCGTAAGTACACCAATTTTGCTAACTGGCCGCTTTAATACACCATTTTTAGTTTTGATTGATACAACTCTAGTTATATTGTCTTGACCAGGATATTTTTCTATTATTTTACCTATTATCCATTTGGCCGGTGGGATGTTATCTTCTCTGATAACAACAATATAATTCACATTAGGCTCATCAAGCTTTTGATTCCATTTATATCTTTGATTCAAATTAACTACATATTCTTTAGACCATCTCTTCCAAAAATTACTAATCATTTTCTGACACAGTCTCCACCTATCTATACCTATGCTCATATTACAATGATCTTCATCTGTTACATTAAGTAAAGGTTCGCCAACCAGAAAATGGCCTGGCGTGAGAGGTAGAGGGTCACTAGGATCATCACTCAAAATTGATATGGGACGAGAATTTAAACAAGCCTCAATTTGGGTCAATACTGTTGATAGCTCCTCAAAGGTCAAAGTACTATCCCCGATGACTTTCTTTAAATGATTTTTAACGCTGCGAACACCAGCCTCCCACAATCCTCCGAAATTCGGAGCGTGTGGGGGAATGAAGTGCCATGTGGTGGACTCAAAGTTAAGAAGTTGCACAATTTCATTGGGCCATGATGAGTTTGCCTTCTGGAACATCTCTATCAATAGCTTATTGGACCCAACGAAATTAGTCCCGTTATCACTAAATAAGTCTCTACAATGTCCTCTTCTAGCCGTAAACTGACGGAATGCGGCGATAAAGCCCTTAGAAGTCAAATCAGATACTGCTTCTAAGTGAATGGCCCGAGTAACCATGCACACAAAAAGGCATATATACCCTTTGTACGTCTTCGAGCCTCGACCAGGTGAGAATCTGACATTTATTGGTCCTGCAAAATCGGCACCTGTCGATTTGAAAGGCTTACTCGGCTTAAGTCTCAATTCCGGAATCTGCCCCATTAGTTGCGTCCTATTAGCAGGAGAATACCTGCGACACGTCACACAACTCTTGTAGTATTTCTTGACTTCAATTCTTGCTCTAATTATGAAATATCTGTGGCGAATGTGGTTTAACATTATTTGTGGTCCACCGTGGAGTGTCTTGATGTGGGCATCCATAATAACTAATTTGGTAAGATGACTCTTATCAGGCAGTATTATTGGGTGTCTTCGATCGTAGCTAAGCTCTGCTCGTTCAATACGACCACTTACTCTAAGAAGTCCATTAGAATCTAATATTGGACAAAGAGTATGCAGTGGGCTTCTTTTCAAGACACATCCACGAGAACTAATTTGGTCAGTCTCCTCTTGAAAATACACAGATTGAACCAATCTTACAAGACATAACAATGTGTCGTTCATTTCTGCAATAGTGACAAACTCCAGTATCTCTGGACGTTCGTGCTGTCGCAGTTGAAGTCTCAACCAACGTCTACAATACGAAGCAACTCTCAGCAGCCTTGTTAAAGATGAAAATCTTTGTATAAATTCCTCCTTCTCGACACCTTTTTCATCTTCCTCAGTAGCTTTAGTCATTAAACATACTGTATTGCTCGTTTTTTCTTCTAAATTTGTCCGTTTAAAATCACCTTTAGTATACCTAATTTCTTTCTCCTCCAACCAAATTGGACCTTTCTTCCACAATCTTAGCTCAATTAATTCTTCTGCTTTTATACCTCTGGAGGCACAATCGGCTGGATTGTCCTCAGAGCGAACATGCGACCACTGACTGCTGTCCATTATGGTAAGTATCTCGGAAACTCGATTTCCTACAAATGTTTTCCATTTGCTGGGATGACTGCTAAGCCATGACAGGACAACAGACGAATCTGTCCATGCATGCACGTTTTCCTTTGGAATAGCTAAGGTTTGTGACACGTCTGCCAAAAGTTTTGCAAGTAAAACAGCACCGCACAATTCTAAGCGTGGGATAGATACTTGCTTGACGGGGGCAACCTTGGTTTTGGATCTCAGCAGGTTGACCTTAACCTCTCCGTGCTCATCTATCACGCGAGTATAGCACACAGCTGCGTATGCAAGATTTGATGCGTCACAAAAGCCTTGAAGCTCGAGCACCTTATCGCTCTTGCTACTTCCAATCCATCTAGGAACACTAAAAGCAGAAAGTGAAGGTAAGTCTTTTCGATACGCGGTCCACTCTCTTAAAAGTGGCTCTGGTAGCTCCTGGTCCCACTCAATGCCAACTAGCCAAAGTTTTTGTATTAGAGCCTTGGCCGTTGTGATTACAGGGGCCACCCACCCTAACGGGTCAAATAACAACGCAATGTCGGACACTACCTTGCGTTTAGTCACGGGTAATTCTAATGGAGGCAATTTGATAACATACTCGAAAGTATCATCGGCTCTATTCCAATGTAGTCCCAAGATCTTGACAGTTGCATCTAACTTGATGCTCACAAACTCTTGCTCACTCTGCCGATCTTCATCGATGTACTTCAGTAACTCCGTTGAATTGCTACTCCATTTTTGAAATTGAAAGCCGCCCAATTTCATCATCTTGTTTAGCTCCTCGAATATATGAATCGCATCTTGAGTATTCTCACAACCGGTCATCAAATCATCCATGTATAGATCGCTCTTGGTGATCTTGGATGCAGTAGGGCATTGCCATTCTTCTTCCTCAGCTAATTTATGTAATGTCTTTACCGCCAAGTACGGCGCGCAAGCTGTTCCAAAAGTTAGCGTTAACAGCTGATAGTGTTGAATAGGCTGATCAACACTTGACCTCCACAGTATTCTCTGAAAGTTGACATCCATTTCGTTAACTCTAACCTGCCGATACATTTTGACGAGATCTGCTATTATACAAATCCGGTGAGTACGCCAGCGCAACAGTAGGTACTGTAAATCCTGTTGTAACTTCGGCCCTACCAGAAGGTTGTCGTTGAGTGACACGTTATTCACTCCCTTGCACGATGCATCGAACACCACGCGTACCTTTGTCGTATCCTTGTCCTCTCGTACCACTGCGTGATGCGGGAGGTATACGGCCTTAGGATTGTCGATGTCATCTTCGGGTACAAGGCGCATGTGATTGAGAGTTTTATACTCATCTATCACCTTAGCGTATTCCTCGCGAAGATTACTATTTTTAGCTAATCTCCTCTCTAAAGAAAGTAGCCTGCCTTGAGCAATATGTAACGACTCACCCTGCTGATAGTTATGATCATCGGTTTTAAATGGCAGTCTGACAATGAAGCGTCCATCTTCATCTCTGTTCGTTGTAGAATCGAATATCTCCTCACACTTCTTTTCGTCTTCTGTTAACAACTTGGGATTCACATCTGGTTCCTTTTCCAACTCCCGAAATTGTTTGAGTATATCATCTTCTCGGATCTGCGTGTGCAAACTGATCACTCTCTTTGCTGAAATTGATTCCGACGACACCTTTCCTGAAATAATCCAGCCAAGAATTGTATTCTGAGCAATTAAAGTTCTTGACGGATTTTTGATAATGCCGCTTCTCAAAATATCTCCGTATATTTCAGCTCCAAGTAAAATATCGATTTTACTCGGTAATGTAAACTCTGGGTCCGCTAGAGGTAACTTTTCTAGCTCAAGCCAATCAGGTGTATGAATGACCTTTGAAGGGAGCATCAACGTCAGGGTACCTAACACATAAGCAGTTACTGGGATTGACTTACCGGGATGATGGCGTGATTCTATACTCAATGATACAACATACTTAACTCGTGTGTGACCATCTCCCACTCCAGACACCAAACCATTGACTGGTTTGCGTTTGAGTCCCAGCAATTGCACAGTTTCTTCCGTGACGAAAGAAGCCTGTGACCCTTGATCAATAAGAGCTCTAATTACATGAGAATGTCCCTGTCCTGATTTAGCCCTAACCACTGCGGTTGCTAACAACACTTCACATGGCGAAAAGTCTTTAGAAAAGTTTGATGACACAATAGTAGTCTTCTCCGTATGTGGCGTGTGTAATTCTGCGTCTTTTGCGGTAGATTCTTGCTCCTTATCTCGTTCAATATGCAGTAGTGAATGATGACGACCTCTACATCGACGACAGCTCGTTGTCTGTTGGCATTTTCGAACTGGGTGATTTGGTGCAAGACAATTAAAGCAGAGTCCCTTAGTTTTAACTAACTCTGATCTTTCTTTAGGCGTGTACTCAGCAAATTTCTTGCACTGATATAGGTAGTGGCCACCGCTACACATCACGCAAACCGCATTGTTCGTCTTCTCAACAGCCAGAAACGATCTTGATTTCGTCGTTGGTTTAGCTCCTTCCAACATTTCGATAGTCCTGAATCTCATTTCCAAAAATGTCTTTAATTGTTCCCAGGATGGCAAGGCGTCTGTATCAAACTGGCTGACATGTAGCTCCCATTGTTTCCTTGACTCTTGATCCAGCTTTGTCACCACCAGGTGATTGATAATCACATCCCATGAGTCCGTATTTATGTTCAAATTTGACAATGATTTTAAGCAGGCAGACGTCGTATCCAAAAGCTGCTTGATAGCATTCGATGATTCCGTGTTTACTACTCTTTGATCAAAGAGCCGTTTTAGAACTTCGTTTGAGTTAAACCTTTTGTTGTTGTAACGCCTCGAGAGTTGAGACCAGGCTTCGTCATAATTGGTCTCTGTCGTGGAGAGGTTTTTCAACACGTTTTCCGCTTCGCCATGGAGACATCCTTTCAAGTAATGTAGCTTTTGTACCGCGCTCAATTTAGTGTTATTATGAATGAGAGATACAAACATATCATGAAAGGCCTGCCATTCTTCATATCCATTGGAAAATCGTGGTAAGGTGATTTGAGGCAGTCTCACTTCACAGCTGGGTGTCTCCGTTGAATTAGAAGTTTGCGTATTCATTGTGGATGGCAAACAACTTAAGTCGTCCTTTAGTTTTGATTTGTAGTCAATGAATTTTTCTTCAAATTGCTCAAAAAGATCTTCGGTAAAATAAGAAAGTTCAGCTTGTTCATCCTTATCCGTAACGCCAACAATTTGTTCATGATTGTTTATGAATTTGTTCCATAAAAATTCTACCGCTTCAAGACGTGTTTCGATATAAGATGGTGTGATTCTTATTTTCGGCGACTTGTAGTAATTTTTCTCTGCCCTTAGCAGTGCTTTAAACGATTCCTCTTGATTAAGAAAGAGTGCCTTTTTGGCAGCCATCTTGATTATATCAATAAGATATAAAGTTAAAGTTCCACAAGCCGATCGCAAAAATAATACAAGTCCAGTATGAAAATGTTCTAAATTTTTCTAAGTCCCGTATAGAGTAACCACAGCGAAATTATTCAAGTGTTTGGATTTCGCAGGGTCCAAAGTCCACTTGGGTTCACTACGGGCTCTCACGGGCACTTACTGTCACTTCACTTCCCGGGTTTCGGCACCATGATTAACGCACAGAACACTCGCACACTGAAACACCGATTTTAATACACACACTACTTTATTGCTACTATTAATTACACTGACACGATTTATTTAATACTTTTCACAATTCACACTATGAGCAGAAATTTAGAAATATGACCTACCAAATCAAAAATGAAACACTTGTGTGTTTTAGCGTTGTACACCGCCATCTAGTGGTAAAATTTGGAACTATGAACTTACTTAACTATGATTTACCTTGATCTACGACAAACTGCAGAATGAACCACTTGCGTGTCTTAACGGTGTACATCGCCATCTATCGGATTTTTGAGGGGCTTTACTGTATCTAACAATAATAAACACTTAATTATATTAGTATACCTACCTACATATTCGTATTTTAGAATTCATTTTCATAAATGAAACAACGATATATACTGCTGCGTAAATAACATTTAGTTTGTAAAATATTAAAAAAAACTTTCACGGTAAAACGTTTTTATAACACAGCAATTAGGAACTTGATTTAAGTACCTACGTAGTATTTATATTCTCTTTGCTTGTTGAAGTGTTGTGACTTAATGTTTCTGTAGACGATGGTTTACGAAATAGCGTCTAATATTTTTAGTGTTAAAAGCTTTTTGGGTAAGTGTACAAAAAATATTCATACGGTCAGTACGTAGTACGTATGTACGAAGTAACTATTATATAATCTGTGATACAGTGATTCATGCGACAACCTTAGACATCACGCACACAAATGCACGTATAGAAAAACGACCCGTGTGTAGTGTCTGTGTCGGTGTCACAGTGTCGGTCGTTAAAACGCTAGTTTGTACGGAGATTTAGCGAGTGTCCGGGGTGTGCTCAGGGCTCAGTCGCTCGCGACGCGTCGTGTTATATTATATTATTATGTATTTTACTGTTTGGAAGTTAAGTACAAAAAGGGTTTATTGTTCAGTGTGTATGAACAATAACAGAACAAATAAAAACATATATTTTAGTTATCCAAAAGACTCCACTAAGTAAGTATAATAACTTTTATTTGGTGGATTATTTTGTGTATTATTTATAGAATATTATTAATCCCAAGTTATTGATTTTAATGATTTGTACATAATACGTATGTAATAAGTACCTACCTACCGATTAGTGATTGAATAATAGTAAATTCGTTTTAGGGTTCCGTACCCAAAGCAGATGAGTAAAAAAAAAACAGAATAAAGTTAATAAACTGGTCAAGTGCAAGTCGGACTCGCATTCGTAGGGTTCCGTAATACAGTTCAATATATGCATGATTGAACAAAATTAACCGAAAATACATGTTTCACTGTATCATGTTTTGTTTATTACCCTCTCATGTTTAATTTATTTTTATACATTTCTTTATTTAATATTTATTAATTCTACATGTGCGAGTCCAACTTGCACTTGGCTAGTTTATTTTAACCGACTTTCAAAAAAGAAGGAATTCGTTATGTTCCCTGATCCCTCAAAGACGCCTGGACTGACTTGGAAAATTATGTTTTGTTTGAAAGGGAAAAGTATCTATACCTTACCCTTGGTAATACTAATTCGTCCCATTTAAATTTCATCGCGATCTGATGAATATCTTCTTCGTATTTCTATATCTTATCGTATCTTCAGAGATATGGAGATAAACACCTCAAACTTGGTAGGTACTGAAAATGACTATCATTGGGCATCTGGATTTGGTTATATTCATTTTTTTATCGATCTCAAATTATTTTACTTTAGTTCAGTACAGACATTAAAGTCTTATTATTTCTGACTACAGAAGTGGTTGAAAACTGTTAGGCGAGAAGATGTAATTTAAAACTTGGTGATAATTGTGATATTTATATTCTTGAATTGCCTTCATTCATTTTTCATCATCCATACGATTTTTATATTTGAATGTAGTCTTCTTATTTTTCGACTGACGGATGGAACGATTTCAAAACTTATAATATCGAAGGATGAAAAAAAAACTAAATGTATTAATTTCTCTCTACCAAATGTAAGAAAGAGTATCCTAAATAGAAGTATATTAATAAATGATGTACCATTAGAACTTGTTGAATCCACAACATTCTTGGGCATCACCCTGGATTCAAAGCTTCAATGGGGTTCTCAAATATCGGTTCTAGCAGGTAGGTTAAGCTCCGCTGCATACGCAGTACGTAAAATTAGATTTTTAACGGACGAAGCCACTGCAATATTGGTCTATTTCAGCTACTTTCACAGTATAATGTCTTATGGCATTTTATTGTGGCGGAAAGCCGCTGAAATCCAATCAATATTTGTTTTGCAGAAACCAGCTAATCGCTCTATATATAATAAGAGGTCGCGAGATTCACTTCGTGAAAAATTTAAGGTAATTAAAATTCTAACATGGCGTGTCAATACATTTATGAAAATATTATGTTCATACGCAAGAATATTAATGATTATAAAAAAAGGTCTGATGTAAATAATTTTAATACAAGACATACAAATAGATTAATTATACCTAATTTCAGACTACAGAAAGTTAGTGGTTCATTCATGGGGAACTGTATACGCTTTTACAATAAGCTACCCAAAGATATTGATCAATTGCCTATGAGTAAATTTAAAATCTATGTAAAATCCAATTTGATGAAAAAATCATGCTATACAATAAGTGACTATATGGATGACAAAAATGCATGGCCTGAATGCCCCAAGCCTGAATGCCCCAAGCTCCAAGAACAAATATAAATTGTATAATAAATATTAATATATTTTAAAAATTTTAAAGCTGACATGTACAATTAATTTAAAAAAAAGAGTAAATGACAAGACATGCCCCATAGAGTTTCTTGGTGTTTCTTCTCTGATGGGAGTATTTCCGAAACACCGGTAGATTCAACAGCCATTCAGTTTTCTCCCTTTGTCCGCAGATTTTCTTTCTAGGCTTGCCATTTTTATTTAAACAATATTATGCAGCTGACAGACGGACTATCAGTTCCATTCGGATCATGATATGTGCTATTATTACTATATCACTTTTTTATTTTTTTTATATAAAAATTGTCTGAAGCACTGAAACACACAGTTGCATGTATGGTTGGTTTTAACCTACTTTAATATTTTTTTAAATATTCTGTCGTAAACTATTGGATGACAGCTGAATGGTTCATTACTTTTGTTTTTTTTTTCTAATTCAAAGCGTTAAAATTCTGTTTTTGCTATGTTTACTTGATAATTGGTTATGATTTATGATTTTGACGTTGATATGTGCGTATATTAATACTGCCTACATACTGAATAAATGCTTTGATTCTTGATTGAAAACACTGCTGTTATTACTAGTACGACACAAATTATTGATACTTGGTAGATTCCTACTCTTATCATTATCATGTGCTACTAGGAAGGAATATTCTTTCCTTACCTTTGGATGTTAGTTCATTTTAACGACGATCTATCTATCGACTCGTATCTATTTTTTTTTCAAAAGTTGCGATATTTCCTTTATTTACAATTATTTTTTGAGTGAACAGTAGAAAATCTAGAAAAAAAATACAATGTCGTATCATTAAATTTTTTCATCATAGAAAAACGAGACAAACTATTCGACGCAGCTTTTTTTTCTGTACAACATATTACACTAGCGACACAGGCATTTAATTTTCACTTTATAAGTTGGTAGTTCCACATCTTTCTGTACCACATTTATTTGTACCAACCCTACAAGAATAGGTTAACATTTTGTCCGCTTCATAGAAACTTTGTCTCTGTTCCTTTCTTTACTCATGTGGCTAGATTCAACTCTACTGCTTGACCACAGAATACATAATAGTACTGATGAAAACAGACTTGTAGCGATTCTGTACAATTTAGTCTCATTTTGAGCTATGCACTCTTTTTATACAGCTGTAGTATAAGTAAAAGATTCAAACATAATCTATTGGAAATATGATGTCTATGATGAAAATTTTCTTTTAGTAGTAGATTTTGTTTCGCCATACATAGAAAAAATAATAACGACCGACCCGAGCCCAACTGATTTCGTTCCAATCACGGAACGAGAGATTGTTTTTCTTCTCATATCTTTACATCGTGATCGAGTTATGGGAAGTGAAATCTAAGGAATATCTAAACAAACATAATAAATAATTAACAATAAATAATTCGATATCATTGTGCGTCTGCCTTCTCTACTGTCCAAAAATCAAATGTGAATGAGCAATTGACGCGTCGATTGAAGCTCCATTATTCGCACCGTCAATTGAAACGGCCAATTACGTACCAATTTGACGAATGGCGAATGACGAATGACCAGACGGTCATATAAAGTAATTTTACGCTTAATAGCACTATATTAGAAACTAGCTAAGCCCATCCGGCGGCTTCGCCTGCGTTTAAAACTTCTTTCATTCATTTAAAACTTCTGTCATATAAACCTTGTCCTGACAAACAAAAAAAAAAATAAGCCAAATCGGTTCACCTGTTATCAAGTCGACCCCTCTGGGATGAAACGTAGTAAAAGCCAAAAGGCCATTTTACAGTACGGCCGAAAAACAAAAATGGTAAAGTTTATTTCTTGTATATCTTTTGATTTACTTAATCTATAATAAACCACTATTGCTCATTAAGCTTAGGTTTTCGAGTTGTTTGCTAAATAGAAACTCAAAATAACCTACATTCATTAGTTCCAGAGATAGCATGGCTTTTACTACAAAAAAAAAAGTTGTAAATGGCTTTTACGACATTTTTCTTTAGCTTGACATCTCTAACCTTTTTTTTATTAAGTTATATAAGACTTCATAATTTGCTTTATCGAAGGGATTTTTGAATTAAAAGCCAATTGTAATAAAAAGAAAGTGTATTTTAGGTAGTAAATACAGCACACATTTATTACCAAATTCATATTATTTAAATGTTTTTCATTATTTAAAAGTAATATTGTACTTTTTCTTACTAATACTAATAAAATTATCAAACAAAAATCAACACAACCTCTAAACTATGCAAAAATAGGCAGTAACATCGAAACTAGTAATTAAAATCTTATCTTCTGTTTTATTAAACAACGAGATACAACTGAGCGTTTTGCGCACACGAAAACAGGAAAGTATTTTAAAATAACATCTCTTAAAACAAATCAATGCCTTAAAACAATCAGTTCTGTGTAGTGTATGGCTAGGTAATTATTATTTTTGAGGACAACCGCTTAAGTACAATTTCTTAAACTTATCAAATAATCCTAGGTTCATAACTAAACTAAAAATTGCAGAAACTTTTCATCTCTCGAAATAATTGTGAATGGCACATTATTTTATACTAATAAACGTAGTTTTGTACGCTTAAGAAGAAATAAATATACTTAACGTATTATTCAATCACAAAATCTTTTGATCTTCTGTTATATTAAATTAAGAGATACAACTGCGCGTTGTGCTCACACAAACACAGGTAAGTATTTAACAATATAAAACAAATCAATATCTTAAAAAAATCAGTTCTTCGTGATGTATAGCTAGGTAAATAATATTTTTAAAGAAAACTGCATAAGTACTTTTTCCTTAACTAATTAAAGAAATATTAAACTATCTTAGGTTCATAGGTAACTTAAGTAAATGATTATCGCAGAAACTTTTTATCTTTGGAAATAATTGTAAATGGCACATTAACTTATACATAGAACGATAGTTTTATAACGTCTAAGAAGAAATAACATACGTAATGTATTATTCAATCACGTCTTCATCTTCGTCATCGGTCTCAATCAAAGCATCATTTTTATTACCACTGTACGGCATCTCTAAAAAGTCTTTGTGAAACTTTTTAGGTATCGTTCCGTCTGTGCACAATTTTTTAAAGTCTTTATACTTTAGTGCTGAAATAGGAAGTTTGTCCACATATGATTGTTGCAAGTTTATATTATTTAGTTCTTGTAAGTAATCTGTATCTTGTCTTTGACTCATTTCAGGTTCTTTTGCCTTCTTACCCTTTCCCTTTCCTTTCCCTTTTCCTTTACATTTGTTTTTTGCTTTTTTAAATAGTGTTACTTTCTCGCTTACTGCATCTTTGTTCATTGAATATTTTAGTTCTATCTTGTTTAAGTTTTTTTTCTTGAAAGTAGCTGTCCGAATGCTCTTGAATTTTATATCATTTGAAGTTTCTTTTGTAAAAGTTTTTGACGCTAAGTCGTCCCAGTTGATGAAGTCTGTATGTTCCATAACATTGACTTTATAGGGCTTAGGTTTCTTCCTTGCAGTCTCAAAGTAGGAAGCCCACTGATTGGGACTCCATACAATGATTTTTTTGACTTCCGACTCTATTGTAGCATGAACAGAATCGGCAGGCATGTAAGTGTGTCCTGGAAGTAGATAATTTATCTGGATTACTTGCAGATTGTCAGATTTCAGTAAAAAGTAATTCAATACGGATAAAACGACTCTATTTTTGTTTTGGCCTGTACATGAATCACAGTACAAAAGCGCGGTCTCAATTCCTTGATTGTCCAATTCTTTAAGATAGAAATACAAACAAGTAGCTATCTCGTTACTCCCTCTCTTTCCGTCACACTCGCCCCATGTATAGCAGTAGACGTTCTGCGTAATACTTTCATAAACCGTAAAATTAAATACGGCGTACTTTCTTGTATAGTATAATAACATGCTCTCACCATACGGGGTATTTAAAACTTTTTGAAGATCAAAACTACTACACACAGTTTTAGCGTCCTTCAAGGTTTGGTGAGCTTTAAATCTTTTATATGACGCTTCTTTTTCTTCTTTATGTTTTCTCAGTATCTCGTTATCTTCTTCTGTCATATCCTCGCATGCGTTTTCAGCCTTTGTGCACAAGACGCATTTGTCTTTTTTAGGGCTATGAAATCCTAGATCGTACTCTTTGTTAAATATTTCTCTGAATATGGATTCACTGACAGAATCTTATTTTTACAATTATCGCGGTAAATTCGGAATAAATTCGTCATGTTGCGTAAATCCTGAGAAATATACATACGTTGGCTTTTTTTTCTATTATAGTGTGAAGGACATGCTGGGAGGCTTTCGATGAATTTCCGCACATTTTCTTTCGCAGACTCTGAATATTTACCCGTAGCGGTTCGCTTTCTTAAATCTGTTTGTGACATGCCCTCCAATGCATTTGATATAATGTTATTTAAATGTCTTTGTGTTATATCCAAAGTACAAAGCAAAAATTTCTGGCATACTTTTTTATGGTCTTCATTGTAGTTGATAAAATAATCAACTGTCAATTTTCGTCTGTTAAGACTCCACTCTTTTTCTTCTTATGCCATCGACACGTGCGCAGCGTACTAACCAATCTCGTCGTCGTTTAACATCTAACTGCCAATAAAATGTAAAAATACTTTTCCTACGGTCCTCGCTTATTTCATAACAGCCTCTCTTACATTTTTCAGGAATGCATGGATTTTCTTTCATTGATTTAGCTTCGATTATTTTTCCTTTAGGTGTTACATATTCTTTACCTTCGTTCTTCAGATTTTGATTTATTTTGCGTATATTAACTTTTGTTTTTCTTTTCGTTATAGTAACTTCAGCATCTTTCAAATGTTCTGTAGATTTTCCCTTCATTTTACCGCCTTCTTTATTATGAGTTCTGCGCTTCTTTTTTTTTCTACTTTTTTGTTCATCATAACTAGATATGCTTGAATCACTGCATGTGCAAACATCAGAGCTTCCTGCAGAAAAATCTTCCTGCTCTTCATCGGAAAAAAAATCCATACACGACTTTTTAAATGATTTTGTGGCTTTGCGCCTTTTTCGTCTTTGCTGGGATTTACTTAATTTATTTGTGTCAGAGGAGGGTGAGCGGTTGGCTGCTGCGGGGCTTGTACCTCTAAGTTCGGATCCACTGCTGTGAAAATGGCGGTGAGCATCATCCACTACGACGTGTGCAAAGGCAGGTGAGCTGTCAGCGGGTGCTGCGCTTTCAGATCCCGTGCTGGGGGCATGGTGGTGAGCATCGTCCAATATGGTATGTGTAGAGACAGGTGTGAGGTCAGCGGGTGCTGCGCTTTCAGATCCCGTGCTGGGGGCATGGTAGTGAGCATCGTCTAATATGGTATAAGCAGAGACAGGTGAGAGGTCAGCGGGTGCTGCGCTTTCAGATCCCGTGCTGGGGGCATGGTAGTGAGCATCGTCTAATATGGTATGAGCAGAAACAGGTGAGAGGTCAGCGGGTGCTGCGCTTTCAGATCCCGTGCTGGGGGCATGGTAGTGAGCATCGTCTAATATGGTATGAGCAGAGACAGGTGAGAGGTTAGCGGGTGCTGCGCTTTCAGATCCCGTGCTGGGGGCATGGTAGTGAGCATCGTCTAATATGGTATGAGCAGAAACAGGTGAGAGGTCAGCGGGTGCTGCGCTTTCAGATCCCGTGCTGGGGGCATGGTAGTGAGCATCGTCTAATATGGTATAAGCAGAGACAGGTGAGAGGTCAGCGGGTGCTGCGCTTTCAGATCCCGTGCTGGGGGCATGGTAGTGAGCATCGTCTAATATGGTATGAGCAGAAACAGGTGAGAGGTCAGCGGGTGCTGCGCTTTCAGATCCCGTGCTGGGGGCATGGTAGTGAGCATCGTCTAATATGGTATAAGCAGAGACAGGTGAGAGGTCAGCGGGTGCTGCGCTTTCAGATCCCGTGCTGGGGGCATGGTGGTGAGCATCGGCCAATATGGTATGTGCAGAGACAAGTGAGTGATCTGCGGGTGCTGCGCAGTCAACATTGGATTTAGGTTCCACGACGGGAAGATAGTAGTGAGAATCTTCTGCTGCTGTTGATGTCGGAGGAGTATTATAGTTAAATTCTAATACAGAAGTAGAATGAAATAAACTAGAGTTAATTTTAATAGGAGTTGTTTCCGGGGTTTGAAAGAAGTTGTGAGATCTTGATAAACATATTGTGGAAGTATTAATACTATCTTCTGGTGAAGCACAGATACGTTGTATTCGTTGTCCTTTAACTGGTGTTTCAACATCGCTATTTTCTATAACATCCATACAGTCAATATATGTTGTGTTAGGTTTTCGAGTATATGTCTTTATTTTTTGTTGTTTTTTTGACTGTTTAAATGGTTTGTTGGGATTGCTCGTTTTTGTCATATCAACGACGTCATTAGAAGTTAATCTGTAAAGATAATTTTATTTGTGAACATAATTATTTATATGGAATATATAATTTTAAAAGTCCACCAGCAAATGACCCCTACATATTATGTCCAATATTAATTGTACTAATAACTCACGTTGTATTCAGTAAAGGAATACTATCCTCTGACGAAGCACTGATACGCCGTATCCATTGTTTTTTAACTGGTGTCTCAACATTTCTAATTTCTGATTCTTTAACGCTGCCTAAACTTTTTTTAATAAGTGTTTCAGCACGTGGGTTTTTTGGACGATTTCTGGACTTATTAGACGGTTTCTTAGTACTGCCCGACTCTATTACACCAACGGTGTCATTAGAAGATGATCTGTAAAGGGAAATTTAAAAATGTTAGTTTATACTTTACTTATTGAGACGGATAATTATCTAACTCCATAGTTATGAACAACAGAGCACATTTAATATTCATAACATAAGAACAAATATTGTAGTAAAAACCGAATAATATCACACACGTAAAAATATATTTTGTAGTAAAAGCCATAATAACTTTTTGCTAATACTATTTCTATAGTAAAAACCATTACGCTGTAAAAACTATTGGGTGTTATGTTTGAAATGTTTAAAGTAACTTTTTGTAGTCAAAATATTATGTTTTATATTCTAATAAAAAACATTTCGATATTACTTTTAATAGTGATATTTACGGTAAAATCCAAAGACGTAGTATTTATATTCTCTTTGATCCAAAGTACAAATTGTAGTAAAAACCAATTTATATTAAAACAGTTCATAACAATTTGTAGTAAAAGCCAGATCCATACACTCACAGTAGATCGCCTTTTGAATTAAAAGCCAGTTTTACAACCTGTCATTAAATGACAGTTTGCAGTAAAAACCAATGATTTTTAAACACTAAAGTAATAAGTCGAATAAAAGGACGTAGTTGAGGTGCTTTAAGCCGCAAATTAGATTTAAGATTCATTTTTATCTACATACATTGAGCGTGCCAGACATAATAATGTCCTCCTATACAGTGTATATTAATGTATTTATATCTATCATAACACGGCCACGCAGACGCCGTGCTCGGCCAGTATTCGCGGAAAGAATAATATTTTGTCTGCGCGGGTCGTGTCTGTACGTGTCTGTGGCTACATGCCCAGCAGTGTGAATAGAGCATCGGAACCGTGCAGATAATCTTTTGTTTACATAAACAGCTGAGAGTGGCCCCCAACGCTGACGACGGTGTCTGTCGATGTCTAACACGGCACTCTCAGATGTAAATAAATGATGTCTTCCATGGAAAGTGTCTGGCACGCTCAATGTATATAGATATACAGACCTTTAAACGGCAGCACAGAGTGGCAGGTGACAATGTGCTGCGCGCCGCTACAATCAATATTTATTTTCAAATGACAATTATAACTTACCTCTCTGTAGGCCAACTAAACAAATATTTTTGCGGGTCGCTGTTATACACGTTCAAATTACGTTACTCCCACAAACTATCAAAGGCCAGTGAGCGCCAGTGTTGCTCAGCGCTTGGCCGGCCGGTAGCGGGCGGAGTACGGGGAGAAAAGGACGGGGAAGGGAATGCGTACGCGCGCAGGTAGCGCGGGATGTTACCGCGTTGAGTTACCAACACGCGGTGATGAAGTGGCGGCGTGTGTGTACTTGACAATTTCTGATACAAAAATAATACAGTAAAAGACTTACTTCATAAAATTATAATGTCTTTTACGCTTTCATGTAGATTAGATATTTGTATAGTTGACCTGAGATAAATGTGTATAAGCCAAATAAAAATGCGTAATGCTCTTAAATACCAAAGATGCATTACTTTTCAATAGTCTTTTAGTAACAAAATAGTCGTAGAAACCATATTTTTAAAATTCGTGGATTGTACGACGTAAAATGACATCGTTCATTTGTAAATTTTACTTGAAAAATTGTCGTAAAAGCCATATTTGATAATGTTGTGTCTTTTACCACAAAATGTTCGATAGTATTATTTTCTGATACATACTTAAAAATTGTCGTAAAAGCCATATTTGATAATATTGTGTCTTTTACCACAAAATGTTCGATAGTATTACTTTCTGATACATACTTAAAAATTGTCGTAAAAGCCATATTTGATAATATTGTGTCTTTTACCACAAAATGTTCGATAGTATTATTTTCTGATACATACTTAAAAATTGTCGTAAAAGCCATATTTGATAATATTGTGTCTTTTACCACAAAATGTTCAATAGTATTATTTTCCGATACTGTATTTTATTATGTTGTATTAACCATGAAATGAAAAAATATGTCTTTTACTTCATAAACTTGTAAATTTTCTTTAAAAATTGGTCATTACGACTTATTAAAAAATTAAAACTGGGTTTAGAGAGTGAATCGGAGCGTGTTGTAAAAGACATTTTTTTGCGAATTTGAACATTTTAAATATACAGATCGATAGAGCGCGCGATGCTGAGTAAGAAACCGTTAAAAACAGATTTTGGCCAAAATGGCTTTTACGACGTTTCATCCCAGAGAAGTCGAAGTTATGGCGTGACCAAAGGAAAGAAGCTTCTGCCTGCAGCTTTGCCCGAGTCGCATAGAAACAAATGTATAATTTTTCTTCAGAAAAAATGTTGCAAGCGCTCTCACTTCCTCTCTTTTGATTAAAATCTGTAATTTTTTTTTCTCCCGTTTTAAATAAGTAATTTTTTTTTCTCCCGTTTTAAATAACATTCCCTTGAGTGAATTTTGGAAAATCCTTATATAGCGGATACCTACGTCATAATAACTATCTGCGTGACAAATTTCAACGCAATCCGTCAAGTGGTTTGAGCTGTAAAGGGGATAGATCAATCAGTTACGCTTGCCTTTTATATATACACCTAAGAATTAGAGGAGTTGTGTTTCAAACGCAGCAAAGCATGCATCGCTTAAAGCAATAGATAAATATAAAATTATTTTTTGCAAAATACATACCTACATTGATTGAAAAAAAAATAGCAACAATAATGGTTTTAACCATATTCAAGGACAACACTGCATATGCTAAACCACGATTACTGTATTTTTTATTTTATCGACGCCAAAAAGTATTTTGTACATCAAAAAAGTTGAAAAATCGACTAATTCTTAAATGCGATCAGTTCAGCATTAGAAAAAAATATACTTTAAACACAGAATGCTGAATGATGTACCTAAAAACTGAAAACCAGTTAGTTTAGACTTTAGCCTCACGCCAACCCTAAATACATTTAAAAATAATGAATATGTCGATTAAATCTTCTATAAAACCAGACAATAGAATCAAACATTTTCAACCTTTTCTGTTCAACACACACGAGTCTTAGGTCAAGCCAACGTATTTTTATAAAACAATCCAAACTTCCCTGACATCTGCAGAAATAGAATGTCAATATGCAAGTAGGAAACTTGCGACTTTCTCAGACCTCTACACAAACAGGTCGACGGAAATAGGTGGCAGAGAGCTAAAGCTGGAATTCTCCAGATATGGAATTAGCACCTACAGCTTTAATCTTTGTTAAGCAACGTAGATATTTCGTAAAGCTTGAGAGGAGATTCTTTCATAAGCTGTTTTTTGTCTTGGAATGTTTAACGCCTTAGAAATTCAAATATTTTTTAAATGTTAGTAGCAAACTAATTAAATGTTTGATTTGTCACCGGTGTTGTAGATAAAATAATGAATTATTGTTACAAGTCGTAGAAAACCGTAGGTTATTATTGTACTGTAAGGATCAATTTTATCATTTCCTGCGAGAGTTCCTGATAGCCAATTAAGACTATTGCCAGATAAACTACATTTATTTGTCAGATCGCTATCTGAAACTTTATCAAGACCGGTGAAACTAGTCCTAAATGCCAATAGTGTTATTAGCTAATCCCAATATGCCTGCAGTGGGTAACCCACAGACAACAAAATGATCCGAAAAACAAATGATTACTGTTATTGGCAATACATAACACTGGCTGGTTGAATCTTTAGTTTACAAATTTACAGATACTAATTAATTAAAATGAATATTTGCAAAGTATTCTTAAAAAATATCAAATGGAAGATTGTAAAGTGAATGATACAACAATGGATGCAAATTTGAAATATGACGAGGACTCCCATCGTTGATATGAGTTATGAATTACAATGTAGAGCATTAATAGGTTCTTTAATGTATGCAACAGTAGGATCTAGACCTGATCTAGCAACTACGGTTTGTTATTTAAGTAGATTTCAGTCGAAGCCAAGCGAACATTTATGGAGAGCTTTAAAGAGAGTATTGTGATATGTAAAACAAACTAAAGAGTATTTATGTATACAAATTATTATCATGATAATTTGACACCTCTAGTAGGGTATACAGATTCAAATTTGGCAGGAGATAGAGATATGAGGTCTACTAGTGGTTATTTATTTAAATTATTTAATAACACAATTGTATGGAGATCTAAAAAACAAACCACTGTAGCTCTGAATACAACTGAAGCTAAACAAGTGTCTTTGTGTGAGTCAGTTGTAGAAGCATGTTGGCTTATAATATTATTATCAGACTTAGAAGTCAAATTTGAAAATATTGTTATATATGAAGATAACCAAAGTACAATAAAGTCAGTAAACAGTCATGAGCAGAAGCGTTTGAAACATATGGATATCAAATGTAATTTCATTAAGCAAAAGGTTGAGGATGGTTTGATTGTGGTTAGATATATAGGTACTAACTTTCAGTTAGCAGATGTATTAACCAAACCTTTGTCAACAAATAAGTTTAATGTTTTTATTAATG
Source organism: Cabera pusaria (assembly GCA_954871355.1). Classification (NCBI taxonomy): domain Eukaryota; kingdom Metazoa; phylum Arthropoda; class Insecta; order Lepidoptera; family Geometridae; genus Cabera; species Cabera pusaria. The sequence goes on from OX940905.1 coordinate 16,667,406, forward strand.
AGTTAGGTGTAGGGTTATGCAGTTCATGTATTGAGGGAGAGTGTTAGTGGCAATACATAACACTGGCTGGTTGATTCTTTAGTTTACAAATTTAGTCTATTGTAATATTTGAATGTGCTAAAATTTTCTAGTCTGTGTCAGTTAGTATTGTAAAAGGTAAATAGAAAAATGTTGTATTAGAATAATTAAAAGTGTATTAAATAGTATTGTGTATGAACAGTTGAAATAGGAATTGAACGGTTGAAATATATTGCTGCAGTGATGAATAATACTTTCGTTTAATAGATGAATCCAAAGGATCTATAGTATTAAGATTTTAGTATCTTATAAAATCTACAAGTACTAATTTAGTATCTTATAAAATCGAAAGTACACTGTATTCTACTTACAGAAACTATGTTATGAAATGCATGCAAAATTTGCCCTTGACAAGGCGACAAGCAGAAAAATATGTGCAAATACTTCACACTCTCCCGAGCACAATAGGAGCTATAAATTCCACCCATGTGAAGATTTTTAAAGCTTATCTTATATCTTTAGAACATGCGAAATATTATGTGTAAGTATATACATATTGTCCAATTTTACAAGTAAGGGGACACGCAGATAAAGACCATTTAGAAATATTTTATCATATTTTGGATCTTTTTTTATATTTTATTTGAGATATACCCAGTTTATGGAGATTGACTCAAACTTACTACTAACACGAAATGACTAACACGTGAAGTCTTTTTTTTTTAATTTCCTGTATATTATAAAGTTTATTTATTTTTTACATCGTCTGGAACACCACTGCCTAAATTTTAACCAGCAACTTTGAAAAGATATATATATATCTTGAAAAATGAAACAGTGGAATAATGAGACATGAAATTAGTTCTTTTGAAACTTTAGTTCGATATATGCTTTTTAGGATACGGCTTTCTGGTCTAAGCCAAGAATGCCAACGATCGACTAGAGAAAGGTCCTTTTCTTGGTCTCTTTCGAGGTGAAAAGTACAACCAAGTGGCTTTTGAGATAGACAGATGAAAATACCATGCTATCTAGTACGATTTAAACCACAACCGTCCGTCTTACTTACTAAGCCATGAACCAAACAGAATTGCAAGGAAAACGCTGCATATGACTAGCCCAAAATCGATCTACGAAAAGGTGTTTTTTTTTACAACAATTCACTCAACTAACGCAAATAACTGGAAGTGTATGCACAATCAGTGTGTAGATATGCACTTGAATTCGAGTAGGCTCTGAAAGTTTCAAATAAACGGAAAATGTAACAAGAAATTATCTTCCGCTAAAACTGTTTGGTTCTCAGACCGGGCCTGCATCTGCACTTTCCTTTTTTATTCAAATTAAATAGTTTTATTGATATTGTTATTTATTTCTGAAGCCACGGGTGTCTTAGAAATAATCAGAATAAAAATGTTTTGAAGTATTGTCAGAACATTGTTACGTTTGACAACTTTATTCGCTTGTTTGTGCCACAAATAGGCTAATCAAACTAATCTAACGAGTTTTTCCTTTCTTGGTAGGTACCAATTTAATATTTTTTAGCAGAAAGCCTATTTCATTATTCGCAAGACAAAAATTATAATATAATTAAGGCCCATTTAGATGGGGAGAGTTTCTCGTATGTTTCCTTACGAGAAACCATACGCTACTATCACAAGCAATAATCGCTATAACACAATCGTATCAAAATGTTTACATACAGGCAAGAACTAAAATCTCGCCTACGATTATGTCATACGAGATTCGCATATGACTTATCGCTAGGCGATAATTGCCTATGTTTGTTTACACAACAAAAGTATAGTAAGCAGATTCTTGCTTATGAGAGTCTCGACTTGTATAAGCACGATCTCGTATGACATGTTCATACGAGTATCGTACAAATCGGGTTGAACGGTTTTGAGTGCGAGAATCGAAATACGAGAAAATTCTGTTTAGACCGACACTATCAATATTCTATTGCGATTGAATTGTCGCCAGAGTGGAAGAGCGAGAGGTGTGAATGTTTAGACATATAATCTTCTTTATATTCCTTCGATAATTGTATCTTCGAGACGAGAAACTCTCCCCGTCTAAATAGGCCTTTAGTGCTCTCAATTAAAAAAAATAGTACTATTATTCGTCAATAGATGTCGGGAAGAGTCATATTTGTCTGTTTAAGTGGCAAAAAATACCGAACAAAGCTTGGTCAACCAGATATTTAATAATATTAATATTCTACCTTTGTGTTAACGTTTACTTAGTTGGTGTTAGAAGTTCGTTAGAAATTCGATAGATGGTGTTCGGAACCCTCCGTGTGCGGGACAAAAGTCTGACTCGCACATGACCAGTTTTATTTTAATTTCCGTAAAACCTACAATAGAATTCCACCAAAGAGTTTCTCCTTCTCTAATATAGAATAAATAAGCTGAATATGTTAGAAGTTCTAGGTTCTAAGGTAGAACCTCCTTGAAAGCGCTTTTGCTTTTTGCACGTTTGTCTCACTTTAATACTAAAGAGTAAATGAGACGAAAGATGTAGTTATAATTTTTAATACACGTGGCGCCATTTGCAAATTCGCGCCATTTTCATATTAGAAACGGCAAAGATCGTGACTATGGTAAACCCTCGACTTTGTCTCGGGCTTACATTTGACTAGTTGGGGGGCTATTACTGCTCGCGTCCGTAGGATTTAGCCCTCGATGTCCTACACGTGTCCCCTGGGTGGCCGCGGCGTGTTACCACTCACCAGACAAAGCCATGCCGCCAAGCGGTCGCTTTACGGCATGAATGTTTGGTGAAGCCATTATGGGGAACGGGTCGGAAACAGTTGCGTTGATTACTATAGCTGGTCGTGATACATTGGAGGTCAATTTACCTGGCAGCTAATCTTGGAAAGCAGCGGGATCCGAGGCACGGTTCTCCGCTGGCCGACCGCAGATAGTAGGGGGCCCAAGTAGTGAGCCAGCCACTCATGAAAGGCTGCCCCGCCATCTCGCGAAAAATCCCGGAGGTGCGCCATCGTGCCGGTTGGCGACCGGACGAGAGGACCCGATGGACACCTCTGGGGGGGCTCGGGCGTCCCCGCGGTCTCCAGGATTGGTTCCCAATAGGTGAAAAGACCTAAAATGTATCACGGGTTGGTAATTAGCGCCTCGTTTTCACTTCCGTTTCCCTTACCTAACTTCACTCCCCACAAAATGAAAAGCAGAAACAGAATAGAGGTTAAACAGCGGAAGCACGTTCTCTCCCTTCAAGTGCACCTCTCAAACATTCGAGGCTTGCACTCCAATATCCTCTCGGTCCACCACCATCTTGAGACCGAAAAACCGCATATTCTGTTCCTCACTGAGACACAGATCAAATGTCCAGCTGACGCGGCGTACCTATTATATATATATATTTTGGCTAAGGTGAGACGGTACTTCACACCGGGACAGTTGCTTAATCTTTACCAAGCACAAGTCCGGTCGTGTATGGAGTACTGTTCTCACCTTTGGGATGGTTCTGCTAAATACCAGCTGGAGACACTGGAAGCTATTGAAAAGAGAGCCTAGAAACACATCAGCGACGACCTACTAGTAAGCAAGAGACTCCAGAGTCTCGCGCATCGCCGCAAGTCGCTTGCTTATCGGTTTTCTATCGGATACATTTCGGAGAGTGTGCAATGGAACTGCATGATTTGATTGCACCATCCCCATTTTATAATCGGACATCCACAGACAATAAAAGGCGCCACCGATTTATGGTGGATATGCCATCTACCCGAACGAAGCGATTTGCTTCTACGTTCATCATACGAACCGCCAAAGAATGGAATAACCTGCCTGAGTCTGTGTTTCCGGTTAAGTACAATATGGGGGTCTTCAAATCGCGAGTGAACAGGTATCTTCAGGGTAAGCACGCTCCATTATCGATCGCATCATCACTTAACATCAGGTGAGATAGTGATCAAGTGCTACCCAGTTCGGTTTAAAAAAAAAAAAAGTTTGTAAAAACCAACTTATAGCATAGTATCATAAATAACTATTAAACGGTATCTAAAAGCTATGTTGAAAATCACGACTAAAGAATGTTTTGCTAAATAACACACCCAGTTTCTTACAATTGCGGAACAAAACGTTTATTTATATAGTTTATTATTTATACTTATCTATATATTACCTATATAATCATGAGTACGATTAAGCATTGGTTAAGTTTATTTTTTTTGGCAAAATAATTTTGATCACTATCTCACCTGTTGGTGTTGTTGATCAAGTGATGATGCGGTTGAAGATGGTAAGCACGCTAGCGTGCTTACCATCTTGGGGGATGTGGGGATGGATGGATCTTGGGGAATGGGAACTGGCTCTCAAGGATAGCTGCCGGAACACATTAGATGTTTGGTGACAGATTTTCTAACTTGGGCCACTGTGAGAAGCGCACATACATTTTTCGATAGAAAAATACAATGGTGCACGGCGGGGTTTGAACTCGGTACCACGGCATCAAAGCCGACCGTTCTCCCGATTACGCCACCGGGCCCACTGATCGAAAAGCAATAAAATAAACAAAATTCCGTGATGGCTCGAATGTAGCATGTAAATTCGTCGAACGTCAGGAAGAAGTTCTAATTTAGCTTCTAAGATTTGACTCACACATACTAACAAGGTACTAACATAAAAGCTTGTAGAAAGGCTTAAAAATAATAAGCCCTCGAGTACCTACCTACCATTCGGTAATCTCATTGCAAACGAATTTATTCCAAAAGTAAATTACACACAAACAAAACCGTTCGCCACAATCAGTTAGTCACCAATGTCAATTTGCATTTGACGGGATTACTCGAGTCTCATTAACGAATCGTTTCGGCCAATGTATATCAATGCATGCTTTTTGTATGGATATGTATACCAAGTATGCAATTTGTTCATTTATTTTATGTAATGCTGTTTAATCTAGGTAGTAGGAATATCGGTAGTCAGCTACGAACATTCATCATTGCTACTACGCTACGAATATTTTGGGTAGATCCATGACTTTAACAAATAATATGACGTGACTGACTTCTACCGCTTAAATCATCGATATATAAAGGTATATGCGGTACTCACTCTTATGCCACGTAAACATAATCAAACTAGAAATAACTACATGACAACACGAATTTCTAATATCAAGCTTGATGTGAAGAACAGAAGAAGGCATTGTTGCTAATTATTTTCAATGGATCTGCGATAATTGCACATGTAATTTTGTACGTGCTACACAAACGCCAGTTCGATTGTGACTAAGGTGAAATGAGGTTCGCGAACCTAATTCATTCGATCCACATTGATGAGCAGGGTCCCTTATATCCCTTTTTTAGGGTTCCGTAGCCGAACGGCAAAAAACGGAACCCTTATAGATTCGTCATGTCTGTCTGTCTGTCTGTCTGTCTGTCTGTCTGTCTGTCTGTCCGTCCGTCCGTATGTCACAGCCATTTTATTCCGAAACTGTTAGGACTACAGAATTGAAACTTGGTAGGTAGATGTATTCTGTGAACCGCTTTCAGACTTTTATACAAAAATAAAAAATATAAAATTTAAAAGTTCAAGGGGGGCATCCCATACATGGAACTGAAACAAAAAAAAAAATTCTTCAAACCTATACGTGTGGGGTGTCTATGGATAGGTCTTCAAAAATGATATTGAAGTTCCTAAAATCATTTTTTCTCAAAGTCAATCATTTAAAAGATAGGCGCGTCTAAAGTGGTAAAATGTGTGTCTCCCCCCCCCCCCCCCCCCCTCTAACTTTTAAAGTATGGGAGTGAAAAATCTAAAAAAAAAAATATGTGCTGTAGATCTCAATAAAAACTAACAACGAAAACTGGTTTGAACGAGATACAGTCAGCAGTTTTTGAGATATGGCGACCGCAAAGATAACTTTGTTTTTCCTACAAACACTATTAAAAACAAAGTTAATTTTGTAGTTGCGAAAAATCATAGTTATGGAATACTTAACTGTGTTACGGAACCCTACGAGTGCGAGTCATACTTGTCATTGTTGTACTTGAGTCAGACCTGCATTGAACAATATTGCCGGAAAAATACGTTTCTTGTATGTTTTACAGTAATCCTTTTGTTTTAATTTAATTTAGTTTTTATTATTCGATCTAAGGATGTAAGGGAGTAAGGGATGTAAGGGAGCACAGGGATGTAAGGGAGCACAAATACGACCTCGGTGCTCCCAGCCAACCTCACCTGCCCGTGGTGCATCCTGCTGACCAACAGACGGGGCTCTGGCGACCGACAAATGGCGGTATAACCATTTCATATCTATGGCGTAGCCAAATTCTACAGGCCGGTGACGGGCAGCAGCGTCATCGGTGCGAGAAGCTACGTCCTGCGATCGCCAACACGCCTGCCCAGCATGGCGATTAGGGCATATCCCTCCCAAGGGATGCATGCATGAAATGGAAAGTCATAATAAGCCGCGGCCCCCAGTTCCCGGCCGCCCTGCTATTCCTGACCACGGCGGCGGTCACGGTAACGGCAGGGCAGGGGGTGCTAAGAATCCCCGGGTTACGGTAGGCCGCCAGAACAAACTGACCCTCGCAACGTACAATGGACGCACGATTCGGCTGGACGATCATCTGGCGCAGCTAGAGGAGGAGCTGAAACACATAAGATGGCACATTCTGGGGTTATGTGAAGTCCGAAGACAGGGAGAGGACACCATAACCTTAGAATCGAATTAGAATCCATCTTATGTACTACAGAGAAGGAGATCAGCCATCCCAAGGCGGCGTCGGGTTTCTGGTCAACAAGGTTCTCAGTGACAACGTTGTAGAAATCTCCAGTGTGTCGACCAGGGTAGCGTACCTCATAATTAAGTTAACCAAGAGGTACAGCCTCAAGGTTATCCAGGTCTACGCATTGACCTCGACACACTTGCATGACGAGGTGGAGAGCATGTATGAAGATATCTCTAGAGCTTTACACACCACCTCCAAGGCTCACTACAACGTTGTCATGGGAGACTTTAACGCCAAAGTGGGAGTACAAACTTGCGGCGAATCGTCTATAGGACCCCACGGATTTGGGAGTAGGAATCACAGGGGACAAATGCTCGTCAATTTCCTCGAGAGAGAGGGGCTTTTCTTGATTAACTCGTTCTTCAAGAAACAGCCCCAAAGGAAATGGACGTGGCAAAGCCCCGACTTTGTGACTAAAAACGAGATTGACTTCATCATTACGGACAAACGGCGCATATTCAGAGACGTCTCAGTAATCACTAGGTTTAATACTGGAAGTGATCACCGACTTGTACGAGGCACTCTGGATATCGACTTTAAAGCCGAGAGATTCCGATTGATGAAGTCTACGCACCGTCCGAACCTACTCCAAACCGCTGTTGGGTCCGAAACATTCCAATTAAAATTGGAAAATCGATTCGCTACCTTGGAAACCACAGATGACGTAGACCAGAAACTCGAAGAAGTGGTGGAAATCCTCAGGGATGAAGGGACGAAGTTTTGCGAGAGCAAGCGTACGGGCAAAAAGTCCAAACTCTCGGCAGAAACACTTCGGCTAATGGAAGAGAGACGAACAGACCCTTTGTCAGCTTTGTCAACTAATCTGGCGCGCAACAAATCCATAAAGAAGCTGGTACGACGCGACCTCCGATCCTCTAACACGCTCTTGATTAAAGAATCAATTGAGCAGAATCGGGGGTCGAAAGTGTTCGTCCAGCCTCTGGGTAGAAGCCACCTCACAAAGCTGACAACGTCAACCGGGAACGTCGTCGCATCCAAGCCGGAGATTCTGTCGGAAGTTGAAGACTTCTACGGCAAGCTCTACGCATCGCATGCATCAAGGCCCGAACCCGATACTGAGGATTCTAGAGCCACCTTAACTCGCCACTTCACAGAAGATCTGCCCGAAATTAGCCGAGACGAAATCGTGATGGCCCTTAAACAACTCAAAAATGGAAAAGCCCCAGGAGAAGACGGAATCACAACGGAGCTTTTAAAAGCCGGAGGAGCTCCAGCAGTTCAACAGCTTCAGCAGCTATTTAATTCCGTTCTTTTTACTGGGAGAACTCCACAGGCATGGAACAGAAGCATGGTGGTTTTGTTTTTCAAAAAAGGAGACAAAACCCTATTGAAAAACTATCGCCCGATTTCGCTTCTGAGCCATGTCTACAAGCTGTTTTCAAGGGTCATCACGAACCGTCTTGCGCGAAGACTCGACGAGTTTCAACCTCCGGAACAGGCCGGGTTTCCAAGCGGTTACGGCACCATAGACCACATCCACACGGTGCGGCAGATTGTACAGAAGACCGAAGAGTATAATCGGCCCCTGTGCTTAGCATTTGTGGACTATGAGAAGGCCTTTGACTCAATCGAAACCTGGTCTGTTCTCGAGTCCTTGCAGCATTGCCAAGTCGACTGGCGATATATCGAAGTGATGAGATGTCTATATAATGCCGCAACGATGACTGTACAAGTACAGAACCAGCAAACTAAACATGTCCACCTGCGTCGAGGGAGACAGGGGGACGTCATATCCCCGAAACTGTTCACTAATGCCTTGAAGGATATGTTTAAGACGCTGGACTGGAAAGATCGTGGCATTAACATCAACGGCAGGTACATCTCTCACTTACGATTCGCAGATGACATCGTCATTATGGCAGAGACGCTGCAGGACCTACAAAGGATGTTGAATGGCCTAGCTGATTCTTCTCGTAGCATCGGTCTCCGGATGAATTTGGACAAAACCAAAGTCATGTACAACGAGCACGTTGTTCCGGAACCGATTGCCGTAGATGGAATCCCACTCGAAGTTGTCACTAAGTATGTTTACCTAGGGCAAACGCTCCAACTAGGCAAACATAACTTCGAGAAGGAAATCCAGAGAAGAATTCAGCTGGGCTGGGCAGCATTCGGAAAACTCCGTCGAGTCTTCTCGTCGCCTATACTACAGTGTCTAAAGACAAAAGTCTTTAACCAGTGCGTCCTACCTGTGATGACATACGGAGCCGAGACGTGGACACTCACAGTCCGACTGGTCCACCAGTTTAAAGTCGCTCAGCGAGCTATGGAGAGAGCTATGCTCGGTATTTCTCTGCGGGATCGAATCCGGAACGAAGTAATTCGCCAGAGAACTAAAGTTATCGACATAGCTCAACGGATTAGCAAGCTGAAGTGGCAGTGGGCTGGTCATATCTGCCGCAGGACTGATAACCGTTGGGGCAGACTTGTCCTAGAGTGGAGACCGCGAATCGGCAAACGTAGCGTAGGACGTCCTGTGACCAGGTGGAGCGACGACATACGCAGAGCGGTGGGCAGTGACTGGAAGAGAAGAGCCGAAGATCGGGCTCAGTGGCGCATCTTGGGAGAGGCCTATGTCCAGCAGTGGACTGATACAGGCTGATGATGATGATGATGATGATTCGATCTTGCAGGTATTAACTTTATGTATTAAGGTTTGTAAGATCGAGCATAAAAAGTCCTCTAAAACACGTTTCTTCTTGTTCGCTTTATTGTTATTTTATTTTATTTTGTTAGGATTCCGTAGTCCTCACAAGGAACCCTTATAGTTTCGTCATGTCCGTCTGTCTGTCTGTCTATCTGCCTGTCTGTCTGTCTGTCCGAGGTTTTGCTAAGAGATTGTTAATACTAGAAAGCTGTAATTTTGTGGGGGTATGTAAATAAATGACGCCATGCTGAAATAAAATGTTGAAAAATTTTTTTTTTAGGGTAGCTCCCCTATATGAGAAGTGGGGGTGAATTTTTTTTCATCGTCTACCCCATCGTGTTGGCTATCGTTGAATAGGTCTTTTAAAATGACTTAAGGGTTGCTAATACCATTTTCGATTGAATGCTCCATTTACGAAATATTAAACTTTAAAGTGCAAATTTTTGTTCCAGTAGGGCGTCCCCCCCCCCCTCTAAAAGCTAAACTGCTGGCTTGAAAAATCTGGGAAAATTCGTGATAATAGCGCATTTCATGAACGTTAAAGGAAAATTATAGCGGTTAAGATAACTTTATTAGTTTAGCAGTAATAGTCGTTGAACTTGGGTGTTGGATAATTTTGTACCAAATACAAAATCCTTAGAATAAATCCTTTAAAGTGACAAAGACGGAGTACCTAGTTGCTTGTTTATAACGGGTAAAGACTTGCATTGAATAACAGGCTACTATGGAACCCTACACTGTGCGTGGCCCGACACGTACTTGGCCGGTTATTTTTATCGGTTTTTATACACTTTTGAGTAAGCGCGCTAAATCATCGACCGCATCGTCACTTAACATCAGGTGAGATAGTGGTCAAGCGCTGCCCATTTTAGGTAAAAATTATAGCGAATATCCATGTATAGAAGCGCTATAACGACAACCAATAAAATATGTCAATACAACAAAAATTTCTGAACGAACCAACAATGACAACCTAGGACCACCATCAAAATTCAAAAATATTAAAATTTAAATACCTACGGCGATAATTCGAGTAATGTGGATATATTATATTGTCGATTTAAAACCCTTAATTTAATATGTGCTTCAAATTTAAATTCGAGAGTAAAACAGAGTTTTAACCTACCCTACCGTACCAAAGGAACGAACGTCAAATTTTTGACAGGAGAGTAGGTAGAACAGTTTATATGGGAAAATGAAATTGTTGTTTTTATTTTTTCCTCGTAATTTTTCATATTTTCTCACCGTTTAAACTTTCCCTGGACTACGACAAACATTTGAAAACCAAAATTAGCTAAATCGGCCCAGCCGTTCTCGAGTTTTAGCGAGACTAACCAACAGCAATTGATTTCTTATATATATAAGAGAAGATGGTTTAAGTGCATTCTGTGATGTACTGAGTTGAATAAGTAATAATGTGTGCGGCCGTAAGATTAAATAACTTGACAAGCGAGTTCCCATGAAAACCCGTACAATTTGCCCAGGTACTCGTAAATATTAACTAATTGCCCGTCGAATGTATTATATCAATAAAAATATCAGGTAGCGATTTATCTCAGGCTCATGCATAAAAAATAATGTGCCCATTACCGGATTTTATTGCGCAGGAAACCACGCTGATTTTCAACCCATTCGAGTCCAAATTGCAAATGCATTAATGAGAGCTGTATATCTAAACAAGTGGACATTTTAACTGGCAATACAGAATAAATGCGAAGCTTTTTCATCTGGCAACCACTAATGTTTTAAATCAGGTTTGGTTTTGCCGTACATTTGAAATCACTACAGGTGCAAATGCGCGAGTTAGTTCGATTTTTAGATATCTCTTAATGGCTTGATAGATTTTTGGCTGAAAATATGCATAAGCATAACCAATAATGGTAGAGTGGAATAAATGATATCTTTTACCACCAAGGGTAGGCCAAATGGAAAAAAATATAACCCTTATAGATTCGTCATGTCTGTCTGTCTGTCCGTCCGTATGTCACAGCCACTTTTAAGACCGAAACTATTAATACTACACAGTTAAAACTAGGTAGGTATATTCTAAGAACCGCTTTACGATTTTATTACAAAAATAAAAAATTAAAAGTTTAAGGGGGGGGGGGGGCTTCCCTGGCTATACATGACACTGAAACAATTACTCTACTGCTTTACGGAACCCTACCAGCGTGAGTCCGACTTGCACTTGGCCAGTTTATTAACGTTGGCCGGAAATAAACTGGGCGCAAAGTTGGGCGCAACTACATAGTAGATATTTTTGTACATTGGTTCATACAATCCAAAATTTCATCGTACCGACGGGATTTGAACCTGCACCCCCTGGGTAACATGCCCAGGTGCTTTGACCAATAAAGCCACGGTGCGATCCTATTGATACGACGAAATTAATGGATTTCATATTAACCAATTATGTATTGGTGGCGCCATCTATGATCACTTTTTCGAAGTTAATCATTGGGAAGAAATCATTACAGTTTTTAAATCCGACGAGAGATGTTGCACTGCTTTTATCAAATATTATGTTTCGTGAAGTGTTATATTTTTGTACATTGTTGCAATAGTAGATATTGTTTAGAATCAGCCTGTGTCAGTCCACTGCTGGACGTAGGCCTCTCCCAAGATACGCCACTGAGCCCGATCTTCGGCTTATTGGGAGGGGTATGCCCTAATCGCCACGCTGGGCAGGCGGGTTGGCGTTCGGATATGTACACAAAGTATGCAATGTTTTAATTTATTTTGGGTAATGCTGTAATAATTAACCTAGGTCGTAGAAATATCGGTAGTGAGCTACGAACACTAAGTCTAATACCACAAAAACCATCTGAAACTATCCCTTATATGCGTAGGCTACTAATAAAATAAAATGAGTAGGTACGAATATTTTGTTGCAGTTATAATCAATACATCAAAATTATAAACACTCACTATAAACGTAGCGCAGTAGCTACGCTAGCTACTACGCTACGAATACGCTACGGTTGCATACTAGGCTAACAATAAAAGCAGAATCTTGCCATGTGACCTCGCTTCAAATAAAAAGCGGCGGACGCCTAAAATTCGAGATTTTAAGCAGATTTTATTTAAAAGATTGATTTTTATTTTACACCCAGCATATACGTAAATAATACCATCATTTGTTTATTGAACAAGGTTTAATCTTGTTCATATTACGTTAACACTGCTATAAAACCCATATTATTATACCGTTAGCAAACTGACCACCTACGTAATAATAATCATTTGACATCCCTTGTCATCAAATTACCAAAATGGCAGCGACTATTTATGCAAAGCAGGGTAAAGGCCATCCCATATCCTTACCTGTTCGCCTCGTAAATTCTCTAACATTATTACCTAGGGTTGAGGACGTACTTAAGAAGTCAACTTGGGGTCATAATTTTGACATTAATATCCATAATCATAACCTTCAGCACTCAAGGAAGATCCGAAAAGCTGAAATAATTGTCGATAGATCAACATCTCGTTATGATACTACATTACGTTATGTTGATATCGTATGTAAAAAGTGAAGATAAAATTTACCGATCTGGGAATGAAAATATGGCTAAATTATCATTTATCATCAAGTAAGACAGTGGTCAATTGGTTGTCTAGAAATATTATAATTATTAACAAGTACATTTCTATAACAAAATCAACTTGAACAATCAATCAAACGAATACGAGATAGTATCAATAATATCAAACGTACCAGCTACCTACAGTAATGATTACACCTTTTTTATTATAAAAACTCACGTTCATTTTAAACTTATAGATTTAAAAACGGGAATTTAACGTGACTTACGCGATGTCGATATAGCGATCGACATATGTTTCGGCCTCATCCGGAGGCCTTCTTCAGGATCTTGAGTGCGGGGCGCTCGTCGACGCGTCGCACCTCGCACTGCGGGCCGCTGCTCGTGCAGCGCGGGCGGACGGAGCGGGCGGCGGCGGCGGCGGTGGTGGTGTTGGTGGGGGGTAATGATGCGGTGTACATAGTGGAGGCGCGGGATTAGGTTGGAGGGCTTCGTCTTCATCACTGCTGTTTACTTCAGACGAGACCTCATCCAACCGGCAGACGGAACTCACGGTGTCCTCCTCACTGTTGCCACTGGTGACGTGCTTTCCATGAAGAACGGTTTTCCACGTATTTGACAGGTACCACCCTCTGTCTCTGTTGAAGTTACGACGACGACTGATCTCAATGGCTTCTCGGATTTTGCGGGGTACAAAGTACTTTTCACGCGCCAAAATCCGTGCCTTGTCAAATCTGATGTAGTGCGTCGTCCCAGATGTGAGAGCGTGCTCTGTAACCGCCGAGCTACCGCTGTCCACGTTCTTCATGGAAGCAATGTGTTCTTTGAGTCTTGTGGACACGTTTCTTCTGGTCTCGCCTACGTAGCTTGCACCACAGTCGCAAGGAACGACGTAGACCCCAGGAGCTCCTAGGGGATCCTTATCCTTTGGAGAGCGCAACAATTGCCTGACACGTGAGGGGGGGCGGAAGATATAGCATCAAGACGATATTCCGCCCCCCCTCACGTGTCAGGCAATTGTTGCGCTCTCCAAAGGATAAGGATCCCCTAGGAGCTCCTGGGGTCTACGTCGTTCCTTGCGACTGTGGTGCAAGCTACGTAGGCGAGACCAGAAGAAACGTGTCCACAAGACTCAAAGAACACATTGCTTCCATGAAGAACGTGGACAGCGGTAGCTCGGCGGTTACAGAGCACGCTCTCACATCTGGGACGACGCACTACATCAGATTTGACAAGGCACGGATTTTGGCGCGTGAAAAGTACTTTGTACCCCGCAAAATCCAAGAAGCCATTGAGATCAGTCGTCGTCGTAACTTCAACAGAGACAGAGGGTGGTACCTGTCAAATACGTGGAAAACCGTTCTTCATGGAAAGCACGTCACCAGTGGCAACAGTGAGGAGGACACCGTGAGTTCCGTCTGCCGGTTGGATGAGGTCTCGTCTGAAGTAAACAGCAGTGATGAAGACGAAGCCCTCCAACCTAATCCCGCGCCTCCACTATGTACACCGCATCATTACCCCCCACCAACACCACCACCGCCGCCGCCGCCGCCCGCTCCGTCCGCCCGCGCTGCACGAGCAGCGGCCCGCAGTGCGAGGTGCGACGCGTCGACGAGCGCCCCGCACTCAAGATCCTGAAGAAGGCCTCCGGATGAGGCCGAAACATATGTCGATCGCTATATCGACATCGCGTAAGTCACGTTAAATTCCCGTTTTTAAATCTATAAATGATTACACCATAAAATATCTGAATATACCTTTTTTACAGCACTTTTATCATGTATTCCATTAAAACAATTTATAAGTATAATAATTACGATTAAATACAACAGTAAACATCAGTTAATAACGCAGGTTAAATACACAAAGATACGTGTAATAGTTATTTATGATACTAGTCTGTCATACAACGTTTTTCACCAAATTTGCAAGAAAACACTATAATCTATACTAATATTATAAAGAGAGAACATTTGTATTATTGTATGTTTTGATTTAAAATTTCTTTCACTAATATATAGAATTGACTTTCGGAATGAAAATAGGCTATATATTATCCCGTTTTAATTAAAGGTACTATAGAGGGACAATAGTCCAGTAGCACCTCAATGTTCATAGTAGCCTGCACGATATTTCTGTCGAATGTTCCAACGCAAACAATAACACGTAAATACTGCATAGATGGCATGCTTAGCCAGACCGCAGATGAATAAAAAGGTGAAACGTAGCGTCAGATACATTTGGTAAACATCAAATAAAGATAACAATATTTCACTGAATACTCGTTTTCTTTTTGTCGAATTAACATAACGCAGAGTAAGCCACGCAACAAGTAACGGATGCTTAAATTCGAATGAGACCGTATCAGCATCTTAGTGTAGTGGTTAGATAGATTGCTTTAGGAGCGGCAGGCCCGAGTTCGAATCTCTATCACCTGAATTATTTTTGTTTATCAATTATTAACAGCTTGAATTATTTTATTTCTGTTTATACAAACTTAGCTAATAAAGGTAAATTTACGATCTATGTTATATGTGAAATAAAAAAATAACACGGTGATGTTATCTTAATAGTTTTTGAGGAAATATTTATTTGTATAATAAGAATACACAGCAAACATGTTTTTAAATAAACTGATTTACAATAAATCGAAATATCTTAAACTACAATTTTTATTTCATAATACTTATATTAAATTGAAATCGCCTATATTGACAATTTTCTACTTTGACAAAATATCACTGTTTTGGTTGCATCTAAGAACTGCTCTTACCTACCCATTGATTATTTTAAATTATAAGCTTAATTATTCATTTTCTCTAGGAAAAGAGGATTGAAGCTTAATCCTTTATAATCATAACTTATATAATTACTTATTACATATTATCACAGTCGGCACATCGCCTAGTTTTTAGATACTTTTAAATTAATATTTCGTGTGATCCTTCTATTGTTTTCGATGCAGCAAAGAAGTCACAATATTCGCACATATTATTTCGGTGCCACGTTAATTTCCCCAAACTGCATTCAGGGAGACTACAGGTGCTTAGCTGCTCAGGACATCTCTCGTCTTGTACTTCTCACCTTTGCATTATTAAACCCCATAGAGTGTGAACGAATGAACTTTCCGTAATGATGTATCAAATTCTTCTGAAAAACGCCAAATCTAATTAACACATTTTATTAACAATTTACTTTCACAACTACGATTTCTCATCACTTAATATACAGCAATAACTTACACTTATGCCACTTTCACGATACATTTGAGATAATATAATTTATTTAGTCCATTTCTATGCAATGCCTCAATATTCGCCGTCTCTAATAATTATATTTGCTTGCATTTTGATTTTTCAAGTTATTTATTAACCAAACTTCAACCACTACCGAAGTTCACCAACCGACAATGTTTGTTCATTCATTTATGCCATCAATACATTTTGTTTCAAATCTACCCTCATTATTTGTATAACTGATAAAAGAAGCAAATCTGGTCTAGCTATTCTACTAATTAATACATGCGCTCTTTCTAATTGGTTCATAATGATAGAGTGCGATATATGGGTGTATATCTTTCTCTTTAATTATGTTACGTTCGAAACGTCTTATAGAAGAAGGTCGTATGTGCATATTTTGCTGTCATGCTATTGCTTTTTGAGACTGCTACTCCAATTATGACCGATACTGTACATTCGCATAATTTGCTACCTAAGTCGACAAAAAAACGGTCGAAAAAACACGTTTCTTACGAACGCTGCTCAATTGAAAATAGATGGAAGAATAGTTCCTATGGAAGAGTTGTACAACTTAATAAGACCTACAAAAAGTCCGCGACAGAATATGTCTATCTCTTAAGGTTGACTCACAGTAACCATTTTAATCTTAAATTTTTTATTAAAAAAATATGTCATAACTTCCAATGCTATTTTCAAGTATATAGTATTAATCCTTATCCAAATAATTAAGTTAATTAGCTTGGCCACATATTATACATTAAAATTGTCCTTAACAGTATATAATTCAAATGAAAACTATAGAAGATATCACGGATTTTACATACACGCATCGCAAAATTATAGATTAGGTCATAGTTACTTCGAAAATATTATTATAAGCTTAGCTATTCTGTAGATCCCTACCGATCACAATCAATTTCAAGTCATATATTGACTTCAAATTGATTGTGATCGATGATAATAAAAATAATAATATAATAATATGATCTATTGTATAAAATAATAATGATATATATATATATATATATAATAATATCACCAAAGGGCCGTCCAGTATCACTACGTATTATAAAACAAAGTCCATAATTGCGTCTGGCTGTCTGTTCGCAATAATCTCAATAGCTACTGAACGGATTATCATTCGGTTTGCACCAATAGCCAGAGTGTTTATGAGGAAGGTTTAGGTGCATAACTCGTTAAGGTTTTGTGTAAATTGGTTGAAATATGACGATGATTGTTAAATACGTTAATATTATATATTCGATGCAACAAACTGATGCGAAATTTGATTTGAAGATGAAAGAATATTGATTTTGTTGGCATATATGTTCTACCCGTGCGAAGCCGGGGCGGGCTGCTAGTTGGTAATAAAACAAACATAAATGAAATAGTAAAAATTAGAAACAATCTTTGACGTTTCTAATATGAAAATGGCGCGAATTTGCAAATGGCGCCACGTGTATTAAAAGTGAGACAAATATATCAAGCAAAAGCGCTTTCAAGGAGGTGCTATCATTCAGCTTATTTATTCTCGAAATATGAAACTCTATGGTGGAATTCTTATGTAGGCTTTACGGATATTAAATAAAAACCGTAAAGTATACGCACGGTGCCATACAAGGAAGCGTGCGGTAAGTACTTTCTGCACGCTCCGTTGTATAGTGCGTAATGTAAAAATACTTATTTATATATACTTTTATATAGTAGATAACGCAAACGTTTGTCCACTATCTCACTTGATGTTAAGTAAAGATATGATCGAAAATGTGAGTAGGTATGCGTAGAATAAAAATTTACACTTCAATTACGCTTAAAGCTTATGTCACACCTTGCATCACATCAAGAGGAATAACAGTCCAACGTTAGTGGATTACCTGTAAAACAAAAGAAAACGCATCGGGAGTGGTATTTCCCATTGGCGCTAATTGGCCCATCTCCCCCTTCCCGTCCTTAGTCCGCCTTCGTCTGGTGATTTACTTTGTGGATTAGAGGCATTCAGTAGTAGGAATTGACTGTGCCTTTCTACCTTAGTAATTTGGTGATTTGTGGGGCTCTGGCTTTTGGTTGTTGTGGTTTGCCCGCATTAAGGTTTTTTCATATGTGTAAAGGCACAACAGAACTATTTTTGATTATTTTTTTTTTTATTTGAGAAATATTTTATCTACATTGGATAGCTCTCTTAAGATTAGTTTCTTGGTATGACGCACTATTATTATTAACTTCCAAAAAGGAAGTTCTCAATTCGTCTGTATTTTTTTTGTATGAATGTTACGCGATTTCTCAGTCAATTGTGATGCGAATTATTCTTTTTTTAATTGGTAGAGTACATTTCCAAGATGGTTCTATTGTAATTTTGAAATTTCTTGAAATTTCCATTGAAAAGGCGGCAATAGCCCAATGGATAAGGTGTCGGACTGGCGATCGAGAGGTCGTGAGTTCGATCCCCACCCCACCCATTGCACTATTGACGTGAACCCACTCCAGACACAAGCATATTTAGCTTAGTTGGAGGGGTTAACAAGAATACTAGTAATGTGCAACCCACGTTGCGAGTAATCTTTAAAAAAAAAAAAAAAATTTCATCGAGATCTAACAAGTATCTCCAGAGATAAACACCTTAAACTTAGTAACCAAAAATGACTCGTGCAGCATTTAAAGTAGGATTTTTTGGTTTTGTATACGATCTTAAATTATTATTAAATCTGTTGATCCATACCGCTGAATTATCAGTCAAAGCAATTCGTTAAATGTTAACTGCTTACGTTTATAGTTTAATTAGTAGTTAACAGCTTTGACCCGACCTTATCCGAAGAAAGCTTTTTGAGGGCCCGGTGGCCTAATCGGGAGAAGGGTTGGCTTTGATGCCAGAGGTACCGAGTTCAAACCGCCGTGCACCAATGGATTTTTCTATAGAAAAATGTATGTGTGCTTTTCACAGTGGCCCTCCGGTAAAGGAAAAACATCGTTAAGAAACCAACAACCCCCGCATAGTGGTAGGACACTATCTAGTGTCCGCCTGGCCAGCTACCACCCTCAAGTTAGAAAATCTGTCGCCAAACATATAATGTGTTCTGTCAGCTATCCTTGAGAGCCAGTTCCCGTTCTTGGCCCTAGCGTGCTTACCATCTTCGACCGCATCATCACTTACCAACAAGTGAGATAGTGGTAAAACGCTAGACTAGAAGATATAAAAAAAGAAAGTGACAAAGTCTAAGATGGAATATGGTTGCCTGGTGTAACAAAGTAGTGAGGCAAAAACTTCAGTCCAATTCTCAGATTTATTTAAACAAAACTAGATTTGAACAAATTCTGACTAATCTTATTCGCATTGGAGAAATATTCTACAACTTGAAATTCAATTGCGCCTAGTGGTAAGCAATGATGTGGTCGGGGATGGTGAACACGCTAGGATTAGAAAGGTCTGAATTTCAAGGGCTGTGCTGCCAGAACTCCGTAAAGTTTCGGCGGCTGACATTTTCCTTGATGGTGACAAGCTACCTTTTGGTAGCAAGTCAGGCGGAACGTTGCAATAATGCTCCTACCATATGTGGACGAGCACCCAAGAATGCACATAGAAAGTCTATGATTTGTTGCAGAAGACACAGGCGCAAATAAGACACATCAATACACCACTGAAGTAATAGGGATGTTAAAACTAATCACAAATTAATGTTTGGGTGTTAATTTTTTTGATAGTTTGTATTATTAAATTATTGAAAATCACATTTTTATAATTTAACTAGAAGAACTAAGACAAATATACCCTCCAAGTTTCAAAGTCTCTACGACCAGCGGTTTAGGCTGTGCGTTGTCTGTCAGTCAGTCAGTCAGTATGTCAGGACGAAGATTCTTATAGTATTAGATATATATTAATAAATTTATTAAAAATGATTAATGCTATATTTATAATCTGTCACGTGACTGCAAAGACCAATAAGAGCTTATTGCGTCACTAACCACCAAAACAAGCTAGCAAAGACTGTTAACTTCTCTGCATTTTATAATATAGTTTGCGATCTTAGCGACTAATTAATCTGTGAATTACTTAATATTAATACCACGATTCACGATGGAATCTGGATTCACTAAAGGGAATAGTTCCAACTTACCAAAGATAGATTCTTTGATGGTGGCAAACTTTTTTGCAAGAAACAAAGACTTTTGTGGTTCAGAATTCAGGAACTTGAAAACATCTTTATAAGTACAGTTTTACGTTTAATACTATTTATCTAACTACGAATACA
This sequence comes from Cabera pusaria, assembly GCA_954871355.1. Lineage (NCBI taxonomy): Eukaryota > Metazoa > Arthropoda > Insecta > Lepidoptera > Geometridae > Cabera > Cabera pusaria. The sequence goes on from OX940905.1 coordinate 16,687,871, forward strand.
TAAATAACAGTCAAGTACATATGTACTAGATGATTTTCTTGACAATATTGATACTAAGTTCGTAACAGCTCGTTTGGTTGGTTGTTTTAGATCTTCAAGAGAATCTTATGGCGATAATGCTGTTTGATATGTCCAAATAAAAAGAGACCTATATGTGTGTACCATTAAGTGTCGTGTATGCCGTGAACACAAAGTTCGCTCTAAGCTATACGCAGTCACTGTTATTGTGGACGAAAATAATGGCTGTTATCAGTTCAAAATGCCATGATTGTGCGGCATTGGCAGGCGGTTGCAAGCATGCCGTTGAGTTTTTGTTGTGGTTGCATCGGAGCAGCGAAGAACCTTCTTGACCTCCTTGCACACAAGTTGAGTGCTATTGGAAATAAGATCGTTTAAAAAACTAAAAGAACCGACTTCAAATGCCGCGCTATTAATTTTCAGTACCAAGTTTGAGGTGTTTATCTCTTATAGACCTCGATGAAATTACCATGGTACTACGCTTGGGATATATTCTTCCAACAATAAAATAATAATCAAAATCGGTTCATAAACGACGAAGTTATCCGCGAACAAACATTACAATATATATATCGTCGAATTGAGAAACTTCCTTTTTTAAAGTCGGTTAAAAAAAGGCGGTACTTGTTGTTGTTAATGCGGCTATATCTCTTCTAGCAAGTCTTAACCACTTTCTCCTGATTTGCTTATATTGTGGCCCATGAATAAATAATTTTCCCGGTGTAGTAATTATTGTACTATATTACACAGGGGCACTGCACAGGTTTTATAAAACTTTGTGTTAATTTCGATTGTTTGTATTCAAGTAAAAATAATAAAACACATAAAAACTGGACATACAGTCATGAATGGCGATCAATGTTTTTGCGGTTAGTGACGTCATGTCAGTCACGTGACAGTTAAGAGTGTTTTAGCGGTAATATTCAAAATTACTCTATTTTTGTATATTTTTAACCGACTTCACAAAAAAAGGAGGAGGTTCTCAATTCGTCTGTATGTTTTTTTTTTTTTGTGTGTATGTTACGCGATTTCTCCGTCAATTGTGAACGGATTCAAATGATTCTTTGTAGATGTATCTACCTACTTACTAACCTACATGTACCTACTTACTACTACTACATACATAGTATCTATCTACTATCCAATAGACTTGGCTGGCACCGACTTCAAATAGATAAGTGGGTAGCGCTTATAATAATTTTAAGTAATTTATTTTTCGCTTTTGAGTGCCTGTTTGTGGTTATGAAGTCGGTTTTATTTTTTTTGAAAAATAACTTATCTCATCGAAAATACTAACATTTGTAAATAAAATATATTTTTTTATGGTAAACAAGAACCAATATGAAAAATAAAAGCAATTCCAATAAATGTATACCATCTCTGTTATAAGAGATGGTAATCAGTGGTCTTTTAGGTCTCAGTAAAATGTCTTGGGGATCATCTATGTAATAAAAAGCTCCAAATTCTTTCAAAAGGGAAATGAAAGTCCTATTCTTAGTAACAATCATAATAACTTTAGACGATGGCCATCTTAAGTAGACGAGCCATGGTAAGAGAAAGAGACGAGAGAGACGTTTTTATAAAATAGTCGGTACTAAACGCACCAGTCAGTTCAAATTAAATACAAATAATGATTTTATGATTAGAAAAAGTATAACAAACGATTTCTAAGTTTGAAAATACGATAAATGTATATTTTACGTACTATCACTTATGAGTTCACGTAACTGAAAATCAGATTATTATATAGATCCGTAGAAACAACATTTTCAATTTTTCAAAGAAAACATTGCTGAACTATATTTAAAAGATAAACTTTTGGATAAAAATAACAAAGGATAAAATAAATAAAAAAAACTGGTATATATTTCTAACGTAGAAAATCCAGGGATCAAAAGTTCAGACAAATATTATGTTTTGAAAAAGTTTGATTATATTTTAGGCCAATCTCTTCTCAGACAAAAGCTCCAAAACTCCTTCAGGGCAAATCAAGGTCAAGGCCCACCTAAGGTGTTTAAAAATCATTCGAGCAGTCAGTCAAAGACATTGGGAAAATACTGTAATTCTTGCTGTGCCCCACGGCTTCGCCCGCGTTAAAAAGTATTCTATAGCTTATCCATAAGCTATCCCTGTACAAAATTTAAGATAAATCGGTCCAACCGTTGATTTGGAAGGAGTCAAGTAGACGCTTGCTTGTTGGATGACGGTGTCTGCCTATAACAGAAACTGCGGCACGCAATTAATTCATGTTTTTTGCGTCACTGCGCTGCGCCTCTTACCAAGAGATATAATATATGTATCAATACTTGCTCATACAGTCATTTCACTGGACTATCGACCGAAAAGCCGCAGTACCTTCACGTGGACTTCCAAAATGATACCGATAAAAAAATCACATTAGCAACATTTCTCAAAGCACTAGATGATATTTTCCCAAAGAAGATGCGGCTTACGATATTTCCCCAAAGAAGATGCGGCTTACAACATTTTCCCAAAGCTTTTTGCTTACAATTTTCTCATTCAACCCCTTAGCATCAAACGAATGCAAGAGCAAAGAAATAAATCGTTCGGATAACAAGCTCTAATGCTCCAACCGTCAATAAAAATGCTTCAATGTACGCTTCATTCGGTTTCCTGCAGGACTGTGTTGCGTTGCATCTCCACAAGAGGGTGTGCCAGTCATCAGTAAGGCTTTAGCTTTCGAGCTGAGCAGACGTGGCGCACAGAGGCGATTTTCGCCCTTAAACTTTCAATAACACGCGATACTATAACATTTGCTCAAATACCGAGAAATAAAAAAATGCGTATTTAGTGATTTGTGATTTTAGTGGATTTGTTAAGTGATGTTTAGACAAAAGTTTTTTAATATTTATGATTTAGGAAGCTCCACTGAGGCGTTTCCAGATTTAGGTAAATATTGTTATTAAATGTTCATTACGAAGCTGGAGTATGTCTACAAAGTTTTAATGTTTTCAGGGTAATTTGAAATCGATCGTTCCAACTTCATATCGATACTGTGTATGTATATATTTACAAACATATTATAATCTAACTAATAATTTTCATCGATGAAATCATCTACCTAACTGAAATCAATGCTTAATTCAACAACATCACCTTTTTATTTAGAAACAAATTTAAAAACAAAACAGGTTTAAACAAATTTGCAGATGGTACCAAATAGAAATATCGCGAAAAAGAAATTTAGACTATGTATACAGATTTGCGATTACATCATTACTAAAGTTAAACTTCCCGTTTAATACAGATTTAAAATGTTTATTTTTAAAAGGCCTTTCAGATGTTTTCATTACTTATTCAAAAAGAAAATCTTAAAGTAGCTTTGCTTTATCCACAATCACAATTTTAATATTATTAATTAATTTGAAAGGGTACGTTTATGGAAAGTTGCAGCAAGTTGGTCTTATTATTTTTAAAACCGACCACAAAAAAGGAGAAAATTCTCAATTCGACTGTATTTTTTTCAATGTTTGTTTCCTCAGAACTCCGTCAAATCTGAACCGATTAAATAATTATTTTTTTGTTTGAGAGATTATGCCTTCCGTTTGGTCCCATTCAAATTTTATCGAGATATGACAATTATTTCCGGAGATATGGAGATAAACAATATAAACTATTTTTGATACCTTGACAACATGATTATGACTAGTGGATATTTTCACTATCGCGGCATGTGAAGTCGGTTTTTTTCGTTTTGTAAACGATCTTAAATTATTATAATTCATATAGGCTAGCGTTTAACCACTATCTCACCTGTTGGCAAGAGACGATGCGGTTAAGAATGATAGCACGCTAGGCCTAGAATTCAAACTGGATCTCGAAACTGTCGAAACCTCCGGAAAGTATACAGACAGTGTTCAGAGCCAGAGCCGTTAGCAGATTGATTGAAGTAGTATATTAAATAGTTATCAAATTACAAGAAAATTTAATGATATGTAATTTAAGATCGTTTAAAAACTAAAAGAACCGACTTCAAATGCCGCGCTAGTTATTTGCAGTACCAAGATGAGGTGTTTATCTCCATATAACTCAAGATACTCATCATAGATCATCATCAGCCGATATAAGTCCACTGCTGGCCATAGGCCTCTCTCAAGATACGCCACTGAGCCCGATCTTTGGCTGCTTTTCTTTCAAGTATTATATTATCGAGAAATACAAATTCATCGATCATTTTTGTTGATTTATTAAAAACCGCTCGACCGATTTTATTAAAATTTAAATGGGACCACTTCGGAAGTATACTCTTTCGAACTAAAAAAGAATTATTTAAATCAGTTCACAATTGGCGAAAATATCGATAAACATTCACAAAATAAAACATACAGACCGAACATAGAACCTCCTCCTTTTTTGAAGTCGGTTAAAAACAAATATTTTCGGACTTCAAAAAATCTACTTTAGTTAGTTACATCCCTAGTTCATTAGTAAGAAAGCATAGTACTCGTAGATTCTTACTTCACAAGAACGATTGTTTTCCTAATGGTCAGCATTTACCGACGTTCAAATATTCAGGGCGATGTTGATGAGTTCTCTTAATGCTTTCAGGCATTTCAGGCTTCTTTTATGGCTCTTATATTGACGCAATACAGAGAATTGGACATTATTATTTATTAACTAGCTATGCCTAGCTGCTTTGCCCGTGTAGGAAAGTACTCGAAAAACGTAATGTCTTTGTGACAAATACGCTTAGCCGGTTTTGTGTGACTGAGGAACGAACAGCAACTTAGCAACAGTCGTCTCGTGACCACGACCAATGCAACTTGGTCGAAACGTCGAGTTAATTAAAAATTAATGTTTTAAGCGCGATACGTCTCGTATTTTAATATTTATAACCATGCGTTTAAATCGTGAAAGTTTCAAGTTTACAAATTATTAACAAACAAACTTTGGTATATATATTTTTTTTGCAATAGGCCTTTTTGTCTCTAACGTCAAACTTACTTGTCTATTTTAGAAATCTAATAGGCATGCAAAGATTTTATTAAGTGTTTATTTTTCTGTTGTCCAAAATTATCTTTCTCCCTATAAGATGCCATAAGCCCCAAAATTCCTCGTCCCGTGAATATAAAATATCTCCTTTCATATGTATTTACTCCGTTTGTATATATTTTGTGTAATTTTATTAAATCTAATAATATTCGTTTATACATTTCTGTTTTTAATTGAAAAACAAATGTAATGTTTCTAAGCAATTATTTAAGTTCATATTTAATTTATAAATTTTTCTTTTGTCGGTTTTTTTTTTCTTGTAAATAAACTGTACACCGGCTATACTTTTGACACTGGCAGAGAAACGCCAAGCAGCGTTTAAAAGCCATAAGAAAAATAAGAAGAAGTGTTTATGGTGGATAGAAAATAACTTTGACTACTATTTCATTTGCGTCGCGGTTTTATATGAAATCGAGTAGAATTTCGACTTGTAAAAATATGTATGTGCCGAATAAAGAAACATTTTAAATATATTTTATGTTTTACAGCCTGGAAAGCGAACCTAACATAATAATGACAATCGAATCTCTTTGATAATATTTCTCAGTACTCGCGCAAAATTAACTCTAAAGAATCTATCTAAAGAATCGCTTGATTACACAATAGACTTATTTTTATTGATATAGGCAACTACGTTTTAGTATTTTAAGGTAATAAGAGTTTTGATCATACTAGAAGATAAAATAGATCATAGTTTACGTAGCAGTTTACTGAGCTGTATATTTTATAGCTCAGAAGACAAATGATAACAATATAGAATCTAAATGAAGTCGCACTTGATATTTTACTTTTCTCGTTACCTTTTTCTAGCGCTCTTACTTTTATGTTGGCCCTAAAAAGGTTTAACTTTTATGATAAAAGTAAGGTAACGGAGTAAGTAAGTCTCGTCGGATTGTGAAATACCCTTTTACCAACATTTTGTTCTTCATAGTCTTGTCGGATACATTTACCGAAAGTTACAGATAAGGCTTGGCGCACATATAACACAGTAACGTAATCGGCTCGCCTAAGGACAAGCTCATGTAAGCTCAAGCGGAGTGGTCAACTCACCGTAGCTGCGCTTGCAGGCCGATTTTCAAGCGCATTTCAGTCTACGGTATAAGATAAAAGCATTATAGTTTATAGCACAACGATATCGCTCGACGCTCACCATACATTTCTTTAGAATACACACTTAGCTACAACAATATATTTGCCGATTTGCTTGTAATTTGCTTGTCATGCTATTCTATGTAGTGGAATAGTAAAGCGTAGTCTAAAATGCGCTACACGCGCTTATGTCTCTCCCCAACAGCGCCAAGCCAAGAGGTTACATTAAAGGACGAGAGAGCTGAACAAACTCATTTTGCGGGGTATTCATTAAAAATCTTTCTTACAACGCTGAATTATGGTTATCAAGGTTTAACATACGCTGCCATTTCTACAGGTAATGCCTTATCGTAAACGCAGCGTCAAAGTCAAAAGTCAAAGCATTTATTCAGTTTATGGGCAAATTAAAAATTTGCACTTACACACGTCAAATAACATTAAATACATCATATCAATAAAAGTTATTGTAAATATAACAAAAACATAACTTATTGCTTTGAAAATACAAAAAAAACTTGCTAACCTCCTCCGTTTTTTTTCGTCGGTTAAAAACAAAAGTATTGAGTCATTCAGCTTTCATCTAGACGTCGAACGTTATACTTAAAACAAATGTTTAACTCCCCTGATTAATCTAAGGTTGCCAACCACACTATTACGTGCACCCCCAACCCAGTGCATGTGTCAGTACTTCAGACAATTTTTATTTAAACAATTGTGAAATTAATGACGTCACCTAGACCATAGCCCCGGCGACGTGCCGGCACTGCTGATTCACTTCGGCGACGCGCCTTTTTAGGGTTCCGTAGCCGAATGGCAAAAAACCGAACCCTTATAGATTCGCCATGTCTGTCTGTCTGTCCGTATGTCACAGCCATTTTATCCCGAAACTATTAGGACTACAGAATTGAAACTTAGTAGGTGGATGTATTCTGTAAACAGCTTTCCGGGGGTCTTTCTTTCTACCGCTTTCCCATACATGGAACTGAAACAAAAAAAAAAATTTTTTGTTCAAATCTATACGTCTATGGATAGGTCTTTAAAAATGACATTGAGGTTCCTAAAATTATTTTTTCTCAAAGTCAATCATTTAAAAGATAGGCGCGTCTAAAGTGGTGAAATGTGTGTCCCCCGGTGGTAATACATTTAGGGAGTGTGGGACTAAACCTCGTTCACAAGCAACACTAAAAGCTACTCGTATATGTAGATTAGACTAAATGTAATTGTCTAGCGCCTCGTCTCCACTTTCAGACTCACTCACTTTCAGACCAGTATGAATCCATCTTAAACGCATCGTTACTTTGACATCAAGTAGGCTAGTCATTTGTTTGTTAAAATTTACTTTTTAAAAGTGTTGATGACGGCCCGTTGGCGTAAGGAATAAATACGAGTAATAGCTTGCCTTCAAAACGAGAGGTCGCCGATTTTAATCCTATCCGTGCACCAATGGGTTCATGTGTATTTGTCCACAGGTGGTTGAAGCATTTTATCAATATTCCGCCTGACTTGCTACTAAATAATTACGATAATTTAAAAACTAAAACAACCGATTTCCATGCCCTGCGAGTCAATTTCAGTAGCAAGTTTGAGACGTTTATCGTCATTTCTCTGGAGATACTTATCAGACCTCAATGAAATTACCAAGGGACCACCTCAGAAATGTGCCCTACCGATTAATAAAATAATCATTCGAATTGACGAAGTAATAGCGTAACAAAAAAACATACAGACGAATTGATAACCTTCTTCTTTTTGGAAGTCGGTAGACAAGTAGCTTAACATCTTCAAAAGGAAATCTGACGTCATAAACTTACAGTGTTTCAGCAGCACACAGTCCTTGAGACTCAGACCCTCAGAGTAACAATTACTTAAGTAATTGTTACTCTGAGGTCAGACCATTCTAGGCCTAGCATGTTCACCATCTTCAACCACGTCATCGCTTACCAGGCAAGATAGTGGTCAAACGTTAGTCTATAGATAGATAGATAAATATTTTACTAACCAAGTTCATTTTCAATAGTAACTAGTCTTTATTAGGTGGTTATTTAGGAACACATTAGCACAAAGTCACAAAGTGAGAATGGCACGGTACTTACCTACTTGGTCGTAATATCAACGTCCTACTCTACCCTAAAATCTTAATGTATTTTCGTTCACTCGTATCATTATTCTATAACCTCCTATTTCTGTGCTGAGCAGACAAAACAATATCAAATGCTTTGCATCTATTACAATCTGAAAAGCTACAAAGAAAATAATGAAACATTTCAGTTGAACGTCGCATTCTGCGTTTGAGAATAAGAATATAAGGATAAGATTTCCGTCGTGGGCGACATGCACTCAAAATAACAATGTAAAGGTGTATCTTACAAGCCTCTTCGGCTTAAAACGATGTTACCAAGATCCCGCGTTTGAACGACGGATGTCTTGTTAAGCCCGCTATTCCCATCCCTTCGCCATTTTATTTCCTCAAAGACTTAAAAAAACCGTCTCTCATTACGGAACTGTCACGGGAAACGAAAAAAAATTCAAATAAAATATCAAGATAAATACAATCTCAACTCCACCTTTTGGTGGAATAGTACTCGAGCTTGATAAACGAATTTACAGCGGGTGCGGATGGATGATCTCTTGACTTTGGATGAATAAATATCTTTAACGAGATGGAAATGCTATGGAATTTTAGATCGGGATTCATTTTGCGTTGTTCTTCGTTGAAACTGCTCATTTGTAAGGCTGAATCTAAGTAAGCGCGACTGACAACGGTCAAATGTAGTAATGTATTCATTGTAGCATGTATTTGTGTTTATTCAACCGACTTCCAAAAAGAAGGTGGTTCTCAATTCGTCTGTATGTTTTTTTTTGTATGTATGTTACGCGATCAATTGTGAACCGATTCGAATGATTATTTTTTGAATCGGTAGGGTACATTTCCGAAGTGGTCCCATTGTAATTTCATCGAAATCTGATAAGTATCTCCAGAGATACGACGATAAACGTCTCCCACTTGCTACTGAAATTGACTCGCGGGGCATGGAAGGCAGTTGTTTTAGTTTTTAAACTATGTTCATTATTTATATATATAATATAGGCTAGCGATTGACCACCATCTCACCTGTTGGTAAGTGATGTTGCGGTCGAGGATGGTAGCACGCTAGGCCTAGAATGTTATAATACGAAATTGACGGAAGACTATTTAATTATTATAGGTAATATGTCACTTTTGATATTTTTTTGTAATGAGATCGGTACTTTATTAGATACTTATTTGCAAATATAATTTTAAAAAGTAATTTATTTCGGGTATATGTCACCCATACTTCACAATTTCAAATCAATCATAATTACAATATTATATTATACTCTATTATCCATTTCCATCGATATAAAAAGGTAGATGCAGTACTCACTCTTATGCCACGTAAATATAATGGATCTAGAAACAACTACATAAAAACACTAATTTCTAATGTCGAGCTTGATATGTATGAAGAACAGAGGAAGGCCCGGTGGCGTAATCAGGAGAACGGTCGGCTTTGATGCCGTGGTACCGAGTTCAAACCGCCGTGCACCAATGGATTTTTCTATAGAAAAATGTATGTGCGCTTCTCACAGTGGCTTTCCGGTGAAAGAAAACATCGTTAAGAAACTAACAACCCCGCATGGTGGTAGGACACTATCTAGTGTCCGCCTGGCCAGCTACCACCCTCAAGTTAGAAAATCTGTCGCCAAACATCTAATGTGTTCCGGCAGCTATCCTTGAGAGCCAGTTCCCATTCTAGGCCTAGCGTGCATACCATCTTCGACCGCATCATCACTTACCAACAGGTGAGATAGTGGTCAAACGCTAGCCTATAAGATATTAAAAATAAAACCGGCCAAGTGCGTGTCAGGCCATGCGCAGTGTAGGGTTCCGTAGTAGCCCGTTATTCAATTCAATTCGTTACCCGTTATAAACAAGCAACTAGGTACTTCGTCTTTGTCACTTTAAAGGATGTACTCGTATTCTAAGAATTTTGTACTTGGAACAAAATTATCCAACACCCAAATTCAACGACTATTACTGCTAAACTAATAAAGTTATCTTAACCGCTAGTATAGTTTTCCTTTAAAGTTCATGAAATGCACTATTATCACGAATTTTTCCAGATTTCTCAAGCCAGCATTTTAGATTTAAGAGGGGGAGGGACGCCCTACTTGAACAAAAATTTGCACTTTAAAGTTTAATATTTCGTAAATGGAGCATTCAAACGAAAAATGGTATTATCAACCCTTAGTCATTTTAAAAGACCTATTTAACGATACCCCACACGATGGGATAGACGATGAAAAAAAAATTCATCCCCACTTCTTATATAGGGGAGCTACCCTAAAAAAATTTTTTTCAAAATTTTATTTAAGCCCTTTACTGGCGTAATTTATATACATACCCCTAAAAGTTACAGCTTTCTAGTATTAACGGTCTCTTAGCAAAACCTCGGACAAACAGACAGACAGACAGACAGACGGACATGACGAAACTATAAGGGTTCCTTGTCAGGACTACGGAACCCTAAAAAGGCATTGTTGCTAGTAATTTAAATGGATCTGCGATAATTGCACGTGTTATTCTGTACGTGCTACGCAAACGCCAGTTCGATTTTGACTAAGATGAAATTAGGTTCGCGAATCTAGTTCATACGGGGTCCCTTATCTTCCTTTTTATGTATATTGATATCTATTTCTAATAAAAAAATAGGGTATTAAAATGTTAACCCTATTTTCTAGAGTTTTGAATTTTAGCCGTCAAAGTAAAATAATGTTTATAAAGCTAGTATTAGGTTATGTACATTAAGTTATGTTAATAAGTACATTAGGGTATATTTAATTATTTCTCGACGGGGCTTAAATTCAATTCAATAAATTGTTTTGGCAAAAAATAAATAAAGTTACTTAGTTAGATGGCCTAGAAGCTTGACATACCTTAATTAACATTTTGCCTAAAACAATTTTAATCTGTTCAAGAATAGAGGAGTATAAGGGAATTCTATCATATTATAGTCAACAATACTTTGATTATTCCTTTTATTTATATGAACACAAAATAGGGAATATTTTGTGTTAAACAGGTATTTCTAAATAATACAAAAAAAAACTTACTAACGAAATTCACTATTGATCAACTAATAAGGACACAATACTACAAGGCAACATTTACAAAAGAGCTGAAAAACAACAATATTAGAATTTGAAGATGCAATTTAACGTCCCCAGCTGCAATTGAATTATAAAAATTGACTTAAACTTTGGTAACTCGCAAGTTTCTAAATGCACCATTATCCCGGGGGATGTTTAACCACGTAGCCACGTCATAGAAAGACAAGTTGGAAAACGTATTTATTAATGAAATTAGGTGAAGTTTCTTAAGCAATTATAGGTGAATTCAAGGAGTTGCAGCTGACTGAATTGAAGCTGTAAATCCAGCTCTGCGGACGTGCTTATTTGTTTGGTTTTACAATTATTTCTTGGTTTTACTAACGATTGAGTAAAATGTCATTGGACTTAAGCGACACTAATAAAATAAAAATTAAATAAAGGATTATGCGATCGGATCTTCTAGTTCCGAACCGTGTAAACGTTGTTTTTTGTTTGATCTGCAAACAATTGTGTGGGTGTAATGTTGTCCGTGATATGTATGTTTGTAAAGTCCCCCGCGAAACAGAGGGATAGTCCCTAGCGCGGAGAGTCTTTTAAACAAAATAAAATAAATAGGCCCGGTGGCGTAATTGGGAGAACGGTCGGCTTTGATGCCGTGGTACCGAGTTCAAACCCCGCCGTGTACCAATGGATTTTTCTATCGAAAAATGTATGTGCGCTTCTCACAGTGGCCCTCCGGTGAAGGAAAACATCGTTAAGAAACCAACACCCCCGCATGGTGGTAGGACACTATCTAGTGTCCGCCTGGCCAGCTACCACCCTCAAGTTAGAAAATCTGTCGCCAAACATCTAATGTGTTCCGGCAGCTATCCTTGAGAGCCAGTTCCCATTCTAGGCCTAGTGTGCTTACCATCTTCGACCGCATCATCACTTACCAACAGGTGAGATAGTGGTCAAACGCTAGCCTATAAGATATATAAAAAAAAAACATAACTATGTGACCTAAAAGTTTAGGGCATCTTAATATCGGTTATACGACCTTCCCTAGTCTAGGCCTATAGGCTTAAATTTCTAAGTACAAAATCTCATTCTTAGTAGAGTAATCAAAATGAAAGTTAATTCATATTCCATGAAAATAATTTTAAATTTAATGCTCACTTCTTAGAAGCCATTTAAAAACATGAATTATTAAGATAAGTTACCTACTATCTCTAACTACTTACATTAACTTCTAGCAAAGGGTTTATAATATTAGGAGAATGATCAAAGACCAGTTATTTAACTTGAAAGCTTTTACCCATTTAATTTTTGTAACAAATATTGTTATAATTGTATAAAACGTTAAAATACCTTGCAAGTAATTTTCAGAAGCAAGTTTAAGGTGTTTATCTCCATATCAATAAAATCAAGTTCATAAACAACGGACTGTAGAATACATATATTTCAAGGGCTCCGTTGGCGTAAAGGATAGACTTGACTTCTAAAAGAGAGGTCACTGGTTCATATCCTAGCACGGGTGTTTGTCCCGGGTGGTAGGATCATATTATATCGATGTACCGCTGTTTTTTATATCTTATAGGCTAGCCTTTGACCACTATCTCACCAGTTGGTAAGTGATGATGCGGTCGAAGATGGTAAGCACGCTATGCCTAGAATGGGAACCGGCTTTCAAGGATAGCTGCCGGAACATATTAGATGTTTTGGCGACAGATTTTCTAACTTGAGGGTGGTAGATGGCCAGGCGGACACTAGATAGTGTCCTACCACCATGCGGGGGTTGTTGGTTTCTTAACGATGTTTTCTTTTGCTACCAAAAAAATAGCAAAGTATGTAGGTGTAACCAATGATCTGAAAATCTACCTCTATAACCTTACGGTGTTCCGGCAGCACAGAGCATTTGAGAGTCAGAGTATTCTAGGCCTAGCATGTACACCATCATCACACATCATCGCTTACCACGCGAGATAGTGTTCAAACGCTACCCTATATATTATTAAAAAAACCACCCTGTATAACCCACCAGTCTTCCAAGCGATCTTATTATGCAAGCGATGTGCAGGTCAGCTTCTTATGATCTTTATCAACTTTCACCGCCAGCCTACTTTATCATAGAGCTTTGTAAATAGAATCAAGGCAAAAAACCAAGGAATGTATTTTCTTTATTATCATAGTCTTTTCACAAAAATGCCAACAGCACTCTTATATCTTATTTCCTTCTCAACCCTTAACACAAAACAAATTTTTTAACCCTTAATGAGACTGCACCAACAAAGAAAATTAAAAGGACCCATTGTACCTTCTACCTTTCATTCTTTGTTAATTGGAGTTTTTCGTCACTAATTAAATTGCTTGCGGGTTGTGCTGATGCTATTGATGGGTACCTTTTTGTAGGAATTATAAAGTTTTTAACTGACTTTAAAAAAAGAGGAGGTCCGTAATTCGTCTGAATTATTTGTGTGTACCTACATTACTCGATTCATCTAGCTGGAGGGCGCCCTACACTACGTTCTCCAGCTAGATGGAGCGATGATATACGCAAGCTGGCTGGCAGCGGTTGGAAACAAAGAGCTGAAGACCGAGCTCAGTGCCATAGCACAGAACAAATAATAATACTATAAAGGTGAGGCCTATGTATGCACAGCTGTTAGCAGAGATATTCTGATGATGATGATGATTACTCGATTTATACGCTAGATTGTTTGTTTTCGTGAGAAGGATATATCTCAAGGTATTATAGTCATTTGACATGTCATCAAAATTTGATAGCTTTTTCAGAGATACTCGTGTGAAAATTTTTACTTCAAACTTCCTACTAATAACTTAATAAAAAAAAATGATTTTACACTGCGAATAAATAATAAGTCCTTATTAATTATTAGTAGATTTCACATGCCGCCCGACTCAGTTTTAGTAGGGTTTATTCCTGTTTGTCCCCTTAATCTGTACTCTTAAGTGGACAAACGGGAAAAAAAGTTCACGCTGTCCCCTTGAGATGAACTGGTAGGGTTCATCTCAAGGGGACAGCGTGAACAAATAAAAATAATTCGAATTGGTTCACAATTGGCGGAGTAATCCAAACATTCAAAAACATAAAAAACGAATTGAGAACTTCCTCTCTTTGTTAACGTCGGTTAAAAAGGCTTTTTAATACAGAAAACACAACCAAAGAGTACACTGCTATTTCGTTTGAAGAAGAATCCAGTTCCAATCACATCTGTCAATCATACAACCCGACAAAAGATGACTTGCATGGAGGTGACAGCAACTGACCGCCTTTTCATAATTGTACTAGGCAACGGACAGCCACGTTACGGACATAGTCGGCCTTTGCATTTGTAAACGAGTTGTCCCTATTTCAGCCTTTCATTCCAGTTCTACAATAGTCGCCAACAAGAGGCATTCCTTCGCCTTTGTTATTTCACTTCTATTGCTCGTTTTATAGACCAAGAAACAATACCAGATGGGGTTCGATACGGAATAAATTTAGGTTAGGTATTAACCTAAATTTATTCCGTCACACGTTTACATCGAGGTACACGTAAACCAGAGGCGCCCATCATAAACTGACTTACTTGCCGAGCGACGAGCGATCTGGTGTGAGGAGTACTTACGCTAAACTAAGCGAGATGTAGATTCAGCACTGCTTTTTATTTGAACGTAGAGCTATATGTATCTATATGTAACTACTATATAAATCATATTTTATATTATAATAAAAATACCCAGTGGTCGTCGCGATCTTGCTGCGTAAACTCCCGAGGAAGTGCAGCGGACATGTACGAGACCTAGGTCGAGACAGTCGACCTTAAATAGTAGTGAGTATATATAACCATGTTTCAAACTCACTATAACTATAAATCTAATATATTTTATATGATACCAGGCTATATTGCATGCAGTAAAATTAGTTCGTAAATTTAATTAGTAAATTTCGCCATTCAAAGAGGTAATTTCGCCAGCTTTTTGGGTACTCTACCAGCAGACAGTGACCTAAATTCCATTTTTTTCTGTTGTATGTATTTTAACGTTATTCATGTTAATATTTAAGTTGTATTTCTATGTTAATTATGTTATAGTAAAATTAGTTCCCCTTTAACTTATTATTTGATACACCTTTTTTGAATAGGTAAGTACTGTGAACATCACTCGCAAAGATATTGTTATTATTGTAGAGACTACCGAGGCGATCACATGTATTTGTACCGTTACACGACTTAAAATATATTTTAGGTTGAACAGAAAACAATGCTTATAAAAACAACATAGAAAATACATCAAAGTTAAACAGACATCCAATCCCAAACACTACGACATTTCAACGTATCCTATCTTCAACGAGGTACTCTTTGACACATCCATTTGTTGAAACTCCGAGTGTAAATCTAGTTTTGCGATGTTCCACAAATGTTAGAACTTGAATCCCCTTTGGCAGTTATGAATCGGGGATTTAAATCTTCGCGATATGTTTCTGTGGACTGTGTATATGAAATGTTTATTTATTTTTTTGAAGACTAACATTGAATGACGGCAATAACATTGAATATTTGGCGATCACGGTTCTAACCGTGATTAACTGGATGTGAACACGATAGTGGATCAATCAATAAGACACTGGTCAACTGATTTCAGTCGTAACACAACTATCCCTTATTGTCTTCGAAATTAAGATGAGCTATTAATCAACCCTGTTTATAATTTAACAACAGTTGTCACTCAAATAAGGGGAAGTACATTAATATATGTCTGTCTCAATTTTAACCACCCTACCCTATCGTATTGCGAATGTCATCGCATCAACTGGTCTTAAGGCGTTCTACATTACGTTAGCCGATTTGCAATTTACATTTCAGAATTTGCCTAACCCAGCAGTTATCATTCCTTCAGCAGAAGTGGCAGTAGACTTTTCTATGACAAGGCCACTGCCATATATTCTGAACCACATTATTACATCTACAAATTAAATATGTCTTGGTTTTGCTATAGAATGTCACGTTGTTTGGCGTGCATGTTTGCACATGCCTCATCCAACATTATTCACAGGGTTTTGTCCCGTGCAACCCTCCTACAGTGATGTCCCGCTGTGAGTCTTATGTCATCTACCCATCTTATTTGTTCGCGTCCTCTTCTGCGCTTGCCAGCTCTGGGGTACCAATTGGACACTGTTCAGCTACATTTTTTTTTATTTGGCCCGTAGCATGTGACTGGTTCATCATGCACATCTGTTGGTCTATTATCTTTGTTACTAGCTTGTGCCCGCGGCTTCGCCCGCGTCAAAAACTTCATTAAGAGGGAACGGGGTGCACTTTTCCGTACAAATGTATTTCCCGTATCCTCCCTGGAACATGCTTCTAGAGCTAAATTTTTTTCTACAAAAAATCGAGGTCTGCTGTAGCTACGCCTTTATCTAGCTATCAGTTCCTTTTTTTGACCAACCAATCGCAAAAAGAAATGTAAGCATTCTTATCTCCTTTTTAAAATTTTTGAAGGGTCATATTTTTGCAATAGGGAATATGCATGTAGTACGTACATATACATGTTCATACATTTACTTGAAATCATTTATTTTCGAATCATTATTGTTCTGGTGTTGTTTGTTAAACATTTTTTTATAAATAAAATACTCTTAAATCTGTTAAAATATTATATGAAAAATGCAAAAAAAGCGTGGGAAATTTTAACTTGCAAAACACATCACCACTTGTCAATTAGAAAGTGACGTCACAGGGCACCACATGGTCCCCACAGAAGAAATCTTTTTTATAGAAATACTATGCACTGTTGTACGAATACGTACTATTTCAAATAAAAAGATTTAATCTGCTTAAACTATTTTTTTTATGCTTAATTTGAACACTTTCAGTATTATTTCATTTTTTACTGTGTTAAATGGATGTAATCAGTGAATTAAAAATATTTAAAAAAATCATGCATGTTCCCTATTGGTTGGTAAAAAAAGAAAATGATAGGGGCGTAGCTACAGCAGACCTTGATTTTTTGTAGAAACATTTTTTTCTTTAGAAGCATTTTCCAGGGAGGAAACGGGGAAATACTTTTGTATGGAAAAGTGCACCCCGCGTTCCCTCTTAATTTTCTTAAAGCTTTTCTTTCGTAAAATCATCAAATCATAAAAACACTTAAAAAAGCCAAATCGGTGCACCCGTTTTTAAGTTATGGCGTTAGTAACCATGGGAAATAGGGATTTATCTTTATAAAACCAGGAAAACTATATTGATTTTCTAAACTTATTTATTTACAGCAGTAATCGTTTGAAGTTTCAAATAAAATAACTAATCTTGTTTCTCCATACAAACTGATGAAACGGGGGCTCAAGCCCCCGTTTCATCCCCGTAGGGCGTGAATTTTGAAAACTCTTCGTCATAATAATTCAAATTTCAGCGCAATACAAAACATCATAGTTTTATTTTATACAGTGTATTATTAATAATTATTACCTAGTGTTTGCGAAGCTTTTATCACCTGTTGTGGTATTCCTATTGGTTGGTCTGAGTGGCAATGTATCATTGATCACGATTTGATCAATATTGTGACATGTTGTGGGAAAGACACATTTACCTATTGCTTTATCTATTTCGGTCTCTCATCTCATCTCATATAGTTTTTAACATTTATTATTGGAGTATAATTGTTTTATATATCTATTGTTTTCTTTATCATGTAATAAAAAAATATTTTTTAATGCTTTATTATTCATTTTGTATTTTTTTTTTATTATTATTTATTTATTATTTTTTATTATATATTTAAATGTATTAAATGTTAATTAGTTAATTATTTAATGTGGCGACTACTAGACAAAAAAAAAATAAAGGGGGTGCTGCTGAAAATCAGCGCACTGCTGCAGGAAGTGCAGTAGCGCATAATGCTGAGCATGCGCCCTATTCATAGTCAACCACTTCATAACTATTATTATTTTTTTTAGTTTTACGATATTTTTCTTTCTTGTACTGGCTATGAATAAATGTTTTTCTTTCTTTCTTTCTTTCAATATTGATTTTCAGACTTTGTTACTTCTTTCCTTCGTCCTTGGTGTGGAATTTCAAAAAAGCCTGAAACACGTGTTTACTAATTTATTTACAAAAGTATTTGTTTAAAGTTTTAAATAAACATATGTACTTACCAATCTTGTGCCTCCGTACAAACTTTGAACCCCCGTTTCGTCACCTTAAGGGGTGAATTTTGAAAAAATCTTTCTTTTACAGATAATATTATACTTTTACAGATAATATTATGCTTTTTTTCATATCTTATTTTACTACTTCTCACATTGTCTTTTATTTTTTACTCCTTTGCTTACACCACTTGATATTACTAATAAATTAGCACTTAAAAAACAAGCGTACCTAATAAATAGTTAAACGAAATATCTATAGACTCTCTACATACTAATAGTAAAACGCCGAGTGTCAAAGTAGGCCAAAACTACTCGCAAATTGACAAATCTAATAACAAACTCCGACAACGCAGTTTCACAATGTTTTGACTCGTTCAGAATGCAATTCCACGGCTCCATTGTGTCACGAGTATCATTATGCATTAACAATCGTGTTGGAACGCTCGATGTTTTAGTAAATTGTCTTCAGAGATAAGTGCATTAGGTGATAGTCTGGAGTGCTGGAGCAAACAATTTACTTGTCACACAAGTGTACTGGCTTAATAAACGTACTCAGTATGTTTTGTAGTTAGAATTGTCTCTAGATTTTATTGGAACATTGCATACAAACGCTAAATATATTTGAGTATAGACATGTAGAATTTGTTTTGATATAAAAGCATCTTATATTTTTATTGTCCCATTTATATTTGATAGGCCTGCGTTTCACCACTATCTCGCCTGGTGCTAAGCAATGATGTGGTAGAGGAGGAAGAACACGATAGGCCTAGAATGGTCTGACTCTCAAGGGCTGTGTGTCTCAAATGGACGCATGGACAACGAAGTCTCAGTAATAGGGTTTCGTTGGCACTCTATGGGTACGAAATCCAAAAAGTTAACATCAAATACGATGATTATACTAAAGTAGTAGTAGTATAATTCATATAATTCATTTAGTAGTAGTATAATTCAGATAAAGTTTAAAGATTAGCTTAAAAACTATAAGATCGTTTAAATAACTAAAAGAACCGACTTCAAATGCCGCGCTTTTAATTTTCAGTACCAAGTTTGAGGTGTTTATCTCCATATCTGTGGAGATACTTATTAGACTTCGATAAAATTACCAGGGATATCTCTATATTACACTTGGGATATCTCCTTTCCAACAAAAAAATAATATTCAAAACCAGTTCATAAACGACGAAGTTATCCGCGAACAAACATAAAAATATGTATATATACATTCGAATTGAGAAAATTCCTTCTTTTTTTTAAATCGGTTAAGAACAACCGACTACACATGCCGCGGGAGTCAGTTTCAGTAGCAAGTTTGAGATATTTATCTCCATAACCATCAGATACTTATCAGGTCACAATTAATCGTATAATGGAACTACCGTAAAGATATACCCTACCTATAAAAAAAAAAGTCGATTCTGTCCACAATTGGCGGACACATTGCGATACAAAACACACAAATATAGATATAATGAACCATACTGACAAATTGAGAACCCCTTCCTATTAAGAAGTCGGTTGAAAAGTAAACAGCATGCACAGTAGGGTATCTCTGAAAGCCTTTTTCTATACATATCGAAACGCATTCACGTTTTCATCTGGAATATTAATGTTAACTAGACTGAAAATCTTCCATTACCTGGGCACCCCAAATTTAGATTAAACACACTAAAACACCCGAAACATTTCACAAATAAAGACGAAAGCTTTTACGCTAAAGACTTCGTACAGCAAAATGAATTCGTGCCGTAAAACGAATTATTTTATATTTCTCATAATACTGTATGAAATGAAATGTTCTGGTTCTTTGTATTACTACGTAACGATGCAGTACTAGTGCATGAAGATAATGACGTGCAATTTAGTGGTATCACGGTACATGCCAGGATTTTATTTCAAGAGTATTTTATATTATTTAGGTTTGTATTATCTATTTTAATAGAGAATTCGTCTTTTGATAACATAAGGTGAACTGTCCATTAAATAAGGTAAAGTTTTATCAGTCTATATTAATATCTATGGAAATTGTTACTAATTAGATCTCGATAAATTTACAATGAGAACAAATAGGAAGCATACTCTCTCAAACAAAAAATTGTTTTCCAATTGGTTGATAAATGACGGAATTCTGAGGTAACAAACATTTTAAAAAATGCAGATGAATTGAGACCCTCCTCCTTTTTGGGAAGTCGGTTAAAAACAATAGACCCGAGTAATAATGAAAGCTGACACATTGCTCGTAAATAAAATTAAGTGATACTGCTACCGTTATAGATACTAAATAGGCATTCAAAATAAAACATTATACTTATGAGAAGCTTGATAAACTGTCAACTGGTCGCCGGAAACTTGGTCGCCGGTCGCCCGGCCGACTCGCCGCGCTGTAGCGATGCGTATGCATACTATAGAAGTCAGTCTCCGGCGACCAGTCGACAGTGCGTAATGACTCTTACCTATTCAATATTTTTATGTTCTTAGCTATTCTATGATTCTTCACCCGAGTTCCATGCTAAGGCGTCTAATTATCGCCACATTGAACTTTAAATACTATCACGTATTTAGTTAAGACGAATTGAATGACGTAAGAACATCAAAATTGGCTCGTTTGGTCTCTAGAGCGCTATAAAGGAACAAACATACTATAGACTGATAAACACAATACCCTCCCTTGCGTCACGCAGTCGGGTAAAAAGCATTTTCTCACCTCCTTCACCAGCAACATTATTGAAAATGGTAATCCTTAAACAGTGGCCGAAGCTTCATACATATATTTATCGTCTCGACACTGTGGACCGAGGCACACAAGGCTGCAGTTTTCATTAATATTAAACGAGCTTAGGCGGGTAGACGGTGCATTAATATATTGCCTACCAGACATTTAATCTATGGTACTGATTGAACAATTGATGTTACCGACGTCACACATTATATAATAGTTACTACGTCACCGACGTTGTTGATTTAGTATCTTAGACTAGGGTTATTCTCAATAATTCAAAAGCGAATTTGAAGTTGGAAATAGTCTCTTCTTCGACTAGAACCTTTGCAATTCACAATGCTCCGAATTTTTATATTCAGTTTAAGTGATTTTAATCGGACATAATATAAGGAAACAGGACAATTAAGAATATACAATTGCACGCAAAGGTCCGGATTGCCAGAAGTATGCAATGCACCCGTTGTCGAATTACAAATGTAGATCCTCAAACGCCCTGTAATTTTTCTGGCTCCTTTGCCACTGCTGTCCACTTATTCTGGACAATGTTGATAACTTTCACCATAACCATAGACCTAATTTCGAATAGGTTTTTGATACACTCTGAAAAATATACAATAGTTTCAATAGAAATCTATTTAGCGTATTCGCGTATTCCTACCTTTCCATTTTGGATAATTTGTGAGAGTTATTTTGCCTTCAGACCAATACTTAAATCTCTCTAAACGGCTGCTGTCGCATCGGTTGCAAAATGCTTTGGAACAAACTGCAAAATAGATACCAAACAATTTAACACTTTGAATGTGAGTCGGATAAAAATGACCCAAGTGTATAGAGCTATTCTCAAGGAGTGTTGCCAGCTTTAGAAGTTTGCCCAAGAATTGGCAGAAACAGATTGCAAACGACGTCAGTTTGAATGCGACTTGGGAAATTTAGGGTAGACGTAGGTAGAGATAGTATGCACGACTTTAGTGTTGGAATTTGTATATTACGTTTAATATAGAATAAGAAAATAATAGAGTACTTTTTCCTTTAAATCATTCAAAAATATTTTTAACAATTTTGTTGCACTTGTATTCTAATTGGTTCAACACATCTAATGAAAATGTTGATCTTTATTTATCTGGTCGGTGCTTCACCATAAGAACAGCATTGTAGTTCTTCGAATACGTTGAAGGTAAACATATTTGGTATCCAAGTTGCTATCAGCAAGGCATCAACATATCTGTCATGTTGAACAAATTATTACAAGCACCATTGACTTTGTTATTTAATTTCTGTGAATATATAAATACCGCATTATATAAAAAAAACTTGTATTTATTTACTCTGTCTTTGTCTTAAACACTCTGGCTCTTATTTCTATATATCCATGGCAGATTTTGAACTGCAACTTTTTAAAGGAAAACCACGATGTGGCAACCCCGTTTGCAAGATTGAATTTCCGTGGACGTCGTCGCATTGAATTGTTTCCATGCTATATTTTAGAGCTTTCTGTAACAAATGTTTGTTAAGAATGGCTCTATTCCATTGGGCATATACAAAAGGGAAATGGATTGAAAAAGGTATCTCTGTAAATTTTGGTTGGAAAAAATATCTCTGAGATAATTTACATTTATTATTTGTTAATCTCTCTTTCTTTGATTGCTGTTAATAGAGTCAGGACCAATGGACTCTGTAAATTTATATTTGCTAGTAGTAAGTTGCCTTTGGAATGATTAATCTAGCAGTTAATCTTAGCTTTTTAATTACTATGGCAACAATAAGAACAGCTCATTGTTAACCTTGGAACTAGAAAAAGATTTTACGCGACTTTTGAAAATATTAAAGGATAAATGAATGAATGAATGATAACACTTTATTGCACCCAAAAACACGAAACATGATACAAAGAATAATACAAAAGACACAGTACAAACGGCGGTCTTATCGCTAAATAGCGATCTCTTTCAGACAACCGCTTAATATTACGAACTATTTTAAAAGTATAAAGATAGAGTGCAAGAATAACATCTTAACTTTAATTAATCTAAAAAGAAAATACAATAGTAAAACATTAAATATCCACAAAGTATAATAACAATAATACAATAAATCTTCGATACATACAATATGTGTATATACACAACAATACAGATACATATAACATACCCATAAATTATAAATATATATTAACCATACCATACATATATATATGTACACATATAATACATACAAATACATATATATGTAGGTACTAATGGACACAAGTACTTCATACATATATGTACAATGTTACTTCAATATAATAATATGTTATAACTAACAGCGATCGATAAAACTACGTAATCGTTGAAAGATAAAAATGTTTTATACGAGTTTTGAATATGTTCAATGTCTGAGCTTGTCATGCCGAGAGTGGAAGTGAGTTCCAAAGCCTTACTTACGGCTTCGACGGCAAATGGATGTAGACATCTGAATATGAACTGGTAGCAGGTTCCAGAGACGAGCTGATCCAACTATGAAATATTTGTCGTTTTAGGAAGTCTAACTACAACATGGTATACTTAAAGGACCAATGCATTGGGGTAGGACACCGTCTTGTATCTGGCTAGCCAGTTGGAAAATCTGTAGCAAAAATATTTAATATACATAAACATATATATATATAGCTTGGAACCCACAATACGACTGTTACATCAATAAAATCGACAGGATCCAAAACAAGTTTCTACGGTTCATAAATTATAAAAATAGGTTACGATTCAAGGATTCCATCGAAACACCTCCTTCCTCTAACTTTTCAGAGAGAAGTAGCCGACCTTAATTTTCTTCACGGATTACTAAAAAACAAAATAGACTGTAGTAATCTCCTGGAAAAAATCAAATTTCAAATATCCACACGAACTGTCACTAGACGTAATTACCTTAAACTTTATTCTGATTCTTGCTCCACCAATTATCGCTATAATTCTTTCTTTTTCAGAGTGTGTAGTAGCTTTAATATTAGCCATTCTCAGTCTGTAGATTTATTCGCGGACAGAATTAATATATTTAAAATGCACCTAGAAACTTTTTTGCCTAAAACTAATCAAAACTAGCATTATTATTTTATTGTCAATGTATATATATATTATTTATTTTTATATTTATATTTTAAATTCCAGTTTCTTTGATTGATATGGTAAGTTAATAGTATTGCAAAACGTTTTGTTGTTAGTGTCATTTGCCCGTTGTTTAAATGACTTCTTACACTACCAACGCAATATTTATATATTTTTTTTATTTTTTACTATTACTGTTTGAACATTTAAACATTTTTAATTACGTTTCTATTGGCGAAAGCTCCTTAAGGCTTCTCGGTCTAAAATTATTTTGTTTTTTCACTCATGTATGTATTAGCTGTTAGCTTTCCATGAAATAAATAAATAATAAATGCCGGCAGCTGTCTTTGAGAGCCAGTTGTTATTCTAGGCCTAGCGTGCTACCATCCTCGACCGCATTGTCACTTACGTTGCTAAGTGACGATGCGGTGGAAGGTGAGATAGTAGTTAAACGCTAACCCATATTATAAAAAAGTACCAAAAATTGAATTGTTCTTTTAAATAGAAGGGAAAAGATGGTATAAATAGAACACCGTACAGAAAAGAAAGAATATCGGTATTCCGGCGATGACGTATAGATATTAACATTATTAATTTGGTTTTTTATTATTTTATTCACTTATTTGTATAATATTTTTTTATTTAAAATGCCTGCTACATCATCATCATCATCATTATCAGCCGGTGTCCGTCCACTGCTGGACGTAGGCCTCTCCCAAGGTGCGCCACTGAGCCCGATCTTCGGCTCTTCTTTTCCAGTCACTGCCCACTGCTATGCCTGCTACATTTACAGTTAATAACAAAGCGTGAAGTAGGCCAATGCAAATATTATGTACATGGAATCATAAGACTGCTGTTCTACACTTTTATGTGCGACTGTTCACAATACCAATATTGTTATTGTGAACAAAATATTTGAAAGAAAAAAAGAAATATTTTTTCTTTCTTTCTTTCTTTCTACATATTGAATCTAAATTAACATTTTCTCCCACTTTTACTACTATCAAATGGTCATCATTTAAAAACATATTCAATAAATAAACTTCAAATATTTTACCAATGATCATGTGCTATTGCTTTATTTTCTCCCACAAAATCATAAAATTATTCCAATAATTGTATCACCAAATTGAGATGAGATAGTATTAATGATATATCGAATTAACCCATCATATATAATCGAGATAGAGAGCTCTCGTATCTGACACCTCGGCACTAATTGGAACCACACGAGTTGTGTTATATTAATGTAGTAATTATTATTTATAGTAATATCCAAATTACATCGCCATGTTGTGATTGTTTTGGTTTCAATTTACAATTATTATATCGTGGGAGTAGTAAATGGAAGCGTACAGAATAGGGTTAACTGAATGAAAGTCAGGTTATAAACATGCGCTGTTTGAGCATAATTTATGATATTATAGTTATAATTGTGTCTGTTGAAACCTGGTCTTGTCTGGAGTCTCTGCAACGGGTCCAAGTTGATTGGCGATACGTCCAAGTACTGAGAGGCCTGTATGACGCCCCGACTATGTCCGTCCAAGAACAAAATCAGCAGACTGAACATATCTAATAATAGCAGACTAAAGACCTTAGGATATGTTTAGCCTGAGTGAATGAAACAAAGGGACTTTATTTCTCCCACATTGTTCACTAACACTCTAGAGAATATGATCCGGTATGGTTCCGTTGGTACCCTGTTGCTACGGAACCCCAAAAAGCAACATTCACACAAATTGAGTACCTTCTCTTTTTGTGAAGTCGATCTAAATAGTATAGGCAAAATGCGGAAAATACTTTGTTTTTTTAATTCAGCTACGAATCCCATTTTGACATTTTCACATGCAAGAAACTCTTGATATTTGTAGTTTGGTACTTCTCTAAACATCACGATCTTACAATAGTAAGTAGTCTTACGACTTCAATTTACTCTTATCGTACGTTGATACAGGCTTACTAGGTTCCCAAGTTAACGTTTTATTTTACGCAGCACCGCATGCCTCAATACACTCCGTATCTAAGGTACTTCGCAAGAATTCCACAATATTTATAAAAAACAAACATTGTCCCCAATACTCCGGACATAAAACGGGATTCCTATCGATACGATATGACATAACAGGGCAAAAATACAGCGTCCGTTTCACGCCAAAAATGGCGGCGTCAAGGGTCACGTGACATTATCAAGCGGTTACACTGACAGGGATCAAGTTTTGGATAAGTGCGGTTATTTTCCGGTATTCCGTCCATTTTTACGAACAAAACGGCATTTTCTAGAGAGAGGAAACAGAAAGATAAGATGTGTTAACATTGACTTTCCTGTTTTCAGTTTTTTTTGTGAGGAAAGTTAGATAACGAATGGGGTGAGAATGCGAACAGAATGGGGTGGTTTTTCTGCGGAAGTGGTTGAAAAT
This sequence comes from Cabera pusaria, assembly GCA_954871355.1. Classification (NCBI taxonomy): domain Eukaryota; kingdom Metazoa; phylum Arthropoda; class Insecta; order Lepidoptera; family Geometridae; genus Cabera; species Cabera pusaria. The sequence continues at coordinate 16,714,469 of OX940905.1, forward strand.
GTTTCTTACTTCCGCTTAAGACTGGGCCTTAATGAAGATGCAGTACCTATTTTTTTTTCAATGTTATTAACCTGTATTATACCTATTAATACTAAGCATGCAGAAACATCTTATTTTATAATATTATTAGGACAAGCAAACCGCTTGCCTGATGGTAAGCAATGACGTCTGTCTACACCAGAGTTTGTTCTACGCAAAACTCTTAAATATCAGAACTTGCGCACCGCTGCATTGTGTCTGTTATCCTGTGGCATAAGTCTCATTTGCCTTGTAATTTCACTGGACACTTCAATATTAAATTATTGATTGAAAACGTGAATTTAACGTGACTTACGTGATGTCCATATACGAGCAACGGCCTGCAATGCGAGTCTAGCAGCTTTGGCGAGCGCCCCGTACTTGAGATTCTGAGGCAGGCTTCCGTACGCAGCCGAAACATTTGATATCGTTGCCTAAATCGACATCGCGTAAGTCACGTTAAATCCTCGTTTTCAAACATAATAATTTCAAAATCAACCTGAGTTTTAATAATAAATCTTAAATATCAACTAGAATATAAAGTCTGTCTAAAAATCTATTGAAATTATTAAGACGTTACATAACAACACCCATAAATCCTAAATTCGTTGAAAGCAAAAATATTTTTCCCTCGCACACTTGGACCGTTCTGATAGAGAAATCCTTTTTATAGGTTCAACAAATATTTGTGAAAAACACTGAAAGGGTTGGGCCCGATACAAATATTTACTGTTCGCAAAATGTATCTTTGAAATTGAACTACAAAAATAGGGTACTATGTTTGTGAACCGAAAAATATTTAATAAAAAATATTGTTAACTGTTTTTATAAAATATTTTTTTATTAATGGCGGCTATTAAATTTACTATTTACAAACTTATTATTTGCGGATGGTTCAATACATTTTCTATGGATCGAACTGCAAAGTTATGTTTGTCCTTTAACCTTGTTTGAGAAGTTGGTACGGAAGCCTCGGTGGGCAAGTCCAACTCGAGCCAATTATTTTCGTTGCAACTGTTGCAAGGTAACAATAAAACTAAATTCCGAAAATATTGAGTCATCTCTCAGTCGCGTATATTATTATGTGCATAATATATGTGATAAGAAAGCTTACAGGTGGTAAGAATATTACATCGATCTTCTGCCTGACTTGTTACTAAAAATAAGCTTACCACCATCAAAGAGAAAATCTGCCGCTATAACTTTACCATAGAAGAGATAATGACTTTACGGTGTTCCGGCAGCACACAGCCTTTGAGAGTCAAGACTTTAGACGCAGCTTCACAATCCATATTAAAACCATCGTTTACCTAGGTGAAGCAAGCTAATAAAAACATGTTAAAATGCTTTAAACTATCTTTTCAACAAAGATAAAGGTAGCATATTCTGTAATATAAGTACCTACGTATGATGCAATGCTGTAGGTTCGATAGAGTTTTATTATCGCCAGTAGCCGAGCAATTGCTGTGGAAACGATATTTTCTCAATATACTTTTTACTGGCACCTACTCTACGAGTATATTTTTATGAGTTCTGTTTTTTTATTGTTAGCGTTTTTTACTACTCTTGTTTGTTTTTTATTAGTAGTGTCATCTCTTTCAGATTGAAATATATTGCGCAGATACACTGGAAGTATTAAAAAGTTCGGAATTTTTCAAATTGATACCTACGTAAAAGGTTACATACCATTTATTACTGTTTCCCCCCATCTTCTAATTAGTAAGTTGAAAAGTTTTTAAGCAGTACTTAAACGAAGATAGATTTTTGAGCGACGTTAACGATAAAACTGTACGTGAGAAACAACTTACACAATTTTTTATCGTAAAATGTGGTATAAGTCATGCTGTTCTCCATTCAACTTTTTTTTATGGTATAACTATAGGCTAGCGTTAAGCCACTATCTCACCTGTTAGTAAGTGACGATGAGTGCTAGGATGGTGAACACGCTAGACCTAGAATTCTCTCTCTCTCTCTCAAGGACGTATGCTACCGGAAAACCGTGAGGTTATGGCGTAAAAAAGAAGTAAGTATAACTTTTACATGCGGAGGTACACACACGTTTTATGTATGTTTGTTTGTAATGGATGAACTAAATAAAACCGGCCAAGTCGAGTTGGACTCGCCCACCGAGGCTTCCGTACCAACTTCTCAGACTAGGTTAAGGGACAAACTTAACTTTGTAGTTCGGTCAACTATGTATAAAATAAATCACACAATAGCACAATTTTATTTATTTACCTTATTTAAGGTAAGTTCCAATTAAGCTAGACCCCTTAAATTGTTATGTTTAAAAAACGTATGAGTTAAAATTGTATGAGCGTTGTCATATAACTCAAAGGCCTATCTTAATTGGCGTATACTATGTATGTATGGAGACACACTTTAATTTTCAACGTTTTTTATTTTTTGAAATTTTCCCTTTATTTGTGCTGTAGGTTTTCCTTGCTTGCTTTAACCTTGCTTTAGGTTTTCGACCCAAAACCTATAGGGTACTTCCGGTTGACCTATAATTGTCAATTTTGGTCAAAAGAAGCACAAGTAAAGGAAACTTGCCGAAAAATACGTAATAAAAGTTTAAAATTAAGGTAAATTTTGGTACTTACAAGTTTTAGCCAAAATCAAAATTTGCACATATCTTTTTATCGTGTTGACTCAGGACCTTGATAACCTAATAGGGACCTATATATACCTTCAGTATCTGGTATAAATTTCAACTTGCTAGGTCCACCCGTTCCTGAGAAAATCGGTGGTGACACACGGACAGACGGACAAGAAAGTGATTTAAAAGGGTTCCTTTTTTACCTTTTGAAGTACGGAATTCTAAAAACTACCTACTACTACTCACCTATCAAAAGCTATATTATCAGCGAGTGATATTAGCTATAAAAGAGAGAGAGTTTTGCTAGTTATTCATATTTTAATTTAATGTTTTTCATCAAAGAAATTGAGTGTGACTCTATTTCAGAACATAAATTAATATTTTTCCCGAAAAACAAAAATTGTCTTCTTTTCAAAAGACGTTTTATACTGATGATATTGTAGATCAAAAGCCACATTTCATTTAACCTCAGAATACGGTCTGAAAATTATTTCTTACCATTGTATTGAATTCATTCATCGTGTAACGTTACACAATTTTATTACTGGAAGAGCCGAGAAAGAGAGAGAGGAATCGAGCTTTCAGGTATTTAGGGGATATTAGAGTATTTATTGGGATATTTCAATTGCTTAGAAGACACGTTTTCTTGTATTAAAGATAGATACACTTTATAAAACACATCTTACAAAACAGAACGTACTTAGAAACTAGATAATTAAAAACTAATAGCGTCAATGGGTGGTCTTATCGCTTAAAGCGATTTCTTTTAGACAGCCATGCACGCCAAGGATAACAAACATATGGAGTGTCTTGATTTAGAGAATAAATCCTGTAAAAGAATGGAACATTTGGTTTCATCGCTTGAGAATGAAAGTGATTATTGTTATTTATGGTGCTCACATTTACGGTATAAATTGAGTATAGGATTTGATACATTTTTTTAAAAGAATATTGATATACAGTGTTATATTAATATTTATACTGATAATTAAGATAGTTTAAAAACTAAAACAACCGACTTCAATGCCCCGTGAGTCAATTTCAGTAGCAAGTTCGTCATACCTCGAGAGATACTTATCAGATCTCAATAAAATTACAATGGGACTACCTCGGAAACGTACCCTACCGATAACAAAAATGATAATTCGAATCGGTTCAGAATTGACGGAGTAATTGCGTAACATACACACAAACAAAAAAAAAATGAAAAAAGAGATACAGACGAATTGACCTCCTTTGTTTTTGGAAGTCGGTTGAAAAGTGGATTCACTTCTTTTTTTTATCTGATAAACATTATAAGTTTTTGAGTAAAAATTGAAGTATTTTTTTAAACAATTGAAGCCTAGATTTGCCTTTAAATCAGTGCTATTTAAAGTTTTAAAAATAATGAAAAATCTTTAAACAAAGCTTTACATTTCTATACTTAATTACATAACAGGTCTATAATATCTTCAAGAACTTATAGGAAGGTCAACGATATAGCAGTTATAGCGCATTATTTAATTACATTACGTAACCCTAATCCAACTTATCCTCGAATTGGATAAAAGCCTTTTGCTGCTATGTACCATCTTGGGGCTCCAATATATTCCGTCCAATCGTCTTGGCTAGAGTTTTGATATTACATTTTTGACGAATCGCCGGAGATAGGATTTCTAATACATTTTTTGCCAGCGTCCTTCACTCCCTATCAATATCTTAAAATGTTTGGACAAACTACAAAACAACGATAAGAAATGTTGTTATGTTTGTATTTTTAAACTGTGTCTCGGTTCAAACGTCTTTCATTAGTGTGTGCTTATTAAGAATACTGAAATCCCAAAGTAGTTTTTTGATATCTTGTTCTATTGGTTAAAATAATGAAAAAGTAAATAGGTAGGTTCACTATATTTAGTCTTTCAATGAATTCCGAGATATATTAAAATTTCTGAATGATTATAATCAAATTGTTTACCATTATTACAAACAAAACCTAGCCTTTTTCCTAGCTAAAGAATGACGTCAATTTTAAGCCTAATAAAGTCAATCAACGACAATGACAACCAGCACAACGATACGAATAGAATATCTCTATTCTATTCGTATCGTATCGTATATAGGTGGCGTGATCGGGAGAACGGTCGGTTTTGATGCCAGAGGTACCCCGCCGTGCACCAATGGATTTTTCTATCGAAAAATGTATGTGCGCTTTTCACAGTGGCCCTCCAGTGAAGGAAAAACATCGTTAAGAAACCAACAATCCCCGCATAGTGGTAGGACACTATCTAGTATCCGCCTGGCCAGCTACCACTCTCATGTTAGAAAATCTATCGCCAAACATCTAATGTGTTCCGGCAGCTATCCTTGAGAGCCAGTTCCCATTTTAGGCCAAGCGTGCTTACCATTTTCGAACGAATCATCACTTACCAACAGGTGAGATATTGGTCAAACGCTAGCCTTTAAGATATACAAAAAATATATATATATCATACCAAAAAAAAAAAAAAACTTACGCTAGTCCCAGCTTTGAAGGAACGTGTTTGTGCAGACACTAATTAGCCTCTTTGCTGCTTCTACAGAATAAACAAAAGTACACGGCTGCGTATTCGTAGACGCATGCAGAATGTATTTGTAGGCAAATGGACAATAAATTGCCGGACGAGAAACACATCTCTAAACCTCGTCTTCACCCGGACCCCGAGAACCGAAACCCCCAAAATTGGGATGTACAAACTACTGACAAGACCTAATAATTTCACGTCACGTAACAACACAATTTCTGAAAAGTGAGTACGTCTGACTAAAATTGTGTTTTGACTAAGTCAATTCCGATGAGAACGCTGCTGAATCTTAACAAGACATGACTGTGATTGTAATAAAGGTTATTTTGTTCGGGCTTCGTTGCTCTAAGGGTTAGCCAAGTTTTGTTAATTCTAGATTCATGGATCTTAAAGTTAAGCAAAATACTTTGGGGAACATACTTATTTAAGATCGAGAGCTGTGTTGGAATATGGTTTTAATTTATAATTTTTTTGCTTCTTTAAAGAAACATTCTAGCATGTATTACTAACAGGACAAGCACTAACGCTCGCCTGATGGCACACACCGGACACTCGCTAAATCTCCATACAAACTAGCGTTTTAACGACCGACACTGTGACACCGACACAGACACTACACACGGGTCGTTTTTCTATACGTGCATTTGTGTGCGTGATGTCTAAGGTTGTCGCCCGTAATCACCGTATCACAGATTATATAATAGTTACTTCGTACATACGTACTACGTACTGACCGTATGAATATTTTTTGTACACTTACCCAAAAAGCTTTTAACACTAAAAATATTAGTCGCTATTTCGTAAACCATCATCTCCAGGTCCAGTCGACTTGCATAGAACAAACTGCACCACAGTAGCTATTTTTTATTCTGTGTTGGGCGGCCAGCCAGAGCTGTACGAAACAATGTCGTGTGTCTTGCTCGCACGTTAGAGCGACATCAAGTAAAGAGAATATAAATACTACGTACCTACATCAAGTTCCCAATTGCTGTGTTATAAAAATGTTTAAACGTGAAAGTTTTTTTAAATATTTTACAAATTCAGCGTTATTTACGCACGAGTAATGAATAATGAAAATGAATTCTAAAATACGAATATGTAGGTAGGTATACCAATATAATTAAGTGTTTATTATATACCTACGTAATAAGAACCTACGTAAATTTGAACCTCCAGTGTCTACTGGTCCCAACATAAATGTATGAAGTTGATGTTCTTCTCTCCGTGAGTAGTAATTGTTCTATAGTCGTACGCGTGTGACGTCCTTGCTCAGCGCAGCTCCTCGACAGCTCCAAGTCGGTGGCGGGGTGAGGAAGCCCGGAATTGGTGGGGGGAACAGAGTGTCCGTTCTATACGTAGTATTATTATCTTTTCTATGCTGATGGTATGTGATGATGTCTGCATATAACTGTAGGTAAGGACGTTTTAATTTCCAGGATCTATCGCGTCACTTTGCACTGTGCTCATAAAGATGGATACCAGATCTACAAAAGCGGAGAAGTTAAGATATGTATTTTTTTTTCTTTTTTAATAAAAAAAGCTTTCTAGCAATGTGGGTCCTACATTACTAATAGTCATGTCAACCCCTTTAACTAAGCTAAATTTGCTTGTGTCTGGAGTGGATTCACGTCAATAGTACAATGGGTGGGGTTCGAACTCACGACCTCTCGATCGCCATGCCGACACCTTAGCCACTCACTGGCCTATTGCCAACAGCCAGGATTTTGTTAGTCTGTCCATGTTTATATGCCCTGTAATGTTACAGAAATAAAAGCAGAATAAAACGGTAATTTACTTCAAGTATGTATATACAAACGGGCTCAGTGGCGTATCTTGGGAGAGGCCTACGTCTCGCAGTGGACTGACACCGGATGATTATGATGATGATGATATACAAACAGTAAAAAGATTAGATAGCTGAAGACCGAACGAATCAAAAGTATGTACCAGAAGACGTAAAGAAGCCAGCGGTCGACAAGAATTAGCTAATAATAATTATCTGCATTTCAATCTTTCTTTAAGAGCAGTGAAATAAAATCACTTAACTGCAGAGAATACAATATGTATTATATCTCATACGCTTGTCTCACATACTTGCCATTAAATATTACCTCCAACGGTAAAGATTGTGTTTCCTTAAAATGCTATATATTATCTTTCTTTGATGTTTGAAGTACCCACATTAATAATTGACTAGGTACAGGTTGTTTAGCGAAGTTGTCTCTCTCAACAAGCTATTAGGTAATTTTTGTTTATTAATAAAACGTTTTTAATTATTAAAGAACTGTTTTTTTAAGGAAAATATCGTGAGACTTACACATAAATTTATTTAAAACGGCTCTAACGGTTTACGGGTTATGATATCAAAATTAGATACTCTTTTTGATCGAACCACTGTCTATTAAATTTATCTGACCACTTTACAGCGAAACTCATTTCTTTCACAAGATATTTGAACGGGATATTTACCATGTTTTTCATTATTTGTGAGCTTTCGATATTTCGGCGCTGTTGCAAGCACCATGTTCACGGCGAACCTGCGAAAAGAACGCGAAAGCGGGTAGACCGCTTCGTGTTTTCGTAAACAATCCATTTACCCGCAATCGACAGTTTAGCCGTGAACATGGTGCTTGCAACAGCGCTGAAATATCGGAAGCTCACAAATAATGAAAAACATGGTAAATATCCCGTTCAAATATCTTGTGAAAGTGTTAGTGTCCATGAAAACTTAAAAACTCATTTCTGTATCACGATTAGCGCTGAAAAGACGAGGTATATTTTTCGTTCTGAAAGTTCTAGGAAAACGTTGCAATTTATTGGTAATTAGAAACTAAAGAGCTATTTACAGGGAGCACAGATCTCTCGAGGTTCGATGTTGGCTGGTAACGACCGCAGGAAAGATATAATCTGTTCTGGGCGGACGGAAAATGGGTTTCTACCAGATCTTTATGTATAATTTGTACTAGAGGTGAATAGGCGTAACGAAAGATTTTGAAATCCTCTTTTGTAATGTGGGAACACATTTACTATTCACGAAAAAACTTATATTTCGGTAATTAACTTAAGTTTAACGAAGTTTAAAGCAATTTTTCTAATATTTTTTCAATAGTGTGCTAAAACAGCTCACATGTGTCATGGCGTCGGCTGTGACGTCACGCATATGTTAATGACATACTTAACGTAGTAACTATTATATAATCTGTGACAATGAATACACATGGGTTTTCCAAAATATAATAACATTTTTAAGAAAACCTCATGCGCTGTGATTGGTGTTTCAATCAAAATGGCCGATTGCAGTATTTTAATGTTTTATTTCATTGAAAATCTTAATAATCTCAATTTTTTATATAAAACTTAACTAGTGTTTTAAATTGTTTTAATATGTATTTTCCCCTAAAATCACATCAAATCTTCGATTTTTTTATACGGTCGTAATGCCTATTGTGCATGTGCAAAAATCGAAGATTAATTCTAATTTCATATTTCAATTCTACAAGATGAGTTGTAAAATGATAGTGACACATAGCAGATGCATATTTGAATAGGATAGTGGGTGGGTAAAGTTTCTAGCGTAATTAAAGTGCGTGTGAGATTTAATACAATTTTTATATCGTATAAGCAAGCGTTTAACCACTATCTCACCAATTAGCAAGTCCACGATTGGATTGCTGTGCACTGATGGATATTTCTATCAAAAATTTATGTATTTCGGCAACTATCCTTCGAAAGCACTACCTTACTACTACTATCTTATAATAAGTCTAGCGTGCTGCAATCCTCGACCACATCGTCACAAAGAAAAACGTCAAAAAGAAAAAAAAACTAACTTAAACTTGACCCACTTGATTTTTATGATATTATTGTTGATTGACCTAAAGAGCTATCCTGTAGATAGCTGACCTGAGATGACAATGACATCAGTGTCATCTCTAGATTATCTATAAGCTTAGGTTTTACAATGTTCAATCTTGAACAAATGATATTAGATGAAAGCTTTGCTAATGCTCGTCTCTAGAGGAAAAAGTTTGATAGGTTTGAAAAAAATGTTTTACGACTTTGACGATCTTGAATTGTGATGTCGAGATATTAAAGCAAATTTCTTTTTAAAGACTTCAATATCTCGAACCATGGAAACAGTTCAAGAATATTGCTATATGTATATATATATTTATAAATATGTTATCTGTTATTGTTAATTTATGTTATTGTATCTATTTTTTTATTTAAGTTATTGTTATCGGTGTTAGTCCTACTCCCGCTCTCAGGCAATTCTGAAAATCAGCGTCTTGGTTTTTGGGGTCTACGATCCAAAAATCTGGACATTTGTGCTGAGTCTGGTCTGTTTCAGCACCTCATATTGTATTCCTTTTTGATTTTTTGTTTTATTTAGTTAGGTTTTTTGGTCAAAATGTCAAAAATATTTTTCATCTGTACTGTAACTTGAGGACTACTGAATAAATGATTTTTCTTTTTTTTCTTTAGTTTACAAATTATATTGTGGCTTACGAAATTGTCTGAAACAAATGTACTGTCTATTCTTTTCCATGTACATATATATATGTATATATATATATACATATATATATGATTTCATTTAAACATTTTACGAAATGTTTTTGTATTTATCTCAGAGATTAAGCATCGCCATTCAACGGGGGAATACAGCCAGCATTTTGGGAACTTTACCTACTGGTAGTGGATTGGTAGACTAAATTTTAGTTTTTATTGATTTTGATTAGGATTGGTAGACTAAATTTTAGTTTTTATTGATTTTGATTAGGTTTATTTGTTTGTTTATAGTTAGGTAGTTTTAAAATGTATTAATTATACATTATATAGTATATAACTATTATGTAAATAACATACTCGTAATGAAATATGTTTTTAGGAAATATAATTATTAATTACAATAATATATTTTGAGGTGGCCTCGGTGGCGTAATCGGGAGGACGGTCGGCTTTGATGCCGTGGTACCGAGTTCAAACCGCCGTGCACCAATGGATGTTTTTATCGAATAATTTATGTGCGCTTCTCACAGTGGCCCTCCGGTGAAGGAAAACATCGTTAAGAAACCAACAACCCCCGCATGGTGGTAGGACACTATGTAGTGTCCGCCTGGCCAGCTACCACCCTCAAGTTAGAAAATCTGTCACCAAACATCTAATGTGTTCCGGCAGGTATCCTTGAGAGCCAGCTCCCATTATAGGCCTAGCGTGCTTACCATCTTCGACCGCATCATCACTTACCAACAGGTGAGATAGTGGTCAAACGTTAGCCTATAAAGTATTAAAAAAAAAATGACAGATACCATAAAGGTAAAACGAGTTAATAGAGTTATGAGCAGTAAAAAACCCAAAACTTAGACCGAGGTATTTTAATACGCTTTTATTAATTTAATTCTTATTAGCTTCAGACGTATGTATGTTTGTTTGTTAGTATGTAACGGAATCTTTGAACATGATTTTTACCCCCTTCAAAACGTCGGATTAACTCGAAATTTGGCATACTTATTAAGGACCGATGACAATAAATAAACATAAAAAAAATAAAAAAAAATCGACTAAAAAGCATCCTGAAAAGCACCCCACGCTTTTTTTACAATAAAATCATTTTTTCTTACACTATTTTTAATTCAAATTTATTAAAATTTATTTTCTATTTTTTAGTTGGATTTTCTATAAAAGCGTATTTTTTTAGTTTTTTTAAACTATTATTTATTTTTTAATTAGGTACTCTTTTTTGGGTTCCCTACCTCAAAAGGAAAAGAGGAACCCTTCTACCCCTAGAGAAACCTAGAGGATCACTTTGTTTTCTGTCTATCTGTCTGTATGTCTGTCTGTCTGTCCTTATGTCCGCATATGAAGACATTTTTCTCAGGAACGCGTAGTGGTATCAATTTTAAACTTATATAAAATATTTGGGTCTTTTACAGCTGTAAAAAAAAATTTTACTTGGAAGTCAACGCGATCAAACGATATAACCGGTTATGTTGCATATTTTCGCATATTTTACGATTTCACATGGAATCATAACTTATAGGCTACTTTTGCCGTTGACCTAGAATCATGAAGTTTGAATGAAGCAAGATCTTATAAGAATTATAAAGGAAAAATCCATAAATATGTAGTTTAACAACTTACAAAAAACTCAAAAAAACTCAATTTATAAAAACTTGCAATGCTTGGTCATCAACACCAATATTATAAATGTGAAAGTCAGTTTGTATATTTGTTTGTTTGGGACTTCTTTACGAGCAAACGGGTGGACCGATTTATCTGAAATTTTGCACATGCACAGGGATAGCCAGTAGTATGAATTAGGCTATACGATACCTCTTAATGCGGGCGAAGCCGCGGGGTACAACAAGTCTTTAATAGAATTTAAATTTATTATCCGCCTATGGTTTACCTTACACCGTAATTGTTTAGGCTTGGCATTATTTGTATAAAATGTTAAAAAATCATACAATTCTATCTCTAGGTAACTCAGTCTCAAGGATAAATGTACCGGCCGTAAAAGAGCAAAAACAGCCAAAAGTTAGTCTGGCAGAATTTTAAGAATCGTTTGTCTACCCACGTCCTAAAACTAACTAATCATTTAAGTTAACAAACCCGAATAAACCTCGTCCTAATAAATTAAATATAAAGCTACCATTTCAATTAATTTATGTAGAATATCTGTATTATTCTCGGCATTTTACCGAAACTTTGGGAACGGACTTAGGAACTGAATGATTTAGGTATCACTTTAATTTCATTTAAAGAACTGCTTTTAATATTCATGCTTACTCTGGGGAAGGTATTCGTTTGAAAATGTTATTGACTTATAATCCAATTTTCATGTTTAATATTTATGCAATGTTGATTGAGGTGGTTGTATTGTTGCTGTTACGGCTGGCCTATTCACATTCACGCATCGGCCAATCTTCATCAATGTCAATCATGTCAAAGATGACAACGTCAACGTCAACGCGGAAACGTCACATACACGTCACAAAAAAGTGTCCGTTAAAAATTTGAGAAAAATTCGCTATATTCCGTTATTACGTACGCATCTGATCTAAATTATTTTCATTTTCATCGCATTTTGTAAACCTGATATTTCAATATAATTTCTAAATCCAACGTGACTTCGCCTTCATTCAACACCACCTAAAGACCCAGCAGCGCCACAACAGTTGCAATATTTAATTACATATATACATAACTAGGCGAGTTGGCGATCGTAACCTGCCCAGCGTGGCGATTATGGGCATATCCCTCCCAATGAGCCAAAGATCGGGCTCAGTGGCGTATCTTGGGAGAGGCCTACGTCCAGCTGGGGACTGACACTGGCTGATTATGATGATACATTACTAGCCCCGTGGTTTTACCAGCGTAGACATCATTCCTGTGACAATATCGAGATAAAAGTAAACTATGATGTTATACCAGAGTCTAGGCTATCTACATACCAAATTTCAGCTCAATCGGTTGAGTAGTTTTAGCGTGAAGGAAGAAGTAACAAACATACTTACACACACAAACTTTCGTCCGTATTATAATTATTAGTAGGATAAAGACATACGAGTATATATATATATATATATATATATACATTCAAATACGGTTCAAATCCTAGCACGGGTGTTCATCTACAAGTGATAAGAGCATATACATCGATGTTCCACCTGACTTGCTACCAAAAAGAAGCTAAGCATCACAAAAAAGAAAATCTGCGACAATAACCTTACGGTGTTCCGGCAGCAAACAGTCCTTGAGATACAGAGTATTCTAGACCGAGCGTGTTCACTAACTTCGACCACATTATAGGCAAAATAGTGGTCAAACGCTAGTCTAAAAGATATAAAACATACATAAGATAATAAGTCTAAATATGCTATATTATAACATACAATAACAAACGGATTATGTTTCTCATAGCTAAACAAACTTGGTGATCATATCAACAAATATCATTAAAATAATAAGATAAAATAATAAGATAAAAAATAATAAGATAGTCAAGGTAATAATCATGTCATCAAAGTATACAAAATTGATTACATTGTTTATCTCCATATCTCCGGAGATGATTGTCAGATCTCGATAACATTTAAACGGGAGGCATAACCCCTCAAACAAAAACAATATTTTTTTCTAATCGGTAAAGATTTGACGAAGTTCTGAGGTAACAAACATAAAAAAAAGAAAAAAATACAGTCGAATTGAGAACCTCCTCCTTTCTGTGAATTTGGTCAATAAAACTAAACATTTTTAAGTTAAAATATAATAGCTACTTGATTTATTAGGTAACCAATGACCTGGTTTGCCAAAAAATATCGATTTAATGAAAACCACGGGATAAAGCTTTTAAGCTCTAGAATTCAATTTCTGAGGTGGTCTCGTTTTCGTGGAATTTGGATTGGAAAAACAAGCAACATTTTAGGGGTCAGCTGTTAGATTTATCTAAATATTTGGTTTATAAGCTATCTATTCGAAATATAACTGAATTTTCTTTGCAATTTTATGGGCCTTTTTTAAGGGGCAAATGTAAGTTATTTGCCACTTAAAACGGGTCCACAAAATTTCCACATACATAACTACGCGTAGAGACCAGGAGGAGATGGTTCAGAAAAGTTGGGCTATAATTTATGAATTGGACTTTTATCTGACCAGAAGAATAAACGTGAGTGAACGCCGGTCAGTTCAAAGTTATCATATTCAAGTAAGTATGAGTTTTTATTCAAGAATATGACTCGTGATCATTTTCAAGTTCAAGTTATGTCAAACCCACCTCGCACCTAATTGCTTTCTTCTGTATGCATTTGATCTTCGCAAATATCCTTTTTATTTTTCTATACCATATATATGCTCACGTTTGACCACTATCTCACCTGTTGGTAAGTGATGATGCGATCGAAGATGGTAAGCACGCAAGGCCTAGAATGGTTAAAAATATGACTATGTTTCAGAATTCCGTCGTAAATTTAAGCGACTTTTCGGCCTATTCGCCTTCGCCGGAATATACATAAACTCTCACTTCTCTTTAATATTTTATTGACCGAGCGAAGTGAAGGACTCTCAGTCATCTTGGCCAAAAATGCTTTCTTAAGTCTGTCCGGTAGGCTGTTCTCCTGTTCACCTGTTGTTCTCCTCTACAGGTCGCTTTTCTCAACCAATTCTCGTGATATTTTGTAAGCAGGTTCAAATTTTATAGAATTTTGTTGTTGATTTAATTTCTGGAAATTTTTCAAAATAGCGGGGATATGGGGAAAACGTAAAAAAAATGAGAACTCCGCCATTTATTATCCGATACGAATTTTTTATTTTTGAATAGGTATATTTTCTGTCTGGTCCCATTGCAAAATTTATCGGCATCCGATGAGTGTCTCTCAAGATATGAAGATAAACTCCTCAAACTTGCTGCTTAAAATGACTAGCGTGGCATTTGAAGGCGGTTTTTTTACTCGTTCGGTTAGTTTTTTAACAACCATAATTATTAGTAATGCAGAAATAGAATCGCGAGGTCTACAGCTTATTGAGCCACAGTTAATCCTACTCGTTTTAGATAGATAGATAGATAGAAACACTTTATTGAACACCTTATTAAAAGAAACAGAGTATTACTTAACAACTAATTATAATAGTGTAACAACATGCGGTCTTATCGCTGAAAGCGATCTCTTCCAGACAACCTTTAGATGGAGAAATATGTAAATAGATACGGCGGTGTACAGTGTATAAGTAAATAAGACATAAGCTATTAAAGGATACTAAATTAATACAAAGAAAATAATAATAATTACTTTGATACATATACATAATAAATTAAATAATACATATATATAATATATATATATATATATATATATGGATATACATATATATAACATATTATTAGAAGCGTATATAACAAACGTATGTAATATAACTAACCAAGATAATACGACTTAACGCGTTCCTTGAATGTATATATAGTTTGTGATTGTTTTATCTCTAAAGGAAGCGCATTCCAGAGTCTGACAGCTTGAACAGCAAACGACTTATCATAGAAAGTGCTGCAATGAGTAGGAATAGAAAGCATTCGATTCTCTAATGACCTTAGCGAAAGGGAGTTAGTGGTGTGAAGAAATTCGAAGAGTGCTTTTAGATAGCTAGGGGAAGTGGGATTAAATAAAATATTATAAAGGAGTGACAGAATGTGTGTATTCCGGCGAAGACGAATAGGCAGCCACTTGAGCTTACGACGGAATTCTGAAACATGGTCATATTTGCGAAGGCCAAATATGAACCTAATTGCAAAATTTTGGAGCCGCTCAAGCTTATTTAGCTGCTCCTCTGTGAGGTCTAGATAACATGCATCGGCGTAATCGAGAATAGGGAGAAGAAGAGACTGTGCTAGCGCAACATTAGTAGCTGTTGGTAAAAAAAAAATTCTTAACCTCCTCAAAGCCCCTGCAGAAGCAAACATCTTGCGGCTAATGGCCGCAAGTTGTGGTCCCCATGACAGGTAGCGATCAAATATAATGCCTAGATTTTTTACAGTTTCGCTGTACGGAATCGTTAACCCTTCAAAGACTACTTGTGGTGTCGTACTCCAGTTAATTTTAGCGATAGTCCTTGAGCTTCCAACAATTAACACTTGCGTCTTACTTGGGTTCACTGTTAATCCGTGCGCCTTACTCCACTCCGATATATTTACTAAATCTTTGTTAATATTGCTAATAGCATGAGGCAGTTGATCGAGTGAAGCTTGAGAGTAGATTTGCAGATCGTCTGCATAGAGGTGGTAGGGAGAAGTGAGTTTAAGAGAAATAGAATTAATAAAGAGGGAAAAAAGAAGAGGTGATAAGACGCCGCCCTGTGGCACGCCGGCAGCGGTTCCACACCAAGTAGAGTAAGACTCTTCGATGCGGACACGCTGACGACGGCCAAACAGATAACTGTAAAACCAGTCAATTGCCATGGGAGATATGTTGATAGAGTGAAGAATTGCAAGTAGAATGTCAAAATCAACGGTATTGAAAGCGTTGCTGAAGTCCAGAAGGGTTAACACAGTTACTTTCCCTTTGTCCATTCCTAAACGGATATCATCGGTTATTTTAACGAGGACAGTAACTGTGCTATGTCCAGGGCAAAACCCAGACTGGAAGGGATTAAGGAGGTGATTGAAGATAAGGAAGGAGTGTAGCTGATTATGGACAATGCGCTCAAGTACTTTGGAGAGGAAAGGTAGAATGGATATAGGGCGGTACTCGTTGAAAGACTTTGGATTAGGTTTTTTGGGCAAGGGAATGATTTGAGCGTCTTTCCATTGTAACGGAAAGGTGCTACTGGAAGTTGAGAAATTAAGGATGTGGTGTAGGACAGGGAGTACGATGTCAAGGATAGGGATAAGCATGTTCCGGCTAATACAATCGACTCCAACTGCATTTAAAGTTATAGATAGCATACTCTTCTTCACATCTCCAATAGAAAATGGACTAAAGAAAAATTGAGAATGGTCAGGAGTTCTAAGGGTAGACAAATAAGTTAAAGTGGTGGCTTTATCGGAATCTTTAATAGAAGGAGTTGAAACAAAATGCTTATTTAACGTATTGATATCTAAAGAATTTGGGATAGAGTTACTATGACGGGATTTACCGACTCCAAGAGACCTAAGAAATTTCCAAACCTTAGCTGGGTCATCGTTTTCGACAGATTTGTGGATATGGCGACGTTGAGCATCCCTACACACCCTATTGCAGCGATTACGGGCACTCGCATATTTATCTTAATTACTCTTATTTGGAAAGCTCTTATACCGAGTTTTAGTGACAGATTTTTTGTGCATCAGCGATTTAATCTCATCAGAGAGCCAAGGTGCGGGCAAGTGTTTGATTTTAATCTGTTTCAAGGGAGCGTGTATATCATACAGTTGAGTTATAAATAAGACTGTTGAAAATGGACACCTGATCATCTACGGACTCGGCTTCGATAACAGGAGTCCAATCAATTTTCTCTGCATCCTCGATGAAGAGTTCTTGATTCATGCTACCAAAGCTACGCTGCAGAATTATGGTGGGTTTAGGTTTAGGAGGGCGGATTTTATAGGACAGATATAGCAAGTCATGATAGGAGAACGCATCAGCAGAAACCTGACCGTGCTTATTAACATGGCTTAGAGAGGAAACAATAATCAAGTCAAGAAGGGAAGGAGCACAGTTAGGAAAATGATGCGTAGCGCTAAGAGAAAGAAGTTGAAGATTCGTAGATTCGACTATAGAAGTAAGGTTAGTTTAAGGTTAGGTTTAGTTACTTAAAACAACTCTTTCTTTTTCTTCAGTTGTCCAATAAAGTAGATAATCTAATACTCTCATTTCCCAGTCATGACAGCACTTTTTACGACAAATCTTTATCTGTATAAGCTATTAGACTTTGGAAAATGCTCTTACTTTGGAAACTTTTCTCACACTTTCTGGTCACAAACAGTTTCCACACTTAAGGAATGCATTAAGACTTATCTTGCTAAACAGCTAAAGTGAAATCGGTTTGATGATCTAGTCTATGTAAATTAAGAATAGAATAGAAGAATAGAATAACTCTTTATTGAACACCATTCAGAAAACATTAAAAAACTTAAGTAAACATTCACAAATAAGTGTTACAAAAGGCGGTCTTATCGCTGAGAGCGATCTCTTCCAGACAACCTTTGGGTAATGAGGATTTGTTTAATTTGATTAAGCTAAAAAAACTAAACTTTACTGTATAATTTCACAAGATAACAATCTTATTTCTCGGCAGATTTTATATCTGCCATAAGGAATAACAAGAAATAATAAAATGGAAGTGCAAACCCACCGGGAAGTATTTACCCTTTGCTGTCAACACCAGTCTGGCTCGAGGCTTTGTTAGAGGCGAACCTGCGGTACACCGCGTTTTTGTTTAAACAAAATAAATATATATTTTTTTACATTTTTATATCGTGAAGTTTAGCCTTTGACCACTATCTCGTACCAGAGAGACTATGCTAAGCTAAATGTTGTCAATGGTGCTTATTCCGAGACCATGTCATCAATGCTGAAGTTTTAATATATAAACCCGGGAAATCAAATATAGCAGACCCACTGTCCTGATTGTGTATAAGAACTAACCCAAAAAATAGCCCTCTTAAAGACGAATATCATATAAATCAGTTTGTACAATATGCCAATAGCATTATCTCTAAAACCAATAATAGAGGCTTCGAATGATGACGATGACATTAAGTTAGTCAAAAACGCTCTGTTGAATAATGATTGGAATGCTGCTGTAAATAATTATAAATTATTTCAACATGAACTCTGGTTGCATGATGGCGTCTTACTAAGAGGAAACAAAATAGTAATTCCCATAAAGCTGCGAAAACAAGTTTTGGCAGCAGCCCATGAAGGCCATCCAGGCATTGTCAACATAAAAGCTAGGCTACGCACAAAAGTCTGGTGGCCAAAAATTGACCAAAGACGCCGAAAATACTGTAAAAAACTGCAGAGGGTGTAAATTAGTTTCAGCTCCCAATCCACCAGTACCCATGAAACGGCGTGAACTCCCTTCTAAAGCTTGGGTGAACACAGCTGTTTATTTTTTAGGACCACTGCCAAGTGGGGATTACCTATTTGTGATTATCGACTATTACAGTCGGTATAAAAAGATTGAAATCATAAAATCAATATCTTCACAAGACACCTTAAAAGTATTAAAAAAAAACTTCTTGCAGACTGGTAATCCAGCTAGAATAACAGCCGACAATGGTAGACAATTCTGTAGTCAGGAATTTAAAACATTCTGTATCGAACAAGGAATAACGCTTTTCAATACTATCCTTTACTGGCCTCAGCAAAATGGTGAGGTTGAAAGGCAAAACAGAGACATCCTTAAACGACTAAGAATCAGCCAATGCAAAAAATCAGACTGGAAGGACGATTTGCTAAAATACTTAATGATGTATAACAGTACACCTCACCCCTCCACAGGAAAATCCCCGTCCGAGCTGTTCTATGGAAGACAATTTAGAGACAAATTACCTTTTTTAACAGACCTCGAAAATAATTACGATGATTCAGAAATCCGAGACACAGACAAGGAGAGAAAAGAAAAATCAAATTAAATGAAGACAGGAACGGGAAAGCGGTAGAAAGATAATCAGATATTGGCGAGAAGGTGTATTTGAAGAATTTGATAAAAGAAAATAAATTAGTCTCAGAATGTAATCCAACAACCTGATACGGTTATTGGAGCTGAAGGAAGCGATATAAATATAAGGAATGAAGAAACTGGTCAACAGTACAGGAGGAATATTGTACACCTAAAGAAAGTAGAAGGTCAATGGAAAGTTATCGATCACAACGAATCATCTGATTAACAAAATATTGTGTATCTCTATTGTAAATATTGTTTTGATACTAGTTTTAAAAAATTATAAAAAGAAAGAGATGTGATATACATTAAAAATAAATGTTTGAACAACTCACCGGAGTGACACTTCACTACGGATCCGTCAGTGGTGCGGAGCGGGCGCCTCCGGTGTGTTGTAATTACTTGCTGAAAACTGGTTGTTTTACTAGGTAAACCTAAGGCTTTACGTGCGGACATCACATACATCATGCCTTATCAGGGAACAAATGAACGGTGATTGAATTTTGTATGTAAAACTACCCTAACTTGTTACTCCAAGATTACTACGTAGACATACTACATATATCTAATGACCACCAAAACAAATGCCACACCTCCCGTAATATATTCAACTTCCATTCTGCAATCTTAACGGCTAATCGAGTTCCGCTCAGTGAGTTTCCACCCTGTACGTTAAAAAAATATGGCGCTGTCGTCGCTAAAGATAAGTACGCTTTCAATTTAATGCGTGCAACTGGGGAGACTCAAAGTGCTGTCTCGTGTGCCCTGAGCATGATTTGAGATGTACGTATTTTTGTTGCAGAAGTTGTTTCTATGGAAATAGCGCTTTTCCTGTAGGTGCTTGGATCGTTTGACACAATAGTCCACTTATATATAGAGCTGTATATAACTGGAGCTTATTTATGTACTTACTAGCCGTGCCCAACAATGTTATCCATGTTAAAAAGTACTTTATAAACTCTGAATCTGTTTGCTGAATTTCATCTAAATGAATTCAGCCGTTTTTGCCTGGTTGAATAACATACATAGTACAAACTTTCGCATGTATTATATTAAAATAGGATAGATCAGATCTTTGCTATGGTTAAAAAGAATCTAAACTGAATGTGATTGCTATCCATTGCCGTTTTGGGGAGATAGGGTCCTCATCATCATCATCATCATCATCATCATCGGGTTATACTAATCCACTGCTGGACAAAGGCCTCTCTAATGCAGAGCACGTTCCTCGGCTAATCTTATTCAGCTCTTTTTTTATTTATTTATTTACCTTCAGTACATAATACTTGTGATACAAAGAAATAAGTACCAATAAACTATTTGACTTCTTGCCAGCCCCTTTGCAAATATCATCGCTCCACCCAGTCTGAGGACGTGCTACGCTACATATACGCTGTATAAGATATAGAGTAACAAACAATAATAAAATGATATTGACTTTTGGATACATAATAGTAGGACGATAAGGATATTGTCATAAATTATGGTCCTAATAATCCTTTATACATCCCAACCCTGACACAGCTTTCAACACACGTTAATATGCCCAAAAGTAATTAACCTAGTATAGGATAGTAAAAAAAATATGAAAATACATATAGAAGACTAGAAGTGCCTCGCGGCTTCGCCCGTTAAAAACTTCTTTAATTTTTTTAAAACTTTTCTGTTGTAAAAACCTTTCTTTTATAAAAACACATTTAAAAAAGAATAAACCAAATCGGTCCACCCGTTTTCAAGATATGGCATGATGTGACCAAGGGAAATAGGGATCCACTTTCACACAACTCAAAAAACCATATTGATTTTCAGATTTTGTTACCCCATTTCCCCCTCCTATTGAGTGGAATTTCATAAAAGCTTGAAACACGTTTTTAGGGTTCCGTAGTCCTGACAAGAAACCTGTGGCATATTTGAATCACCTTCATGCATGGTGTCATGATTCACAACTTTTTATATAGAGGTTTATGTTTCTTTTTAAACCGGAACGTTTTCAAAATTTAAAAAGAATGACGGGTAAAATATAGACAAGGCAGTCTGGACAAAGAAATGGACTGAAAATGATTCAAAAAGGAGAAAATTATGTTTTATGGGAAAGAAGGACGAAAATGTGAAAGTAAAGCACGATTGAACTACCAAACCTATTATTAGGTCAAAATACGGAAAAACGGAAATTCTTCCTTCCGTGTTTGTTGGCCAGTCATTTTGTCATTTGGCAGAAGATGTGTGCTAAAGACTGCTGCATGATAAAGATAAGTATTATGAATAATCTGTGCTCGCAGTTGAGACTGTTGTCCCATCATTTGTTCGTTACTCTGATGCCCTGAACGTCTTATCTCATTACCTGAAACAATGCCGGATTCTGTGACGGAAAATCTGAGGAGGTCCGGTAATTGTCGAGCTTCCCCGCAGAATAGTACGGACCAGAAGATTTGCGCCAGAATAGTTTGTAGTGTTTTAGAATTAGTTGTTTTTATTTCAATACATGTATAACCCGTCTCCTGTAGTTTATCTTGTCTAGGTTCCCTTGATCCACGTAATGAGAGGTACGCCTCCTCCAGGCGCTCCGTTACAAACCCTTATAGTTTCGTCATGTCCGTCTGTCTGTCTGTCCGAGGTTTTGCTAAGAGATCGTTAATACTAGAAAGCTGTAATTTTGTGGGGGTATATATAAAACTTACGCCGACAAAATGCTGAAAGTGCTTCGTCCCCCTCCCCCCCCCCCCCTCTAAAAAAGCTAAACTGCTGGCTTGATAAATATGGAAAAATTCGTGATAATAGCTCATTTCATGAACTTTAAAAGAAAACTATAGCGGTTAAGATAACTTTATTAGTTGAGCAGTAATAGTCGTTGAACTTGGGTGTTGGATAATTTTTTACCAAATACAAAATCCTTAGAATAAATCCTTTAAAGTGACAAAGACGGAGTACCTAGTTGCTTGTTTATGACGGGTAAAGACTTGCATTAAATAACAGGCTACTACGGAACCCTACACTGCGCGTGGCCCGACACGCACTTGACCGGTTATTACTTATTAATTAACAGAAGAACTTCTGTAAAGTTTCGAATAAAAAAGACTATCCAATCTTGTTTCTCTATACAAATTTTGAACCCCCGTTTCATTCCTACCTCATAATAACTATCAACATGCCAAATTTCAACGCAATCCATTAAGTAGTTTGAGCTATGTGTTGATAGAACAGTCAGTCAGTAACGTTTGCCTTTTATGTATACAGAGATTTCCCAACCTAATGTATAGTGTAAAAACAACCAAATTATAATAAAATCAACAGACAACATAGAATTAACAAAAAATAATATATGTGAAATTGAATTGTTGAAATATATAGACATACGTTTCATTTCCCTTGCGGAATTCAATCTTTAATCTCTTTCAATCTTTACATAAATAAAGAAACAGAGAATTCAGACAATATTTACATAACATATACATATTCTATACAGGACAAAAATTACAACCCTGCCACTCGTTTAATTCAATAAAAATTCTCATAGTAACATTAACCGCAAAGTACATTAAAAATACGTAAATGATATATATCATGGCAATGCTACGAAAATGTAAACAACACATATTAAGCAAAAAAACTGTATAAAATACCAGGGCGAGGCGGAATAAAGGTGTGTTCCTTTTCATTCCACACGCAATGTTATGGAATGAATATCATAAAGAGAAATATGTAAGGTTTTGCTGCCATACAAGTCAAACGTATTTTGTTATGTTCTTGTGACGAAAGATCAAGGACCCAAGAAAAAGTTGGAATATACTTGCCATGTGTATTGGATTAAAGTCCTTTGAATGGAGCCTCGTCTTGTTGCCAATCTCAAAAATCATCATAATGTCATAAGCATAGATAATTAAGATATAGGTTTTAAATTCGACTGTAATGGTGGGACTTTTCAGGCAGGCCAGTCCACATGGGGTGGTAGCACTTTGGCAATTTGTCTTTTTAGTCAACCGTAAAATAGAAAGCACAACTCGTACTACCCTCTTCAATCGTGGTTGATCTGTGATCTACCATCAGCATTTATTCCCCCCAGCTATAGAATGGAGACTTTTGAAAAGAGTGTCCAGAAATTCCTCAAAGGTCGGCAAGACATCAACAGCGCCCACAATGTTGCAGATTTTCATAGGCGACGGTAACCGTTTTCCATCAGGCGGGTTGTCTACTTGATTGCCGTAAAGTTAGTGATGAACAAAGCGACCAGTAAATTTACAAGGCACGTGATACCCAATATCTTATTGTCACAAGGCAACAGGTGTGGTGCAGTCACTCGTTTTTAGGGTTCCGAACCCAAAGGGTATTTACGTTAGCGCCATCTATGAATCTTCATCGCTATCGTGTTTACCTTTATCTCGAAATCTGAATCTGAATCTCGGAAACAGCTTCAACGATTAAATAATATCTAGTATACAGGGGATTTCGGGGGCAATAAATCGATCTAGATAGGAATCATTTTCAGAAATGTTGTTTTATTCGTGTTTTCAATAATCAACTTTATCGACAATCAACTTAAAATATGACTCTTCCCGGCATCTATTGGCGAGTAGAAGTAGCTTTGTGTAGTAGAAGTAGTGTTATTGTGTACTTAAAGCAGTTAATTGCTGTCAATTAAAAAAAATAGTATAATTATTCGTCAACAGATGTCGGGAAAAGTCATATTTTTTGTTTAAGTGGCAAAAAATACCGAGCAAAGCTGTGTTCAATCTGCAATCAACTACAAATAACTTACCTGTGTAATATCCTTTGAAATTAATTCACCTGGACGCAACTAGATGGCAGCACAGGAAAAATTAGCACGCGCAGTCGTTTCATTTGATAAATTTGTGAGCCTCGGTCGATTTGTTTACTTAGTTAAGTTTTATTTGTGTATGTAGTGTACAGTATTGAATAAATTATCTTCAATTTTAGTACTTAAACAGCTTCATTTAGCTAGAATCAGTGGAATCTTAGTCCTACGAACACTCGGTCTTCCAGATATTTAATAATATTAATTACCTTTGTGTTAACGTTTACTTATAGTAGGGTCAATTTAATAGATCACATTAGACACTTCATCAAAATCAAACAACGTGACCTTGTAATGGGCACGTAAAATTATTAATTATTTCGAAGTCAGAACTGCATAATTACTTAACATTTTTCAGTTAGAAATTCATATTAATTCTAATAATTACAAAAGAAATCGTTTTTAGGGTTCCGTAGTCGAATGGCAAAAAACAGAACCCTTATAGATTCGTCATGTCTGTCTGTCTGTCCGTCCGTATGTCACAGCCATTTTATTCCGAAACTGTTAAGACTACAGAATTGAAACTTGGTAGGTAGATGTATTCTGTGAACCGCTTTCCGATTTTTAAACAAAAATAAAAAATATAAAAGTTTAAGAGTTAGATCCCATACATGGAACTAAAAAAAAATTGTTTTCTTCAAACCTATACGTGTGGGGTGTGTCTATGGATAGATCTTCAAAAATGACATTGAGGTTCCTAAAATCTTTTTTTCTCAAAGTCAATCATTTGAAAGATAGGCGCGTCTAAAGTAGTAAAATGTGTGTCCCCCCCCCCCCTCTAACTTTTAAAGTTTGGGAGTGATAAATCTAAAAAAAAATATATGCTGTAGATCTCAATAAAAACTAACAACGAAAATTAGTTTGAACGAGATACATTCAGCAGTTTTAGAGATATAGCGACCGCAAATATAACTTTGTTTTTCATACAAACACTAAGAAAAACAAAGTTAATTTTGTAGTTGCGAAAAATCATAGTTATGGAATACTTAACTGTGTTACGGAACCCTACGAGTGGAGTCCGACTTGCACTTGGCCATTTATTACGATTTACTTTGACTAATAATTCATTTTAAACATAATAAACATTTTTAGTTAAAAAAAACTAAACGTCAGTACAAGGTTAAGTCAGTGACCACTTTTTCTTTATAAGCACTAGGGATGCTACCCAAAAAATCAAAAGATTGATCAGTCGATAGGTTGAATCGAATGCAATGATTACTTGTGAAGGATGTTTAACTATAAAAATAACTACACTGTGATTGTAATTAACACATAATATTATTTTTTGACCAAAAAAATACAAAAATAATTGAATAAACTGAACTAAATATCAATAATAATTTGGGTTAAAAAACTAACGATAAACTACTAAACCTTAGATCCATAGGTACATTTGAGTATGTTTTTTATTTTATTGGGCTATTTTCTATGGAGCTACTTTATAATCCATAAATACATATAAAATCGTTTAAATATGTATAATTTTTCGATAAATTTCCGATTTGTATAATTTGTATTAACGTGTCTTATCAATTTCATATTAACGCAAAACAAACAAGTAAATAACACTGAATAATGTCAATATTAATTGTATTTCTCACTTAGAGCTGCCGGAAAATTGGTTATTTCGAATAACATCAAACTAACATCATTCTTGTTTGTGTTGATGCGCATCGATTGAATTGAATCGATGTTTTGAAGCAAGTCACCTTACTATGAAGCTAAGACTGACAGATGTCAAATGTGATCTATTAAATTGACCCTACTATAGTTGGTGTTAGAAGTTCGTTAGATGGCGTTCGGAAATTCGAAACCCTCCGTGTGCGGGACAAAAGTCTGACTTGCACTTGGCCAGTTTTATTATTTCCATCTGAAGTTGTGCACGCACATGACGTCATCGATTGCGGCACGCCGCAGTTTCTTTTGTAATAGACGTTATTGCTTACCATCAGGCAAGTGTATTGCTCGTCCTGTCATCTCATATCATAAATAACGGGCCAAGTGCGTGTCGGGCCACGCGCAGTGTAGGGTTCCGTAGTAGCATGTTATTCAATGCAAGTCTTTACCCGTTATAAACAAGCAACTAGGTACTCCGTCTTTGTCACTTTAAAGGATTTATTCTAAGGATTTTGTATTTGGTACAAAATTATTCAACACCCAAGTTCAACGACTATTACTGCTAAACTAATAAAGTTATCTTAACCGCTATAATTTTCCTTTAAAGTTCATGAAATGCGCTATTGCCAGATTTTTCAAGCCAGCAGTTTAGCTTTTAGAGGGGGGACGCCCTACTGGAACAAAAATTTGCACTTTAAAGTTTAATATTTCGTAAATGAAGCATTCAATCAAAAAATGGTATTAGCAACCCTTGAGTCATTTTAAAAGACCTATTCAACAATACCCCACACGATGGGGCAGACGATGAAAAAAAATTTCATCCCCACTTCTCATATAGGGGTAAAAAAAAATATTTTTCAAAAATTTTATTTCAGCACTTTGTCGGCGTTATTCATTTATTTATTTATTTCTAGTATTAGCGGTCTCTTAGCGAAACCTCGGACAGACAGACAGACAGACGAACATGACGAAACTATAAGGGTTCCTTGTCAGGACTACGGAACCCTAAAAACCACACTGTATAAAATATAATACCTAAACCACACCCTTGAGAGTTCTCAAAGTTGAAAACACAATTAATCACGAAAGCACTTAGGCTTCCTAAAGGAACTAACGATCCTAAACAAAAGTTGTTAATGACATGGACATTAATCATCGTCCTTTCCTGCACTCGTATAAATTTTGAAACAGACACAGGCTCTGTATTTAACTTGCTATCTCCATTCTGATGTTATTAAGTTAGCAGATTTAGCAGCGTTAGCAAACAGGAACGGTTTACATTTATAAACAGTATGAGCACCTACTTCTAGAGCCAGAATCTTACATTCGGCCACATGTGGAGTAACTATCGAAAAGCGAATAAGATCGAACAAAATTGGCTGAAAAACACGTTTCTTGTATAGAAACCCCCTTTAATTTTTATTCTTTGTTATAAAAACCTATGAGGAAATTTCAAGTCTAAATCTATTACAATTTAGAAGATCGAGGCTACGATCAAAAAAATAGAAGAAATAATGTCTAAAACAACAGTATTATTCTATGGACTTAATTTTAACGTTATTCGGTTTTAGTATTTTTTGTTATAGCGGCCACAGTAATACATACCTCTGAAAGACGGACGCACGCACGTACAGCGAAATCTTAGTAATGCGGCTCCGTTGGTACACTTTGGTCACGGAACCCTAGAAATCATTATCTGTTACAAATATTACTACTTACTGAACACGCTACCTTAGCACTAGCTGGATGTACATGGAATCGATTTCTTTTGACAACGTAAACATAATTGCTCTTTCATTAATGTTGAGACAGATTGTCACTGATAACGAAAGTAAAATCACCGCTAGCAACAACATTTTACCCATCTGTTTATTGTAAAAACTGTAACTGTAATATTTCTAAATCCCTAAACATCCTGGCTCACATATTCGTAGCATTAGACCTGGACTGCCTGTTGCCTTTATCAGCACTCGAATTTGCATCCAAGAAGTAACCCAGCATGACCCCGCTTTGTTTTAATATTATTCGCCGTGAATAATAAAACAACTAATTTTTAGCGATCTGATTGCGAATGCCCTTACTGACCATGCTGCGTAAACGCTAACCTAAGTTATGTTTAATCAAGGTAAATTTAACACCGCCGTTTTGCGCCGTGTAATTTTCGTGCAGAACTGCTGAATTATTCCGCACTCATACAATAGTTGAATCAGCTTATTTACCGATGATGAGAAGTGCATAAGTTTCACTAAACAAAGTTTAGTTTGCAATAGCTACCTGTGTGGTATCTATGTCTAGGTGTAGGATAAGTTGCATATGTGCTCAATGGTCATGCATGAAGTACTGTTCTTACCTTTGGGATGGGTCTGCCAAATATCTACCCGCGTTAGGAGTTTTTAAACTCCTAACGCGGGTAGATATTTGGCCTAATAGAACAAAGAGACTTCAGATTTCAGAGTCTTGAAATTTTATTTTTTGTTGCATAAAGGCTAGGCGTTTCACCACTATCTCACCTGATGGTAAGTGATGATGCGGCCGAGAATAGTAGCACCATAGAAAAGATAATAATACTACGTATAGAACGGACACTCTGTTCCCCCCACCAATCCGGGCTACCTCACCTCGCCACCGATTCTGGAGCTGTCCAGGAGCTAGTATGAGCAAGGATACTATACGCGCACGACTACAGAACAATACTACCTCACAAGGAGAAGAACATACATGTATGAATATAAAACACAGAAATATGAATAATAAGTATTATGGAATATTTCTGTGGGACACAGGAGGTTCAAATTTACGTACTTTCTATATAATATATATACTGATACACTTATATTTGTATACCTAACTATATATTCGTATTTTAGAATTTCATTTTCATAAATGAAACAACGATATACTCGTGCGTAAATAAACCTTAGTTTTTAAATATTGATAAAATTATTTAATTTCAATAATTTATGTATCTTTGTCACTTTCTCAAATCAAGTAATTTAAGTATATGAAATGTCCCTACCTAACTCTACACTATTAAAATAACGTAATCAAATATTTAGAAGATTTTAGTTTGCAAAAACTTTCGCAACTGTTTCACTCACGCGCGTATCGGTCTTCGTTCGCAGCGAGACAAGTGTCTTAGTTATGTCGTATCGCGTTGAGTAAATGAGAATAATTTTATTATCTTTAATATACTTTTGAAACCAAAGCGAAATACTGGCTAGCAAGTCTAAACCGACTTCAAAATGAAGTAGGTTCTTACGGTGACATCCTTAGACTTCACGCACACAATTGCGCCTGTAGAAAAACGACATGTGTGTAGTGTCTGTGTAATAGGTCGTTAAAACGCTAGTTTGTATGAAAGTTTAGTCGAGTGTCCGGGGTGTGGTAGCACGCTAGGACTAGAATCAGAACTGGCTCTCAAGGATAGCTGCCGGAACACATTAGATGTTTGGCGACAGATTTTTCTAACTTGACTGTGGTAGCTGGCCTGGCGGACACTAGATAGTGTCCTACCACCATGCGGGGGTTGGGGGTTCATAACGGTGTTTTTCCTTTACCGGAGAGCCACTATAAAAAGCGCACATACATTTTTCGATAGGAAAATCCATTGGTGAACGGCGGGGATTGAACTCAGTACCTCTGGCGTCAAAGCCGACCATTCGCCCACGACATCACTGGGCCCTCAAAACAGACAAGATCGCCGCAAAGAAAAGATAAAATATTTTTATTTATTTTAAAGCGGCAACAGCCTAATGCCTAAGCCGACGGCCTGGCGATCAAGAGGTTGTGAGTTCGCTCCCCACTCATTGCACTATTAAAGTGAACCTACTCCAGACAAGTATATTTAGCTTAGTTAAAGGGGTTAACAAGACTACTAGTAATGTTCAACCCACATTGATAAAATGCTTAAAAAAATCTATGAATTTAATTTCGTACTTTTATTAGTTATTTATATATATTATAGTTATTTATATATATAGTTACTTTTATAAGTTATTCTTCGAACAATTCCTACACGTGGCAACAGTATTATTTACCTCTATTATAGCGTCAGTTATGAGGGCAATTTAAACGTCTGCTGTAATTACCTACGTAATAATAACCTTTAAGGGTGGGCCGTTGTTTTGGTAACGGTTACAATACGTTAAGTGCAAATAGAATAATATTTTATTATATAATAAATATAAAATATACTTTTATTCAGGATATAGGCAGAATAAAAATCTGCAGTTACATTCGTCTAATTACATTAAACAGATCATAATTATCAATTCTAAATATAAAAACCGGCCAAATTATAGTAGGACTCGCGCACCGAGGGTACCGTACAAACTTGTCAAATCAGGTTAAAGGACAAACTTAACTTAATTCAGTAAAATATTATCATCAAACCATTACATAGATCTCTTCCTTAACTGTAATGATCTTTAATAAAAAAAATCTGGTATGGTAAGTAGCATGCGACGCGCTACACCACCGGTAGCGGAGGCCGGGTGCAGAGCAGAATAATTACCCCAGGGCGCCACAGGCCCCAAGCGTGTCGGCAGCGAGGGTCGCCCTCGTTGCCCAGGTGGTGGCGGCGGCGGTTGCGGCAAGAATTCACTACGTTAAACGTAGTGAATTCTAGGTCTGTGGTGGCGGCGATGGCCCGACTTCTTCGCTCGACGAGCTGCCCTCGGGGGGAGTAGCGAAGTCATCCCCTGATGATGAGCCTGGAGACAAAAAGACGGGCGGTGATGGCAGTTGCGCGCTTAGTCCCGTTTATTCACGTGTTTATCATTACTTACAATGGCATTGTTAATAATGTCCAGTATACTTAATTAATCTTGGTATGTTTTATGTTTGACATTTTGTCACTGGATTGACCTTCAATGTTTACAAATAATACAATAAAATGTTTCTTCGGATTGTAATTCTTGCTTGCTACCCGTGGGTAGCATCAATTTATATTTTAAATGTTTTTGGTGATATTTGGTGAAAAAGTGAATAAGAAAAAATAAATGTACAAAATACACGTCTGTCTATCATAGTGATGGTTACTTTTATTATTATTATACATTTATTTAAGATATTTCACAGGTCTGAATCACCCGGTTATTCTCATTATTGAATAAATACATCTCGGCCATTAATAATCTATCTGTAAATATATAAACAATCGCAAAAAGGTGGTATATTACAACTTAAAATTAACGGCGTTTCAGTTTTATAATATAACCATTATTTCGCCTGGTGATAAGAGATGATGCGGACGAAGATGGTGAACTCTCGAGGGCTGAGTGCTGCCGGAAAACTGTAAGGTTATAGCGACAGATTTCTCCTTGACGGTGGCAAGCTACTTTTTGGTAGCAAGTCAAGTGAAACATCGATGTAATATGCTCCTGCTGCCTGTAGACGAGCACCAGGGCTGGGATTTGAACCGAAGATCTCTTGCTTAATTTAAATTCTTTATTGTTCCATTTGGATACATCGCACATTTATAAACGTCATTAAATTACAATAACTATAATATCGTTTAAAAACTAAAATAGAACCGACTTCAATGCCGCGCTATTCATTTTCAGTACCAATTTTGAGGTGTTTATCTCAATATCTCTGGAGATACTTATCAGACCTCGATAAAATTACCATGGTACCACACTTGGGATATCTCCTTTCGAACAAAAAAATAATAATCAAAATCGGTTCATAAACGACGAAGTTATCCGCGAACAAACATAAAAATATATCTACACTAATATTATAAAGAGGAAAACTTTGTTTGTTT
Organism: Cabera pusaria; assembly: GCA_954871355.1. Lineage (NCBI taxonomy): Eukaryota > Metazoa > Arthropoda > Insecta > Lepidoptera > Geometridae > Cabera > Cabera pusaria. The sequence goes on from OX940905.1 coordinate 16,745,959, forward strand.
GGTTGTAATGAATAGGCTCAAAAACTACTGGACCGTTTTTAAAAATTCTTTCACCATTTGAAAGCCACAGTATCCACGAGTAACATAGGCTAAATTTTATTTTGAAAAAAAATAGGGTTCCGTAAGATATTTGGGTTTTAGCAAAACAACGTTTGCAGGGTCAGCTAGTATATATATATATATACGGTTGAATTGAGAAACATCCTCCTTTTTTTGAAGTCGGTTAAAGACAATCCAAAATCAGTACGAACGTAAAATAAATAATTAATAAATACATTAACCATAACAATACCTGTGAAGATTATGTAAGACAATTAATGTGCAAGAAGTAAATAGAAGAAGAAGAAGAAGCTTAGAAGTCAAGCTATTTTGACGCCAACAGGGCTTTCGATGACAACAAAACAAAACATTAAACTATACTTCAACATATCACCACCTCTCAAAACAGAAAAACTCTCAACAATACTCCGTTCATGTACCTTGGAAAAACGAAGTGTCATGTAAAACGGAAGATACTCGGGGGAGCATCGTTCCATTTCTGATAAATAAAGTTAAAAGGGTTGGGATTCCGTTGGGATGCCTAAGGTTGCAGGCATATGGGACGATGATATACATCCTCGAATATCAAATGTATCGAATATTGTTTTTATTATATTCGCAGCCTTCGGAAACATACTTAATAAAAAACCGTTTTGAAACAGTGGTCCAAAGGAATCGAAAGAATGAACAGATACACATACATATTTATCATTGGTTTTATATTGAGGTTGTATACCTTCTCATGCGTTTGAGTATCTATTTGTCTATCTATCAATCTTGACTAGCGTATTATTTCATCTTATATTGACTGACTATGTAGTTTGCAATGTAGTACTCTTGCTTATTAGCTAAGTTTTACTAATGACTTGAAGGACCCTAGTTGATACTTATCGGGAAACAGATTTATGCAATGAAAAAGTCTTTGATAGCACGTATGGTGTGTGAAAAAGCACAGAATAATGAATAGTATCGAATAGTACAAGTAGAAAGTAAAGTGCTTCGTGTGGGTTGATGAAATAAAAAGGAATTGAATATTATGTGTAGAATACCAACTATTTAAGCTAAATTGTACATATTTTATCCACAAATAAATACATGCATTTTGAACATTACCTGCTTATAGTTTCCAAGCTGTCGTCATTACTTCGTTGAATGGCAAGACTCTACTCTCGTTGCGTTTGGATAATTCACTAGCAAAACCAAGCATTGCAAACGGCTATCCAACATTGGCCGTTTTGTCTACTTGATTTGAAGAACTTTTATTTTGATGTTGATTTTAATTGAAAAAATATTGAGTACTCTCGTTGCGTTTGGATAATTCACTAGCAAAACCAAGCATTGCAAACGGCTATCCAACATTGGCCGTTTTGTCTACTTGATTTGAAGAACTTTTATTTTGATGTTATTTTAATTGAAAAAATATTGAGTATTTTGACACTTTTGATCGCGGTCAGAGATCAAATTTGCTTATTCGATTGTGGAAGACAATGGTGGTGACTCGAGTATACAATATCAAAACCTGCAGCCAATCTGTTTCTCGAGTACCGGTTTCATGTTCGGTATCAGGCAATTCAGTAATCCAGCGCGCTCTGCTGTATTGTACATAAATACAATAGACTAGTCTGATTTCATCCAAGACGGCATCTACGCTAAACATCTCAGGTCAAATATTGCAAAAATTATTGATTGCGTCTAATAAAAAAGTTACATTAATAAAACACAACTGAAGAAGGCTGAACTAAACCAGTTACTACATGGCACCAAAACTGGACGATATATTTTTGCTGTGTTAACGATAATCTGCAACGGCAAATACTTTCGACTGCGATTCAATGTATGTATATGTATGTAATGTATTCTATGATAGTATCGTGTATTGTATTGTAATGTTGTGTAGCGCGACTGTGCGGTAGAATTATGAATAATATTATGTCTTAACCCGTCTTTCAAACAGAATCGCACCGAACATCATTAACACAGCAAAAAGATGCCGACTGCGTTATCGAAATACCAATCAATGTACACTGCGTCTTTTCACTCATAAATATACTAGGTTTTTTAGTAATTCCGTTGCTGTGAAAGCTTCTTTACTTTAGCATCGAAGGCCGTACTCGTTTTTCACATGAATGTTATCTAAATTAAAATTTAAAGTTGTTGACACAGGTCGACACTAGGGCAACTTTGGCCCGATAAAAGTCAAAAGTAGCGATCAGTTCAAATAGTTTAACCTTCGTCAAGGGAAACAGCTTTTGCTGTACCTGCCTTCAGATAGGTATTTATCAATTGACTGATCAGCGAAAATGTCTATGCCAATTGCACTTTTGACAATTGATGTTTGTCTTAATTTTAAACTGGTAAGCTTTTGACCACTTTCTGTTTTTTATTGAAAAAGACAAGCATTGGACTACTATCTCACTTGATGTTAAGTGATGATGCGTATCTTCAATGTATGTATATGTATGTAATGTATTCTATGATAGTATCGTGTATTGTAAATAGCGCGACTGTGCGGTAGAATTATGAATAATATTATGTCTTAACCCGTCTTTCAAACAGAATCGCACCGAACATCATGCCGAAACATAGTTAATTGATGTTATATGAAAATGTGATCTACAACGCTTGTCTGAAGCAGCAAAACATATAAATATAGTTATAGTGCCGTTGTTAATCCAATACACAAAGCACAGATGACGCAATGTGGTTTTACTAAAACCGCCGTATTCAAAAATACATATTTTAATTTTCACAGTGCTCGCGGACGCATGGTTTCGTTCAAACCTATACATTATTAGTTTGAGGGCCCGGTGGCGCAATCAGGAGAATGGTCGGCTTTGATGCCAGAGATATCGAGTTCAAACCCCGCCGTGCACCAATGGATTTTTCTATCGAAAAATGTATGTGAGCTTTTCACAGTGGGCCACTGAAGAAGAAGGACTCTGATGAAGGAAAAACATCGTTAAGAAACTAACACCTCCGCATGGTGGTAGGACAATATCTAGTGTCCGCTTCGCCAGCTATCACCGTCAAGTTAGAAAATCTGTCGCCAAACATCTAATGGGTTCCGGCAGCTATCCATGAGAGCCATTTCCTATTCTTGGCCTAGCGTGCTTACCATCTTCGACCGCATCATCACTTACCAACAGGTAAGATAGTGGTCAAACGCTAGCCTATATGATATAAAATATACATACATATATATTGACATTACGTGTGTCAAATCCGACGTTAGTCAAGCTATGCGTTAGTCAAAAAAGTCAAATCTTCATGAATACGGCCGTTACCTACCTTTCAAATCAGCAAGCTGTGAAACTTCATGCAGGCACTTGGCGAACCGATTGGCACGTCGTTGTTCAGTGGGTGGTTTGAGCTACGTCTAAAGTCTGAATAAGTTTCAGACGGATTTGTGACATAAGATAAGATACCACACCGAGGAACTATTATAGAAGGAGAAGATCAATACTGTTCCTGGCTCCACACGTCTTAAAACTCTAAGCTTTAGTGTAGGTATATTTAGTAGTCGTGTATAACTTAACCAAACAAATTAATATATTAATCGAAAAACAATAGCAATATTATAATTGCGTGTAAATAATACCCTACGAAAGATTAGAAACAATTTATTTCCATTATTATTGCCTAAACAAGTCCAGGGAGGCATTCATAAATTTCCTTTAATATTTCGCATTACTAAATTAAATTTTGTTTGCTTCCTTGTTAATTTAATGAAAAGATGATAATGGTGCTTTAGGGAACCATTATCTTTTTGTGCCTACCTACAGATAATAATATAATATCTGCGTAGGAATTGTATTATACTCCTTTATGCAAAGGTTTGATAACTAGCCAATAAAAACACGCTTTCTCAACGGTTACCCAATCAGTGTGCGCTTTATCGGTGGCTAGCCAATCAATGCGCGTTATGGATAAACGGAAATGTCAATTTTTTTTTAAAATTATAGTTGGCCTAATTTTAAGCTTTCACTGTCGCCTATGAACATTTGTTGCACCGTGGGCGCTGATGATGCGCAGGAATTTATGGATACCTTTGGTTATTTAAGAGGGAACGCGGGGTGCACTTTTGCATTACAAATGTATTTCCCCGGTTTCTCCCTGGAAAATGCTTCTAGAGCAAAATTTGTTTCTACAAAATATCTAGGTCTGCTGTAGCTATCATTTGCTTTTTTTACCAACCGGTTGCAAAAAGAATTATACGCCTTTTAATCTCCTCTTTAAGATTTTTGAAGAGTCATATATTTCTTTTTGCAATTGGTTGGTAAAACAAAGATAATGATAGCTACAGGAAACATTGATATTTTGTAGAAACAAATTTTTCTCTCGCATTTTCCAGAGAGGAAACGGGGGAATACATTTGTATGGAAAAGTGCACCCGGCGTACGCTCTTAAGCAAGCTCATTGTTTTAATCATAATAAATACATGCGTAGATAGATATGTAACAGTTTTGTAGGTATTAAATAATTATATTATGAAGGCAAAAATAATACACCTAAAGTCTATAAAACAGAAACATAACATCAACAAACGAGATTTAAATACGAAACACGTCAGAAAATTGCCACTCAGATTGAGTTTATAAAACGAGTCAAATTCAAATGACGACCCCTTTTAATCCGAGTTTTTGTAAAACAAACGACGATCTCACTCTAAACCAAGTATTGGATACGTGTACAAAGAAAGCCTAATACAATCATACGTAAAATAGAACGCGCTTTATTTAAGCTGTAAACTCACTCGAGGCAAGAATATATTGTTACTAGAAGTGCCCCGCGGCTTCGCCCGCGTTAAAATCTTCTTTTATTTACTTAAAACTTTTCTTTTGTAAAAACGATTCTATCATTAAACACATCAAATTAGAAATAGCCAAATTGGTTCCCCCTTTTTCATGTAATCGCGTGACTAAGGCAATTCGGGATTCATATTTATAAAACTCGAAAAACCTAAATTTACAGACTTGGTTACCTACCCCATTTCGAAAAATCTCCTACAACACGTACTTTATCCCATCTTGTTTCGCCATACAAACTTTGAATCCCCGTTCCGTATCCGGGAGGAATTTTTAGAAAATCCTTTCTGAGCGGATACCTACGTCATAATAACTATCTGCATTCTAAATTTCAGCGCAATCCGAAACAATATTGATTTTTAGACTTTGTTACCCCAGTTTATCCTCTTAGGGTGGCATTATGAAAAAGTCTGAAACTCGTATTTACTTATTTATTTACAGAAGTACTTGTGTGAAATGTCAAATAAAACGACTATCCAAACTTTGAACCCCAGCTTCATCCCCTTAAAGAGTGAATTTTGAAACATTCTTTCTTAGCGGATACCTAAGTCAAAATATCTATCTGCATGCCAAATTGCAGCGCAATCCGAATCAATATTGATTTTAGACTTTGTTACCCCACTTCACCCTTTTAGGGGTAGAATTTCGAAAGAGCCTGAAACACGTATTTACTTACATACGTACATGTGTTATGTTTCGAATGTAAAAGACTATCTAATATTGTTTTTCCATACAAACTTTGAATCCCCATTTCATCCCCTTCAGGGGTGAATTTTGGAAAATAATTTCTCAGAGGGAACTAACGTCGTAATAACTATCGACATGCCAAATTTCAGCGCAATCCGAAACAATGTTGATTTTCACACTTTACTACCCCATTTCACCCTCTTAGGGCTGGAATTTCAAAAAAACATGAAACACGTATTTACTTATTTTTTTACTAAAGCACTTATGTGAAGTTTCGGATAGAGAAGACTATCTAATCTTGTTTCTCCATACAAACTTTGAACCCCCATTTCATCCCCTTAAGGGGTGAATTTTGTAAAATCCTTTTTAGTACACCCTTACGTACTAAGACAAATATACCCTCCAAATTTCAAGTCTCTACGACCAGCGGTTTAGGCTGTGCGTTGTCTGTCAGTCAGTCAGTCAGTCAGTCAGTCAGTCAGTCAGTCAGTCGGTCAGTCAATCAGTATGTCAGGACAAAGATTCTTATAGTATTAGATTATTTTAGTTGTAGATTCATTTTTGTCAAAGTTATCAAGAACATGCGTAGGATGTTGATTAATTCTTGTTGTTCTTTTACATATTTGGGAGATCCCAAAAAGTTTTCGACTATTATATTTCTTTAAGTGTTACAAGTGTTATATTTTTGTACATTTGTACCCGCACCCTTAAGGTCATACTGATAGGATCGTACTGTGGCTTAGTTGGTCAGAGCACTTGGGCATGTTACCCAGGGAGTTCGTGTTCGAATCCCGTCAGCACGATTAAATTTTTAATTGTGTGTAACACTTTAACGACGCTGTTTTTTCCAACTACCCTCCAAAATGCTTGCAAAGATCGACTAATACTTTTTGACCTTTTGCTAGTCAGTCCATAGCCTAAAATAAATCCCTTTTCGGTCCGTCACAGAAAACACATTAGTCTAATAACCTGTGGGATCACCGCACCCGCGTTACGTGACAACAAAACGTAGCTAATAAAACCTTCAATTATGCGAATGTAGCACTCGTATAAAGGGTGTATGATTTTGCCGGATTACCGGATTTCCGGCTTTGAGTATGATGATGGTGATAGAGCGTCATTATAACTTGCAATTCTTAAATAGTTAGTATGTAGGTACGTGTAAGACAAGCGTATTATACCATCAATCTCATCGTCACTTAATCTCAGGTGAGATAGTGGTTTTTGTAGTGGTAGGACTTCTGCTAGTCCATCTTATTACCACTTTGCCAATTAGTTTTCAGCCGTGAAATAGGAATGTTTTTCGGTTGAAATGGCAAGGTATTCAGTGGAATTACAGGGCATGTGAGACTCAACAGTTTTATGTCTCAAGGTAACAGACGCAGTGGAGTGACATGCAAAATTCTGGAAGTTCAGAATTTTGCATTTCTCTGTATCTGTAATAGGTAGACGTCATTTCTTACCATCAGGCAAGCGTCGTGCTTGTCCTGTTACCTTATACCATAAAAAAAAGATTGACTATCATAAATTTAAAAAATACTTCCACAAGGGACTAGCAAGCTAGCGTTTGATCATTATCTTACCTGTCGGTAAGTGACAATGAGGTCGAGTAGTACGCCAGGTCTAGAATGGGAACTGACTGTCAAGTACGGTTGTCGGATCAAACTAGTGTTTTGCGGCAGATTTTCCAATTTGAGGGTGTTAGCTAGTCAGGCAAACACAAGTAGACAGTGACCTGCAAGGTCCTTAAAAAACTTATTTTTTTTTAAACTTGGCTCTAATGGACCTTCCATCCACATTGAACCCGCTAAATTAAAATATCTGCAATAACAATCAGGTCTCTATTGGTTTTACTGAAAAAAAAACAAAATTACACGTTAGCTGAAATTTTGACTAATTAAAATTGTTTCAGACCGTTACAATGAGCTGGATTCATACAAATGTTCGCACAAAAGTGACCGGACCAGCTCACCTCTAAGGTAAATGTAAATGAATGCCGCAATTTTACCATTTAAAAAAGCAGAAAATGCGATCGTCGACGCCGATGTATTAGGGAATTCGCTTAGTGAAGCTAACGACCATTCGCTGGTCGTTTATGTCTGTGTTAATTACGGTTATCGGAATTTAATGAAGGAATAATATTTCTTTTTTCATTTTCATTTTTTTTTTGTTCTTGCTGTATCAGCTGTTGTTATGGTTAATTGATATTAATATTAGAATACCTATTGTGTTATTTATGGGATTTTAGTAGGTGTATGCATTTTTTATGAAAATTATCGTGAGAATAACACATATATTTATTTAAAACGGCTTTACACTCACGGGTTAAGATTTCGAAATTACTCCGACACGTTTCGGACATTTTTGATGTCCTTTTTCACAGGAGTCAGGCCTACCGCGCGTCCCTCGCGCGACAGGATTCGGCACGTAACTGCCTAGCCGTGCGGGGAGCGGGTGCAGGGACGGCGGCCGGCGGAGTTGGCGAAGATTGTCTCTGTTTGGACGCACAAGGATGATCGATATTGACATTCGAAGAGCTATAACTGTCACTATTATTATTGTCTGTTTGGTTAGTAAACAGGCACAACGCACTAAAACACAAAAAAAAAAAAAAACTACATCCGTGAGACAAGGCGCAACATCTCCACCAGAATCACAGAACACATTCGCAGCGTCAAAAACATAGACATCGATCGGTCGGCAGTAGCCAAACATGCTCATATCTCGGAATCTCGGCACTACCTACGTTTCGACAAAGCCTCCGTGGTATCACGGGAAAAATTCTACGTTCCCCGCAAGGTACGTGAGGCTATCGAGATAAGTCGGTATCCGAATTTCAACCGGGATGGAGGATGGACGATACCGCCGGCTTGGAAACCGGTGCTAACCGCCGACACCAACAAGACCTGGACTTGTGAGTCTGACACTATTAGTGCGTTGTGCCTGTTTACTAACCAAACAGACAATAATAATAGTGACAGTGATAGCTCTTCGAATGTCAATATCGATCATCCTTGTGCGTCCAAACAGAGACAATCTTCGCCAACTCCGCCGGTCGCCGTCCCTGCACCCGTTCCCCGCACGGCTAGGCAGTTACGTGCCGAATACCGTCGCGCGAGGGACGCGCGGTAGGCCTGACTCCTGTGAAAAAGGACATCAAAAATGTCCGAAACGTGTCGGAGTAATTTCGAAATCTTAACCCGTGAGTGTAAAGCCGTTTTAAATAAATATAGGTGTATGAATTACTTGATTTTATACTGATGGGTTTACTTACGATCATTATACAGCAATAATTTGACCATTTTGACCTGTTTAGTCGATCCTTGTATGCCGTCTGAGGGCTGTTTCGGTGTGCGCTGCATAATCTGTTTTATAATGAGCTAAATAAAGAGTTACGCGAAAATAATGTATGGTTGCATTGTTCATTTACAAAGTTCAAAAAAAGTTAGCGATAGCGTGTATTAATATAATAAGCGGCAATGGCCTAATAGCTAAGGCCTGGCGATCGAAAGGTCGTGAGTGCGATCTCCACCCATTGCACTATTGACGTGAACCCACTCCAACCACAAGCATGTTTAGGTTAGTTGAAGGGGTTAACAAGAATATTAGTAATGTGCACACTGCTATATTTTTAAACAAATAAATGTACGTTAGGTGACATAGCAAAAAAACATAAATAAAACATTTAAATTGAATTCTGTATTTTTAATGCACATTATCTAACGTGTGTGAGTGAGCTGCGTGGCGCCTCAGAATAATTAGTAGTACTACATACAGAAGATTAACTCTTTGATAGCAAATATGCAAGATTACATCTAGATACAACGTCTGTAACCACAGATACAGCTAGTTCGCAAATAAAAATCAAACAAGTATATGAATTATTAGTTATTATGTTTCTTTGAAGTGTTTCACACTTTATATTTTTGTAAATTGTTAAAAACAATCCAAAATTTCATCGTACCGACGGGACTTGAACCCGCAACCTCCGGAATGACATGTTCCGGTGCTTTGCCAATTAAGCCACGGTGCAAAGTATCGTTACGACGAAATTAGTGGATTGCATTTTGTTAACCCAATTATGCATAGGTGGTAGGTTCGCTATCCATTCGCATAACATTTTAAGCCCTATTCTTAAAAGTCATAAATTTCAAATCCTAATATTACTTGTCCCTAATAATCTGTAGTCATAATATTATTTACCCCTACTATCACTTATCCTAATGTTTGTAGTAATAACATTTGAAACTCATAATGAATCATGCCCTAACTACCACTCGTCACAATGTTAGTATTGATTATAATTGAAACTCATAAACTTACTTGCCATAACTATCAACCACTACAAAATTTCACCTCATAATGATATATTGCCCTACAATTCTTCTCAATGCTAGTAACTTGCTATAAAAATCAGATTTTCACCATAACCTACTGTTTCTTCTGTGGTGACTAGCATTAATAATTACATATACATGCGGCGTAAGGGTGGCCCGAGGGCCACCCAGCCGCACTATAACCTGATACTGTTTTTTTATCTATAGTGAATTTGTAACATTATTAATGTTATATGCCGGCTGTAATTCACATACCTTTAGTCGGATTTCCTCGACTTAGGTTTCGAGCAAGTCCGTCGCTCTTCCTCGGGAGTGAGGTCACGGGTAAGCTCGCGATGTTCAAAGAACATCATTGAACAACATGGTATAAAACATTAATACTGTTTTTTTATTTATTAATGTAATCCTTTGACCGCATCATCACTTACCAACAGGTGTGATAGTGGTCAAACACTAGCCTATAAAAAAATTACAATAATAAAATCATTTATTTCAGATACACAACCTATAAATACAGTGATTACAGTAAAAAAATGAGTAAAGTTAATAATAAAATAGAGCTTGTGAAAAAATGTAATTGATTGCATGGATAAATCCATGGCTAATTATCTATGTTACTTAAAATAAAATAAAATGAATATAATATTGAAAATATAAATGACCAACAGTTTTTGTTGTTCTTGATAATTCTTTGAAATTATTTGTGTATGAACACAAAAATATTATGACAACAAAAATTAAGAGTAATAACCGGTATGCTCACTATCTATATGATAAGCAAATATTATGTCATGAAACTATAGGAATTATAACCATTATTCTCATTAATAATATGACAAGCAGAAAATATGGCGAATAATTATTATGACCATGACAAAATATGCACGTCCAATAATAGGACTAAAACGTATTATGCCAAATGATGTATGCCGAAAAACTTTAGGACAAAATACTTTATGTGAATGAATAGGACACCGATTATTAATCTTATATACCGGCTGTAATTCACGTACCTTTAGTCGAATTTTCTCAAACCTACTCGTAGGTTTCGAGTGAGTCCGTCGATCTTCCTCCGGAGTGAGGTCAAGCGGTGAGATCGCGTAAGTAATATATTACATTAATAATGTTACAAATTCACAATAATAAAAAAGTATATGAATTTTGAAAATTAAAATCCCGTCTGATTTATTTATTACAATGCTGATTTAAATTTGTTTAAAATTAAGTGTCATTCTGTGCCAATGCAGACTATTGACTCTACGATCTGATATGTAAGTTTCACATTAGACCGCATCGTGACTTAAAGTTATATAAATACATTTCCCGAAAGCTCATTCTAGATATGCAAAGCCCGGCGTCTTTTGCCGACAGACAAAAGCGCATCAAATCAAGGCGCATTGTTCTGCTTCTTCCATTTTCATTCATTGATCTGAAATCCAGTTCAGAATATCTTGGAACACTGGTCGAGACAGTTGTGTTTTGCAGATTGAACAAATACTGGTTGTCCACCGACTTATCTTGCAGCAGTCTTAAACTTCAAGATAATGATGATTTTATTTTTGGTGTTATAACGGTGACTTTTATTTAGTGTTTCTCTCGTTGCTATTTAAATAATTTATGATCGTTCACAAAATGAGAAAAACCGACTTTAAATTCACCGCTAGTCATTTTCAGTATTAAATTCGAGGTTATTTTTATTTAAATTATTTATGATTGTTCACAAAACAAGAAAAAACCGACTTCGAATGCCACGCTAGTCATTACCAGTAATAAGTTGAGGTGGTTGCTTTTTAAATAATTTATGATCGTTCACGAAACGAGAAAAAACCGACTTCAAATGTAACGCTAGACATTTTCAATACAAAATTTGAGGTGTTTATCTCCATATCAAATTCGCTATCAAGTTTGAAATTACCTATTTTCCACATTTGTTCTACAATGTACAATGCAAATTGCTTATTAAACGTACCTTCCTACACAAAACATGGCGGATCAAGCTCAAACCAAATCCATTAAGTAGACTTCATACATAATCTCAACTTACAATAAATCATTACACGGCTACAAGAACAACTCGTTAACTTGGTTTCCAAGCGGGTACTTCAAAGTTACCCAGTATGGAAACTTTTGAGATTACCCAAGTTAATTTACACCTATTAGGTTGAGATGAATTAATACAGAAGGAAAACCTTGATGTGTATTTTTTAAATTAATAACCTAATTTTTAGGGTTCCGTACCCAAAGGATACCAACGGAACCCTATTACTGAGACTTTGAGGACCCGGTTGCGTAATCGGGAGAACGGTCGGCTTTGATGCCGTGGTACCGTGTTCAAACCCTACCATGCTCCAATGGATTTTTCTATCGAAACATTTATGTGCGCTTTTCACAGTGGCCCTCCGGTGAAGGAAAACATCGTTAATAAACCAACAATCCAAACAAACCCCCGCATGGTGGTAGGACACTATCTAGTGTCCGCCTGGCCAGCTACCACCCTCAAGTTAGAAAATCTGTCACCAAAACATCTAATGTGTTCCGGCAGCTATCCTTGAGAGCCAGTTCCCATTATAGGCCTAGCGTGCTTACCATCTTCGACCGCATCATCACTTACCAGCAGGTGAGATAGTGGTCAAACGCTATATGCCTATAAGATATAAAAAAAATACTTCGCTGTCCGTCTGTCTGTCTGTCTATCCATAATGTCACCAGGCTGTGTCTCATGAACCGTGATAGTTAGACGGTTGTAATTTTCACAGATGATGTATTTATGTTACCGCTATAACAACAAACACTAAAAACAGAACAAAGTTAAAAATTAAAGGGGGTATATTCAAAAAACGTGATTTTTACGGTAGCACCATCTATGAACGATTGTTTACCTTATTAATAATATTAATTACCTACCCTTACACCTTTGTGTCAAAGTTCACTGAGTTGGTGCTAGAAGTTCGTTAGATATTCGTTAGATGGCGTTTTAGTTAATATGTATGTTTATAACCCTCCGTGTGCGAGACAAAAGTATTACTCGCACTTGGCCAGTATTATTTTATATTGTCACGAAGTAATTTTGAGTATTTGTTCTTTCATACGTTTGATGCTATTCGTCTGTGCTTATAATTTGCTAATAAATGATTTTTTTAGTTACTTCAGATATTTTTCGCTAGACTTTTCATCATTACGTCCCTCATGTCTCAGCATTATTCATTGAATTGTCACAGAACTGTTTAATACATAATTTAAGAACGTTTACATAAAGAAAATCATGTTTAGTAGGTACTAAGTTTAAGGTGTTTATCTTCAAACCTCTGGAGATACATATCAGACCTCGATATAAACGGATAAAATTACAGTGGGACCAAACGGAACGCATACCTTCTCCAACAAAAAAAAATCTAAACCGTTGTTGTCTATAAATGACGGAGTTCTTAGGTAACAAACATAAAAAAATTACAGCCGAATTGAGAACCTCTAAAGAAGTAATATAAATATTTCTTGTTATTTCGTACCCACAATATTTAAGTAGAAAAATAAAGTTATTCAAATGTCTTTAAATTACTTTAAAAAAAAAAACATTTTTCGTGTTATATCTGCCCAGCCTCCCCAGCCTACATAATTATTATGATAATCAATATCATACTTTTATATGATTCTGACGTTGACAAAGGAAACTTCAACATTTCGTTGAAGTTTGCGTTTGATGTTAGAAAGTGAAAAGATGTTTGATGTCTGAAGATAATAAATAAACGGAAATTTTCTGCAGATACATCCATGTATAAATATGTTCTGAAGAAATATTCTCGAACGATTTGCTTCTATGATATACTAGCGACCCGCCCCGGCTTCGTACGGGTGCAATGTAGATATTAATGTGGTGTCAGTGTGGAGTAATAATATCATCATACATTATTTTAATTCTTAAATTTTTATAATATAATCTTTTTCTATATTAATTCTTAAATTTTAATTCTAAGTAAAATGTTTAAAATACACACCACCGTCCTTGTTCTATCTATAATGTTATATCCATCCAAAGGTTGTCTGGAAGAAATCGCTTTTAGCGATAAGACCGCCCATTGTACCTAGCATTAGTTAGTTAAGTCCTATTCATTATGTATTTTCTAAAGTTTAGAAAATATAAAATTTAGAATCTAAACTGGTGTCAATAAAGAGTATTTGTATTGTATTGTATTGTATTTTGTTATACTTTAAAAGAATAAGACAGCATTTTCGACGAAAACTCTGAGTCGGCTTGTTTTCGTCAAATCGTCATCAAAATCCGTTGCATAGTATAAAAGATCGAAGTGTAAAGAGGGAAAGAAAGAATAGTATGAATAATGAAAGGTCATCGGTACACAGCGTAAAAGCTAGAACTTGTATGAAAGCGTAAACTGATTAGAAAAACCTCCTTAGAGGGACGAGTAGGAAAAAAAAGTGTACAGAGGGACTGACGGTGGCAAGCCATTTTGTTTTATACAAAGATCTCACACTTGCTACTGAACAGACTCGCGGTTACGTAGTTACTTTTATATAATCTGTGCTCGCGGGTCATGTTAAGTCGTGTTTTTAGTTTTTAAACTATCTTATTCAATATTTTTCAAAAACGACCAGCCAACTTCATTGTATGTTAGGTGACGACCGTCTAATATGATATCTAAGACGACAATGAGATAAGGTACTTGGCAAACGTGCTCTTAACCATCCTTTCTATTTTATAATCAGCAACACCTTATTACTCCACGGATCATTTGTATCATTTACCGTACTCCCGTACGAAGCCCACGATTTAATTAGTTTAACCACGGTAATGTTATCTAACAGTATTCTATCTTTCGCTATTTCTACCGAGTAAGTAGGTGGGCAGCCCTGTCCAGCGCTATCGCGTATTTATGTACCGCGCGGCTGTAGGTAATTATTTCAAGGGCAAGGCCGAGTCACAGTACTGTATAGATAAAATTACCGTGGTTAAACCAACCCTGAGAGATCGCATAACTTTTACCGCATCCTTACCCGTCAAACCTTGACTTTTTCAATAACTCAAGAACCATATTCTCACAGGGAATACTTATAAATATAAGCGGAGTTTCCTTCCCAAAAACATACATTAATCAATATGAGCATGTGTCTGTGTTATTAACACTACACTACGTGCAAAGTTCGCATGTAATCCCTTGTGAACAGTGTCTGATCACACTGACACAGTTTGTGTTACACAGTAAGACAACTTTATCTTTTGAGTTGGTAACAATAAAATTACCAAAACTTGTATTTCAAAACGTAAAGGTAAAAATAGCGTTAAACCACTATCCTATATGTTGGTAATTGACGGTGTGGTCGAGGGGGACAGCATGGATGGCCTAAAATGAGAAATGGCTCTGAAGGGCATCTGTTGGTGTAAAATGATATATATTAAAACCTAAATCTTGCTTATTTTGCTAACACACTTATCAATTTTATTTTAAAGTCTCAGTTTTGTAAATATCAACGAATTTTATAAAACCTTTAAAGAAAAAATATTGATAAGAGATTACTTAGACATTATGTCCAAAAGGAACTCCCATAATGAAACCATGCATAAGATTGTTGATATTTACACTACTAAGAATATATTATTTTTATTACATTCAAGAAATAACAAGTTATTACTATAGTTACTCTACAATCACAAAATATCTCTATTTATAGCTCACTTACTTCATTTTACTTTCAGTACGTAGTACCTAATTGCTCTTCTGTGCTTTCGGGTAACGATAAAATTCTCAAATCACTCATCTCATCTTGCATTATTTATGAAATCATAAGGAAAATAGAAATGGCCAGTATATTTTCCGCTTAAATGCCTTGTAAAGCTACAAACTTCTTATTGAGGTAAGTTGTAGAGCTTTTAATATATTTTTTTCGTTTACGTCCAGTATTATCAAAAATACTACTTTTGTAATATTTTATGTTATTTCAATATTTCGATGATAAACTGATCAATGCAATCCAAGTGTATTTTAATAACCTTTTATTGTGATTATTGTCGTTTACTACTTATCCATATAAATATGGTAAATTTACTCAATAAGAAATTTGTATTATTTTCGTTTTAAGTGAGTATTTTGGATGGAATATTCTACAGCAACCTAAATTTATAACTGTCTTATGGCCGGTTTCTGAGTACATTTATTGAGAGTTTATCTATTCAATAGATAAACTCTCAATATGCGTACCTCAGAAACGGACCGAATTAATCCGAATGAGAACCATGTATGTACGACATTTAATTCTATACTTTAGTACGTAACGTAGAAGACCTCGGCGGTGCCCATAAGCCCTAAAGCTAAAATTATAAATGTTTAAATGTATAATTAATGAATGTTTACATTTAAATTAACTAAATTAAATGAGCTTCATATATTATGTCAATGTAAAATGCAATAAAGTTTCAAAATGTTTCAAAAATTTGCCCAATAGAACATTATAAGTGCAGAAGTATGAATAAAATTTAGAAACATTCGATTAAAGTGTTTCTAAAACTCTATTGAATTTATTTAGAGCGGGTTTGATTTTTGTTATAAGAACATAACCAACTATCTGTTACTTTATTACACTGTGGCCTTAAATACAGTACACAAAGTTTATAATCGACACATACAAGCTACGCAGCGAAAGTTTGCATAGCGTTATCACGTTACAATGTTTCTGTTTACAAACAGGGTAATTACGATACATCCTTTCATACAAAATTGATTCATTAATTACTTTGCTGAAAACTAAGATTAATAAAGTATGTGCCCAGTTTTTACCAACTTCAAAAAAGGAGGAGGTGCGCAAATTGGAATGGATAGGTATTTATTTTTTATGTATGTTCGGGCATAACTCCGACATGATTTATAAAATAAAAAATATAAATAAAAACATCGTTAAGAAACCCTCAACCCCTGCATGGTGGTAGGACACAATGTAGTGTCCGTCTGGCCAGCTACTACCCTCGATTTAGAAAATCTGTCGCCAACATCTAATGTCTTCGGGCAACTATCCTTGAAAGCCAGTACCCATTCTAGGCCTAGCGTGCTACCATCCTCGACCGCATCATCACTTACCAACAGGTGATATTATGGTCAAACGCTAGTCTATAAGATCTATCTATAAGAAAAAATATCTACAGAGATGCATATAGTACTTACATGCACATTCCCTATTCTCATGTTATGTTTTAAATATTCATAAATTGATTTATGTATCTATCTAATTAGCTTCTTACAAAAACCCAGAGAGAACACTCCCGAACTCATAATTTCAATGCAGCTCACAAACTTACCTATGAAACTTTCCTATTTTGTTACGAAACTCGTGACGAAGTGGGAATACAAGTCGCATCCATTACTGTTGTGTTTTGGCCTAGATTTAAAAATGTGCTTTATCACGTACACTACAGTGTTTTATTTTCTTTGGACACTGGTCTATTTTTTCCTACGTTTCAATGTACGTGCGTTCGTTCAGAAGGTCGTTCTGTGACTTGGAAAATGTATTATAGTTAAAAGCACCTGGACTAAGTTGCGCAATACAGAAAAATAAAATAAAAATATTTTATCTACAATCATATCATAAAGTTCCGATTATTACTAGATTACAAAACGAAAAAAAAACACTTAATATGCCTCACTAATCATTTTCAGTATTAATCGCGTAACAAACGTACAAAAAATAATCAATGATCTGATCTGAAACTAACTTCACATGCCGCGATAGTGAAAATATCCACTAGCCATAATCATGTCATAGAGGTATCAAATTTGTTTATATTGTTTATCCTCATATCTCCGGAGATAGTAATCAGATCTCTATAAAATGTAAACAGAACCAAACGGGAAGCATAATCTCTCAAACAAAAAAAAAACCGGCCAAGTCGAGTTGGACTCGCCCACCGAGGCTTCCGTGCCAACGTTGGTTATTACCAATTCAGCGAGACCTCTAAACTGTATGAGCACTCATATTACTCAGAGGCCTATCTTAACTGGCCTAATCTATGTATGTATGGGGACACCCTTTAATTTTCAACTTTTTTTATTTTTTAATTTTCCCTGTTTGAGCAGTAAGACCTTGCTTCTTGCCAAATTTCATGATTCTAGGTCAATGGGAAGTACTCTATAGGTTTTAGACCCAAATCCTATAGGGTACTTCCGGTTGACCTAGAATTATCAATTTTGTTTAAAAGCGAGGTCTTACAACACCACAAGTAAAGGAAAAATTCCGAAAAATCTAAAAATTTGAAAATTAAGGTAATATTTGGTACTTACAAGTTTTCACGAAAATTTAAATTTGCCCATATACATATATATATATAAGGAACTTTATTTTTATACACCTAATAGGGACTATAGAATTAAGTATCTGGTATGAATTTCAACTTGCTAGGTCCACCCGTTCCTGAGAAAATTGGTGGTGGCACACGGATAGACAGAAAGACACACGGACAGACGGACAAGAAAGTGATCTTATAAGGGTTCCTTTTGTTACCATTTTAGGTACGGAACCCTAAAAAGAGTTTTTCAAATGGGTTAAGATTTGACGGAGTCCTGAGGTAATAAACATTAAAAAAATACAGTCGAATTGAGAACCTCCTCCTTTTTTGTGAAGTCGATTGAAAAAACATACAGACAAATTGAGAATCTTTTGCTTTTGGGAAGACGGTTGAATATTGTGGAGTAATGAAACACAATGGCTTAATAAAACGCATTTTGATCGCAGATAGATTTACGTAGCAAATATCTAGCACAGTCGCAAACTCTTGCATTTATTATATGAGTGAAATTTCTGTTGTTACAGAGTGGGCGTTTGGCGGGTAGGATGCGGCGGTATGCACCGCATATTGCTTCTGATGGCGGTGTTCTCGCCGACCATCGCACCTCACTCCACCTTCTCAGGTAAGGTTTTTGATAGCCAGCCGCCGTTACGGCGACGGTAATTGGGTAAAGAGTAGGGCATCGCAACGGAAATCTCCCGGATAGTGCTGGTGTCCATAAGTGATGATTCCGAGTTACATCAAGCGGTCCGTCTGTTAGGTGTGAATGTACGTAACATACTATGCAGCATGGCTTTAATATATAAGGATGGTGCACTGCAGCTTGCCACAATCATTACATAAAAAATGTTTTTTTTTTGTTTTATTTAGACAAGCACTAGCCAAATCTAGAGTAAGCGTTAGTGAGCAAGTAGAATTAATCACCTAAGCTAGTGCAGGTATATGGTACCTCAAAATTATTGATTGCAGTGTACATTTCAACTTTACTTAAACCATAAAAATATGGATATAATATAAAACTCGTAGAACCAGAAAATACCCTGTGACAGCAAGCTTACACTCGCGAGTCGCTGCACGTACCTAAACCGGGTAAATTGTAGGCTCTGCGAGTCATAAATCTCAGGGCGAGTCCATCAGTCACGTGACTCATGACTCACATCTATGTTCATCCCGCCATCCCGGCTGTGACATCCATCTCGTCACGGTTATGCTTCACTTTTAGTACAATACGCTGCGATTGTTGTTTGTTTTTATTACACAGTGCATTCGTAATAAAAAATTATATAGCAGTGATATTACTACCTGCTGTATATGTAGTATGTAGTATATGTAGTAGTAGTAGTGTGGTAGTACATATTAGTTGTGATTGCATATTGGCTGTTAGCAAACTGCTGGTAGATAGAGCTTATTTAAGTGTATGCTTCGTTTTACTAACGTTATTATGAGCTTCCACGTTCATCGTTATATTTAAGTCGCGCAACTAAGTAAGTAACTAACTAAAACTATATAGATCACGTGCAGTCGGATGTATACCGCGGAAAGTCCGAATGACACTATATAACTCACTTGTCAAGTCACATTTAGAGTATCTGATTGAGGTGTGGGGAAGTGCGGCAAACACGAACCTTAAAAGTCTCCAGATCGCTCAAAACAAATCCATAAAAACACTTTTTAACTACGAATATTTGACGAACACCGCTACTATCTATAATGAAACCAAACTATTCAATTTAGAACAACTATATATATATATATATATACAACTTGTCTTTTAATAAAAAAATCCTAACAAATAAAATACACACACAAATCACATTTACTAAAAGAAAATTTAAACACAGCCTTAGAAATACCAACAAAATAACTTTACGGTCTGCAAGGACGCAATACGGCAGAAAAAATATTACATCTGAGGGTGCACAACTTTATAATAAACTACCTAACGACCTTAAAGAAAATGAAAGTATTATGATATTTAAAACTAAATCAAAAGAATGGATATATACAAACATCAAAATCTAACTCCGGAACTTTCAATATTAAATATAGCTAGTTATAGAAATTAGTTATAAATTAGTATGTAAGCTCATTCATAAACGAATTGTTCAATTCTTTATGAGTAAATAAAATTTCTTTGAACCTAACTAAGTATTTGGGTATGATTGCTGTATTGAAATGGCTCGATTCAAGACTGTAACTTCCATGATGGTGCGTCCAAGAATTCGGACGCGAGATTAGCTTCCAAATATCCACTGAATCTGGTTGCCGATGTTATGAGTAACATTTTAATCATCGGATGCCGAGAAATCTACGACTACAAGCGACAGATATCGATAGATAGATAGATAGATATACACTTTATTGAAACACCACTTACGAAACAGAAAAATACTTAGGAACTAGATAAATAAAACTAATAGGCTCAATGGACGGTCTTATCGCTTAAAGCGATCTCTTCCAGACAACCATGTACGGTAAGGATAACAATTATATGGAAGGCGGTGGCTTATAAAAATGTGACAATGCAAAATGAATAACAAATTAATGGACTTATTAATACTAATAACTATATGAAATAATATAAAATAAAATAAATATACATCACACTAAATATTTAAAGAAAAGGAAAAAGCACGTCCGTTCTAAAAAAGAAGCACCATTTCTTATCACTGCTCCAGTTAATTCCAATACCCGAACCTGCTAGCAAAAAGGAGGACACAGGGATGAAATCGAATAAAAAACCAACCTCCATAAGTTATGTAGCTTCGCGGAAGATATCTCAATAGACCATACGTCGACTTTTTCCTCATCCGCGAATGGAATCCTCAAGTAGGAATACATTAGGCGAATCAATATGAAATATTCATTTCTACCCATATTTTCTTTATTCAAATCGAATTGGAGCCTATTTTATAAGCCAGTCGACTTTTCACGCCTCGTCATTTTGTGAGACGCTCTTTTAATTTTTCGCTTTGTGGGCTTAAACGTGCATGACGCCGATATTTTGGAATTGATCTGTGTAGATATTTTTATGTCTTGCTGATTATATTTAAAGGTTATTAACACTATGTTTGTACGCTACTGTAATCGTGAGTAAATTGAATGTTGTTATCATTTCTTTTAAAATTTTCCACTTGTTTTGTGCTATGCGCTTTTGTTATATTATAATTCATTTTTTAACCGACTTCACAAAAAAGGAGGAGGTTCTCAATTCGTCTGTATGTTTTTTTTTTTTTTTGTGTGTATGTTACGCGATTTCTCCGTCAATTGTGAACGGATTCAAATGATTCTTTTTTTAATAGGTAGGATACGTTTCCGAGGTGGTCCCATTTTAATTTTATCGAGATCTGATAAGTATCTCCAGAGATATGGAGATAAATACCTCAAACATAGGAAAATGTACTGGTTTTAGTAGAAGAGTCCCAATAAGATTATACACAATGGAGGTTGCTATTGCATACATTTTTGAAGACTAAAAAATATGACCTTGAATAATGTTTTTACATCTTTCTTCTCGTTGATTTTGGTTTTTGACAGATATTCTTACGGTAACTGTGAGCGAGATAGAAATAAAGGTGGGGATAATTAATATTTTTTATTTTTTTTTATATCTTATAGGCTAGCGTTTGACCACTATCTCACCTGTTGCTAAGTGATGATGCGGTCGAAGATAGAGAAGTGGACTAGAATGGGAACTGGCTCTCAAGGATAACTGCTTGAACACATTAGATGTTTGGCGACAGATTTTCTAACTTGAGGGTGGTAGCTGGCCAGGCGGACACTAGATATGTCCTACCACCATGCGGGGGTTGTTGGTTTCTTAACGATGTTTTCCTTCACCGGAGGGCAACTGTGAGAAGTGCACATATATTTTTCGATCGAAAAATTCATTGGTGCACGGCGGTTTGAACTCGGTACCACGGCATCAAAGCCGACTGTTCTCCCTATTACGCCACCGGGCCCTCAATAAATAATTATATATTAATAATTATAATACATAATTATATCTAATATATAAAATTCTCGTGTCACAGTTTTCGTTGCCATACTCCTCCGAAACGGCTTGACCGATTTTGATAAATTTTTTTGTGCTTATCCGGTATCTATGAGAATCGGCCAACATCTATTTTTCATCCCCCTAAATGTTAGGGGTAGTCCACCCCTAAATTTTTTATTTTATTTTTTAGACAAAATTTTTAATTTCTATTTTTTTATGATACATAATACAAAAATACATACAATCTTCAATTTTCATCCTTCTACGATCAACCCTTATTATTTATATGGCAAAACAACGTTTGCCGGGTCAGCTAGTATAAATATAAATAATTTGTCTTCTCAGGAATGTTCTACCGGGCAAAGTCTTGTTAGGGTGCAAACTTTTTTAAACATACCTAAGATTTTTTGACATGACATGACGTTTGGCGAAGATGGCGGCCATTTCAGTCCCGCGACACTGCATACATTATTAAATAACCCAGAATTATGAACGTACTTTGTACCAACCAACACTGCAAAAAAATAATTTATAAGCATAATACCACAGATTATATAATAGTTACTACGTAAATAATACTTTCCGTTGTTAGGTTGGCTACACAGTGCTTTCATAATTCGGGTATCAACAATAAAGGGAAGTGCCTCTTATAACGTAGTAGAGTGATTCAGTACTCTGTTGGCCATATGGCGGCAATTAATGTTAATAATCGCAAATAATACTTTTTAATATTCATTTTGGAATACAACTAGTCCGTGTTATAAAAGTATTTGGAATTATTGTAATAAAATAGACAATTAATTATCGTGTGTGTCAGATGCTTTAATTGCACAGGGCCATTTTGAACATTGTCCTTTGATACCTTGATGACATCATTATTACTAGTGAATATTTTCACTTTAGCGCGGCATTTAAAGTCAATTTTTTTAGGGTTCCGAACCCAAAGGCTACCAAATGAACACTTTCTGAGACTTTGTTGTCTGTTCGTCCGTCCGTCCGTCCGTGTGTCTATATGTGCGCACTTTACATATCTGTATCTTCTTAACCGTTATAGGTACATACTTGTAATTTTCAAAAAGTATATATCCGTCAGTGTATAACGGCCCAAACACGAAATTTAATAGATGAATGTAATTTTATTAAAACTTGTTTTGCACTAAAAAGGGTAAAATAAGTTATTTTTCAAAAAAAATAAAACCGACTTCATAACCACAAACAGGCACTCAAAAGCGACTTATCTATTTGAAGTCGGTGCCAGCTTAGTCTATTGGATAGTAGCTATCTACTATCTATATACTATGCATGTAGTAGTAGTAAGTAGGTACATGTAGGTTAGTAAGTAGGTAGATACATGTAGGGATTTATCTATCTACTACGTATTAGACTTGGCTGGCACCGACTTCAAATAGATAAGTGGGTAGCGCTTATAATAATATTAAGTAATTTATTTTTCGCTTTTGAGTGCCTGTTTGTGGTTATGAAGTCGGTTTTATTTTTTTTGAAAAATAACTTATTTACTTTTGTTTTGATACAAAAAAATCTTAAGTACTGAAACATAGAGGTGCGTGTATCGGCTGGCGATCCTATTTCAATATTTTTTAGTAGTCTGACGAATGGATATGGAGCTAAATAAACTTGAGCGACTACAAAACCTTGCAATCAGGTTCATATTTGGACTACGCAAATATGACCATGTTTCTGAATTTCGCTCTAAGCTCAAGTGGCTGCCAATTCGCCTTCGCCGGAATGCACATATATTGTCTTTTGTTACCTTAAGCTCATGTTCCAATTCCTCCGCGACTCCAATACCCTGTCTTTACGGTCATCAGAAAATCATACACTTTCTATGCCCAGCCATTATAGCTCATTCTATGACAAATCATTTGCAGTACAAGCTGTCAGACTCTGGAATGCGCTTCCATTGGAAGTAAAATGCTCATAAACACTTGCTACTTTTCGCGTCAAGGCCCACTATCTCTCCTAAACTGCTACTGTTTTCTATCTAAGTTCTCTTATATATTTTATTATATTTATATATGTATAATATGTATATGTATATATGCATAGTTTTGTATATATATATTGTAATGTATAAAATATGTACGTACTTTTGTTACAATGTACTTATTACCTATTCTGATTTATTTATTTATTATTTTATTCATTTTTAACACCGATATACCGCCATGTATGTTAAGTTTTTCTTTCTCAACCCTAAGGTTGTCTGGAAGAGATCGCTTTAAGCGATAAGACCGCCTGTTGTTACACCTTTTGTTAAATGTTTATTTTTTAAGTTTTATTTGTTTGGTGTTCAATAAAGAGTTTCTATCTATCTAATGGACGACAGCTGAATGGCTCATTACTATTGCTTTTTTAATTCGAAGCGTTAAATTATCATTTTGCTGTGTTTATAGTAGTGTTTATAATGATAAATTGATAATTGATATGATTTGAGATGATGTAAATATAAGAGCGTATATTAATACGGCCTATAATTTGAATAAATGCTTCAAGTTTTGAACTAACTACAATAACATTCATACTACATTTCAATTTGTAATTTCAAAAATTAAAACGGCTTAATAAAAGCTCACAAACATGTTTAAAAATAACAGATTATATTAATTTTAATAGAAAGGAAGACGTGGAATCTATCCTATGTTGTCCACATAGGATAAAATTGATAATTAAAAAAAATCAGAATACGAAGATAAACAAAAAATAACTAAAACTTACTACTGGAAAAATAACTTACACAGCATGTGAAGTCGGGGTTTTGGAATAGTTTAGGAATGATAGTTTAGTTTTCAAAGATCGCAATCTTGTTTTAGCACATTAGGTACGAGATGGAAAAATATGTACCTTCTATTAAAACGTGATAAAGTTCATGGATTATGCTATAGTAGTGAAAAAGCACTAAGTAAAGATTCAACTTCAGATACTGTGCTAGAAAAATAAGATAATTATCCCTTGATGAAAGTTTGGATGACGACGGGATATTGCGTTCTAGGGAGAGTTAATTGTCAATTTAATCTCACCATAGTATTCCAATATATTTTAAATAATATCTCATATACAGTTGACCACTATCGCGCCTGGTCGTTAGCGATGATGTGGTTGAAAATGGTGAACACGCTAGGTCTAGAATACTCTGACTCTCAAGGAATGTGCACTACCGGAAAGGTTATGGCGGCAGATTTCATTCTTGTCTCTGTTCATCAAACATCGCGGCTTGTCTGTTTTAGACCAAAAATCAGTTATTAAAACACGAGTTTATTTATACATGATAGGCTAGTGTTTGATTTGAACCTTATGATAAGTGACGATGTGATCGACGCTAAAGCACGCTCGCAGAAGATACCCTTTCACTCACGATTTGAAAAGTTTGACTAATTTTCAAGTATCCTCAACTCTCCTTGCTATACAAAATCACTAATTATTTCAATATTATTAGGGTTGAAAAAAACGCCGGGCTCAACCTCCTGAGAGAGGCTTACGTCTAGCAGTGGGCTGACACTGGCTGATTATGATGATGATGATGATTGGAGTTATAATTTTCCCTAAATAAATCTTGTGATAACTCTTTGATCTGCTGCAACATTTCATAGCAGTGCCGGTCGTGTGAACTAGTCTTACTGCATGATCACATTTTAATTTTATTTTAATTAGTGGTGAAAATGAAATGTGAAATGAAAAATGAAAATAAAGTGTCACAAGCCACAATAAATAGAAATAAGATTTCTATTTATTGTGGCTTCTATTTATTGACACTTTATTTTCTAATGACAATTTTTTTATTAACTTAATAATTTTTAAATAGTGATGGTTGATATGGTTGACAAATACCTGAAATAAATTAATGTTGAAGTAATATGATTTGTAACACTCAATGCACGCGTGCGTACCTATCTACGTTTTCTAAAGCCCAAACGTTAACCATTCTTCTTATTTCAGCATCTCCAACCACTGAGACAATCGCGGTGTCGACCACCATGTCACCACCGCCCACAGTCTTCCGCAACCTCAGAGTGACGGCTAAGCCACCCAGAAGAACACACATGCGACCAGGGAAGTCTGACTCTCCTATGCTGAACTACATATTTGACTCTTACGCGACGAGCAATAAGCATTTTCATGACAAGTAAGTCTTAACATTAATTTCTTGTATGTATAATAATAATGAAATAATTCCATGGGCCAGCCGGTAGATATCAACCTAGGCGAACATATCACGCCCTGATCGGAGACGTATTATAAAAAGGCTATGTCAAAAGTACCTACCTATATCCGGCGATGTATGAAGGCGCTCATGAAAGTGGAAGTAGCGTAAGAGGTATGTCAGGATCGTAGCAGGTGGGAAGAAGTAGTCTCTGCATACCCCAACGGAAAAGGTGTGATTTCATGTATGTTTGCATAAGTATGTGATTAAATGAATGTCTTACTCTCTGATAACTTTTAGCTTTATTTCTATAAGGTAAACTAATTATACTCCGTACATAGAATGTTCGACGATAGGTATATCAAGCACATGACAGATGCCTTCTGCTGTCATTTTCAGTGGCACTACTAGAGATGTCCGTGCGCGACTAGAGATGTCCCTAACAATTTGCTTAGAAAATTAACCGCTTGTTTTTCCCCTTATTATAGTTCTTATTTGAGCGATTATGTTTGCTAGTAAATTCTTCATTACACAAAAGGAGGACTTAATGCCAAAAACATCTTCTATCAGTCTTTCAGCAGCGGTAAGTATCATTTATATTTAATTGTGTATTAAACTTTTAAACTGGACAATAAATGCAAACCCGAAAGAATCAAAAAAAAAAAAAAAAAACCTTTGCATTGCATTTAACTGCACTGCATTAAAAGTCAGTTTCTTTCAATATATATAAACGGAATAAGATAGGTAGACCCTAATTTTATAACTGTTTTGATTCTGTTTAATTATTTTTATTCCGACAATATTCTAACTAAAGACAAACTAGAGTCATAATCCCTATCCCTTACATTCGGCAACTGCAGAATTAATCTCAGAACTGAGTTTGTAAACTTTGACGGTATCCCAAACTTGGATTCAATATCTATGCGGAATTTCAGGTAGATTACACATCAGGCATAGTGAAGGGCATAATAGAGGTACAGGGATACTTATAGCACTATCTCACTTTGGAATATGATAAAGTAGGAGACCACAGATAGCATTTGTATCTTTCAAACTTATTAATACGGTGAACCTTTGATCTTTGTTACTTTATATACGTAACGTATTAGTTATTGGAAAATTGTCTAAAATAAATGTATATAATATTCTTTGAAATGTGATAATCTCTTTTTCGTTTAGCATTAGAAGTAGATTTTATTTTTTTGTTCACCATAATTTATAATTGCGTTAAAATGTATGTGCGTTACATTTGGTATGTCATCATCACTACATAGTATAAAACAAAGTCGCCTTTTCTGTCCCTATATCCCTATGTGCGCTTAAATCTTTAAAACTACGCAACGGATTTTGATGCGGTTTTTTCCAATAGATAGAGTGATTCAAGAGGAAGGTTTATATGTATAATACATGCATCATATACTAAGGCAACATTGCTAATTTTAGAGGTTTCTAACGTGATGTCGTAAATTAACCTATTTTTTTGGGCTTATTTAGCAATTTAGCAAAAACGCTGCCTAAACCCTACGAGTTAGATCAAATTAATGTACTACAGTATTGTACACCATAAAAAGGTCTACAAAAAAGTCCGCAATGGTATATGTTTATCTTTTAGGGATAACCCACATTAACCATTTTTATTGTTTACTTTTTACGTGAAAAAATGGCTTATTTACGAAGCTATTTTAAGCAATACGGCATTAATCCTTATCGAATTAAGTACCTTAAATACAGTGTGCAATTAATATAGATCAATATGGTTCCTTACAGCATGTAAATTAAACAAATATTTTCGGAGATATTACAAATTTAAAATTTGCGTTTGCGGCGGGCGGTACCAGTCGGACGGGGCAGTGCGGGGAGGCATGCCTATAAATAGCGCGTCGGAGGCCGCGGTTCTCCCTATAGCACTTTGAATTTAGCAGCAATCGGACGCGTTTATTATCGGAGCTCTCTAGCGAGGAAAATAACAGTACTTGATAAAAACGTGCTTTTCAGCGCGACAACGTATCAGTTAATAATTATAAGTTACGATAAATAATAATCAATTAATTTAATAATAAGGAAATTATTTTCAAAAATCTTAAGTAAGTTCAGAAAAAAAAATTAATAGAATATAGCTATCTTTTGTTCTTGATGATTGTAGATTATCTTTTGTTTTTAGTCACACGCATGGCAAATTATTTTTTAGGTGTTTTTAATTTAATTAAAATCGTATTTTAAGTTGATTTCATTAAAATCGTAGTTTAAGTTATTTCAGTAAAAAAAAAGAAAAGAATAGAATAAATATCTTTTGTTTTTTATGATTGTTGATTATCATTTGTGTCTAAATGGTAAGTATTTAGATGTTTTTTACTGCGGCACATAGGTACCAATAATATGGCAATTTGTTCATAGGTAGGTAATCATACATAAGTCTAGAACTGAGTCAACTTTGTTCAGAAATTATAAAGTCATGTCTGGAAGACGTCGTCGTTCGAACATAGGTCGTAGTTCAGTGAATGCTAAAAGAGTACGTTCACAAAGAGATGAAGAATCGTCAACAGAACGTGAAGCTCGACTCAGTCAGCTTAGGGATAGATATAGAGCTGAGAGAGAGAGAGAGAATCTTCAATAGAGCGTGAGGTTCGCCGCAGCCGGGATCGAGATAGGCATTCGGTTCAGAGAGATAGAGAATCGTCAGTAGAGTGTGAGGCTCGACTCAGTCAGCTTAGGGATAGATATAGAGCTGATAGAGAGAGAGAATCTTCAGTAGAGCGTGAGGTTTGCCGCAGTCGAGATAGGGATAGACATCGAATACAGAGAGCCAGAGAATCATCAGCACGAGTTACTAATTCATGGGTAAATAAAGAAAATTCTGCCATGAATTACGATCCTTCGATTTCTTACTAGGACGATCGTATAGTATCAATAGGTACTATGTCAGTAGTATGTGAATATTGCTTGGCATTGAAATTCAAGGACGAATCAAAAGGCATGTGTTGCTTACAAGGAAAAGTCAAATTAGAAGAAATTCTCCCTCCACCTGAACCACTTCACTCTCTTCTTACGGGTGATCATCAGAAATCCAAACAATTCATGCGAAAAGATAGCAGGAAATCTTCATAGTAAGTATAGGGAAAGAGGAATTGTTTTACTCCAAATTTAATGCGTGCAGGCCAAGGGCAGTAATGAATGAATCAAAAATACTGGATCGATTTTAATCATGTTTTCATTGAGTGACATAGGCATATATATTTTATGCCCGTGCAAAGTCGGAGCGGGCCGCTATGTTTTTATATACAACGTTCATAGTTTTTCTGTAGTGTATTTAATTTAGTATCAGCATTGCAACCGTGCGAAGCCGGGGCGGGTCGCTAGTTTATAATATTAGTTTGGCTTAAATTAAATTAAATTAAATAGGTATATGTCAGTAAATTATCAAATTGTGGTAAGTATCTAGTAAGAAAATAATTTAAAATTATAGAAGTATGCCACTTACATATTATACGTTTAGTCACTAACACAAAATGTTATCCTAATCAGCAGAGTCATTCATTTCTTAAAAGGTTTTTTTCAGATGTGGAACTTTGATAATTTAATATTTACAATGCTTTTAAAAAAAATTATAGGTAAAAACAAATAAAATTTCTTTTTAGTCTGTATTAGTATGTATATATGTATATTAGTATGTATATATAATGTAGACTTTTTTATAACCGATTTATTTATTTGAGTATTAAGTAAGCAAACATTTCTTTTATACCAACTTGGACAACAACAAAATGGAGGAGGTTATCAGTTTGTCTGAATGAATTATTTTTTGTATGTTCACCGACTTTTCTGTCAATTATGAACCGATTTTCATAAATCTATTATTTTTTTTATATACTTCTTAGGTGGTTCCATTGTAAATTTATCGAGATGTATGATAATTACCTCCAGATATATTGAGATATTCAATAGCAAGTTAAAAGTGTATACTTTTAAAAATGCCTAGCGCGGCATTTGACATAATTTTTTTTTTCGTTTTCAAATCTTAAGTTATCAGACGAAATTTCACATATAGAGCAAAACTAGGCATCCTAATTCTACTGTTGTTTTGTCCATCATAAAGTTATCTTTTCCATCTAAAGAAATTGAGGCAATCACAAAACGCGAAGTTTTTCTTTCTTGAACCAATCGATTTACGAAGACAGGCAGCGCTAAAAGCTCCAATAAGAATCTGTGGAAAATTAAATTTTAAAAACAAAATGTCTATTATAATATAACGTGTATTTTTATGACGCAGCACTTAATGCGTTCATCAATCTCGTCACAAGAAAACACAAAAATGCAAATTACCACGATGAATAGACGTCTAAAGTAAGGCCTTTGAAGAAAATACCTCCTATGAAAGTATTCATGATTTTTCCTCTGGTTGCTCGAGTTGAATAGAAATGGCTACGTTTAGAGGAGAGTAGGACCTGCCGATCTAAACCCGATGGAAGATCAGATTATGTTCGGCAGGCTGAGTTTACACCTGCGACTTTCTCAAAAAATAATAAGAAAGATTCCTGTTTTTTCGGAAAACGTTTAAAAAATTGAATACCTAAATGTTTTGAAGAAATTTTACTTGAAAGATTTAAGCCATCATGCGTGATATTTTTTAATTGAAAATTTAATTGAAAATTTTCCAGCTTATGTTCAAAGTAACTATGTAAATAAAGAAAATAAAACGGGAAAATTACTAAACAGAAAACAGGGTCTTATTTAAACCCTAGCACTATATTTTCATAAATTACTGCCAAAAAAATAAATAATTTGCAAATTTCATTTCGCGCATTTTCATATAAAAATTAAAAATTATCGTCTAAATAATTTCGTATAAAAACAAATATATTCGTAATAGTTGTTGTCCATGAACATAGGTTATATTGGCAATACAAAAAATTGCACAAATATACAAGTTTGCGTTTATCATTTTCATTATTACGGAAGACACCTCGACTTTTAGCTGAGAACAGCTATTACTACAGTTTTAAAACTGACATAACAGTCACTTCATTGAGCAAGTGTGAGTCCAACCTAATAGTGCAAAGATTGATGAAGTCAGATAAATGGGGTGAAAGCAGTAAACTGAAACTAGGGCGGAAAATTCCAAAGACACAAAAAGGTAACGTAGAAAGATGAAGCTAGACTTATGTTTGCAGCGAGATGCACTAAAATATACGGAAAAGAAAAGACCCCTGCGTTTTATCACATAAGACTCGTACTTTTAAAGCTGATTTTCATACAAGTTTACTGAAGTTGAAGTTTGGTATGAATATTTAAAAGGTAGAGTTTATATCAGTGGGTAATTCTCCGTGTTATGTAAAGTATGTACAGTTAAAAAACTTTAGCTTTTTTATTTGACAATAAAACGCTCTAAGGTAAGTTCCGTTTACGCATAAAAAACTCCACCCCACTATTGAGTAGCTATAGAACTGTAATAAAATTAAGCCATTTTAAAAGATTTAGTTAAAAGCACTGAAACAAACCATGTAATCTAAAAAAAGGTATTAGACTAGTTGATGATACATCTCCTATTCCATTTGTTGGCATTTGTAGGACCGTTCTTTGCACGATTGTAGATATGGAAAGTTTGAGACACGAGGTTTAATGATGAAACATTTCCCTAAGGCCCAGACCCACCAAAGTGGAGTCGAGTCAGAGTAGAGGAGTGGGGTGTTGCATAAACAACCAATAGAACTTCGTTATTTAAATATCTTGTCTCCGCACAGCTTCGGATCAGAGATGTATCATAGCAGTGGATCGGAGATGTATCATATAATATTTGTATGGCGCGATCAAAGCGGAGTTGTGAGCTGTGCCTCAGCAAGATTGATCTGGGTAGTGGTACAAAACAGAGGTGTGAACTGTGCCTCGCAATCTGAAACGGCACGCCGCGGCAATGAGAAGACATATGAATGAGATGCGTGGACGTGTAACTAGTGAGCGGCGCATGCAGCAGCTCAGTAATGCCCCTAGCCAGCACACATCTTTGCTCCAGTCTAGCCACTACGTATCTCCGGACAGCTTCGACGGATTCACTCTAGCTGAAATACATCTCTTTTCGTCTCCGCTTCGGATATCCGCACAGCTTCGGCGGATTCACTCTAGCTGAAATACATCTCTTTTCGTCTCCGCCTCGGATATCTCCGCACATCTCCGCTTCGGATATCTCCGCACATCTCCGCTCCGAAATCCGGGAACATTTAGAATGTTTAGCCACATACCTGCTACATATAAAACTCGATCGCGTACACCGGCCCCCATGAGACCGACCTTGTACGGAGTTTGTCCCTTTCTTTTGTATGGACAACTTATATATATATATATATATATATATATATATATACCATACATATAGTATAGAACGTATATGGGACTATCAGGTTGTTAGACAAGGACACACTCCCACCCTGGTGTCTCACAATTGGGCCGTTTTGTTCTACAAAGCATTTACAACCTTATTGTTAAAGCATACGGATTTAATTGAATTTGTCAAAACATCTGCAGTGCACCATCCTTTTTATTACGTCTATGTGTTTGGCGCAACATGTCATGATGTGACAGCTTCTACTTTGTTGTGTTTATTACACGAGCATAATCCCGATTGAAAGCGAATAGAACCTCTAAAAGGCCTCGACTCCCACGATGGCGTTAAGATGCTGCTATTAACTTTAAGGACTCGAGTTTGAATGCGCCGCTTATTGTGAATTTTTATAGTCTATTTCACGGCCTAAAGACGCTTGAGACATTTTATTAGATGCGACAATCTGTCGAAATAGCACATTTGCATATTAAAAGGAAATGGCTCAAAAACAGTCAACATTAAAGTAAACTTTTGAGCTGTCTTCCGGAACACAGAAAATGAATTAAGGTTTAATCTGTTTGGAATTGCTTTGGTTGCCGTTGGCTTTAAGGTTGATTCACAATTCAGACCTGTTACCAATATTCCGTTTGAGAAGGTACTGTCACTTCTTCAGTATTGCGTCAATAAAGCTGTTTGCTGGTGCGAACGTCATTCATTCCTATTCATTACGCTATTTAATGCAATGCAATAAGTATAAAGAGTGGGAAATAGAATGATAATATATATAAAACTACTTACACTTTTCCACGTTCCCGCCAAAAAACACCAATTAAATTTTATCTATGCTATTAAACATGACAATAGTAGATTATACAACGAGTGAATAAAAAGGCAATTTAATTCGAGGGACTAACTTGGATCCCGAGAGCAGCGAAGGCTTCTAGAGTAGAATCCCGAGCGTAGTGAGGGATTCTAATTACAAGATAGATACAAGGACTGAGATTAAATTTTTTATTCACGAGTCGTGTTATCTACTTTTTACCATTGACTGCGAGAAAATAAATAGTAGTGCATACTTATATTACCTACCTATTTATATTTATCTTATATTATTATTAATGTGTAATAAATCTGGGTTATTAACCATTTAGTGCCAAGAGCGTTTTATTCACTGTTGTCGATGAATACAGTGCTCTTTTTCGAGTGGCAATGGTAAAAATAATATTTAAAGATCTTTTAAATATAATGGATAAAATGGATTCAAGCAGCTCAAAGAGTCTGATTTATAAATTCTGGTGCTAATTTTAAATATATCGGTTCCCCGAAACATAAGAAATAGAAGAACAATGCATTTGAAATCAATTACTAAGGGATGGTTTATATTAGACCGGGCCGTGCCTGGGCCGGGCCGAGGACGTAGCCTGCCGGAGCGGAGCGGAGCTAGTGTGTGAAGTAAGCAGACGGGCCCGGACGGGACACGGACCATGCACTGTCTAATATAAATTACTTGATAAAACTGTACGTAACGTCAAATCTGTGCCCCGTCCAGGCCATGTACACGGCCATGGCCATGGGCACGACTCACAACTCGAAACCTCATAAACATGGCATCAGTACTTGAGACAATTTTTATCCAAAAATTTGTAACATTAAATAAAAAATTGTGCAATTTACACATCACATTTCATGCGCATAGAATCAAGAATCAAAGCATTTATTGAGTATGTAGGCAGTATTAATATTCGCGCATATACACGTCAAAATCATAAATCATAACCAATTATCAAGTAAACATAGCAAAAGCAGAATTTTAACGCTTTGAATTAGAAAAAAAACAAAAGTAACGAACCATTTAGCCGTCTGTTTATATAAAAAAAATAAAAAAGTGAAAATATAGTGAAACACAACTTAAAGAAACGCATAATACAGACTTGTCAACACAAAAACACTCATCTGTCATTCTCATCAGAAAGTTTTATGATTTGTGGTTATCGCCTGTTATCGCCTGTTATTACCAAAAATAGGAAGAATGCAGATGTGCAACGAAAATGAGCCGAAAGGGCAGCCAAAACGCCCGAACAACGTAATAATATAACAAAAAATAAAATTATTCCTTTTCTTTTTGTAAAGTAGAAGCACACGCTGGGTATCCCCTAGTTAACCATAGAGACACTGACTCCCTTGCATTATTGAATCTAGTTAAGTTTTGCAGGTCAAATGAAACAATTTAATCCAAGCTAATAAATGAAATAAGAGATAAAACTGCATACTTTATAGCTCTTAGAAGAGCTCTGCCACCTGGCATAGTTTTAATAAAGTGGCCCTTAAATAGCAACGAAACATTGCGGGTTCCGTAGTAAACTTTATAGCTTACCCTTTTTACGAGAGCCTATCTATAACAATTTGATACTGTAGGTGAACTTTTAGGAAAGTACTGGTAACACTAAGTAGAGTTATCCTGGGTAGTACAGAAGTTTTTCATTAAACTGTGTATATCGTTAGAAATTATAGTGTTAAGACTTTTGCTGCTCTGCTTAACACGGTAGAATAGTAGAATAGTAGTTTCCGTCTTCTCATCACTAAACAAAAGGCGAAATCACGAAGAGCCGATGATCCAAAAAAAAAAATTAAGCATAAATTAAATTATTTCATTACAGGACCAATTAAAGCCCGCACTTAACTTAAGAATCACCTTAGCTTGTCAAAATTTACAAATCCCGCTAGCAAAATTTCAAAATATAGACAAACTAGAAGTGCCCCGCGGCTTCGCCCGCATTACAGACTTTTCAAGTTATTGCGTGACTAAGGGAAATAGGGATTCATATGTAGAAAACCTGAAAAACCATATTGATTTTAAGACTTTTTTACCAACCCCTTGTAAATATCCTGTAACACGTATTTATTTATTTATTGACAGAAGTACTAAAATAAATCTATAAGTTTATGTATAATTAAAAATAATAAGTAATATCAGGGGGATTTTTTTTGAAAATCCTTTCTAAGCGGATATCTACGTCAAAATAACTATCTGCTTGCCAAATTTCAGCGCAATCCGAAACAATATTAATTTCAGACTTTGTTACCCCACTTTACCCTTTTAGGGGTGGCATTTCGAAAGAGCCTGAAAGCTGAGCCTATTTACTTATTTATTTACTGAAGTACTTGTGCAAAGTTCCGAGTAGAAAAGACTTATCTTTTTTCTCCATAGAAACTTTGAACCCCCGTTTCATTCTCTTCAGGGGGGGATTTTGGAAAATCCATTCTTAGCAGATAGAGCTATATCAAGATGCAGGAGTGCTGTCTGTTCGTCAACTTTTCATCCTAAGAATGCTTCTGACATAAGAATGAAAGCATAAGAAGCAACCCCAAAGTCAAACAACTAATGGAAAAGTACACGCCGCACTTATAGTTTTTCGAGTACTGAAATTGAGAAGTACCTTTTGTCGAAGATTTCCTTGTTTTTGGCTGGATTTGTCTAAAAGCTTTCAAAAGATATCGTTTTAAAAAACTTGAATAATTTTAAATTAAAAAAAAACTATAACACACAAATTTCTTTCTCTAAATTATACAAAGACTGAACATCTTCTAACAATAATGAATTAAATAATAATCATAATAATAAGCATCTCACTCACACACATACACACACACAAACACAAACACACACACGCACACAAACACACACACACACACAAACACACACACACACACACACACACACACACACACACACACACACATTTATAGTTATAACGCCACCACTTTTAAAGAGCTAAAATTTAACTTACTAATAAATTATAATTTTACTT
This sequence comes from Cabera pusaria, assembly GCA_954871355.1. Classification (NCBI taxonomy): domain Eukaryota; kingdom Metazoa; phylum Arthropoda; class Insecta; order Lepidoptera; family Geometridae; genus Cabera; species Cabera pusaria. The sequence goes on from OX940905.1 coordinate 16,782,389, forward strand.
TTGTATTTAAAAATGAAAATGTTTTGACTAATAAATGACTTGTAACATGTATGTTTAACTTATGAATAATTAACCTAATACATATAATAACAACAACAATGTAAAAATTATATAATGATTTATTATTTCATTCTTATGTCATGTTATCTTATTTTGTATTTTACTCGCTAATTATTGTCATGAACATTGTACTATTTTATTTAAGATACTTATAATTTGTCATTTAATGGAGGAGCGCAGATGCCTATAACACAGGTTTTTCTTAGCCTAGCGTAGGTATCTGAGGTTTAAACTGTTATAACGTATAAAATATAAAATCTATATGTCATTTAAAACATGTTTTACTTTTTACTTACATTTACTTTTAACTTATATCATAGTAACTATCTGCATGCCAAATTTCAGCTCAATCCAAAACAATATTAATATTCACACTTTGTTGCCCCATTTCACCCTCTCAGAGGCTGACTTTCGAAAGAGCTCCAAACACGTTATCACTTCTTTATTTACTGAAGCACTTGTGTGAAGTTTCGAATAGAAAAATCTATCTAATCTTATTTCTCCATACAAACTTTGAACCCCCGTTTCAACCATCTAAGGGGTGAATTTTTAAAAATCATTTCTCAGAATAAACTAACGACGTCATAAATATCTGCATGCCAAATTTCAGCGCAATCCGAAACAATATTGATTTTCAGACTTTGTTACCCCATTTCACCCTCTTAGGGGTGGAATTAAAAAAAAACCTGAAACACGTATTTAATTATATTTTTACTAAAGTGCTTGTTGAAGTTTCCAATAGAAAAGACTATCTATCTAATCTTGTTTCTCCATACAAACTTTGAACCCCCATTTCATCCCCTAAAGGGGTGAATTTTAGAAAATCCTTTCTTAGGGCACCTTAAAGTGCTAAGACAAATATACCCTCCAAATTTCAAGTCTCTACGACCAGCGGTTTAGGCTGTGCGTTGTCTATCAGTCAGTCAGTCAGTCAGTATGTCAGGACAAAGATTCTTATAGTATTAGATATAGGATCATTAGCCTATCTGCAAGATATATTTTGAGATTTTGATTGCCGATGTTGCTTTAATTGAGATATTTTTAAATCTAAGGCAATTTTTAAGTTCAGTGCAAACCGGCATTAATCATTCATTTAATCTAAAAGTGTAGATATTACAGTTTTTTTATATTTCCTAAAATAATAAACACCATAAGTCTTCATGTAAAAAATACGTTCACATAAACAAAACGAAAAATATAACACAGATATAAGGCGCGAAGTTATGCTATTACTCTGACTCTAATTTATAAAAAGAACATCTAAAACATGTGTAGAGAAAAAGGCAATGTTTTTATCACAAAAAAACGGAAAAAGTGTGACCCCAACGAGGCTCGTTTTATTCAAACTGGAAACTCTCGTGTAGACGTGATGCGGATGTGAATTACGGGGCAGTCTGTCACACCGTAACGTCCATAATCATCTATTGTCACGCGGTTGGGCGATACACACATTGTCCCGCGCCACGCTGCAGGGTGCGTGGCGGCGGAGCCACGCGTGCTGGGGTGCACGAGTGCAGATCTGCATAATCATGCAGATTTTTTTAATTGATTTCTTAGACCCACGAGCGTGAGTGCGTGTTCCTCCGCATGTGGGCGCGTGATCTGCAACACTACGCGTGAATGTGTTTTCAGTGTGTTGCACTACGCGTGTTTTCTATACAAACACAGATACTTAACAACGTAAGACCACGCACTCCCGCGCTACGCTGCGTGATGCGGTGCAGCGTGAAAATCGCCTACACTTGCATAGATCGCAGTAATGTGGGAATCACACTGTATTGAAGGTTTGTGAGTGCGGATGTGAATTACTGGGCCTTCTGTCACTCCGTTACGTTTGTCATTAAAGCTTGTATCACACCTGCGTAGATCGCAACACTGCGGGAATCACAATTTTATTAATGTGTTAATAAAAATATTATTTAAACTTTAACGTAATTTTCGCGATGACTTACATGATATAGCGTTACACAAATGTTTCAGCTTGATTTAGAAGCCTTCTTCAGGATCTCTGCAGTAATGTACCAAGGTACGCTTTGATTTCGAGTGCGGGGCGCTCGCCGATGCGTCCGACCCAACCCTGCACTGCAAGACTCACTATAAATCTGAAGTTTAATTTGAATTACGGAGCTGTATGTTACGCTCATATAGGTCAATTTATCACTTTAATATTATACACTAGTTGCTACTCACAGCTTCGCTGTTGAAAAGTATACGCCTGCAAAAATCAGCGGAATCGTTCCAACCCATGAATCGTTAAAAATTTGGTAACTAACATTAACTAACATTGTTAACTGTACACACCACTATGCATATAGATTGCTTGTATAATTATAACACTTAATTCGCTTCGGTGTGAGATTGGCAGTTCGCGTGAGTTGGGACTTTGGCAGTCTGAAAAGGATCTTCATTAGACCGACAAATGAGATATCGTGGTTCGTAGTAACCGGAATTAGTTTCTGTGTGAGCTTGCATGTCAGCGGGATGAATGCGCTGCTTGATTGGGTGGTTGCCGTTTCCTGTACGATTTTCATCTGTTTTCATTATATTGCTAAATAATGAGATTAGAGAGAGGATAGATTAGAGAGAGATTAGAGAGGTGTTCCGAAAAGCTTATTTTTTAAAATATCTTATAGGCTAGTTTGACCAATGTCTCGCTTGACGGTAAGGGATGATTTGGACGGTGAACACGCTAGGTCTAAAATACTCTGACTCTCGAGGGCTGTGTGCTGCCGGAACACTGCATGGTTATGGCGGCAGATTTTCTCCTCTTTGTTGGTAAGCTACATTTTTGTAACAAATTAGGCGGAACATCGATATTATACGCTCTTACCTACAAAGCAAGCAGTCAGGCGGAAAAATTAAAACAATCTTCCTATAACTCGTAAATAAATATACATATCTACATAGACTAAAACAATCCTTCTTTTTAGTTTATCAACGTCAATTAATACAAGAAAGAAGTTTCAGTAGCCAGCTGAAATGATTGTACCTATAAGTACCACAGTCCCGTTTAATACTCGTATCTCTAACATTGGCAGTGGCCTGAATATGGAAATAACATCAAAATCACGTCTTAGCAATTAGCCCACTAAACCAAGTCCCAACTAGAGTACTTCATATATTATTCACGACTACAATTGCGCACGCTATCTAGGACAAGGCAGAATCTAAGGGTAAGTTTTACACGGACGATCACGATTGACGCTTATACCAATATATTTGCTCTCTATTCTAATTTGCTTTAAAAATACCAAAAACTTTTTTTTTATTCTATAGGCAGTTAACAAGCTAACGGTCCATTTTTTTTATATCATATAGGCTAGCGTTTGACCACTATCTCACCTGTTGGTAAGTGATGATGTGGTCAAGGCACGCTGGGCCTAGAACGGGAACTGGCTTTCAAGAATAGCTGCCGGAACACATTAGATATTTGGCGATTTTCTAAGTTAAGGTAGCTGGCCAGGTAAACACTAGATAGTGTCCTACCACCATGCACCTATTTAATGGGAAACAGTTACTGTCATCTATCAATAAACTTTAGAAACTCTCTGGGAGTTTTCTAACTTTCACGCTGCCGTGTCAAGATTATTTTTAAGCCCTTTTTGAAGGACTCCATATTGTGGCTCCCAGAAAACACTATAGATTGAAAGCCATTAAACATTTTACACATATAGGGAAGAAACGAAGGCTTAAACTGAGTTGTGATGACTATGACGATAGTTGCAGAGGTAAATTCGAGATGCCGAGATAAGGTTAAACCACAGAATAAAAAATAGTACAAGGTTAAACTAAGAACAACCATTGCCGACTGCGAGGATCTTAATTGTCCTTTTTATAAATTGCATTCCAATGTAACGTAAAATGTACCTTTTTTTTACATTAGAGCTTTTTATTGACGCGTTTTTATAAAAGCTCTATGTATAATTAAGCCTACGCAACATCCTATGCTGAGAACGCGGGCAACACGTTTTTGTCTCATTATGACACTTAGAACAGACAAGAAGATATTACTTTCATTCTGAAATGTGCTGACGGAAATGTGACTTGAAATACAATTTATTTTGTCTCCGACTAAATATGAAACAGCTTGTATTATTTTACCCAAAGACGTTTACTTAGAACTCGACACAATTTTGTCTTTTAACTCTGGATTACTGAAATTTTGCGCATAACTACTGCACTGCGTATCTGAGACACGCAGATCTTGAGTCTCACACTGTCACTTAAAGCAAATAGTTTTTTTTTACTGTATACTAGCTGTAGCTGTAGCTCTACTCACCCCGACATCGCATGGGTTCAGCATATGCCTATATTTTGCATTTGCTTGTTGCGTCAAGTATATATTAGCCTCTTCAACAATGTTAGTCATATTTCAACCAAGTAACACAAAACCTTAACGAATTATACTTACACCTAAAACTACTTCAGTAGTTTTTGAGTTTATCGCGAACAGACAGACAACGGATATCGTGGCGGAGGACTTTGTCTTATTATATACTAGCTGCACCCCGTGGCTTTGCCCGCGTTTATTCCTGGTATTCCTGGTTACAAACCTTCCTCTTGAATCACTCTATCTATTGATGAAAACCGCACTAAAATTTGTTGCGTAGTTTAAAAGATCTAAGCGTACAGACAGCAGGAGCGACTATGTGTTATACTATGTAAAGTTAGTGATAGACAAGTATCTTTGTGGCGATGCTCAAGGCCTATTAGCTGGTAAACTATTTATACAGTTCGATTTTTAAGTATCATAAAGTATCTTAATAATATAATGACAGTAAAATAAATAATATGTTTTTCTTCAAAATGGGTTTTCAGACAAATTGCGCTCCTTTAGATATTTGCAGGTAAGCTGCTTACGCATATATATTCTCGTGAAGAAACCCTTACTTGGTTGAAAAATAATAAGATGGCTACAATATCAGCTTACGGATATTGCGTATGCGACTAGAATTTACAAATAAAATCTGGCAAAAAATAAAAATGTTCATAAGATATGTGATATTACGAGAAGAAATATTCGTTACTATTACGAATATTTCTTTATTCAGTAGATTCTTGTTAATTATCGTTTAAGAAGCAGATACGATTTTAAATATACTTCAAATAAGCTATCGTACGTAGCGTTGCGCTTGTAGCTGAATCACTTCCTATTAGCTCACACAAGACCACATCATCGCTTACCACCAGGCGAGATAGTGATAGTGATCATACGCTTTGCTACGCGACGCGATAGCGTAGCCGTTGGCGTAGCACTATAACGGTGCAACAGTAAATGCTACGCAGTGCAAAAAAAAAGTTTCAAAGCTCGGCAACGCATCAACAGCACTCATGGTGTTGCAGTTGTCCATAGGCGACGGTAACCGCTTACCTTCAGGCGAGCTGTCTGCTTGTTTGCCAACCATTACATTAAAAAAGATACAGAGATATTTTTTTTGTAGAGCCCATCAATAGTACTTGTTGTGGCATGTTGCAAAGTGGCCAGTGGCATACCTAAAAAAATCAAGCTAAGCAACGGGCAGTCTGACAAAATTTAGAAAACATGACATTAATAGGCCCTAAAATGTACAATGGGTGCTGCTATTAACAAAAGTAAGAGAACGCAGAGAAAGTTTAGTTTCACTTACATATTGGAACTGCCAGGCCCATTAATAGTTTGCTTTTGACATCCATACAAACAAAACATAAATAATAAAGTTGGTTAGTGCATCACGTCAGAACATCCAAACTGATGAAGGTAGTATTTTCAACCGACTTCCAAAAAGAAGGAGGTTCTCAATTCGTCTGTATGTTTTTTTCTTTTTTTGTGTGTGTATGTTACGCGATAACTCCGTCAATCGTGAACCGATTCGAATGTTTCTATTTGTTATCGGTAAAGTAAGTTTCCGAGGTGGTCCCATTGTAATTTAATTGAGATCTGATAAGTATCTCCAGAGATATGACGATAAACGTCTCAAACTTGCTACTGAAATTGACTGGCAGGGCATTGAAGTCGGTTGTTTTAGTTTTAAAATTATCTTAATTATGATGCTTGCACTAGTCCGAACAGACACTGATATCAGTGTCTATAAATTGCATCAGTGTTTAGTGCAAGTCTCTGGAATATTAAAATATTGAACGCAGTCACGCAACGATATGGATGCTGTTTTTAACTAAAGACAGAAATATTTATTAGTTTTTCTTAATTATTTCCATATTATGAAAAATATATACAAAGATATTCACCAGTTAAATAAGTAGGTATTTAAAAACATCAAAAATACCACTTCGTATCAAACATTGTTCCTGTTTATCTAACTCAAACAAAAAGAACCTGCAATATTAAGTTACAACAGTAACAAACGAAACTTCCCAACCGTCAGTTGACTTTTTGGACAAACCGAGTTTCTTCCAGACGAATCAACTTCACCAGCTTATGTAACTGTTGACATGAGTACTTACTTCCTCTTCTAAGTTCGTGGATGTAAATTTTTACGATCTCCCCTTCAGAAGCGGCCTTGAGGTTTTATATATCCAAATTCCCTTATTTATATCCGCCGCAAACCTTTTTTTTATGATTTTGGCTAACAGGACAAGATGCTAGACATATGGTTAGCGATGACTTAATCTTGGGAACTGTGAAATGCAAAATTCTAGATTGCTATAAGTTTTCTGAGGCGTAATATTTTAAATTTTCATGATTACTAACAGTTTCACCACAAGATATTTGAAAGAGTAGCATGCCCTGTAATTACATCAACTTTCTTCAACTTCCCTTCTATTAAAATATATGCCGATTACAGCGTTGAATACTAATCTGAAAAATGGTACCACTCAGGCGTACTTGCAAGTCTTACCACGCCCACTAGTGGGTAAATCAACACCGCTGACTATATAATTACTATATAATATTTGAAGTGAAAACTTCTTTAGCGGCGTTGTGCACTTTTCTTAGGGTGGGTAAAAAATGTTAAACTCGCGTCAGATCACGTGTCCTGATCGAAAATTCGTAAGACGGAGTGCAGGGCGCTTGCGCGAGGTGTCATTCCAAAATATTCAAAAATGACATGTTCAAGTTTTCACTTCTACCGGCACTCCCGGAGTGCAACCCGTTGTTTTTTTATAGCAGAACTATGAGTCCATTGTAATTTATATTGCAAATGAGCGAAACATGTTCCAAAGTGAGAAATATGACTAATTTTGCGTCCAACTGCGCTGATTATACAAACGTCTAAAGGAAAACACGCAAAAATTTTACTTGCTAAATTCTGAATACATTTTTGGGAAACATAATTCAACATGTTCAAACTTGTTTGCTTTCTTTCTGCGACAATTGGCAGAGTTTTCTGATGAAATTCATGAATTCCAGGAGGTTAGAAGTCGAAATAACAAAGTTACCAAAATACAAATACTTCGTTTCATCACATTTGACATAATGGTAAAAGGTACAAAAAAAATTGATAGACATGTTTCAACTTTTCTGGGTAAATCGGGTTCTTGTGATGAGTTCAAGGCTGGATATTCTACCGGGTTTGAGGAGGTCGCTAACGGCCGAATACTTATCTAAGATCAAGCATAGAACCCACTGCTGCAAGGATGGGATAATTAGTTTGTGCTAGCTACCCGCTGAGACACTTAGTTACTGATGGCAAGCTAGCAAATATGTACTGTAGCCTCAAATAAACCAAAGCATTACGACACCAATGGTTTATATATTATATACATAGGTACCTAGTAAATTTAGTTCTTTGTGTGTCTAATCTACAAACGTAACAGTCAGAGTGCCTAGTGCAAGTTTCTTTAAATTTATTTACTTATTCGATCACGATAAAGTAAACGCACCTTTGTATGTTACTTTGTGACCTATTATGCACACTTAATGGCGTTTTTTTTTAAACCAACTTGCAAAATAGGAAGTTACTCAATTCGATTTCGATAAATATGTATATATATATATGTATATATATATTTTTTTTATGTTTGTTCGCGGATAATTTCGTCGTTTATGAACCGATTTTGATGTTTTTTTTATTGAAAAGGAGATATTCAGGGTGGTACCATAGTAATTTCATCTAGATCTGATTGGTATCTCCAGATATATGGAGACCTCAAACTTGGTAGTGAAAATTAATAGCGCAGCATTTGAAGTCGATTATTTTAGTTTTTTAAACGATCTTATAATTCCTTACAAATCTGCTTTTACCTTAACGTGATCAAGTAAGTAAACCAATCTAAAAAACTCGCACTAGGCAGGCACTGTAACACTTTTGCTAGATTGTCGGTTTGTCTACGTAAAGCTTTTTTTGTTTTGTTTAACGGGCAAAGTGTACAGTAAATTACAGGCCCCAAAAAATCTTATGGTTTTTGACTTATTGATCAATTATTATCATTTTGTTGGGATACATAATTTATGTCTTTTATTTAAGTTCTTCCTATTCAGAAACAGTGACTGATATAAAATGCAATTTAAAAAAAATTATATATAGTTACAGGACAAGCACGACGCTTGCCTGATGGTAAGCGGTGACTACGGTCTACCTATTACAGATTATAGCGGCATGTCACTGTACTGCGCCTGTTACCTTGAGACATAAGCATGTTGAGTCTCACATGCCCTGTACTGTCACTGGACACCTTGCCATTTCAGCCGAAAAAATTCCTATTTCACGGTGGTAGTAGGGTACATAGTAGGTAGGGTATATATTAACCGTACAATATATTCTACGAGTGCTAACGAATTACTACTACTAAATACTAATTAGAGCCCAGACCATTCAAGTCGGGCATATTACATAGTTGGTACTAATGTTATCACAGCATAATCAATAGACTGATGCTATTGTGTTAATTGCAGTTGGTATCGGTTGAATAGAGGTAAATTACGCTTGAGAAATTGTGTATTACAATGCCATGTAATCCTAGGTCCTATACAAGCTTACATTTATATCCTACTAATATTATAAGGCGAAAATTTGTGAGTGTGTAAGTATATTTGTTGCTTCTTTCTTCACGATTGACCTGAAATTTGGTATGTAAATAGCCAAGACCCCGGAATAACACATAGCGTACTTTTTATCCCGATATTTAACACTCCAGTGACTTTGTTTTTGTATTAATTTGTGTATTTTTTTTTGTCTGCAAAAGTGTTTTATATGAACAAAAAAACCTAGGGATATTTATTGCCAAAACAAAGCTTAAAAATATAGATCGATATCAGAAGTAGATACTTTCAAAACTCAGAATATCTTAATCCAATTTACAAGCTTTCCTTTGTTTATCATTTAATTTTATTTACGTACAGCTGACAATATTCAAACTTCTAGCCAACCTTTCCGCAGCACTAAACTCAGTTTTACGTCACCTTGGGGCAAGAAAGGAGCCCTTAGAGGCGGTAAACAACTTTGAGAATTGGCTTGAAAACTGGAAACGCAAGAGGGAATCTGGTGAACCGACATACTGAATTCGTAATGACTTTTTTACACTGTGACGCGACGGTGTAGGGGTGCCTACAGTTTGTTATGTAATAAAACTGGGATGTTGCTTTTTTAAGGTGGATGAGCACTTAATAATATGTTAAAACAATTATTAATGCTTTAATTAGAGTATCTTTCATATGCAAATCGATGTGTGAGTGCAGTGATGCCTAAAATAATGAATGAAAACTTTTAAATACATATTCGCTATAATTTAGTCGCCAATCCATTGCTTGGCAAATATTATATGTTTATCTAAACAAAAATTAGTACGCATTAGAAAATATGATGCTTACGGGTTGCATAAGAACTTCTTTTTTGAGCATAATTAGACCTTCAAAGATATTGAATACTCATGATTCTTCTGAGACTTTTTTAAACTTACTACTCAGTTGCGGTAGTAATACCGGCTGACTGAATATCAATAGAATTTTTTTGTGCTATGAATGAGACAGTCCTTTTATCATCAGTGGCATCGACAAGGCATTGATAAATTTATCTAGAGTAAAAGTAAATATTATCAACAGACTTCCAAAAAGGAGGAGGTTCTCAATTCGTCTGTTTTTTTTTTTGTATTTATGTTACGCGACTTATTTATTACACCGTTAATTATTAACCGATTCGAATGATTTTTTTAATTGGTTGGGTACATTTCCAAGCTCCAGAGATATGACGATAAACGTCTTAAAATTGCTACTGAAACTGACTTACGTGGTATGGAAGTCAGTTTTTTAGTTTTTAAACTATCTTAACTTTTGTTTTAGGTTCCGACCGCCGTCTTTCGAGGGTGATTCGAGTTCTCAAGATACGGTCCTGGACGCCGATACGGGAGCAACCGTGATATTCGAATGCAAAGTTACCGCATTGAGAGACAAAACCGTAAGTAACTACTTACCAACATATATCAATAGTTTAATGTAGTTTGTATATTTTTTATTATTATCATTAAGTTACATTTTAGGACATAAATCAATATAAAAGTTATATTATTTCGTGCAATAGATTTCTATAAATAATAAATATCTATGAAATGTATTAAAGATGTTAAAGTGTTTTTGTATCTTATAAATATTAAATCTAAGTAGCTAAGTTAGCTGAAAACTGCGAGCCCATAACATCACCTTCCTGTCTATATCATCCCGTGGGTGTCGTTAAGGTGACTAAGATAAATATTACTTCGGCCAAGGCCCCAATTCTGTAATCTGGCGAACCTGTAAGAAGCTACTCGCTTCAAGCTTGCCAATATTGACAGCTATTACTCGTAACCGTCTTCGTAGTGAAAGACCATTCGTCCACCGACGACGTCACCGGGACTCAACTAATGAATGAATAAGATTTTTTCGGGCCGAGTTTAAAATGACGTGACGGCTATCGTTTGTCCACCGCGTTCGATATCGGTGGTTCAGTTTGTTCTAGCCGTCATGCGTGGCAGTTGTATTACTATTAAAAATTAAAAAACTAGAAGAATGGCTCAGTTGAACCGGCGACAACTTCTTTTACTTTTGTGTATTCGAAGGCGTCAACGATGCAAAGAATTGAAAAATTGAATTGAATTGAACGATTCATCACAGAAGCGTTTTTTATACTTCACAAAAAGTTGGGGCAGCATGAAAAGAAGTTTTTTAACTACTATAGGATGTCCATGGTAACGTTTGATTACATATTATATGACATAAAAGATGCCATCACATTCTAAAACACTAACTACAGGGCATGCATACCTCCAACTGAAATTATGGCTGTGACATTGAGGTACGTAATACTACTCCACTGCAACTAGAAAACGCATGTAGTGTAGGGAGGGTCTGTACAATTAGTGACGTCACCCTACGGATACTACTTTTTCCCCCTGTTCATCCTCGTAAGGAGTGAATTTTGGAAAATCCTTTTTACCGCATACCTACGTCATAATAACTATCTGCACGCCAAATTAAAGCGTAATCCAAAATAATAATGTCACCCGCTTAGGGGTGGAATTTCGATTAAGCCTGAAACACGTATTTACTGATTTATTTACGGAAGTACTTGTGTGAAGTTTCAAAAAAGAAGACTATCTGATAGAGACTTAGCGATACATCTTTTGAAACCTCACTCATCGATAGGCCCAGATAGTGTCCCAGCAACCTATCCTAAACGTGTCCCAGCAACCTATCCTAAACTATGGAAGGTTTTCAGAGTACTCCTATACCGTAGGGTGGCTCAGATCAAAGGAGGAGAACTATAGGCCCATTGCTGTTCTGACCACATTGGCTAAAGTGTTCGAGTGTATTCTCAATAGGTACATAACACGTCAACATGGTTTCAGACTGGTAAATCTACGGTCACAAACCATAACAACTTTGTGGATTACGTGGTCTCAGAGATGGATCTGATCGAATGGAGTCGATGCAATAATCTAGAATTCAATACCTTGAAGTGTAAAACGATTTCATTTACACGATCACGCAGAACCCTTGAGTACCATTACAACATTGCCGGTGCTTCCTTGGAACGCGTCATAGAAATCCGCCACTTAGGAATAACATTGGATAGGGAGCTAACTTTTAATTATCATATTTATCTTCTCATACTATAAGAATCTTTATCCTGACATACTGACTGACAGACTGACTGACTGACTGACTGACAGACAACGCACAGCCTAAACCACTGGTCGTAGAGACTTGTAATTTAGAGGGTATATTTGTCTTAGTACACAAGGGTGTACTAAGAAAGGATTTTCCAAAATTCACCCCTTTAAGGGATGAAATGGGGGTTTGAACCCCCATTTCATTTTTTTTTTCTAATTCAAACTTCAAAGTTTGTGTGGAGAAACAAAATTAGATAGTATGTTCTATTCGAAACTTTACACAAGTGCTTCAGTAAAAAAAAGTAAAGCCGTGTTTCAGGCTTTTTCAAAATTCCACCCCTAAAAGGGTGAAATGAGGTAACAAAGTCTGAAAATCAATATTGTTTCTGATTGCGCTGAAATTTGGCATGCAGATAGTTATTACGACGTTAGTTCCCTCTAAAACATGATTTTATAAAATTTATTACCCCTGAAGGGGATGAAACGGGGGTTCAAAGTTTGTATGGAAAAACAAGATTAGATAGTTTTTTCTATTCGAAACTTCACACAAGTGCTTCAGTAAATAAATAAGTAATAACGTGGTTCAGGCTTTTTCGAAATTCAACCCCTGAGAGGGTGAAATGGGGTAACAAAGTGTGAAAAACAATATTGTTTTAGATTGCGCTGAAATTTGGTATGCAGATATTTATTATGACGTTAGTATCTTTTTATATCTGTTTAGAAAGGATTTTTCAAAATTCACCCCTGGAGGGGATGAAACGGGGGTCAAGTTTGTAAGGAGAAACCTCAGGGAAACAAGATAAGATAGTCTTTTCTATTTGAAACTTCGCACAAGTACTTCATTAAATGCGTGTTTCAGGGTTTTTCAAAATGTCACCCCTAAAATGGTGAAGTGGGGTAACAAAATCTGAAATCAATATTGTTTCAGGTTGCGCTGAAATTTAGCATTCAGATAGTTATTTTGACGTAGGTATCCGCTAAGAAAAGATTTTTCAAAATTTACTCTTTAGGTCTTTTCTTTTCTAAAGGTTATAACAAAATAAAAGTTAAGAAGTCTTTAACGCGGGCGAAGCCGCGGTGCACTTCTGGTCACAGATATGTGTGCCAAAGCTTTCAAATTCTTGGAATTTGTTATGAAATAAACCGCTCGATACTCTAATAGAAAAACTATAATTGCATTTTATTTCGCCTTTGTAAGAAGTAAAATAGAATAAAATTTTATTATATGGGACCCTCACAAGCAAAAATATAAAATAATGATTGAACGAGTTCAACGAAAATTTGCCCGATATCTATATAAGAAATTGTATGGATACTATCCCTATTTGTACCCGTCCTTGTTTGTCGCTGGGATGGTGGGTATAAATATTCTGGACTTAAGACGCAATTGCGCGTTATTAACGCATTACTACCTGCTTCTCAACAACAGAATTGTTAACCCCACCGCTCTTTTGTCATATTTTTCTAAAATTTCATTTTCAGCTTAACATTTCAGTAAAATATGATTTGAGTTGTTTAACGGTGTCATGAAGATAGGGTATTTGGTTTGCCGATGGCCGTTGAGTGTAACTAATTGCTTTTGTCCCAGGTGTCGTGGCTTCGAGTTTCTGATGATGAAAATCTGGAGTTGCTCACGGTGGACCTTGACACCCACTCTGCAGACGCAAGGTAAGGATATAGTATAGACGAGTCTAATCAGCAAAAAAATATCTCATAAACACATATAACATTACATTCAAGTAGGTTATGTTGTAGAAAGTACACGGAATTGCTGATTTAGAACCATTTTCATATCGTATTGGCTAGCCTTCGACCACATCAGTTCATCCACAGGTGGTAGAAGTATTATATCGATGTTCCGCCTAAATGCTACCAATAATTAGCTTGTGACCATCAAAGAGAAAATTAAGTTTTTTTGGTTTACAAACATTTATAAAATGTGATAAAAATATGGTTTACAATAAAGATGTTTTCTGTTCTATTATATTCTTGGCTAGATTTTATCAATCTATATATACATACCAAACTCATAATATAAACATATTAATCCTAACTGTAACCTTCATCGACCTCAATCAACTGATTTCGTATTAATATACAACACTATTCTACAATTTAACAGTAGCCTATGAATATGAAAAGAAAATGCTAATCAGTTGGCTTCTACTTTGTCTAAAAATGGGTCCAAGTATAGGTTAGCCTATTTGTAGGACGTCTGGTACATTTTTAAAGTTAAATGCGGTGGATAAGTTCGTACTCGTAATCCACCGAACTTGAGACTAAGATGAGGCGGTAAAATAACATTTAACTCTATTTATTATAAGGAAATTGTTCAATAGTTAAATTTGATTGGTCAATTAGAATAAAAAACCAGATTGAAGGTGATGCGGCTATATGACCTATAGTTCTGCTGCAACTTCTTCTGCTGTTACCTATAATATGTGAAATGACTTAGCAGCTGCGAATTTTGCCTCTAGCTATGGAATAGATTCCTATAAAAAGTTTATACACAAATACCTCTGAGACTACTGCACTCATAGTTGCAGATGTATGTTATGTAGGCAACATAATTAATCGGTAAAGGCATCATCAGGCAAGCGTTCTACTTTATTGCCCACCATTACATTAAAAACAAAACAAAATACTATTATATACCTTCCCGATTAAATTAATGGTGTGATAGGCCCCTAAAGACACATCTTAGTCGCTCTGAGACGGCATTGGTCGATCGATCCTTGAGGCTATTTCTAGATAGTCTGGTTATTTAAAATGCTTAGTAAGAAGTATGTAAATTTTTGGGTAAGGCATGTTATTTATGATGTGAATGAAAAAGGTCTTAAAAGTCGAACGATGAAAGAGTTAAAAGGTTGATTTGGGTCGTCTGGGCAATACTGCCGCTTTGGTAGTTATTCAAATCAGCAAATGTGATTACCTAGGTACTTTGAAGATAACCAGTGAATTTACAGAATATACGAGTAACTGGATATTTTAATGGGATGTTCACCATGTGTTTCACTATTTTAAAATATTAAAATAAATAAATATAAAAATACTGTTTATTGATTACCAATAAAACATATTTTTAATTATATCTTATAGGCTAGCGTTTGATCACTATCTCACCTGTTGGTAAATGATGATTCGGTCGAAGATGGTAAGCACGCTAGGACTATAATGGGAACTGGCTCTCAAGGATAGCTACCGGAACACATTAGATGTTTGGCGACAGATTTTCTAATTTGAGGGTGGTAGCTGGCCAGGTGGACACTATATAGTGTCCTACCACCATGCGGGGTTGGTACAAATTGTACAAAAACAACAATATAAAATATAACACGTATGGCAACTATTAAAATTGCATAATAACATCATGCCGCCTAGTCAAGTAGTACTTGGTCTAATATAAATGTTTTTATTACCCACAGGTATAGAGTTGACTTAGCGGGAGAGAACTGGAAGTTGGCGCTAGCTGATGCGAAGACCCAAGACTCTGGAATATACTGCTGCCATGTTTCTACTCATCCACCAATGCTAAGGAGGTTTAAGCTGACTGTACACCGTAAGTGAACTAGTTTTAATGGCTGCCAGACATGCACTTGACCATTGGTAACCTGATGATCAGTGTCTAAGGTAGAAATTGTTCTTGTCTGAAAGTTTCCCACAGGTGGAAGAAGCACATTATTTCGATGTTCCGGCTGACTTTCTACCAAAAAGTAGCTAGCCACCACTCACTCTTTGGACCATCAAAGATAATATTTGCCGCCTTAAGTTCTTCAGGCAGCACTCAGCTCTTGATAGTATTCAGATATTGAATACGTCATCGCTCACCCCCAAACGGGATAGTGGTCAAACGCTGGCTTATAACATATACATAACAAAAAGAAGTTTAAGATGGTAGTGAGACAAAGCGCTAGATGTTTGTATAGTATGTAGCTATAGTATGTCCAAAATGTCATTTAGCGTTTACTGGATTTTTATGAATAGGGCCATTAAAGGCCAGTTAATGGTCTTTACATAACTTATGATCGTACAAAACGAAAAAAAACGACTTCATATGCCGGGATAGTCAAAGTATTGGCTAGTTATAATCATGTCATCAAAGTATACAAATTTGCTCATATTGTTTATCTCCATATCTCCGGAGATAATTGTCATATCTCGATAACATTTGAATGGGACCAAACAGGAGACAAACTCTCTTAAACAAACTTACTCTTAAACAAAAAAAGATTTTTTTTATTCAAATCAGTTAAGATTTGACGGAGTTCTAAGGTAACAAACATACAAAAAATACAGTCAAATTGAGAACCTCCTTTTTTTTGAAGTCGGTTAAAAATTGTATCATACAGTAAAAACGTCGAAAACACAATTTTTTCGTATATTAGTATATAGTGTATTACGGCTCTGAATAATACTTCTAGCCGCTTCTCACCTTACCTACCGCATCCCAAACGAATACAGAAAACGATACAAACAAAATGTGACGAAATACGAAGGCCGACTTTATAATTTCATTTCAACAAGGCCCGACAAACGTGAGTCGAAGATATAACCAGCCAGTTACGAACAACTAAACTCCCCTTTCAAAGTGAAACTTCTGTTGTTTGAGATATCCATTGACTTTAACGAGTGTTTCGAAGAACAGTTGCCAAGTGATGGTGAAGCGATGGTTGCGTTGCAATATTAATGCTTGTTTAATTTTATGAAGACTTAGATATATGGTAAGTTGTCTTTTGATAGCAATTTGAGGTTAGAGTTGTTTGAGTGACTTTTTAATGCAGTTTATTATATTCTGATGTAACAACAAAAACACTTCAAAACGTCACAATGTTTTATTATACGCGGAGGAATTTCTTTTTTTGCCGAGCATAAAGTGGCTAATGTGGAGCATAAGCAAACTCTAATAATAACTGATACTCATTATCAGTTATTATTAGATTTTGCTTATCAGCTAGGTATTTATATGTTTTTCACTATCTTATTTTATTTGGGTAATATACCATATCTTTAAAAAATTATGAAGCCCCGTCACAGACATAGTAGCTATGATATATTTTAATATACTGTGCTTTATATTATACCAGCAGATACCGTGACTTCGTTCACATACACCAAGAAGTATAGTATAGTCTATGTTTATCCTCAGGTTAAGTATTTCCTTGCTAAATTTCAGTAAGATCAGAACGTCCGTTTAGGCGTTATTAGGTAACAAACAGACAAAGTGACACAGTTACAAACGAATTTATAATATTTTAAATTTCAGTAAGATCAGAACTTCCGTTTAGACGTTATTAGGTAACAAACAGACAAAGTGACACAGTTACAAACGAATTTATAATATTTTAAATTTCAGTAAGATCAGAACGTCCGTTTAGGCGTTATTAGGTATCAAACAGACAAAGTGACACAGTTACAAACGAATTTATAATATTTTAAATTTCAGTAAGATCAGAACGTCCGTTTAGGCGCTATTAGGTATCAAACAGACAAAGTGACACAGTTACAAACGAATTTATAATATTTTAAATTTCAGTAAGATCAGAACGTCCGCTTAGGCGTTATTAGGTAACAAACAGACAAAGTGACACAGTTATAAACGAATTTATAACATTTTAAATTTTAGTAAGATCGGATCTTCCGTTTAGGCGTTATTAGGTAACAAACAGACAAAGTGACACAGTTACAAACGAATTTATAATATTTTAAATTTCAGTAAAATCAGATCATCCGTTTAGGCGTTATTAGGTAACAAACAGATAAAGTGACACAGTTACAAACGAATTTATAACATTTTAAATTTCAGTAAGATCGGATCTTCCGTTTAGGCGTTATTAGGTACAAACAGACAAAGTGACACAGTTACAAACGAATTTATAATATTTTAAATTTCAGTAAGATCGGATCATCCGTTTCGGCTTGATTAGGTTACAAATAGACATAGTAACAAAGTTAGAAACGTTTTATAATAGTACCATGGATATGGATTATAGCAACACACTCGGTAACTATAGTCGGACCTTTCCTCTGAGTAAATATAGCCCTTATATTACCTTATATAAACAATTTCATCAAAATGTTGAATTTCTTATTACACTTTTTCAATAAATATTATTTATTTTTTTTGCCAATTTCCAAATTTCGTTAAGTTTTTTTTCCGATACATATTACTGTTTTAACCTTTAACTGTTGCCATTTAATACCGATAAATATGTTTTCTGTGTTTTTGGGTCAAATACCCCTATGTGCCAAGTTATAGCGGCAGAATATTTCCTTGATGGTGGCAAGCTACTTTTTTTGTAAACTTTAATCTTTCGCGATTTGAACACATAGTTATAAATATGAAAATACGGGACTTATCGCGCCTAAAACGTTAATTTTATTTAACTCGACGTTTCGACCAAGTTGCATTGATCGTGGTCGAAACGTCGAGTTAAATAAAATAATGTTTTAGGCGCGATAAGTCCCGTATTTTCATATTTATAACAAAGCTAATTTTTGACAGCAAGTCAGGCGGGACACCCATATAATATGCTCCTACAACCTGTGGATGAACACCCGTGTTATGATTTGAACCGGCGATTTCTCGCTTTTAAATCAAGCCATTTTCTTCAGCCTCATTTATCTTTCACGCTAACGGGGCAAATCCAAATCTTGCTGTAAATATCAATCCATTACTTATTATTTATTTCATGACTAGACTTTAAAATCACTTAGAAACGGAAAGACATAAACCGTTTCTAAGTGATTTTAAAGCAACTCCACAAAAAAATCAATTCACCTGTTATTTTTTAAATGTTTGTTACCTCAGAACTCCGTGTTTTATAAACCGATTTACAAAATTATTTATATGTTCAAGAGAGTATGGTTTCCGTTTGGTCCTATTATACCTAATATTATCGAGATCTGATAAGTACACTACTTCAGAAATATGGAGATAAACATATCAAATTTCATTGCACATGACTAGCGCGGCATTTAAGTTGGTATTTTTCGTTTTGTTAATAATCTTAAATGATGATCCAGTGCCATTCGTCGTTCACGCATTATCATCAGACCCACCACGATTCAACTCGTTATACCTTGACAGCTCTATCCATACTATTAGGTGATCATACGACTGATTATAAAAGCTTGCACAAATATTTTCAAAGCACGTTCATTCGAAGCCAATCTTGATAAACCAGTGCATCGAACCATAAAATAGGTCTATGAATTAATCTGGATAATAACGGCAAGATCTATCGTATACGTAATTGCCCTTAAACATGGACCGAGCGGTATTGGCATGTTGCCGAAAGATAAACATTGGCTAGCCTATACGAATACTGAGTATTGTCTTTAGGTATCTGCCAACTCCAATTGTGGAACATTTTTAAATTTATTTATTCCGCTGGCTCGAAAATTTGTGTATATATTCATAATCTAAGAGTGCTTTCCAGAGTTTTGTCGAATTTTCTTTTAAAGCGATGTTGAATTTTTATGAAGTTGTAAATAAAAGCTAGCTATAACCAAATCATAGGTAAGAAATTGTATATTTTGTTTTCATTGTGTCTAATTGGGTCTATACGATTTCTCTTTCGATTTAAGTAGATATCCTAACGTCAATTTATACAATAAATAATACAAATATTATTCTATGAAAATTATAGGTAAACATTATTTTATCAATTTACTTGCAATAGGTAATTATTTGGTAAATATCTGTTCAGAAATTTTCTTTAGTGAAACCAATTTTGACGAGATAAGACAGTAGTTGCAGCCCACAACTGTTTTCGAACAATCTATCTAGTCAAAATCTTTGACTACCAAAAGAGAAACAATAAATCGCAGTTTCAAGAAGCTCTCAGCAGTATAAAGTTGTGTATCCACTACATCTAGGCGGGGAAGCGGAGCGGCGCGCGATGAAATAATCAAACAATAGTATTACTTCATTTTCCTAGTTTCACTCGGCGCAGGTTTGGTGATTGGTTGATTAATTCCTTGCGCACCGCTCCGTTTCTTCGCCCAGCTGTGGTGGATACGCAGCCTAATTCAGAAAATAGATGTGTAGATAGTTGGCCGTGGTTACAACAATCAGTTCTAAAGCCAGTTTTTCTGGGCATCATTTTATTGTTTATTGACACAAGATTCGATTGTGCTCTTGCTAGTCTCTATTATTATTATTTAAAGTACTATGCGGCAGTACAGAATAAATAATAGTTGGTGGCTGTTGATTTGAAATATGAATCTGAAAAAGTATTCCAATAACACATTTTGTTCCAGCGCCTTCAATCAAAATGGCGAAGGAAGCGTTCCTGGAGACGGGAGAGACACTTTCCCTCAAGTGTTCAGTTCTTCATCTTCACTCTGGAGACTCGGAACCGGTTTTGCACTGGTTTAGAGGAAACAACACCACGTCACTGGATGAAGTCAGGGGTGGAGTACTCATTGAAACTGACCACTTTACTCTTACGAGTCATTTACAGGTAACACTAATATATCTATACACACTTTTATTTTATTTATATGATGGCTGCTGTATTTTATTTGTATTTATTTATAACGTGTCACCGTTCCCAAGAGTGGGATCTTTCAGGCACTTGAACCATTGTAGCTATTGTAAAACGTTCTTAGATCGATAAAAAGAAGCTTGCAACGATGCTCAAGCGTGGATCTGTTCAAAGAATTGAAGATTCGTTTAATTGGTTTGATTGCGCCTAGTTAAGTGTTAAGAGTGGATCGGTGCTTGAATACTGTTCTATAAGAGTGCCTTTTGTATGCTCGAAAAATCCTTCGGCAATCAAATTAAGGTAAATGGAAATGAATCCTAACTTGCCGCACTATCAATATCCTGCTTCAAAAGTCACTTCTAGGTAGAACTAATATCTAAAAAGCATTTACCTGAACATTCAAACTCATCGGAGTCGAATGGCCTAACTAACTTTTCCCTGACCCGACAAAAACTAACTTATCATTCTGGGCCGTAGGGTTGCTACGATTTGTTTACAAAAAAAGTTGCATACCACCATCAAGGAGAAAATCTCAAAAAAATCAGCAGTTCACTATCTTCGACCACATCATCGCTTAGTACCAGGCGCGATAGTGGTCGAACGCTAGCCTTTAAGACATTTCAAAAAATGTTTATTTTATATAGTTTATAAGCTAGCATTTGACCACCATGTCATAAGTTCGTAAGAGACGATTCGGTCGAAAATAGGTAGCATGATAGGCCTAGAATGAGAACTAGCTCTTAAGGACAGCTGTAGGAAAATTATAATATGACAGTATTTACCCAACAAAAGCATTGAAGAAGAAGGTGACTGAAAAGCATTGCCTATACTGTTCGGAGCCAGTCAGTTCGCAAGACGTGTGAGGATAGTTGGGCAATGTAGATTAAACAAGAGATGAAATCATAATAATAATCCGCTCCGCTTTACGACATGTACAAATCCACGTAGAAAAGCATCGTTGCAATTCGCAACTTACACATATAAGATTTCTGAAGACAGTCTGACGAGAGAGAGAGAGAGAGAGAAAGAGAGAAAGAGAAGTTTTTGTCTATACGACAAAAAAAAATCCAAGAAATTCAGGTGCGGCAACCCTAATTACCTGCTCGAGCCAAGTTGGACTGCGGCCCTATTTACTACAGTTTGTGTGCGCAGTTAATTTCCACAAAGAGGCGTTGGGCGTCAGGAGACGCCTGATTTTCACACGTTACTGTATAATATTCTAGCTACTTTAAATTCTAAGATAGTGTACACGCTTAAACTAACAATATTCAAGGACATTTTCGATATTTTTTGGTATGTATCTATGTTAGTGCATGTTGTATATTATATAATCTGATTTAAAATCGAAATAATGTGTCTTGCCATGTCGCGCAAAAAAGCATATTGTTAGTGATGTTCTAAGGTGTTTAGCTCTACATCTCTGGAGATAGCTATAGCATCATTATATGATAACTATATTAAACCACTCTGCAGCTACTATCTTTCATAGTTTTCTATTACTCCCTTTCCACAGACCTAGTAAGTCAATATTGTAAAGGGCCTCTTGATGTTGGCTTCGGCTCCCTCACAATGCCTTACAAAGGACAAGGCATGTTACGTGCCAAGAGATGTATCTAAAGATCTTGTAAAACATTTGGTAACTAAAAGAAAATTATTACATTTGTTCAATAAATTATTTACAATTTTTCTAACAAATATAGTTATATCGATTTCACACGCCGCGCAAGTCATTCAGTGGGTCAAGTTTAGTCAAAAAGATCAAGACCCTTAGAAATACTTGACTTATAACATTGAGAAATCATTGACAACAACAGTTGACAATTACAGAAAAATCAGGTAACATCCATCAGACGAATTGAGAACTTTAATCCGTTTGCAAGTCGATCCTAAATTGCAGTTGGGAGCGGACAGTGACAGTGCGAACAAGATAACCTACCGTCCCTATCAATAAATTAGCGAAGAAAATAAAACTTAGTAATTGAGCTAAAA
Organism: Cabera pusaria; assembly: GCA_954871355.1. Lineage (NCBI taxonomy): Eukaryota > Metazoa > Arthropoda > Insecta > Lepidoptera > Geometridae > Cabera > Cabera pusaria. The sequence continues at coordinate 16,804,948 of OX940905.1, forward strand.
GTGCTTCGAAAACACTCTGAGGAGAAGATATACAAGTTGATTGGCGCTAAGCCAAGAAACTCTGCGAAGTCTGTTTAGGGTTCCGCAGTATTACAGAGCCTCATAATTTGTAGGTAATCTTCATACGCTAGGGTTCCCTGCCTTTAACTTTAACTTTACGAGCGGAGTTGTTAAAAGTTGATGAGTTTGCACAAACGTTCCTTGCTTCTATTACGTTTTTAAACATTTCAGGTTAAGTGAAGTATTTTTTAACAGCACACACATGTAAAAGTACCGTATCCTTCTTTTATTTATTATTTGACTACCTACCTTTGTTCTCCCGGTTCTCCGTGGCTTCACCTGTGTTTCAATGTATCTAAGTAGGTCTATATACTAATATTATAAAGAGATAACATTTGTATTATTGTTTGTTTGTATTGATTTGGCTCAAAAACTACTAAACCGATTGTAAAAACTCTTTCACTGATATGATGACATGATGGATGATATGATGGACTTTTAGAATGAACGTAGGCTATATATTATCCCGTTTAAACGATAGGTACATTCGAGAAGACCTATTTTGCAACCTATTTTGCAACTACAATAAAACGGTCGAGAAAACACGTTTTTTTCCGAACGCTTCTTATTCGAAAATATATGTAAGAAAAGTATCTCTGGAAGAGTTGTACAATATAATAAATTATATACCGAAATAAAAACTTCTTTTGTGTTAATCCAGGTCTTAGGCGATGAAAAGTGTTTGTGGTGTCACTGCTGATAATTATACAATACAATACAATACAAAACTCTTTATTGATTACCAGACAACATATTTACAAATTGTACGACTTATCTAGTATACAGTAATAGTAAGGCAATACAATCGGCGGTCTTATCGCATAGAGCGATTTCTTTCAGACAACCTTGGCAAGGAAAAGGTAGAATTTAACCAGAAACTTGGCGGTAGCGTACAATAGAACCTAAATTATCAGAGATAATATAATTTAAGTTATACCATAAACATACAAAAATAAATAGTAGAATACTATTTTACTACTATAGTTTATTATAAAATACATAAATACTATAGATAAATACATTACATATTTATAAGCATACATAAATATATTATATATATATATATGTATATACAATATCAACACATACACATTCAACATATAACAAAATGCATAAATACAGGTACAGTAACGTTGCAGTTTTATCATGTATGGGACAAGTAATGGACTTTCACCATAGATTTAAAGATAGGCTGCTGCCTATCTTTAAATTGCCAAATTGCTATTTGGCATGTCTAATCTAAAGATTTTTCGTAAACATGTGAGGAATGGATAGGAGTTAATAATTGGAGAGTGATTGTGGATGCATAATTGCATAATTATGTACCCTTAATTTATTTGTACAAAACAATGTTGCAAATTACTCAATTGAAGTTGGTAATTTTAGACTTTGGGAGAGGCCTATGTGCAGCCGTGGACTGATCCCAGCTGATTATGATGATGATAATTTTCGATTTAAAAGTACGTAAGTGGGTCTTATTTTACGTGTGAACCATGTGACAGAAATCTAGTCATATTAACCACACTTATATAAATAATACCCTCTTCACCTTTTTCACTGCACTCTTGACCACTACCCACCATATCTTTAGAGGGTTCCGTATCCAAAGTGACGGAACGGAACCCTATTACAGAGACTTTGTTGTCCTTCGGTTCGCCTGTCAGAGAGCTGTATCTTCGTAATAAGTAGACACTTGAAATTTTCACAGGGTATAATGTGTAACTATGACCGCATTAACAACAAATACTAAAAATAGAAAAAAATATAAAAGGGTGATCCCGTAAAATAAACGTGTTTTCGTCGGCGTTTTTTTGCTTGATCTTATGAATTTTGCGCATTCAGATTTAAAACCACTATCTCTGGCATCAAAACCGATTAATTTCCCAATGCACCACATGGTCTCTCAAATATTATCTTAACCGACGATGGTCTTAGATAGAATCCTGACTGTCAGGGAATGAAAGACAAAAGCTAGAGGAGTCGCTGGACAACCGAAATGTACTCCGAATAGCCCACCGCACACGTTTTTTGCTACCCACCTGCAAAAACTTTACTTTCGTCTTATAGTCTGTAAAATCCCCGACTTAAGTCTCACCACTTCTCATCCACCACTTATACTTCACCGTGAATGTAGTAAATCTCACCACGCACCTGAATCCCTCCAGGCTCCGTAATTCCACCCCTACCCCCTAAATTACGGTAATATATTTGAGGGTAGCGTAAGTGGCGAGTTAAATATTCCCGCCTCAGTGGAAGTAGGTACTTAAAAAGTGCAATCTTTAGTACCAGAATGATAATGTAGATTTAGTGAGCTAATCTGAATGTGACAGGCGCTTAAATTTTTATAAACGTGGACATTTTGCTTTATTTTTACTTAACTGCGCGAAGGAAGAATTATCATATTTCTTTGACTTTGATGTACGTATGCAGTTAATTACTAATTTTCTTTCGAATTAGGACCGTACTTATACTTTTAGTTTTTATTTAGATTGGTCATGCATGATATATTTATTTATTTATTTGTATTGTTTATCAATGATCTTTTAGTTTGTAATATATAATATATAAAATCACACCTTTTCCCGTTGGTGTAGGCAGACTATAACTTCTTTCCACATGCTACGATCCTGACATACCTCTTTTGCTTCTTTACTTTTTATTCAGATTTGACTAGTTTGTAATATAGTAAAAAAATATATTTTATAAGAGATAATCTGTTCGAAGAAAAGAAAAGACCGCCAATCCATCTGATTTTTTTAAAATATTCTACGGAAGTAGGTGTAAAGAACCAGATTTATGACTTAATTTTTAGGGTTCCGAACCCAAAGGGTATCAACGGAACCCTATTACTGAGACTCCGCTGTCCGTCTGTCTGTCTGTCTGTCTGTCTGTCTGTCTGTCTGTCTGTCCGTCTGTCACCAGGCTGTATCTCATGAACTGTGATAGTTAGACGGTTGAAATTTTCACAGATGATGTATTTCTGTTGCCGCTATAACAACAAATACTAAGAACAGAACAAAGTTAAAAATTAAAGGGGGTCCCCATACATGAAACGTATTTTTTACGATAGCGCCATCTAGCTAGCATCATAAATGGCGCTATGGTGTTTACCTTAATCTCGGAATCTGAATCTGAATCTCGGAAACGGCTCCAACGATTAAATATTATTTAGAATTTCGGGGGCGAAAATTCAAAATAATCTAGCTAGGATTCATTTTCAGAAAATGTTGTTTTATTCGTGTTTTCAATAATCAACTTCATCAATAATCAACTTAAAATATGACTCTTCCCGACATCTATTGGCGAGTAGAAGTAGCTTTAGTGTTTTATTGTGTCGTTCAAGCATTTAGTTGCTCTCAATTAAAAAAAATAGTATTTTTATTCGTCAATAGATGTCGGAAAGAGTTATATTTTTCTGTTTAAGTGGCAAAAAATACCGAGAAAAGCTCGGTCAACCAGATATTTAATAATATTAATTACTAACACCTTTGTGTTAATGTTTACTTAGTTGGTGTTAGAAGTTCGTCAGATAATCTCTAGATGGCGTTCGGAACCCTCCGTGTGGGGGACAAAAGTCTAGACTCGCACTTGGCCAGTTTTATTGTTTTACGTCTGTCATTAAAAAAAAAATTATGTAAAATTCATTAATTAAGTATTTATGTACATACTTAATTAAAGAATTTTAGAAACATTGGTTCCAATGAAATAAAATGTTATTATATTCTAGTACCGATTTATAACTTAAAAGATGTGTGGCATAACTTAACAAGAAACAGATGTGTTTAATGTATTTCTTACCATCTAGTTGAGATTAGAGTAACTGACGACTCGTTGGAGGCGTGGTTATAGTATAGTACCAAAATATCTTATAAGATGGCGATAGTCTCGTATCGCGTTTTAGGCTGAATCACGCTGACGAGATAATCCGTGATTTTGACGCAGTAAATTATATTTTTGGAATAAACGATCTCATCTTCTTAGAATTGTTTACTGAACTAAAGTAGTTTCAATCCACAACCCACCACCCCTAGTATAGAAGAGGCATTGTACTTTATAAGCGTTAGCTCGTACAAGATGTTTGTTTCTCTTTAAGTATTTATTTAATCGAAATTATATCAACAAAACATTGTTGCCAGGTGGCGAGACTGAAAATGTACGATGCGGGTAATTACACATGTGCTTTGGAGGCGCCTATACAAATGCGGGCTGTAGCTAGAGTCCACGTTTTACAAGGTAAGCCTTTAGATTTAGAAGACCTTTCAATCGATTTTTTTTATATATCAGATAGGCTAGCGTTTGACCACTATCTCACCTGATGTTAAGTGATGATGCGATCTTCTAGAATCTGATATTGAATTTAATATAAGAAAACTTTAACGTGTGCAAAGCCATGACGCCCAACTGGCTTTTCTATTCTAAGCCTAGCGTGCTACCACCATGGAAAGCATCGTCACTTATCAACAAAATTAGATAGTGGTCAAATGCCTATGTGTGTGATATAAAGATTGTGGGGATTTAAAAAGCTAGCTAAAATCTTTATTTATTATTTAATACTCTCATATATAAGCTATACAAAAAAATATTTAAAAATATTTGATAACTATGTACCCACTACAAATACCCATTAATAAAAAAACATTTTCATTGGAAACAAACGGTTACCTAAAACAAACGAACCTTTTTCATACGAGTTCAATTTCAATAAAACTTTCCGAGCTGTTTAAATAGAAAATGAAGGGAAGACTAACAGATGGAATGGTTTTGTATAAATTATTAGAACGTTCAACTTAAGTTAGATGAGATTGGAAAATATCAGAAAAAACCTGTCACACGATTTTTTTTTTAGTAGGTCTACTACGAAATCGTTTTTACGAAATTCTTTTATAACGCTGACTCAATTATATCACGCCTGGGTTAAGTTTTGAAATAGGTTCAAATCAGGTATATATGTAATCTGCAGGTAAATCTGGTCTTGTTTTTCGGCTTTAAAACATTTTTCTACACAAAATAAGCTTAATTACGAGACTCAAAACTGTTAGAATTCAATAGCTTTTTGACTTACAAAAGCTCTTATATAGAATTCTCATAGTTTTTGTTTATAATATATATTTTAAAGATAATGTTTACTTTATTTTGTTATATAATACGGTACCTAAATGATTACCTATACTCCTTTCAATTCACTAACAAAATATCAACTTAATCGTCGCGTATCGTTGTTCCATTCCAATAGGTCACATATTCCGTTATATTTCAATGAAAAATCAACCTTATCAATGTATTTTTGAGTCTATAGCATACTATTTCTTTCTACAGGTTCAAGCCTCGCTGAGCTTCAAAGTGGAGTGAAAACCACGACCAGCTACTTGAGTCTCCTCCTGACCACTCTGCTGATAGCCTTAGGAAACTGGTTCGAGGATATAAGGTGACCTATTTAGTGACGGAAGGACGTTAACTGGATCTAGCAAGACTTTCTAACGTAAATGTAACTAGTAATTAATGTCATAGAATTAATGTTCTTCAACCAAACATGTCACATGTTTTTGTCATATTCGAATTACACTATTGGTGCTTATTCTGATGTAAAAGCAAATAACTTTATGCACTTAATTTTGGTGTACAATATACAGAATCCAATGTAATGTATGATTTATACGATGTATATGGTGACTGGCGCTGGAATGGCACTAAAACCCGTTTACACGGTGTCAGTCGCTGGCGCCAGTCTATGCCGGCACTGGCATCGTATAATCAGCCTTAATGCTAACAAACTTTTATATTAAAATCCAATACCAAGTATTTGTTTTTAAATCGGCACATGATATATTTTTGAACTTATTTTTTTAAATACAGTTTTTACTTTGTTAGAATAGTAGATATGGATCGACACCGATATCACTTTGCATATATTAATGTTTACGCAAAAATATATCCAAGATTATTTTAAATAACCACGCAATCAAAAATTTTGAAATATAATATAAATGTATGTATAAAAATAAAATGGCGTTTGTAATTGTGCAATTGTTTTTTGGAATCGAATGAGTAACAAATAAGTTCAAGTCAAAATATCTTCCATAAAGACTTGCTGATCCAGTTCCCTAATAAAGATCCTTACAGATATCAGAGTACCGTCCAAGGATCTTTTAGGACCATTAGTGAGATGTAAATAATGTATTTAATACATATTGTTATCATATTATATTTGTACGGATTGTTTAAAAACACGCTGTATGTATAACATGAAAAAGCAAGGATTAAGTTTCAAGAGATAGAATTTAATATTGTGCCATAATTAGTAGTACAAATTATTACTGCTGTTTTTTTTTATTATGAGTATTTTTTAATGAGTACTATTGAAATTACAGCTACAACTTGCTAATAGTTAAACTTTACCATATAAGTTATGCATATAAGTAGATTCTATTACTGTATAACAATAAGTAAACAAAAAATCTGTTAATTTTTGTTTACTCTAAAAGCATGAAACATATCATAGATTTCATATCACCTTGCACCTCTATCAAGTCGTTATTCTTTGACACAAAATGTAACAATGTAAATGTACCTTTAAATCATACTATCTACGACTGTTAAAATGTATAGTGAATGTCTATGAACTAGTTCATATCAGTTTATTTGGAATATATAAAAATACATTTTAAATAAGCAAAATTCACACGAATTACTCATTACTTACATACATACCTACTAATTTAAAGTCGGACAAGACTTTTTTTTTTAAACCAAACAAGCTAGCACTTGACCACTATCTCACCTGATGTTAAGTGATGATGCAATGATGTAGTTTTACTTTACAGTAACAGTAAAAACACAGTGCTTATGATTACACGAAAGCGTATTAATGAAACAGATATATAATGGTGTGTATTTCTGTTTAACTGCCAATAACGTAAATATAGCAGTTTAATTAACACATTATCAAAAAAATCAAGTGATTATTGGACTTTTTACTGAGACTATAATTACTAAAATACAGTGTGTGTGCTTTAAGATCACAAGACAGAAGTGAAAACTTCATCAAGGCGAGGTTAATGATACGTAATAGTCGACTCGAGCCGACTTTACCCGAACTTGAGTCGACTTTATCCGAACGAGCGTTACAAAGCCGAGCGTGACAGCTCCGTCTCATTTAATACCTATACAAAATAAAGTGCAAGGCGCGCCTAAAGAAGTTTTCACGCGCTTAGGTTTTATTAATCTTACTAATAGCTAACTTTTTTAAATAGCGATTAAAGTTTTCGTATGTTAATGTGAATATCCTGTTTATTAAATACCTAAGTTAAAATTAACTTTATTTGAAATCTTTTGTGTTTTCCACAAATAAATTTGAATATCTGTAGCATATCTTCAAATATCACAAAAGTTATTTTATAGAGACAGCTTGACTATACTGTATAAAACTTAAAACCTTACTATGCACTTCACTGTAAATAAGATATTATTTAACACTAAGCTAATTACTAAATGCACTAGATTCTTGAAGGACATAGATAGGGGTAAAAATAAATTAATATTTATTTGTTATTGTCATTTAAAAAAATATTTAATTATACAAGTCGAAAGTATACATTTTACATGAAATAATATAAATGTAGTGTAAACATTATTGGAGAAAGTAATATTTTATTGAAACATGAATTTTTCATTGTCTACGTTATTTATTGCAAATATTTATAAAATTCCATTTAACCAAAATAAATATTTATTTTGTAAAAGTTAAATACATATCGGTGCTTTTGTTGAATGTTTTCTTCTATAATTTTAATTAGACATTAAAAAATAATTTAAGATACTATTATTATGCAATATTGTGATAAGTATAAGATTTTATAATTAAATATTGGATGATATTTCATTTGTTTTATTTCAACTATTTGGGATCCACGTCCAAGGCTTAATGCTGCATGTGACCCTTGGACAGTTTTTTATGGGTTTTTATTTTAACCCTTACTTCACTTCACAAGAAGGAGGAAGTTTTCAATTAGATTTTTTTTTGTAACACAACCTAAGAAATACCTCAGAACTCCGTCAAATATTAACCAATTTTGAAAATTCTTTCAGAGATATGGAGATGGGCATATCAAATTTGGTAGGTACTAAAAATGACTAGCGCGGCATTTGAATTAGTTTTTTAGGGTTCCGTAGTCCTGACAAGGAACCCTTATAGTTTCTTCATGTCCGTCTGTCTGTCTGTCCGCGGTTTTGCTAAGAGACCGTTAATACTAGAAAGCTGTAATTTTGTGGGAGTATGTAAATAAATGACGCCGACAAAGTGCTGAAATAAAATTTTGAAAAATATTTTTTTAGGGTTGCTCCCCTATATGAGAAGTGGGATGATTTTTTTTTTTATCGTCAACCCCATCGTGTGGGGTATCGTTGAATATGTCTTTTAAAATGATTTAAGGGTTGCTAATACCATTTTTCGATTGAATGGTCCATTTACGATATATTAAACTTTAAAGTGCAAATTTTTGTTCCAGTAGGGCGTCCAGTTAGCAGTTTAGCTTTTAGGGCCCTCTAAAAGCTAAACTGCTGGCTTGAAAAATCTAGATAAATTCGTGATAATAGCGCATTTTATGAACTTTAAAGGAAAATTATAGCGGTTAAGATAACTTTATTAGTTTAGCAGTAATAGTCGATGAACTTGGGTGTTGGATAATTTTGTACCAAATACAAAATCCTTAGAATAAATCCTTTAAATTGACAAAGACGGAGTACCTAGTTGCTTGTTTATAACGGGTAAAGACTTGTATTGAATAGCAGGCTACTACGGAACTGTTCACTGCGCGTGGCCCGACACGCACTTGGCCGGTTATTTTGTTTTTGTTTTGTAAAGGTTCGTAAATTATTTATGGTTAGCCTTGGCCGTGACTCAAACCATCCATCAAACCAAGAAATGTCACTCGTAGTTGAATAATGTTTAATGCCTTTTTTTTCAGCAAGTTACCGCTATTTCAATTGAAATAATATTGGTTGTTCGTCTAATTGTCTCTACTTCAAGAAAATTTAATGTATGATATACATCTTCACTTAGCGTAAGGTGTGATTATAATCAAGTGCGCTGTTCCACTAGACATATATTATTTGTTTTTGATATATTTTTCTCATGTAAGATTTTTTTAACCTCATCATCAGATATTTAAACCACCAATATACACTCTATTCGTTACAAATCAGTATGATAGTTAAGAAAATATACACACAAACTAAAATCATTGGATCAATATAATATTACTCACCAGCTTTTGCCTTGCCTTGGTAATAAGTTTAATTTAGGTGGTCAGAATATAACAATCTTTTTTATAGCTGACTAAATATAATGAAACTTATTTCAAATTAAGTCTAAAATTTTTCATTAAGATGAAAATTCCAGTAATAATATAGGGTCGTCAAAAAGACTTCAGAGCCTTGATATTCAAATGATCTCCTCGATATTAAATAATATTCTGATAATGTGCTAATTTTCTCTTGGGTCTAACTGTAACATTTCCATTCTATTATGCGAAGAATAAAACTGGATATTGCAGTAAGCATTATGGATCGTACTACTAGTACATCACGTTTGTTCTTTTTAACCGACTTCACAAAAAGGGAGGAGGTTCTCAATTCTTCTGAATCTTATGTTCACCGATTACTCGAAAATGCGTGAACTGATTTGGATAATTCTTTTTTGTTTCAATAGGTACCCTTCACAGGTGGTCCCATTTAAATTTTAACGAAATCGGCCCAGCCGTTTTTAATATATCAACATTTGTATTACGACGCATTTACTTATCTCGACGACTTAATAGTTACTAGTAACAACTGGCACAGATTATGTAATAGTTCCTGGTTTTAGAAGTAGAGTATCAAGAAGATTATACACAATGGAGGTTGCTGTTGCATATATTTTTTAAAGACTAAAAAATACGACCTTGAAAGTTGAAGTGAAAGTTGAAGTTTTTACATCTTTTTTCTCGTAGATTTTGGTTTTTGACAGATATTCTTACGGTAACTGTGAGCGAGATAGAAACAAAGGTGGGGAGAATTAATTTGTCTTCACAGGAATGTTCTACCGGGCAAAGTCTAGTTAGGGTGCAATGTTTTTGAGCATAATATTTTTTGACATGACATGACGTTTGGCGAAGATGGCGGCGATTAATGTTAATAATCGCAAATAATACTTTTTAATATTCACTTTGGAATACAACTAGTCCGTGTTATAAAAGTATTTGGAATTATTGTAATAAAATAGACAATTAATTATCGTGTATGTCAGATGCTTTAATTGCACGGGGCCATTTTGGACATTAGTCTTTTGATACCTTGATGACATCATTATGACTAGTGGATATTTTCACTAGCGCTTAGGGTTCTGAACCCAAAGGGTACCAAATGAACACTTTCTGAGACTTTGCTGTCCGTTCGTCCGTCCGTCCATCCATCCGTCCGTGTGTCTATATGTTCGCACTTTACAGATCTGTATCTTCTTAACCGTAATAGGTTTGTCTTGAAATTTTCACAAAGTATATATCCGTCAGTGTATAACGGCCCAGACACGAAATTTTTATAGATGCATGTAATTTAATTAAAACTTGGTTTGCACTAAAAATGTTAAGATAAATTATTTTTCAAAAAAAATAAAACCGACTTCATAACCACAAACAGGCACTCAAAAGCGAAAAATAAATTACTTAATATAATTATCATAAGCGCTACCCCCTTATCTATTTGAAGTCGGTGCCAGCCAAGTCTAATAGGTAGTAGATAGATAATAACTTCATGTATCTTCCTACTTACTACTACATACATAGTATCTATCTACTATCCAAGAGACTTGGCTGGCACCGACTTCAAATAGATAAGTAAGTGGGTAGCGCTTATAATAATTATATTAAGTAATTTATCTTTCGCTTTTGAGTGCCTGTTTGTGGTTATAAAGTCGGTTTTATTTTTTTGAAAATTAATTTATCACATTTATAGTTAGGAAAAAAAGTGTTTGAAAAAACATACATGCGTCAGTCAATCGGTTTGCCTATTTATTCTTGTACTGTGAATAATATACATTTTAATTTTACATCTGTATTATCCATGGTCTGATGTCTACAGACAATAATAATTAAGTTAGTTAAAAACTAAAAAACCGAATTCACATGCCGCCTGAGTCAGTTTTAGTAGCACGATTGAGGTGTTTATCGCCAAGTATCTCTGGAGATACTCATTAGATTTCGATAAAATAACAATAAAACCATTTTGAAGAAAATAAAAAAAATAAAAACCGGCCAAGTCGAGTTGAACTCGCCCACCGAGGCTTCCGTACCAACGTTGGTATGTACCAATTAAGCTAGACCTCTAAATTGTATCAGCGCTCATATAACTCAGAGGTCTACCTTTATTGGCGTTAACTATGTATGTATGGGGGGAGGGGCACCCTTTAATTTTCAACTTTTTTATTTTTTTGGATTTTTTCCTTAATTTGTGCTGTAACCTTGCTTCTTGCCAAATTTCATGATTCTACGTCAATGCGGTTGACCTAGAATTGTCAAATTTGGTTAAAAGCAAGTTTTTACAGCACAAGTAAAGAAAAAAATCCGAAAAATTAAAAAAGTTGAAAATGAAGGTACATTTTGGTACTAACAAGTTTTCGCGAAAATCTAAATTTGCCCATATCTTTTTATTGTGTTAACTCAAGACCTTGATTTTTATACACCCAATAGAGACTATAGACTTCAGTATCAGGTACACATTTCAACTTGCTAGGTCCACCTGTTCCTGAGAAAATCAGTGGTGACACACGGACAGACGGACAGACAGACGGACAGACAGACAGACAGACAGACAGACAGACAGACAGACGGACAAGAAAGTGATCTTATAATTCAATTTTCAATCGTTTATTTTCAGAATCAGTTCCATTGTATTAGTAAAAACCGTCTTATATCTAATGTTAGTATCCATCTCATATCAATTACAATAAATTTAATATATTAATACCGTACCGACCATGTCAAAAAATAAAATAAAATCTAATACACCTATTTCAAATTAAAAGTATTATTTACAACAAGTACGGTTTGACGCCATGACTTGCGTTCTGGTCCAGTGTCTGAGTATGGGGCCATCCACCCTCTCAGCCACAGTACGAAGGAGACTGTTGGCGCTGTCCCGCACCCGCCGCATCAGGGTGGCGACACGCTTCCGCATGATAGCGTAGAAGTCGTCCACTCGTGCCTCCGCGAACATACCTGACGCGCTACAGTGACGGGGCAATCCCAACAGTGCTCTGAACGCATTATTGTACTGGACGCGCAGGACGCTGTAAGCCCTCTGAGTGTAGTCAATCCAAAGGCTGCAGGTATAAAACGATTGGAAAAATGCCCGAAATAATGTTAATTTTGCACTTTTAGAGCACCTTGCAAACCTTCGGATCAATATATTACTCCTGACTGCCAGCGCCCTGCGTTCCCGTTCCAAATCCACAACGTCAGTCTGCGTCGCTGTGACCCAGTGCCCCAGGTGCTTAAATTGCGACACAAATTGAGGCGCGGTCCCTCCAAGTGTGATAGACGGTACCTCCGTATAGGTTTTAGAGCCCGCCTTGAATAAAACACACTCGCTCTTTTTTGCGTTGTACGTAAGACCATGAGCCTCCGCGTATCGCTCACATATAGACAGAAGTTTTCTAAGGGCGCTGATTGACGGGGCCAGCAGCACCATGTCATCGGCATAACTGATATTATTGACCACGGTCCCGTCAATTGAACAGCCTATCATGGTGCTACTGAGCTCACGGATAAGCCGATAAGGGTTCCTTTTTCTACCTTTTGAGGTACGGAACCATAAAAAGGATCATTTGAATCGGCTCACAATCGGTGCAGTAATCGCGAAACAAACATACATACATCAATAGAGTTTTCGTCGATTTTTTAATACTGATTTTGATAGAAGAGAGAAAAGAGCATCCATTACTTGTCTTGCTTCGAGCATACGAAAAAAGGAATATCATAAACGTTAAAAGGTTCGTAAACAAAAAAATATCATAAACGTTCTTCAGACCAACATGTTGAATATAAAAATGATGAATAATGTAGCAGATATGCAGTTGTTTTACGAGAAAATCCACCTCCTTCCTTGAATATTAAAAATACAATTTTGCCGGCTAGGCAACCTGAACGAGTTTCCGTAAAGGCTTACTAAACTGTAGACTATGCATATTATTTTCTATTTACTAAGTCGTAACAAGGATAGTATCTACATAACCAATACCTACATAATATTATACACAGAAACTGTTATTTTAGTTTGTTGTTTGTTTAAAATGTTAGTTAAATTTAAGGCCTAGTTAGGCGAGGCCTTGTATATATCTTAGACTCTCTTTTCTTGGTCGTTTCTTTATTACTGAGGCTCGTATTCGTGAGTAATAGATTTTATATAATTTGACATTTTGGTTTATATATACTCGTATGTTCACATTTTTATCTTGTATTTATATGTCATTATGATGTGTGTGTGTCTGTACTTAATGATGTAATTAATTTCCCATACAATTTTTTATTGTTCAGGAATAAATACATTGAAATTGAATTGAATTGACTTGTCCCTGAAAGTCCTTTCTTGCTTATTTTCTGTTAATTAAAAAAAAAGAAAAAGTTAAAAATTAAGGTAAATTTTGGTACTTACAAGTTGTCACTAAAATGAAAATTTGCCCATATCTTTTTATCGAGTTGATTCAGGACCTTGATTTTTATACACCTAATAGGGACTATAGACCTCAGTAGCTGGTATAAATTTCATTTTGCTAAGTCCACCCGTTCCTGAGAAAATCGGTGGTGACACACGGACACACGGACAGTCAGACAGACAGACGGACAAGAAAGTGATCTTATAAGGGTTATTTTTTTACCTTTTGAGGTACAGAACCCTAAAAACAAAAAAAAAACAAGGAAAAGCTTCAATAAATCTGTTTTGCATAGTGAAAAAGGTTACTTGGTAGTGATGTTTTCTTTAGGCTTGATTAAAAATTATTGAGTGTACACCTTGGCCTTTGCCAAATAAAATAAATAGGTTAGTTTCTCCCACTGACTGCTACTAATATCTGTCCAGCAGGGCTAGCATGGCCTTACCCCCGGGAGAAAGGCAAAATTATTTCCCTGTTTTTCTCCACTTACAGGAACACAACAATTTAAACGCTTGGTGAAGTTAACCCCGAGTTTTGATTTTGTTTCGTATTAAAATGTTTAAAAAAAGAATTGATTAAAAGTCAGCGGGCGTTTATAATTGTCGAAAAACTTTACTTATAATTTGCCTTCTTACAAAAAAGTCCCCTTGCCATGCTAGCCCGGCAGGTATAATGTCAAGTGAAATATAGGTTATTATCATATAGGCTAGCGTTTGACCACAATCTCACCTGTTGGTAAGTGATGATGCGGTGGAAGATGGGAGTACGCTAGATTGAGAACTGGCTCTCAAGGATAGCTTTTGAGACACATTAGATGTTTGGCGACCGATTATCTAACTTGAGGGTGGTAGCTGGCCAGGCGGACACTAAATAGTGTTCTACCACCATACGGAGATTAGGGGTTTTTTAAGGATGTATTTCCTTTATCGCAAGGCCAATAGCAAAATCCATTGGTGCACGGCGGGGATTAAACTCAGTACCCTCGAAAAGTTAATTAGTTCAGTTAACCATCGCAAATTGTTTTGTAAATGACTACGGCGTCACCGTCCGTCTCTGTGAAAATAAACCTATCTACAATTACAACAAAACTATTTAAAACTAGCTACTTTAAAATACGACTAACTGAAACAACCAGTTTTAAAGCAATAAGTAAAACTTAACTCAATTCCTTTGCAATAATAAGAATGCATAAATTCAAGTAATGAGATACCGGCAGTCTCATAAATTCACGTTAAAAATATAACTGAATTTAGAACTGTTAAAATTCCCTTTTAAAATGGCGGACAGGCGTAGGCAAAATGAGTTCTAGGTCCTAGTTTTCATTTTGGCTTGATTCCAAGGTTCTGTGGATCCTTAAGTGGTAGTGAGTAGGCAGTAGGCCAAGTTATATGTTAAATTCGCGGACGATATTTCCAAATAAGAAATACTTACTATTTAATAGGAAAGAAAGTCAGAGGTACATAGAAGTTATAACATTATAATTATTGTAATTGTTAAATTACATAATCGTAGGTACTAAATGAGACATTTTTAATGTTTGCGATGGAGGGCGCAAACGGGACTCTCTGGAAACAAACTCGCAGGAAGCAAGTTATGAATAAGAGATCAATGTCCCTGATGTACCGGAGGCTAAAAAATAACCTTTGAATTGAAAAAAATATTAATAAAATATTTTTTTCTATTAAGAAACCTATTAAGGCTAGCGCTTGACAACCATCTCACCTGATGATCTCGCGATGTGATGTAAAATTATGTACTTACTACACAAACAAAATGAGGTTCGCAAACGGACCGAGTTCAATACTCAATCTTTTCTTGCAATCATATATGTTACAAATGTTCCATAAAAATGGTATAAAAATTTCAACGTATGACCCTGCTAGGGTGTAAGCAAGAAGCGCAAAGTGAATAGACCGATCAAACAACAATATAACTGTAAAAATAAACAAGGATAGTATAGCATTTGAAACACTTTACGTCAGTTTTTCGGTCCTTGTAATTAAAGAAATAGTTCACCAAATAAAATGTATGTTCTATTAGAAATTCTTCAAGTTTTCGTTTTCTCATTGTAACTTTTAAACTACCTTTTTACCCAAATCACTTAGCATTAATAGGTCCCTAGAAGGTCAAAATTAATGGTATAATAGACATTTTAAAAATTACTGCTAGAATCATAAATGTTTGTCGACAGATTTTACACCTTGAGGTTATGAGCTGACCAGGCGGCAGACATAAGACTGTGTCCTACCACCAACCGGGGGTTTCTTAACAATGTTTTTCCTTCACCGGAGGGCCACTGTTCGCAGATACATTTTTTTGATCTCTGGCGTTAAAGCCAACCATTCTTCCGCTGCGCTACTGGTTCTTAAGTTATTAGTCCAGCGTTTCGTCTCACTACCATTCATTGTAAGATAATACTCGAATGTCTGTCGTTTTACATTTAACATCATCACCATTTTCGAACATATTATCGCTTACCACCAAGCAAGATAGTGGTTAAACGCTAACTTATCATTAAAAAAAGGTAAAAGACTGTAAGACAGACAAAAGTCGAATACAAAGTCTTATGTTTAGCATCAATAGGAGGCAAAGAAAAATCATGGATGATTTCTGAATGAAAGTAGCCAAACAACCCACAAAACTTTGACCACTACCGTTTCTGTGGCGTAAAGTACTTAATTTATGGAGCGAAACACTGCGTTATTATATTAATTTGCATACCCGATGTGAAATTGGAATTTACGGTGAATACTTCCTATTGAAGAGTTTGTTTGGTTTAAATGTTCATTATCGGAAATGTATCCGGTAATGGACTTGGACGTGTATTTTGCTTCTGTTCTGTAAACACAGTTTGATTGAATATTATGTTTCTTTGAAGTTTTACACACTTTATATTTTTGTAAATTGTTAAACACAATCCAAAATTTCATCGTTGATATACGCAGTGCAACATCTCTCGTCGGATTTGAAAACTGTAAAGATTTCTTCCGAATAATTAACTTACGTAATAAGTAGTCATAGATGGCGCCACCAATGCATAATTGGGTTAACAAATGCAATGCACGAATTTCGTCGTAACGATACATCGCACTGTGGCTTAATTGGCAAAGCACCGGAACATGTAATTCCGGAGGTTGCGGGTTCAAGTCCCGTCGGTTCGATGAAATTTTGGGTTGTGTTTGACAATTTACAGTTTGATTGGTTTGGAAATATTCTTTTCTTTTCTTTGTTTGGTTATTAATCAGTCCTTCTCAGATTCGTAAGGTTGAAGTGAGGGATGAGACAAGGAGGGTTGACGTCTCCCAAGCTCTTCAACCTGTACATAAACAACCTTTTAGTTGAGCTCAGCAGCATGCGTTTCGGCTGTCGTGTTGGTGGAGTTACCGTCAACAACAGCAGCAACTTATGCTTAATTTTTTAAAGCTCTTTGCTCATTGCACCCCAGTTTAAATAAAATGTAAAAGGTTAACCAACGAATTACTTCAGTCTCGTCTCGTCATTTCCGCTCTATTACACGTCACTTCCTGTGAAAATTCCGTCATGTTCAGCCTTGCTCAGTCACGGCGAGCAAAGTTGCTCCAGTTTACCTGAGTCCATAGAATTGAAAAGCATGGAATTGCTTTATATTTGTTTATTACCTCAGAACTCCGTAATTTATTAATTGATTTGGAAAATTATTATATTGTTTGAGAGAGTATGCGTCCCGTTTAGTCCCATTGTAATTTTATTGAGATCTGATGAGTATCTCCAGAAATATGGAGATACACATTTCAAACTTAGTACTGAGAATGACAAAAGCGGCATTTGAAGTCGGTTTTTTCGTGTTGTAGACTTCGAGCAAGGTTTTAGGCGATCCTAAATTATTTTCTGTGATGTGATACACTAGTCTACCGCTGGACTTAGACCTCTCTAACTGCTCGCCACTGATGATCAGATCAGAGTATGATCCTTGATTGCTCCCAGCCACTACCACTATTGGTTCTGTGTTTCAGTTTTTGCAGGCGTCTTTTTTGACAAAGCGAAGCAAAGGTTTTCGTTTTAACTTGGATAAAAATGATTTATGTCTGTCCGGGTGTCTGTTTTCCTCTTTAAACTACAGTTTTTTAATTCTCGGGAAAATTTGTGAGCTATTTGATAATTATATAACATTTTTTGTCTACTCAGTTTTCGGAAATGTAATACTATAAGAAACTTTGTCCTGACTGACTGACTGACAGACAACGCACAGTCTAAACCGCTGGTCGTAGAGACTTGAAATTTGGAGGGTATATTTGTCTTAGTACGTAAAGGTGTACTCAGAAAGTATTTTCCAAAATTCACCCCTATTGGGGATGAAATGGGGGTTCAAAGTTTGTATGGAGAAACAAGATTAGATAGTATTTCCTATTCGAAACTTCACAAAAGTGCTTCAGTAAAAAAATAAGTAAATACGTGTTTCAGGATTTTTTGAAATTCCACCCGGGTGAAATGGGGTAACAAAGTCTAAAAAATCAGTATTGTTTCGGATTGCGCTGAAATTTAGCATACAGATAGTTATTTTGACGTACGTATCCGCTAAGAAAGGGTTATTCAAAATTCACTCCTTAAGGGGATGAAACGGGGGTTCAACATTTATACCGATTTGGCTTTTACTTCTTTGATGTATTTTATGATAGAAAGGTTGTTACAAAATAAAAGTGTTAAATAAATAAAAGAAGTCTTTAACGCGGGCGAAGCCGCGGGGAACTTCTAGTTTTTCTATATAGTGAAATGATTGGAAACGTAAAAAGATCGTATGTGAGCAAGGTCAGAGTAATTGCGATAAGTTGATGAATGTAAGTCAAAAAATACTCACAGTATAATTTCTATATTCTATGTTAGGACGCAGTCTATCGAATGAGGCGACATTTCGCAGAAACAACCGACTCATGGCAGGTTAATTTGACGATAAACGATTTAACTTGAGGTTTCAGAGAGTTCAACTCCGTTAAAAATGTTTGTTTGCGGTCGATGTTATGTTGTAAATGGTGTTATTTGAGCTAAAAAAATTATGTTTGAATGTTTGCGTTTTGTGTGCGGTGTTTATTGACACATCGTTTTTGTGTATAACTCATAATCAAGTTATAGTAATAAATTATACTTTAATCTAATACTATAAGAATCTCTGTCCTGACATACCGACTGACTGACTGACTTAGAGACAACGCACTGCCTAAGCCACAGGTCGTAGAGACTTCGAGAAATTTGGAGGGTATATTTGTCTTAGTACGTAAGGGTGAAAAGAAACTTAATATAAAAGATAGTCGTCAATATGATAGCCTGTAAAATTTAAGCTAGCGTTTTTACTACTATATCGCCTGGTGGTAAGTGCTATCCTTGTTAAATTTGTTCGCGATCGGATCGTCCGTTTAGGCGTGATTAAGTAACAAACAGACAGAGGGATAGAGTTACAAACGTTTCTTTAATATTAGTCTCTACGAATAAATCATAAGTCAGGAAAAGTAACTGCGTTACAAAAATGACCCAACAAAAGTAATGTCAAAGCAGGCGGGGTTAAAAGTAATTTCCACAGCGTCATTAGTCGGACATTTGTCTTGTTTATTCAACTGTCATAACAGACATTGCAGCACATGCGCAAACCAATCCCTGCTTTCGTTCCGAATTTAAATCAATCTCCAAGCCAATCATCTGTAACTTCGAAAGTGATTCTTATTTTGAATCTACGTCGTTTTGATTTGAAAGAGGGCAACTTCTTGTGTGGAATTTATTCTGAATTAGAGTTCCTGACTTATGATTTATTAGTAGATTAGTCTAGATAGTAAATAGGTAGCTAGATAATAATGTATAAATAGATAATAGATAGGTAAATGATAAAAAGATAGCTAGTTTAAGGAGTGAAATATTCTTGTTATATAAAGAATTTAATTACCATCAATATGCTATAAAAACTCCAAGACAAACCGGAAGTCCGGAACGCACGAGGTCAACCAGCTGAAAAATTAACTTCAAAATTTCAAACAAAACAACTTTTGCCGAAGCTCTTTTGGTACGGAACTAGGTCGTTATATATTAAATATTTTATCTAAAGACTGGTATCAAAAGGTTCATTTTAGAAATCGTGTACTAAATATACATACATACATAAAATCGCGCCTTTTCCCCGTTGGGATAGGCAGAGACTACTTCTTTCCACATGCTACGTTACCAAATATGTGATTTTTTATTTCAATTAAAATATTGAGGTTACGATAGAAAAAAATTAAAGGTTTTAGTAATAATTTATTTTTTTATTTTGGTCGTACAAGAAATATCACTCGATGTTTTTTTTTATATCTCATGGGCTAGCGTTTGACCACTATGTCACTTGGTGGTAAGCGATGATGTGGTCGAAGCTGGCTACACGCTAGGCCTAGAATACTCTGACTCTCAAGGGCTGTGTGCTGCCAGAACACCGAAGGTTATGGCGGTAGATTTTCACCTTGACGGTGGTAAGCTACTTTTTGGTAGCAAGTCAGACGGAACAACGATATAATATGCTCCCACCACCACTTTTATGATATAAGGTAACAGGACAAGCACGACGCTAGCCTGATGGTAAGCGATGACGTCTACCTAATACAGATACAGTGGCATGCGATGTCACTGCAGAGAAGTAAAGAGGTTGAGTCTCACATGCCCTGTAATTTCACTGGACACCTTGCCATTTCAACCGAAAAACATTCCTATTTCACGGCTGAAAATTAATTGGCAAAGTGGTGGTACCGCCCCAGGTGGACTAGCAGAAGTCCTACCACTACAAGCACCTCGCACAATCAACTGTGGGAAACTAAAAAAAATTGAGATTTTTATAACAAGTACATGATGTAAATTATGAGATACTGTTTTACTTATGTCATTAAAGATAGCTATATAAGATAAGATATGCACAGTTTATGCAACATATACATAAGTTGCTGCATTCTCAAAGACAACACTTGTATGACATGAAAATGCAAAAGTCACGGTGGCGTGCGTAAGTCCTATACTTCTTCAGCATACTTGTTTCAAACTGCTTCCTATTCAGTACTTTAGATAAGTATTATAACAGACAGTTATGCCACTACTGATAACCTACTTTCTAAGTGCGGTAGATAGTTGCATGTTCCATGCTAAGTACATACACCTAGGAGTTATTTAATTACTGAACGAATCGTGAAAGACATCCGATAGATGTCTCACAGATAATCGACCTCTTCACTAATAAAATTAAACTTAGGAGTACTTAGGGTTTTCGGTACTTTACTTACGGTACTTTAGGGTAACTTGTAAGGTATGTCAGTTTACCTGTTCGTAAGTGATGATGCGGTTGAGGATGGTAGTACGCTAGGCCTAGAATGGGAACTAGCTCTCAAGGATTGCTACCGGAACACATTAGATGTTTGGCGACAGCTTTTCTTACTCGAGGGTAGTTGCTGGCCAGGCGGACACTAGATAGTGTCCCACCACCATGCTCCCCGTTGGGGGTTTCTTAACGATGTTTTTCCTTCACCGGAGAGTCACTGTGAAAAGCGCACATTGTATACATTTATCGATAAAAAAATCCCCTGGTGCACCGCGGGGATTGAACTCAGTACCTCCGGCGTTACAGTCTATTCGACTATTCTCCCACTACACCACTGGGCCCTCAAAATCGCATTGACTTACAGGTATGATTTTTTCACAGCCAATAGATACCGTAGACCCAATTATTTAGTATAAATATCAACTTTATATCTCCACGCGTTCCAGAGATAAATGGTCTTGACAAACGGACAGACGAACAGGCGGACAGCTGAACAGACAGACAATAAAGTGATCCTATAAGGGTTTCACTTTTCCTTTTAAGCTACGAAACCCTAAAAATATCAATTCTATCAATTTAGTCAGAAATTTAATTTATACATCCAATCACTAATAGTACAAGATCAAACAATTCCAACGAAATACCTATTTCAATATAATCAAAATACAATTTGAGTTTTATAAATTCACAAAACGGCCCTAAAGATCACGTCCATTCAACCTTCATTACAGCAAATGTTCTTAGAAACAAAACAGTAATATTGAAAATAAACCCATTCAGAGTGGATATAAAATTCAAATATCCCCACCACGGTCTGAAAACCTATATATTTGTTCAGAATTACGTGAAAAAAACGTTCAATAACTGGAATCTTGAACGTGAGAACATATGGGTATGTGTCTCAATTGATTATTCATGAGCCATCTGCTGTCTTATTACGGTGCTGGAGGGATGAAAATATGGATACGGCTAGAAAAATTGGCATGGAGAAAATTATTTCAAAGACGCATAGCATATCAGTCCCTCAGTCACAATTCACTAGTCAGTCATGACCGCGGGCAATCTGTCCGGGCAAGTCTGTCGCCGCAGTGGGCAAGTCCGTCTAGTGAATTCTCCGTTTTAGTTCATTCAAAGCGCTGGGATTTTTTATTTAAAAGTTTAGCAATACAAAATAACATCAAAAAGCCCAGTCCAAATCATGCCCTTAGTAACATTTAATGCAATAAGAAATTATACTGTTGCCTTACATCATCATTATTTTGCCTAACATTATTTATTCATACATAGGTATTCATTGAAATTTAATAAAGGTTAATAATCCTCATTCATTACACATTAATTTGTAAAAGTACAAAAAGTAAAAGTAAAATTTTTAGGAACACATACAATTATATACACACTACATCAAATCAAAACAAGCATAATTCCATCGTAGACCAGATCTTCAACTAACATCATGTGAAATAGTGGTCAAATGCTTGTCTGACCAATATAAAAAAGCAACCTGTTATACGAAAAAAATATACGAAGAATATGTTTAAATTTGCAATGCCAGATCCAAAGATACTTTTATCCCTTAACTGTGGCGTAACACATAAAACACAAATTGTTTGACCTCAGAGCGTCTTCAGCATTTATAGAAATTGCTGTCTAATTATTGTTCAAATGCCAGTCTGATGACAATTCAATTGTTTTAAAGTGCCTTACGTGAAAGTACGTGTAGATGACATAACTAGGATACGCGGTTTCTAAATAAGGGCACGTTCACACATAGGTCCCCCATGACGATTCCTTATATAGAAATTCGTAAAAGATGTAGAAGATATAGTTTATGAATTTTCTATCGAACATACATTTTGGAGAAAGGCACCATCCTAATCCTAATCCATAATTCAATAGTAATAGTAATGACAATGAAAACTTAAAAACCATATGTTCTATCGATACTTTGGAAGCCTTCTGCTTCCACATTCATCAAACGTACCGACAAGTGGAATTTCTTTCCAATGTCTGTATTTTCCAGTTCCTAAGTACAACCAGGGGTCTTCAAATAGCAAGTAAAAAAGGAATCTTCTAGGTTAGCGTGCGACATCGCCGATCGCATCGTCACTTACGTCAGGTGAAATTATTATAAACACTTGTCTATTACAAGAAAAAAAAAATAGAAGTTCAAACAACACTTTTGTATTACTCGATCAATTAACTGACAAGGTGTCGCCTCAACTGAGATAACCTAAAAGTTATGTCTCACATCTCTGATTTTTTACTTCTGAAAACCTGGTAAACATTTATACTAGAATAGAATAGAGATACGCTTCATTGAATACCAGCATAGTAACATTGCATACAAACAACTTAAAGCCTTATTATACTTATTACTCGATCAATAAGTATCATTAAATGGACAGCCTTTTTTTTTTTTTTTATACGTTATGGGCTAGCGTTTGACCACTATCTCACCTGTTGGTAAGTGATGATGCGGTCGAAGATGGTAAGCACGCTAGGCCTAGAATGGGAACTGGCTCTCAAGGATAGCTGCCGGAACACATTAGATGTTTGGTGACAGATTTTCTAACTTGAGGGTGGTAGCTGGCCAGGCGGACACCAGATAGTGTCCTACCACCATGCGGAGGTTGTTGGTTTCTTAACGATGTTTTTCCTTCACCGGGAGCATTTCTAGTGAATGAATACAAATCATGTTCGCAATGTTTATCCAGTGAAATTAATATTTTGCTCATATCATTGGATAAAAACATTGTACATTATTATATGTTCTATCCACGCGCTGTCCTGTAGGTATATATTACTGACGATTATATTCTATACGATTGTTATAGGTTGTTCATATAAAAATCTCGTAATTTACAAAATGTTCTTTTATTGCTCTGAAAACTGAATAAGAAAGGATAAATAATTGATATAACAGGATATTTGAGCGAGCGTTCTTAAAGTTCGGAAGTACCGAACCCTTTTATAAAAGTTTTTGAAAAGAATCTTTTGAAGTATGAAACGTAGATGAATAATTTAAGAGTTTCGAATTCTCCTCTTTGATATCAAGAAACCTTTGGACATAAAGTCCAAACAATATTACAAAGAATTCAAAATTATTCATCAAAATATGTGTAACAATATTTCTTAAATATTATGAAAACGAGTAAAATTGAATTGTCTCAATAAATCTCTAAGAATAATATTAAAAATAGATATAAAAATTATTGTACTTAAGAATAATTAAATTTTACAAGATAAAATCAAGTTTTCTTGCAGTTATTTTTGTTGTTCTTGGAAGTTCGCTATCGGTCGACGTCGACGTAATGGACTTATGGCCGGTTCCATTACCATTAAAAACGGATCGTTTTGCTTACGATCGGTTAAATTTGACATGAGACGTAAGCATTCTTGTGTGAAATTTAACCAATCTTTTTTTTATGCAAAATGGGTATCGCTTGACCACTATCTCACCTGATATTAAGTGACGATGCGGTCGATGATGTAGCGATCAATAGATCGATCGTAAGCAAAACAGTCCGTTTGTATGTTATAGGAACCGGGTATTAGAAAAGTTGTCAGTCGATCCTAGTGTGCACTACAAGGAGGCGTTCTGACCCGCAACCCTATCCACTCGAAACCTAACTTAAGATAATTAAAATAAAGCCATAAGCCAGATTTGTAAACGTTAAAGCAGATTTCGGCTGTTATTTATATATATCTGTGTATCGTGGGTTTGAATCATTATATACAATATGTCATTATGTTAAAATTTATTTATTTCTGGTGTGTATTATCAATCAATTATTTACAATTATTATCAATATCAAATTAAAATTGAAAATAAAATCCATCTATCATGTTTCAAAATCACGAGTAGGTGAGTATACCGTGAGTAGGTAATATATAAGGCATACATAGTAGCTTATATTAACGGTTAACCAACGTCTCGTAACTGTCTTCAGACATATTACGACAATGTACGTATGTATCTATTTTCATCAAGCGAGGATCTGACAAGAAAATTTAATATACTCCAAAATTACACTCTCCAAAATAAGCACAAAGCAAACTAATGAACTTCTACCTCTTCAATTTACTATAGTAGTCTATTGCCTTGGTTGAATGCCTATTGCCAAAGATCAAACGCATCTTAATTAAAATAACAAGACTTCAAGAAGAAGACTTAATATTTTCATGATTGAAACATTGTATTAAATGTAGGCTGACATTGAAATATTTTTGTCAAAAGGATTAATTCATTTATCTGCGCCAAAATAATTAAACAGAAATGTTAGTAAATCACTGAGCATCTTTTAGTTAGCTTTCAAACAACTGTGTACTTACTTACTATTCGGAATGGCCCCAACAAATAATAACTTATATTCGTACCAATTCTGATGATTATGACAGCACTAAACATCGTGAATCCTTGTTATGGGGAAGGGACTCTGAAATGACACCATGAGGATGTCACTTTATGTAAATATTACAAGAATTACCGATAATCTCGGTTATAGTGTATATATAGTATATATATTCCTCAATCTATTTAAAAAAATATTTCTTTTATTATTGCAGATAGGCAAGCATTTGACCACTATCTCACCTGGTGGAAAGTGACGATGTGATCGAGGGCATGCTTGCCTAGAAGATACCTGTTCATTTTTGACTTGAATAGAGCCAAGTTATAGCTACTCGGAAAGAAGTCAGCCGGCAACGTGTTCCATTCCTTTGCGGTTCGGATTACAAAAGTAGAACCAAAAGGTTTAGTGCGGATTGCTGGGATATCCACCATGTATGGATGCCGTTTTTTAGTTTGCCTAGTTGCCCCATAGTAAAAGGGGGAAGAGGGAATCAAATTCTGCAATTCCATCGCACAGTTACCAAAATGTATCCCGTAGAACACGGATAAACTAGCAACTCTACGCCGACGCTTGAGGTTTTGAAGCTTGTTTTTTGTATTTTCAGTTTCGCCAATTAGCATTCTTGCTCGTTTATCGATCTCGATCTCGTTATCTATTTTAGAAAGATTGATTTACGAAATTAATTTATTGGTAAAAGTCCTGTAAATGTTACGGACAAATTCTTCAAGTCCTCTACTACCTTTATCTTGTTGAACACTAGTTAGGCTGAGTTGCACCATGTTATTTTAACCGTAACTGGTGATTTTATATAAAGTTTTACAGATTTTTGACGTTTGTTATATTTAAAGTGAGATGGTGCAACTCAGTCTAAGGGCCAGTTTCACCGGTTCCTGAAAAAGTCTCAGATAGTTAGCTGACAGATGACGCCATATAAAAGCTGTCGAAAATCTGTCAGATAAGTTGACAATAGGGCTATCAGGAACCGGTGAAGTTGGTCGTAATTCTTCCATCATAAGTTCTAGTCACCCCTTAGTGTCATTGTGACATACAGAGCGCCTAGTGCGAGTATCTTTAGATTTAATTACGTATACATAGATACAGATTTGTTGGGAAATCACAATGTTAACCATTATGCACACTAAATGGTGCTTTTTAATTGCATACAAATCTGCGTTTACTTTAACGTGATCGAACAAGTAAACCAATATATGGAAACTCGCACTAGGCTCTCAGTACCCGTTGGCGAGAAATAACGCACTTCAAGACGGTGTTCTACCATAGAAATAATACTACGTATAGAACGGACACTCTGTTCCCCCCACCAATCCCGGCTACCTCACCTCGCCACCGATTCTGATCTGTCGAGGCGCAAACGTGAGCAAGGACGCCATACGCGTACGACTACAGAACAATACTACCTCACAAGGAGAAAAACATCAACTTCATACATGTATGAATATAAAACACAGAAATATTAATAATAATTATTATGGAATATTTTTGTGGGACTGGGTAGACACAGGAGGTTCAAATTTACGTAGTTTCTATATAATAAATATTCTAATACACTTATATGTGTATACCTAACTATATATTCGTATTTTAGAATTCATTTTCATAAATAAAACAACAATATACTCGTGCGTAGATAAACCTTAGTTTTTAAATTATTGAATAAAAACTTTCTTAATAATTTATTTATCTTTGTCGTTTTTTCAAATCAAGTAACTTAAGTATATGAAATGTCTCTACCTAACTCTACACTATTCAAATAACGTAATCAAATATTTAGAAGATTTTAGTTTGTAAAAACTTTCGCAACTGTTTCACTCGCACGCCCATCGGTCTTCGGTCGCAGACAAGTGTCTTAGTTATGGCGTATCGCGTTGAGTAAATGAGAATAATTTTATTATCTATGTACTTTAGAAACCATAGCGAAGTACTGGCTAGCAAGTCTAAACCGACTTCAAAATCAAGTAGGTTCTTACGGTGACATCCTTAGACTTCACGCACACAATTGCGCCTGTAGAAAAACGACATGTGTGTAGTGTCTGTGTCGGTGTCACAGTGTCGGTCGTTAAAACGCTAGTTTGTATGGATATTTAGTCGTGTGTCCGGGGTGTGGTTCTACTAAGCTTAAACAAGAGGATTATATCTCCTCTACCTCTTCAGTTTTGGTTTTGGTTGAAAACCTATAGGATACTTACGTTGACCTAGAATCATAAAATTTGCCAAGAAGCAAGGTCTTGAAGCACTTATAAAGGAATAAATCTGAAATCTATAAATATGTACCTTAATAACAAAACGTAAAATTATTACAAACTTATTATTTGTAGTTGGTGCAATACATTTTCTATGGATCAAACTACAAAGTGAAGATTGTCCTTTAACCTAGTCTGAGAAGTTGGTACGGAAGCCTCGCTGGGCAAGTCCAACTCGACTTCGGCGGTTTATTAAATTTTTTTTTTTTATTTTTTTAAATATCAACTTCGAAAAAAGCTACATTTATAAACCTTTTGAGATCTAAGTCCCAAAAATTCTCTATTTTCATCATTCTACATTACTCCAAAAAACATAATAAGCAGTTTCGGCTCGGCTATATACTGATAATTGAACATATTGGAACTATGTAAACACATACCTTGCCAATCTATGTAGTATCTTTGTTCTGTGTTATTGTTAATTGCGTAAAACTCTTTGTATTAAAATCCTATATAATATACACCATAATTACTCCCCCCAATAAACGGATTGTAATTATTTCTATTGTAGTTATTATTATTATTATTTCCCCAAAACACATCGATCAGTCCCAAAGTTTCCAGCACTTGGATTTTCCACCGAGAGTTTAAATTAACAGCTAATTCCTAAACAGCTCTAAAGTGGGCAAAACACTTATCCTGCCTAATAAATAATGAGTAGCGAGCCCCCGCACTTTCTTAGCAAGACGTGAGAAGGTAAAACTAAGTGAAAATAACTTGGGAAAAGAAGCCACAAAATGCTCTCATTTCGCCTTTAGTGCCATAACATTATACAGATTTATCTTGTAGTGTTGCTATGAATTATGGATAAAAGTTTTCTTTTTCACAATGTAATAAGAGCTACAATCTTTGTTATTATATATTTTTAGTGTTAGAGAGTTTAATGGAATGTGAAGGTTACTGTGACTTTTTACTGTTGAAATTGTATCTAATGTATGTAAGTTGCTGAAAAAATTGGATGGTAAGCGATGAAGACTGCTTATAACAAATACGGTAGTAATTGAATATTACTAAAAAAAGAGACGATATTTTTTAACATTTTATTATTACTTTAAAAATAATTTTTCGTATTATAAAAATCTATATATTGTTTAGTTGTCAACAGATTTGTTAACTATTTTTACTCGCACCAATCAATCTCTTTTCTTCTTCAAACCTTTACATATTGCAACAAACGCATTGGTAAAGATCTTGAATCAAGTCGCCTTCGTAGGAAGATAGGAATTGTCGGGGGAGGTAAAGGGAGTTGAGAGGAGTCCCCCCCACTTGTTTTTCCCTGCCGGAAAGGCGTAGTTTTTTATTTTTTGAAATTGAAATATTTTCATCAGACATTTGTATCATTTTACTTTCTAGCGCTTCGCCGGCCGCTGCCGCGGCACGCTCGCTACGCTCACTCGGCTCGCGCGATGTGTGGTCACTGTTCTAACATAACCTAACCTTCACTTTAGGGCCATATTTTATCGCATCTCCGGCAGCAAGTTTTGCTCCAGGGCGCTTAGTAAGAACTCCCTCGACCCCCCACATACACAGTTTACTCAAATTCAGGCGACTCGATATAAGATCCAACCCAACGCATTACCAACTGAATAAAAACATAAATAATTAAAAAAATAAGCGTAAATAGATCAAGAAACATTTTCTGGTACCAGGGCACCATAAGTGCGATAGAGCGTAAATGTTGAGGACCACGAGTCTTTGCAACGTCTTCTACCCAGTGGACCATTTCTTGTTGTGGTAAAAGTGGTCGATCGTGGTATATGACTAACAGATCTTTAACTTTTTGACGGTATCTGAAAAAATTCAATCACTCGTTATGAAATTGTTTTTTCTTAAAAAAATATGTTATAATGGTAATTCCTACCAAAATTATAAACAATTGCTACTACAATTATAATAGATGCGAAAGTCACGACTAAATTCTCAACCAATTCGGGGAAAAATGCACATAAATTGCCAATACTATAGAATAGGGCATATGATACTTTTTAACGCGAGCAAAGCCGCGTAGCGTAACATATAATAATGTTAAAAGTGTTAAAACCTTTGACATTGGCGAGGCTGAGCCTAAATTCTGGCTTCTTTGATCCAGTAAAGATAACTAAAGTAATCAATAGCTTAGATTTGACATTATGGAACATTAATTTAAACAAAAACTAGTAGATCACTTAGAATCTCCAAGCACTTCTTCAATAGCTGTTTTGAGTTCAACAGGTACGTTGTATGAGAGAGGAACATGCTTTGCAAAGCCTTTAGCTACAGCCCGTTTGATGTTAATAAACTGGTCAGCAAACAATGGAATGCCAATAATTGGAACTCCGTAGTGTATAGTCGGTAGCTCGGTTGTAGATAGAAGACCTCCGTGAGTAATGAACAGGATAAGGTGAGGATGAGCTGAAACATTATGAAACAAAAATAAAGCAGACCATAAACGTAACTGAAGATAAGCTGGCTTTACTTTAGTATACCTACCATCCATTTACAGGAGGAGAAGGGGTGGAGGAGGTGGAGGTGATGGGGAAATACCCTCCTCTTGAAGGAAAAGTTGCGGAGCCCCCCCCCTCCCCCTTCCAAAGTTATGGATATATTATATATTAAAATTTTGAGGTTAAGTATGAAAAATTATACTTACCCCTCGAAGTTAGTTTTTACCGTGAACCCTTCATGGGTTGAGTCGACTTAAATAGGAGAGGACTGCGTAGTGCACTGCTAGTTAGTATTTTTGGTCCAGAAATGTACTTGTACTTAATAACTTTAAAGCCGAACACTAAGGCAAGCACTAAGGAACAGTGACGACCGAGTGACGTGCGCCGACGAGCGTAGCGAGGAGGGGAGCCGCGGCAGCGGCCGACCGTCACTAGAGCCAACGATATGGCGTTTAATTTATCTATAAAATATCCTAACTTATAATTGCTTTTATCATTACCAAGCCGAATTTTTTTCACGAGAACATAATTCTATGACCGTTTGTCACACTTACAGGTGGAAAACTATTTTGATAATATTTTATTAACACTGTATTCTCGTAATTTCAGGTCTAGGTAAAATCTTTGAATACTATTGTAATATTTTCTAACTTCATGATTTACAGTATATAAAAGTACGAAAAAAATTGAGTAGATGTATTAGCACCCACAGATCTCAAAAATGACATAACACTAAAACTAAGATAATGGTAGTTATCATTTTGTTCTCCGGGGCCGGCGATATATATATATATATATATACTCTGGGCCGTTATAACTCAAGAATGGCTGGACCAATTTTTATGATTTTTGTGTTTTTCGAATTGTCTTCGTCAGGAATAGGCAAAGTCAAATCTAACCAACCTACTTTAAGATCTCACATTTTAAAATAACAGCAATTGTTATAGGTATCCAATAAAGCAAAGAAATAGAGTTGTTGTTGAGAAACTTGTTCATAATGTTATATTGTTCCTATAAATACATATTTCGATTTTGCATAGAACTTGGCACTCAATTAGATCTCCATTCTTTTTGCGGCGAAGCCCACAGCCAAGCGTAATTTTTGTTTTGAACTTGGCTCTCCTTTTTTACATTTATGTTTTTGGTGGGATAGAAAATTGACAAAAAAATAATTACTGGAATATAATTTTTCTAAAATGTTCATGGGTTTCGTACCCGTCAAACATTTGATGTTCATTCCTCGATCCCGTCGAGACGGTAAACCGCAAATTAATTAAGGGTCATACATGGCTACTAACTTACTTCTTTTATAATATAGAAGGTATAATAGATATATGTTTATAAATAGTTATTATTTTTATAAGATTGTATTTCTGCTGGAATAATCGCCTCTTTTTTTTTATATTTCACTGGCCGCCATCTTTTTTCTCTATATCTCTAGGATGACTATTAGAAAATGCTATTTTAGCATTAAGTCCTCCGTGTACAAATGTCTTGTGTGCAAAAGTATAAATAACTAAACATAAATTATTCTTTTAGTTCAAACATTATGCCCTTAACCTTGAACCCTTTAAATAACCAACAGAAGTAATTTAATACTGGTAAACTTTTTTATGTGGCATTAGCAAGATGATGCGCTAAATTTCGTTGAAATTTTAATTTTCGTTCATCAACTGGCATCGTCGACTGCTTATGCTTGTTTTACAAAACTTATTTTAATCAAGAGTTGAAGACAAGTTTTAGATCTGGAATTCAGATGAGTTTCTGGAAGAGACTTTAGAGGATTGTTGACAGACACAGTCGAATATCTCATCTGATGTTAAGTTACGATGCGGCCTAAGAAATCGTATTTTTACCCGGAGTAGAGACGCTAGATAACCGACTTAAGTCTAATTCACATTTATATGTTATATTCTAGCGTTTGACCACTATCTTGCTTGGTGGTAAGCAACGAGCATGTAGTCAAATATGGTGAACACTCTAGGCCTAGAATACCCTGACTTTTTTGAAACGAAAATCAAAATCTACAGTAACATCTCAAGTCTGATTTTTCTCATACTTGACTCTTCCAGCAATACCTTCATAGATAGGAATATCTCCGTCAAGTGGCTTGCAACGAAGAAGTTCTAAGGAGTTTAAAGGAATTTTAATTGGGTGTCGTACATCCACAATGGAACATTTGTCGGTATGATTCGAATGCTACGATCATCTCGTTTAGTCAAGTGTATTGCTGATAAAATAATGAAGTAATGCAAATAATATAAGCATTTTTTTAAATCGTCTTCACAAAAAAGAAGGAGGTTTTCGATTCGCCTGTATTTTTTAAAAGTTTCTTACCTACCTCAGATCTCCGTAATTCCTTGACCGATTTGAAAAATTCTTTTTTGTTAAAGAAATATTGCTTCCCGTTTGGTCCCATTGTCATTTTATCGAGTTCTGATAAGTATTTCCAGAGACATTGAAATAAACAACTCAAACTTAGTACTGATGAAAGTTGGTTTTTACGTTTTGTAAACAACCTAAAATTATTAAAACATAAAGGATGAAGACGCTCGACTGATGGTAAGCTTTCTACTATTTACTCCTTATTTACTCATTTTACCATTACAGTAAAACAGATTTCTACTACAGAACTAGAACACAGAATCTAGCTCGTAATTGCACCACAGGTACTCTGAGACATTTTGATGATGAGATTCATGCCCTGTTTTACACTGGACACTGATCTTCAAACCAAAAAATATGTGTACATCCCATCTATTCGAAAAATGCTGATTGAATCCTAGATACGTGCGCGTGTTAGAATATTTTCATAGTACATACCGATATACGACATATTTCCAATGTTTGATGATAATTTAATTTATAAATTATTAATATTGCCTCATATAAGGGTATTTATACTGTGATCGATACATTTGAGGGTAGTCTAAACCTTACAAGTTTTGTCAGAGCCGCCATATTGGTTTTCTGTTTGACTGATGCTTTAAAAGGGCGGTAGAAACGTTTATTGGGACACTTTTGCTCGAGTAGCCTTCGGGTTAACATCGTCACCTTTACTCTGTCGGGAATATAGTTCAGGCGACAAAGTGCTGTCCAACTCAATGAAGCTAAGTATTTGTATTACAAAATGTATAGAATAATTATGGCTAGAATGTGGTTTTCTAGGATATGTTTATAGTAATGATGGTTTCACCTAGGAATGGTGATGATAGTGTTTTAGCTTCGTTGAGGGTGGTAAGGAAAGGCTATGAGGGGTAGTGGAGGCCTTTTGGGGGAAACCCCATAATATTTTGTATAAATTGTCTAAATCGGTAGTGATTTTCATGTGTTATGCCTTGTTGAAACTTATTATAAAGCCTTGTGACTTAACATTAAATACTTATTGGTATATTGCTGTTCTCTTTGTTCTATTGTCTATTATAATGGTCCTGATGGTACATAAACTGTTGTTATAATGATGAAGGTACAAATAAAATGTTTTCTCGGTGATTTGTATTGACGGTGACTTTTATATTTTATTAATAAGTCCTACCTATAAGCTGAAGTATAGGCAGGTAGTTTTGGAAGTGGTTCCAAGTGAATATTTAGCTCCAGACATATTAAAATTATGGTAGATTACTAGACTACCGGCTACCACCCATCTTGTTATCTATGTGGTAAGCTAACACGCGCAAAATAGGTATATTTTTCTTTTTTTTTTTGAGTGTGCTGTGATGTGATGTGTGTTATTGTTGTTGATGAGTTAGCGTTTGACCACTATATCGCCTGATGGGAAGCGAAGATGGTAAACACGCTGGGTCTAAAATACTCTGACTCTCAAGGGCTCTGTGCTGTCGGAACATCGTAAGGTTATTCTCCTTAGAAGGGAACGCGAGTTGCACTTTTCCATAGAAATGTATTCCCCCGTTTCCTCCCTAGAAAATGCTTCTAGAGAAAAAAAATCTACAAAAAATCAAGGTCTGCTGTAGCTATCATTTTCTTTTTTTGATTTTATTTTTTATATTTCTGGTAACGCGCGGCCGCTGCCTTGGCTCCCCTCCTCGCTACGCTCGTCGGCGCACGTCACTGTTCCTAGTGTGTTGTCTTAGTGTCGGACTAATGAACAGGCTAGGCAAGTAATGTAACGTCATCGATCCAAGTCATTTGCTTAGCAGTTTAATCAAATTGAACGGCGCTGTTGTGTAGTAAAGAAGCTAGGCTGTTGATTAAACGGCTTATTAAGCTATCTGCCTGCGACAAAAATATATACATACTAGCAGCCCGCCCCGGCATCGCACGGGTAGAACATATATGCCTACAAAATTTGCATCAGTTTGTTGCATCGAATATAAAATATGAACATATTTAACAACCATCGTCATATTTCATCCAATTTACACAAAACCTTAACGAATTATGCACCTAAACCTTCCTCATAAACACTCTGGCTATTGGTGAAAACCGCATGATAATCCGTTCAGTAGCTATTGAGATTATTGCGAACAGACAGACAGACGCAGTGATGAACTTTGTTTTATAATACTTACGTATTGATATTGGACGGCCCTTTGGCGTAAAGAATAGTTACCCTGATTCTGACCCGACGGTCGTTGGTTCTAATCCTAGCTATATACCTACCAATGAAAGTTTTATGTGCATTCATGAATCATGAGTTTTCGTACAGTGGTAGTGGAATCATTAAATCTATCAAAAAGTAGCTTACCACCAAGGAGTACATCTGCCGCCGTAACCTTACGGCGTTCCCCGACGCAAAATGTAGGGGTAATATACGTTTAACGTGTGTATCGGTGTGTCTGTCTGTAGCATCTTAGCACCTAACCGGATGAACCGATTTTGTTTTTATTATTGATAGTTTTTTTTTGTTTGATAGATGTCTTCATCGAGAGTTTTCTTAGCTTTCATGAAAATTCGTTCAATCGTTATAAAATTATGAGCTTTTTTCTAGTTAATTGCGCTATGAAATCAACTTTCATAGGTCTGATCAATTCGAAAATCTTCTTCTTCAACGATATTGTAAGAACATGGAAGCCTCCTGGACTCTACAGAATACTCAAATCGTCACCAACGTACAGCTCAGATTTTAAATGTCGTGTTTAGATTCATTGGAAAAAGCTATTATGCATAGATCAGTCGGGGTGGTTTAAAATATTATATTATTATATATATAGATGAATATTATTTTATACAATAGATCATATTATTATACTATATTGACTTCAAATTGATTGTGATCGGTGGGTATCTACAGCATAGCTAAGCTTATAATAATATTTCGTAGTAACTATGACCTAATCTGTGGTTTCACTGCAAATATTTTATTAATTTTGCGATGCGTGTTTGTGAAATTCGTGATATCTTCTAGAGTTTTCATTTGAATTATATACTGTAAAAGACAATTTTAATCTATAATATGTGGCCAAGCTAATTAACGTAATTATTTGGATAATGATTAATACTATATACTTGAAAATAGCCTTGGAAGTTATGTAATATTTTTTTACAAATATTTTAAGATTAAAATGGTTACTGTGAATAAACCTTAAGAGATAGACATATGCTGTCGCGGACTTTTTTGTAGGTCTTATTAAGTTGTACAACTCTTGCATAGAAAATATTCTTCTATCTATTTTCAATTAAGCAGCGTTTGTAAGAAACGTGTTTTTTCGACCGTTTATTTGCCGACTTAGGTTGCAAATTAGGTCTCCACGAATGTACCTTTGATTTAAACGGGATAATATATAGCCTATTTTCATTTCGAAAGTCCCTTCTATGTATTAGTGAAAGAATTTTTTAAATCGGTTCAGTAGTTTTTGAGCTTACTCATTACAAACATACAAAAATACAAAAATACAAATGTTCTCTCTTTATAATATTAGTATAGATATACAAGAATTGCTCGTTTAAGGGCATTAGATAATTGTGACGCAGGCCAGTGCCTTCAGAAGTAATTGACTACCACATTCTTGGAATAAAAGTCTCATTACAACATATTTGTATTTGTTCTGTTACGTTTTGTGTCAATAAAGAATTGAATGAACTAATAAATATCAGGTCGAAGTAAAGTAACAATAGCGCAAGTGTTATTAATTTATTTTTCCATTATTGCGGTTTTTGATTTCGCATATTCCTTCTCCGAAAAATACATAAATGCTGCAAGGAAAATGTATGAATGTCTGACTGACAACTGACAGCTCAAGTTTATATGTAAAACATAATAATATTTAGTGAAAAGTTAACTTAATTTCATAATAAAGAATCTATATTTGGTTAGTGCACGACACATATTATAACTGTTGTTACTAAGACCAATCAATCTCTTTTTTTCTTCGAACCTTTACATATACCGAATAAACGCTTTGCCAAATGAACAAAAACATAAACAATTATAAAAATTAGAGTAAATAGATCCAGGAACATTTTCTGGTACCAGGGCACTATGAGTGCGACGGAGCGTAAATGTGGAGCACCACGAGACCTCGCAACGTGTTCTGTCCAGTGGACCATTTCTTGTTCTGGTAAAAGTGGACGATCGTGGTATATTACTGACAGCTCTTTGACTTTTTGACGGTATCTGAAACATTTTTCATTTTTCTCAAATCTAGATGTTTATGGTAATTCCTATCATAATAATAATCATTTACCAACACTGAAATTATAATTAATGTCACAAAAGACAAAGACAAAAGTCTCAGTCTTTGAGACTAAACGATTTAAAAAATTCTTCATAAAAATGCATACTGATTGCCAATAGTAAAGAACAGGTGGTAGTAAAAGGTGTAAAAAAAAACTTTTTAACGCGAGCACTACAAGTCGCGAGGCGTAACATTAAATAACTCAGCCAGACGTCGGCAGTGGCCTAAACTAAAGTTCTCGCTTCTTTGATCCAATAGACGTTAATAAATATATACCAACCCATACAACATGGACATTGACCTTATGGAACATGCAATAATAACTAGTAATAACTTACTTGGAATCTCCAAGCACTTCTTCAATAGCTGTTTTGAGTTCAACAGGTGCGTTGTATGAGAGAGGAACATGCTTTGCAAAGCCTTTGGCTACAGCACGTTTGATGTTAATAAACTGGTCGGCAAACAACGGAATGCCAATAATTGGAACTCCGAAGTGTATAGTCTCGGTTGTGGATAGAAGACCTCCATGCGTGATGAACAGCACAAGGTTAGGGTGAGCTGAAAAATTATGATACAAAAATAAAGCAAACTATAAATGAAACAAAAATGAGCCTATATAATAGTTATTTGTTATGCAAGGTTGCAAAGTTGGTTTTTGGCGTGAGTACTTGTATAACCCTCGCTACGCTCAGGTTTCAAGACTACGAGATGCAGAAAAACTTTGTTGCCGAGCGCAACACACAAATTTTCACCTCACTACAGCGAGGAAAATGATGGGCGCAGAAAAACAAAAACCAAAATGATTAAAAGTGAATAGAATAATAGAAGAAAATTGGGAGGTTTAAGCGGGAACGTTAAAAAGTGTGTGTGCTTTCATTGTTTTTTTTTCTAAAACTTCTGTTTTCCTCGAGTTAATGAGTAATAAATGGTGCCGGTGAATCTATATGAGTGTAGGAGAAACAAAACGCATAAATACTAAAAATATCACACTACGGAACACATATAATGACTTGAATACATGTGTATATGAAGATTTATTAGATGATGAACCAGTTGAAAAGGACAACAAACACCCTCGTCAGAATGTGCAAGTGAAACGAAGTCAAAAGGTCTTCACCGCCATAAACGAAAAATATAATAGTAGTAGTAGATAGCAGAGTAGTAGTAATAGTAATAGTTTATTGACACAAAATAAAAATTACAAACATTGTTGCATAAATTGGGCACAAGTTGTACAAAAATAGTCGATAAAATAACTATATAACAGTTTATAAATTATATTAATGTTAGTGACTAATCCGCACTGGTGACATGATTTAATGGCGATAGCAATAAACATGCAGACCCTACACTAAGACTAGTCTTGTGTCGTAGGGATCTGCTTAACCTTCCAAGTGAACATAATGAAGCCATACAGAATATAGATTCTAAAACGTAAGTAGTAACTTATTGTACCTATGTTATGCAATGTTATTAATTTAGCTAATTTATTTTATATTATTAATGTGATTCAATGATAATTTAAATTACAATAGAATAATAGTGATTATTTATGTGTGTGTGTTTGTTGGGGTGTGTGTGTGTGAGTGTGTGTGTGTGCGTGTGTGTGTGTGTGTGTGTGTGTGTGTGTTTGTGTGTGTGTTGTATGTGTGTGCATGCATTAATTGGCTATTTTATAATTTTTAGTAAGTTCTCTGTGTTTTCATAATTCAAGCTTTTCAGCCATTCTCCAGTATCGTGTTTTGTTTCTCTTTTAGACAGTGGGACCAAATTTTTAAAAAGCTTACAGGTTTTATTGAAAATGAAGGGGCCGAGGAAAGATTGTTGACGTTTAGCAAACGTACAATTAGTTGTGAATTGGGAGAACACTATCTTTCCTTCTTTTACTACTTGAATTTTCTTTTTCGATGGTGGTGATGAGTTTTCGTTGCGCAAGTATCAGACACTGAATGTACAATTGTCTTACTGAGAGAACTTCGCAGTCTTTGTACAGTTCAATTGTGGGAAACCTCAAAGGTCTACGTGTTGCAACTTTTAAAACTAAACGTTGGGCACGCTCTAGTGGCAGCATGTGAGTACTATAGATACCACCCCAGGACGTCATGCAGTAAGATAGCAGAGTTTTGCATAAAGCCTCGTATGTGCTGATTACTAGTGGCCTTTCTGCGACGTCTCGTAAATTTTTAAAAAGAAAAATTAGTTTTCGTACCCTATTGCAAAGCGTTTCAATGTGAGGTCTCCAGTTAGTCTAGAATCTAGCGTTACACCTAAGTACCTCACACTGGTTGCGCGGTGCAATCTTGGGCAACAACAATTGCTTGCGTCAGGACAGTTACCATGTACTTTGAGGTCGATGGGAGGAGACTTCTTATATGAATTGGTAAATGTGACGAATTTAGTTTTCTCTACGTTTAGAGACAGTAAATTCACACGAAGCCAGTTAGTGACTGTTGCAAGACCTTGCTCGGTAAAGGTTTGGGCCTCTTCCCAGCTCCTACCAATGAAAACCAACGCTGTGTCATCCGCATATGCGAATATCCTACCATTTTGGAGATTTAGGTTACACAGGTCATTGATATAAACTAGGATAAGACTCGGACCGAGTACACTGCCTTGGGGAACTCCGTAGCTAGTCGTTTCATCGTCACTAACTAGTTCACCAATTTTAGTCCTCTGTTTTCTATTGCTTAAATAGTTTTGTAACAAACATAGTGGTACACCTCAAATACCAGACAGTTCGAGCTTTTTTATGAGTATAGGTGCAGAGACAGTGTCGAAGGCTTTTGCAAGGTCTAAAAATATTGCAACAACTTTTTTTTTACTATCAATTTCATTCACTATAAATTTTGAAAGTTCTGAAACAGCGTTTTCCGTTGATTTTCCAGTTCTGAAGCCAAATTGAGCTGGCGAAAGAATATTGTATTTTTCAAGATATGACGTTAGTCGTCTATTAATAACTTTTTCAAGAATTTTTGAAATGCAGGGCAAAATTGAAATTGGTCTGTAGTTTCCGACACTGTCTCTGTTGCCACTTTTATGAATAGGTGTGATTATAGAGGTTTTAAACATTCGAGGGAAAATTCCAGTGGACAAGCACAAATTGCATATGTAGGTAATGACGGGCACAAGCGCTGGGGCTGAAAGTTTGATGACTTTTGAAGATACTCCATCGAAACCTGTGGAACAGCTATTTTTCAGATCCCTTATAAGGCCATAAATTTCAATTTCATCTGTTTCTAAAAAGCTTATAGAATTAGGTTGTGAATTGTATTAGGTGTCAAAGAAACCGCATGAGTTTGAGTAATTGTATCTGCTAGATTTTTTCCTACGTTACAAAAATAATTATTGACGTAGTTAATTGACAGCTGAGGATTTTCCTTACTCTTAAGCAGAGCTTCGTTTGTACTCCTAACTTTTGCGGTGCAAGTAACTTCACTTATAGTCTCCCAAGTCTTTTTTAAGTTACCGTTGTTCTTTTGTAGTTCTGTTTTATTGTAGTCTATTTTTAGTTTTCTGAGCGTGCAATAATTTCTATATCTTGCATATGATATTTTTAGGATATGATTTTTAGGCGTTTCTTTTACACGAATATGCATTTGATCTCTGGTACGAATGCAGCGTGATATACCTAGCGTTATCCAGGGTTTTATAATACGTTGGTTGTGGGGGACTTTAAAAATGCGAGTGTTAATTTTTATGATGTTCATTAGCCAATTTATTAAGAGTTCCGTGGCTATGTTTATGTTTATTGACGCCAGAATATTGCTGTAGTCGAAACTTTTAATATGTTGGACAACCTCAAGGAAGTTAGTTTTAGTTATAGTCTTTTTAGGCCGATAGGGGAGTTGTTTTTTGTTTATAATGTTCAATATAATAGGCAGATGATCCGTTATCCAAGTGTTCAAAATAATAGTATTATGTTTAAGTTTACTTTCAAGAATTATGTGATCGATACATCGATCCCCTCTAGTTGCGAGATTATGTGTAGGTAGTAAACCATGGTATGCCAGTATTCCTAAATATTTAGATGACTTGTTATCAGCACTGTCAGGACGTATATCAATATTTCGACTGCCGTAACGTACATTATTGAATCTGCAAAATATCGTATTTTTTTTATTTTACCAATTGTAAGAGTATTTAGAGTACTATTAGGAGAACACAGAGTATTTGAAAAAAAAACCTTTATAATAAGTTTTATATTCGAATAAAATCGATACTACACACCTTGAGCGACAAACATGATCGAATGCGTTAAATTCGATACTGTTCTCGAACAACGATATGTGCACACAGTTCGCAACTGCCCGAATCGTCAGTGTTCGCCGAGATGTGATAGAGAGAGGGCGCGTCGGCTTTTGTTTCGTCGTCGATATCCGAGGTAGACGCCTGGTAAATTTGATAATAAATAATGAACTGCCTAGTGAAATTGCACCCAACAAAAAATATGACAATCGTCCCGGTAAGTGTTTATAATTCATTGAATGCACATTAAATCTTAGATCTGTGTTTTGTAGTTATTATAGTAATCAACTTAGTGATTTAGGTCTTTTTTTTACTAAGCGTAGGTAATATTATAATTATTTGTTAATCCACGTGCCTTGATTGAAGGTTAGCAAGTAAAACAATCGAAAGTGCCAGTTTCGATGTTATTCGTGTACATTTGAACATATGTATAGTCTGTCGTCAACCGAATGTGGCACTTTCGATATTTTACAATTTTAAAGATTTATCGAATCTACCAGTTACAATGTTGTTCTACGCCGTATGCTTCGTTAACAGGTAGATTCGATTGATGCTGACGTTTTATTTCTTTTTTTTGCTATAATTATAAAGTTAAATATCATTAAATAAATTTTCTTTTATTTTAGAATCCCCTGTGCACTATAACGAATACATTGATGAAGAATTGGGACTTTTGTATGACATTTATGATGATGTTTTTCCTGCTCCACAAACAAAAAATGACAAGCTTAGTGATTGTCTGGAAAATGACTCTCATACCGTTATACTTGGAAGTGAAGAAGTTACGCCGATACCATCACCCTCTTCCGAACAAGATATTCACATCGAAACACCGACAACTGAAGACCCTGGAAACATCGCTAGTAAAAAAGGTATGTCGATGCCATCACCTTCTTCTGGACAAGACGTTCACATCGAACACCAACAACTGAAGGACCCTCTGAAAACATACCAAGTGTAAATTCACTAATTTCGATATCTGACAATGAAAATCCAATTACTCCTGATGCACCCACCTCGCGCAAACGCAAAGTAACGTACAAAACCGATCCTGGTCGCAAACGAAAACGGCACGTCAACCAGTGGGCTGATGTTCGTAGGAAATTATTGACGAATTCCGGTAAACAATAGGTTTCCAAAAGAGGGAAAACTGTTGGAAGAGGCAATTCAAGATGCTCCAAAAGTTATATGCGCAACTTACGATTTCCGAAAATTACTAAACTGCCCTTTTGGAGAAGTGTCACTCTTTTATTATAAACGAAAGCTATCGCTAATGCATTTCACTATGTTTGACACTGGGGTTACAGAAGCTTCTTGTTATTTATGGCCACAACACGTAGCTAAACGGGGAGCAAATGAGGTTGGTAGCTGTTTGTTAGATTTTATTGAAAAAAAAAGTAGAAAATGGTGCAAAAGACATGAGGTTTTGGTCAGACAATTGTACTGGGCAAAATCGTAATAGAGTAGTATACAGTCTTTACATGTATGCTAGTAACTAATACAATATTGACATCACACACAGATTTATTGAGTCTGGCCATACGCAACAAGAAGCAGACAGTGTGCATGCTCTTATTGAGAGGTCTGCAAAAGGCAAAATAATTTATACACCAGATCAATGGTACGCTTTGGTTCGCTGGGCTAAAACAAATAATGAGCCATACCATGTCATAGAGGTGTCTCAAGACATGCTGTACGATCTGAAAGAGTTGTTGCAAAACATAAATTTTAAGAAGAACACTTTAAATCAAGACGTTAAGTGGAATAACATTAAAGAAATACGTATAAAGAAATCTGAACCTAATGTTATTTTGTACAAATATGACTTGGATGCCGATTATTTCACATTTAATACCTTGGTTCAGACACGCCGCAACAAAAAAATCTGTTGTTGCAAATTGCAACGATGTACTAAAACCACTATATTCAGATAGTTTGCCGATCCCAGAAGCCAAATACAAAGATTTAAAGTATTTTTGTGAAGCAGGACATATTCCTAAGCAATATCACGCCTTCTTTAAAAATCTTAAGAGAGGACAAAATGATTTTCAGGAAGTGATGAAGATGATTAGGTATTATTATTTAACTAAATGGTCTCATTATGTATACAAAATAGATTAGCTAGTAAACTGCTAAGTGGAATTTATATTTTGTTAAAACACCCAGAGTAAGGGATTTATGTTATGTTCAATTACTTACGTAAAAATCATAGTTAATACTTAATTAAAAGTTTAAGGACAAATTTGATTGTACGGAAAGAAACTAATGTTTTTGTTTGAATAATAAGTCTGAATATTGTTTTAATACTATATGCCATTTATTTTGCAGCGTTGCCAAGTCGACTGGCGATATATCGAAGTGATGAGATGTCTATATAATGCCGCAACGATGACTGTACAAGTACAGAACCAGCGAACTAAACATGTCCACCTGCGTCGAGGAGTGAGACAGGGGGACGTCATATCCCCGAAACTGTTCACTAACGCCTTGGAGGATATGTTTAAGACGCTGGACTGGAAAGATCGTGGCATTAACATCAACGGCAGGTACATCTCGCACTTACGATTCGCAGATGACATCGTCATTATGGCAGAGACGCTGCAGGACCTGATTCTTCTCGTAGCATCGGTCTCCGGATGAATTTGGACAAAACCAAAGTCATGTACAACGAGCACGTTGTTCCGGAACCGATTGCCGTAGATGGAATCCCACTCGAAGTTGTCACTAAGTATGTTTACCTAGGGCAAACGCTCCAACTAGGCAAACATAACTTCGAGAAGGAAATCCAGAGAAGAATTCAGCTGGGCTGGGCAGCATTCGGAAAACTCCGTCGAGTCTTCTCGTCACCTATACCACAGTGTCTAAAGACAAAAGTCTTTAACCAGTGCGTCCTACCTGTGATGACATACGGAGCCGAGACGTGGACACTCACAGTCCGACTGGTCCACCAGTTTAAAGTCGCTCAGCGAGCTATGGAGAGAGCTATGCTCGGTATTTCTCTGCGGGATCGAATCCGGAACGAAGTAATTCGCCAGAGAACTAAAGTTATCGACATACAAATAAAAACATTTTGAATACTGTTGATGAATCGGTTGTGGAGGATAACAAACACCCCCGTAAGAATCTGCAAGTAAAATGAAGGCGAAAGGTCTTCACCACCGTACACGAAAAATATGTTACCATAAGAAACAAAAATGATTACCACACTAAATAGGTACACAAATAATAACATTTTGGATACTGTTGACGACATTTGTCATATTCAAACGTACGCGCTGGTCGTGGCCGCTAGCTGCATAGTTTCTCACGCGGGCATAGATAACAGTTGAAGTACTAAATTAATAATGTGATATATCTATTTACGATTACGATGTACAATGGATAAAGAAAACTCTCGAGCAGATGCTATAACTCAAACACCTCCGCAAAATAAAAAAGTGAAGATAAAGATGAAAAGAAACACTAAAAATATCACACTACGGAATACATATAATGACTTGAATACATGTGTATATGAAGATTTATTAGATGATGAACCAGTTGAAAAGGACAACAAACACCCTCGTGAGGATGTGCAAGTGAAACGAAGTCGAAAGGTCTTCACCACCATAAACGAAAAATATGTTACCATACGAAACAAAAATTATTACCCCACTAAATAGTAACATTTTGGATACTGTTGATGAATCGATTGAAGAGGATAACAGCCAAAAATAAAATATGTGTTCATATTTTATTTTACTTGGAACAAAACAACAACAAAACTCAACAAAAAAAAATCGAACTGACACTGAAGATAGATAATTTAAAAAAAAAACTTCAATGAAACCTATTTAAAAATGTGCATGAAATTCATTCCATTTAGAATAAAAAAAAAAGAATTATTTAATTTAGAATTTCAATTGTAATAAATAAATTTAAATTCTCAAATTCTCAGTTTTCTAA
This sequence comes from Cabera pusaria, assembly GCA_954871355.1. Taxonomy (NCBI): domain Eukaryota; kingdom Metazoa; phylum Arthropoda; class Insecta; order Lepidoptera; family Geometridae; genus Cabera; species Cabera pusaria. Next base: position 16,849,853 of record OX940905.1, read on the forward strand.
GAAAAATAACACAGCCGAAGTTGACGTTTGTCAAAACAAAAAAGAAGGACTGGGATATTGTACAACCAGACTCGATCATCAAGAAGATCCAATTCAAGCGTGCCTTACTACAACAGTCACAATATTACTTAATAAACAGTTGTGATGAGGTTTATTATCGGTATGCGTTTCTCTATGTTGTGTTTCACTATTTCACTTTTTTATTTTTTTTATGTAAAAATTGTCTGAAGTACTGAAACACACACTTACATGTATGGTTGGTTTTAACCTACTTTAATTTTTTCTAAATATTCTGACGTAAACGATTGGATGACAGCTGAATGGTTCATTACTTTTTTTTTCTAATTCAAAGCGTTAAATTCTGCTTTTGCTATGTTTACTTGATAATTGGTTATGATTTATTTTATGATTTATGATTTTGACGTGTATATGTGCGTATATTTATACTGCCTACATACTGAATAAATGCTTTGATTCTTGATTCTCTCTTTGATATTTTAATTGAATTATTTTGCAGCCAAACTGATCCATATGATTATTACATCTTTTTAAAAATAAACATCAATTAAAACTGATTTGATTAAAAATGTGTGCTTTATATTAAATATTGTAATAGTATAGGTATATTGTTGCTCCTTAAATTCTTAAACGCGCCACTTTAAGGCCTGACATTTTAATACACTCCTTTAAGTATTACCAAAAAATTTCGTCCCTATATTTGGAGTTTCTTACCGGTGAAAATACTCAAAATCTCATTTTACAAGCTTTTATTTAACTTGCAATTTATGTATGTATGTATGTATGTATGTATGTATGTCACTATGTTTGTTGTTGTTGGCGTGTAGGTACTTACCTATATTTTTAAAAGCTTGAGGCACTGAAGTATAGTAATTACATAGCCTGAAAAACGGGTAGTGCTTCAAGCTTTTAAGAATATAGGTAAGTACCTACACGCCAAATACTTACTAGAATTTATTTTTAACATTTTAGTTGATTGTCCCAGATGAAAGCTTGTTTTTAAAAATATTTTTTACTTATAATTTATTGTTACAACTATTAAGTTCTAATAAAGATTTTTAATACCTATTTATGTGTGTTATTTTAGTAAGTTAATTATATGTTTGAATGCGCGAAATCACGCGAAAAAAACTAGTTTTATTATTTGATCGATTATGTGTACTAGGCTTTACTATTTTCCGTTGTATTATATTATTTCAAGTGTGTTATCGTGTGTTACGTTTCAAGTGTGTTATTAAACAATTGGCCTTACCCAGATAACACTTAGAAAAATAAACATAATACATGCCTGTTTATACCTGGTAAGCCAGTTATAGTAACGCCATGAAAAAAATTGACAACCCAACATTTGCATATTCTATAGACTTCTTACTTTCAATTGGTATTAAATTTAAACTTTAAAATCATACTCGTATTTGCGTTAAATAAACAATAATTTGTCTATTTTTAAATAATCATAGGCTGGCCAGGAATTTTTTGCCTACCCACTCGTGACGTATTTTCTAACATACTAATAAAAAAATTCAAAATTACCTAATATACTTTGTTAAGGAGTCCATGGAACTACATGCACGTTTTCTGGCAGATTTGGCAAAGGTTCTTCGAATTTCCAAATCACAGTTTGCTTCAGTCCACTAAAAGTCTTTAAAAATCCTGTCTTCAACTCTTGAGGCATAGTTTTCCCCTTCATCATTGTTCCCAAACTAAAATAGATCACGCCATGTGGAGCATCATCCATTATTTTCTTGAGATTCTATACGACAAAGAAAAATTACTCAAATTTCTATATCATTACTTGATATTTAACCATACTGACATAGTTTTATGGTAGAAACTCAATTTTCTGACGTAAAGTATTTGGCTTCCTTATTTATAATGAAACCTGTAAGGAATAGAGTAGGTACTTGGCCAACGGTTACAATTTGCGAGTTAATGGATTTTTTGTCGCAATAGCTAAAAATCAAATGCCAGCTATGCTTAAAATTGTGTACAGTTTCATTCTAGTCTCATCTCTAAACTTTTACGTGACAACTTTGAGGACGTTTTTTATCATCGACCATTTTAATAGTAAAGCGGTAAATTAAGATGCAATAGGTAAGATAGAAAAATGCAGTCTCATAAACCTAGAGTGCAGCATGCTATAAGTATATATTATTTATGTAGTAGTGAGACGAGACGCATCTATGCTTTCACATATTTAGAAGCTTTCAGGACATCATCAGAATCACTGCCCAGTGTTTAATCTTTATTCGAGTTGCACAAACTACAGATACATTTTCTACTACAAAAAATACCGATATGTAAATATCTATTTCATACCTCTGGCAACGGTGGCGTGTCTTTTTCGATATGATACCCTGCAATAGGGATGTAATTCTGCGGCAGCCGTAGTGCCTGTCCTGTAGATACGTGAGAATTTCCCAGCATAAGGGATGCGCTGAACTTGATTTCATGCAGTGAGGGTATCTGCCGACCCCTCTTTGCAAAAGCGGGACCGTATGCCTCGTTGTAAGCTTTCGTTTCTATGTCCGAATTACTCCTGAAAGTCAAAGGTCAAATGAGTTGAAATGGATTTTGCCCACATAAATGTAAGCCTTTAATTTTCAAATACATGATGTTAGGAGCTACGTCCAAACATCCTATTCTTGAGATATATTTAGAGTGTTTATTATCTTGAGATTGTACTAATCTCGTTTATTATAACACCTCATCCAAAAAGTTCTGTAGTTCAGTACCTATGAATTATTGTTTTATTCTTGCCAGCCACAAAATGTCTCCAAAAATAGGGCTATAAGTACTCTAATATAGTAAAGTAAAATCACATTTAAGGTTAATTTTTTTACTCCAGTCAGTTGAGAAATTCATCAAAAACTCCATATATTTTTGATTTTAGTTAAAGAAAGACTTCATAGAAAACCTCAGTTTCAAAATTGGTACCGACTAAGCAGCTTCGCCTCTGAGAGGGACGAAAGCCTTAATTGCGCCTTAGGAGCTAACGAAGTGAGAAAACGATTCCGTTTTATAGCACAGAAACAGATTGACTTAGCCTCGTGGCGATCTTAAAATGTGTCCCACTTTGAAAAGGTTCGTCATCTATTTCATGTTTCCAAGTACCTAATAAACATCCTATTTCCATAAAATTATTTCACTTCCTACTCAAAAGTCACACGGAATTAAATTTAACTACATATAAATGCGAAAGTAACTCTGTCTGTCTGTCTGACTTACTTTTACGCCAAAACCACTGAACCGATTTAAACGAAATTTGGTACACAGATAGTCTAGAGCCTGAGAAAGGACATACTTAGGCTTATTTTTAATGCGAAAAGAGGGTTGTAAGGGGTTGAAAGGGGGGATGAAAAGATGTATGGCAGTATCGTAATTTTTAAAGCTAAAAGCATGAAACTAATTTTTAGGCTGTTAATTCGATATAAATAAATATGACATTCAAAGTGTGTGAGGTGAGTGGAGGGGAGGGTAGGGGGAGTGGAGGGGGGTAGGGGAGTGGAGGGGTGAGTAGGGGGAGTGAATGGGGAGGAAAGTGGGAGTGAGGGGAAGGGGAGGGAAGAGTAAATGAGGGGAGGGGGGAAGAGGGGATTATCGTGGCGTGGTAGGTGAGGTAGGTGCGGTGTAGCTGGGATACGTATGTGTCTTATTAGTTAATGCTACCCAAAGACACTATTCCACGCGGACGAAGTTGCGGGCACAGCTAGTACATTGATAAAAATGCCAATTAAAATCACAGCAAAGAAAGATTTTAAAGGTTGCCTCTTCGTTGGTTGATCGTTTATACAAAAAAGGCATTTCTCATTTAGTTCCATTAAAAGTTTTTAGTAATAAGTTTTTTATGGTTTTTCTTTATGGTGGTGGGAGTTTACAATATTACAAAAATTTAATGTTCAATTTTGGTCTCTCTGCAAATAAAGAATGAAAGAATGATAGATAATTAATGGCTTGATTTTATATTCTGCGCTAATCAACAAAATCTAAAGTGGACACTCTTACATAAAGCTTATTTGCATGTTTCTTTTTTCTCAATCTGACTCCCAAACACAAATTCTAGATTTTTTTATGATATAAAATGATTATATAAGATTATAGACTACAAGCAAGACGTTCAGCTGTTGCGTTTTCCTATATCAGAAACTGTGGCAAGCAAAACCTTTGTTAGCTTGACATTGTTACCTTAAAACAATAAGCTGATGAGTCTTAGTTTCCATGTATTTAATTGTAAGAAGCAAAGTGTCACGTGAAATTTCATCGTTAACTATTTTTTAAAAGATTTTAGGCTCTTCTTTTCCAGTCACTGCTGACCGCTTTGCGTATATCGTCGCTCCACCTTGTCACAGGGCGTCCTATGCTACCTTTGCTGATTTGCGATCTCCACTCTGCCAACCACTTACAGGCCTAAATACATTGATTATTTACGTACCATCTGATGTAATACAATTTCAAGACATTCCACAGCTCTGCAGCCCTTTCGAAGAAGTTCAAAGGTGGTGAAAGAGGAGACATATGGTCTGGCACGTAAGCTGGGTTGGGTATGTCATCTATAAGTCTCAGCACCATTGGATGAGGTTCAATGGAAGATGCCCAGATGAACGGAGAGTTGAACACCGCTGGGACTCTACAAACAGATTGATTATCTCTATAATTATATTATTTCTCAAAAGTGTTTTTGTCAGAACGCCATAACTTTCATAATTCTTCAAATAGGTACTTCTAACACCATTTTAAGGCTTATGTTTGCCGCTATTGATGAAAAATAAACAAAGGTTTTTAAAGTTTAGGTTTTGTCAAAAACTATGAAAATTTAGCAGTGCCATCTGTTGACAGTATAATCAACTAATTTGTTGTATTCCGTGCGATATAGTCACACAGTTCAGTTAGTAATTATACATTATTGGAGAATAATTATTGCAGAATAATACTTAATACTAATATAATACTTAATACTAATATTATAAAAACGTTTGTTACTCTGTCTCTCTGTTACTCTGTTTGTTTGTTATCTAATCACGCCTAAACGAACAATCTGATCTTACTGAAATTAACGAGGAAATACTTCATAACAGGAGGATGAACACAGGCTACTAAATTCTTGGTGTACGTGAATAAAGTCGAGGGTATCAGCTAGTAGTTTATAGATAGGTCAATGTTTTTAGATTATTTATTATATAGCTGAGCTGCTCTAAGTGTAGGAAAAAATACAAGGATACACAAAAAAAAATACACACAGACGAACGAGAATCTCCTCCTATATGGAAGTCGGTTAAAAAACGGTAGAACTTGAGCTAGTCTGTTTTGTGATTAGGTAACTTTCTATTACGTGTGATAGGAATGGTATTTACATTTGTGTAAATTATATATATGACTGTTTCAAACATGATTATAAGATATTATTCTACTCTACTTACCCGACATACATTTCTGTATACAACCATTCTATAATAGACACGTCAAACTCCACTCGTGTGTCCAAAAGTAGTTCTTGTACTCTTGGATGTTTAATAGCCTCTTCTGCGACTTCGTGAATAATTTTATACATATTTCATTGATCGTTAATGTCAATCTCTTTGTTCATCAATTTTTCAATGTGTAATCCCTTCTCTGTAATTAGTAATTTTAATTTGTTAAATTGGCTTTTAGGCGGTACAGACATTTCAAGGTATGCGCAGCGCTCGCATACTTTGCAATGTACACATTAATTCTGGTTCGTCAACTAAATCTGCTGTCGAGCTAGATAAATTAACATAATAATCATATCTGAATGAAATTACAAAAGACTACACTTTATAAAAAAAAATGTTATGATATGTGTATAAAAGTGTTTAAAGCCGCATTTTCACTAGGGGACATGTCGCGGGACAATACGCCCAACATTCACGTAGTTGTCTCTGCAAAAGTTGCGGGACAGTGTCCCGCGACATATGTCTTGTTCACACTATCCAGTCGTGATCAGTATGTCGCCCGAGGTACAAGTGTTGTTCAGTGCAGCAGGAACACAAAGCGACAGAACAAAAGTCCCCTAGTGAAAACGCGGATTATTGCGTTACCGAAACACATGAAGAAGACTTTGAATACAAAGCAATTTAAAAATGAATTGCAGCGGTGGCTAAAAGACCATACAATTTTACAATGTGGCTGAATTTTTAAATGATAAATTAATGTGAATTAAGTTTTATACACAATGATATAGACTTTTTATTAGTTTAAATTAATTGTATGTTATTATGTCATGTTTATGTTTTGAATACTTATTTATAATAAAATGTAGATAAATAAATATGGACATAGATAATTTAATGTAATAATGAAGATAATGTTATGTGTATTTCATACGTCATAATATTACGACATTTTTTGTGTAACTGTTTTTATTATGTGTGATCAAGATTTATTTGCCTTCATTTTTCTCGTTTTCTTTTTTATTTGGTTTTAAAAAATTAAAATTCGAAGGACGGTCTTAAACAAAAAGTTATCTAACTAGTGCAAAACACTTTTTGATGGAGACGATAGAAAATATTAATTAAATAAATTGTCAAATAAATAGTATGATTTTTTTAAACTTTAATATTTATAAAATAGATCCAGATAACGTTACGATCGATTCAACAGGGCATCAGAAAGAGAGGCCACAAAGGTGAAATAATTATCATAACGGCAGTTCAAATATTCTTGGCAAGAAGATGATAAGACAATTTCAATTATAAATGATGATTTAAATAATAAATATAATAACGACTCTTAATGGAGCGCCGACAATTTAAAGTACTTGTAATTTTATTTTTTTATTTTACCAGCTAGCGTTTGACTACTAAACAATGATGAGGTCGAAGATGGTGAACGCTCTATGCCTAAAAAACTCTGACTCTCTACTGCCGAAACACTGTAAGGTTATGGTGACAGATTTTCTCCTTGATGGTGGTATTGGTGGTAAACTACTTTTTGGTTGCAAGGCAGGCGGAACGTAGATATTATATGCTTCGACCACCAGCTAGGCTATTCTGTAAGCTATCTCAACAGCGGAATCCGCGGTGAGATTCGAATTTCATACTACGAAATTCAATCGTATCACGTTCGAAAAACGGTTGAATTTCGTAGTACGAAATTAGACGATTACACGTGCTAGGATTAAACCAGTGACCTATTGCTTAGAAGTCAAGCCATAAATCCATTACGCCAACAGGGCTCCAAAAATTCAGAATAAAGGAGTTTTATTCTAAACATTACTCAATTTTGCATTAGATCTTGAAAACAATTGAAGACTAATTCCTGACTTAATTTTATAATAGTAAGATAGTCTAAATTAATTAATAGGCCAAAAAAGTAAAAAAAAAGTGGGGAAATCATTCTTACTTCGGGAACAGCAAGGCTATTCTGTAAGCTATCTCGGAAGCGGAATCCGCGGTGAGATTTGAATTTTGTATTACGAATGTGATGCGATTCTTTCGCCACCTGGTAGAAATGACAGAATCAAAGAATTTTATGCTGAGTAACGGATTTAAGCGTCTGACATTTAGATGTGCAGAAGTAAAATGAAGGTTATTTTTATGTGCGTTTTTTTATTTGGATCTAGCTCAGTAACGTGCCATAGGAGAGGCCTATGGCCAGCAGTAGAAGAATACTGGCTGTTAATGATGATGATGATGATTAGGTGGGCGGGTCGAGGAAAGGACTATTCGCAGCAAAACGCGATGGCTCCTGTGCTACTGTTAATGATGATAAATTAGTAAGGTACCTTCAGATGAGACCAAATACTATCAAAAATATAGAACCTGTTGGTACAGTATTTTGATACGTACCTAAAGCAAAATTTTCAAGGTTCGAGCTTACATCGATTTGACGCAGATTAGGCGCAGCATTTTTTATTAGAATTGGAGTAACGTACGTCACCTAAAAAATATTATAATTTTAGGAACACTTACTTACGAAGAACACAGAAATTACTTATCATGCTAAATAAAAATAGGAAGTTAACTTTGCTTTGACGTTTTGATACATCGTTTAAAAAACGAAGGAACCGAATTCACATTCCGTGCAAGTCATTTTCAGTAGCAATTTTCATATTTTTATCTCGGTAGATCTGATCTGCCCCTGATTCTCAATCATTCGAAAACACATTCGGAGTCGGAAAGTGCGTCATTTTCAACTGTGATTGTGAAATTGCGATTCTCAATGCTGATCTGACCTTAATAAATATTATTTAAGGACTAGTCTTATAATATTTTAGATTATAATAAATTTCCCTACTCTTGAAAAACTAAATAAATTCGATTCACATCTGACGGAACACTCGATTCACATCTGACGGAACACTCGAGTAATATACACACACACAATAAATAAAAATACAGGCGAATCGAGAACCTCCTCATTTTTGGGAGTGGGATAAAAATGTGAATGATATAGTTTTTTATGGACTGCTAAACTTATACGTGACATTTTTTTTTAATATCTGATATGTTAGCGGTTGACTACTTAATATCGCGCCTGATGGTGAACAATGATATGGTCAAAGATGGTATACTTGCTAGGCCTTAAATGTATAAATGAATATCAATAAGATTCCTGTGTACTTAAGCAGGTTCCTAGTGCTTGAGAAAGATAATAAATTAAATATATTTTTACTCAAAACATTTTTATTCCCATTTCATACTTACATTATGACCAGCCTGCACCAAATTTCTTACGTATCCCTCAGCCAAAATTGTATGACTCTTTCCAGGGTATGGAAAAAATACTAACACTTTAACACAATTAACTAAATTCACTGATACTATTGCTAAACACATCACACTTTTTAACAACAACATTGTAGAAAAATTTACGTTACAATATCTAATCTAAAATATATATGTTAAAATCATTAAATAAATACACCAGACATTTTGAGTTAAAACAGACTATTTATCATGTTGGTTAGAAACAGCCGATTGTAGGTAATAATGATATAATGTTGACAAGATGAAGTGCGCTATGAAGATAAACGTATGTCTGCCACTTGACTTATATTGCGAATGACATGTTGTAATCTTCGTTACGTTTTTAGGGTTCCGTACCTTAATAGATAAAAAAGGAACCCTTATAAGATCACTTTCTTGTCCGTCCGTCCGTCCGTCCGTCCGTCCGTCTGTCTGTCTGTCTGTCTGTCTGTCTGTCTGTCTGTCTGTCTGTCTGTCTGTCTGTCTGTCTGTCTGTCTGTCCGTGTGTCACCACCGATTTTCTCAGGAATGGGTAGACCTAGCAAGTTGAAATTTATACCAGATACTGAGGTCAATAGTCCCTATTAGGTGTATAAAAATCAAGTTCCTGAGTCAGTACGATAAGTAGATATGGGCAAATTTAGATTTTCGAGAAAACTCGTAAGTACCAAGTTTCAAATTTTATTTTATTTTCGGAATTTTTCCTTTACTTGTGCTGGGTCAACCGGAAGTACCCCATAGGTTTTAGTTCAAAAACCTATAGGGTATTTCCCGTTGACCTAGAATCATGAAATTTGGCAAGATGCAAGGTTTTACAGCACAAATAAAGGAAAAATTAAAAAAATTAGAAAAAGGGTGTCCCCATACATACATAGTATAAGCCAATTAAGATAGGCCTCTGAGTTATATGAGCGCTCATACAATTTACAGGTCTTGATTTATTGGTACTAAACAACGTTGGTACGGAAGCCTCGGTGTGCGAGTCCAACTCGACTTGGCCGGATTTTTATTAGGGTTCCGTATTCCTGACAAGAAACCCTTATAGTTTCGTCATGTCCGTCTGTCTGTCTGTCTGTCTGTCCGAGGTTTTGCTACGAGACTGTTAGTACTAGAAAGCTGTAATTTTGTAAGAGTGTGTATATCAATTACGCCGACCAAGTGGTAATATAAAATTTTGAAAATATATTTTTTTTGGGTAACGAAAAAAAAATCACATGTAGGGTGTGGTAGGGTACATGTGATTTTTTTTTCGTCGTTTACCCTATCGTGTGGGGTATTGTTGAATAGGCCTTTTATAATGACTTAGGGATTTCTAATACTATTTTTCGATTTAATGCTCCATTTACGAAATATTAAACTTTAAAGTGCAAATTTTTGTTCCAGTAGGGCGTCCCCCCCTATTTAAAAGCTAAACAACTGGCTTGAAAAATCTGGAATAAATCACGTTGACAGTGTATTTTATGAACTTTAAAGGAAAATTATAGAGGTTTAGATAACTTTATTAGTTTAGCAGTAATAGTCGTTGAACTTGGGTCTTTGATTATTATAATTAAACAAAATACAAAATCCTTAGAATAAATCCTTTAAGGTAATTAAGATGAACTAGTTGCTTGTTTATAGTGGGTTAAGACTTGCATTGAATAACGGGCTACTACGGAACCCTACACTGCGCGTGGCCCATCACGAACTTGTCCGGTTTTTTATAATAATAACATTTACACATTCGATATGTGCGAAAATTAGCGTTAAACAGACCTACTTCACAAAAAAAGAGGAGCTCTCCAAATCAACGTGATGTTTTTATACTTGTTACCTCAAAACTCCGTCATTTAATTTTATTAACAGATTTTGAAACATCTTGTTTAGAGATAGAGTATGCTTTCTTTTTGGTTTTTGGTCCCATTATAATTTTTATGACTTCTGATAAGTATCTCCTGAGATATGGAGATAAACACGCCAAACTGAACAACTGAAAATGACTAGCGCGGCATTTGAAGTCGGTTTTTTTTAAATGAGTAAATTATCTTAAATTATATAATTTTAATATGCCAGTTTTTGACCACTATCTTGCCTAGTGGTAAGCGATGATGTGTTTCAAGATGGTGAACACGCTTAGCTAAGCTTAGAATGGTCTGACTCTCAAGGGCCGTGTGCTGTCGGAACACCGTAACGTTATGGCGACATATTTTCTCCTTCGTAAGCAACTTTTTCGTAACATACTTTTTGGTAGCAATTCAGGGGCTGTAGTCTTTACATGAATAACGATGAATTTCGAGCAATAACCGTCGATAAGAAAAGAGGTGCATATGTAAACTGTCTAGCTGCATCTCCTTCTATAAGAGGTTTTTGATGACAACACGCATCGCTATCAATGACTTCCACCCCAGGTGGAATACCGATATTAATGCTCCTATGACCTATATAGAATTTTTAATTAATAATAAATTAATAATTAATTTAAATTAAAATTAATTAATTTTTAATTTATTTTTAATTATTTTAATTTTTAATCATTCATTGTTTTGGCACATAATTATAATTGAAGAACGTAGTTCTGAGTAGGATTCCGTGATATCACTCAGGGTTCCAACGGAAGACCAGCGTTGGTCATGCCCAGCATGAGCAACATAATGCTGAGTTGGGTCCTGTTTTGCAACAATGCTGTGTCATTTTCTCACTATGTTACATTTAAATTTTATGTTTCATATTTAAATAAGTGAAATATTGAGTACTGTTGTTGTCTTGTTGCAAAATAAATGATTTTTCTGTCTTTCTTAGAATAATTGAATATCTTTAGAAACGTGCTATATTTAAAAAGATACTCATTATTTTAACCTCCAACTACGACCAGCGGTTTAAGCTGTATGTTGTCTCTAAGTCAGTCAGTGAGTATGTAAGGACAAAAATTCTATTAGTTTTAGAAGATACGAAGAAACTTTTTCCCCAACCTTATAAACTGCCAGATATTACTCATTTAAATAGTTATATTTTCATCAATGTAAACATCAAGTTAATAATAAATGTAAAACGGTACGTATTGTATATTGTTGAATATTATATTATTTTATTTTATTAGCTTATCTTATCCGTCATAGCTTTACAACGTGACCTAAGTAAAAACAAAGATTTTTTATCGTACGCACATACACATGGGTACATACGGTAAGTAATAAGATCGTTTAAAAAACTAAAAGAACCGACTTTAAATGCCGCGCTATTAATTTTTAGTACCAAGTTTGAGGTGTTTATCTCCATATCCCTGGATATATACTTATCAGATCTCGATGAAATTACTATGGTACCACCTTTGGGATATCTCCTTTTCAACCAAAAATAATCTTATCGCCTGTAGGAACTTAACATCAAGTGAGATAGTAGTTAAGTCTTTTAAGAAAAACAAGCTAAAAGTCGTTGCGTTCACATGTCCTCTATTTTCTGTAAAGCTCGAACCGATCAAGTTTGGACACACGTTTAAGCAAATCGCCCACGGAGTACCTTTAAATCATAATGCAGTCTGGTGCTAGCTCATACGTTATTCAGAAACGGTCAAGTGTGAGGCTAACAAGTTGGCGCGTTCATTCATATTCAACCGGGCGGTGCAAACTTCAGACATAAAGGGTAATACGCGACTAAGTTCCGATGGTTATGGATGTAAAGTATAACTATATAATTTTAACGGTTTTTATCTACATTCATATCGTAAAGCTCTGACTATGAAGTGAAAAATAGAAGCATAATGACACACTTTATGCATGTACAACTGAAATTAAACTATAAAGTTTTATTATGATTTGTGATACAGATTTCATAGCAAAATAATGCTGTAATAGTTATTTTTAACACCGTTGCTCGTAAAGCTGATGTAATTCCACCGGTTTTAAATATGTAAAGCGGGTCATAAAAACGCGTGTGTTACCAAAGCAAATAGTTAAGTTATAGACCATACAAATTCCATAACAATATTATTTGCCATTTTGCGCGCTGTTGCTATTCAAATTTCGAACTAATCACCGCGCGGCGCCAGTCAGTAGGCAGCGCTAGCGCGCTGTTAAAATGGCGGGAAAGCAACAGTGTGCATTCACAGATTCAGTTTATTTAAAATAAAAAAATCAGTTTATTCGGTAATTTAAAAACTTGGCTGCATGCTCTAACGTCTTTGCCAACATTTTCACGCAGCTACGGCAGAAAATAATCCTCGCGCCATTTTTCTCAAATTTTCTTTTCTTTGTACTTGTATTGTGAAAATTTAAATATGACAACTTTCAATAATGAAGAAGAGCCATATATTACTTTAACTCCACCGGATATACTAACAGAAGCGCGAACCGCATGCGACAGCTTGCTGCCGTCAATATCCAAAGACAGATACATAACCACGTATGAAAACATAATTAAAAAACCGACTACAACTACGTATCATTTTAATAATTGTAATTTCACTAACTGTTTCAATAATTAGAAATGAACAAAATATAAAATGTTTTTTTTTCTGTTTCCTCGCAAATGTGTTAAAAAATGTACGATATACGTGCGTATTGGTTATAACGCACTAATATCGTAATGTACTATTGTTATACAAGGTTGCAAAGTTAGTGTTTGGCGTGAGTACTTGTATTGAAACCTGAGCAAGCGAAGGATTCTAATAATAAAGAATCCTGAGCGTAGCGAAGGTTTCAAATGTACGAGACGCAGAAAAACTTTGCTGCCCCGTGCAACACACAATTTTTCACCTCACTACAGCGAGGAAAATGCTGGATGCAATAAACAAAAACCAAAATGATTAAAAGTTAATTGAATAAAAGAAGAGATTTAGGAAGTTTGGCGGAAACATTAAAAAGTGTGTGTGCTTTTATTGACCGACCAAGCGTAGCGAAAGTGTCTCAGTTACGGGATTGGTCAACTAATGCTTCTGTTTGGATGTTTGTCTGTTTTTGCCTGATTCTCAATCATTCGAAAGCATATTCAGATTCGGAAACTGCCTATCTTTCGACTCAGATCTTTGCATTATACAACGTTCTAATGCGCAACTGTTGATATTTCAACTCGAAATAACTGGCCAAGTGCAAGTTAGACTCGCACTCGTAGGGTTCCGTAACACAGTTAAGTATTCCATAACTATGATTTTTCGCAACTACAAAATTAACTTTGTTTTTCATAGTGTTTGTATGGAAAACAAAGTTATCTTTGCGGTCGCCATATCTCTAAAACTGCCTTCTGTATCTCGTTCAAACCAATTTCCGTTGTTAGTTTTTATTGAGATCTACAGCATATATTTTTTTTAGATTTTTCACTATCATACTTTAAAAGTTAGAGGGGGGGGGACACACATTTTACCACTTTAGACGCGCCTATCTTTCTAGTGATTGACTTTGAGAAAAAATGATTTTAGAAACCTCAATGTCATTTTTGAAGACCTATCCACTATAGACACCCCACAAGTATAGGTTTGAAGAAAAAATTTTTTTTTGTTTCAGTTCCATGTATGGGATGCCCCCCCATAAACTTTTATATTTTTTATTTTTGTATAAAAATCGGAAAGCGGTTCACAGAATACATCTACCTACCAAGTATCAATTCTGTAGTACTAACAGTTTCGGAATAAAATGGCTGTGACATACGGACGGACAGACAGACAGACAGACATGACGAATCTATAAGGGTTCCGTTTTTTGCCATTGGGCTACGGAACCCTAAAAATCAATAATTCTAATCGGAAAGGTTTCCGCGAGCAAATAGGTCACGGAAGAATAAATATTCTAAATTCAAAATGATGCTTCCGGATCAGATAGTTTTCGAATGATTGAGAATCAGGGGGCAGGTCGCATTTTTCAACAGATTTTGACGAAAATTGGCACACGGGTTCCTTGATTTATTTGAGAATTTTTGATGATCGCGTTTTATTTTAAGTGGGGGAAATAGGGGAGAAAGGGGAGAAGTCTGCTGTAGCTTTATTTATCGACGGATTTTAGTCAAATTGGAGAGGAACACTAAGGATTTCATTCTACACAAGATGTGCGAATAAAATTCCAAAAAGGGAGAGTGGAGGGAAGATAAGGGGGGTTCAGCATGCTGTAGAGTTATAATATGGACGGATTTCAATTTTTTTCGGAAAATGTATACCTGCCTTTACCAATCTGACTACGCAGTCCTCTTTGCCTTCACAAGACAAACCCGTAGACGCCAGATTCAAACTCCAAGAATCAAGGTAACGCGAGTAATTGCTAAAACTTACATTCTTATTTTTTTGGCAAAGCCAAACTATGAAAAGGCTTTTATAAGCCATGGGAGTTGGGAGTGTCGGTTATTCCATGAGTAATAAGGGCACGTGAAGTCTGCCATTTTCACAGAACTACTAGTTGTATTTTATCCTTAAACTTCTGTAATTAATGTGGATTATTAACAATTAAGTACCGGTGAATGTATATAAGTGTGAAAAACAGTACCGTGTTAAAAAATATGCTATTTGCGTTCACACCAAAATTCCACTGAAAATCTTCAGTAAAGTCCACACTTTTACTGAGGGTATAATTCAGACTGGACTATGACTTCAACTTGACCTGCACTGTGACTTTGACTTATCACTTGAATTTACAAAAACGTGTATAATTTTAATACTTGACACTGGCTATATACACTAATCGTGTGAAGCCATATTGAAACTAAAAAAAATAATCTATAAGTTTTTATATTTTTATGCAGCTGTGGTGCTGGCCAGTGTGGTTATACTCAAAATGAGGTTGGCGCACTGACATGAAATAAGTATTTATGCATTTTCAGTGGATTGGTAGTATGGAAAATTATTGAGTAGAAAGGTTCGAATGTTAAAAACTCTTTCCACGCTGGCGGATAAAATGCACTTTACCACGCAGATTTCGAATGATAAACAGAACCTTTCTGAGGTTGTGAGGTGAAAATAAACTTTTTAACACACTTGCTCATAAAGTGGCTCTTATTTCACTGCAATTATACACATAATGACACCTGTTATCAAACTGTGACTTTTTAGAGTAAGTGAGCTATAGATATATTTTTTTAATTTTATTGGTTGAGTTGCTTTATTTTAAAAAAAGTTTCGATACAAAAAAGATCGTGTTCAATGTAAAAATAAATTAATATACCTATTGCTTGCTCATTTCATGCATCTTCGTATTTAAATAGATAATTTTAACTTTTACGTGTTTAATAAACAAAACTTTCAGTTAAATATAACTTTTGTTTTCTTTGTAAAGACTATAATTTTCCCTTTCTGTACGTAGCTAAAAAGCTATCCGCGACAAACAAAAAAAAAGAAACCTCATTCTTTTTAGTCTCTGGTCGCCATTGTTAGATGCGCGCGCATAGGAAAACGAATGAATTTTTCCCGCCTTTACAAAAAAAATGTTCACTACTCGTTTTCACTGATGAAATTATAGTTATTTATTAATTAAAATGTCTACAAGTACTAGTTATGAAAAAAATTATTTATGTTGTATACCGCCCGATATAAGATGTGAAGCCCGATGAACGTTATGGAAAGTTTATTACCTGAAAACTCCAAGGTAAAATATCTATTATTGTCTACTATATAAAATGATTTTTTAGTATTATTTCTTCACAAATGTGTTAAAAAACGTCTGATGCACGTATGATACACGTGTGTATTGGTGATTACCGTCCTCGGCTCTCTTAAGACCCTCACCTTACGGCTCGGGTCTCAATGGCGCTTCAGCGGTAATCACCAACATTACACACTTGTACCATAATGTACTATAAAACAAAGTAACTAACAATATTATACTTTAGATATAATAATAAAATATAAAAGATTGTGAAATTAAGCATGAATAAAAAAATAGGGGTTTAATGGAAATAAAATGGCTTTTATATTTTTATAGTTTACTCTCAGGCGCATATTTACCAAAAAAATAGGTATAATTACAGTTCAAGATCCCGAAGATGGCTGCTGAATTTAGATTAATTACATTAATTTTGTCAATCTTTGTTTCGACATTGCATAAATAACTACGAATTCCCTTTTTTACAATGTAAAAGTATATTTATGTGTATTAACCAATAACTTATTAATATATTTATAGGAATCCGAAAACTGATCTAAATAAAGACAATAATATGATATTATAAACTCTAGACAAAAAAATACGACTTTATACGGAATCATAAATTGAATTTGACTCGCACAAAGCAGCTAAAACAATTTCAAAACCAAACAAGTTTGAAATTAAATTATGAACTTTGTTTATGTAACACACGAGCAGAACGAAATTCTGTTTCATACTCAAAATAATAAAATTATAAAAAATATATGTATCACTGTAGTTATTGTTTTACGACTGCTGAAAATTAAAATATAATTTAAAGTGATATTTCATTGTTGCCAAGTAATTATGTCCCTAAAGAAATGGTGACAATGTAGGTTAAATCAGTAGTAATTTACATATTCGAATCACGATACTGTGCTACGTGGTATAGCAGGGGCTACTATGAAATACTCTACTTAGATCACAAAATCACACCAATACATTGTAGAATGTTTGTAGCATTATAATACCTTTTTTTTTTGTAAATTAACCTGACCCTGAACCTGACAGGAACTGTACACGACTGTGCAAAACTTTTTTATTGTTTTATTAGTTTTTTTTTATTTATTTCTTTGTTTTTGGTTGTTAAGTTACGTTTTAATGGTATATAACACGAAAAATGATGAAACGAAACGATGGTTTTTGATTTTGCTTTACGAAATCGTTTCATATAAATGGTCCTTCACAGAGAATAATTGAACCAGGTTAACGGAAAACAGTATTTAAAACATCTAGGTATCTTGATATTATTTTATTTTCAGTTTGATTATACGCTATTTTTGCTAAGTATACAATGGTCGTCACACGTAGCCAATCTCGCTAAATACCATCCTCTGCAGGCGCAGCATAAGTTCAGACCGAAAATGAAATGAAATGAAATGAAAAACTTTTATTGGTAACCTACGTCACCAATCGGCCCCAACTTAGCATAATGTTAGTATCAGAAGTAACGCTGGTCTTCCGGTGGGGCCGGTCAGTGACGTCACCTTACGGCTGACAATATACAATAAACACACACAATAGCAAAAGGCATTACAATACATACGTATAGCTAATAATATAAATAGGTAACATAATGAACAAAGCACTAAAGATAAAAACGGATACATGAAAAGAGCGAATGTGAACACAAAAAAACTAAAATAAAATAATAAAATAATGAGGCTTTATGATAGTGAGTACACAGTTATGATCATGGATGTGAATGCAGGTATAGGTGAAGCGTAGGGTGCAGGTAATCTACCTACCACATGTAATATCGCTGTACCTAGTCCGTTGCGGACGCATCTCATTGCGTACGAGCCGCTCCTCAGCGTCGGTCACTGCATAAAAATTGCAGTGGAGGCACAACACACCCGTAAACTCGCACGAATGGAGTTGGCTGCGCAAGAAGCGAAGCTGCAAGCAGACTTGGCGCCTTCAGACCGTAGCTCGAAAAAAGTGGAGCCAAACATGAACATCAGGCGGAACTGGCTGCAATAGTGGCTGAATACAGCGAGCACGGCACACGAAGCAGTTGAAGCAGAGGTAGTATTACTGATTGGCTGCAGGAAGCTAGGTAACGAAAGTGTCATTTTGCCCAACATAAGTAAACATAACGACGGCGCTTTACGAAATAAACTGAACAAATAAGCGACGAAGTAGCAGTAACAAAAGTTAATAAAACGCAGGTAGGCCTCGCAGTATTAAAAATGACGACTTTCCACAGGCATCAACATTGCGTTATAATGATGCCAGAAATTATGATCAAGCCATCGACGTCGGAGACCTGCCTCCAGCGAGACGATTGCGACTTCGTGCCCTCTCCAGTGCATGAGTAGCAAGAAAACGCAAATGCAGCTCCTGGCTCGTCTCTGCCTTTGATCGCCTAGTTGATAAAATGGAACCTACCAGTAAACGCCAGAGATCTAAAATCAGCCTGCCAATGTATGATGGAAAATCGCCACTGGTTAGTGTTCAAACGATCTTACTTTGACACTGAAAATACGTACACGCCCTCTGAAATCTTGCACATCTTAGTGTGGCGTTGAAAGAAACGGCGCGAGATATCGTGTACTTCTAGCTGCGGACTTACAACCCAGTATCGTAATCCCGGAATTAGATCAACGTTTCGGCCGCCCAAAGAAGATTGTCATGCATGAGTTCACGGTGATTTGCGCCTTACTCAGAATTAATAACGATTTAAAGGAATCGTGTGTGTTTTCATCTCGTGTACGTTATTGTGTTGAAGTACTCAAATTATTTAATGAAACAGATTACCTATATTCCCCAGAATTTTTCTTGGCCCTTGTCAATAAGTTGCCCCTATTGCTACCCACAATGCGGAAAGACTACGCCGCAGTGCATGCCAGCTACGGTCCAACATCGAGCAGCGCGAGGGTCGAGATGCTGTCAGTGTTCCTTGCGCGTGAGGTGGACTTACACGCTAGGTTTTAGATCTCTCCTGATGTTTAGTGAAGATGCGGTCTCATGTCTTGCTTATCTGAAATTGGAAATCTTCGGTAGGACAAGGCTCTGGAGGACAACCGATACTTGTCCAATCATATAGTGCAACTATCTCCACCCATCATCTAATATTATTTTTTATGGCTTATAGGTTATCGCTTGACCATTATCTCACCTGGTGGTAAGTGACGATGTGATCGATCATATAGCGCATTTACCTAGAAGATACCTATTCACTCTCGACTTGAAGATCTATACATTGTATGTAACTAGAAACACAGACTCAGGCAGGAAATTCCGTTCCTTATCGTTACGTATGATAATACAAAAGGAAAACGCTTCGTGCTAAAAGAATTCATATCCACCATACACTCTATCTATGGCATCTCTCAGAATCCCTGCTTGTCTGATTATAAAATGGGGATGGCGGAACTAGATTATGCAGTTTCATCGTACGTTTTCCGAAATGTATCCGATAAAAACCGATAGACTGGCGACAGGCGATTAATTTTTGGATCCTTTTCCTTATCATTGTTGACATGTTTATTGGCGCTCCTCTCAATAGCTTCCAGCGTCTCCAGCTGGTATTTGACAGAACCATCCCAAAGGTGAGAGCAAAACTCTATGCTGTATATATAACTCTATACTATAGTCTGTTTCGGTGTGAAGTATTGTCTCACCTCAGCCAAAATGTCATTTTTTTTTATGCTACCTGGGCTTTCGATTCAATCGAAGAAAATTTGAGATGCCAAAAATCTGGATATATTCCTGAAAGGAGGAACCAAAGAGGTGATCGTAGAAAAATCTACTTATCCAAACACCTGTATGTTATTATGTACAATCCAAAATTTCGCCGTCCAGCGGGACTCAAACCATCGCTTCCTGGGGAACACAACAAGCCCAAGCGCTTTTTATCCAAATACCAATCTTTTGAATCTTTCAATAAATTTCGCAGTAGCACTCCAGAGCCATAGCTCCCGTTAAGCAATTACCGTGTCGCTAATTTAGTTGCAAAGTTTGCGGACGTACAGAGTTGAAATGGTTGATACGTTGGTACTGGTGCCGCTTGATCCCAGCCTAATTATTCCCAGATGCAGTTTGCTTGCATGCAATTATCAAGTTTAGTTGATATGGTGTTAAATTTAAAATAGAAAGAAGAATAAGAATCTTATGTTTGGCTTATGGCAGCATAGGCTATGCAGATTTGCTGAGTGGTCTGTTTGGCCGTCTCTCTCTCCAACTAAGACTTAGGTTAGGAATTACTAGAAAATTACAAATTTGATCATCGATTCGCTGAGTTTTAATTGATTTTCAATATTTGGTTTAATAATTCGGTAGGCTAGTGTAATATAATTGTTTTCTTTTTCCTTTTTAAAAGCTTAATGTGGGTTGCTCATTACCAGTATTCAGTATTGTTAACCCCTCCAACTAAGCTAAAATTAACGTACGGAGATGCGTGACATATTTTTGACACCAGGCACAGTATAATTGATAATTTCTTACGGACATCGGGCTGGCTCCAAATGAGCAAACTTGTCAACCATTGACAGCACATACATTCAATTAAGATGGCCAGTTATATTTTTAATATATTTTGTATTGTAAAAAATAATCAAGGAGGCCTCGTCTTGCCACTCTTCTCAAAAACAAAAACAAATTACTTAAATGTTCTCAATAAAATATTAAAAACTAGCTGTGCCCCACGGCTTCGCCTGCATTAAAAACAACTTTTATTTATTTTATTTTTGCATAAGAACCATCTCCTGACGATAAAAAACAACAAAAAAAGAATTAGCGAAATCGGCCCAGCCGTTCACGCGTGATGCCGTGACCAAGGGAACTTAGGATTAATTTTTATATATAAGATAAGGGAATTTATAAAGATCATATTATAGATATATTATATTATATTATATATATTACACATATATATATTATATTATATAATAAGGTCTTACTAATAAGTGTTTTGTCAATATCTCGCCGCCAGAGCTTGTCAAAAGTAAAAAAAAACATACAAATTAAGCTAAATAAGTCAACACTTCAAGCATCGATTATAAGTAAATTTTGTAAAATAAATAATATTGAAAAACCTATAAAGTTGTAACTGCTCCAAAGTTGACAAAACAGAAGCATTTATCGAAAAAGGAAGTACATATGGTAACTTCAAATATATCTACTACAAAAAAAATATTAGATACAGTCATATTGAGAACCCCATATTTTTTTGAGAAGTAGGTTAAAATGATTACTTGCTAGCGTTTGACCATTTTCTCACCTGTTGGTGATAAGACGTGTTTCACGATGGTACCACGTTAGATACAGGATAGGAACTGGTTCTCAGCCCAAATCGTGCGTTGCATTGTGTAGATGTATTTGTTTTTAGTCACTGAATGTTCACGAGCGATGCGAGCATTATGAGCTGAAATTAATCTTAACTTATTTTATACTACTGACTAGAATTATACACAATGCACTGTAGGCAAAACAAGTGTGGTGGTCGAATTCATTACTGGAACAAACAAGTTACTGGAGCAACTTCCTACCGCCGTGGCTGAACT
Organism: Cabera pusaria; assembly: GCA_954871355.1. Classification (NCBI taxonomy): domain Eukaryota; kingdom Metazoa; phylum Arthropoda; class Insecta; order Lepidoptera; family Geometridae; genus Cabera; species Cabera pusaria. The sequence goes on from OX940905.1 coordinate 16,871,660, forward strand.
TATGTTGGCGTCTGTATACTCTCGGCTTGTTTTAATTAATTGCGTGGTGTGCTCTATTTTTGTTGAACAAAATTTGTTATATTAGCGTGCTTACAAAACCACACGATGTTCAATGGATATAAATAACATTTTGTAACCTATTTTTTAAATATATCTCTTAAACATTTATTGCTTTCTGTCATTATTTGATCGATGGACAATTTACTCATTTATATAAACAAATTATATTTGAAAATAACAACGAAGTTTTCTTATTTAGTGGACAATCTTTGATTGACGAACTTATGTATCTAGACTTACCAATCTTACAAGGTTAAAGAGAAGCTTAGAAGAGAAAGCTTAGAGCCCGCGCAAACGAGGCGTTTAGCCGCGTATGGTCGCTGCGACATTGCGTACAGTTTGTGCTATTTGCGTCTAGTCGCGACGACGTGCCGACGTCGTGACTAGATGCAAAGAATACTGTTTTTTCTGTCGCATGCCAGTGTCGTCGGATGATGCTGCGAACCTGCGACTCTAACATCAATTGTGCGGAGCTTTGAACAAAATGTACGAGTATTGTCAGCCGCAGCTGTCGTCGCAAGAAGTCGCTAAGTAGTCAAAGCGTCAAGTCGCCTAGTTTAAAATGATAACGACTATTTACTTTCTGTAGTATAATTTAAGATTGTTTACAAAACTAATAGAACCGATTTCAAATGTCGCGATAGTCTTTTGCAGTACCATATTTGAGGTGTTTGTGTCTCCATATCCCTGGATATGTTGTATTGTATTGTTTTTTTTATTTAGTCCATAGGTTGTGGCAATCTTGAATCGTCTTCATGCAGGTTTCATGATTCACAACTATTTAGATAGACAATTTATGTTTCTTTTTATGACGAAAGTTTTAAAAATTAAATTTAGGCAATGACAGGGAAAAACTCTTCACAGTCGACGCGATATCATAAGAGGGGAAAGGTCGATTTTTGGGGTAAAATAAGAGAAAAAGCCGGGAAGGCTACCATGATGAAGATATAAGGAACGAGATAGACCAGGCGTAATGCCTGGCGTCGAAGAGTGACGAAATTGAAGGGAAAATGTCACACTTCCTCCATCATACTCTGTTGTGAGTTTTCAGATTGTGCAGTGATTGAATCCACCAGGCGGTAGAGCCGATAGGTCTCATCGGTGAGCCGAATATGTCAATAGGTATACAGTCAACGGAAATATTCTGATACATGGTAATGTATCAGAATATTTCCGTTGACTGCCTCGCGTACTGAGAGTCTACAACCTGTAGCCGCTACAATCAACAAACTGTTGCAGTATTTACTGTAATACTACTGGAATGATTGTGGATGACGGGGACTTTCACCAGAGAGAGGAACTCTTTACCTGGAATAATGGAACAGAGGATATATCGGCGAACATTTGTTACAGTGTTTTAAGTTAAGTATCGTAGAGTATTGTAAAGTTAATATATTTTTAAATGTATTAACTCGTGTTCATATTTCCCCATTTAGGTTCCACTACATCAGGCGCTCCGTAACGCTGCATTCCGTTACGTTACATTTGGCGCCAACTGTGCTGAACCCACAGATATCATATATACAATAAATAACGCCTAGTATCACGATTTGTATTGAAACCGAGCGTGCCAACTTTTTAACACCTACTGTGACGTCACAGCCGAAATTTAGTGATGGGAAATCCAAACCGATTCAAAGACACCGATACCGCCGATGCCCCTCCGTCTCGCTAAGATTCAACTGGAATCGCCGCCGTGATCGTCTCGCTCATACTCATACATTTTTATATATCTGTGATCCCGCTCGCTGACTCCGCGCTTGCCCCCGCCGTCCACGCCAGCAATCACCAGTACAGTATAATAATATTATATAAAAATATATTACATTTATTAATGATATTTCGTTGAAAAACAAGGGATTATTAGTACAGACATGCATGGTAAGAAATAGTCGTGATTTTTTGGTTATCATAAACTTTTGATAACCTAAAAATCACAAATTGATCAACATGAATTACATCGATTTTCTGACAGACGAATGTTATACCTAGACAGATGAATGATATTAAACGGAATTATAAAATAAAGAATATTATAATTGAATCCCGCTCCGGCTCATAGTACAAAGGTTTGCCATTGCTATCTTACGCGGAATGGGTACCATTGCACACCGGGTGCAGTTAATAGGGCTGGGTTATTTTAATTTTGATAGTGTGAATAATTTGAAAATTTGTTTATTAATGAAGTTTATCTTTGAATATGTATATTTCATTGAATTTTAAAATACTATTATTATTCTTAAAAAAATGCTTCTTATACTTTGCTTACAGGTACCTACTTATAAAGATGTAACTTGCATATGAGATGTAACTTATGAATAATCATATTTTACGTGCTGTAGGCTATCGAAACAAAAACATCGCGAAATAAAACTAGAGAAAACATTTTAGAACCCAAAAGAAGAGTAAAATTAGAACACTTATTTATTTATGACCTTGTTTTTATTAACAACTAGTAAATTATCTTTTTTTATAATGGTTTATATCATTCGTCTGTCCGATATCAAGTAAAATCGATTATTGATATATTATGTTGTAGAACGAACAACACTAGTCGCGAAATTTGACAGACGAATGAGAAATTGCTTGTACCACAAAGTCGAAGCGATCGCGAGAGTATCGCTAATTCCCATATTAATCGTCTCTTAACACACAACGTCAGATCAAACGCTCAAAGCAAACGCAGCAATGTAATGTAAATAGTTTTACTTAACGTTAATCTATAGTTAATTAGATATGTTCTTGGAACCATAGCTCGAAATATTTAAAAATTATTTATTAATTGAGTTTACGCATAATATAATTTTAAAATAATTTATCTGTGATAGGAAATATGACCTTGCCTTTGGGGGCTAGACATTTTTGGATTTTCGCAGTTAATTATCACGCAACGAGGCATTTTTGTAGTTTTCGCGGCCGTCCCGGCCGCGCGCGGACTGTAAGTAGCGGCGGCCAACCTGGCCGCTATGGCCGGGTTCGGACACGGGAAGTATACATTTGCGTTATCTATGTATATTATCTGTGGCTAAACCCACGCACTTTTCTAAATTCCAAAAGACCACGGTCGTCCCATCTCATTTGGCATACATTTGATTCAAATCGTTTTTTTTATGTATATTATTTTGGATATTAGGTACTAATATTTATTTTCGGTTTTCAGAGGAAAGTAAACGACAGAAAAAAATGTTGTAATACAGAAACTGCATAGGTATGGGAATGCCAATAATCATGAAATTTGGTTAGTCAAAACCTTCGTACATCTTCCACACGTATCCTAGAATCTCATCTTCATAGTTCACTAGGAATCGCAATGTTTATTATGCTGATATTTCATATATCTCAAAAAAAAAATTTTGCGTTCCATATTTATTAAAAGTATCGGCAAAGTTATTATTCTAACATTTAATTTTTGCGATTATTTTAGAAAAGTGTTTATATAATTTGAAGTGAAGTGAATTGTATATAAAGTCATAATAAATAAATAAATAAATGTATGAAAAATGTTACAAAAAATGTGTGGAATAAAACTAGTGTTTATTTTAAATGGTGATATAATATATTTAGTGAAGTGATAGTGATCATATAATCCGAGTATTGTGGTGACAAAAGTGTATTATTTAATATATCGAGATGTACGGAACCTTAGGTGCGAAACCGACTAGCACTTCGAATTTAGTTGCATATTTCAATCATGTAATTTTCTGAGTATCTCATTTAATATCGTGTTGTGCGGAACCTTAGTTGTGAACTCGACTCACACTTGGACTTGGCTAACTTTATCCCTATCGAGCATCAATGTTCATGTTAATGAAATATGCCTGCTGTCAAATATGAACTAGTTACTACCCACTAGTTACTTAAGGAATAAATAAATAAATTAAATGAATATGACAAACAGAATGAAGGTTCGGGAACTAAAAAACGAATTAGACTATGTAAGAGGTTGAATTAATAAGGTAGAGTTTTACATAAGATGTTATTTAAGGTAATAAAATATCATTTTTGATAATAAAGGTGTTTTATTGAATTAAAGATTAGATTAATTTCTATTGTTTGGATTATTGTGACTGCGGATTACGGTAAGTGTTCATTTTTTTATGTATTTTTTAGTTTGGACCATAATTCATGTACGTAGTCTAATAAAGACATCGACTTCATAACACTATAAAGATTATCTCATAACGAATAATGACGAATTTAAACTAGTTACTTAAATTAATTCGACCGACGACGGGTGTAATAGGACTCGGCCATTAAATCTCATTTTCACCATTGACTTATTGAATAAAGATTACCTCATAACGAATAATGACGAATTTAAACTAGTTACTTAAATTAATTCGACCGACTACGGGTGTAATAGGACTGGGCCATTGAATCTCATTTCTACCATTGACTTATTTTACACATACTCATTAAGGTTGGTGAAAATTTTCTTAATAAGTTTTAACTTAATATGATGACAATGAGTTATATATAATTTTATGAGTTTATAAGAAAAGTTAATTGACATTTGAATTAAAATAAAGTTGGCCTTGATTGTTTTTCACCAACTTATATAACATTAATTATGGGGATCTAGTATTTCGTGGAAGATTATGCAAAGGGGTCGGACTACCATGATGATTATATTGATATCATGTTCTTGATAATAATTTAATAATATTGAAAATTTTGTTTTAAATAATCTCGATTAATTAATAATTTAAAATGGGGTTGTCAGTCTGTCTGTTTACTTTCCATCATAATTTTCAAAATTTACGGCATTATATCTTTAATCACCTCATGCATTTTTCATATATCTTTTGTATTAAAACGATTGATGATTCTTTATGACGGAACGTTTTCAAAATTTAAAAGGAATGACGGAAAAATATGGAGAAGTCAATTAATTCCAGGGAATGAAACGAAAAAGATAAAAATCAAGTTCAATAGATTGTATGAAAAGAACATAAATAAAAATCAAGAATGCCGGTTTACTACGGAGATCTATAAATGAGGGAAGTACTAGTTTTTGTATGATGAACAAAGTGTTGATTTGGATTGAGCAGCGCTAGTATCCATCAGGCAGTACAACCTGTGGCCGGCGTCGAGCTGATTTTCATGTCTACATGTAATGTACCAGATTATTCCTATTACGACAACACTACATACTTATTTCGAAGCAGAAGATCAATTGGCCAAATATAGGTGCCCACAACGGTCGGCACTTTTAAAGATGTGATCACGAAGAGCCCAGATTTTGTATGGGTAGCATAGTTTTTTATTGATTATATATTATGTTAAAGTCTTTTGTAGTTTCCCTTGTCTAGGTTCCCTTGATCCACGTAATGAGAGGTAGGCCTCCCCCAGCCGCTCCGTTACGTTACAAATTTAATTTCAAAATTCTTTATTATTTAGTTGATAGAACCTAGAACTCATTTTTTTTTTTTTTGAAAAGACCTTATATTAATTTTGTTTTGAAAATTTTGATTTTTCAAAATTTTACTTTGATTTTTTATGGAACTTTTGTTATTATCATTTTCCTTAATGATTGTTTTGCTTTTATTTGTTTATTGTTACTCGCCTCATTTCATCCCATTCATACATTAACTTTGATTTCTTTTGGCTTTATTAGTTTTAACATTGATTTTGATTTTACTCTTTTTATTTTATTTAAATGTGTTAGGATGGAGCAGTGGACCGACTCGTTAAACAAGCTCAAAGGACAACCGTATAGTTAGGATTATTTTTTTATTATGTATGTGAATTCACACATTGATGTTGTCTATAATATGTCTCCAGAGATAGAGAGATTTTATGTGTCTCATAATAAGAAGACGTAATGGAGCAGTGGACCGACTCCTCAAAAAAGCTTAAAATTCACACATAGGTTTTCATTTCGTGGTGCAGCTAATCGACACCCTAAAAATAAGCTTTCAGATCACCAGGAACATTACTTTCTTGAGTCTAGGCCATTGGATCTTTTTAAAGTCGTGAGCCCAAACCCAAACTTTTGAATGTTGTGAATAGTAAAGTATATGTTCCATAACCTCAAAATTTTCTTTTCTATTTGATTAATAAGTCCTATCTATTAGCTAAAGTATAGGCAGGTAGTTGTGGACGTGGTGCCAAGTGAACATTTAGCTCCAGACATTAAGTTTATGGTAGACCACTAGACCACCACCATCCACCCACCCTTCATGTCAGCTATTAAGTGCATCATGAGTAACTAGATAATTTGAAATCTAAATTTAAATGTCCTTTACTGAATATTATTCCAAATAAATCAACATATTTTTTAATTTCCGTCTAAATGTAGCGGGGAACACTTGTCAATGTTGTAATCACCACTTGAACGCTTCCTAAACGAGTTATATTTCGTGTATTCATTTATTATTTTGTAACCATTCATAATTATTATTTTGTAATCGTCACAAACGGAGTTTTAGAGCTTTATTGCAGCTCTTAGCAGAGATTGAAATGGGCTAAGTTTGTTTGAAATTTAGCCAAAGTTTGTCGACTAACTGTTCAATAATTTTATATTGCCTTCTATTCATTATCATACTTTTTACAAAAAAAAAAATGATTACCAATTTTCTATTTTGCCCTTAATATCTAAATATTCGTCAGATGTTTAAATGTCGAGTAAGAGCTAGAAATGCATAACAAGAATCAATCACGTCAATTTAGCACACAAAGTTTTAGATCTAAAAATAAATACTAAAGAATCGCCGGAAGCATCATTATAAATCAAATATACTGTGTTTTTTTTAATTGTTATCTACACTTTTTAACGTTAGAGAAGCCGCAGGGCACAACGAGTATTCATTATACTTCCTTCTCATATTCCTTTTCCTTCATAGTCGATAAAATATAAATATTTAAGCCACATTAAACATCATAGCAGACTACAGCTACAATAAAATTGTGCTAAAACGAAACAATTTTCCTGTCCACATATTATACCCAATTCAAAACATTAAAGGATAAGTCCATGGAGAATACACCTGAGGGCAATATAAAAGGCCAGTGATATTTATTACCTGTATGGTTTTTTTATATTTGCAATCTATTGCATAAAAATAAATTGCTAAAGCAAAACTTAAATTATTCTTAAATTGAAAATTATATAGCTCTTAAATTGAAAATTATATAACTCTTAAATTGAAAATTAAAAACCCTCAAAATTTCAAAATACGTGATTACTTATTTGTTTTAAGATGTATTTGTACCAAGTTTTGAGTGAATCAGACCAAGGAATTAAAAAATCTATACATACTTTTTTACCCTATTAAACCTCTTTAGGGGATATTTTTCAAAATTAAGATTTATTCTCATCGATTTATATAAATAAGGGCCCCGCTGATATAAGGGACCCCGCTTTTCAATGCAGACCGTATGAATTAGTTATTAGATTTGAGAACCGAATTTCACCTTAGTCACAATCGAACTGGCGTTTGTGTAGCACGTACAGAATTACATGTGCAATTATCGCAAATCCATTTAAATAATTAGCAACAATGCTTCCCTCTGTTCTTCATGCACATCGAGATCGAAATTAGAAGTTCGTGATTTCATGTAGTTGTATTTAGTTCCATTATGTTTACGTGGCATAAGAGTGAGTATCGCATCTACCTTTTTATATAAATGTTAATCCTATTAAAAATTTATAATTTAAATTTATCAAATGTCTTATTTTAAAACTTACACTATCTTTTCGTTTCAGATTTCATTAAAATAGATATAGTGGTTATAGAGATACGTTACTTGTCGTCACACACAGGCACACACACATTCACACACACACAGACACATACTTTCGCATTTATAATATTAGAAGTATTTAGAAGAATAATGATTAAGACTCCATTGTATAGAACGTAGCCTATACGTTCTAACATACACTTCCGAAACAATGTTATCAAAACACCCCATAACACAAGAACGTTAAACAACCCAACCCATTCTCAAAAATCTTTTGTTTCTCCCCGATGTGCCATTACATGGCGGCAAGTGTACGCGATAAAAAAATATCGTGAGACTGACGTTAAAATATTATAGCTTGAGGTTTTCTACCCTTGTCAAGAGACGAGTACACGTACTCAGAAAGCTCAGCATTTTGTTTCACTTTGTCGACATCATTTGAGTGTGCCTATTGTATTTGGATGAGGTTGCCTAATGGTTTGAATTCGGCGATTACTTGCATGTAGTTTAATAGCTTCTTGGGAGATTATTCAGTGTTGAAGATTTATTGTGTGTGTATATAGAACTTTGTTTGAGTACATGTTGATTTATTAAGTTAAGATTGCATTTTGATTACCTATTATGGTTAAACTACATCCTAACTAGAGTCTAAATACTGAATATTGATAAAAGAGCAGAGAGATACATTTGAATCCCCGCAACATGATAACTTTGTTTGGGCTGGACTTCAAAACGATTAGTCATCTGGATCCTTTATAGATAGATCGATAAACAGCATATATAGATAGATAAATCAATAGATCATAGATCGATAGATGTAGTAGAATTAATAGATCTGGGATGGACATTTGATAAACTTCGTTCAGTAAGTATTTGCGACTGGATCACCAATTAAAACTCGCTCAGCAAGATATGGAGAGAGCTATACTCAACATCTCTCTGAATTATCAAATTCAAAATGAAATCATCCATCAAAGAACCAAAGTTATTGACATAGCTTAAAGGGTAAACAAACTGAAGTGGCAGTGGGCGGGTCACATCTGTCATAGAACCGATAACTGTTGAGGTAAACTTGATTTAAAGTGGTGACCACGGCTCGGTAAACGAAGTGTATGAAGAGCGATATATTCACAAGCTGGCTGGCATCAGTTGGAAAAAAGAGCTGAAGATCGAGCTCTGCAGTGGCGTGCCATAGATAAGGCCTATGTCCAGATCCTCACCATCGTGATCATCACTCTATACTGATGATGATAATTATGATAATCATCAGACATTTCTGTTTTAATTTCCTCGAATAGCTTCCCGATGGGCATGTATCGTACAATTGCTATTTACTTTACATCAAAACTGTATTAATTTAAAGTTTAAATGTCAATTAAATTACGTACAGACTACAGTAAAAACAGATTTTATAATTATTGCCAACAAAGCAGCTTGACTTTAAAATGAAAATTGCTTAAAGAATTTAGCATAAAGAGAAAACCATTATAACAAACCAGAGAGCGACGGTACAAAAACTGTTTCTACGTATAATTTAGACTGAAATTAAGATTTCTCTTCTCGCAACGGAAAACCAGTTTGTTTGAAGCGCTTACTTACTGTTTACCAGCTTAGTACAATTAGAGCTAAATATGTGTGTACCAAATAGTTACATAAGTAATTAACATTTTGATAATGACAAGGCTGGTTGCACAATGGACAGTTTGAACGAACTTTAAGTAATGCTTAAAAAGAAAATGTTTTTACCAACTGTTTGCTATTGGCTAATTGAATCAACGTGCAGCATCCTCGGTGAATTCAGTATCTATAAAAAGATGGTGAAGTGTCAGTTAGACTTACATAAAGATTCAAATGAAATAACAAAATTACATATTTAATAATACCGGTGTACAAAAAATATCCGCACACTGAAATTTGAAATCATTACCACATAATAAATAATAGTTTAAGTAAAACTTCATAATGTTTTCGAGCCGAGCGTAGTAGAAAGAAACACACTGAGATACGGTGACATAAAACAAAAGAGACTATCTCTTTCAAAGTTCTAAGTAAAATATTTTTTACAATGTAATCCCGAAAGTAAATTCTCAACTAGCAGATGTAGACACTGCGGACAGGGAGACGATTGAGTAATATTGTAAGAATTCTATGAAACGCAATAGGTACATGTAAAATGCTTGTACTACTCGAACCATGTTGTACTACTTGAACCATGTTCCACGTCACGAGATGTGTTCTATTTTGGCGGTGATCGTGAAGTTTTATAACTTGTATTTTGACAGTTGCACTAGAATACTCGGACAGTTCGCTGCACATTGTAGCCACACCCTAGCTGCTTCTAAGTTTTAAAGGTTATGGTTGAATGACGCTGAACAGGCTTAAAAGTTGTTGATACATATTGGTATTGAGATATTATTATATTTTGCACTATCATTACTTTTTATGCGCAATGCAAGAATAATTTTAGCTGTGTGAGCTGTAGACCACGCGAGTATGTTTTTGCTGAATACATACACCCCTTTTAAGTTTATCGGACGAAAAATTGTTCGGTTTTGTGATATATTATTGCATTTTTCGAAACGGCTGAAATATATTTTTTTACGTGTTCTACGAACGCCCATATCACCGCCATATTGAAAACGTTCCAAAAACCAACGAAAAAACTCCATATAGTTGCAATAGACCTGTCTACAATTTTTGAACAGCTGGATATACGAAAGCATTGTAGTCCAAGCTGAAACGGAGATGCGATGCTAACCAACTAAAATTATTAAAATCAGTTTATGAAAAACAAACAACTTTCTTTTAAATAACAAACAAATTAAGTCTTTTTAGGGTTCCGTAGCCGAATGGCAAAAAACGGAACCCTTATAGATTCGCCATGTCTGTCTGTCTGTCTGTCCGTCCGTATGTCACAGCCATTTGTCACAGCCATTCCGAAACTGTTAAGACTACAGAATTGAAACTTGGTACGTAGATGTATTCTGTGAACCGCTTTCCGATTTTTATACAAAAATAAAAAATATAAAAGTTTAAGGGGGGGCATCCCATACATGGAACTGAAACAAAAAAAAAATTCTTCAAATCTACACATGTGGGGTATTTATGGATAGGTCTTTAAAAATGAAATTGAGGTTCCTAAAATCATTTTTTCTCAAAGTCAATCATTCAAAAGACAGGCGCGTCTAAAGTGGTAAAATGTGTGTCCCCTCCCCCCCCTCTAACTTCTAAAGTAAGGGAGTGAAAAATCTAAAAAAAATATATTCTGTAGATAAAAACTTTCAACGAAAATTGGTTTGAACGAGATACAGTCAGCAGTTGTTGAGATATAGCGACCGCAATTATAACTTTGTATTTCATACAAACACTATGAAAAATAAAGTTATTTTTGTAGTTGTAAAAAATTATAGTTATAGAATACTCTACTGTGTTACGGAACCCTACGAGTGTGAGTCCGACTTGCACTTGGCCAGTTTATTTACTCTTTACTTAGTACAATTTCCATACACAAGAGTAATGGATATGAATCATTAGTAAATGGAGCAAAAACATACACTGAAATCACATCTATTGGTCTTATATAAGTCTGTGGCAATCTCGCCTTATTTGTATGACGTTCAAACTCTTTGACGACGGCTCGTTTTTTTCATCATCCGACATATTTGAATATTTTTAAATGTCGATGGTCGAATAGTCGTCAGTGGTGTTTGACATGTATTTTTCTATTCAGTACGTATTATTTTCTCACGAAAATCGGTGATGTTTATTGTGCTCCCTTAAAAGGGAAAAGAAAGTGTATCTAACAAATACGTGCTCGTATTGAGAGCACCCGGTCTGTAAAGAGGCCGGGGCTCCATCACCTACCTCCATCACCTACATACCTCGCAGCAGTATGAACTATTTATGTAGACACGCTACGCACAGTTAGATTTAGCTCTGTCTTCAACCGGGATTTGTAAACTAGTAGCAAATCACCGGAACATCAAGTGCCTTCCTGCATCCTATCGCAGTTCTAGTATTAGTTGATAGGGAAGGCACGCGTAAGCAGTTGGGATTTCCCGGGAGTTTTCCCGGAGGTCCCAAAAGTCTTCGCCTTACATTATATGTATATATGGGACATTATATTCACTTAAATAATAATAATAAAAAAATTTACGCCGTACCTCATCGCTAACCAATAGACCAGCAATCCGACATCAATCAGCTCATCCAATAGTCATGATATTATTATAATGTATAATTGCTTTGTAATAGAGTTTTTCATATCTCTACATCCACAGATCATAATACCCAAGTTAACATTGTAAAGGGCCTCTTGATGTTGGCTTCAGCTCCATCAATGCCCTCCAAAAGACCGGGCGTGTACGACCCGAGAAATGTAAAGTGCCCCGGAGACGATCATTCGCAATTGGCAATTTTTACGTAAATTACGGACCAAATAATCATCTACAGCGGCAATTGAAGCCATTGTCATTCGAAACTACGAAATACTGATTGGGCGTTTTACATTGGACGATAACTGTAACTACACGATAACTGCACGATATCGTCGGACTGGTAGTTTGATACAATCTGTCGACGACACAGTGTGAAAGCATTTAATAGTGATAGGCGAGCAATTGATGCGGCGATTAAAGCTCCATCATTCACACCTTCAATTAAAATGGTCAATCACGTATCAATTGTCAATTAAGAATTCCGGGGCAGTTAAGAATAAAAAAAATAATAACAAAAAACATACAAAATCAATAGTTATTTTATTTGAACTTGACTTTAACTTTATTCAAATGACTGTCGTGTTAATAACTGTAACTGTGACCAGTTATCATCATCAGACCAGGCCAGTTTCACCGTTCCCGGGTATAGTTTCAGATAGTTATCTGACAGATAACGCCATACAAAAGCTGTCAAAAATCTTTCAGATTAGTTCCGTTTAGAGCTATCAGGAACCGGTAAAACTGGCCCTTAGTGACACAATATGTCAACATGGCATGGCCGATACTATTGTGCCTTAACAGAGTCCGATGTTGACCTTTGGAGCAACCGAAGGTTTAACTATCAAGACGAACAATTACCGGACGGACAATTAAGGACGGTACGGTCGACATTTGTCGGACATGCCGCCGTCCGCGTCACGGAGAGTCACTCAGGTATATGATGAGTCACTCGTGAAGGCCGAGGAGGACAAGCTCTCAAGTACATTGACTTGGCTCACGAGACGCCATGTGGGATGTTGACTCGATTACCGTTGTCCCGATAGTGATATCTGCGAACGGCCTAAGAGTGAAGAGTCTCGACCAACATCTTAAGAGACTCTCGCTAGACGGCTGGATCAAGGGCCAGATACAGAAGGCAGTACTTCTTGACACGGCACGCATTGTCAAGAGATTCCCCTCTCTCCAGCTTTAACTACCGGTAGCTTGGGCCCTGCCCCGGTGCCAGGGGCACTCTCTAAACACGTAGTACCTCCGCGCGATGCAAACAAATTGTATCCAAGAGAATATAAATACTACGTAATTGTATCTCCAGTCCGCTGCTTCGCTTTTTGCTCATCATACTACCGTCCGGGGTTGTGTCAGAGTGGCACCAACGTCAGCCGCTCAAACTGCAGCGTTGTTCTTGATACGGCAATTGCCGTAAGATATGGCATTCAGGCATCTTAGGCATCATAAATACGGTATACGGCAGCTCTTTGATTACCGTATTAAAATATACGGTAATTGATTAAAGTTAACAAAAAACAATATTTCGTATAATGGAACGCACCAACTTTTAAACAATAGACAAAGTAGAAGCGCCACGAAAAGAAACGTCAACAGAATTAAATGTCTAAAATCTTTAGTTCCTTATTCTGGTAGGTTCTTCACTTTTATTCGGGTAGGTTAAAGGATGTGTGGGAATCCCTGGAATAATTTTTATTGTACTAGGCCATAGAAAAGATAATAATACTACGTATAGAACGGACACTCTGTTCCCCCCACCAATTCCGGGCTTCCTCACCCCGCCACCGATTTTGATTTGTCGAGGCGTCAGTCTGAGCAAGGACGCTACACGCGTACGGCTACAGAACAATAGGTACTACTCTCGAGGAGAAGAACATCAACTTCATACATTTATGTTAAGACCAGTAGACACCCGAGGTTCAAATTTACGTAGGTTCTTATTATGTAGGTATATTATAAATACTTATATACCTACCTATATATTCGTATTTTAGAATTCATGTTCATAAATGAAACAACGATATATACTCGTGCGTAAATAACATTTAGTTTGTAAAATATTTTAAAAACTTTCACGGTAAAACATTTTTATAACACAGCAATTAGGAACTTGATGTAAGTACCTACGTAGTATTTATATTCTCTTTGCTTAATGTCGCTCTAACGTGCGAGCAAGACACAGAACAAATTCAAGTCGACTGGACCTGCGGACGACGCGACGACGCAGCGACTGCACCGAGTGCGAGATAGTACCTACACTTGATAATGGGCTATTCTTGTACTATTTACGGCTGCTTATCATGCAGACGTGACAAAGATAGGAGATTTTACAGATTCCCTAAGGATAAAACGAGGTAAGTAGGTAGTTCTTGGTAACGCGATGACGTACACTAAGTACCTAAGTGTGTGTTGGATATTTCTACGTACTACCTACCTACTTCGCAATTGAGTTGGAAATGTTGTGATTTAATGTTTCTGTAGACGATGGTTTACGAAATAGCGACTAATATTTTTAGTGTTAAAAGCTTTTTGGGTAAGTGTACAAAAAATATTCATACGGTCAGTACGTAGTACGTATGAACGATTACGGGCGACAACCTTAGACATCACGCACACAAATGCACGTATAGAAAAACGACATGTGTGTTGTGTCTGTGTCGGTGTCACAGTGTCGGTCTTAAAACGCTAGTTTGTATGGAGATTTAGTCGAGTGTCAGGGGTGTGACTAGGCTGCGTTCACGACCTACGCTCGGAATGCAACCAAACGCTCTTACCCCGTTCACGACTTCAAAGCGTCGCATTCGCTAACCGAGATAGAGAGAGAGGTTAGAGGGTTTGGTTTCACAGGTTGTAGTCCGAGCGTAGGTCGAGAACGCAGCCCTATACCTATTGTGATCCTCTCATTCTCTCATTGCTTCTTTGTTTTGCTGTATGTTACGATCTATCAGTAAATTTATCATAATTAACTTATCTTAACTTATTTTATCATAATTGTTGTGAAATAAATAAATGAATAAATAAATAAAATAAATAAATAAGCTAGTTTACGAAAATTTCTTTAAAAATGAGTGTGTGTTAATGAGTATGACAATGACGACGGGCCCCCTACGCCGAAAAAAAAAAGATAAAAAGTAAACACATAAAACAAAAGTACAGAAAGCAATGGGAAAGTAATGAAACGTTTAAGGATTGGATCACCCCTGTGAATGATGGCCCCTACAAGGCAAAATTTTACAATGTGCGACGTCAAACTTTCTTGCGAAATTTCAACTTTAAAACGTCATGTTTTAAATACCCAACACGTAAGGAAAGCATCAGCGAGCTTTTCTGCAAGAGACGTTAGCACTTATTTTCAGAATCGACAAACGGATCACAATAGAAAAGTAATGGAAGCTGAAATAAAACTTAGTGCATTTGTCACCGAGCACAACATATCATTTACGGCTATGGTTCATTTATCAGAGGTGCTAAAATCTTGTTTTCCTGACTCCAGAATTGCTGCCGAGATTTCCATAAAACGAAAAAAATGCACATCTACGGTAAAAAATGTTATTGGTGATTTCCAAAAAGAATATTTAGAAAACATTATTAAAAGGGATAAATTCGGCGTATTGGTCGATGAATCAACGGATATTTCGGCCACAAAAACTATGTGCATTATTATCCGTTATTATGATGAGCAGCAAAAAAAAGTCATGTCCTCATTATGGGAACTGGCACCTTTATTTGAGGCAGGTGATTTTACGATGGCAGCAGAGGGAGCTACAGCAGAAGCCATGTATGATCTCATTATCATAAATGACATTTACTGATAGAGGGATCCCATTAGAAAATATAATAGGATTCGCTTCAGACGGTTGCAATGTAATGATGGGATCACAAAATTCAGTAGCCAGCCGTTTGCGAAAAAATCTTCCGGGCATCTTTATTTTTAAATGTATATGCCATTATATGCATTTGTGTGCCAGTGAGGCATGCAAAAAATTGCCAAGACGATTCGAAGATTTGGCGCGAAACATTTATGGTTTTTAGGGTTCCGTAGCCGAATGGCAAAAAACGGAACCCTTATAGATTCGTCATATCTGTCTGTCTGTCTGTCTGTCTGTCCGTCCGTATGTCACAGCCATTTTATTCCAAAACTGTTAGTACTACAGAATTGAAACTTGGTAGGTAGATGTATTATGTGAACCGCTTTCCGATTTTTATACAAAAATAGAAAATATAAAAGTTTAAGGGGGGGCATCCCAGACATAGAAATGACACAAAAAAAATTTTTTTCCTCAAACCTATACGTGTGAGGTCTATGGATATGTTTTCAAAAATGACATTGAAGTTCCTTAAATCATTATTTCTCAAAGTCAATAATTTGAAAGAAAGGCGCGTCTAAAGTGGTAAAGTGTGTGTCCCCCCCCCCCCCTCTAACTTTTAAAGCATGGGAGTGAAAAATCTAAAAAAAAATATATGCTGTAGATCTCAATAAAAACTAACAACGAAAATTGGTCTGAACGAGATACAGTCAGCAGTTTTAGAGATATGGCGACCGCAAAGATAACTTTGTTTTTCATACAAACACTATGAAAAACAAAGTTAATTTTGTAGTTACGAAAAATCATAGTTATGGAATACTTAACTGTGTTACGGAACCCTACGAGTCCGACTTGCAAGTTTATTTTAAACTGAGTTCAAAACGGCAAGCCCAATATTTGGAATTTCAAGTATTTACAACCACAAAAATCCACAACATTTTACATCCATCACAAACTCGGTGGCTTTCCCTGCTATCTGTTGTGAACAGGCTGCTTGAACAGTGGAACAGCCTTAAATTGTTTTTTACGCAGAAATGGCTCGAAGAAAAAACTGCAGCTGCAGAATTAGTTTACCATGAGCTGCATGACGATTTCATTAAGGTTTACTTTTTATTTCTGCAATGGGTATTAACAAAATTTGTTAAACTGACTCAACGAGTATTTTCAAAGCGCAGACTCAAAATTGGTGGAACTGGATGAACACATAAGACAACGTACAAAGAATTATTAATGTGTTACATGCAAAGCGATCATGTTCAACAAAATAATATCAGCTTAATCGTCACAGAAGATACGCGATATTTTCTCCCACAAATGTGGGTAAAAATTATGATAGAAACACAAAAACCAGATATATTAGCAAAAAAAGAGCAATTAAAAGAGTTTTACTCTCATTGCAGAGATTTCCTCATCACATACTGCAAGGAAATAAAAAAAAGGTACGACTTCTCTGGCGATATACTTTACGACTTTTAAAATATTTATCACCTGAAGAAGCAGTTAATAATCAAACAAGAAACGTTTGTCCATCCATTTTACCGCTTATGCAAAAGTTGCCACGATTCGTCAATAATGCCGACGATCTCCAAAACATTGATGATGAATGGAGAATGCTACCATTGGTAAATAAATTACCATTATATGAAATTAGCTCACAGAAAACCGATGAGTTTTGGATTAAAATCCGTGAAACAGAAACAGAAATGAAACAGAACTAAAAACATTAGCATCTTTTGCTTTGATTGTATTATGTTTGCCACACTCGAACGCAGACTGCGAGCGTATCTTTAGTGAAGTAAATAATATGAAAACGAGACTTCGAAATAAATTAATAACTCCAAACATTAATGGAACTCTCCTAGCCAGACAAGCAATCCGTAATCACGGTAATTGTACACAATTTCAAGTACCAGACGAAATGATTCGTAAAATGAAAAATAAAAAACAATATTACCTACATGCGACAGATTCAGAACTACCAGAAACTATTCAAAACTTATATGGTGAAGAATAAAATAAGTAAGTTTAAAAGTAGTACACGTATAGTACATACATCACTTGTATATTTTTTATTAATTAAACCTTCTAAATTAACATTTTGTACAATACGGCAATTTTCTTAGATTTCCCTGAAAATCCGGCAATTTTAGAATTAGAATACGGCAACCCTAAATTTATCAGGAACAACACTGGCTTAAAGTCAGTTTTCATCTTTCTTTTCGTTCGTTGTGAGGTTTTTTGCCACTTTCAAAACTCTTTGCGCCGTTATACAGTGTGGAAATTAAACTCAGGCCCTGGAGGGAAACTACTTTAAATCCTTAAGCTAGCTCATTTTACTTAAAGGAGACATTCCTTTATTTTTGAAAAGCAACAAATCTGCATTAAAAGATTTTTTTAAACTCGCTTGCTTCGCCCGGGACTCGAACCAACTAAAATTTAAAAAAATAAACACTCTATTTTAATATACTAATCGGTAGTATTAATATTCAGGATAAAGTTTCTCTAACAAACATTAGGTCTTAAAAATAAAAATAATCGTTAAATCTAACATCAACTTTATTTTACTATCAATTTTGTAACACTTAAATTATTTAACTGATAAATTGTTCGAAATGAGCCCCGTCGTTCCGGCTACACAACATTAGTCGCCGTTGAAATTCATTTCTTGTAGCCTTCAGCAAAGTGTTGTGGTGTATGCCCCTGATAACATTTTCTATCGCAATCCTTAGCTCTTGAACGGTTTCATAAACAACATTTTTTACATGACCCCATAAAAAGAAGTCCATGGGCGTCAGGTCTGGACTTCTTGCAGGCCATCTAATCGTCCCGTTTGTACCTATCCAGGCATTGAAATTTTCATGAAGGTATGCCCTGGCAATTCTGCTGTTGTGGGCAGGTGCACCATCTTGTTGAAAAATGATATTATTAGTAGTACTTCATACGAAGTCTTTGAGTGTTGGAGAGATAACAGAACTGTTACGTGTCTTTTACTTGTTAAAAGTGAACAGTAACCAAACATTAGAGAAACTTTATCCTGAATATTAATACTACCGATTAGTATATTAAAATAAAGAGTGTTTATTTTTTTAATTTTAGTTGGTTCGAGTCCCGGGCGAAGCAAGCGAGTTTAAAAAAATCTTTTAATGCAGATTTGTTTCTTTTCAAATATAAAGGAATGTCTCCTTTAAGTAAAATGAGCTAGCTTAAGGATTTAAAGTAGTTTCCCTCCAGGGCCTGAGTTTAATTTCCACACTGTATACTTAATTCGTTACGTATTAACAAAAATACATTGTTTACATTGTGCAAAAAATAAACAAGTTTTTAAATTTATACAAGTCGACTACATCGTCATTTAACGTCTGGTGTGATAATGGTCATACGCTTGCCTATCTGCAATATAAAAACAAAGTAACAAAATTAGCCCAAGCCTGGTCATTTCAGGGTGGTATTAATCCGCTTTGATTAAGATTTCTCTCCTGCCATGCTTTTCAATCTTGCGTTATCCTCTTCCCATTCTTTAATTTCAAACATCAACGTACCGTGCTGCCATATGTCCAACATAATGTTTTGCAGATCGCGATTGCCATTTTGTCAAAGAATACTTCTTTTCCCATTCTATCACCTTGTCAAGCCCTGTCCTGTGTCCTGACCAATTCAATTTTAATGCCATGACACTCTGTCCAACATTTTGAACTTTCGTTCGACGGTGAATTTCGATATTGGGCATACGCCGGCCAAGCCATCCAAAGGTAACGTAAAAACAAAACAACTAAAGAGTCGTATTTTCGTTGCACACCATTTTCTATGAGGCTTATACAAAGCCACTTTACGCCCGTGTTCCTACAATTTTTCCATAAAATGGGATCGAAGCCGTGTAGCGTAGTATTAGACTGTCCAAGCGAAGTAGATTTTGCACGAAAAATGGTCAGTTTTACTAAATGGAGCGAAACATGGGACTAAGGCTTTAGATAGCTTGAAAATATGGAGTACATAGCTCAAAGAAGATTACAAAACCTAGATGCGGTCAATACCTTAAGAATTTTAAGACATCTATAGTTTTGATATTTGCAAATGATTTGAAATCTATTGTTCTCCCAAAGGAAATGAGGAAGCTACAGAGCAAAGATGTTGAATTTTAAACGTCGTTTTAGGATTTATAAGTGACATTTAAAACATCTCAAAACAATTTTCTATAAACCTGGCAGCCCCAATAAACATAAAAAATAAACGCTGCGTGAGACAGGTGGGTAATTTTTTTATATATATTTTTCAAAATCGCTCATGCCACATGTGACGTGCAAAATTTCTAATGTATCTTTTCAATGAATTTTAGTGGAGATCGCCTAAAAACTGAATGTTTGTTAATAAATTTAATTTATCAATCCATACTCGATACTTATATTATATAAACGAGCCGCCCGCCGAGAGCACTTGTCATATTCGCCACTGATGAAGAAGCGCGGACCGCTTTGAAACCGGTCGCACGTCGCCATCGACTTTCGACCTATTTACTTGAGTCATACCGGTCTTTAGTTAAAATTATAAAAACGATTGTAACTCAGTCACCCTGTCTGTTCGTTACGTAATCACGCCTGAACGGACGATCCAATATTACTGAAATTTTACAAGGAGATACTTTATAGCATGAGTAGTTTTTGTTTCTTAATTGGTCAAAATCAATAATACATATCAGTCTGCAATATATTGTTTCAGTGAAATGGTAGTTTTTTATACCCTTATTTTAGGAGCTCATCATTTCTCAGGCTCATGGTGAGTTGTAGGTTGCTACAAACATCTTTCTTATTTTTGTTTGCAAAATGTATTTGGAAACATACATTATTAGACAAAAGTTTTTTTTTATTTATTTTTTTTCAGTTTGGTTTTTACGACAAAATAGATATCATTTGGTAGGTAATGTCTATAAAAGGTATTTCCGGTTATACCTACCAATTTTGTCTTAATAATCATCATTATCGTCCTACCCCTATCCCACTTAAGTGGGGTCGGTGCAACTTCTCATTATTTTCCATTAGGGTCTATCCGCAGTCTTTCCGCATACACTCCTTTTACATTCATATCTTCCATCACACAGTCTATCTAATTTCTTCGGTCTTCCTCTTAAAAATACAAACAAAATCGATTCAGGTATTGATTGATTAACTTACCTATTCTCATCTGAACCAAATCCAACTTCAAATCTTTCATTCTAAAAGCAAAAAGAATATCACTTCATCCACTTGCTTCAAATACAAGATTCAAGAAATATTTTAAAATGAAGTTGATTCATCTGAACCACTACCTAAAAGAGTTATCAGTGAATCTACTAGGGATCTACGCTAGTACTTCAGTACCGCAAAGTGTCGTTTACAAAAAGGAATTACCCACATCTTTGGAATCCTTAGAATTTCAATATGACTCCTCTATTTACATACGAATAAGATTGGCCGCTTCTCACACAGTAACGTATAAATATTAACAATTTTTTAGGTAATACGAGCATCATTTTCTTATGAGATTATATATATATATATTATATATATGATTAGTCAAGTATTTGGCCTCAATCTCATCTAATAGAACGTGATGATGAGGTCTGAGGTGAAATTTATTTTGATTAACGTTAGTTGCAAAATTATTGGTTACAGTGACGATATGACGGAGTTTTTGGTAAGGAGTATATTGTAAAAAAAAAGAAAATTCTAAATCAATTTTGCGAGTACCTATATTACCTTCTCTAACTATTCTGTTCGTAGCTTTGTAAGCATGATCCATAATGTATATACATCTCTAGTCTTAATAGTCTCATTCGTAAGAGGTTTTCACCATGTACCTTATATAACACCTATTCATCTTTGTAACAGCCAAAACCAGTAAACCAGTAAATGTATTTGAAATTAGGACGGAAAATTCTTAATATTCTTTTTGATAAGGCCATACGATAGTTGTGGTAGGGGAAGAGAATGGGACTTCACATGAAAACTGTAACATGTCGGATGAGCCACAGTGTTCAAGGTTTTGCGTGCACGGCAAGTTAAAAAGACAAATTTGCTTTTTTTTCCAAAGAAAAATAGAATTGCTAAACATAGAATTACTCAACATTGTAAAAAGAGTTCATATACCGTAGCTGAAATCCCCAAAGACTGGGATGCATGCAATCCGTCCTGGCGTATACTTCTTTTTATTTTGCAAACTAAATGTCTGAAACGGTTTGCCTATAACCGTATACAAAATATACGATGCTTTCGTGTGTACGGTATAAATATATGTGGGTAGAATTGAATTAGGGGGGCGGGATTACGGATATGCATAGCCTTACGGTTTGCCCTTAACGATGCGTGAAAAATGATGTAACGCCATACACAGGTTTGCCCGCGTCTACTAAAGTGGTTATCCAGTATAGATCAAAAAGAAGTTACGTGAGTTTTTTTAACAAATTATTTTTTTATTACAGATAGACGACCTACCTTACATCTAGATTAATGATGGTGAATTATTATCATTTTTGTACTAGATGTAAATTAGGTAACGATGAAGTCTAAGAATATTTATAACGAAACGAAACCAAAATTATAGAAATAAAATAATATAACTGTTTTCTTACCCCACCGTCAGCCCAACGGTTTTAAAAAGTACAAGATCTTATATTAGGTTGGACGAGAAGTGGAAAACTCAACGGCGAGGCCTACAGGAACACACCCAGTACCGACCATTTGATTCCTGATTGATGCAACGGAAAATTAAAATACTTCTTATATTGATTTGTATACATTTATAAACTGGGTATTGACTAAATAAGAAGATAATATGCGCTGTGTGCGCTGTGCGTCTGTGCTTACTCGCGGATTCAAAAGATTATTTTCTATATTTTGCGACACTGTCAGTTAGTGTTTATACTCTTAGCCATTTTTGAGTTTATTATTTCAATTTCCATGTTATGTGATAAATTAGACCCTCAAATCAACACCAATATCATAAATGCGAAAGTCAGTTTGCTTATTTGTTTGTTTGTTTGGGACTTCTTTACGGTCAAACGGCTTGACCGATTTGGCTGAAATTTTATACAAAGATAGAATATAAGGCAGAATAGGATATAGGATACTTTTCTTTTTGGCTATCGAGTCAGGGGGTCCAGATATTATTAATTGAATTGTAAATATAAGACTTCTTCTTGAATAAACGGCTTGACCGATTTGCCGGAAATTTTGTATGATAGATAGATAGATAGAAACACTTTATTGGACACCTTATTAAACATACAGAGTAATTACTCAACAACTAATTATAATAGTGTAATAATAGGCGGTCTTATCGCTAAAAGCGATCTCTACCAAACAACCTTTAGATGGAGAAATATGTTAATAAATACGGCGGTGTATGGTGCAATTATAAATAAGACATAACTTTTAACGGATACTAAATCAATACAAATAAAAATAATAACTTTGATACTTATACATATATTATATTACATAAAATAAATAGTAATAGATGGGAAGATCAGTGTATTTAAATTGATAACATATACTTATATATTAGTTGGATTGTATATAGCAAACGTAAGTAATAACTAACCAAGATAATACGACTTAACGCGTTCCTTGAATGTATATATAGTTTGTGATTGTTTTATCTCTAAAGGAAGCGCATTCCAGAGTCTGACAGCTTGTACTGCAAACAATTTGTCATAGAAAGTGCTGCAATGAGTAGGAATAGAAAGCATTAGATTCTCTGATGACCTTAGGCTTAGTGGAAGGGAGTTAGTGGTGTGAAGAAATTCGAAGAGTGTTTTTAGACAGCTAGGTGAAGTGGGATTAAATAAAATATTATAAAGTAGTGACAGAATGTGTGTATTCCGGCGAAGACGAATAGGCAGCCACTTGAGCTTACGACGAAATTCTGAAACATGGTCATATTTGCGAAGGCCAAATATGAACCTAATCGCGAAATTTTGGAGTCGCTCAAGCTTATTTAGCTGCTCTTCTGTGAGGTCTAGATAACATGCATCGGCGTAATCGAGAATAGGGAGAAAAAGAGACTGTGTTAGCGCAACTTTAGTGGCAGTAGGTAAAAAGTTTCTTAACCTCCTCAAAGCTCCTGCTGAAGCAAACATCTTGCGACTAATGGCCGCAAGTTGAGGTCCACACGATAGATAGCGATCAAATATAATCCCCAGATTTTTTACAGTTTCGCTGTACGGAATCGTTATCCCCTCAAATACTATTTGTGGTGTCGTACTCCAGTTTATTTTAGCAATTGTCCTTGAGCTTCCAACAATTAACACTTGCGTCTTACTTGGGTTCACTTTTAATCCGTGCGCTTTACTCCACTCAGATATTTTAACTAGATCCTTATTAATATTGCTAATAGCATGAGGTAGTTGACCGAATGAAGCTTGCGAGTAAATTTTCAGATCGTCTGCATAGAGGTGGTAGTTCACAGTTCATAGGGCAGAATAGGATATATTTTTATGTTTAATCAAATTAAACAGGAAATCAAATTAAACAGGATAATTTAAAGGCTTGTAAAAAAAACATAGATTTAAGTCATGAATTACAAAATTGCATAGAGTTGCTTGAAAGGTGTAACAGTGATCTATTAGAATTTAAGAAGAAGGCTGATTCACTCAAACAAGAACTGCTTACCTCAAAAGATGTAATTGGGGCTCCCATCGCTAACTCGCAGAGTGAATGCTACCAAGGTCATAACAGTCTACCAAGTACAGTAAATACTGCGAGTTTACATCTACAGACTGACTTGGTTAGGCAGGAGGTAGCGTTATCATTGCAGTGCACTGGGGCCTCTGGGGTGGACTCGGGCAGTCCTTTACAACTGCCGGAGCCTGCTAGAGAGACCATTGTGTACAGCGATGAGATTGGCATAGGTATGGGTAGCTTATTAAGAACAAGATTAAGCCAAAATGTACATAATAATTGCTGTCCTAATTTACCAATAAAAGATCTATGTACGAAAATTAGCAGCCACCAGTATCATAAAAATTGTACAATTATAGTGCAGCTAGGCAACAGCACAAATGTAAAAAAAACTGATATTAATAACCTAATTGAACTTTTATCAGACATTGCCAGCAAAGGTATCAGTAAAATAATAGTGTGCTCATTTCCATACTTAAAACACATGAGTAGTACTGTCAATATCAATAATCATATACATAAATTAAATTTGACATTATATAATCAGACATGTCGCCTGAGCGACTTTTTGTATTTCGAATGTAATACATTTATGAGTAAGCTTTTATTGACAAAGGATACTTTGTATCTCAAAAAGACTGACATCTCGACCATTGCTAAGTTATTAGCATTCAATATATATGATCCAGTTTTACATGTTGTAGCGGATCACACAGACAAGCTCCAATGTAGTGGTGTTACTATGCGGGGTAATTGTAGTGTAGTTGACAAAGTTAGTTTAAACTAACGCTTAGGACAATGAGGAGGCCAGACTTAATCAACATTTTCCATCAAAATATACAAGGCCTCTCCAGCAAAGCCTTAGAATTAGAATTATTTCTCGACTTTTATAAAGTTGATATAATGTGAATTACTGAACACTGGTTTGTGAAAGGTACTTTGTTACCAATAATCAGAAATTATACAATTGCAAGCACATTTATTAGACAGAAGGCAATTCGCGGTGGCTCACTTATATATGTATCTGAAAATTGTCATTTTAAGGAGCCTAAAGACATTGTAGCTTTGTCTGTTGAACGATGTATTGAATTATCTTGTATAGAGCTGGGGCAACATATAGTCATCTGTGTATACAGACCTCCATCGGCTGATTATAAAATGTTTGAGACAATTATGGAAGAAGTCATGATGAAAGTCTTCAACACCCCGAAATCTTTGATAGTTTGCGGTGACTTTAATGTTAATTTAATTGAGCAGTCACCGCTCAGTGATAAGTTAAAAAAATTATTTCTTAGCTTCAATTTAAAGCATCTTTTTAACCAGCCGACTAGAATCACTAGCTCATCAGCAACCTGCTTGGACAATGTGTTTTGCAACTGTGAACCTGAGAAAATTGCAATCTTTGATAAACTTGGCTCCGACCATCTGGGACAGAGTGCCACATTTTCATGTAAAACATCCACCAAAGGTCAAGAATACACATACAGGCCCATTACAACCAATCGGGTTGAACAGTTTGTGGATATCATTGACAAGCAATTAATGACCCTAATATTTTCTGAGGATCCCGATGACCTATGCAGCACTTTATCTCAAATATTGAGTGCAGAGTTCAATAATATTTTTAAATTTAAAACTATTACAAGAGCTGGGAAAATTCGGTTCAATGACTGGGCTACTCCTGGTATTTACAAAAGTAGAAATAATTTGTACAACTTATACTCACAAAAACAAATTAATTTACACAATACTAAATTCATAAATCACTTAAAACTATATTCCAAAACTTTTAAAGTGGTTTGTCAGACAGCAAAATCTTTGCATTTTAGTAGAAAAATTAAGCATGCTGATGATAAAATAAAAACAACATGGAAAATCATCAATACTGAAACTGGAAAAATAAAACAAAGAGACAGTAAGATCATCTTAAAAATTAACAATAAATTAATCATGGATAGTAATGAGGTTGCCAATACATTTGATGAGTTCTTCTCTCAAGTACCCATTACTACCACTCAGTCCATAAATTCTAGTCCCGCTGATGCTTATTCTATATTATCAAAGTGTGTTAATAAATGTGATACCTTGTTCCAGTTCAAACACGTAACTGCAGACTCAATTGTGAAAACATTTAAAATGCTCAAACAAAAGAAAACCGAGGACCTGTGGGGAATGTCAACCACAGTTCTCAGTTACATTATTACTGTTATTAGCCCATACTTAGCTTTTATTTTTAACAGATGCGTTGATCAAGGTGTCTTCCCGGATTTGATGAAAATAAAGTAAATTGATTCCTTTATTCAAATCAGTAAACAAAAATGATCCATCTAACTATAGACCAATCTCTATACTACCGACATTGAGTAAAATTTTTGAAAAAGTAATATTAGACCAGCTTTTAACACATTTTAACATGAATGATCTTTTAAATAGCAAACAATTTGGATTTACTAAAGGGCGTTCTACTACTGATGCAGGAATAGGTCTTCTTAAACATATATTTGATGCATGGGAGAAAGCACAAGATGCTATTGGCGTGTTCTGTGACCTATCAAAAGCATTTGATTGAGTCTGTCATGAAACACTAATTTATAAATTAAAATACTACGGTGTTGAAGGTAAGGCACTTGATCTGGTATCATCATACCTCTGTAACAGAACACAGATGGTTGAAGTCAATGGCGTCAGGTCATCTGGATCCCTCATAAAAATGGGAGTCCCGCAGGGATCGATCCTAGGACCTTTTTTATTTCTAGTTTATATCAATGATTTACCGTCATTCGTACAGAACCTATGTGATATTGTTTTGTTCGCAGATGATACTTCCTTTATATTCAAAATAGATAGGACTACACCTAACTTTGACGATGTAAACAAATCAATAACACAGGTTCTGAATTGGTTTACAACCAATAACTTATTGTTAAACGCAAAAAAAACTAAATGTATTAATTTCTCTCTACCAAATGTAAAAAAGGGTATCCTAAATAGAAGTATATTAATAAATGATGAACCATTAGAACTTGTTGAATCCACAACATTCTTGGGCATCACCCTGGATTCAAAGCTAAATATCGGTTCTAGCACGTAGGTTAAGCTCCGCTGCATACGCAGTACGTAAAATTAGATTTTTAACGGACGAAGCCACTGCATGATTGGTCTATTTCAGCTACTTCCACAGTATAATGTCTTATGGCATTTTATTGTGGGGGAAAGCCGCTGAAATCCAATCAATATTTGTTTTGCAGAAACGAGCTATTCGCTCTATATATAGTATGAGGTCGCGAGATTCACTTCGTGAAAAATTTAAGGAAATTAAAATTCTAACAGTGGCATGTCAATACATTTATGAAAATATTTTGTTCATACGCAAGAATATAAATGATTATAAGAAAAGGTCTGATGTACATAATTTTAATACAAGACATAAAAATAGATTAATTATACCTAATTTCAGACTGCAGAAAGTTAGTGGTTCATTCATGGGGAACTGTGTACGCTTTTACAATAAGCTACCTAAAGATATTGATCAATTGCCTATGAGCAAATTTAAAATCTATGTAAAATCCAATTTGATGAAAAAATCATACTATACAATAAGTGACTATATGGATGACAAAAATGCATGGCCTGAATGCCCCAAGTTCCAAGAACAAATATAAATTGTATTATAATTAATAATATATTGTTAAAATTTTAAAGCTGACATGTACAATTAATTTAAAAAAAAAAAGATAAAATGACAAGACAAGCCCCATAGAGTTTCTTGGTGTTTCTTCTCTGATGGGAGTATTTCCGAAACACCGGTAGATTCAACAGCCATTCAGTTTTCCCCTTTTGTCCGCAGATTTTCTTTCTAGGCTTGCCATTTTTATTTTTATTTAAACAATATTATGCAGCTGACAGACGGACTATCAGTTCCATTTGGATCATGATATGTACTGTGATCGGTATGCGTTTCTCTATGTTGTGTTTCACTATTTCACTTTTTTATTTTTTTTATATAAAAATTGTCTGAAGTACTGAAACACACACTTACATGTATGGTTGGTTTTAACCTACTTTAATTTTTTTTAAATATTCTGACGTAAACGATTGGATGACAGCTGAATGGTTCATTACTTTTTTTTTCTAATTCAAAGCGTTAAATTCTGCTTTTGCTATGTTTACTTGATAATTGGTTATGATTTATTTTATGATTTATGATTTTGACGTGTATATGTGCGTATATTTATACTGCCTACATACTGAATAAATGCTTTGATTCTTGATTCTTTGATTCTTATAGATTACTTTTTTTCTGGCTATCGAGTCAGGGGGTCCAAATATTTTTATTTGACCGATTTGCCTGATATGTTGTATAAAGACAGGTCATAGGGTAGAATAGGATATAGGATACTTTTTTTCTGGCTGTCGAGTCAGGGGGTCCAGATATTTTTAATTGAATTTTGTAACTAAAGGACCACTTTTCGAATAAACGGCTTGACCGATTTGCCTGAAATGTTGTATAAAGACAGTTCATAAGGTAGAATAGGATATAGGATACCATTTTTTTGGCTATCAAGTCAGGGGGTCCAGATATTTTTAATTGAATTTTGTAAACATAAGACCTCTTCTCGAATAAACGGCTTGACCGATTTGCCTGAAATGTTGTATAAAGACAGTTCATAGGGCAGAATAGGATATCGGATACTTTTTTTTTCGATCGAATCTGAGTGTTTAGATTTTTTTATTGAATTTTGTGAATGTGTGGCCATCAACTAAACAGCTTGACCGATTCAGCTGAAATTTTATACATATTACAGTTCATATTGCATAAAATCACATGGGATACTTTTTTTCTGGCAGCCGAGTACAGGTGTCCAGAATTTTTATATTGAAATTTGTAAATGTGTGGCCAACTCTCGGTCAACCATTTAAGCTGAAATGATGTGCACAGACAGTCAAAAAGACATAGAAGGACAACAAATAATTTTTTTTTTTGGGTGGAAATTCCGGATGTTTATATTTTTATTATGGAATTTTGTAAATGTGTGGCCTCTTTTCGGCCAAACGGCTTGACCGATTCAGATAAAATTTTGTACAAAGACAAATAGGGCATAAAAGGGTAAAGAATGCTTTTAATCCGCAGTTATGTGTGGTTGCCTATATTTTTTGTTAACTTTACATAGAGTTTGCATAATCATAAAAGTTTGACCTTAGATTCATCTATAATGACTAAACTTAATAAGTGCCTTAATTAGGCCATAAAACTGTCAGGGTCATTAAAAGTCATCAAAATTTACGCGATGGCTTTGCTTGCCCAACGTGTTTTATTTGCTTTGTGGGAAGTATTTCAAATACATTCGTGTTTTAACAGCCACTTTAACCTTAAGGTCATCGGTGTTGACTTAAGAGGTTGTAAAAACTGTAAGGGTCATAAAACGTAATTACTTTTGGCGCTCACTTCGCTCGCGCAATAATTTGTTTGATAAGATAAAGATAAAGATAAAGATAAAGATATTTTATTTGTTCAAAACATGCGTTATACACATACACAAACATTGCATGCAGTATGGTCTTAAACATAGAAATAGCTCGTCATGTTTTGCCCACATGGGCGTACAAATGAGACGCGTGACGCTGCTGAACATTGTTAAATTCATGTTACATTTTTATAAAAAGATTAAATAAATTAAAATTAATAAATAGTATCAAAAATTAAGAACAAAAATTAGAACAAGTGAATATGTCAAAATAATGTCAAAATAGTTATAATAAATTACAGCACGGTTAAAATTTGTCATTTAAAAAGTCGTCAATAGAATAATAGCATTTCTTAACTAGCATTTTCTTCAGATGGTTTTTGAACAATACATTGTCGAGTTCTTTTATAGATTTGGGAATTTTATTGAATATTGTAGGAGCCATTCCCATAATGCTCTTGCGCAATAGTTGGGTTTTACCTTTTACAATGCGGATCGTGTCGTTACGTCTATTTCGAGTAACGGTTGCAGACAATTTTGGAAAAAGATTTTGATTATATTTTACAAAAAGTGCTGTTTCTAATATATACAGAGACGGGAGTGTTAAGATTCTATGGTCTGTGAAATATGGCTTACAGCTAACTTGAGTGTGCAGGTTGAACATGGCCCGGATACAGCGTTTTTGCATTTTGAATATAATATTTTTGTTTGTAGAGTTTCCCCAAAATATTATACCATACCTAAGGTTGGATTCGATCAGGCCATAGTAAGCTGAAAGGAGTGCATCAAGATTCAGAGTATTCGAAAGTTTGTAGAGGGCAAACGACAAACTACTTATTTTAGTACAGAGAAGTTCAATATGTCTCTTCCAATTTAACTTTTTGTCAATCGTCAAACCTAGAAACTTTGCATTGTCAACATTGCTTATGGTATTATTATTATGATTCAATTTTATGTCAGAGAAGTTTGTATGTCTTTGGCTGAAGTGCATTATGTTCGTTTTAGTCAAATTGATTTTTAAATTATTATTGTCAAGCCATGAAATTATAGATGTCAATGCGTTATTTATTTCAATTTCATACATGTCAATATTTTTGTTATTTTTGGTTATGGTCAGTGTGCTGTCGTCTGCAAAAAGAGTCATATGCTGGAGCGTTGAATTAGGCAAGTCATTTATATAAATTATGAATAAAAGTGGTCCCAAAACACTGCCCTGAGGCACCCCATAAGACACATAGCGCTTCCTAGATGAGAATACTTCTTCCGTTTTAGTTTTGATGTTTATACTTGTAATTTGTGTTACCTGTGTTCTCATAATTAGATAAGATCGAATCAACTCTAATACGTTTCCTCTAATGCCATAAGCTTCCAGTTTGTTGCAGAGAATTTCGTGATCGACGTAGTCGAACGCTTGGGTCATGTCGCAGAAAATCGAGCATATAGGCGATGTTTTGTCTACTTCTGTTAAAACTCGTGTCACGAAGTCATAAATGGCCATGTTAATTGTTTTATGCTGCCTGAATCCTTTTTGTTCTGGGCATAGTATACCTTTTTTTTCAAGGTATTTATTGATTTCTTTATAAATATATTTCTCAAAAATTTTAGAGAATATTGATTGAAGAGCGATTGGTCTGTAGTTTTCCATTGAAAGCTTATCATTTTTCTTGTAAATTGGTTTCACTAAGGAAGTTTTCAAAGAGGATGGAAAAACGCCATTGCATATGCATAAGTTCAGAATGAAGCACAGATGAGGGCAGATGTATTTGTTAACAGCTTTTATAATTTTTGTTGAAAACCCATCTATGCCAACGCTATTGGTATTTTTTAAATTTTTTATTATTATTTCAATGTCATGAGGAATGCTTGGTACCATGAACATTGAATCCGAGCAGTGTTTGATCAGGGATGTTACTTTTTTTCCTGTTTCTGGAATGGCCTTAATTTTATCAACAAAGTAATCATTGAAAGCGTTGGCTATTTTACTAGAGTCAGTTATAATTCTATCATTATGTTTAATTATAGAAACCGGTTCTTTGGGGAGGTTTAATCGTACTTTGTTGATTATTTGCCATGCAGTTTTAGTTTTATTTACCGATGTTTTAATTTTGTTAATATTTTGTGCACGTTTGGTCAGATTAATAATTTTTTTATACAACTTGGCATATTTTAAAAACTGTGCTATGTTTTCTTTTGATGGTTTTTGTCTAGACTTCCACAAAAGGTGTCTTTTCCGCTTACTGCAAATTTTAATGCCATTTGATACCCACTTAGGCCTTTGTCGGATTTTAATAGTTATTAGTTTTATTGGGAAGCATAAATTGTAATATAGTTTAAAAATGCGAATGAAGTTTGCATAAGCTGTATTTGAGTCAGTAGTGCCGTACACTTCTTCGAATGAAATATTTTCTAAACACATAATGAATTTAGATATATTTTCTGGTGAGTAATTACGTTGTCTTTTTCGCCAAAATGCAATTTTAATTTTTTTTTGAACTGGTAGCTTGATGATTTGAGCCGTATGATCCGATAGTGCGAGTTCCCACACTTCCGTCTTACAGGTTTTTTTGTAATTATGAGCAAAGTTATCAATACAAGTCTGGCTTTGATATCTAGTCGGCTGCTTTAATGCTAACTTTAAATTATAGTTTAATAACAAACATTCTAGATCTAGTGTTACATTATTATCTTTCAAGACATCTATGTTAAAATCAGCAGCAATAACAATGTGGTCATAGTTCTTATTACTCAAAAGTTTTAATGCTTTTTCTAACTTATTAAAAAACGTTTCTAAATATTCGGTTTTTGGTATTCTATATAAGCACATAATTATTAATTTATACGTAGTTAATTCGATAGCACAGCATTCAAATATGTTTTGCAGTGAGATTGTCTTTATTTCCGTTAGTTCTTTCCATTGAAGATTACTCTTAACCATGATGCAGGCTCCGCCTCTTTTGTTGTTTTTACGGCTGAAGGTAGCTGCTAATGAATAATTAGGAAGGTCTATATATTGCTCATAACCTGCTTTAACAAAGTGCTCAGTGATGCACAGTACATCCACGTCAATGTTTTTCTTTAAGAGGATTTCCTGTAAACAAACCGTAAGCTGATCGGCCTTGTTAATCAAACCTGCAATGTTTTGGTGTAGAATATGGATATATTGTGTCTCGAAAAAACAATGACTGGCTCTGATTGTGTTCATAACCTGCATCCTCAGCAACTTCTAATCCACGAGATGTGTTCGATACTGGTCCATAAATTCCATTAAGGTGTTGTATATTTATTATCTGTTTTTGTACATTTGTAAAGATTTCTTTCATTCCACGGTTATTTATTTTTCCAATGTTACGGTTAAAAAATCGCAATCGATCTTTGTTTAAATCATCATTTGGATCATATATGTGAGCGTATTTGTGAGTAATAATATCTTGGTATAACAAATCGTTGAAGGTCTGCACTCTATAGTTATACATTATGGTCCCGCTGCAATGTCTCATTGTTGGTAAACATATTATAATGTTTGTTTTCGTAATGATTTCAATTTTTTCTCTAATATCCGTAATGATACTTAAATATTCATCTGTTTTCTTGAAATCTTCTTCTCCTATTAATATTAGACAGTAATCTTCCATAGTAAAATCCGCTAATTTCATATCTATACCTTTGATAATTTCTCTAACGTTACCATTAGGTGTTAGGTAATGGCAAAGCTTAGATGAGTTCAGTGTATCTTCTGCTATAGATCGCACTTTATTATATTTATTGCAGCTTAATATGCATATCTTGGGAGGTTTCCTTTGAATATGGGTACTTGAAGTACTCGGCTCCTCGGAGGACTTATTTCGTGTTTTCTGTTGGTTATGTGTTGGCGTAGTACATGTCTTTGGTAGGTCCATACGAAGACGAGTTGCTCTCGTCTGAGATTTATTTTTTGGTGTCATCTTCGATTTAGCTGGACTGCTGGATATTGTTACAAGCAACTCATTTTTCTTTAGTAAATCTGTGTTTGTTCGTTTGAGCTCATTATTTTCTAACGATAATGTTTCTATTTCTTTGTGTGCAGTTACAAGTTCGAGTTCCAGCTCTTGGATACGTTGGTTAAGTCTGGCTGTTTGATCTATGTCTTCGTTTGATATATCAGGCAGGCTTGTAGTCGTCTCGTCTATAGTTTCCGATAGTATTCCGCTGCTTGATTGGTTTATTGAGTCGGACTTTGTCCGTTTACGACGAAACGTAATATTCTCTAAGAAATTCATTGTTTTCTATTCGAATTTATATTATAGGTTTCTCTTTGGTTGCTGTTTACATTCACTGGAAAGATTATGTAGAAATAATCTTATGATATTTTTTTCGAACGCAAAAACATATCCCGAGGTGAGGATCGAACCTGGGTATCTTGTAAGCAACATACGAGCTGAAAGCACGCTGTTATCCACTGCACCAATTCGGTTGTTGACTGTTGCGTCGAAATAGTGTATTGCACTTTACGTCACACTTTTAAACTAATATTTTGAATACGTCGATCGGTATGAAGTTCATGCGAGTCCAAAGGTTGAATTTTAAATACAACACAACGATTATTTTCGTTTTCGTAGATTTAGGCTTTATATATTCAATTGGTCACTTTATCTGTGTATTTGCTTAATCACTTATTTTATATTTTAGCACTATAATGTTCACTATACAGTTTAAATGGAGAATTTAGCACTTTATTGCAAATTTAGCATTACTGAGATCAATTCAATATATTTACGTATGTACTAAACGTAATATATCAACTACACTTTTACGCGTTATTTGGAGCACTAAAAACGTTTTAAACACACTTTAGGATAGAGACATTCACTTTTAATATTTTTAAAATTAAATTAATACAGAGCTCCAGTCGCTCCTTGCAGCGCCACCTGGCGGACTTTTGAACTACTTTGCAGGTAATATTTCAGCATTTTTTGTATTTTAACAGCCACATGCATCAGAACGAGTCCATAAATTGAAACAGTACAACCTTCAATAATCATAATGATTTTGAACCTTAAAATAAGTGGATATCAAGTTTAACCTTTGTGTCATCGGTGTTAACTTAGAAGGTCATAAAAACTGTCAGGTTCATAAAAGGTCGATAAAAATTTTCGCGCTCGTTCCGATCGCGCAAGCATTTGTAATATCTACTTTGTAGAAAACATTTCAGCAACTTTTGTATTTTAATAGCCACATTCATCAAAACGAGTCATAAATTGAAACAGTACAACTTTCAATAATCATAATGATTTTTTACCTTAACATAGTAGATATCAAGTTTAACCTGAGGGTCATCAGTGTTGACTTAGTAGGTCATAAAATCTGTCAGGGTCATAAAATGACGTAAAAATTTTCGCGCTCGCTACGCTCGCTGAAACCTTTGTTTTACATACTTTGTAGGTAATATTTCAGCATTTTTGTATTTTAATAGCCACATGCATCAAAACGGGTTTATAAATTGAAACAGTACAACCTTCAATAATAATAATGATGTCTTACCTTAAAATAAGTGGATATATCAAGTTTAACCTTAGAGTCATCGGTGTTGACTTAGTAGATCATAAAAACTTTCAGGGTCATAAAAAGTCATAAAAAAATTTCGCGCTCGCTTCGATTGCGCAGTAATAACACTACATAGTGTATAATAGCCTGTTTTAACAGCTTCATACATTAGACTGACTCATATACTTAAACAGCAAAACTTGGTAAGCCTATGTTGGGTTTACCAAGTACCAAGTAATGACTTTAACAATAGACGAAATCGAGTTCGACCTAAGAGTTATCTATATTGACTTGATTATTAGGTTATTAAACTTCAAAAATTTTCACTCGCCCAAAAATAGCGCTCGCTACGCTCGCGCAGCTATTCACCTTATATTCTTTGTAAGATATGTTTCAGGAACTGTTGTGTTGATTCAAACATTTAAACAGCACAACTTCGTATACCTAACCAAAATGATTAATGACTTTAACAATAGAGGATATTGAGTTCGACTTTGAGGGTCATCCATGGTGACTTGGCCTAAGAGATCATCGATCTAGACCTCAATGGTCATAAAAACACAAATTACGCGGGCGAAGCCGCGGGTAACAGCTAGTACTAATATATATGTAGTAGGTTGCAGTTTGTCAGTGCTCCATGTGTTGGATTAAGGTATGACGATAATGAGCTGCTTGTTCCCAAGCACATTTTTTAAGAATCAGCGAGGAATTCATGTCCATCTTGGAAAGAGTCACAAATCTCTTTATCAAAGCGTACATTCTGTCAACCTTAGTGCTCATTTGATTAAAACTCCCATTCAGGCATAACTTTGTAATTCACAACCATTTAAGTACTAAACACTAAAAACTATCGCGGTCAGCACTCTGATTGCATAACTCTTGATTGCTTTCTGTCTGTCAGATTGCGATGTCAAAATTCAGTTTTACATTATTCAAAGCTTAAATCACAACATAGCGGTTACAGCATATTGGAAGTTCTCAACAACTCTACGAAGCAAGGCAAACTTCGTAACTGACGGTTAGCGTTATCGCCAATTTGCTTTCAAGCGGAATAGACGTTTAGTCAATTTATATCATTATTGAGTGTAGTCTTCAAAACTATAGAAATTTCTCAAAAATACGACGGTATTATTTTATCGCGTTTTTAACCGTACATGCGAAGCAAGCGACCCTTTTCAGTTTCGAGATTGGCCAAAAATGTTTTTTTTCCTTCTGTGAGTCAGTCTGTCTGTCTGTCTGTTCACACCTTCAGGTCGCATTTTTCAACGTATTGGTTATTGGTTATTGCATGTAAAGGCGCGGGTAGGTAGGGCTACCTATCGCCTTTGTTAGGACGAGGTCTGAGGTCGCGTTGAAATAAAACGATGGTTGTTGCACTATCAGATGTTCTTATTATAAAATAGAATGTTAGCAAAGAGAATATAACCACTATTTTAGTTGCTGTCTATGTGTTATAATTCTGGCGGTTTACTCCCTTATAAAAACATATTTCGTTCTCACGTCAACGTCACTTTGATGTGGGAACGCGCGCTGTCGTTTTATGACATTGCGCTTCGCACATCAGAGGCATTTTGCCACCCGAATGGTTGTGCAAAACGCCACATCACCCCCCTACGGAGAAGGAGAATCCGTGGAGAAAGAAAAAATAAATAAAAAATCAAAGGTCAAAAGGTTTGCAAAAATGAACTTTACGACCTGACCGGGTAGTGTATTGTGGTGAATGTGAGGAAGGAGCAGCGGGAGAAGATGAAGAGGATCCAGAATGAGGAGAGAGAACTCTAGAAGGATGTGATGATGACACTGGTTGATGTGCAGGAAGAGACGGCGTCGATACTGGATCAACAGGACTCGGCTGTTCGATGAACGCTGGCTTGAGCCTGTCGATACTGACAGTCACCTGTCTGCCTTTTACATCGATCGAGAATGTCTTTCCGTCCTCAGATCGAGATATCACTCGATGAGGGCCAGAATAGGGTGGCTGCAAAGACCGACGAACAGTGTCATCCCTCAGCATGACGTGAGATGCAGTGGATAGGTTTTTGAAAATAAAAACCGAAGGCTTAGAATGATGAGAAGCCGAAGTGGGTCGCAATTTGGACATATATTGCCTTAACTTGACGACAAAATCCGAAGGCTCCTCATAGCCAGTAGCTTCGGGAGAAACAGTTAAAAGTTCCCCTGGGAGCGCTAATGTCTCACCATACAGCATTTCTGCTACGGTTGATTTTATATCCTCTTTAAATGCAGAGCGCATGCCTAACAAAACAAGAGGCAAGGCACTCGACCAGGAACTGTCATGACACATCAGGGACGCTTTTAACTGCCGATGCATGCGCTCAACGAGCCCATTAGCGCAAGGGTGATAGCCGGTGGTACGAATACGTTTGGCACCAAACAGATCGGTAAGGCGTCTGAAAAGGTCAGATTCGAACTGCCGTCCCTGATCAGTCGTGATGACCGCAGGGACGCCGAATCGAGCTATCCAGCCATCCACAAAGGTCTTGGCTACTTCCTCTGCCGTTATCCCACTCATAGGCCACGCTTCGGGCCACCTAGTGTAACGGTCAACAGCAGTGAGGCAGTATTGAAAACCAGAGGAAGAAGGCATAGGTCCGATAATGTCTATGTGGACATGCTTGAGCCGAGATGTGGGACTGGAGATATGTCCAAGCGGAGACTGAGTATGCCGAGTCACTTTGCTTCGCTGACAAGCTATGCAAGTTTGGCACCAGCGACGGCAATCCTTGTCAATACCTGGCCAAACGAAACGGTCAGAGACCAGACGAACAGTCGCCTTGGTACCTGGGTGACTCAGGTTATGCAGTTTGTCAAAAATACTCTTCCGCATAGGTTCCGGTACAAATGGTCGCGGTCGTCCTGTGGAAGTATCGCAGACCAAAGTTGTGTTAGTGCCGGGAACAACGATGTTCTCTAATTTTAGAGAAGAATCTTTATCGTTACGATACTTT
Source organism: Cabera pusaria (assembly GCA_954871355.1). Lineage (NCBI taxonomy): Eukaryota > Metazoa > Arthropoda > Insecta > Lepidoptera > Geometridae > Cabera > Cabera pusaria. Next base: position 16,910,040 of record OX940905.1, read on the forward strand.
TTCAACTCGTCGTCGAGTTGTTGGCAAGAAGCAAGTGCAGAGTGATCTGCTTCGATATTAATGGCTTCGATGCGGGACATAGCGTCTGCTACCGTATTATCAACCCCTTTTACGTGGACAATGTCCGTGGTAAATTGGGAGATAAACGAGAGTTGATTTAGTTGGACCGGTGGAAGCCTCTCGCGACGCTGCGAGAAAGCGTAAATGATCGGCTTGTGGTCCGTGTAAATTGTGACTTGCTGCGCAACCAGAAAATGGCGATAATGCTGCACACTCTCGTAAATCGCAAGGAGTTCCCTGTAATATGCTGGCCATTCGGACTGTCGGGGCTTCAGCTTTTTGCTGAAGAAACCCAAAGGTTCCCAAGCATCACCAACTTTCTGCTGAAGGCAGGCACCAACGTGCGAGTTCGAAGCGTCGGTGAAGAGTCCCAGCTCAGCATTCGGCAATGGGTGAGCTAGAAGAGCAGCGGATGACAGGCTGTCTTTACAGGCCATAAAACTCTCTTCAAGTTCAGGCGTCCAAGCAACCGGTGTGGAACCTTTGCCTTGGGAAGCCACTATCGCATTGACCAGCGGTGCTTGCAACTCTGCAGCGTTTCGCAAAAAACGTCGATAGTAGTTGACCATTCCAAGAAAACGGCGGAGTCCCTGAACGGTCTTGGGCAAGGGAAAATCCTTGAGAGCCTGAATGCGCTCAGTTGGTGGCCGCGTTCCTTCAGAGGAAATGCGGTTCCCGAGGAAAGTTACCTCAGGAGCACCAAACACGCACTTTGCAGGATTGATGACAATGCCGTAATCTTCAAGTCGCTTGAAGAGTATACGGAGGTGCTCAGCGTGCCGAGTGGCGTCGCGAGAGTACACTAAAATGTCATCAACGTAGGCAAAGCAGAAGTCCAGACCCTGTACAACTTCATCCATGAACCGTTGGAAAGTTTGGCCTGCGTTGCGCAAACCAAAGGTCATGTAGTTGAATTCGTACAGGCCAAAGGGGGTGATGATGGCCGTTTTACATATGTCTTCAGGCGCAACGGGAATCTGCTGGTATGCCTTGACGAGATCGATTGTACTAAATATAGTACAACCAGCTATGTTATGACCAACATCACCAATATAGCGTACTGGGTATCTATCGGGCACTGTGCGTGCATTCAGTGCGCGATAGTCACCGCAAGGTCGCCAGGTGCCGTCTCTTTTAGGTACCATGTGAAGGGGAGAGGACCATGGACTTTTTGAAGGTCTTGCTGTTCCACACTGGACCATGTCATCAAAAACCTTTTTAGTCTCCTGAAGTTTTTGAGGAGCCAGGCGCCTAGGACGACAAGAGACGGGGGCACCTTCAGTAGTCAGGATGTGATGGACGGTGTTATGCTTCGGCTCCCGAATGAGTCCTGGTGGCTTTGTGATTGATGGAAATTCCGCAAGAAGCGCACCAAATCCGGACGATGGAGCAGAAACAACTTTAACACTGGTCTGATCTAGTGTTGCAACGGCAGCGATACATGACAACCCAGTACTGCTATCGACAAGCCTTTTATTGGCACAATCTGGCATAAGCCGATAGTGTGCCAGAAAGTCGGAACCGATAATGGCGGTGTTGACGTCAGCGACGATAAACTGCCACTGAAAGGCGCGTCGCAGACCCAGATTGAGCGTCATTTGTATGTGGCCAAAGGTGCGAATCTCACTACCATTGGCAGCAGCCAGTATGTAGTTTGACCGCGTTGGCTTATTCGCTAGCCATTGGTACGGATAGCAGGAGAGGTCCGAACCTGTGTCAATTAAAAACCGGCGTTTCGAAACGCTTTCGGTGACAAATAATCGGCGACTCTCCGAAAAGCAGTCAGTCGTCGCCGCTAATGACTGCTGTTTGAGTTTCCCGACGGCGGGGACGTCCAAGTGCATGGTTTTACACATTTAACCGCTTTAGTACCAAACCTCCTATGGTAAAAACAAAGTTTGGATTTACAAGCGGACTGTGAGCGTTCACGCTGGTTTGAGTTACTCCGTGACCTATCCCTACTCCGGTCAGCTGATAGTGCAGCGATCTGGCGCGTGAGATCATCAAGACGCCGTGTAATGTCGTCTAGCGATGAAGGCGAGACGGCAGAAGTGCTCGCTGAGAAAACAGCTGATGACCGAGGAGCTGCAACACCGGGCGATACTTCTAAAATTTTGTCTGCTAGCTCTGCAACTTTATCTAAAGCAAGCTCAGACTGAGCAGCCAAAATAGCCTGAAGGTGTTGTGGGAGGCGGCGCATCCAAAGCTGGCGAAGCAAATTTTCATCCGAAAGAGTGTTCCCAGCCAAAGACCTAAGATGTCTTAAAAACTGGGAGGGGCGACGATCGCCCAGCTCCTCATCGCTAACGAGCTGTCGGACACGTTGCTCTTCAGATGTGGAAAGCCTACGGATAAGCTCGGCTTTTAACCTACCATATTTGTCTGCGGGCGGTGGATGAAGAATAATATCTTCAACTTCTCCAATAACCCGAGTGTCCAACTGAGCAACAACATAATTAAATTTTGTTAGATCAGCGGAGATACCTGAAATGGTAAATTGAGCCTCAACCTGAGCAAACCAGATAGCGGGCCGGTCAGGCCAAAAAGGAGGAAGCTTGACAGCAACTTTACATATTGCGGGGGAAACTGGGTCCGAGGTGGGTGTGTTAGTGCTGTCACCTTTTAATTTTTGCAATTCAGCAAGCAATAAAGCATTTTGTTGCTGTAATAATGAGTTTTGCTCTTGTGCGGATTGCAAGTTAGCTTCCATCTCCGTAGTTGGGTTAGTACACTATAAAAAGCCGTACAATATAAATGGTTATAAGCTATAAAACACACACAGTAATACAAACACAAGACAATAAACAAGACAGCAATATAAAAGGCAAAACACACAGATAAAATATATAGTTAATGTTATCAAAAATTAACAGCCCCGGTGTAAAAAAAAAGTTAAATATTAATAATTCCCACACAATATAATAAAAACAAACTCAAATGCAATTTTGTTATGTAAATGCCAATGTCCACAGTTGTTAAAATAATACTAATAATTTCCACACAAAATGATAATATAAAAACGAAATCGAATGCAATTTTGTTAAAGTTATGCTAATGTTCATAATTTTAGTAAGTCCAGGCACCAATATTAGTATAGGAAAAATAGCACGTACTAAAATCACTCCAGCGCAGTATTGGTCTCCAGCGACAGGCCTCGGGCACACGTATGTCTGCACGTCGTTTCGTTGTAGAATCCAGAAAACTGATACCATGAATCGATGAAGCGAAGACACGTCGAGATAGCCACGAATGTGATAGACACTCGTCGCAGCTGGCGTCGTATCACGGAGATCAGGAAACTAATTACGAAGCGATGACACGTCGTGGTAGCCCAATGTGGTCGTCGTGAATCCAAAGACTCGTTATGTGAGGATGCATGCATTGGGAAACGCGGATTGTTGACCTCGTCGATACGTAGATACACGTAGAGTTGAACTCTTCTGCTCAGACGGCTGAAGTCGGGTCACCATTAAAGGCGCGGGTAGGTAGGGCTACCTATCGCCTTTGTTAGGACGAGGTCTGAGGTCGCGTTGAAATAAAACGATGGTTGTTGCACTATCAGATGTTCTTATTATAAAATAGAATGTTAGCAAAGAGAATATAACCACTATTTTAGTTGCTGTCTATGTGTTATAATTCTGGCGGTTTACTCCCTTATAAAAACATATTTCGTTCTCACGTCAACGTCACTTTGATGTGGGAACGCGCGCTGTCGTTTTATGACATTGCGCTTCGCACATCAGAGGCATTTTGCCACCCGAATGGTTGTGCAAAACGCCACACATGGTTATAATAGCACGCGACGTGAAGGCTGTTCTCACACATTTACTACGAAATGCATTTCCGCCTCATACATCAAATCTATGTTGCAATCCACATTGCATTAGACGACACAGTGATAAGTGCTTTCGTTTGACATGAAAATTAAGACTAACTGACAGAGACGACATTACCCCAATAGACTGACTTATAAAACCGCTACGAGTAAATAATATACATATTTTTGTTTTCGACAGTCGATGCCCGATGAAACTGTCTTTTTTAATTGAATCGGTAATAAAACTCACCAGTTCCTCATCATATTTATTAGCTTGCGGACCCTCAATATCCTCATCAAAAAGGCGTTGCTAATGGGCCTCTCTAAGAATAATTAATGTTGACAGTAGCAGGGGTCTCGCTTTGTTTCAAATTGGATATATTTCGGGGAATTGAAATTTTATGCTTAAACGGTATTCGCGTTTTAGGTGATGAGACTTTAGGAATTAAAGGTTTCCTTACAGATTGATTTAGGATATATAATTATGAACTCCATAAAACATGACACATTTTGTGAGCGATTGAAGTCTTCAACCATTTGAAGACCTTAACCGATGACAAAATGTTTATGATGTTTGCAAATGTATGCAATATTTATGATTGCATAAACTGTTGAATTTTTTTTAATTAATTGAAATAATTGGTTTGCATACTAAACACAAGCCTTGCCGTCAAAACGTTCTAATAAATATATGTAAAGCTCAATATTACATCTCCCTAAAAACTATTATAGAATACTTTTCTTATCAGCTTAAGTTTTCGCACTCGTGGTCCCTAGTTGCTGTTAAAGTTACATATAATAATGAAAAAAAGAACAAAGCTAGTCATTCTGAGGACTCGCTATCATACGCAAATGGGAGACAGAAGGCTATTTCTATAGCTTCTCGTATCTTGTTGCCCATGTGCCGTTTAGTAATGAAAACCATTTGTTAGAAGGCTACTAAACGCGTGAAGAAGCTTTTATGGCACTACGCAATCGATTACAACCATATCAAGGAGATTCTGTTGAACAATTTCAACGAGCAAGAAGCAAATACGGAAAATCAGGATGTATAGAAATTGTTGATGGTTACGATCCTGATGTCGATATCGAAGTAGAAGATATAATTGGAGAAGAATTGCGCGTCAACATCACAGACGAAGTTTTGAGCTCAATATCAGCAACATGAACATAAAACAAAAAATTCTATTTGATGAAGTGACAAAACGAATTTAACATGAAGTGACAAATAAATCTGACACAAACTTTCATTTTAAATTATTCGTGACAGGAGAAGCTGGCAGTGGAAAATCATTTGAGCTGAAAACTATCGTACCTACATCATATTCGTCGATGTTATGCTCCCACAACCGAACAGTTGTTAAATACAACATTCGTTGAAGTAACCGCACCAATTGGAGTTGCAGTTCCTCTAGTCAACGGAAAAACTACTCATAATGCATTTTTGCTTTAAATGAAAGGTAGAGCAACGGTCTATAGACAGATGACAGGACAACGACTGGAAGATATAAGAAGAAAATAGCGTCACATTTGTTGGCTCATAATAGATGGAATATCAATGGTTTCTTGTGAAGTTTTACGATTTTTTCATCTTCGTTTACAAGAATTGAAAAACTGTCTAGACATTTTTGGTGGAGTAAATATCTTGGTGTTTGGAGATATAATAAATAAATAAAATAAAATAATTTTATTTCGAGTAACTAAGACTCATATAACAATCAAATTCATATTACAATACAATTACAATTAAGATACACGGATACATAAAAATTAAATTTAAACCAGAAAAATACAAAACACAAAAATAAAATAATACACATCCATATTAACATTTAAAAACTCATTAAAATAAATAGTTGAAATTGATAAACACATTAACTCAATTAAATTATTATTGTTATCATCGTAATAAAGTACCCTTTATTAAACACCCTTGGGAGATGGGGCATGTCTATCCGCACAGTGTCACAGGACAGTCAACCCTTTCTGCAATCATCGCAAGGACGATGTTACTACAGGCTCGCACCCTGCGTACCAGAGACGCGGCACGCTTACGCATGGTCGCGTGGAAGCAATCCACACGAGCTTGCGCAAACATACCTGAGGCACTGCAGTAGCGAGGCAGCCTCAACATCGCCCCGAACGAGTTGTTAAACTGGACGCGAAGAGAATTATACGCCGAGCGTGTATACCTCGCCCACAGGCTGCACGTGTAGAGGGAGGTGCAATAAGCCCGAAAGAGAGTAAGCTTTACCTCCCTCGAGCAACGCGCAAACCTGCGCGCCAGCATGTTCGCACGCACAAACAATGCTCTTCGCTCGCGCTCGATGTCTGCATTGTCCTTGAGGTCGGTTGTTAATATATGCCCTAAATACCTAAATATTTGCACGATTTCTAAAGGAATCCCGATCAGATATACGGGTGGCACGTTTTGGGGACGTTTTGTCCCGGCCTCAAAGACCATGCACACACTTTTGGCAACATTATATTTTAGTCCATGTGCATATATTACGCAGTTGTTACCTGTGAAGGGCAATTGGTGCTTCAAGCAACCAATTATATGACAATGAGAGCCACATTTGCAAGAGTCTTTGCGAGTTACAAATCAACGTGCGACAACAGTGTGCGTACTGTGCGTATTAATCCCACAGTAAAACTAGTTAACGATTATAATAACAAAATGATAGAACTAATGGTCAAAACTGTAAAAGCTTATACCTTAAATGCTCTCGATAAATCCAAAACATTTATGGTCAAAAACCCAATCAGACTTCTGTTCCGCAAGATCCAATCTGTACGGACAGATTGCCAAATTCTATAAAATCAGTGTTAGAGGCATGTTACGAATAAATTGAAAGATTTCAGAAGGTTACGTTTAGGATAATGCCCATGCCACGATTAACTAATCGTGGCATGGGCATTATCAAAAAATTGGAATAGAATGGACTTCGCAGAGATCAACTGGAAAAAGGAGAACTCCCGAAAAAGATATTTATATAATTCGACGATAAATCGATTGGAGAGAGAACATTTGGGGGTATACATTACAGGGGTTGTACATTACGGACACTACATTACGGACTCCTCTTAGGTTCGTAGTAGTTTCGATAGTCATATGTTCGATAAATGGAAAGTCGAAAGAACGTTTTTTTGAATGGAATTTAGTGCGAAACAACCTTTTATCGTCAAACGCTGCTTCGGCTGAACGATTGTTCGAATGGAATTTAGTGCGAAATAACCTTTTGTCACCTAACGCCGCTTCGACTGAACGATTTATCGAATAATTTTAACCGACGAAACAAAAACGGAGGAGGTTATCAACTCGAAGCGTATATATTTTTTTTTTAATCGAAGGACTACTTTTTGAATGTGTTTTACTTGAAAAACAACAATATGTGACGCAAACTTTATCCTGTACTACTGAACTGAATATATTGTGGGGAAACAAGTCAAAAGTAATGTTCTTCGACTTAACGCATTTCCGGTTGCATTTACTGCTGTGTTACTGTGAAAATCACTTCTGAAATACTATATACTAATCTAAACATAAAATAATCAATTATTAATAACTACTTTCAACCTTCTAACACGTAATATATTTTATTATTATGAGAAGCGCCTGGGTGTCTTATGTTCCTGCGAGAAACACTTATTTTGCTTTTAGATTACAGTAGGCACTTTGCTTAATAAATACATGATTATGTAACTGCCACCTCATTGAATGACTTCACATGATGCATTTTGTTTTATACAATATCAAATCAATAATAAATTATTATCAGTTCATACTACCATCCATTGTTTCTATGTTTTTTTGAATAAATAGTTCTTATCTTAATGGGAACACAACAATGTGATTTACAAATGGAAACTAAAAGTGAAATTACCCTCATCATATATTTTTTGGTATAAGCCTGACGATTTTTTAATAGTAACTAAAATTAAGTAACCCTCATTATTTTTTTTTGCATTAGCATCTACACTTTTCTTGGTTACGTGTAATATGTATACGTATCTCAATCGTAATTTTCTATAAAACGGAGGAACGAAATCAAAACAAGGAAATGATTTATTGATATTAGAGGGGTATACATATTCTTTAAATAAAACAGTGTAAATAAAAAATAAATAAAAAATAATAAATTTTTTAATAAGTGTTATTGGGCCTGTACAGAAAAAACAACATTAAAATGTAGTGCTACAGTCAGAACGCTGATAGAACATTCTAATCATATTTTGAAGACAGAACTCAGATTAGTGGACCACCTATATACTCATACACCGTGCTCTGAAGAAAACATCGCCAGAAAGATAAGGGCTGATTTGAAGAGAAAAGCAGAAAAATCTATGGAAAGCCCATCACAAATAATCCAGGCATCTAAACAAGAAGTACCACATAATGCAGCTTCTTACATTCCTAGTAATGACGCTATGCGAATGATCATAAATCGAGCGCTAAGTAACACCCCACCAATACCAAAGGAATTAAGTAATGTAAAATTCTCCGACATTTATAACGTGATCAACAACAAGAATTTCATGATTGGTCATTATATAACGTAAGATCTGCCAGAAATCAGCCAAAATGAAATTGTGATGGCTTTCAAACAGCTTAAAAACGGAAAAGATGGAAGAGAGGATGGAATCACAACGGAGCTCTTAAAAGCCGGTGGAACTCCTACGCTACTATAGCTTCAGTGTATTTTAATTCCGTCCTCTTTTCGGGGAGAACTCCGAAGACATGGAATAAAAGTGTGGTTGTTATGTTCTTCAAAAAGGGGGACAAAACCCTTTTGAAGAACTATCGACCTTAAGCCATGTCTATAAGATTTTTTCGAGAGTCAACACAAATTGACTCGCGCGCAGGCTCGACGAATTTCAGCCCTCCGAGCAGGCTGGGTTTCGAGGAGGATACGGCACCATAGACCACATTCACACAGTGCGGCAGGTTATACAGAAGACCGAAGAGCATAACCACTTAACCAGCCCCTGTGTTTAGCGTTTGTGGACTATGAGAAAGCCTTTGACTCCATGTAACGTTGCGTCTAGCGCCGTTACTAAATCTAGGCCAATTAATAAATGTCTACAACATCTAAATAAAACTTACTAAAAATATTAAATACTAAAATAAAAACTATATAAATTATAAGATATAAAGAATTTAATTACAAACTTAACACTAACTTAATACCTACTTAAAAATCAAAACTTAACAATAGAAACATATATTCTATTGTTGAAATGCTTCGAGCTCATTCGATTCGCCTGCTCGGCACTAGCTACTGATCGCGCGCGGAGTGCGCACGCGCTTGCCTCCACACTTTTTTTAGTACTATGTATTCTAGAAGACCCGCTGGGGTGAGTTTTCATTATCATACGAGCCTATAAAACTGTGTAAGCTGTTCTGCCACGGTACGCTGACTGCGGTTATTCTACCTAACCGTAATCATCGGACTGAGCCGCTAGTACCTACCTATCACGACGCTCCACGCTGGCAGATCAGCTACATTGAGGACGAGCGTTAATTCCGTACCGACGTTGATTCCAGGTCTTAAACCGGGAGCTAGGTACCTGCAGTACCTACCTACAACCTGTGCCTTCTTACTACCGACGCTGGCCGTCGCCCACGTCGCCGCTCACCACGGCTGCGCACGAGCTTACTGCCAGCCTCATCGCTCACCCTCCCAGCTGTGGGAAAGGGTCCCATTGCACCGGAAGGACTAGCAGACCAGTGCCGCTCCTAACTTCTTGTAAGCTTCTTGTGCGGCTGAGTAACATAATAGGCAATATAAAAGTAAGACCCTACATCTGCTTTTATCTACCCCGACCCTATCTACCTATCTGCGGTAAGGTAAGGAAGGATCTGACCACCGCCGCATCTATTGAAACTTGGTCTGTTCTGGAGTCTCTGCAACGGTGCCAAGTTGAATGGCGATACGTGCATGTGTTGAGAGGTTTGTATGTCGCCGCGACTATGACCGTCCAAGTACAAAATCAGCAGACTGAACATATCCACTTACATAGAGGTGTGACACAAGGGGACGTTATTTCCCCCAAATTGTTCACAAACGCTCTAGAGGATATGGTCAAAACGCTGAACTGGAAAGGACGGGGCATAAATGTCAAAGGCAATTACCTCTCACACTTGAGATTTGCAGATGACATCGTCATCATGGTTGAAACCGTGCAGGACTTGCAACACATGCTGACCACCCTTGCTGATTCTTCTGCACGCTTGGATAAGACCAAGATCATGTTCAACGAACATGTTATTCCGGTACCGATTGCCCTAAACGGAGTTCCTCTCGCAGTTGTTCACGAATACGTCTACCTTGGGCAAATCTTGCAATTGGGAAGAAACAACTTCGAGAAGGAAGCTCGCAGAAGAATACAGTTGGGATGGGCAGCATTCGGAAAACTTCGTCGAGTTTTTTCGTCGCCCATACCACAAAGCCTAAAGACGAAAGTCGTAAACGAGTGCGTTCTACCTGTTATTACTTACGGAGCCGAGACGTGGACACTGACTGTGCGACTAGTTCATCAAAGTCGCTCAGCGAGCTATGGAGAGGGCTATGCTCGGAGTTTCTCTGAAGGATCGAATTCGAAACGAAGTCATCCGTCAGAGAACCAAAGTTATCGACATAGCTCAAAGGATTAGCAAGCTAAAATGGCAGTGGGCTGGTCACATCTGTCGTAGAACCGATAACCGTTGGGGTAGACGAGTTCTAGAGTGGAGACCACGGCTCGGCAAACGTAGTGTAGGACGCCCTCCAGCTAGGTGAAGCGATGATATACGCAAGCTGGCTGGCAGTGGTTGGAAGCGAATGGCTGAAGATCGAGCTCAGTGGCGTGCCATGGGAGAGGCCTATGTCCAGCAGTGGACGGAAATTGTCTGATAATGAATGATGAAAAAATAAATGAACCAAAGAAGGTTTTTTAATAATCTACATGACAGATCAACTTTATCACAATTGCAAAGGCTAAGAAACAGTCATTCATCACTCACTTAATTAATTCCGTTTATTGCTGTTCATAATCAGTTCTGTACTCCCCCAAGTTTTGTTATTATATAGCATTCTATCACATTAAATTATGTTTATTCATTTACTCGATCCTATTCACTCTTTCATTGTTTCTTTTACTAACACAAATTCGCTACAAACGCTAACAACATTGTACACCAATATTACATACCGTATGAAAGTAACTTGGAATCCCTCAATAATTTATCGTCATTTCTCAAATACACCTCACTGAAGTATATATGTCTATTTTGATGTATTATGATTGTGATCATTTGTGTTATGGTTGGTTATTTTTAGGATTTACAAGTTTATTATTATGTAACTACCACATTATGAATATCAATAATATCGATTCTCTCCATTAATTCATTTTTCACCGTTCGTAACCGTTCAATTCATATAAAATTATAAAAGAAGTAGATGAAAACCCATTAAAACATTTAAAAACAAAACTCATGGGTTTAGGAAATGATTTAACAAACTCTAAACTGTTGTTTATTTAGGATCCACAATGTTTTAATAGGTTCTGTACGCATCAAAAGGATTTAGCTTAATTCATAAAACTTTTGGAATAATATCAATTTGATTCAACTTCTGGAATTTTAGAGTGAATAGGCATTTCAAAATTGAATATCACGCATTAGTCTTCGTATTGGTGTAAGTACATACAGTATTGGTGAAACAATATTGATTTTAAGACTTTGTTTCCCCACTTTACCCTCTTCGGAGTGGCATATTGAAATAGCCTGAAATACGCATTTAATTATTTATATACTGAAGTGCTTGTGTGAAGTATCGAATAAAAAGACTATTCAAACTTTGCACCCCCGCTTCATCCCCTTAAAGAGTGAATTTTGAAAAATCGTTTCTATACCTGAATACCTACGTCAAAACAACTATCTGCGTGCCAAATTTCAGCGCAATCCGAAACAATATTGATTTCAGACTTTATTACCCCACTTCACCTTCTTGGGGTGGAATTTTTAAAAAGCCTGAGACACATCTATATACTAAAGTACAGTACAGTAGTAAAGTAAGTACTTGTGTGAAGTTTCAAAAAAATACTATCTTATCTTGCTTCTCCATACAAACTTTGAACCCTCATTTCATCTCCTTAAGGGGTGATTTTTTGGAAAATCCTTTCGATACCAACGTCATAATTACTATATAAGTTTTTAAGTTTCAATGGTCGCCACTACATACCAAGATTGGTTAGAGAAGCGATTGAAATAACTAAATTCAAAAATTTCAATCGTGAGGATGGGTTCAAACTGTCGAATGTCTGGCGTCCAGTGGTAGGTCTGTGTCAGCCTCATACAAAATATGTAGTCCACAACAAGAAGCGTGAAGATACTGTGAGTTTTGTGTGTCGTGAACGAGTTTCATCGATAACAAATGGTAGGGGCACCTAACTACCGAAACGAGTAAAAAAGCGGGTAGATCGCTTTGTTTGCTCGTGATACCCTCTTCACCCGCAATCTTCAGTTCGTCCGTGAATATGGCGCTTGTAACAGCACCGAAATATCGGAAACTCAAAACAAAAGAAAAACATGGTAAATATCCCGAAATTAATATTAATAATAATGTCATAATTACTACCTGCATGCTACATTTTAGCGAAATACAAAACAATATTGATTTTCAGACTCTGTTACCCCATTTCACCCTCTTAAGAGTTGAATTTCGAAAAAGCCTGAAATACGTTATTACTTATTTATTTACTGAAGTACTTCTGTAAAGTTTAGAATAGAAAAAACTATCTCATCTTGTTTCTCCATACAAACTTTGAACCTCCGTTACATCCCCTTAAGGGGTGAATTTTAGAAAATAATTTCTCAGAGGGAACTAACGTCGTAATAACTATCTGCATGCTAAATTACAGCGCAATCCGAAACAATATTGGTTTTCACATTTTGTTACCTCATTCCACCCTTTTAGGGGTGGCATTTCAAAAAATCCTGCCACACGTGTTTACTTATTGTTTTACTGAAGCACTTATGTGAAGTTTCGAATAGATAATACTATCTTATCTTGTTTCTCCATTCAAACTTTCAACCCCCATTTCATCCCCTATAATGGTGAATTTCGGAAAGTCCTTTCTTAGTACACCCTTACGTACTAAGAAAAATATTCTCTCTAAATTTCAAGTCTCTACGACCAGCGGTTTAGGCTGTGCGTTGTCTGTCAGTCAGTCTGTCAGTCAGTCTGTCAGTCAGTCTGTCAGTCTGTCAGTCTGTCAGTCGGTCTGTCAGTCTGTCAGTCTGTCTGTCTGTCAGTCAGTCTGTCAGTCTGTCAGTCTGTCAGTCTGTCAGTCTGTCAGTCTGTCAGTTTGACAGTCTGTCAGTCTGTCAGTCTGTCAGTCTGTCAGTCTGTCAGTCTGTCAGTCTGTCAGTCTGTCAGTCTGTCAGTCTGTCAGTCTGCCAGTCTGTCAGTCTGTCAGTCTGTCAGTCTGTCAGTCTGTCAGTCTGTCAGTCGGTCAGTCGGTCAGTCTGTCAGTCTGTCAATCTGTCAGTCTGTCAGTCTGTCAGTCTATCAGTCTGTCAGTCTGTCAGTCTGTCAGTCTGTCAGTCTGTCAGTCTGTCAGTCTGTCAGTCAGTCTGTCAGTCAGTCAGTCTGTCAGTATGTCAAGACAAAGATTCTTATATTATTAGAAGATAGATAGATATCCAATGTAATATGATGTAGATGGTATGTAGATGGTGCCGAGCCTTGGCGCGCCGGGGCGTGTCCCGTGTGCGCCTGTGCGGCAGTATTTATATTCTCTTTGTTGTGCGGTTCCAGATGAATATTTGTTTATTTAGTGACACTGTCAGTGCATGTTTATTTTGATAGCAGTTTGTGTGTTTTTTATGATAATTTTAGTGTTTATTCATAAAATTAGTAGTCATACATCTAGTATAATATGTAGAAGGTCACAGCCTGCCGGTACTACCAATGCTGGATCATCGTATGACGGTAATGAGCTGGTGCAGTGTCCTCATTGCTCCCAAGCACGTTTTTTTAGCGAGGACTCAATGTGCATATTGGAAAGAGCCACAAATCTCTCTCGCAAGATGCACATTCTGTCAACGTTGATACCCATTTATCTCAAACTCCCATTCAGGCTCAATTTTGTAACTCACAACCATTTTGGCAATATCTTTCTAAATTAAAATCATCCACTTCGATTGTTAAGCGCATTCCCCGTGGTGCACGTATCTCAGTCGCTCAAAATTTGTATAGACAAATTTTGAGCGACTGAGATACGTGCACTTTCAGAATTTTCATTTCAAACTTTCTTAATTTTAATAGTAAAATTAAGAAAGTTTTAAATGAAAATTCTGAAAGTGCTTGGGAACAATTGTTGGCTTTTCCCTTCGAAATTCTCCTCTCTCAAAATACAAAACAATCTCTCACTACCTCAATAAAAAATAACTGTTACACACAATCCAACCATAGGACAGATAATTCTTCACATATTCAAAATTCAAATCAACAACATTCACTTTGGCAGAATAAAAATTCTCATAGTATTTTCAATAAAGTGGAGACTAATATAAGTGATGGAGACTTGAAGGGAGCTGCTCAGCTTTTGTTTACTAATGACACCATTGCGCCAAATACACCAGAAACTTTAGCAGCCCTGATTGACAAGCATCCACCATCGCTATCACCGCCTTGCCTCCCGATTAACTCCACTCAGCCTTCTGTTGAATGTTTACAGGCAACTGAAAAACACGTGAAAGTGGCGGTGATGTCATTTAAAAATGGATCTGCTGGTGGGTTGGACGGCCTAACTCCCCAGCACATTAAAGATTTAATTTTTGGAGCAACTGGGGATGCGGGCCAGATACTATTACGAGACATCACCGCCCTCTTCAATTACATGTTATCGGTAAGGTGCATGAACAGATTGCCCCTCTCCTATATGGTGCAAACCTATGCGCGCTGAAAAAAAAAGGTGGTGGCATCAGGCCAATAGCCGTAGGGTGCACATATAGAAGAATCGCAGCCAAGGTTTGCTGCCGCCACATTCACCAAAAACTGACTGAAAAGTTCCAGCCACTTCAGTTAGGCTTCGGCAGCAAGGGCGGATGCGAGGCAGCTGTTCATGCTCTCCGCACATTCTTACATCACATTTGCGGTGAGGTGATATTGAAGGTGGATGTCAAAAATGCTTTTAATTCTGTAGACCGTTCTATCCTTTTGAATGAAATCCAAAATTGTATTCTGGAAACATTAAAATATCTTTGGCAATGTTATGGTTTGGATTCTAAATTACTTTACCGAAATAATTTAATCAATTCTTGCTCAGGATGTCAACAGGGTGACCCTCTTGGACCAGCCATATTTAGACTAGCCATACATCCCATAATCTCGAGTCTAAATTCCAAATTAAATATGTGGTATCTGGATGACGGGACCCTTGGAGGCGATGCTACAACTGTATTGGAAGATTTAGAATTGTTAATTGGTAGATTTTAATCAATTGGTTTAGAACTAAATTTCTCTAAATGTGAACTATTTATAACAGACATTGTACCTTCAGAAAAAAGAGACAATTTGTATGATAAATTTAACAGTTTAGCTCCAAATTTAAAATTATTGACCAGTAAAAGTTTGCGCCTCCTAGGAGCTCCGATCCTTCACGAGTCATTCCCAGATTTTGTCGATGAACAACGTCAAAAATTTGAAGATACGTCTGAACGTCTCACTAAAATTCACAACCACATGGCTTTTCATCTAATTCGATTTTGTCTTTTTGTGCCAAAATTTACGTATATACTACAATGTTGCCCTCTTTGGAACCACATTTCTTCACTACTAAGTTTGGATGATGCGATTAAAAATGTTTTAACCCAAATTCTAAATTGTTCACTTCCAGATATTTCATGGTGTCAGGCATCTCTGCCTGTTCGGCTTGGAGGCATTGGCATCCGTAAAATTTCCAGTGTTTCATTACCGGCCTTTCTATCTTCTGCCAACAGTGTTTTGGTTCTTTTTAAGAGAATAATTTCAAATTCAGCATCACAAATTTCAATAGACTCTTTGGAAGATGGTAGAACGGCCTGGTCTTTGGCTTGTCCAAGTGAGGATCTTCCAAAAAATCTTAGTTCGTAAAGGCAATGGGACGATCCCCTTTGTAAAATTTTACAAAAACAAATTTAAGACAAAAGTGTTGATAATAAAGTCCGGGCTCGTCTCCTTGCCACGCGCGAACGAGAATCTGGTTATTGGTTACAAGCACTACCTTTATCCAACATTGGTACCCTAATGGACAATGAAAGTTTTTCTATTGCCATAGGGTTGCGTCTGGGCATCTCTAGGATGGAACCTCACAATTGTCACTGCGGCAGTGAAGTGGACAGATTAGGCCACCACGGCCTGTCATGCCGCCGCAGTGCAGGGCGTCTCTCACGCCACGCCACAATAAACGACGTCATCCGTCGGGCCCTTGCCACCGTGAACGTGCCGGCCATATCAGAGCCGAACGGTATATCACGTGACAATGGTAAGAGGCCCGACGGTATGACGTTGGTGCCATGGTGTCGAGGAAGACCATTGGTGTGGGACGCCACATGTGCTGACACATTAGCGGCGTCCCATATATGCGGGACCTCACGGTCAGCGGGCGCGGCAGCGGATGCTGCAGAAAACCTCAAACGGAGGAAATATGCTACCATTGGTGATGGATACATATTTCTTCCATTTGCGATCGAAACAATGGGCCCATGGGGTCGAGATGCCCGAGGTTTTGTTAAGGAGTTGTCCAGACGCCTAATTGACATCACCCGTGACCAAAGAGCTGGCGCTTACCTCGGCCAGCGTATTAGCCTAGCTATACAACGAGGGAACGTCGCTAGCTTTTTGGGAACATTACCGGCAGGTAGCGACCTAGGTTCTGTTTTATATTTATAGTATAGATATTATTATTGTAGTTTATTAATCTTGATATTGTCATTAGGTAATTATTTTTAAGTTGTTAAAATAAAGTTTATAAATATATATATATATATATACAAAAAAGAAAAAAATGTAATATTGAAAGTGGCAATCAATTATTTTGATTCTTATTTTACCTCTTTGGCATTATATATTTTAAAGTGGCAAAAAAGTTGCGTACCAAAGCGTGCGAGCGTGCAAAGCTACATCTAATAAGCGATTTATTGATTAAACTTGGCTATTCAAGGACTTCATCTTAAAGCAACGCTTTCTGGCATAGCTTGAAGCCAAGCGTAGCGGTGCCCCATGGTTATGAAGTATTATTATCTGTTCTGTGCCATGGTGGACTTCCTGTACTTTCGACACAAAGCTAAACAATATGAGCACAAATATACATTATATATTATGTAGATTACCCATCGATAATCTATGAATAATTTCACAATAACAACGGTGCACTGAACATTATTTGTACCATTAATGTTGGATGGTAATACTCTCCTTATTATGCATGGAAAGGGACGCTGCTGTGTTTAGATGTTTAGCATACAATGTTTTTGTTTCGATTGTAGGAAGCTCATCTTTTTATTCAGGTAATCAACGTTCTTGATCGTTTTCTTTCTTTCCATTCATTTATTTTGATTGTATTTAGATTGGTATGTTTTTAAATGCTGGTTTTCTTCCCATAGCAATTTTTTTCTATGATCTCTCATCTCACTAAATATCTAAATAAAAAAGTTTTTTTTTAAAGGCTAACGTTTGACCACTTTCTCGCTTTCGTATATTACCTCTGACCCTCACATTTATTCTACCTTTAATAGTCAGTGTAGCATAATTGTGTATAATGTGTAGCTTTTTTGCATAATTAAATATATCGTGATTGTTTACCTGGTAAAAAACTCAGTCACTGATTAAAAATAATAATGTGAAATAATTAGTAATGTTATCGTTAGTCAAATTTGCAATGCGGGTAAGCATATACTATAAATCACTGCAGACTTTACGCGTCAGCATTACACGTCACGCTGCGTCTAAAGCTCATGTCAATTTGAGAGTGACAGGTTTAAAGACAAATAGCGAGTAGATGGACTTATTGAAGCTGACTTATCAGTAAGATTTTAAATAAATTAGGGCAGTTAACGTAGTGGGCAATAAAAACATCTTATCATAATATTTTTAACGTAAAACTTTTATTTCATCGCCTCAAAGTTTTTCGTCTCTCTATCGCATGTCGCGATATGTAGTCACGGCGTCGCCGGTGCTGATTGCTGGATACAATTACAGCCGGTGCTGATTGGTAGATATGATGTATGACATTATGACATTTAGGTCTAGCTGTGATTGGCGGACGCTAATTCATATTTGTATACACACTAATGTGTCATGTCAACTAAAGTAAATACGAAACGAATTTAACAAAATCAACAATTAATCAGCTTTACTTCCACTGCCTAGCTTTAAGTAATTTGCATCTCGACTCATTGATTTAACAACGAAATAGACCATTAAAATTGTTAGTTCAATGGAATTTAATTAAAACACTATTTACTCACTTTGTGTTTACGACTTTAAAATAACAGACCTTAAAGTTTAATTTAAAATAAGTTTGCTTATCTGTAAAATTATATTCGACAAAATTCGGGCCCTAACAATCAGAAAAGACTATTAACAGTAACTCTTAGGTCATTAAAACTAACGTGGCCATAATTAGAAAATTCGTTATGGAAAAATTAAGAAGTTAATATTTTTTTAAATCTTATAGGCTAGCGTTTGACCACTATATCACCTGTTGGTAAGTGATGATGCGGTCGAAGATAGTAAGCACGCTAGGCCTAGAATGGGAACTGGCTCTCAAATAATCTCATATAATCTCATTAGATTTTGGCGACAAATTTTCCAACATGAGGTTGGTAGCTGGCCAGGCAGACACTAGATAGTGTCCTACCAGTAAAACCAAACCAGGTTTGCTATTATTTAATTTTATTTTAAACGTGACCACAATATTGCCAGATCTCAAAAAAAAAAACCCATACATATTTTTTTTAATACAATTATATTACAAAAACTTTTTTCGATGCTTATTGGGCCTGCTTCTTATAAGGATCAAAACACATAGGAATTGAGAAACAAAAATTAAAAGTAAACAATATTTTTATAAATAAGCTTTTTTCTGGGACAAGGGACTAAAATAAATTTAGTTAGTATTTTGCGGGTAGGTATACTTAGCTATATTCTTAAAAACTTGAGGCACTACCCGTTTTACAGGTTAGGTACTCGTAGTTAATATACTTCTGTGCCTCAAGTTGTGTTGTTGTTTTATCACAGAAATGCCATGGCCACCGTTCAGCTTCATCATCAGACCCTGGATATTATCTAGGTGTAAAGTCCTCCCTCAAGACGAATCAATCGAGCCCAAATTCGGTGGGGTTATGTTGTTTTATCTCAGATATGCCCTGGCCACCTTCTAGTTACATTATCAGAACCTGGATATCATCTAGGTGTAAAGTCTTTCTCTAGACGAATCAATCGAGCCCAAATTCGGTGGGGTGTAACGTAACGAAACGCCTACCTCTCGTACGACGTACGTAGCGACGTGTATAGAGGGAACAAGAGACTTTAACATACTTGTATTAGGTTCAAAACACAACTTATCTTAAAACACTGCACTAACTGTTCTGGCGGATCTTCCTCTTCTTATATCCCAGTGAGGATCCCGTTTATACCGGCTTTGTTTAGCACATTTATCATGCTCGACTTCATCTTATCAGGGACATCGGAAATCGTTGAAGTTCTATTAGTTTGGGCATGTTTAGCTTCTTTGGTGATAATTCTTCCGCCCATACTTTGGCGTCTATTACACTATTTGGAAAATCGACTTTTTCCAATGTCCTGCGAGAATCTTCCACGGTTCAAGTAGTGATTTGAACGGCCACCGTGTTTGCTCATTATTCTAAATGCGCGAACCCATTTATTAAACATGTTTGCGCTCTGTTTTCAGCAATTAATCAGAGAAAATATAAATGTAGAGAATCATATATTTTCCTGGAACATGTCTTAATCAAGGCCTTGAGAGTCTGATCTGCTTTCTTCGTGAAAAATAGAATATTACGAGGGTCGCCTGGCCTGATGCGGCCACGACTATTGCGTAGCACCGGCATGGTGGTTCTATGGTCAAATATCTTTGGAGCCTACTGTCCCATAATACCGACGAACAAGCTTTATACAATTATTTGAATCCTTAAGCACCTGAACACTGAGTCTCCTCTTCTCGGCGAAGACAAAAACTAGCTGATTATATAAATTTTCTAAATGCTCTTGTGAAATCTTATTTATCCAGGATTTTGTAAATTTTTACATCCTCCCTGTTTTTTATCATTCCGTCGACTCTCCTTCATTTTTGACCACGTTCCGTCATAAAGAAACTAATCTAATTGTCTATATAATCTAATTGAAGTGGATCTAACTTAGCTTCCAAGATTCCACCCGAACATACAGACATACATACAGACATACATACAGACATACATACATACATACAAACATACATTGCAAGTTTAATGAATAACTGAGATGAGCACTAGAAATTTTGGAATTCCCGTAGAATTCCGTTTCTGTTCATTACAAACTTTAGAGTTAGTAATATGTTTAGCCTTGATAAAGAGATAAATAATTATAATATTAAAAAGTAGGTACTGCAGGAAAATTGGTAGGTTTTAACTGGATTTAGACTGAAAAATAATACTTATTCAAAACGAATTCATAGGAGGTAAGAGTCAAAGGCCACAAATATGAAAAATGCATGCCATCGAAATCTTGGAGGGAGAATCGAATTGGATATCACTAGGAAATGTCATATTTATGCAAACTTCGGCGTCGTTTCACCTCGACAGTCGCATATTTGTCATATTGAAAAGTTATGTTGGAAAGCATAAAGGCCTTGAAAATCCGGTTACGAACCAGTGAGATAGAAAGATAATTCTTGATGCACGTTTTTAAAGAAAACTTCTTGAACATTATAACAAAGTTCAAACATTATCTCTGTGTAAAGAGGTGAGAAAATGTAAAAGATAAGATCCTTCCTAATTTCCTTATAATTTGCATACTAAATTTAAGTTTGTAACGGCTATTATCACGTAAAAAAAATATTTACCGGAAAATGAACTCCGACCAGTTTTGAAAATTCTTGAGGTTAATCATCTGGGAGTTTGACGAAAAAAACGATATTGAGGGTAGACATCTTAAAAAGTTAACCAAGTTAAAATATCAAAACAAAGATTTTCACTCATACCCTCATTATAATTATAGTACTTGGGAAGAGACACACAATACTAGTACAGTTAGTAGAAGTGTTGTTAACTTATCATCGTAATAATTAACTGATGACACCACCCTCGTTTTATCACGCGGTCTTAATTATGCTCCTGCACCTCGAAAGATCCCTGATGAGAACATAATTACTGGTATAGAGGATGCTTTAGTACGGAATAGGGTCCCAAATCGAGAAGCAGAATGTATGAGGCAGGACATAGGGACTATGGTACGGAAATGTAAGCCACCAAAAAGTAATAGTCGGCGAGTTGAATGCTCTAAGGAACCAGCGATGCAATGATGATATTTTGGTGTAACCGGCCGATAAGGGTAACGCGACTGTGGCGCTGTATACTGTGGATTACGATCAAAAATTACATGATCTCGTGAGTGATACGAATACATATTTAAAGGTAAACTATAATCCTACCGCTAGAATAACCACTAAGCCCATCAAGTTATTAAAGGATTCCGGTGACTCAGACCTCCTTTCACGATTTCGCCCTCAGAATCCTACAGCCCCGAAAATCTACGGTCAGTTCGTATTTTTCTCTTCAGTAGTTAATATTTTTCTCTTGCCCCAATTGGTAAGATTTGAATGTAAAAATACTCAATGAATTTAATGTAATAACTATTTATTAAAGCGTGAGCCTTGATTGAAAAGCATCAAGGCCATGCGGTAACAATATCACTTCAGTTACAACATTTTTTTTTTCGAATACAACAAATTATGTGAAACTGCGTTTGCTTATATAGTGAAGCCCAGAGCATTCCACGGTCCATTCGGACTTATATCTGCCCGGGACCGTCGATACAAAAGCTAAGTATACTTTCATTATAAATCTAGAAGAGGACCCCTCTCTGTTCTTCATCGGTTTTTACGCCTCAGTCGTAAAACGTCGAAACTGCAAGTGCCATCCCATTCCTGTCTCAGTATCTAAGTAGCATTCGATAGGGTTGGCACACGTAAAAGTAACTGGGATTATCCCGGGAAACTTCCCGGAGGTCCCAAATTGGTGACCAGCGACGGAGTGCTGAACAGTGCAGAGCTGCAACTAGACGACAGGAGCCTAGAAGATTCCGTCGTCTTACCTCTTTTATTTTGTGAAAGTGTCAAATTACCCAAATTTGTCAGTTCCTGTCCCAGATTGTCGCAAACGACATTCCGAGGTCCCTGTTTTTTAAGCGGACGCTGCCGGCGCATTCTTTTTAAGTGGCGAAATTAATTATGTGTTTTTAGCATTTTTGTTTTTCTATATCGTAGTTAGGCTATGCCTGCAGGTGTAGATCGCCGCATCACGATGATTCTAGCCCAGAATAGCCTTGTAGAACCTAGAAAGGAATAAAAATTAATTTCCTTTGTTTTTTTTCCTGTTGTCATTGTGCAATTGTTTTCTGTGCTTTGAAAATTTTCAGATTGGTACCTTCTGGAAGCTTTTTACTTCCCGGACGTGCAGTTGCATTGAAAGGCGTCGACGATGACGGGACAAGAGGCTCGCCCGTCGGGACCGACTGCAGAAAAGGAGGCGTTCTTCGAGGCATCGAATGATAGTCAGGATGGGCAAGTATGCGTCGGCCGGGTGAGTATTCGTACACCTGTTTTTTGTAAGGAGAGGCCTGCCCTGTGGTTTGCCAGTCTTGAGGCGCAATTTGGTATTAATAAAATCACTCAGGAAGTGACAAATTTTTTTTATGCCGTGGCACACTTAGATATTAGTTGCACCAGGGAGGTTGAAGACATGATCGTCCAACCCCCTGCCGTTGCCCCGTATACAAAATTAAAGGAGGCGATTATATTGTGCTTCTCGGACTCACACGAAGCAAGCATTCGCAAACTATTAGAGGGCGTGACCATCGGGGACCAGAAGCCGTCGTCTTTCTTGCGTCATTTAAGGATGCAGGCGGGTAGCAGTTTCCCCGAGGACCTCCAGATTACCGCGACAAATTCAAATTGTTTAGGCTGTACAACAGGTGCAGGGTTTAAATGAATTATCGATTTTAGCGGACAGGTTAATGGACATACAGATACAAGGTCCGTCCCAGGTTTGCGGCACGCGCGCAGAGACCCACCCCGTCCCCGTCTTCGGAGCGATCGGAGATGGAAGACTTAAAAAAACAAATTTAAAAGTTGACGGGAATGGTTGCGTCTGTCATGCAGGTACAGTCGCGTAGTAGTAGGGCTCTGAGCAATAGCCCGAACAACAATAATCGTGAGGGTAATAGGCGCGATCGTAGCAGAAGTAGATCGCGTCCGAGAAATACCGCGCTGTGCTGGTACCACGATAGGTTTGCCGCTAAGGCAACAAAATGCGTGAAATCTTGTAGCTGGCAACAGGGAAATGCGAGCCGCGATCGATAGTAGCGGCGATCAACTATCGCGAAAAGACTAGTAGTCACGTGACTGACTCAAGACATTTTGTCAACCTGTTGTCTAACATAATCGTTCAGCCAGTTGAGATAATGGTGAGTTTTGACGTTGCTTCGCTTTTCACGAATGTACCTGTGGCGGACACTATGATGATAATCAAAGAACTGATACAAAACTCAAACTTACCCACAGAATATATACAAATGACGGAGTACTGTCTGAAGAGCAGTTATTTTGTTTGGCGAGGTGATTACTACCTACAATTAGACGATGTAGGGGTCACCAATAGCGCCGGTGGCTGCAAACATTTTCATGGAGTGGTTTGAAGGCAGAGCACTTCAAAACGCTCCTGTGAAACCACGATTCTAGTGGCGCTATGTGGATGACGTGTTCGCCGTGGTCACTAAGAACACACTCCGAGACTTGACTCAGTACCTAAACTCAGTACATCACAAGATAGCGTTTATTGTGGAGGAAGAGAAAGATGGGAGTCTGCCGTTTTTGGATGTCCGGGCTATCAGGAAACCAGATGGCAACCTAAGTTGTACTGTCTATCGTAAGCCGACACATACAGATAGGTACCTGAAAGCGGATTCACATCACCATCCCGCATACCTGGCTTCTGTAGCCAACTCACTGATTAACAGAGTCCTGTCTATATGTGACCCACAATATGTTGACGCTGAATTAAAACATATTAAATATGTATTGGAAAGTAACGGCTACAAGTGGCGTCAATGTACCCGTTTGGCTAGTAGGACCTCGAAGGTACAACCTGACACTATACAGCAGTCTTCAGCTTATCTGCCCTTTGTAAAAGGAGTAACAGACAAGGTTAGTCATTACCTCAAACGAAAATATGATATCAGAACGACTTTTCGATCACCAGGACAACTGCGATACATGCTTTGGTCACCAAAGGACAGGGAACCGTTGAGTGGTCCAGGAGTGTAAGATCCCTTGTGACTGTAGAAAGGGCTATATTGGAGAAAGAAGACGCAATGTATCCACTAGAATAGCTGAACACATACGGAGCGTCAGAAACCTGGACACTGTTCGGTCGGCGGTAGCGGAACACGCCCATATTTCCGAATCTAGACACTACCTTCGCTTTGACAAAACTTCCGTGCTGTCGCGGGAGAAGTTATTTGTTCCCCGCAAGGTGCGAGAGGCTATAGAGATTGGTAGATGTCCAAATTTCAATAGAGACGGAGGATGGGCTATATCGCCGTCATGGAAACCGGTGTTAGGTAATGTCGCCCACATTAACATTACCTGGACGTGCGAAACTGACACTACCAGCTTAGTGTGTCTACATCGCAATCCTACAGACACTACTTCGGCCGCCGATTCAGTGTTTTCATTTGAGCGCAGACGAACATCGCCTACACCGCCCGAGCCCCCCGCCCCGATGCGAACCGCCAGGCAGTTATATCGCGAACGGGCTTGTAGGCGAAACTCCCAGATGATGAACTTCAAGAATGTTCGAAACTAGTCGGAGTTGAGTTAATTTTCGTGTATAAATTTTTTTTACGTAATAATAGCCGTTACAAACTTTAATATGTGTAATTTTCACGATAACTTTAATAATCAATTTGCATACTCTTCAAGATTAATGGGTGATAACTGATAAAGTATGGCAAACGGTCGATGATATTGCTTGCATAAGCGCATGACTATTGCTTGCATAAGCGCATGACGCTTGCTTGGTAAGGTATGCTCAATAGGCAAGCAATTGATCACTATCTCACCTAACGTTAAGTGACGATGTGGTCCAAGTTGTAGCACGCTTGCCCAGAGAATACCTATTCACTCGCAACTTGAAGACCCCCAAAATAGTAGACAAAAACAACAAATTCGTAGTGTTATAAAAACAACTATCATGAAATAAGACTTTTCAATCAATAAACTGTTTCTGTGTCAATACTAATCGGCATATAAACATTGTTACTAGAATACCCAAAGCTAGTTATACTCTAACCAAACTTGTTAACATCTGACAAAAAAATCGTATACAATTTTATTTAAAACAATCAAACGCCCCTAGCAAAACTACACATCAAATCGGTGCTGGAAATTGAACTGTGTAAAAATGGTAAAACAAAGGGCTGAAACAAACAACTCGCATAAAATTCTGTACCACCGTCACAAAATCACGTAAATCAGCTTTGTACAAAATGAAACCACTTTGTTTTATTTGTGGGATACATCTGGGGAACCGATATTTTATCAATGATGTATGTAAAAATTATGAATTATTAAGCTATTCGCCAGTTTTTTGGGTACTCTACCAGCAGACAGCGTAATAAACTGGCCAAAAATTTAGCTTTTCGTTGTAAATAAACGTGATATTGCATAGACAATTTCTAAAAATTCCGATTTTAATATAACATTATATGTATTTCAAAATGAAAAACCATTTTTATGTTTCTGAAAGGATTCTATTATTGATTTTATTAATTAATCCATTAATTTAATTATTTAAAGTTATTATTTCGCAGCAAAATAAATATCATGTATATGTCTTGTATAATGTAATGTATATAGTAAGGTGATGTTATAATTGATAATATTGGATATCATTCTATTTGTTACCAAAAAGTGACTGTATTTAACAAAAAATATAACGATGAATTCACAAAATTTTGCAAGCAGATAGCGTGATACATGGCGAATCTGAAAAACTGGTAGTGTTCAGAGACGACATATCAATGCTGGAAGACCCCCAGTCCATGTTGTTCATTACGAAGAGGATATTCTGCAAGCATTTATCAATGATCTAACAATTTCTACAAATACCGTCGCCATACGACTCTCTCTAACACAATGGAAAACGGGGTCTACAGTACATAATGCAACACAATGGAAAGCGGGGTCTACAGTACATAATGCAGGTTTCTATCTTTAACATAATAGAGGACCCCTGAAAGGAAAGCCGTTTTTTGTAGATTCATGTTAAGAAACGCGTCTTTTTGAAAAAAAAAATCCTATGGACCGACGAATCCAAATTCGAATAAGATGGAATTACTAACTACCACAATGAACACTATTGGAGTAAGAAAGTGCACAAAAATCCTAATAAATAGAGGCCAAAAGGATTGTCACAACGCTGTTTTTCGGTCAATCTGTGGATGGGAATAATTGACGACAATTTAATCGGAGCAAATTTTTTGCCGAGCAAATTAAATGTGCAGCATTACGACATTTTGGTTAGGGCGAGGAGGACCCATTCCGAGGCCTGCGAGGAGTCTGAACTTAATGATTTTTATTTCTGGGGTCACATAAAATCCCTAGTTAACGACGTTTCACATGTGTAGTTATCCGCGGAAGAACTCAAAACAAGAATTATAAACGCACCAAATGTGATGCGGAATAATTAAACTGCTTTACTTTTTCGATTCAGTTGGGTATATTCTCTTAGATAAAATAAATTTAAATAAAAATTTAAATATTTAATATTATCCGCACGACATTTAATCAGGCAACCTATTCGCGATATGTCAAGGTGAATTATTTATATCTTATTACTAATAAATAACCCATGAGGAATATATGTTTCTTATATCGAATCTCTTACTAATATGGTAGCAACTTAACGAGCAATTGAACAGTATCCCGCCATTGTTAGTAGATATTTCATGTATCGTATCCATACCCTAATTAAATTTATGTTAAACAACAATCAAATTTTAAATGGTCGAATAAAAGACTACTGGTGGAGAATAGAATTTCAAAATCGCGGAAGCTCCCATGTTCACATGGTAGTTTGGGTGGAAGGTCACGCATCTTATGACACGCCCAGAAGCTGGATGGGTGAATAATTATAACCCAACTCTTCTAGATGTCTGGAATGTCAATATGGATATTCAGCCATGCGGTAGTTCCGCATAAAGTGATCTTATTTTACACAGCCAAATATGTTTCTAAATCTAAGCGAACTTAGCTTGATAGTAGCGTAGCAGAAAATAATAGATGAAAACAAAAAAGAAATGGATATATCACGTATATTGTTTCAAGTATGCACATTTTGAAGAAAATGCAATTCTGCACGAACACATTCGTTCGTTGTAATTTGAATTTTCGGTACAGTTCGAGAAAATGTACTTCTTTAAAAAAAATAAAGAACAAAGATACAGGGTCTTTGGCTACCGGATACTGTAGCAACATATTCGAACGTTACGAAAAACAGCCCACTGAGCATCCCTATTACGATTCAATAATATATCTAATAGAATTTGTATTCCTTTTTTTGCCTCATTATGTAAAATCAAACGAAGACACCTAAATAATGAGTCGATATATGAATATGAAAAACGAGAACGACAGAAAACCAAAACCTGAAGAGCAGAAAGACAAATCAGACATCGACTAATTACACTAAATGATAATAGTAAAATGGTAATCAAGCATGTTCCTAGCATCATAAGCGTGCCTAATTTTGTGGCTGCGAGTGATCCAGAAACTATTAGGTATAGTCTGGCCATTACTGCTGTGCACTCCCTTAGGTATGCGCGGCGAGGTGGGAGCCGGGGGAAAAAGAGCGTTGACGGCAGACTGACGGAGCGCGTCCCCCCCGTCTCGCCGCGCGCATACCGCGCGTCCCCCCCGTCTCGCCGCGCGCATACCTCAGGGAGTGCACAGCAGTAATGGCCAGACTATACCATAGTTTGCTTCCTCGGTTTGTTTCGTATCGAAATGATAGCGTATTAATAGTTGACTATGATTCAACTAGCGAAGCTATTCTAGAAAGAGAATATTAGCTCCGTGTAACTAACAAACGCTTGGAGTAGTTTGGAGAGCGTGACAGGCAACTAGACAATTATTATGATCAAATTCATGCCTTTGAGTTCTTGAAACAAGAAGCTCAACAAGAAAAATTTAAAGAACAGTTAAAGATGCCGGAACTGCACATGACCAATGACGAGTTTCTTATAGCTAAAAGACAAGTGAATGTTGGATAAAAGGATACTTTAATTAATATATATTATATTTTATTAATTACTAGAAGTTTTTCAGAACAGCTAAATAATGTTAACTGTGAGCATTGTTCATAACAAGTAACGCTGGAAATGTAAAACATTCCTCTTCTTGTTAAAAAAACAATTACACCGGTACTAATGCATGCTATTAAAGTTTGTGAATAAAAGAGGTAGCAGCGTACTTAGTGAGAAGATTTACATTACGTTGTAAAACTAAAATTGCTAGTACAAAAAAGATGGTAAAATAGTGTAAATAATAATACTTAATAATACAAATACTTATTTTTATTGGTCATTACTTGCGTTTAATGCGGCAATAGTGGCAATATATACATTTTTTTGTAATAGATGATATTTTAATGGTTCCTTATGAGATGCTATGTAAGGTGAATTCCCGACATAAATAGCTTAAAACAACGAATCTCCCTGTGGTGGTTTAAATATTTGTGTATTCAGGCTTAACGCAGTTGCCTCCTGTGCGAGGAAATCAAGTGTTTTATCAACCCTCTAGATTTTTCCTAGCAACACTATCTATGGCGTTCTTTCTCGTTTATTAAATTGACCAACAATATGAGACAACACCGTAGAACCACTTTAAAGATCTTCTAAATGCACTACAAATTAGTGAGCTTCAGTCGGAACATTTCGCTATTTTAATGAATCGGCTAAATTAACTTAAAATAGATACACCACCGTCCGTTACAATCTCTCAATATCACTCTCAGTTTGGTTGCCTGGAAGAAATCGCTTTAAAAGATAAGACCGTCCTTTGCATTGCTTAGAATCAGTATTTTTACCTTAAGTATTTTCTGTATTATTGGTGTGCAAATAAAGTGTCTATCTATCCGTCTAATTAAAGAACAAACTGGCAAATTTGCGATTGAAAAAGCCCTGCAAATTTATCCCACTAACCAAAAAGTAGGTATATAATCACAATAATTCTATCCTCGAACATTTTTGTGCTCGTGATGAACAATTGACAAAATATTAGCACAAGATAATCTGATAGATTGTACTCGAGAAAATTACAAAATAGGTTTAAATAATATTATAACATCCGATATAAACAAGACATGAGGGCTACCTGATGAGTTTGTAATATGTATTGGAGCCAAGGTGATATTGCGTTACAATAAATATGTGTCCAAATGTCTATCGAATGGCGCTATTTGACATCATACAGATCACCATACAGTATATAATATGGACCTGCTTCTGTAGAGCACAAGATACTGATATACCATTCGTCCGCATAGAATTCGATAAAGATGGTGTTCTTTCAATAAACACCTTATTCAACCCAAGTCTGTACAATTTCCGGCACAATATAGTCAATTTATTTATTTTCAATGACAATTTTAATGTTATAAATCATGGGTTCAAAAACGCTGCTCGTATGAGAAAACTTCATCAAAATCAAACCGGAAATTAAAAAAGAAAACGGTTATAAAATACAAATAGTTACTCTTGAATTGAGAACCATTATGCTGGGCTTGCACAGTACACAAGATGTAGGGTATGCAAGATCTACGCGGTTTATGAAGATGTTTGTTTTTATAATTAGTTTTGTGTTTTTTTATAATAATTATAGTTGTAAGTGAATATTGATAATAGAGTAACTGGTGTAGTTACAAGGTCGCAGCCAGCCGGTGCTTCCTGGAATGTACTGAATAATGAATGTATGTATGCTGGAATGGAAAAGCACATTGGAAAGAGCAACATTTTTTTGCCCATTGGATTCAAATTCGCATTGAGACTCAATGTTATAATTCACTTCTTCATCATTCATTTTCCTCTGTGGTCCGTCGTCTGTCAATATCATTGTACTTTTTTGTGCTGCGCGCTACGATTTTTTTTTATTCGTAGGCTGCGCGCTGTTCACAATTATAAAACATGGGAAAACACAAAATAAAACAACACAACGAAGTTGGTGAGCTAAAGGAGCACTTACGTGAGTCGGAAAAACGCATATACACGCGGAATTATCATAATATGAGTAAGTTTTACACGGAACTTGTTACAGCCAAAGATCCTGCCTATTTGCGACAAGATCAGACCTGAACCTTACATGCACATGATATCTAGAGTTTTCACGAGAGGTTACCTGAAGGATATTTTCTGTATGCTGTATTTTACACAATAACTCCAAAATGAGCCTTCACAAGAGGTTAGCCGGTGGTATTGCTATCAAGCTTTGATTGGCATCATCACGCTCCAACTTGATCAGCGCGTTGCCAACGGCCCCATCATGACACAGTACTCAACATCCTAGGGCTTTCACGAGAGGTTGGCCATGGATTTAGACTCAATAGTAAAAACTATCTTTATATCCTAGAGCTTTTACGAGAGCTTGGCCAAGGATTTATACTCAATAATGGAAACTATATTTTATTATTTATAGAACATGAGTACGTTACACGCTCGTACTCGGACACGACCGAGAAGTCAGTCGACTTACATGCGAAGCTGCTCGTCCCATTAACGAGGACTATGCAGTAGTACCCGACAAAGCAGGACACCACTCGTCGCCACGGTCGTGTCTCATCCTCATCAACGTCCACATACAAACGTAGTGTTTAGTGTTGTGTTGTGCCCTCCGCTGGAAAGACAGTGCCTACTGAGATCCCAGAGATTGAACAGCATGAGTTATCCTTGCCGGCTTCTATTGAAGTACTCTTAAGCGATTATGGTACACCCGCTGCAAGTAATTAAATTCTATTGATTTACAAGAGATTTTAGCCACACGATGGGCTGCCATACTCCAAAGTTGGATCAGTTCAGAAATTAAATTAACTATAATTAAAAAACAATGCCCCTTATCAAATTGTAGTCTCTTGATTCCACCGAATCTCAACAAGGAAGTAGCAGCTGCCATAAATGATGATGGCTTCAAGCGTGACAAGAGAATAGGAGAGCTATAAGTTGAGTTAGCGGCCGCTATTACAACAATATTGAATATGATACAAACAATAGATAAGCAACATAATAAGCAACGTAGAGCATCTCTTACGTAGAAGTCTCACACTGGTTATGGCCGTATTTTTAGAAGCGCCTTCGTGAGAAGATAAATTCCTTCCTGCTCGGAAGATAATAATGTTAGCTTCCCTGTCGATCAAAACAAGGAAACAATATTACCAATACAACTTCTTCTTTGAACGTCTACATGATACAAAATGAGGATGAGATTAAGAAACATAATTATACAGATCCGACTAACTTACCAAGTGATGTTCAATCATCAATGGCAGGCCTGTCGCACTCCGCGCTGTAGCTATGAAACTACAAGTACCTCCGCGCGACCCTCCCGGGTGCATGTTCAGTCAGGTAAGTGTCACGCGCGCTCTCGATCGGCCGCGCGCCTTACTTGTACCTACCTCATTATTATATTCCTTGCTTACGATATTAACATACAAAAATGTTATTCAGTATGTCTAAACGAAGGGCTACAAAGCATTGCGTAGCATACGGATGCTTAAACAACAACGGGAATAACGACATTTCATTTCATACATTTCCTAAGATTCCCGAGAGATAAGACATTAATAAAATTAATATTATTTATAAGTAATGTAAATCTAGGTAGTAAGGCTATCTAGGTACTTTTTGTTTAACGATCCGGTCGTTTAGTGGTAGTTTTCGACTTTTTTTCGCGTAAAAGTCAATGACGTTAAAGATCGTTCACTGTAAGTAGACCTCCCGGGCACTAGTGGCCACCTTCTAATGCAGGGTCAGTGTATACTAGTTTTAGTTTAATACTTATATCAATTGAACAACAAAAGAAGGGGATAGAAAATGTCAATTTTTTTTTTGCCCTTCTTTCATTTTATTTGTAGATGTTGTCGTCGCGCTGCACATGTAGGTACTTATATAAAAAGCAAAGAATGTCACACATAAAATGGTAGGTAGGTATAAGTCAGCTGAGTTTCATGTTTCAAGTTAAGATTTTTAGGGAATATCTATCGACATTAAGGCTGAGTTGCACCATCTTACTTTAACCGTAACTATAACTATTAACCGGTGTTTTTATATGGAGTTTGACAGATTTTTGACGTTTGTTATAGTTAAAGTAAGATGGTGCAACTCAGCCTTAATCTTGCAAAATATTAATTGTAACTTACTTGAAATTGGTAGGTTATTTTATTATTTACTGTAGGTAGGTTACGTAGATCCTATAGGTAAGTACCTACTTAAAAGAATAAATCTGGCTGACTGATTGACTGACATATCAGTGCACAGCTGAAACCAACAGTTATACCTACCTACTTATTTAAATTGGCTAAAATCATATTTAGGTAACAGAAAACAATTCGTGCAAAAACAATTCGTAAAAATTAATTTAAATTGGCTTAAATCATATTTAGGTAACAGAAAACAATTCGTGCAAATTGAACACCACCAAAATTCAATAATAACAAAGATTCGGTCAGACATCCGCACCACTAACAATTCCATCCCGCAAGGTAGTGTACTCGGATGTATACTATTTCTTATATTCATTAATAACTTACCCGAAATTACAGATTCCACATGCATACTTTTTGCCGATGACGTATCATTACTCTTTAAATGCAACAATCAAGAAAATTCACTTACAAATATTATAAATACCTACTCTAATATAAACACCTGGCTAACAGCACATAATCTAGAAATAAACATTACAAAAACAAAACTTATCCAATTCATGACATACAAAAAAAAGCCTTTAGATTTAAATATAATAACCAATACCCTCCATATAGTAGAAGTAAAGAACTACAACCTGTTAGGAATAAATATAGATACGCACCTTAACTGGAAAACACACATTTCAAAAATCAAAACCAAATTATCTCAATTCATATATGCCCTAACAATATTAAAAATAAATACTAACATAAATACAACTTTAGCAGCATATTATGCATACGCATATTCGTGGCTAAGATATGGAGTAATATTATGGGGCAACAGTACTGATGCCGACCAATTGTTTATTATGCAGAAGAAATGCATGCGCATAATATACAACATCCGACAACGTAACAGTTGCAGACCCTTCTTTGTCGATCAAAAAATATTAACACTGCCATGTATTTACATACTCGAAGCAGCAATATTCGTTAAAAAACATCCACAATTATTCGAATATGATAAAAATCCGCGAAGAAATCATCTCCTTAGATTGCCAGAGCCCAAGCTAGAAATTGTAAGAAAAGGCCCAGAATATATGATAATAAAACTTTATAACAAAATACCCATAGACATAAAAAATGAAACCAAACATACATCCTTTAAAAATAAACTAAAAACATTTCTTATCCTAAAATCATATTACACTATAGACGATTTCTTGAACGATAATGTAAAGTAACATACCTAAACAATTAAAAATAATATGTTCATATCTCTATTTAAGGAAGCATTGTAAATAGATACTTAACTAATAAGTACTAAATAATAAATAATAAATACTAAATAATAAATACTAAATAATAAATACTAAATAATAAATACTAAATAATAAATAAATAATAAGTAAATGTCATATTTAGTTCTGAAAAATAGTTCCTAATTAGTATTAAGTAACCTAATTAAGTAATAGAATAGAAGTTAATATGTACACTATTTTTTAATAATTATATACTTACTTATTACTTAGATACCTGATAAACCTGTCATGTCAAGGTTTATTATAAATGCCATACCCTAGTTACAGGGTCCATGTAAATGTATACTTATAATAAGGACACTTTTATATGGTTTGCATGAATAAATAAATAAATTGACTTGGCCTTTTCTTTGACTAACGAACCTTTAATACGATTTTGTCGAGTCAAACGAGTTGTATAGTCCGAGAGCTGATGCAAGACTTGTACTCAGATAAATAAGTACGATTACCAATGTTTACTTAGGGTTTTATTTTATTATTTTTTAACAGTAATACTATATAACTATAATTAGATTAGTGGCTTGAAAAATCTTTAAAAAAATCATGATGTTAGTGCATTTCATAAACTTTAATGAAAAATTATAGCGGTTAAGATAACTTTATTAGTTTAGCAGTCAATTTTTTTAAAAATTAGTTTATTTAATTTATTTAATTAAAAAATATATTGTACCTACTGCTATAATAAAAAAAAAAATATACCTATATATTAGTCAAATAACCCGCCCCTGAGCGCTCCGGGTGCAAAGGTGCCCATCACACTCACCGCATTTCCACGTTGAATGGCGATGCTCATCCTTTGCACCAGGAACGAGCCGGAGCGGGAGTCACCTGTACTGTCCCTAAGCCTGTGACCTACTTCATGGACGAACTTCTTGGCCTCTGTCCCCCAACAACCCAGGGTCTCCACTGCGATAGGCACGAAGTGGTAAAGCGGCTCCATAGTTTATCAGTAATATAACAGATTATATAATAGTTACTACGTAACAGATAGGGTCAGTTCGCTGGTTCGCGGCCCTTCGTTAGTTTGCGGCCTTTGAAGGCGGCTTGTTTAGATAATGGTTGAGAAATTGAGAATAGGAATGCCATCTCATTTTTTTTTCAATATAACTTAACTTTATTATGAAGTTGGACAACACTAGGTACCCAATCTTTTGAAATTGCTAGAACAATAATAAAGCAAGAGCAACAAAAGCTTGTTCAATTCACCGGTCTCGATACACGTGCCCGCATGTTGCCGAAACTACGGAAAAGATAGCGGGCACGCACTTGTTCAAAGGCATGTAATATCGTAATACAATCATTTGTTGTGGTGATAAGTAGATTTAACTACGAGCTTATGAATTATACATTGATTTTTTTATGTATATTGTTTATGAATTAAACAACTGTGCAAAATATTGGGTGGTCGCCTAATGAATTAAGAAAAATACGATTGTGTTGGTTTACGGCCGGAAGGCCGGGTTACTGACGCGTCGCGAGTAATTTGATTTATGACCATACATATAGTACCTGGTGTCTCCCAATTGGGCCTTTTTGTTCTACAAAGCAATTACAACCTTATTGTTAAAGCATACGGATTAAATTTAATTTGTGAACCCATCTGCAGTGCACCATTCTTTTAATTAAGAGTCTTTAAATTGTTAATATAATTATAAAATTATTAAATAAAGTTGATGCTTTAAAAAGTATATTTTCTGATATAAATCTCTCCCTAGTTCATTAAGTATCCCAAGTCCCATACATCAAGTCCCATCCGTGTATGGATTATAGAAAGTATTTTAAATCGGAAGTAAATTAATAAATGTTTTCTAATTCGATTTTTTTATTTAAAGATTAAACTATTACAAAATAAAGTTTTCCTACAATGGAATAAAATACATAAATATTTTTGGTCGAAAAAGTGAGTCAGCTCCTAGACTATTATAATGTTACAAGTCAAATAACCTACGATTACTAATTACTACTATTTTTTCGCGTTATTTTACTTACGCAATCTAAAACTTTAATCAATTTTGATTGAACGTAACGTATTTTCAACCGACTTTCCAAACAGAAGGAGGTTCTCAATTCGTCTTGGTGTGTATGTTACGCGATTACTCCGTCAATTGTGAACCGATTTGAATGACTATTTTTTTAATCGGTAGGGTTCGTTGCCGCGGTGGTCCCATTGTAATTTCATCGAGATCTGATGAGTATCTCCAGAGATATGACGATAAACGTCTCAAACTTGCAACTGAAACTGACTCGCGTGGCATGGAAGTCGGTTGTTTTAGTTTTAACTATCTTAATTAAACTATCACATAAACTATCTTAATTATAGTATAACTGTAGTACTTTTATCCTACCTCGACATTAAACATTAATGTAGCACTTATTATCAGTAATGTACTCATTACATTGTTCTACCTTAGAGTATTCTCTTCATAACATTCAACCCTATAGGAGAGGCTGCGAGTTGACCGAGTTATTCAGACTCTCGCTGTGCGGACTTACGGTGCATTTTACTGTGCGCAACACGCGGTTCATAGTTACTATTAGTTGATACTATGACGCAAATTCAAGGTCGCACTCGAGGCGTGAAGCGCATTTTGAACGTTACCAGCGTTGTAACTAGGTTTATTCTCGCATTTTTGCCCTCAGGGAGTGCAATTTCTGCACTTGTACTATTCATTATTCTGTATCAATGGTGAAGTAATCTCGTCATCATTCCAGTGAATGAGTTCATTTCATTCAATTATTCATTCATTAAAAAAATGGAAAGAAGTACAGCGTTTGTCTACAGACGTCGTAGTCCGGTCAATCTAGACCAAAAAATGGAGTGAAGGTACATAAAATCCCAACAAGCTGAAAATCAGTAAAATTGTTCAAAACATAATTATAAATAATATTTAAAAGTTCCCCATCATTCCCGTGTATGGAAAAAAAATTACTCAAGGTCAAAGGTAAACGGTAAGTTTTATCATAAAAGTACCTGAGACAAAATTGTAGATCATAAAATTATCTATAAAAAATGTATCAATACATTTTTTTACGAGCCACCGTTTCTGAGATGTAACGATTCAAAAAGTTATAAAAGTTGTTATCGTCATAATATGCATGAGAACACCACGTCTATATGATGTATGATTTTTCGCAACAAAAATAACTTTGTTTTTCATAGTGTTTGTATAAAAAACAAAGTCATATTTGCGGTCGCTATATCTGAAAGTTTTTATTGAGATCTACAGAATATATTTTTTCTAGATTTTTCACTCCCTTACTTTAAAAGTTAGAGGGGGGGGGGGACACATTTTACCACTTTAGACGCGTCTATCTTTGAACTATTGACTTTGAAAATAATTTTAGGAACCTCAATGTCATTTGTAAAGATCTATCCATAAATACACCCGTATAGGTTTGAAGAATTTTTTTTTTGTTTCAGTTCCATGTATGGGATACACCCCCTTAAACTTTTATATTTTTTATTTTTATATAAAAATCGGAAAGCGGTTCACAGAATACATCTACCTATCAAGTTTCAATTCTGTAGTCCTTACAGTTTCGGAATAAAATGGCTGTGACATACGGACGGACAGACAGACAGATAGACAGACAGACAGACATGACGAATCTATAAGGGTTCCGTTTTTGCCATTCGGCTACGGAACCCTAAAAAGGTTTGGTTTTATGTATGTGTGTATGTTCTAAATAAAAATCATCCAATCGATCGCTAAACGCATTCCCCGCAGTGCACGAATCTCAGTCGATTAAAATTAAAAAACGTTATACATGAAAAATCTGAAAGTGCATTTTTTACTTCGAAGTCCAGCAAGCAAAAAGCAATTAAAATAAATTTTTCACACAGTCTATCTTTAGGCCCGATAATTGTTCCCAAATTTCAAATTTGGTACAACAACATTCACATTGGCAAAAAAAATCACAACAGAAAAAGTAAACGTCTTTCAGTCAAAAAAGTCTCATAGTATTTTTGAAAAGGTAGATACTAATATAAGTGATGGAGACTTAAATGGAGCACCTCAGCTCCTATTTACCAATGGCACTTTCGCTCCAGAGACGCCAGAGACTTTTTCAGCCCTGATTGACAAGCATCCACCATCATTATCACCGCTTTTTCTTCCGGCTCCGTCTGTACCGTCCCGTGTCACATCAGCAGTGATGTTTATTAAAAATTGATCGGCTGGTGGACTAGAAACTCCCCAACACATTAAGGATCTATTATTTGGAGCTACTGGGGATGCGGGTCAGTGTCTAGTGCGAGACATCATCGCCCTTATAACTCAAATGCTATCAAGTAAGGTGCATGAATAGATTGCCCCTCTCTTATATGGTGCGAAACTATGCGCGATGAAAAAGATAGACGACGGCCACAGGAGAATCACATTCAGATTTGCTGCCGCCACATACAATATAAAAACTGACTGAAAAGTTCCAACCCCTTCAGTTAGGTTTCGGCAGCAAGCGCGGATGAGAGCTAGCTGTTCATGCTCTCCGTACATCATAATTGCGATGAAGTAATATTGAAAGTAGGTGTCAAAAATGCATTTAATTCTGTTGACCGTTCTATCCTTTTGAATGAAACTCAAAATAATTCTATTCCAGAAGCTTAACTACCCTACTACTTAACTACCTTTGGCAAAGTTATGGATTGGATTCAATATTAGATTACCGAGATTCATGCTCAGGTTATCAACAGAGCGACCGTCTTGGGCCAGCCATTTTTGGACTAGCAATACATCCCATAATTTCGAGCCTAAATTCTAAATGAAACATGTGGTATCTGAACAACGGAACCCCTGGAGGCAACACCTGGCCACAACTATATCACTTTAGATAGATATATTATAGATTTTAAATTGATTGGTTTGAAACAAAAATTGTTTTAAGTGTAATTTTTTTATCACAGATACTGTACCATTAGACCAAAAAGACGATTGTTTAATATATGTAACTGTTAGACTCCAAATTTAAAATGTTTGAACAAAGAAAGTCTACGCCTTCTAGGAGCTACGATAGTGTGTATTCTGATAGTGTGTGCCACATGTTCCAACAGCTTTGCAAAAATCAAAATCATAAACTATCAACTTTCAGCACATTTTTTCACATCCAAATGAAAACTGCCACAATATTTCAAACTTCCCTAAATTCTACCGCCTCGAGCATTTTCAGTAACTACTCCTGAGTTCTCCATAAACAAGTTAGAGCCCCAATTTCAAGGTTAGTTCGTGAGCGGAATCAACGATGCGTCTCGATGGGAAAAAACTATTTTGTGCGACTAATTGGTGGACCGAGTTGGGACGCATCGGTCGGAATATTAACGACCAACGCGAATTGTAAAAGATTTATTTAGCCCAGTAGTTATATTCAATTACTCAATAATGAAACAAAAAACTTTGAGAGGACACACTACTCTGTAATTTTTTGTCCTAGTTTGAGTGCCCGCAATTTGTAAATGTATCACATATTTGATTAATTAAGGCCACAAACACAAACAGACAGAATTTTAATTCAAAAAATCAGACTGTCACATTTTTTAAAATATCTTTCCTTAGATTTGTGGATTTTTGTTATGAGAAGTACCTTTGCTAGGTGTATATTGGTGGTAGGTACTTAGATCGGAGTTAACAATTACACTGCACTGGAATAAAAAAATCTCTTTCATATGAAATTCTTATCCTTGATTTGATTTGAAGAAACATGAAACGAACGAGTTGATGGAAAATAAAGAAGTTTATGATATGACACATATAAACAATGTTTAACTAAAGTATCAATTTAAGGATCAATAATAAAAAAAAAAAAATAAAGCGTGAGGTGCATGGTGTCAATAGTTATAAATATTTTATTGACAGATATGAGTAGAGTGATTATCATTTTGATAATATCTTAAAGTGGGGTACCACGCTTTTTTAAAAATAAAATATATTATTTTTTATTCACACTATTATTAATTTAAATTTATTAAAATTTATTTTCTATTTTTCAGTTCGGTTTTCTATAAAAAGCGTGTTTTTTAGTTTTTTTTTTTTAACTATTATTTATTTTCTACTTTTTAGTTGAAAATTTTTTTTATAAAATTAGTGTATTGTCATCGGTCCTCGATAAATCTACAAAGTTTGAACGAAATCTGGCCGTTTAAAGTGGGTCAAAATCGCGCCCAAAGAAGTCGGTTACAAACATACAAACATACAGGTGAAGCTAATAAAAAGCTAATAAAAACGAATAGTTTTACCACTGCAAGCTGAATGCAGGTAACAATAAAATGAGACAAAAGATTGTCACCCAAAACAAGACGCAACGGTAGTTCACGTTAGCAATAATACACAGTGCTCTACCACAGCGCAGAGCGTTATTAGAATAATACAAGATTACCTAAAACGTACCTAAAACTTGTGAGTGCGAGCCTACTAAACCGGGAGTTTTCGTCACGATTTTTCTTAAGTAAAATCCATTAAAGCAGGGTGGTTTTGAACCCACAAACTCTGGATTACAAGTAGAGCTTACTCCCAAATACACCACAGAATCCTCAACTTGACCGAAATATTAATATGCGGGGTTGGATCTCCCGGAGTTGCCCAAAGAGTAAACTGTGAATGTGGGGTGGGTTAAGGGGGTTCTTACTAAGCGCCTAAGAAAAAACTTGCTGCCGGAGATGCGATCAAATATTTAATATTATTTTTTGAAATTACGTAAAATCCTACCACAGAACATACGAATGCGTAAAATGAAAGGTAATTTTCTTTGATTGCTTATCAATTTCAAAATTTTCAAAGTGCGTGAAAAGAAACTAAGCCACCATTTTGTTGACATTGACAGATATTTCTCTTAAATAGGGGAAGTAAGCAGTTATTTATTTGTGTTATAAATTTGTTATGTTTATTTATGGCCTTAAAGTGTAGGTTAGGTTATGTTAGAACAGTGACCACACACCACGCGAGCCAAGCGAGCGAAGCGAGCGTGCCGCGGCAGCGGCCGGCGAAGCGCTAAAAAGTAAAATGATACAAATGAAAGATGAAAATATTTCAATTTCACAAAATAATAAAACTACGCCTTTTTGGCAGGGGAAAATCAAGTAAGGGGACTACTCCTACTTTACCGCGAGAAACTGCAGGATATGTTTGATGCACACAATACAATTTCGGTTAGAAACAAAAAAAGTTGCTGAAACTCTTTTTGTATAGGTATATTGAATAGCTTCGGCTAATTTGTTGAGACAGACTTTGTCATGAATACTTTTATACGGTTTTTTAAAGTATAATAGTTGAAATTGTAAAGATTTTATTTGAAAATTAGATTATTATTATTATTTTCTTAGTTTTTGGCTTTTGCGATAATGCCACCACAATTTCACCAATGTCAAGTTTAGTCGAGGCGTGGTAACTGGAAAGACCTTAGGACGCTTTTTATACATTATAAACACAGATAACAAATAAAAATTTAAACTTACCTTCTGCGGAATCAACTTTACAAAACTAGTTACATGGATGAAAACTAAAAAACAATAGACAAAAAGAACTCGTTTTGGATATTAACAAGAAAATGATAATAAAACATATGGAAATGAGTATGTAGGTAT
This sequence comes from Cabera pusaria, assembly GCA_954871355.1. Classification (NCBI taxonomy): domain Eukaryota; kingdom Metazoa; phylum Arthropoda; class Insecta; order Lepidoptera; family Geometridae; genus Cabera; species Cabera pusaria. The sequence goes on from OX940905.1 coordinate 16,951,523, forward strand.
ATACATAATATTTATAACTAAATTTTATTAATTTCAATATATTTACATAGAGAACCAGAAAAGCGGCTGAAAATGAGAGAAAGAAGATGTTTATAAGAGACTGGACGAGAGATTTGAGGAGGAAGAAAGTCAAAGTCAAAGTCAAAGCATTTATTCAGTATATGGGCAAATTAAAAATTAGCACTTACACACGTCAAATAACATTAAATAGATCATATTCAACAAAAAATATAGATATAACAGAAACATAACGCTTTGAATTTACAAAAAAAAAACAAAGGTATTGAGCCATTCAGCTTTCATCTAGACGTCGAACGTCACACTTAAAACACATGTTTAATTCCCCTTATTAATGTAGGGTTGCCAACCGTACCATTACGTGCACCCGCAACCCAGTGCATGTTTCAGTACTTCAGACAATTTTTATCCAAAAAATTGTGAAATAATGAAACATAATAGATAAATAAAACGCAGACTAATTGCAGTACAAATCATGTTCCGAATGGAACTGATTGTCCGACTATCAGCCGCATAATACCGTCGTAACAGGCAACCCTAGATCTGCAAACAAAAGATGAAAACTGATTGACTGTTGAATCTACTGGTGTTTCGGAAGTACTCCCATCAGAGAAGAAACACCAAGAAACTCTATGGGGCTTGTCACTTATTTTAATTCATTTTTTTTAATTCATATTAAATAAATGTTTAATGTACAATAAGTAATTCTATTATCATACAATTTATATTATATCTTGGAGCTTGGGGCATTCAGGCCAAGCATTTTTGTCATTCATATAGTCATTTATTGTATAGTACGATTTCTTCATTAAATTGGATTTTACAAAGGTTTTAAATCTGCTTATAGACAGTTGATCAATATCTTTAGGAAGTTTATTATAAAATCGTATACAGTTCCCCAGAAAAGAACCACTAACTTTCCACAACCTGAATTGAGGTAGAATTAATCTATTTTTGTGTCTTGTATTGAAATTATGTACATCGGACCTCTTATCATACTCATTCAAATTTTTGCGTACATACATAATATTTTCATATATATATTGACATGCCACTGTGAGAATTTTAATCTCCTTAAATTTTTCACGAAGTGAGTCTCGCGACTTCATGGTATACATAGATCGAATAGCTCTTTTTTGTAAAACAAATATAGATTGGATTTCGGCGGCTTTCCCCCACAATAAAATGCCATAGGTCATTATACTATGGAAGTAGCTAAAGTAAACCAATCTAGCAGTGGATTCGTCAGTCAAGTTTCTGATTTTACGTACTGCGTATGCAGCGGAGCTCAATCTACCTGCCAGAGCCGATATTTGAGAACCCCATTGTAGTTTTGAATCCAGGGTGATGCCCAAGAATGTAGCGGATTCAACAAATTCTATCGGTACATCGTTTATTAATATCCTGCTATTAATGACACCCTTTCTTACATTTGGCAGCGAGAATTTAATACATTTAGTTTTTTTGGCGTTCAGTAATAAGTTATTGGTTGTAAACCAATTCAAAACCTGTGCGATTGATTTGTTAACATCGTCAAATCCAGGCGCAATCCTATCTATTTTGAATATTAAGGATGTATCATCCGCGAACAAAACAATGTCACATAAGTTTTGCACGAAAGACGGCAAGTCATTAATATAAACTAGAAATAAAAATGGTCCTAAGATCGATCCCTGCGGAACTCCCATTTTTATGAGGGATCCAGATGACCTGACGCCATTGACCTCAACCGTCTGTATTCTATTACTGAGGTAGGATGAGACCAGATCAAGTGCTTTTCCGTTAACGCCGTAGTGTTTTAATTTGCAAATTAGCGTTTTGTGACAGACGCAATCAAACGCTTTAGATAAGTCACAGAAAACGCCGATAGCATCTTGTGCTTTCTCCCAGGCATCAAATATATGTTTAAGAAGATCTACTCCAGCATCAGTAGTAGAACGCCCCTTAGTGAAACCATATTGTTTGTGATTTAAAAGATGATTAATATTAAAATGTGCCAAAAGCTGGTCTAATATAACTTTTTCAAAAACTTTACTGAGCGCCGGTAATATAGAGATTGGTCTATAGTTTGAAGGGTCATTTTTGTTCACTGATTTGTATAGGGGAATTAATTTACTTTTTTTCATTACATCAGGAAAGACACCTTCATCGACGCATCTGTTAAAAATAAACGCTAAGTGAGGGCTAATTGCATTAATAATATAACTAAGTACTTTGGTTGACATACCCCACAGATCCTCGGTTTTCTTTTGATTGAGCATTTTAAAAGTTTTGATAATTGATATTGAAGTTATGTGTCTGAACTCAAACATAGAGTCACATACATTCACACACTTCGATAGTAAAACAAAAGCATCCTTAGGGGAAGAGTTTAAAGGCTGAGTAGTAATAATAGGTACTTGTGAGAAGTACTCAACAAATGTGTTAGCGACATCATTATTATCTATGATTAATTTATTATTAACTTTTAACATAATTTTACCGTCCCTCTGCTTAATTTTTCCAGTTTCTGTATTAATGACTTTCCATGTTGATTTTATTTTGTCATCGGCATGCTTAATTTTTCTACTTAGATGCAGTGATTTTGCTGTCTGACAAACAACTTTAAAAGTTTTTGAATACAATTTTAAGTGATTTATGAATTTAGTATTATGTAAATTAATGGTTTTTTGTGAGTACAAGTTATACAAATTGTTTCTACTTTTATAAACACCAGGAGTTGCCCAGTCATCGAAACGAACCTTCGCACCCTTTCTAACCATTTTAATTTTAAAAATATCATTGAACTCTGCATCTAACATTTGAAATAAAGCACTGCATAGGTCATCAGGATCCTCAGAAAATCTTAGGTTCATTAATTGCTTGTCAATGATATCCACAAACTGTTCAACCCGTTTGGTGGTAATGGGCCTGTAAAAATGTTCTTGGCCTTTGATGGATAATTTACATGAAAAAGTGACACTTTGTCCCAGATGGTCCGAGCCAAGTTTATCAAAAATTGCAATTTTTTCGGGTTCACAGTTGCAGAACACATTGTCCAAGCAGGTAGCTGACGAGCTAGTGATTCTTGTTGGCTGATTAAAAAGATGCTTCAGATTGAAGCTTAGAAATAAATTTTTTAATTTGTCGCTGAGCGGAGACTGCTCAATTAAATTAACATTGAAATCGCCACAAACTATTAAAGATTTAGAGGTGTTGAAGACTTTGCTCATTACTTCTTCCATAATTGTTTCAAACATTTTATAATCAGCCGATGGAGGTCTGTATACACAGATGACTATATGTTGCCCCAGCTCTATACAAGATAATTCAACACATCGTTCCACAGACAAAGCTACTATGTCTTTACGCTCTTTAAAGTTACAATTTTCAGTTACATATATTAGTGAGCCACCACGAATTGCCTTTTGTCTAATGAATGTGCTGGCAATTGTATAATTTTTTAATATTGGTAACAAAGTACCTTTCACAAACCAGTGTTCAGTAATACACATTATGTCAACTTTATAATAATTGAGAAATAATTCTAACTCTAAGGCTTTGCTGGAGAGACCTTGTATATTCTGATGAAAAATGTTGATTGAGTCAGGCCTCCCCATTGTCTTAGACATTAGTTTAAACTAACTAAGTCTACTACGCTACAATTACCCTGCATAGTAACACCACTACGTTGGGGCTCGTCTTTGTGATCTGTTACAATATGTAAAACAGGGTCATAAATATTGTATGCTAATAACTTAGCAATGGTCGACTTATTAGTCTTATTGAGATACAAAGTATCCTTTGTCAATATTACTTTACTAATAAATTTGTTGGTTTCAAAATACAAAAAGTCGCTGAAGCGACACGTCAAATTGTACAGTGCCAAGTTCAATTTATGAGCATGCTCATTATAAGAGCAACTACTTGTTTTAAGATACGGGAATGAACAAACTATTATTTTACTAATGCCTCTGCTGGCAATGTCTGACAAAAGTTTAATTAGAATATTAATATCAGCTTTTTTAACGTTTGTGCTATTACCTAGCTGCAATACAATAGTACAATTTTTGTGATACTGAAAGCTGCATATTTTTTTACATAAATCTGTAATTGATAAATTAGGGCAGCAATTGTTATAAACATTTTGGTTCAATCTATTGTCTAATAAGCTACCCATACCTACTCCCATTTCATCGCTGAACACAATGGTCTCTCTAGCAGGCTCCGGCAGTTGTAAAGGACTGCCTGAGTCCACCTCGGAGGCACCAGTGCACTGTAACGATGACACTACTTCCTGCCTAACCAAGACAGTCTGTGCACGTAAACTTGCAGTATTAGCTGTACTTGGTGAGCTGCTATCCTCTTGGTAGCATTCACTCTGCACACCACAGATAGGAACCCCAATTAAAACTTTTGAGACGCACATTTCTTGTTTTAATAATTCAGCCTTTTCTTTAAATTCTATTAATTCTTTGTTACTGCGATCTAACATCTCTAGGCAATGCTGTAATTCTTTACTTAAGTCGATGTTTTTCTTACAAGTCTTTAAATTTATTTTTTTGATATGGTTAATTTTTTGTAATTTATGCGTATTTTTCCTAATGATTTTCTTATACTTAATGTACTTTTTAATCTTATTGGAACCCTTCATAGAGACATTAGTAGAACCTGAGCCGATGAACTCTGTATATAGATCCAAAGTGTTGTCTTGATTAGTATTATTTTGCAATACAGGAGATGTCGTCATTTCTTCTAGTTTATCTTTTGTAAATGAAAGCTCTTGCTCCAAATCCCGGATATAGGTCAGTGTACGTTCGAATAGTTCTTGGTTTTGTGCATGTACATCCACTGTTTCTAGAAGCCTGTCACGCTGGTCTCTCAGGTCTTCCAGAGCAATGTCATACTCGGCCAATTGGTGTTTGAGGTCTGCGTTCTTCTCCAACATCTTTGCCATGTCAGATTCATGATCCTGAAGTTCTTGCAGCAAATCTTTTTTGGAGTCCTTGCAAGTTTTCAGTTCCAGGAGAGCCGCCTTCAATTTGGCCTCAATATCCATTCTACGGGTAGTCATTGTGGCTGATATTGTCTCTGCAAACCAGGAAGGAGTACTTTACTTTCAAGCTAGCCAATACAGTTTATATGTGACTGATAATTGATACTAGTAAGACAATGGGTTATTAACAAGTTTAACAATATCTCTTTGTTTAAATTTTATATTTATTGATATTTTATATTAGGAAGTCAGTGATAAAGTGATTATATAGTTAATATTCAATCAAAATTATAAGACCTGCCATGAAAAGTACTGTATAGACAGTGTATTCTTTATAATGTGAAGTTTGTATTATTTACATATATAAACATTATTTCTACACTAAAACTGTTAGTTTAACCTTTAATAATACAGTAGAACTCGAGATTACAAGTTAGGTATATAAATACGACGGGAAAATCGAAAAAATTGACAATTTGTAACCGACTTTGATCGAATTTAATGTTGGTGATTTAAAGAGGGTGGCAGTGAGTTTATTTAACAGTACCTAATGCATACGGTTAATAAAGGTTACGAAAACAATACTCCCCAGGTTTTTTGTTCAGAAGCATCCAAAGGTCCAGGATATATCCTGATATGATATACCAAGAGGTCTCTCTCTTGTTTGACAGCTCCAGTTCCCGCGCCGACCGAGACCGGATTATTGTCGATTTTCGAATCACACGAAATAGGTCACACAGATATTAAATAACACTAAGTGGTGTTATTTATCACTTTTGCACTTAAGATTTAATAATATTTCTAAGATTTAATGACTATTTTCCTAATATTTAGATTAAAACCGGCACAGCTGATTTTTGACATAAAGAGAAGAAGTCATAAAGAGAGAAGCGCATATTAGGACAACTGAAAAACAAGTGGTTCATGTTTCCTTCGTCTAGACCGCATTCACAGATCGAACTATCTCTAATCCTTATTTTAGACAGGAAAACTGGAGAACAACAGTGATTTAAGCGAAGTCGACAAATAGTGGAGGTGGTATTTTTATCTGCCATGCGATATTTTGAAAACCACAGCCTCGTTGGAACCTCCGGTTGAATATCCCCATAATATTGCCCCTTGACAGACCTTGAGATTTCCCAGCCCTTATTCCAGGTGTCAAATAGCAAAGGCTTCAAAGTAGTGCACATATCATGGGAATATATCACGGAATAGTCATCCGATCCCATGTCAATAGCATTTCTGGCATAGGAGTCAACTGACTCATTTCCAGGAATACCTGAATGACCTGGAATCCAAGCTAAAGTGATATTAATGCCACGATTATAACAATAAAACAATTCCTCTCTAATTTTGAGGATAATTGGGAAACGAGATTTTGATCGAAAAGGGTTCGAAATAATTGACTGAAGGCAACTTTTGGAGTCTGAAAATATAATAGAGTAGGAAATATTATTAAATATACGAAAATTAGATAATATACGTGTAATTGAAATTGATTGTTTGTTTTCACTTTGATTAATAATCAAAAACTACATTAAGTACATTACAAGGACCAGACCACAGACTAACAAAATAAGATCAAAAAGTCTTAGTCAAGACTGACCTGTATTGTAAGGCCGGCCTCGTACAGCCGGAATGTGTCACTGAATTCATAATCTGAATTCATGTTATGAATTTGATTTTGATTTTTTATTTTTTCAGATTATGAATTTATCAGATCGATCTGTAAGAATGATACTAACGAGTGTTCTGAATTCCGGATCTGAATATTTAATATTATGAATTCATAACGCGCGTTATTCCATACATTTGAATAGAGTGACACACATCAGATTATGATTTTTTTATGTATTTAAATTCACCAATAAGTCTCTATTATCTATTATTATTAATAGTTAATGATATTTAAACATTAAAACTAAACTAAACTAAAAATTAAGGGATGTCCGTGTGCTAAGTGCCAAGAATTCTGACTGCATTCGTGCGTTGAATCGCTATAGAAAGTCTTTGTGCTAGGAATAAGCCAGCCCATTTTTACCAGTGGCGGTGAAACGGTGTGAAACAATTTTTAACAATTTTTGAGGTTTTATGTTCGTCTGTATATTTTTTTTATATTCATCAAAATGTTTGCCAATTGGCAACCGATTAAAAAAAACATCTTTCGTAATTCAAAAGAGTATAATCCTGAGGTGGTCCCATTATCATCAAATCATGATCTGTTGATGGAATCTCAAGGAAATCGAGTAAAAACTAACTAACCAACAATGTAAAAATATCTTAGAAGTCAATTTTGACCAACTCTCCGGTTTCCAATTGAAATTTTGCATGTAAATTTAGTAACAATGCAATAATCTGGTACTATTGAGCTGATCTGACGATAAATTCATGGGGTGGATAGTGGAACTCCTCAACGGCGAACAGCAAAGACACAAAATTTTGACTATAATATAGCCTGTTTTAAACTCCATCTTGACATGGCCGATGCATTCAGGGTTGACTTCCGATGAGGGAACTCCTCAACGGTGAATAGTACAGACACAACATAAATTTGAACCCATCTCTTGTACAAACAAAATTGCACAAAACAAACAACAACAAAAAACAACAACAAAACAAACACACGTGCCGTTTTCGTTACTTATACAGCAAAATCTGGGGGTATTTTCATATTTGTATAAAAACTCTCCATTTGTTGCTCAGAATACCATAAGCACATTCCACTATCTTGCGCGCTCGACTGAGTCTATAATTGAAGACTCTGCGAGTGTTGTTTAAATTATTTCTTGGATAAGGCCTTAGGTGTTAATTTAAAGGAAAAGCTTCATCTCCAAATAAAACGTGTGGGGTCGTTACTATGGTGTTTGGTAGAGCTTTTGGGGCTGGCAAATTAAGGCGATACTAAGACAGCTTTTTTCCGAAATTCCATTGTTCAAAAATACAACTGTCTCCTTCTCTACCGTATGACCCAATATCTACCGCTATATAACGATAGTCCGCATTAACAACGGCCATCAGTACTATAGAATTGTAATTCTTATAATTGTAATAATTTGATCCACTGCAATGTTGTAAAATCAGTCTAATGTGTTTGCCATCTAAAGCACCCAGACAATTAAGAAAATGAGTTTTCTTATAGAAGTTGTCGGATATTTTTAGCCATCGCTCTTATAATGGTGGTGGTTTTATTTCCAACTATTGTAATACTTCCCATATAATGGAACAAGTATCCGAAACAATACCGGAGATTGTAGTACATCCCAATAGAAAATTAGACTTCAAATCTTCGAAGTTATCACCAGTAGCGAGGTATCTGAAACATCACTAGAAACGAGGTATCTGAAACAAAAAGTTACTTACAGGTCTAGAAATCAGAAGAAAATGGAGTAACTGAAAAATGGAAAAATTTAAAAATTGTCCTACAGGATCCGCTGCAAAATAAGGGAAAAGATATATTTACGCAGACATTTTATGTTTTTTGGACAAAGTAGTTACAAGGACAAACCACGAAGGAAATTATGAAGCAGATGACAACGACGAGCAATCAGTTAGAGATACAGAAACTGTGGAAAATGAACATGAGGCACAAAGGGATATAAGAAAACTAAGAGCGCAAGAAGATATTACAAAAACCAAAAATTAATCAGAACTCAAAAACCACAAGACGTACCATTAAGTATTAAATAAATTAACGACAAAAAAAACACTAAAACTTATGATGACAATGAAAAAAATCTTTTGAATTTTTCAAGTGACATGAAAAAAATTACACACATGCAAAAAATTACTTTAAGTTAAGAATGATGCAGTTACTGAAAAACACATTTAAAGAAAATGCGCAAACATCTCTTCACCGTACTATATTAATTCAAGCAAATCCCCCAAAGTATCTATACTCCGATATATCAAGAAGAAAATTTCCCGAAACAGTTCAGAAATGTTCAGATAAAGCAAGATATACAGGGACACTCAGTATGGGCCCGAAGACTATAATCACCATTCCTATACCATCCCCTCGGCCACATGGAGTTGTCGTAAATACAGTTGAATTTCCAAACAGAAGAAATCATCACTTATGATGATGAATTTGAAACGCAGCACAATAATTATTTGTGTTTCAAATGAATAGATAGATTGTACTAATTGATTCAAATGAATTATAAGACTGTTACATGTTGATCAAAATTACTCTTCTACTTAGTTTTATTTTGCTTTTAAATAATTTAATATCATTTAAAAAACTGAAAGAACCGGCTTAAAATGTCGTGTTTTTTTTTCAGTACCAAGTTTGAGGTGTTTATCTCTATATCTCTGGAGATACTGAATATATCTCGATATAATTGAAATGGGAAAACATGTGACCTTTCAAACAAAATAAAATTTTCAAATCGGTTCACGCGTCGTCATTAACATACAAAATTTAAAAAATTACGACAAAAAGAGAGCCTTATCCTTTTCTGTGAAGTCGGTTAATAATAAGTTAGTTAATATTTTACCTTAAATCAAATCAAAATCATTAATTGCGATTAATTTTTCAAGTCATATACACATTAAAAATTCTTTCACCATTCTCATTGCACTTAAATTATTATCATTAAATTACAAAAACTAAATAACATAAGCAATTGTCAGTCTTTCTTCGGCGGAAATAGCTCATCTCATATGTGTGTATTTCTTTCACTTCACACTTTCGGATTTTATTCCCCAGCAAACATAGTTATTCCACAGAACAGAAAAAAATAATATTAGTAATTCATTAAATGATGCTACTGACATTCTGTAGTAATCGAAGAATCTATCAGGATACTGTTGTAATTTTCTCGCTGCTATGTGAAACTGACTCTCCTTTACTCTGTTCATCTTTATTGCATAGTACAAAAAAAGTCATTCCCGCTGTACGCTTAGATATTTTAAACTACGCAACGGATTATATCTATGGATGATGATTAATAAGGTTTATGACCAGGATTAAACGCGGGCAAAGCTGCGGGGCGCCGCTAGTGTACTACGTATAAAGGTTTTATGCCTTGACGTATTCTCAAAATTTATAGATACTTTGTTTATCTCCTTGAAGGCACAAGTTTAGATTAATTAAAAGAAAAAAATATAGTGAAGGCAAGCTTTGTGTTCAGTACTTTGTCATGATGTGTATGTAGGTGATGAAAAGTGCTCATGTTAACACAACATACAGGGCATATATTTTTAATAAATTGATAATTTATTTTCTCATTCCAGCATTTTTCGTAATATCAAACAGTTATGTTTACTTTGTCGCACGTTAATTAAGTATAAAAAATTAATGTATGCCTTTCAGGTACGACAAAAAATTTAATAAAGTTTATCAATTCGTGCTTTCACTGAAAGTGCGCAAATTATTCATGCAAATAATTTTTCAATTGATAAAGCAAATACTACAGTTGCAGTTGGCCTTATATAACGCTATGCGTTGTGAACTGTGTTATTTATTCTTGGGTCCTATAGCATATCTGTTAAGGCGTAGACTTCTAATACAGATATCGTGGGTTCAAGCGCCGCCGCGTTTTCACAAATTTTACTACCGAACAATGTTTGTGTGTATTCACGGGGGCTATAAAAAGATAACCGATAACTGATGGGGTAGACGTATTCAAGAATAGATACCACGGCTCAGTTTTTCATTTTACTTTTTAGTATACAGCCGTAAAAATAAAATATTTTCCCGCTGGAGGGGCTAAGTGGTTAATGAATTCAGTGCCAAAATGATTGCCGTCCAAAGTTACAGTGCAACACACATAGACAAATATCAAAATTTAATTAAAGAGATAAGACTGTTACGTATTTTTTGGTATCTTTCCTTAGATTTGTTGATTTTTTCTATGGGAAGTACCTATGATAGATGTACATTGGTAGTAGGTGCATAGGTCGGAGTTAACTGGATAAGAATAACACTGGACTGGAGCAAGAAGCATGAAACGTACGAGTTGATGGAAGATATGAAGTAGATTTTGATATGACACATATAAACAATGTTTTACTAAAGTATCAATTATAATTATTTTTTTCTTTTATATTAGATAGTCTAGCGTTTGCGCACTATCTTGCTTGGTGGTAAGAGATGATGTGGTCAAAAATGGTAAACGCGCTAGGCCTATAATAGTCTGACTCTCAAAGGATATGTGCTTCCGGAACATCGTAAGGTTACGGTGGCAGATTTTCTCTTTGAAGGTGGCAAGCTACTATTTTAGTAGCAAATCAAGTAGCAAATATTAGTAACAAAAAAAAATGTTTTACCACTGCAAGCTGAATGCAGGCAATTAAATGTGACGAAGTATTATCACCCAAGACGCAACGGTAGTTCACGGTAGCAATACTATTTTCATGGACAGTGCTCTGCCACCACGCAGAGCGTTACTGCAATGATACAAGAATACCAAACACCTATATCCTGGGAATCTACTAAACCAGGGATTTTCCTCACGATGTTTCCTTCACGGCAGCACAACTTTGAATGCGTGCATACATTTTTTTAAAGAAAAATCCATCAGTGCAAGCGGTTTTGAACCCATGAACTCTGAATAAAAAGTCCAGCTTACTCCCAAGTACACCACAGAACCGAGAAATACCACCACACCACAGAACAGATACGAGAGACTGCAGGAAATGTATGATGCACACAATCTTGATTAGAAACACAAAAAAGTTGCTGAAACGGTTTTTGTATAGGTATATTGAATAGTTTCGGCTAATTTGTAGAGACATACGTACGTATTATAAAATTGTAGAGCTTTTATGTAAAAATTAGATATTATTATTATTATTTTCTTGATAATATACGTGTAATTGAAAATAATTGCTTGATTTCACTTTGATCTTCTTCTTCTTCTTCTTCTTCTTCTTATGGTTTTTAAACGCTGCTTGGCGTTTTTCTGCCAGTGTCAAAAGTATGGCCAGTGTACAGTATATTTACAAGAAAAAAAACCGACAAAAGAAAGAAAGAAAGAATAAATTAAATATGATCTTAAAACTTATAATTTTCACTTTGATCAAAGAGAATATAAATACTACGACTTTGATTGACAATAAATACCACAGATTAAGTACAAAGGACCCAAACCACAGACTAACTACAATATGAGATCAAAAAGGTTGATTCCTAAGTTCTTAGTCAAGACCGAAATGTATTGTAAATCTTTATTACATAGTTTAAAACGACGAACCGCTGTGTGTACGTACGTACGCTTATATCTTCAACTGCGCAACATATTTTTATGCGGTTTTCAGCAATAGATAGTGGTTCAATAAGAAGGTTTATGACATGCGGGCAAAGTCGCGGGGCGCAGCTAGTGTACGTATAAAATGTTTATTCCTTGATATTTTCTCAAAACGTTACAACTTTGTTAATCTACTTGAAGGCGCAAGTACAAATATATAAAAAGAAAAAAATATGATTAAGGCAATATTTGTGTGCAATACTTCGTCATAATTGTGTAGGTGATGAAAAGTGGTCATGTAAACACAATATAGTACTAGGCATAATTTTTTTTTCTCATTCACGTTCTTCATATTATCAAACAGTTCTGTTTACTTTGTCGCACGATAATTAAGTATGAAAAATTAATGTATGCCTTTCAGGTACGACATAATTTAATAAAGCTAATCATTCGTGCTTTCACTGGAAGTGCGCAAATTATTTGTGCAAATTTTTTTTTAATTGATAAAGCAAAGAATCAATGTTGCAGTTGGCCTTATATGACATATAAACCTTGTGAACTGTTATTTATTATACACATCTGTTAAGGCGTAGACTTCTAATCTAGATATCGTATATCGTATCGATATCGTGGGTTCAAGCTCCGCCGCGCAAATTTAACTACCGAACAATGTTTTTTATGTATTCACGGGGGCTATAGATAGATAACCGATAACTGTTGAGGTAGACGTGTTCAAAAGTAGAGACCACGGCTCGGTAAAACCACATTAAAACTACTCTTACTATACTATTTATATAATTACTATACTCTAAAGTTTTTAGTATACAGCCGTAAAAATAAAACATTATCCGGCTGGAGGGGCTTAGTGGTAATGGATGCTTGCAGTGAGTGCAACATTTTTGATGTCCTAAGTTACAGTTAGACAAATATAATCGTTTACTATCAGGCGACCGTCTCACTTACACTGTTACTTCTTACGGTATATAGAAACCAACAACCTCCGCATGGTGGTAGGACATCTAGTGTCCGCCTGGCCAGCTACCACCCTCAAGTTAGAAAATCTGTCGCCAAACATCTAATGTGTTCCGGAAGCTATCCTTGAGAGCCAGTTCTCATTCTAGGCATAACGTGCTTACCATCTTCGACCGCATCATTTTTTTCCTACAGGTGAGATAGTGGTCAAACGCTAGCCACAAAAAATAAAAAAATAAAAAAACTGACATGCTTGAAAAATAAACAAAAAGCTGACTTAAACCAAAGAGACGAAACTGCAAAAGCCGTTATATCAAAAACAGGATATTTTAACTCACTTGTTTATCCGATCCCTTTTAATTTGAAGCGAGCGTTCTGACCTACATTTTAGCGTTAGGGCTATAAAGTTACCCCAAGAGATGTTTTGGGCAACAATAAAAAAATACGACTGGCTTTATTTATTTTAATAGTCGGCTATGAGTGCAGTTTAAGAGGGAAATTAAAATCTAAAGGGTTTGAATAAGGTTTTTTTATGTTAGAGGTATTCAAGCATTTTGGAGATCTCTTAAAGGTGGGATTAACGGGTTTTATTTATTATTCAGCTTCGTCCGCTAATAATTGGTACGAATTTCTTATTATTTGTTGCCTTTTAGACTATATTTAAAGTGATCTATCCACGATCCCGCATAATGCATAGCATCACGTCGGCCGTCAATTTGTGGTTAAACTTTTCATTTCAAGTTGAACGAAAGAACGGTAGCCCCTATTGGGTAGCTCAATCTCATTCAGCCGGCAGTCTCTACATGAATAGCGATGAATTTCGAGCGATGATCGTGGTTAAGAAAAGAGATGCAGATATATAACTGCGTAGAGAGAGAAGGCAATATAACTGTTTTGGTGCGTCTCATTCTAGTAGACGTTTGCGATAACAAGACGCATCGCTATCAATGTAGAGACGACCACCCCAGTAGTGTTCAAGTCTGTTCGAAAAAAAAAACTCTATATATACTATAACCTTCGTGATAAAATATTATTAGACTTGGCAACTGAGTAAACTATATAACAAACCGCTGTTTCTCTGGCCCAACAACGTGTTTACTTTGATTAGGCTTGGCGATAAATTAGATTTCATGTCCATTACTGATCCTATAATTGTTGAGAGCATTGGGACTTAGCTCTTTACAACTGTCATAAAATAGATTTAGGTTGAAGGACGGACTCGGACAATGGTACTGTAAGCATTAATAGAAGCATGTAGTTGAACGTATCGTTAAAATAACAATGTTGAATTGTAAATTTATTTATGTTTTAAGGCTTTCGTGACTAACGCTCAGTCGTAATTGGGGGGAAACCTATGTAACAGTAATATCAATAATATCAATTGTCAGGCGGCAATAGCCCAATGGATAAGGTGTCGGACTGGCGATCGAGAGGTCGTGAGTTTGATCCCCACCCCACTATTGACGTGAACCCACTTCAGGGGCCTTATTCAGTATGACCATTTTAAAGTCTTACCGTGCCGTGTTACGTTATCTCCGCGTTATGGTATTCTTATAATCCATCATCCTAGGTATTCTCTACGCCAAATAAAACGCGGTAGGGTAAGGTTATGAGCGCGTTTTGAGCTGTCAAAATATCGTGACATATGAGGACGTGTAACGCGCGCGTTTTGTATAATTTACCTATCGTATGGCATACAGAATATAATTTTTCAATAACGTAACGTGGCGTGTTAAGTAACGCGTTATCTCATTGGTCATACTGAATAAGGCCCCAGATACAAGCACTATTTAGCTTAGTTGGAGGGGTTAACAAGAATATTAGTAATGTGCAAATCACATTGCGAGTAATCTTTAAAAAAAAAAATTACATGACGTCTCAATGTAACAGGCGAAGTGCAGAATATGCAAAATCCTTTCAATCAAATCAAAGTATTGCATGGTATAGTCGCCATAGATTCAGTTAAAACCTTACGTAATCGGTTACCTGACAATGTTTGTAGTATAATATAACCTCTTTATCATTTAAAAAGGAAGATTTTATTTTACCTG
Organism: Cabera pusaria; assembly: GCA_954871355.1. NCBI lineage: Eukaryota > Metazoa > Arthropoda > Insecta > Lepidoptera > Geometridae > Cabera > Cabera pusaria. The sequence goes on from OX940905.1 coordinate 16,966,729, forward strand.
TAGGTGTAACTTTTTCAGAGAATAAAGTTAGAAACAATGTCCATTACTTTTATAAATTCTTTGATTATTTTTTTTATGATAAAAGTAACAAACAACAAACGGCCTACCTGATGGGAAGCGGCCACCGTCGCCTCTAAACACTTGCAACAATAGAGATGTCACTCATTTAATACGTATTAATAAGTTATTTTTCAAAAAAAATAAAACCGACTTCATAACCACAAACAGGCACTCAAAAGCGAAAAATAAATTACTTAAAATTATTATAAGCGCTACCCACTTATCTATTTGAAGTCGTAGCCAGCCAAGTCTAATAGGTAGTTGATAGATAATACCTACCTACTTACTAACCTATATGTACCTACTTACTACTACTACATGCATAGTATCTATCTACTATCCAATAGACTAAGCTGGCACCGACTTCAAATAGATAAGTGGGTAGCGCTTATAATAATTTTAAGTAATTTATTTTTCGCTTTTGAGTGCCTGTTTGTGGTTATGAAGTCGGCTTTATTTTTTTTGAAAAATAACTTATTTTACCCTTTTTAGTGCAAAACAAGTTTTAATTAAATTACATGCATCTATTAAATTTCGTGTCTGGGCCGTTATACACTGACGGATATATACTTTTTGAAAATTTCAAGTATGTACCTATTATGGTTAAGAAGATACAGATCTGTAAAGTGCGCACATATAGACACGCGGAGGGACGGACGGACGGACAACAAAGTCTTAAAAAGTGTTCATTTGGTACCCTTCGGGTTCGGAACCCTAAAACAATTGACTTTATATGCCGCGCTAAAGTGAAAATATTCACTAGTAATAATGATGTCATCAAGGTATCAAAAGACAATGTCCAAAATGGCCCTGTGCAATTAAAGCATCTGACACACACGATATTTAATTGTCTATTTTATTACAATAATTCCAAATACTTTTATAACACGGACTAGTTGTATTCCAAAATGAAAATTAAAAAGTATTATTTGCGATTATTAACATTAATTGCCGCCATATGGCCAACAGAGCACTGAATCACTCTACGACGTTATAAGAGGCACTTCCCTATATTGTTGAAACCCGAATTATGAAAGCACTGTTTAGCCAACCTAACAACGGAACGTATTATTTACGTAGTAACTATTATATAATCTGTGGTATTATGCTAATAAATTATTTTTTGCAGTGTTGGTTGGTACAAAGTACGTTCATAATTCTGAGTTATTTAATAATGTATGCAGCTAGGATGATGGATTATAATCCATCATCCTAGGTATGCAGTGTCGCGGGACTGAAATGGCCGCCATCTTCGCCAAACGTGTCATGTCAAAAAATCTTAGGTATGTTTAAAAAAGTTTGCACCCTGACAAGACTTTGCCCGGTAGAACATTCCTGTGAAGACAAATTATTTATATTTATATATAATTATTTATTGAAGGCCACGTGGCGTAATTGCGAGAACAGTCTGCTTTGATGCCGTGGTACCGAGTTCAAACCGCCGTGCACCAATGAATTTTTCTATAGAAAAATATATGTGCGCTTCTCACAGTTGCCCTCCGGTGAAGGAAAACATCGTTAAGAAACCAATAACCCCCGCATGGTGGTAGGACATATCTAGTGTCCGCCTGGCCAGCTACCACCCTCAAGTTAGAAAATCTGTCGCCAAACATCTAATGTGTTCAAGCAGCTATCCTTGAGAGCCAGTTCCCATTCTAGTCCACTTCTCTATCTTCGGCCGCATCATCACTTAGCAACAGGTGAGATAGTGGTCAAACGCTAGCCTATAAGATATTTTAAAAAAAAATATATATTATCCCCACCTTTATTTCTATTTCGCTCACAGTTACCGTAAGAATATCTGTCAAAAACCAAAATCAACGAGAAGAAAGATGTAAAAACATTATTCAAGGTCATATTTTTTAGTCTTCAAAAGTATATGCAATAGCAACCTCCATTGTGTATAATCTTCTTGGGACTCTTCTACTAAAACCAGTACATTTTCCTATGTTTGAGGTATTTATCTCCATATCTCTGGAGATACTTATCAGATCTCGATAAAATTAAAATGGGACCACCTCGAAAACGTATCCTACCTATTAAAAAAAGAATCATTTGAATCCGTTCACAAATGACGGAGAAATCGCGTAACATAAACATAAAAAAAAAAAAAAACATACAGACGAATTGAGAACCTCTTCCTTTTTGTGAAGTCGGTTAAAAATGCAAATGACTGAGACCTACAACAGAAATATCTCATCATAGTGTTCAGTTTCAAATTCCTACCAAATACTAACCGAGTTGTCCCTTGCTTTATACTTCTTTAATCGGCTACGAGGAAGCAACTATGCTATGGTCACGGCTACGCTAGTCTACGATATGAAACCGCTTACAGCTACTTGCTACAGAGCATGCTACGCCAATACAGTTTGATACATTCATATCCTTTGCTCATAAACCAGCAAAAGAGTATTTTTTTGTCATTGCAAACATACTAGTACTTAACCACTACCTGTCCTGATGTTTGTCTAGATCCAGACTATCAGACGGCTGCGAATCTTGGCGCTGGACAATCTTGAAGATTTTAAAATTCCGACAGTCGAAGCTACACAGCGCAACTGTCTCAACAAGTTTTCCAAACTGGCTGCCTACTATCAATATTCGCCAGAAATAGGCGAACAAATTGACGACATGTCTTTAGTTGGTGGTTAGTTCAAGCTACGATCAGCCTATAAGAGAGATGAAGCCCACAATCAGTTGAAAAATAAGTATCTGCTTATTTCGCACTACCCATGGAAAAATGGCGTAAGATGAAAACACCAACTTTTCAGGAGCGTCAAAAAACTGATTTGTGAAGAAATTAGAAGTCCTAGATAATTAGTGTCTTCAGCAACATGGTAGCAAAAATGTTCATACAGATACCTATATACTTCAATTTTTTTTAAAAACTCTAGATTTTGCAAAAATCTAAAATTAGGTGGTTACTCCATTAATATATGGAAGAATAATATGAAATTGAGAAACATCTAAAGTTACTGCTTTGTTGCTATGGAAATTAGGCGAACTTCGTAGTTTTATTTTGAGTTACGCCTTTATTCCAGCCCGCTTTTACGGAACATTTGTACGTAAACAATAATGTTGTTTTCTTCCATGAGAGAATATAAAGAAAATTATAGTAACTTGCGAAGTGCTGTTAATAAGTGGGATAAAAATAACAAAAAAAGTTGTATCACTTATAACTTACTTATTCTGTGGCTAAAACTTTACTTTGAAAGACGTATGTGGTAAATATGTAGAAAAACCTTCGTATATTTAATAACATAACTGAAGATACGCCATATGCTTCCACTTGTGTGGATTAAAAAAAGCCTGTGTGTAGTTTGTGTTAATTAAATAGTTAGCCCAACAACCCCTGCATGGTGGTAGGACACTATCTAGTGTCTGCCTGGCCAGCTACCAACTTCAAGTTAGAAAATCTGTCGCCAAACATCTAATGTGTTCCGGCAGCTATCCTTGAGAGGCAAGTTCCCATTCTAGCCTTGCGTGCTTACCATCTTCGACCGCATCAGCGTTTGACCACTATCTCACCTGTTGGTAAGTACCAACAGGTGAGATAGTGGTCAAACGCTTGCCTATATCTCTGTTCCAATTTTATTCAAATTCGTTATTTCTTATGCGTAATACGTTTATGGCAAACACACCAAACAGTTTGCAAATTAACGTTTGCGTGAACGGGAAGACATCTGCTGTCAACGTCTCCAAAACCTTAAAGACCCTCGCTATCTATGCTTCAGATAATGATAGACACAGGCTTAGAAAACCTTCTCCACGCCTATGTCTTTTGGCCGCACAATGGAGATCAGGAGACGGCCATACAGCCAATAGCTTGGACCTTCTGTTGGCAACTGATCCAGACCACTACTCAGTGTCAGTATCATCACCGCTAGGTTGTTTCGACCACTGTCGGATGAAGTCTACTCTCCGCCCAACTTTAGCTTAAGAGGTACTCGACGTGAGGCGATAACAGGCAGCAGATTGGGATGAGTAGCGGTCGTTTCTTGCATATAAACCTAAGCGGCCCGTATGCTTTTCTTCCGATGACCTTATGGTTTGTGTAGACGCTGTGATGGATTAGCTACTTCAGGGAATGGAAAATTATATTTCATTTTCCGAAGTTGTGATATAAAGCAAAGCTTAGCCTTGGTTCGGGGTTAAATGTGACCGTACTGCAGCGCTGAAGCATGAAATTAACTTGGACTGGGTTGACGCTCGCTACGCCAAAAATGAAGAAGGAAGAAAGCCTTTAACAAAGCTGCCTACCTAATTCTGCAAGAATGCTTTACACATGGCTCGATTCGACCACATAGCTTTGATTTATAAGTCAATTCAATGTTTTGTCGGCTCTCTCTTCTTCCACTGCTGAAACTCGATGGGTCACTGGCTCATACCACCAGAGAATCTCTCTCTGTTCTTTAGTTCTTGAAACTGCCCATGAGACACTTCCTCGTCTCCTTGGATACGTGAAACAAATGTCAGATATACCTATCCGTCAGGCTAAGGTTAAAAAAACACTGCAAAATGTAGATGTGAACAAAGCCAGGAGCCCGGATGGTATCCATAATCCTGATCTCGCTTTTGTATTCATATGTTTCCTTCGCCTTTCTATGACATGTGGTCTAGTGTCAAAAACGTGGAAGCTTGCCAACGTGCAACCTGTCCTCAAAAAGGCAGATTTGCTGACCCTGCCAACTTTTAGACACGTTAATACTCTGCAAAGCTATGAACCGTTTACTGAACAACCAGCTCCTTGCATACATAGAACTTTGTCAGTGACAGAAAATACGGGTTTCAACGAAAGTGGGGGTATCTTATAAGCAAGTCCATCCATCCATTCTACGGACTGCCACTGGTTTGTGTGTCTGAGTTTTGTATTTTCTTCTGAGTGACCTGTCGTTCAGAGTAATCATTTATGGCTGCTCTTTTAACCAATTAATGACTTGCTAATGCTCGGTATCATTGGGAATGCAGACAACAGCACCGTTGTAGAGAGCTTTACGTCCAGTGCACAGTCTATTGTGGCGCAAATTCAATTTCATATAGTCAAGCGCATAAACTTGTCCTTACAGGCTGTCTTCGATTGGGGCGATGCCAATCTGGTCAAGTTCAATGCAGCTTAGTTCTAGGTTCTAGCTCAATTTTCTGCCAAAATAAAAAATTCTATTCGAAATGTTTCCGTACAGATGGCAGACCACCTGAGCTTCTTAGAATTTTACTGACGCCATCTCTCAACTTTGGGTCTTACATGGTAGGAGCATATTATATCGATGTTCCGATTAACTTCCTATCAAAAAGTAGCTTACCACCATCAAAGAGAAAACCATATTCCGCCATAACCTTACAGTGTTCTGACAACATACAGCCCTTTAGAGTCTTCTAGGCGTAGCGTGGGCACCATCTTTTCTTCAGTGATCAAACGCTAAAAAGCTTAGTTTTATGGCCAAGCTGAGGCAGTAGTTTTGAGAGCCCGTTGGCGTAATCGGGAGAACGGTCAGCTTTGATGCCAGAGATACCGAATTCAATCCGCGCCGTGCACCAGTGGATTTTTCTATGGAAAAATGTATGTGCGCTTTTCACGGTGGCCCTCTGGTGAAGGAAAAACGTCGTTAACAAACCAACAACACCCTACGGTAATAGGACACTATCTAGTGTCTGCCTGGCCAGCTACCACTCTCAAGTTAGAAAATCTGTCGCCAAACATCTAATGTGTTCCGGCAGTTATCCTTAAGAGCCAGTTCCCATTCTAGGCTTAGCGTGCTTACCATCTTTGACCGCATCGTCACTTACCAACAGGTGAGGTAGTGGTCAAACGCTAGCCTATAAGATATAAAAGAAGTACTTCACTCCGAGACAGTTGCTTAATTTATGTCATATACAAGTCCGATCACGTACTGTTCGCACCTTAGAGTTGGTTCTACCAATTACAGACCACCTTTGTTTGGAGAAGTACAAAATTATAGTATACAACATGGTGCGCCTGATTTAAATTAAAACAAAAGTAAAACAATAAAAGGTGCCATGTTTCCTATCGGGTTAATTTTTTTCGGTATTCCGGAGAGTACCTATGCCATCCGATTGCTCAAAGTAATACCACTCTGCCTCTTCTTCGACCAGGCCGGACCAGATGAGCGCCACCGCTATGTGGTCTATCCACGCACCAAGCGTTATGCTTCATCTTGTATCATAGGTACTGCCAATGGAATGGAATTCTTGGCCAGTGTCTGTGTTTCCCGATAAGTATAATCTAGGGGTCTTCAGTCGTGAATGGTACGTGCCGCAAAGCCAATGCGTTAAGTAGTCGCGTGTACGAGTATGTCCCGCTCTCGTGTGTGGAAGAGTGTGCTGAAGCAGCTCTCGCTGTTCTATTCTCCAAACACTGACTATGCTATGAATCTTCGTTATATATAAATGACTTATATTGACAAAATTATCGTAAGGGATACGAAATATTTAGCATCACATATGTTTTATACTGCTAGCCAAGCATAGAAAAAGTAAGTATATTATGTTATTTCCAAAATCGTTACATTTTTATCACACTTAATGATAGTTATGCTAAAAAATATTCCTATGCTTGCCTGGAAGAAATCAGTTACTTCATTTACGAATAAAAGACAAAAAAATACTGCATAGAATAACTGCTTAATCATGCTTACTAATACTTTTCTTCAAAAGTACCGTGAAAAAAAGGCGTAACTGTATATACGCACATATAAGTGTAACATATCACGTGGAAAAAGTATGTAAGATAATTTATGCAACAAAAGTTTTTTAGGAAGACGTATAATAATTACGTAAGATTAATTAAGCTAATACTACAAGTAAATTTTGCAAATGTAATAAGAGTAACAAAACTTACATGATTTTATTAGGTAATTTATAAAAAATATATTTTCGTATTAAATTTTTAAATTTAAATTACTCCGTAATTTACTGGGATATAAATTTAAAAAAAATTAAGTATATGTATTAGGCTTTCCTCTATCCAATGGTGAAATAAAAAAAAAATGACGCAAGTGTGTTTGCACCATTCTTCCATGGGTAGTGCGATTTGTGAAGTTGAAAGTTGAAATTACTGATGTTAAATTAAATAAGGCTTTTAGCCGTCTATTATTAATTTCAACAACCAACAAGAATAATGTATTTAAAATTACTATTAAGTTTGAATTTAAGCCTTAAATACAATAATTAAGATAGTTTAATAACTAAAAACATCCGACTTCCATGCCCCGCGAGTCAGTTTCAGTAGTAAGTTTGATACGTTTATAGTCATATCTCTGAAGATACTTATTAAATCTCAATGAAATTACAATAGAAACACCTCGAAAGTGTACACTACCGATTAAAAAAATAATCAGTCAAATCGATTCACAATTGACGGAGTAATCGATTAAAAACAAAAAACAACATACCATACAGACGAATTGAGAACCTCCTCTTTTTTGGAAATTTGTTGAAAATACCTAAAACTCCCATCACGTTAAAACTGTATCACGACAGACTATTTTAATTGGCAAGTTTGCACGTAAACTAGAAATATGAGAATCTACGTTCACGTTACAATATAAATAAAAAAAATGTTTTGTAACGAGAGAGCAGTTTATCGGATGAAAAATTCAAAGTATTTATCGGTTTAATCTGTTTTACTGAGAGCAACATTTATTTATCTACACACTATATTGACGCCATCAAACTTTGAAATCATTATTGTCGACCTGCATTGCTGGGGTGGATGTCTCTTTATTGATAGCGATGCGTCTTGTCATCGCAAAAGTCTTATACAAGGAGATGCAGCTAGACAGCTGTTATCTGCATCTCTTTTCGTATCGAAGATTATTGCTATAATAGACGTTTGTGATGAAAGGACGCATCGCTATCAATAAAGAGACATCCACCCCAGGATATTGTTATGTATGTCTATGGTACCTAATGTCAATGTCAAATGTCATTAGTCGTTAAGTCAATAAAGATGATTGTCAGTCTCGAATATGGCGGTTTCTGTCGGCTCTTGTCTCGTGGTTTTCCTGCATAAGTTATTTTTAATCAAACATTTTGGCGACGAAGCTGAACCCAAGTACAGAAGAGTCAGAGAAAACGATTCGGGACTCATGGCGGAGGCTCTAAGCATCAATCAACTCAAGGAGTTTAGAGTGAACGTTGACCGATGGTCGACGTACGTAAGCAGATTGCGTGCGTGGTTTCGCATAAAAGATATTAAACCGGCGGAGTATGCCAAATACCTAGTCGCGGTAGTGGGCACAGAACCACTGGACCTAATCATCGACCTATGTTACCCGGAAAAGCCGGAAAACGCAGACTTCGAGGTGATTGTGAAATTAGTCGAAGACCACTTCAAACCAAAGAGATCGGTTATAGCAGAGAGAATGATATTTCGAGCATGCAGACAAGCCGATGGGCAATCGGTAACAGAATATCTAGCGCATCTAAAAAATCTCAGCAAAAATTGCGCCTTTTCATCAACGTCGATCTTAAAAGAAAATCTTCGGGACCAATTCGTCTTCGGAATAAAAAGCGACAAAATTAGACAGCGACTACTAACAGAAACCGATCTTACTTTCGACAAGGCAGTGGAGATAGCATTATCGCTAGAGGCGGCCGTCAGAGATGCACAGGAAGCGGTAGTATCGGTGAATAGTAATAAGCACAATGAGCATGTGCATGCAGTATCAAGCAATGGCAGCAATGGGGCGCGCAGCTATCAAAATATGCGACATAAGCCTTCGAGTGCAGCAGGCGGCGGCAAGGGCCAAGGTCGAGCGAGTTTCACACAGCAGCAAGCGGGGCAAAACAACAAATGTTATCGTTGTGGACAACATCATAGGGCGGACAAGTGTCCTTTCATAACGTCAGAGTGCTATGTGTGTGGCCTGCGGGGTCACATAGCTAAGGCATGTCGGTCACGTAAAGGTGGTAAAAGAGTAAATGCTGTGGAAACTGAAGAAAGAAACTCCACTGCATCTAGTGAAGAGGATGATGAAATTTATCAAGTTAAGGACAACGCTGCAGACGAGCGGTGGATTTTGAAAGTTTTAATTGATGGAGAGCCAGTAACGATGGAAGGTGACACCGGGGCAAGTGTAAGCATTATAAACAGAAGCACATATAATACATTATTTAATAATAAGGAAATTAATCCTCGATCAAACCTAAGAATGTATGATGGTCAAAGGGTGCAGCCCCTGGGTGAATTCAAGTGTAGTGTAACATTGAATGACAAAACCGTGCACAACTTAAAATTGGTAGTGATCGATAATGATAGGAGTGGGGCTTTGTTTGGTCGCAAATGGATGCGAGCATTTGACATACAGTTCCCCTCGGTCAAATCGCCTGATGCTATAGCTGTGGTGAGTGAGAATATAGACAAAAACAAAGCTATTCAGGTCATAAAACAGAAATATCCAGAGGTATTGTCAGCAGGTATAGGTGCTTTTAACAAAGGACAGGTTAACTTAGAATTAGTTCCTGGGGCTCAGCCGGTATGGCAACGTGCACGTCCAGTACCGTATGCACTGCGTCCCACTGTAGAAGCAGAACTTGAGCGTCTCGAGCGAGAAGGTATTATAACACCGGTAGAGTGGAGTGAATGGGGGACGCCAATTGTACCAATCATCAAAAAGTCTGGGGATGTTAGAATTTGTGGGGATTTTAAAACAACTCTTAACCCAGTCCTGGTAGAAGATAAATATCCACTACCCAGGATTGAAGATATATTTGCATCGCTGCAGGGGGGCAAAATATTCAATAAAATCGACCTAAGTAGAGCTTACCAGCAATTAATACTAACAGAGGAGGCGAAGAAATACTGCACGCTAGTCACACATAAAGGTATGTATGCATATAATCGGTTACCCTTTGGAATTAAATGTGCTGCTAGCAAATTTCAACGGATAATGGAAAAATTATTCAGGCTACCCAATGTTGCAGTATACTAAGACGATCTCTTAACCAGCTCTAAAACAGAACAGGAAAGTATGGACACTTTATTGCAGGTATTTAAAATATTATCTGAAAGCGGTTTAAAAGTAGAAATAAAAAAATGCAGTTTCTTCAAAAAGTCAGTGGCTTACCTAGGCTATGTGATTGATGAAAACGGGTTGAGGACGGACATTTCCAAAATAGATGCAGTCAATAGAACTCCACAACCGAAGAATGTGAGTGAATTAAAGGCTTTCTTAGGCTTAGTTAATTATTATGGCAAATTTATCCGTAACTTAAGTGACATTTTAGAGCCACTGCATAGCTTATTAAAGATAAACAAAAAATTTGATTGGACACCAGAGTGTAATACCTCTTTTGAGAAAATAAAACAAATGTTGAGCTCTGCCCCCATCTTAGCTCATTGGGACCCAAAGCTGCCAACCGTTGTCATGTGTGATGCTTCACCTTATGGTGTAGGCGGAGTGTTAGCCCAGCGTGCAAGGGATGGCACTTTGAGGCCAGTGCTGCATGTTTCACGCACTTTGTCATCATCAGAGAGAAACTATTCTCAGATTTGTAGAGAAGGGCTGGCAATAATTTTTACTATAAACAAATTCCATGGTTATCTGTATGGACATAAATTCACTTTAGTAACTGACTGCAAACCATTAGCATCGATATTCAGTGAAAAGAAACAAATTCCGTCAATGGCAGGTAACAGGTTACAAAGATGGGCTGTAAATTTAAGTGCATATGATTATCAGGTACAGTGTATATCATCAAAACACAACTGTGTGGCAGACAGCCTATCACGCTTACCAATCCCAGAGGATACCAAAGAGTATAAATCAGAGTCTTACATACATTTTATTGCAGAACAGGCACCAATAGATTTTAAGAAAGTAGCCAAGCACACACATAAAGATGTGATATTACAGAGTGTCATACATGCTATTCAATCAAATTGGATATATTGCAAGGATGATGATTTAAAGCCATACTACGAAATTAGACAGTTCTTGAATGTAGAAGCAGGATGTGTACTATATGGGCACAGGGTAGTTATACCAAAATCGTTACAAAGACCTATATTAGAAATGTTGCATTCATGCCATCAAGGTGTAGTCAAATGTAAAAGTGTAGCAAGAGGATATATATACTGGCCAGGTGTAGATGCCGACATTCAGAAAGAATGTCTCCAGTGCAGTACTTGTAGTGTCATGCGACCATCACCACCACATGCATCGCTCCATCCTTGGGCGTGGCCATCCAAACCATGGTATAGGTTACACATAGATTTTTTTTCATTGAACAACTTAACATATCTAGTTATAGTAGATGCTCATTCAAAATGGATCGAAGAACAACGTGTAGGAGGCACATCAGCCAAATCTACAATAGAAAAGTTACGACAGATATTCAGTCAATTTGGGTTAGTGTATGAACTGGTATCTGATAATGGTCCTCCATTTACAAGTAATGAATTTAAAACATTTATGGAGAGTAGACAAAGCATATTTTAGTATCACCATATAAACCAAGCAGTAATGGGGCAGCTGAAAGTGCAGTCAAAATTGTGAAGACTTGCTTAAAAAAGGCTCTGCTAGAAAATTTAAATCTCAACTGTGCACTTGACAAATTTTTGTTGGCCTACAGGTCTACCCCCCATAGCTTAACAGGTAAGACACCAGCTCAGTTGTTGTTTGGTCGTAATGTCCGTACACCCTATGATATCTTACGACCTGATATCAAGGATATGATTCATGAAAAACAGCAAAAAAGTGTAGAAAACAGGAAAGGCAAGGATCGTATATTTGCAGTTGGTGACAAGGTACTATTCAAATTGTTCAAGGACAATAAGTTCACATGGGAGAAAGGGGTGATTGATAGATGTGTAGGGCCGGTATCATATGTTGTATTGTGTAAACATAAAATGTTAAAGAAACATGTAGATCATATTCGCGCAGGCAATAGTGAGTTTAGCAAGGACTCCGAAACAGGAGAGACAGGTGAAAAAGAAAATATTGAAGTAGGTGATTTTAACTCGATTCCGTTTCATAACACTGATCTCAATAACAGTTATAATAATACAGAAATCACCAGCCCCATTACAGTCGAAGATAATAATGATCGCAGTGTACCAGGTAGATTAGAGCAATTTCCCAAGGAGACGAACGAAACACCTAAACGTACACGAAAACAGGTGGAACGTTTCAGAGTAATATAAGCAGATTGTATCTTGAATCCACCCAGTGTTCATATACCTAATTAAGTTTATTTTTGTATCATCTACTTAAGCTAGGATATTTTATATAGGGGTATAGACTAAGATTGATCAATTATAAGTAACGGAAAGTATGTAATAAGTTATAAGAATTAGAAAATTGTGAGTTTCTTATGAGTAAGTTTCGTTTAAGTTGTTTGACTGAATTGGTATAAGAGTTGCATAAGAGTAAAAAATGATAATGTATCGTTATGTATATTATATACCTACATAAATAAATGTGTCAACATATTGTGTCAGTTGATATAATACATAGTAATATAGTTGTAGCATACTCAGATATGTACTAGAGTAACCAATGTATTTAAGTCTGAAACAGAGGGGGGAAGATGTTATGTATGTCTATGGTACCTAATGTCAATGTCAAATGTCATTAGTCGTTAAGTCAATAAAGATGATTGTCAGTCTCGAATATGGCGGTTTTCTTGTCTCGTGGTTTTCCTGCATAAGTTATTTTTAATCAAACAGATATAATGTAGTGTAGTTTTAGTTATGGGTATATAGAGAGTGAATTTATGAAACTGGAATGGCCAAAGCCTATAGGGTAGGAAATATTGAAGAATTCTCAAAAGTAAATCAAGACCGATTTGGATAATAAAAAAAACTGTATGAATACTAGGTGTGTACACCTAGATCAAAACAAAACATTTTTTCTTGTTTGGGGATCGAGTTCAAAACTTGGGTATCTAAAGTTATGAACTCGAAAAAAATATAGATTTAACCTCATATCATAGACACTATGCTATTTCATAATGCTGTTTATAATTAACCTTTAAAGGCCAGTTTCACCGGTTCCTGATAATGCATCAGATAGTTATCTGACACTGACGCTTTATAAAAGCTGTCGAAAATCTGTCACATTTCTTCATATTAGCGCTATCAGAAGCCCGTGAAACTGGCCCTAAGTGTCTTTACTTTCCAGATATATATCGTGCTAGACACTTACTTTGGTATGTCCATAAATTACGAATACGCCATTGAGCTAGTCTTGAGAGCCCGGTTGGCGTAAGGGGTAGATTTTAAACCTAGCAAGGTCTATATAGGATATAGGAGCATATTATATCGACAACATCAAGGATAAAACGGCCGCCTTTTAATCTTACGGTGTTCCGGCAGCACACAGTCATTGAGAGTCATGTATATTCTAGTTAGGCCATAGGCCATTCTTCTACCACATAATTGGTCTAAGTGTTACCACTTAGACCTAGACTACGAATATACAAAAAGGTCTTATTTTCTAACTGCTACTTGCTAGGTCATGTCGTGCTCTTGTAATCTAAAGCGTCCTACACTACGAATTCTGACACTTGTTTTCCGCTATAAAGCAATTTTACTTCTAAATCTTAATTTTGATGATATTTATTATTAATATTCGCTATATATCAGTCGCTCAAAATTTATCAATTAAAATTCAAAAAGTTATACAAGAAAATTCTGAAAGCGCTTGGGAACAATTGTTGGTCCTCTTTGGAATCATCAACCTTTACTACTAAGTTTAGATGACGCGATCAAAAATATTTTAACCCAAATTCTTAATTGTTCACTTTCAAATAATTCATGGTGTCAGGCCTCTCTGCCTATTCGGTTTGGAGGCATTGGCATCCGCAAAATTTCAAGTGTTTCGCTACCGGCCTTTTTATCTTCTACTAATAGTGTTTCAGATCTTTTTAAAAAAATAATTTCAAAATCATCATCTGAAATTTCCATAGCATACGTAGAAGAAGCTAAAACGGCCTGGTCTTTGGCTTGTCCAGGGGAGGTCTTACCCAAAAAACTTAGTTCACAAAGGCTATGGGACGAGCCCCTTTGTAAAATTATTCAAGATGAACTATTTCAAAAAAGTGTTGATATTAGGGACCGGGCTCGTCTCCTTGCCACACGTGAAAAAGAATCTGGATACTGGCTACACGCATTACCTTCTTCTAACATAGGTTCCCTTATGGACGATGACAGCTTCTCCATTGCTGTGGGATTACGTCTGGGCATCTCCCGGACAGTACCTCACAATTGTCACTGCGGCAGTGAAGTAGACAGATTAGGCCACCATGGCCTGTCATGCCGCCGCAGTGCAGGGCGTCTCTCACGTCACGCCTCTTTGAATGACGTCATTCGTCGGGCCCTTGCCACCGTGAACGTGCCGGCTATATTAGAGCCGAACGGTATATCACGTGACGATGGCAAGAGACCCGACGGTATGACGTTGGTTCCGTGGTGCCGAGGGAGACCGTTGGTGTGGGACGCGACGTGTGCTGACACGTTAGCAGCGTCCCACATATGCGGGACCTCACGAGCAGCGGGTGCGGCAGCGGATGCGGCAGAAACCCTCAAACGGAGGAAATATGCTGCCATTGGTGATGGCTACATTTTTCTTCCGTTTGGGGTCGAAACAATGGGTCCGTGGGGTCGAGATGCCCGAGGTTTTGTAAAGGAGCTGTCCAGACGTTTAATAGACGTCACTCATGACCAAAGAGCTGGCGCTTACCTCGGCCAACGGATTAGCCTAGCAATTCAACGAGGTAACGTCGCCAGCTTTTTGGGAACGTTACCGGCAGACAGCTGCGACCTAGGTTCTGTTTTTTATTTTTAACTAGTTTAATTTTTATTTATAACATTTCAAATAGTTTTATTTATTTTTAAGTTGTATATTCGCTTAATAATAACTATAGTTCTGAGATAAGAGATAAACACAAAAAATATGATTATTACTATTTACTAAAAATAAATGAATATTGTATTATATAGTTGCATATTTGGTGTAGCTATATGAAGTGTTCTATAGGCTAGCCGGCTAGCGTTTGATACTATCTCACTACCTACTTGTTGGTAATTGACGATGTGGTCGAGGATGCTAGGTAGATCTATTTATTGCCTGTTCGTCGTAAGTTGGTTAGACATTATATAACCAAGTCACTCTCTTTCGTGGTATCTCTTAAAAAAATATTTTTTAATTTTTAGTTTATTCTTTTCCAAATTTTTTTTAGGTCGAACTCATCTATTACAATGTTAATCCACGATCATCATTTAATGCCTTTGTAAAATCAACTTTACATTTTAACACAATAAAAAGCGATTTGAACACAATATCCAAATTGCTTAGCACGTCACCGAAAACGAATATCAAAAGATTTTTTACAATACATTGCTATTAACAGCCCACCCTTTGTTAAATGTTGTATGACTTTGCCTATTTTACGGAGTTTTGGGTGAATGCTATAATTATAAACAGTACCAGAACTCTCCCTTATAAAATAAGACGTAATCGGCAAGTGTCCAATGGTGTACAACTCCACACAACGCCACACAATGGTGTGCAACTCCACATTCAACAAAAAAATCACACAGTGTCACAAATCTGATAAAGTGTAGCCAATTAGCATTTATGTGTGTTTGTTAATTTACATAATATTTACGTTACAAAAAAACAGGAGTAACAATGTGATTTAGATTTTTACTTTATCTATCGTTTAAGTGTAGACAGCTGCTTGAGGTATTGCACTCGGTAATAATATCGTTTAAAAACTAAAAAACAACCGACTTCAATGCCGCGCTATTCATTTTCAGTACCAATTTTGAGATGTTTATCTCAATATCTCTGGAGATACTTATCATACTTCGATAAAATTACCATGGTACCACACTTGGGATATCTCCTTTCGAACAAAAAAAGAATAATCGAAATCGGTTCATAAACGACGAAGTTATCCGCGAACAAACATTAAAAAAAAAAAAAAAAAAAAAATGTATATATATATATATATATACGGTCGAATTGAGAAACCTCCTCCTTTTTTTGAAGTCGGTTAAAAATATAAAAAAAATATGTTAGTGTTCATTAAAATTATTATGAAATAGTTCAAAAAATTAAGAGGGTGATGACATGACAATTCTTCGTAATAGGTTCTATATAAAAGTGGGCTGTTACTTATTGGTGAATTATTAATAAGTTTTTATCATCGTCATCTTAATCAGCCGGTATTGATATTCCACTGCTGAACATAGGCCTCTTAAAGACATGTCCCTGAGCCCGATCCCGTGACTGGCAAAAAAAGCCAAAGATCGGGCTCATTTATTTTGTATCTTTTTAGTTTTATTTTAATATTGTTGTTGTAATCCAGAGTTCATTCACTGTCGTCCATTTCTTCTGCTTTGTTACGCCATCGTTCTTATTCAGTTACTGGTTCATTGAAGATTTCCTTTCATCTGTAATTGCTTTGTCTGAACTTAATGTAATGTTTCAAATACAACACGCTCATTTATGGTAGAGGGCATATATTATTTTTCTATTCATATTTATATAGATATGCTTATATTTCTACTATTTAATAGATTGTTGAATCAATATAGTAACAACAGACAAATAATATTGTGTTAAAACTTATATGGATTCACTAGCTAGAAATATACTGCATAAATAAGGTTTATTTTGTATTGGGTTGACATCTGAATCCCTGTATTTGTATTGAATAGCCCTCAGAGACTGTCGATTGTCGTTATGTTTCCGGTTTGATGGGCAAAACTCTAGTGAAATCAATGGGTATCAACAGGCGTAGTGCAGTGACGCGCATAAAAAGACGCCATTGCTAAAAATCAGGTGAGCATCTTGCTTGTCTACCTTATATCATAAAAATTATTTGATATAATTTCATTACATTTCAACTTGATACGAAAGATACTACGCGTTCCTGAGAAGAAAAACCTTGAAAGATAGACAGATACACGGACAACAAAGTTTTCTTCATAGGTTACTCTTTTTAAGCCAGGGTACGAATTTTTGAAAATTCAGTAAATACGGATCATATAGAAACCAAACCAAAAAAAGTCTACTAACACTAATATAAAGTTTAAAGTGAGTTAGTTAAAGTCAGCAGACTGTCCAACCAACACAACACAACTTTTCAAAAACAGTTTCTCAAAACAACATTATTATTCTGGTGATACTTTTAGTCTAGGAATTCTTAATTGATTCGCCACAGTAACATAGTTTTGTGACTTGGCTGTTCTTTGAAATTTAATATCAGAGCTCAAAGAATTTCATTTCTTTACTTTGTAAGTTTCCGTGTATATTTCTAGAGGTTGGTCATGTTTTATTTTCTAGCAATTTAACCCCTGTATCACGTGATGCTAAGCGATGATGCGGTCAAAGATGGTATCAAGCTGTGCTGCGATATTTGGAATTGGAAGGCGGCAGTAAAACGAGGCACTGGAAATTGCGCAAATATAATATCAATCCATATTCTTTTTTTTTATTTTTATATCTTATAGGCTAGCGTTTGACCATTATCTCACCTGTTGGTAAGTGATGATACGGTCGAAGATGGTAAGTACACTAGGCCTAGAATGGGAACTTTTTCTAACTTGAGGGTGGTAGCTGGCCAGGCGGACACAAACTGTCTAGGTTACTTTTTTAAGTTCATCGGAATTACTATCAATGAAATAAAATAGCCTATAGTAAGTAGGACTTCTACTAATCCACCTGGGGTGATATCGCCACTTTGTCAGTTATCCGGCCGTAAAATAGATTTTTTTTAGTTTCGAATGGCAGAGTCCAGTGAAATTACAACTCTACAAAGTGCCGAATAACATCGGTTGAGAGGGCAGTAACATACCTACCATACGTCTAGGGGGTCACGAATAAAATCGGACACTTGTTACGTCGAAGATATAGCATCAAGACGATATTCCGTCCCCCCTCACAATTCAGGCAACTGTTACGCTCTCCAAAGGATGAGGATCCCTTAGAAGCTCCCGGGGTCTACGTCGTTCCTTGCGACAGTGGTGCAAGGTATGTAAGCGAGACCAGAAAAAAAAACGTGTCCACAAGATTAAAAGAACACATTACTTCCATTAAGAACATGGACAGCGGCAGCTCGGCAGTGACAGAGCATGCTCTCACATCTGGGACGACGCACTACATCAGATTGACAAAGCACGCAGTTTGGCGCATCAAAAACACTTTGTGCTCCGCAAAATCCGAGAAGCCATTGAGATTAGTCGTCGTCGTAACTTCAACAGAGCCAGAGGGTGGTACCTGTCACATACATGGAAAACCGTTTTCATGGGAAGCACGTCACCAGGCAACAGTGAGGAGGACACTTTGAGTCCCGTCTGCTGGTTAGATGTGGTTTCGTCTGAACAAAACAGCAGTGATGAAGACGAAGCCCTCCAACCTAATCCCGCGCCTGCACTATCTACACCGCATCATCACCCCCCACCAGCACCACCGCCGCCCGCTCCGTCCGCCCGCGCTGCACGAGCAGCGGTGTGAGGCTGAACGCGTCGGCGAGCGCCCCGCACTCGAGATCCTGAAGAAGGCCTCCGGATGAGGCCGAAACATATGTTGATCGCTATATCGACATCACGCTGTTTTAAATCTATAAGAAATTGCAGAGAATATTAGACATGACATCTTCATATCCCAAGGTAAGAAGCGCAGTGCATAAACATGTAAAATTATATCCATCTAGAATTTTGCATGCAGTAGCATGCATGACTTCTACCTTTCATAGGTACAGGATAGGAATCCTGTACCTATGAAAGGTAGAAGCCATCGCTTACAATCAGACGAGCGTCGCGCTTGTCCTGTTACCTTATATAAAAACTAAACTGCACTTTTAACAAATTAGCAACATTTCACTATGATTAAAATGTATTGTTTGCGTGGCTAAAACTTTAAATTCGATCTGAAAATGAAAATGTTTTATATTTCTGTAATTATATATTACGAGTACTGTATTACGAGACAAAATTGCATTTACTGATTGGATTTCGTGATCACATACATAATTGCTAAAGTTGAACGAGGCCTTCCGTTTCGTATACCTATGATGTTTACTTATTTGGCATAATACCTTTCGCATAATTTTCATTTTAACATCAACAGTTTAGCCATATATTTGATAGAATTATTATTAAGGCTACCATAACATGCTTACTTAAACGCAATTTGAACAAATGGCATCACCCGAGTATTTGATATAAGTTTTAACTAGATATCTTAACGTGTTTTTGGAAAAAAAATGTCTTGTCAGACCGAAAGACGGACAGACAACAGACATTGAGGTACCTCTTCTGCCCCAAAAAACAATCTTTTTTCAGATAATATTCAACAATTTAATCAACTTTTTTAATAATATTAAGTATATATGCATGCCATATTACAGTTTCCTAATAAAAATAATATCGGGGCTTATGCCGCGAGCAGACAGACAGACAGATGGACCAACAGATGGATGGGGTAAGACGTGCAAGCTTAAAGGTCGCGGTTATATTAAGTACGCGTACTTATGTTTCAGCGACCTTTTTCGCGCGTGTGTCATCCTAATTACGCGAACTTTAAAACTGCCACGCAAGTTCATCAACCATCATACATGTTTGAAATCTTACTCGTAGCCCGCCGGCTCGCCAGTCTGTCGTCTATGCGAGCCGCAAGCTTTAATTTCTTATTAATTATAATTTCGAAGTAATAGTAGACTTCCTCTGTGGGCGACATTACGTAACAATATGAGCTAAGCTGTCGTGAGTCACCGATGTCGAGCCTAGCAAGTGCACGAACTTTAAAACTGCAATTTTTAAACTGCATGTCTATCACCCAATTAACATTTCTTTGTTGACTACGAATACGAGGAAAACCTGAATAAACGGGGGATTGTTAACTTAGAAAAACTTTGTTTGACTATGGCCTCACCGTAAATTCACGGGCGACAAAAAAAGCATATTGATGTTTTAAGTTATATCAAACAATTTTATGCCAAAACAATTATCGATTCAAAACGACCCAAGAATGAAGACAAGCCAGAAGATCAGTCACTATTACGAAGTGGAGTTCCTCTAGACAAAGAGTGAAACGGCTTAATTATCCGTCGACTTCGTGTACAATTAAATACATACCCTTACAATTAAATAAATATTTGATGCACGCGGACGTAGTTAGGATCAAGATGTTTTTCGGTTTCAAGGGAAAACGGAACAGTGATACTACAGAAGTAAGACCTAACATCTCCGTCTAAGAATGCAACGGTGCATTGACGCACAAAATTCTGGTCATGCAGAATTTCGCCACAGTTGCCTAATTTTTTTTATAAATAATACGTCGTGGTTTACCGTCATGCGAGCGTTAGGTTAGTTCTAGCTCCTAATATTGTTAAAAAAAATAAACACTTTGACAATAACATGCCATGAATGAAATTCCTTGCCTGAGTCTGTGTTTCTGATTAGATAAAATGGCAAGAGAATTAATGTGTAATTGTGTAATAATGATCTTATGGGTCAGCGCGCTACATCATCGGTCGCTATCAGGTGATATAATGCTCTAGTGCTACCAATTTCTGCATAAAAAAGTGACATGACTTAATTTGGCGCCTTAAGAGGGAACGCAGGGTGCACTTTTCCATACAAATGTATTCCCCCGTTTCCTCCCTGGAAAATGCTTCTAATTAAGAGAGAAATTTGTTTCCATAAAAAAATCAAGGTCTGCTGTAGCTACTCATTTTCTTTATTTGACCAACCACTTGCAAATAGAAATATGACCTTTTAAAAATCTTAAAGAGAAGATTAAAAGGCTTATATTTCTTTTTGCAATTGGTTGGTCAAAAAAAGCAAATGATAGGAGCGTAGGTAGCTACAGCAGATCTTGATTTTTTGTAGAAACAAATTTTACTCTAGAAGCATTTTCCAAGGAGGAAACGGGGGAATACATTTCTATGGAAAAGCGCACACTGCGTTCCCTCTTAAGTAAAAAAAAAAACACGTCACAAATCGCCATCATGTCTATTATTTGTTCAACTTAAAATTAAGTTTGTTAACCAAACTATCGATGCGCGAGTTTAACTCACACTTGCCCATATTTCTTTATATTTTTTTTTAGAAAGAAAGAATAGAAAATCATTTATTCAGCAGTCCCCAAGTTACACAGATGAAAAATATGTTTGACATTTTGACAAAAAACTAAACTAAATAAAACAAAAAAGGACTACAATATGAGGTGCTGAAACAGACCAGTCTCATCACAAATGTCCAGATTTTTGGATCGTAGACCCCAAAACCAAGCCGCTGATTTTCAGAATTGCCGAATTTTACGTGAACGAAAATTAATTTCCTTCTATTAAACGCTTGCTGTTACCTAGAACCGCCTCTGCATGTTTTCAAATTGTGCCTTGTTCGAATCTTTTAAAGGGTTGTAACTCTTAAGCTCTGGGGGGCCATTCAGAAACTTTACAGTTGGCGTGCGCAAAAATCGATTGAATAGCAAATGTCACTCTCGAGGTTTTGTTTGTATGTAATGGCTGAGGGAAATACGTTTAATGGCTCCTTTGTTTCCGAAGTTTCGGGAATGTTATGGAAGTCATTTGTTTTCCGAAAGCATTTATCGTACACGTGCCGTCTATACGTTTTGTTGTGGATATGTGAGATACGATCTCTTTGACATACTCTGATTGTTTATGTAACATATTCTGAAATACGAACACAACTGTATACTTATACTGTACACTGAATATTTTTTCATAGGTAGTAGGAGTATATTATATCGATATTCTAACTGACTTGATACCAAAAAGTAGCTAACCACCATCAAAGAGAATCTGGCGCCATAACTTTACAATGTTCCAGCACCGCACAGCCCTAGAGAGTCAGAATATATTAGACTTAGTGTGTTCACTATCTTCGACCACATCATTGCTTACCACCAGGCAAGATAGTGGACAATCGCTAGCCTGTAAAATATATATAATAATAATATAAGATCTTTTATAAAACTAAAAGAACCGACTTCAAATGCAGCGCTATTAATTTTCAGTACCAAGTTTGAGGTGTTTATCTCCATATCTCCAGAGATACTTATCAGATCTCGATGAAATTACTATATATACATTGGGATATCTCCTTTCCAACAACAAATAATCATCAAAATCGGTTCATAAACGACCAAGTTATCGATTATTGATTATACCTTATCTTATCTATCCATATCTCCAGATATATGGAGATATATGGAGATAAACACCTCAAAATCTCCAGAGATACTTATCAGATCGCGATGAAATTACTATATATACCTTGGGATATCTCCTTTCCAACAACAAAAGAATCATCAAAATCGGTTCATAAACGACCAAGTTATCCGCGAACAAACATTAAAATAAAAACATCCTCCTTTTCTTGAAGTCGCAAAACGTGCACATTTTTATCAAACCGTAAGTTTTTGAGAAGGCGCCTGCTGATTGGTAAACCTTTTGAAAAGTTATGAGATCCGAGCCAAACCAAGGTGATCACGCCTACCGTATAAGCAACATTGTAATGTCTTAGATTAATACCTTAACAATTACCCTCCCGTGAGTACAATGACCCCTTTTAAAACATAATAATAAAATCACAAAAAATCAACATTGAAATCGAAACTCTGATGAGACAATGTACCACAGAGCAGAAAAATTTAATATTCTAATTATAATCCATCATCCTAGATTCTAATAGTCTGTTTCTGTGCAGTCTTAAATATATCTCTACACATTAAGACCATTCCTTAGAAAATATATCCTTCTACTACTCCCAATAAAATCGCTTGTAAATCCAATTTTATTTTCTAACACTGTCCACAATTTTCCGCAACCGTTTCAGATGAAAGAAAATGGACCGCTCTGAATAATAAAATGACAGGAATGCAACGGACCGTGGCGCGATAAGCGATGATCGATTGTGTGTCGGCACACTGGACAGAATGGCCCATACAGTTACATTGTTGGCTATTGAAAAGGACACTTGTCTAAATGTCTATTGCCCTACTTGGCTAGTTGTGTGGAACAAGAAAATCAAAATCATCACCCGATACTATAATATGTACTAAAATTAAGAAAAAAAAAAGATTTAAAAGTTTGTAAGTATGTAGTAAGTAAGTTCTATGATTGTTAATCTTTCACTCTAAAAAAATAGACAAAGGAATGAAAATACTTAAGAAGCTTAGCTTTTAATACAAGAATTAAAATGTCCTGAAAAACTACGAGGATACCACGGGGTAAAGTTAGTTAATATTAAAATTAATGGTATTTTTTTGAACATATTCAGACCCATATTTTATCAAGAGAAATCTAAAATATCCCTTGAATTTTCCAAGAAATATTACAACCAAACCCTTCGATAGAGGAGCCTCTCCCGGGAACAAGACGTACTAGAAGTAAGCGAAGCTGATATTATCCGTGCGGCAAAAAATAAAATGGATCTGAAAAATGGGAATCCCTTCTGGGATGACGGGTGGAATATCTATTTATTTTTCCGCTAAGCTATGTTCTTTTAAAATACCTACGGAAATATATATGAACCTATTAGAGTTACGTAAAATTATTATGGGATGTGCACCTTAAATTTCTCAAGTTTTTATTGAATCTCTGTGGTGGAATAATAATTGGCATTGCAAAGAATTATACTATATATATATTTTAAATCCCAATTATAGTATCAATACGCTCAATTACATACAAACGTTTAAAAGAAACCCATTCAGTTCCATCTTAAAAAATCCACTCTGAGCTATTTTGTCTAAATTAATAAATTGTAATTTAGTTTCGCAAACAAAACCACAAAATGAAATTTAAAATAGTACATTTTACTTATAGAAATATATAAGAAACCCATTCAGTTCAATCTTAAAAAATCCACACTGAACTACTTTGTCTAAATTAATAAATTGTAATTTAGTTTCGCAAACAAAACCACAAAATGAAATTTAAAACAGTTCATTTAATTTATAGAAATTTGTGGCTACAAGACATTTTAATGACTATAACGAGATTAATTCAAAAGCCAAACAAATTCTAAACCAAGCCCCGAGCGTGCGCTTCCTATAAACAACTTGTAAAAATAAAACCGAAAAATGTAATTAGAAAAAATACAAAATCATTTTCCACGGGCGGCATGTGCCGTGCCGGCACTAAAATATCTTTTTCATGTTCCCGTGACATAATTTTTCCCGGGAATTATTTTTTCCCGCGGTATTTCATTTGGGCTGTTGTCACTTGTTTTCACTATGAGTGTCGTTGGAATTTTTTGACGACGCAACTTTTCCCACCTTTTTATTACCGGTAGCAAAATGTTAAGAAAATATAATGCTTGTTTTCATGTAGACATGATGTTAACAATATACTTTTGTCAAAGAAAATAGAGAGTACAAAAGTAAAACTAAAAAAAAAAAAGATTTTTTTACCTACGCTCGGCGATTGCCTATGGTTGTCGTCGCTCCGTCGTGCCCAGTGAGATTTACGCCCAGCGCGGGTCAAAACTGTACACAACACCTAAAAAAAAAACACTAAGTACGTATATATCAATACACGCGTTTTCCTAATGCAGTTGCTGGGCCTATATGATTAATAAGAAGAATTGGATCCACGAAAAATCAATAAGACAGCAAATACATACCTTTAAAAAAAACTTACCTAGAGCCTAGAGGAACAGTTTGAGTCAAAGTCAAAGTCAAAGTCAAAGCATTTATTCAGTATATGGGCAAATTGAAAAATTTGCACTTACACACGTCAAATTACATTAAACAGATCATATTCAATAAAAAATATTATAGATATAACAGAAACATAACTTATTGCTTTGAATTTACAAAAAAAAAACAAAGGTATTGAGCCATTCAGCTTTCATCTAGACGTCAAACGTCACACTTAAAACACATGCTTAAGTCCCCTGATTAATGTAGGGTAGCCAACCGTACTATTACGTGCACCCACAACCCAGTGCATGTTTCGGTACTTCAGACAAATTTTATCCAAAAAATTGTGAAATAATGAAGATAGAGGATGATAGAGGGACAGAGTGTATATGTCTGTCTTGTTGTACGTCAAACCTATAATATTCCTTATTTATGCGTCGAGGGTGAAAAACGAAAGAGTTTAGATGACATTTTCACAGGTAGAGTAGTAACATTATGTGTTCCACCTGATTTTCTACCAAAAAGTAGCTAACCACCATCAAGGAAAAACTTGCCGCCGTGTTCTGGCAAAGCAAAACCCTTCTGTATTCAGTGTAATATTCTAAGCTTTGTGTGTTCACCATCCACTCGACCATATCATCACTTACTACCATGCAAAGTAAAATAGTAGTAAACGCTGTAGTCAAACGCCGGCCAATCAAATACATAAAAAATATATTTAGTACACAGTTTATAACTTGAATCACCACAGAATGTTATTTAACGCAGGCATTGCCGCAAAATGTGAAATGCTGAAATCTTAAAAATTCTTAAATTAAAAAAGTATTCTCAAAAGCGATCTTTGTCTGGAAAAGATCTTTATTATTTTCATTTTATTGCATTTCTATCTGTCTCTGAATTGCAATCTCTTGATGTCTCCTGTTCCGTTTATTCTTATTTGTCTAGCTTTATTGCATTTCCTGATATTTACCTTACTTGCTTTTGTCTGTGAATTTCCTCGTGTTCCTAAACTAATACAGATATGTATTTTGATTGCGCTACCTAGCTACTATGATTTATAAGGTAAAAAAGTCCTGCTGAAATATGCATGTGGTATTTTGCTTGCAAAATGTTGGTGCCCCGTCATTAGTGATTATGAACCAATGAAAGCATCTCAAAATTGTTTTATTTAACTACTAGAAGTGCCCCGCGGCTTCGCCCGCGTTAAAGACTTCTTTTATTTACTTAAAACATTTATTTTGAAAACCCTTTCTATCATAAAAAGACATTAAAGAAGTTAAAGCCAAATCGGTTCAAACTTACTTAGCGGATACCTACGTCAAAATAACTATCTGCATGCCAAATTTCAGCGCAATCCGAAACAATATTGATTTCAGACTTTGTTACCCCACTTCACCCTTTTAGGGGAGGCATTTCAAAAAAGTCAGAAACACTTATTTACTTATTTATTTACTGAAGAGTTTTGTGAGAAGTATCGAATAGAAAAGACTATCTAATCTTGTTTTCTCCATACAAACTTTGAACCCCCATTTCATCCCCTAAAAGAGTGAATTTTGGAAAATCCTATAAGTACACCCTTGAATACTAAGATATATATACCCTCCAAATTTCAAGTCTCTACGACCAGCAGTTTGGGCTGTGCGTTGTCTGTCAGTCAGTATGTCAGGACAAAGATTCTTATAGTATTAGAAGAAGAAGATTGTCAGGCCCAGACTTCACCAAGAAGGTTACCTAAACTTTATGGAGAACGCACAATGCATGTAAAAAAACTCTTGATGCATTGCAATATGACCTAAAATTAGGCACATTTTGCCTTGCTCTTCACGTTGATTTCGTGTTTGACAGAAGAAAACAGACTTTTCTTACGATTATGTGGGAGTGGGACTAAAACAACACTAAGGTGAATGAACTTATCTTCAGAACAATATTCTATGTCAAAAACTCCATTTAGAAGTGGATTCATCTTCAAGTGGCGCGGATAGATAGGCCGTTAAAACAGTTAGTGTGTGATCATATTATGGATATATCTCATCTGACTTTTCTATTCACGATAATCAAGTGTTTGAACACTATCTTACCTATATATTCTTATATATTATGTATCTATATGTATCTTAACTACTGACACAGATAGCGACACTTCTTCGGACGCCGATTCAGTGTTTTATCTGAGCGCAGACGAAGATCGCCTACACCGCCCGTGCCGCCCGCCCCGATACGAACCGCCACTATGTGCTGAGGCCCGAGCATCACGAATTTTCGAAAGTGGTCGAGTAAATTTTCCGGTAAATATTTGTTTTACGTGATAATAGCCGTTACAAACTTGAATACTATCTTACCTTTTTATATCTGATCTCGCCTGGTGGTAAACGATGAAGATGATGAACACGCCAGGCCCAGAATAGTCTGACTCTCAAGGGCTGTGTGGTGCTGGAACACTGTAAGGTTATCGCGGCAGATATCCTCCTTGGTGGTGGTAAGCTACTTACTGGTAGCAAGTCAGGCGGAACATCAATATAATGCTCCTACCACCTGCAGAAAACGTGACACTTACTAAACTAAACGCGCTATAATAAATATAACTTAAAAATCAACTTACAGACACACAACTGAAACTGCATCTCAGCAGCAACATTGCATCCGCGGTTACGGAATGACAGACATTTTGCAGTTTACGACGAGAACGTGTTTCTGGTATTTTTACTTTATTCAGTTTATGATCTCGGATATTTGGGGCTTTGCAACTCACAATGTAACATAAATATTGTAAGATTTTTCTTTGAATGTGGATGAAATGTTTGTTGCAAATAGTATACAGTATGTAAATATTAAATGTATATTTTCCACGTTTGCGTATTTAAAATATGATCGTTTTTTTATATTATTTAATTCTAGCGACCCGCCCTAGCTTCGTACGTAGACCATAAATGCCTACATTTACTGCGCATCAGTTTGTGGTGTCAAGTATGAATGAACATCTTCAACAATCATACCAACCAATTTACACAAAACCTTCATGAATTATACACCTAAACCACTCTGTCTTTTGGTGAAAACCGCATGAAAATCCGTTCAGTAGTTTTTGAGTTTATCGAGGACAAACAAACAGACAGACGCGGCGGTGGACTTTGTCTCATAAAATGTAGTAATAGTTGTCCAACGCTAGCCGCGTTGTACAACCCGATATATCAGGGCCCTTATTCAGTATGAGCAATGAGATAACTTGCCAAAAACGTGTGATGTCTTAACGTGCTCTAAACGTGCCACGGTACGTTATTGAAAAATGCGTGGAGGGAAAATTAAATGGAGAAGAATTTGGCGTATACGATGAAATAGCTATAGAGATATAACCCGTCTAAAATGATGAACACGTGATACATATGCCAGCTATGAGATAAAATTAACAACGTAATTTGGTCGGGTTATATATGACACCGGGTGAAAGCCAATAGGTGCCGCTAGAGCTGGGGGCAGAGCTGTCACCAGCTCTGCCCCAACAATAAAATCGCATACGCGAGATGGATAAAAACAAAAGTTGTCCATCTCGCTCACTCATACTAGTCATTGTATAGTTTTATCTTTCTCATATTATTATTGTTATTTTAATGTCAGATCTTTTCAATTTTCCATCTACGGAAAAATAGTGTTCTGTATGCCAAACAATATGTTTTCTATGTCCAGTTTTCGATTCCACGCCATTCGTTTATAAACCTTACTTCCGGTTCCATCGGTAATTTTGCGGTTTCATACATTTCTTTATTTTTCTGTCTTATCTTAATATTAGGTCGATTTACCAGCAATAAAATTTCAATAGCAATTCTGTAACTTACTTTAAACACTAAAAATCATTAAAGAAATTATAAATATTTGTTTATTGAATACAATCAATGGATCCTCTAACAAATACACAAGTCTAACCTCTAACAATGCCAACTATTGTAAATCATTGCATTGTCATTTTATCAATAACTACATGCCCCACAGCTTCACATGCGTTGAAAAGAAATCTATCAGGTATCGGAATAAAAAGTATCCAATGAGTTTTACATTATAGTATTGTATATAAACTATCTAAATAGATAGTTTATATACAATACTATTGGTAAATACCAAACTTTACCCAAATCCGTTCAGCCGTTTTTGCGTAAATATTAGCAGGATTGTTAATATAAGTTGTAAATCACTTACTCAACACAACAGAACAATCACTCCTTTTTCCTGTTGGGGTAGGCAGAGACTATTGTCTATTGACTATTATATTGGGGTAGACAGTACTATTTAATATGAGTTTTACCTACTCACATAATTAATAGGCTATTTTTGTAAATAGTAGAACCCTTAGCCAAGACGCCAACAAACAGACGCCAATAATGAAAATTGTAAATGTTTTTACGTATATATCATGGTGCACCGCGCATGCGTATTTTTACGCGCGTTTTTTGGTTAAATTCATTTCGTCAATGTTACTTGCTGTCAATTTTACTTCAAAAAATCAAAACGCGCGCGTTACACTCCATCTTACCTCACGATATTATGACTACTCTAAACGCGCTCTAATGTGCGCTACCGCGTTTACCAAACTTGATATTGGCATAGAGAATACCTTTGATGCGAATAACGTGGAGATATTGTAACGCGGCACGTTAAGACTTTAAAATGGTCATGCTGAATTAGGCCCCAGTTGTTAGCAAACTAAGTAGCGGTGTGGTCGAAGATGGTAGCGCGCTAGGCCATAGAATAATTAATAGTACATTGGGGCTTAGAATGGGTTCTCAAGGACATCCCTTGGAAGATACCGCTAGATGTTTGGCGACAGATTTTTTTAAAATAAGTATGGTAGGTTGCCAGACCGACGATACGGCGGGCTTGATCCCCCCAGAATTTTGCATTCCGTTGTATCTGTTATAAGTAGACGTCATTGCTTACCATCAGGTGAGCGTCGTGCTTGTCCTGTTACCTTTTACCATAAAAAAAGAATAAAAAAATACGCAACAGAGCCTAAAGAGAATATAAAATGAACGATGATAAAATGAATGAGTCGAACCTTTTTAAAGTTTATTAAACGATACTGTTTAGTAAACTTTAAAAACGTATGACTTCACTTGCTGGCAAAACTATCGGTGACATGCCTTTGTTCGGTGAGTGTTTCAAGCCACGACCAAACACCGTTAATACACTATCCAGGTTTAGTTCAGGAACCTCTCTCATAGGTGGTATTAACATATCGATAGATTTGCCAGCAATTTCATCAAGCATGTCGGAAAAGCCCAAAATATACATTTGCCAGCACTTCGTCAAGCAAGTCGGAAAAGCATTCTAACGCATGTCGGCACAGCAGTAATAAATTTACAATTCTTTATGTATTTTATTTATTGCATTATATTCCCAGGAGCCACATTTGAATGTGTAATTAAAAACCACGAAACTAACGAACGTCGACCGCGGCTTTTCATTAAAAACTTAAAATTTGTATTCAATGTCTTGAAAGATGGCGACCGTCTCTGAGCTTAATTAACCACAGATGTAAAATAGGGCTGTTAAAAAGTTTCTTGTCTGCGAGATGATAGGCTTCGGATGAACGAACTCTTAAGTTGTTAATAATCATCATCAGTATCAGCCAATTTCGGTCCAATGGTAATAATTTAAGTTTATTTTATTTTAAGCTTTCTAGCAATGTGGGTTGCACATTATAGTAGTCTTGTTAACCCCTCCAACTAAGCTAACTCACGACCTCTCGATCGCAAGTCCGACGCCTTAGCCATTCGGCTATTGCCGCTTGTAATTTGTTCCAACATAACAGAAGGTACATAGCGGTTGTTAAGATCACATTGTCACTTAATATTAAGTGTAGTATTATTATCTTTTCTATGATTAAGTGTTCAAGTGTATGTCCAAAGCTAAAAAAAGAAGTGATATAAAATTAAATGAAAGGAGATATCCCCTGTAAATTTGCCGCTAGGGGCGCTAGTGGTCTTCGAGGTCGCAAACTGTCAAATGTCATTTTTAGCTCGCTGAGAGACTTTGAATTGGTTAACTATAGTCGCACCGTCAGTGTCCACGTCTCGGCTTCGTAAGTAATAACAGGTACTTACGCACTCATTAAAGACTTTCGTCTTCAGGCTTTGTGGTTTGGGCGTGTGGTTTGGGCGTGTGGTTTGGGCGATGAAAAGACTCAGCGACGTTTTATGAATGCTGCTCTTAGCTGTAACCATTAAGATGTTATCCCTAATTTCAGTTTTTTTTTCGTCAAACTAAAAGAAGACTTAGTGGAATAATATCTTTAGACGCAAAAAACCTACTTTGTAAGCAATCCACATCCTCCATTGCTCATCCCGGCGTTAAATTTCAAGTTCAGGGACTCTTTGTCCCTTTCTTTCCCTTTTGTCGTAATTGGATAAAAGAATACGTATGTAAGGCGTTTTCTTGGATATGAATAATGTAAGCAATTAGGGTACGTTTGTGTATTTTGTGCAGGTAATTTATGTGTGGTGACAGAGCTCTTAATAATGGGTAATCTGAAGGATTATATTATGCTTTAAATTAAAGGTGGAATTTCGATGGGTGCGATGGGGAATTTAGAATGTTAATTCAAATTATGATTCCGCTTATTTCACATTAGCAGCGCGTCGCGGTGTTACCGCGTAGTTCCCGAATCTGTAACAATACGGGTATAAAATATAGCGAATGCTACTCAATGATAATATAGCTTTCCATTAGTACCAGATTTTTTTTTAAATCTGTTCAGTTGTAATTGAGTTATTCGTAACCAACAAACAAACAATTAATCAAATCATTCGTCTCTATAATATTAGTATAATTCGACGTTTGGAAGTCTGGAGGCCTAATACTAGGTAAACACCAAGCGAACAAAGGTGAACGAATAGGCGAATGGTAGAAGACGCATCTTTACAGACGTATAGATACATCTCTCTCTACTAAGCGTTTGTTTCGTTCATTTGGCCCGGTGTGTACGCAGCATTAGATGGTCTAGTATAGGAAATGGTTATCTCACGAACGGCTGCAGGAACACAATGAATGTTTAGCGACAGATTTTCCAACTTAAGGGAGATAGATAGCTAGACGGACACTAGACAGTGTCCTACCACCATGCCGAGAGTTTTAAATGACATTTTTCTTTGTATTGAAGGGGCACTGAATTGCTTTAATGAATTATCTAACGGTAGGCTTTGATTTATATGGGGCAACTTTGGGGCTATTTAGATTTCCGTACCACAACAGAAAAAAAAAAATAAAAAATACATAATTAATTCTGTAGTATCACTTCTTTGTCTTACAATAACGATGAATTAACACCAATCAACACACATAATTAAGTGCGAAAGATTGTCTGATTATTTCCTCGTCATGGTTAAACAGCTCGATCGATTTTAATGAAATTTTGCAGAATCCAATAAGGTGGATTAAGACATAGGATAGTTATAAACGCGGTCAAATCCATAGGCTTGAGCTAGTAAAAGATAGCATAGACACAGTGGGTATCCTATGTCCTATTCAGCGAGCGCTGTTTTGTCCTATTAAATTGGTACGTACCACAAAGTCATCCAGCAACAAAAGTTAATTCCTGGTAAAAGTCACTTTAGTCCAAAAATCGAGATAGCAAAGTTGGACTAACTTTTGAAAGCTTGCAAAATTTAACAAAAAAAACTTCACTTCAAATGAACAGATCGGGGATCTGGTTCAAGTTCAAATTGAACAAAATTGTTCAGTTTTTTGCACAATGATTGTAATTTATAACGGTTTCCATTTATCCGTTTAGCTTTTTATTTTTGGAAGTGCGAGATTTGTTTGGATTTTTAATTTATTGGATTTTTTTGTCGGGAAAGGTTAGCCAGATTATTATAAGCTTCATAAAATTCTAAAGATGTTTTTATTATATTTTACGGAGGCTGTTGACCAGAAATATAACTGTGTTATTAAATACTCAACTTTAAGCTTCACTCGCGTCAAAAAATATGTCAAATTTCCGTGAAAAAAAAAATGATTTTGCTTTGTCTGTTTTTTTTCACGGTCTTTCTAATATATATATATATATATATATATATATATAAATATATATATATATATATACACATATATATTAAAGATTACTCGCAATGTGGGTTGTACATTACTAGTAGTCTTGTTAACCCCTTCAACTAAGCTAAATATGCTTGTGTCTGGAGTGGGTTCACGTCAATAGTGCAATGGGTGGGGTGGGATTCGAACTCACGACCTCTCGATTGCCAGTCTGACACCCTATCCATTGGCAAAGAATAATGAATAGTACAAGTACCATTGGGCTATTGCCGCCTCACTTATTATTTACGCCACACTTATTATTTAATATGTATAGAGTATGAAAACGATATTTCCAGCAAATGTAATTCTGATACGCATTTGATCGGTTTTGTTGTTTCTTGGTATTGCCAAATAACAATTCCTTACACGTGGTATCATTAAGTAGAGCCTGTGCAAAAAGAGAACCGTCGTAGAAATTGAGGTCGCGTGTTCTAATTTACTGTTTTGATGCGTTGACAACAATGCTCTGTCATAGCCAGTACGACAAAAATGTTTGATACTTAGTAAGGTACCTAAGTACTAAGTACTCGTATCAATATACTAACTATCAACTCTTATCATTATCGGGTGGTAATCTTACCTTTGAATGTTAGTTCATCGTAACGCCACGACGGTTTTCATTTTGCACAAATTCCAAAATTTTTTTAATTAATTAATTATTTAATTAATTAAAAATTTACAATAATTCTACTTCGATAGAAACTGAAGGATATAATGGCTACAGATAAACACTTTATTAGATGAACGAAGCACGCTGGGAGGAGTGTTTCTCAAACAGAGGATCCCATGGGTTATCCCAAATACAGGACACTTGTTTACGTTTCAGCTTGTGTAGGTATAAGGGTGAGGACATAAAGAGGTGGGTGGGTTCCCGG
Organism: Cabera pusaria; assembly: GCA_954871355.1. NCBI lineage: Eukaryota > Metazoa > Arthropoda > Insecta > Lepidoptera > Geometridae > Cabera > Cabera pusaria. The sequence goes on from OX940905.1 coordinate 17,000,387, forward strand.
TGCAGACATACCGGTACGGGTAGATACCGATCCATACAGAAAAAAAAGAGGAAAAGAAAAGAGGTGTGTGCACACATGTGTACACACCTCTTACCAAAAATACATTGGAGTAGAATTGAATTCTACTGTAATATATTTTTAGTAGTCTAACGTTGATGTTTGGATGACAGTTGAATGTTACTATGGTCTCCATGGTTGAATGGCTCATAATATTTTTTTCAATTAAATGCGTTATGCTTGTAGGCGGCAATAGCCCAATGGATAGGGTGTCGGACTGGCAATCGAGAGGTCGTGAGTTCGAATCCCACCTACACCCATTGCACTATTGACGTGAACCCACTCCAGACACAAGCATATTTAGCTTAGTTGGAGGGGTTAACAAGAATACTAGTAATGTGCAACCCACATTGCGAGTAATCTTTAAAAAAAAAAAGTCCTGGCTGACATCTTCGACTGAATATTACCCCATCAAATTTTTCCCGTCATTCAAATTATTATTAATTTTTTAATTTGACATCGTTCCTTCATAAAGGACATAAGATGATCATAAAGAAAGAACATAAATCGTTTTAATACAAAAGAGTGAATCATGAAACCATGCATGAAGGTGATTCAAGTAAATAGAAATATCCCATGCTTTTGCTGTTTACATTATAATTTATATGATTATTTTTATTACTTTAGAGGTGGATATGTGCATATATTAATACTACCTACGTACGTGCTTTGTATAATAAATACTTTGAACTTTAAACTCAATTATACCTAAAGCTTGTAGTAACTTATCGTTTCACTATTATTTTTAGTGTTCCGTATCTAAAAATGATAAAAAGGAACCCTTATAAGATCACTTTCTTGTCCATCTGTCCGTCTGTCTGTCAATCTGTCCGTCTGTTCGTATGTCTGTCTGTCCGTGTGTCACCATACCACCGTCTTTCTCAAAAACGGGTAGACCCGTTTTTAAATTGGTGGTGACACCGCCTAGCAAGTTGAAAATTATACTAAATACTGAAATCTATAGCCCCTATTAGGTGTATAAAATCAAGGCCCTGAGTCAATACGATAAAAAAATATGGGAAAATTTAGACTTTTGCGAAAACTTGTGAGTACCTAAATTCAAGGCCTTGTTTTTAACCAAAATTGACAATTCTAGGTCAACCAAAACTAGGTCAACCAGTGGTTTTGGGTCAAAAACCTATATGGTACTTCCCGTTCACCTAGAAATATGAAATTTGGCAAGAAGCAAGGTCTTAAAAACAAACTGAAATCCTTGCTGCTATGCAAATACTACTATTCAATCACAGATTATATGAATGACAAGAACTGATATTTAATGTACGCACATGACATTATGACTGAATATTCTGCTCTATTTGATATATTTTCTATTTTAATAGTCCATTGACATAATATTATATAAGAATCTTATTACTTTTTTTGACATTGTTTATTTAAATTTGTATTAATTTTGTGTTATTATTTTTTATTTATTGTTACTGTTTTGTTTTATGTTTTTTGGGTCTTGTTTATTGCTACTTTTCTGTTCTATTTTTTTTTTTTAGTGTATTGTTGTTATAAGCTACTTATGTATTTAATGTGTGACTTTCCTGGATGTTTTTTGGTTTCATTTTGCTATTTTTATTCCGTAAACATAGATTTAAATGTAATTTCTTATGCAATAATGATGATTGTTTTTGGAATAAATAAAAATAAATTCAAAAACTAAAATCCGACTACTGAAAGATCACACTCTAAAAAGTATGAAACAAGAAAATATTCTCACCTGAGATCGCTATGTACAAACTATTCAATATGTATCATGTATTATATAAACAACTTACTTTTAATAAATATTTTATTGAATTTCATAAATATTCTTAGTAGTGCTCAGTGGATACCCGGGGTATGCTACTTTGCAGAGTGTAATGTTTTGTTACGTTACAGAGCCACGACGGACGGACATACGACCACAGTTATCCTCTGAGCACCACTAAGAATATTGATAAGAATATAAATCTTGTCTTCGGCGGGATATATCTCGCCAACGCTACGCCCGACAAAAATATGATGTACTAAACCCTATCTTAATTTTGAAATCCCTATTCAACGATACCACACACGATGGGGTGTGGTGATTTTTTTTTAGTTCTGGACCTCGTGCCCTCTAAAGGGCGCCACATTCAATTTGTTCTGACGTCACATAGCCTATAACCAGCAAACAAATAAGACGCGTCCAATGACACCTCATTTGTCAAATTATGATAAGTAGTTTAGAAGATATAAGGGAACAGATGAACATACATACAAACATACATACATACATACATACGTACATACATACCCACATACCGGTCAAAAACATAACCCTCCTTTTTGCTTCGCTGTAGTCGGCTAAAAAATGAATGAATGAATGACTTACAGCACAACTAAAGGGGAATTTATAAAAATTAAAAAAAGTTGGAAATTAAAGGGTGTCCCCAATCAACGTTGGTACGGAAGCCTTGGTGGTCGAGTCCAACTCGATATGGCCGGTTTTTTTTTTATAACGAAGTACCTAGATATCAATGTATATACACTTATCAGTTACTGTAATCTAGCTACTTGTTTGTATAAATTATGTTTGTATGTATAAAGAGAAAGTGAAATAAAAAAAAAAACAATGATGAGCCAACAATTATTTTAAAGGATAATTTTTCTGATTTGTCTTTAAGTCCTCGTTAGTCTGAGGGCTGTCGCATCCCAGCCATACATCGTTGTGGCTAGTCCTGTGCTGATAATCCGCAAAATTCTAATAATAGGGGGTGGACGTCTCTACATTGATAGAGATGCGTCTTATCATCGGAAACGTCTAATAGAAAGAGATAGCTAGATAGAGCATAGTGCTACTACAACTCTTTTCTTAACGATTATCATCGCTCGAAATTTATCGCAATTCATGTAGAAATTAACCGGCCCTATATTAGAAAGATATCCAACTGTCTCTATATCTATATCTCATACTATTTTACGAACATCGACTGTACATATCATGTTTTTTAAAGTGTTATATTCACTTTATTATTAATTTTATATGATGAAATTTTAGATAGTGTTTAACAATCGACTGTAAAGCCATCACTGCAGAGACTACCAGCTATTGTTCCAGTATTTATCGGCAGCCTGAAGCAATAGTACCAACACAGACTATCACAATAAAACGTAATTAAAACAACAACTGCAGTAAAATTTCATCAATAATGACCTCATTAATTTAAATTATTTGATAATTAAATAAATACCTACAGAAAAATCCTCCATTCACACAAATAAAATGTGTATTTTACAGCGCATTGCTTTTATTTATTCCGATATTTGGTATAACATCGTTCGGATTTACAATACTTCCCTCATTATCTTTTATCAGATTTGCATAATGTAAAATGTTCACAGGTTGGAAAATGATTGTAGGTTGGCAGGAAAATTTCATTGCCGAGGCTTGGTTGGTCAAATTTAGTTTGCATAATCTGTTGAATCCATGAATCATCTTTCTGCTGGGACTTGGGTATTTGAGATAATCTTTCCGTCCGGCTACGCTTAATAACTGTAGGTTCTTGCGCGAATATTTTTACTGACTCCCAAAAAGAAGGAGGTTATCAATTGAATTATTCTTGTGTTTTGTTTTAAGGTACGGACACACCGCAGTGTCCTGCGTGCGCGGCGATCAAATAGCGCAGTAGTATTTATACCGACTGGTTCACACCAAATCCGTTCAAAAAACAATAGAAAAGTACTAAGATCGCGCCCGCAGATCGCAGGACGCCGCGGTGTGGCCGTACGTTTGGTGTATGTGCCATGATTTCTCTACTAAAATGTGAACCAATTTGAATAATTGTTTTTTTTCATGAGTAGAGTATTTCTAAGCTGCGGTAATTTTATACAATTAATTGAGATCTGATCAATAATTATCTCCAGCGATAAAGAGATAAACACCTCATATTTTTCATTGATAATGAACCGATCTTAATTATTTTAATTCTATGACTAGGTATATCTCAGTAAATTTTAAATAATAATAAACACCTTAAACTTGCGACGACAAATGATACGTGTGGCAATTGAAGTAATTTTTTTTAGTTATTTAAACTATTTTAAGAAGCAATAATTAAGATAGTTTAAAAACTAAAACAACCGACTTCAATGCTCTGCGAGTCAATTTCATTAGCAAGTTCGAGACGTTTATCGTCATATCTCTAGATACTTATCAGATCTCGATGAAATTACAATGAAACCACTTCGGAAACGTACCCTACCGATTAGAAAAATAATCATTCGAATCGGTTCACAATTGAGGGAGTAATCAAGTAACATACAAAAATAAACATACAGACGAATTGAGAACCTCCTTTTTTTGTAAGTCGGTTGAAAGCAAGTAAGGTAGTAAAATAAAAATAATTATGTATACAAATCCTAAAACAAGTTGTATGAACAAGATTTAAAATGTAACGTGGTTTACCCGTTCAATTTCTAGAAAACCAAAGAAACTAAGTACTGTAGTTACCTACAGTTGTAGTCATAAAACTACAAACTAGTCCAAATATCAAGCAAATCAAATAGCTAACGAGGGAGTGCAACCGGGTACGTTTTGTGGGAATAAAACAGAAGCGACGTGATCCGCCTGTCGACTGCAATACCACAATGCAATACAGTACATTAGCTGAAACCAACACGGTCAACACCGTGAAAAAAAAATTGAACACTCATACTTCCAGGTAGTTAGATACTTCCTCCATCTACTATAAAAATTATTTCGTTCTAGAACATTCTAATTAACTAACGTTTAAATTTACTACAGGAAGCAGGAGCATTATATCGATGCTCCGCCTGACTTGCTACCTACCAAAAAGTAGCTCATCACCATGAAGCAGAAAATCTGCCGCCATAAGGTTATCACTCACATACACGACTCCGCCGCGCTCCCACCCGGCAAAAACTTATGAAGCAGACAGCGCTGTCTGCTCTTTGTGTTGTATGTTGTATGTATATGTGTTGTGTCTTTGTGTGTAAACCTCATAAGGCTTACATTTTAATGAATTTTTTTTGCCGGGTGGGAGCGGAGTCATCTATGTAAATGATTATCTAACCTTATTATTTAAAACGGCTTATTATGTATAATTGCGTCTGGATGTTTTTTGTACATTGCTATACACAACCCAAAATTTAACCACACTGACGGGACTCGAACTCACGCCTCCCGGGAACATGCACAAGGGCGCTGTATCAATTTAGCTACAAAACAACTCTACTCGACCCGATTCTACAAAACTACTCTATATTACACTTTTTTTAATAATAATAATTTAATCGCAGCGGTGGTTTTTTTAATACATTATATCATTTTGAGTATCTTCAGAGATATATGGAAATAAACACCTCAAACGTTTTTAATTTATTAGGGTTCCGTAGTCCTGACAAGGAACCCTTATAGTTTCGTTATGTCCGTCTGTCTGTCTGTCTGTCTGTCTGTCCGAGGTTTTGCTAAGAGACCGTTAATACTAGAAAGCTGTAATTTCGTGGGGGTATGTAAATAAATGACGCCGACAAAGTGCTGAAATTAAAATTTTGAAAAATATTTTTTTTAGGGTAGCTCCCCTATATGAGAAGTGGGGATGATTTTTTTTTCATCGTCTACCCCATCGTGTGGTGTATCGTTGAATAGGTCTTTTAAAATGACTAAAGGGTTGCTAATACTATTTTTCGATTGAATGCTCCTTTCACGATATATTAAACTTTAAAGTGCACATTTTTGTTCCAGTAGGGCGTCCCCTCCCCTCTAAAAGCTAAAGCTCTAAAGCTGGAAAAATTCGTGATAATAGCGCATTTCATGAACTTTAAAGAAAAATTAAAGCGGTTGAGATAACTTTATTAGTTTAGCAGTAATAGTCGTTGAACTTGGGTGTTGGATAATTTTGTACCAAACACAAAATCCTTAGAATAAATCCTTTAAAGTGACAAAGACGGAGTACCTAGTTGCTTGTTTATAACGGGTAAAGACTTGCATTGAATAACAGGCTACTACGGAACCCTACACTGCGCGTGGCCCGAGACGCACTTGGACTGTTATTTTACGGTTAAACTCACGTGCAATGGTCGACTGGTCTGTTAGACGTCCGACCGTTCTTTCTTTCTTCTTTTCTTCATTTCTTTCTTATTCTACTCACGATTATTTTAATAATGAAACACCTCAAACGTTCTTCTGATAATGACACTTGCAGCATACAACGTCGGTTGATGCGTTGTAAACAATATTATTGATTAAAGATTTGTATATCTATTAGTTGGTTGTTGCGTAAATTAGGTGAGCTTAGGCACTGACTTTTGTCTCCAGCGTTAACCCAACGTTTTGGCAGAATTGTTGAATATTTTGTTACTACAAAGAAATACAAAGCAAGTAGTCTAAACTTGCAAATAAAATACAAATCAATAGCAAAGCACTATAATTATTTATAACTGCTGTACATTTTTCATATCGTGTAGGCTAGGGTTTGAACACTAATCTCATCTGTTAGTAAGATATGATGCGGTCGACGATAACACGTTAGGCCTAGAATGGGAGCTGGATCTCAAGGACTGCTGCCGGAACACAGATGCTTTGGCAAAAGATTTTCTAACTTGAGGGTGATTGTTGGCCAGGCCGACACTAGAAAGTGTCCTACCATCATGCGGGGGTTAAAAAAAAGAATAATTTGAATTCGTTCACAATTGACGGAGTAATCCCGTAACATACACAAAAAAAAAACATACAGACTAATTGAGAACCTCTTCCTTTTTTGGGAAGTCGGTTAAAAACTGCCATAATGAACCTTGGAAAATTCTAATTAATATGTATATTTATCTTTTATATCAGCCAATTGCGCGGCAATACTGGAACCGGTCGGTCTGGCGCGCAATGACGGCAAGAGGCCTGACGGAATGACTCTTATTCCGTGGAAGATGGGACGACCTCTTGTGTGGGATGCAACATGTGTCGACACACTTGCGTCGTCACATCTTTCCGGTACAGAAAAAAAAGCTGGCGCGGCTGCACTTTCAGCGGAGACGCTCAAAAGGCTCAAATATAATTGCATAGACAGCAGTTACTTATTTAAGCCTTTTGGGGTCGAGACATTAGGACCGTGGGGGCTTGGAGCACTTTCTATATATAAAAATCTATCTGACCGCCTTGTTAAAGCGACTTGTGATCAAAATGCTGGCTTGTATTTAGCTCAGCGTTTAAGCATTGCCATCCAACGTGGCAATGCCGCCAGTATTTTGGGCACAATACCCACTGGTAGTGAAATGCTAGATTAGATTTATTTTGTACAGGTATATATTTTGTACGTAGTTTGTAACTTGTTAATATTTGTATATATTATAATATCCCATAATCATGTACCAAGGAAAATTAATATGTTGGCAACAATATAAACAAAAAACTGCTGCTCTCGTAAACATTTAAAATAAATGAAAAGCTTTTACAATGTTGTACTGTAAGCATATTTTAAGCACCAACTTAATTTTTAGTGCCTAATTTGGTGGATAGTTTAGCGCAAATGGTGCATATACGAGTAAGTAATGGCCGGTCAATATGAGCTTATGTGGCTTACTTGAGAGCCTAAGTAGACTTAACATCTGTAGTGCTAATCTAGTCTGAGCTTAATAGTATTAGGGCTTCTAGTGGAATTTAGAAAAAGGTGTTTTTACAACTACTGTAAATCTACTATGTAATTATTTTCAAAGCACGTAAATAGTGGTATGAGTTACATTATTATTAATAACTATAGCTCCGTTTTGCAGCTTCGCCTGCGTTGAATGTTTCATATGCGTTTATCCAGTTGTTTATATGTACATTCGCCATCATCAGATATCATCATCACCATATATCATTGTGCCAAATGTTATATTATTCCGTTCAACAATTTTATTTAACACAGTTTCAGTCCTGAACATAAAGATAATCTAAGTGTTATGGAAACTAAAGTAGTGTCGTGCAAAAATACCAGCAAATTAACTTTTGCGTGTCACGGTTATTGTTATAGACGTTCTTGCTTACCATCAGAGTATTGCCATTATCTTGTTACCTTGAATCATCAAAAAATTAAGCAAAACAGAATCAAAATCAGAATATTTATTGACCATTATGTACATAATACGAGTTATAAGGCAAGTCGTTAACATCATTATAAAAAAAAATTGCATTAATTAACATCCTATTGTAGCTTATTATGTAAAAGATACCAAAATAAATAACATAACATAAAATATTAATATTAGTCATTTGTGAATGCAAGTTTCATGTCTGATTTTGAAGGAATTTTCATTCAGCTTCATTGTCATAAACTAACTTTTGTTTATTTTGAAATAAATTTAGTTCCGCAACGTACCTACTGGCTAACGAAACTAAATTGAAGTAAAATGTAGACCTTGGCGTTTCAATAATGTTCGTTAACGGTAAAACTAAATAATTTAAATGTAAGATTTAATGAATTACGAGCCCCAATTCTTTGAAAGTTTGAGAGTTTTGGCAGATCTGGTGTTTATTTCATAATTTCTTTGAAGTAATTAAATTATTTTGTAACTCTTAATTTGTTGATCTGATTAAAAACTAAGTTTTGGAGGCTTCAGCTAAGTTGTAATAAAATATTTTCTGCACATAAGCACGCCTTTGAATGTTTTCTATTTCGCGCGTATTTTGTATGTATGTTTTTTTTTAATCTTATAGGCTAGCGTTTGACCACTATCTCACCTGTGGTAAGTGATGATGCAGTCGAAGATGGTATGTATATTTAGTTGTAAGTTTCTTTATTACCTAGTATTCTTCAAACGCGACGACTGGATGGATTTCGACAGTTAAGTTCACACCGGTCTAGACACAAGTATATTTAGCTTAGTTGGAGGGGTTAACAAGACGACGTAGGTAATGTGCAATCAACATTGCAACTAAGCTTTTTTTTTTTTAAAAAAAAAGGTATCGTTATAAAGCCAAGTGTCTTTAGATATTTAGTGTTTGAAAAAAATGGCGGATTTTTGGCGCGAAATATATTACCATGTTAATAAAAAAAAATAACCAAACCTATCGATTAGGGTATCAAAATAAAGGAATTCAATAGGAGATTGCAAAAATATATAATGTACTTACACGTTTTTTTTTTAAATTTACAATTTAGCAAGAATAATTATAACCACATTTTCTATTATATAGACGTAAGTTTTCGCTTTTCAGCAGGCCAACAACCTGCTTGTCCCGTTCCTTAAATCGTAAAAACATCTAACCCAAAAACCTTCGGTCTTAAGAAACTGAAACTGAGTGTAATCTATAAGAAACGTAAATGTACTTGTTTGTAAAGCTTTGACCCCAAATATCATAATAATGTACTAAATTCTAATATTAACAACGTTTACACAAACTCATACAAGCTAACAAAATGCCTGGCACTATTCTTAATAAAAATAAAAAGCAACGAGCGAAAACGATTTCGCAACATAAAATCAATATCCATTAAGGTATTGGTTTCTAATAATATTAGCCACGAGAGCTTCTATTACGAATGGCCAAATAATTTAGGAAATATTCATTTCTTTACGAAATTCCCAAAAGTAATTGGGTGTTATAATGATATTACGTAATTTTATTTGGGGAAGCTTTGGCGCAGTTAAGGCCGGGACATTTAAAAGAAATATTGGTCGTCCGGCACCAAGATGTGGTGATTCCATTAACGGCCGTATTTACAAACACTACTTGAAGCCGATGAGGTCTAACAGGTGCTCGGAGGTGCATAGGGTCATTTGACATACTAGTGTCAAAACTACCGCTTCGAGTTCGTCAAAATCTTTGTAAATAATGTCTCAGGTCCATAGAAATATTATGTAGGTACTCATCATCATCATCATCATCATTATCAGCCAATTTCCGTCCACTGCTGGACATAGGCCTCTCCCACGGCACGCCACTGAGCTTGATCTTCAGCTATTCGTTTCCAACCGCTGCCAGCCAGCTTGCGTTTATCATCGCTCCATCTAGTTGGAGGGCGTCCTATACTACGTTGGCCGAGCTTCAGAATTGGTATAGGCGCGGCTCATACCTGGATGCGCTTATCATAGGATCGCCTTAAGTGGCATAAACGAAAAACCCAGCAGTGGCTGAAATTAGTGTAAACTCGGCTGATGATGATAATTGGTTTTATTGGAGAATAATTTAGGATCGTTTACAAAACGAAAAAAGAAATATATATATATATATATACATATATATATATATATATATATATATATATATATATATATATACGGTCGAATTGAGAAACCTCCCCCTTTTTTTTCAGTACCGAGTTTAAGATGCTTATCTCAATATCTCTAGAGATGCTCATCAGATCTCAATGAAATTACAGTCGAATTACTTTGAAACGCCTCCTCCTTTTTTGAGGTCGGTTAAAAATGCTTAATATCATTACCATAACAATGCTATCGTAGTCAAGTAAAAACCGGATTTATAAAATGATTTAGCAATGAAATGAATTGCGTTAATCTGAAAGATAATTTTTGTCCAAATGGCAATCTGCCAAGAGCGCCTGCTGCAGTTTCAAATTATTAAAACCGTGAAAATATTACTTTTACCTTTTTAGGGTTCCGTACCCAAAGGGTAAAACGGGGCCCTATTACTAAGACTCCGCTGTCCGTCTGTCTGTTTGTCTGTCTGTCTGTCACCAGGCTATAGCTCATTAACCGTGATAGTTAGACAGTTGAAATTTTCACAGATGGTATATTTCTATTGCCGCTAGAACAACAAATACTAAAAACAAAATAAAGTTAAAAATTAAAGGGGGTCCCCATACAAAAAACGTGTATTTAAACGCCATCTATGTAATTAGTTTCTGCTAAATGACATAGATGGCGCTAGTAAACGAGACCCGTCTTTCTAGATCGCGACCAAACCAAATATTCTTGGTATCTATTAATCAAATGTATGAGGTTGAAACTCTGTTATGTTTCGTATTGTACGGAACCCTCCCTAAGTGTGCGATAAGAGACGCGATGCTGACTCGCACTTGGCCAGTTTTATTTTGTTACAGCATATCCTATTGACTGGCCCAGTACGAGTCGGACTTGCACACGTAGGGTTCCGTACCACAGTATAATATTTAATAAGATTGTACAAAGATGTTGATGTGTTGTTTTTAAATTTGATTGTAATTGCTCTCTTCTCTATCTTTTGTCGTTCGCGATTCTAATGTATAAAAAATATATGTCACCATCATTATAATCAGCCGGTGTCAGTTCACTGCTGGACATAAGCCTCTCCCAAGACACACCACATTTTTTAATAAAAAAATATATGTTGAAATGTGACCTACAAATATATTTTAATTATACCTTCAATATAATATAATAATTATGAGGTATTTGTCTGTTCACTGTGTAAAACGTGCTTGTAATTACAAATTCAATGAAATTTTTTATTCCAAAATTCCAAAATTCGAATGTGTACATGTTCCGATATTATTCGTATGAAGCATTCCTTTCAATAAATATATTATATATATTTTTCAAAAAAAATAAAACCGACATCATAACCACAAACAGGCACTCAAAAGCGAAAAATAAATTACTTAATAATTATAATTATTATAAGCGCTACCCACTTATCTATTTGAAGTCGGTGCCAGCCAAGTCTATTGGATCATCATCATCATCATCAGCCTGTATCAGTCCACTGCTGGACGTAGGCCTCTCCCAAGATGCGCCATTGAGTCTATTGGATAGTAGATAGATACTATGTATGTAGTAGTAGCAGTAGTAAGTAGGTAGATACATGTAGGTAGCATCTATCTACTACCAATTAGACTTGGCTGGCACCGACTTCAAATAGATAAGTGGGTAGCGCTTATAATAATTTTAAGTAATTTATTTTTCGCTTTTCAGTGCCTGTTTGTGGTTATGAAGTAGGTTTTTTTTTAAATAATTTATTTTACCCGTTTTAGTGCAAAACAAGTTTTAATTTTTTTTATTAAATTACATGCATCTATAAAATTTTGTGTCTGGGCCGTTATACACTGACGGATATATACTTTGTGAAAATTTCAAGTATGTACCTATTACGGTTAAGAAGATACAGATCTGTAAAGAGCGCACATATAGACACACGGACGGACGGCCGAACGGACAACAAAGTCTCAGAAAATGTTTATTTGGTACCCCTGGGATTCGGAACCCTAAAAAATTTACTTTAAATGCCGTGCTAGTGAAAATATTCACTAGTCATTATTAGCGAGCTAGTGGACTGTATGATAGAAATATAGGTTTAGATGGAGACAAGTAAGTCTATTTTTATAAATATTTAATTCTAAGAAAAATAGATAAACAGAACTTGCATCTCCTGGCAACCTGACAGCTAACTACCAACTAAACATCAAAATTCAAAAATATAAAAAAGTAAAGATATGATATGAAAGAAGGCCAGTCACCAACAGTCATAATGATGTCATCAAGGTATCAAAGGACAATGTCCAAAATGGCCCTGTGCAATAAAAGCATCTGACTCACACGATAATTAATTGTCTATTTTATTGCAATAATTCCAAATACTTTTATAACACGGACTAGATGTATTCCAAAATGAATATTAAAAAGTATTATTTGCGATTATAAACATTAATTGCCGCCATATGGCCGTCAGATACTACTGAATCACTCTATTACGCTATAAGAGTTGGCACTTCCCTACATTGTTGACACCTACCCGAATTATGAAAGCACTGTGTAGCCAACCTAACAACGGAAAGTATTATTTACTTAGTAACATATTATATAATCTGTGGTATAATGGCGGAAACTAGTCGAAATTTGTTCGCATCTGCTTCGTCTCTTAGAAGACTGCGGAATTTTCTTCCCATTACCACCAAAGCCCAATCCCTTCTTCTTCCCATTCTGGATTACGCCGATGTTTGCTACCTCGATCTTACCGAGGTGCAACTCGACAAGATCGAGCGTTTACAGAATTTTTGCATCCGCTTCATATTTGGACTGCGAAAGTTTGATCATGTGTCTGAATTTCGAGCAAAGCTGAAATGGCTACCTTCCGTCTTCGGCGTAATGCCCATATTCTTACTCAGCTCTAACATTATTTTCCTACCTTTCACTCCTTCCTATTTAAAGGAACGCTTTGAGTTCAAACATGAATCGAAGCTCCACCCATTACGATCACAGTATACTCTTCAGTTGAAGTTACCTGAACACTTCCACTCATCTCAGCACTACTTCAAGTCATTTACCATGAAGGCAGTTCATCTGTGGAATGAACTCCCCGCTAGCATCAGAGAAGCTCGAACACCTCAAATATTTAAAAATATGGTTCATAAGCATTATTTATCAATATCACAAACTGGTTAGTGTATCCTATCAAATATGGTATTATTTTAGTATGTTTATGTAGGTATATTATTGTAACTATTTATCGTAGTATTTGAATGTAAGTTTATAATTATATTAATTAGACATGTAAACATATTTATTTTTTTATATTATCCCTACATATTTTTGCAGGTATTGTGTGCCACCGACCGCATTTATCTAACTAGCTCCTGTCCATTCAAAGGTTGTCTGGTAGAGATCGCTCTAAGCGATAAGACCGCCCATTGTCAAACCATTCTAGAAATGTATTTTGTTCTAAGATTTTCTGGTTATATTTGGTATGCAATAAAGTGTTCATCTATCTATCTATCTATTATGCTTATAATTTTTTTTGCAATGTTGGTTTGTAGAAAGTAGGTTCATAATTCTGAGTTATTTAATTATGTATGCTGTGTCGCGGGACTGATATGACCGCCTTCTTCGCCAAACGTCATGTCATGTCAAAAAATATTAACTAACTTGGCACCCTAACAAGACTTTGCCCGGTAGAACATTCCTGTGAAGACAAATTAATTCTCCCCACCTTTATTTCTATCTCGCTCACAGTTACCGTAACAATATCTGTCAAAAACCAAAATCAACGTGAAGAAAGATGTAAAAACATTATTCGAGATCATATTTTTAGGGTTCCGTGCCTCAAAAGGTAAAAAAAGAACCCTTATAAGATCACTTTCTTGTCCATCTGTCTGTCTGTCTCTTTGTCTGTCCGTCTGTCTGTCCGTCTGTCCGTGTGTCACCACCAATTTTCTCAGAAACGGGTAGACTTAGCAAGTTGAAATTTATACCAGATACAGAAGTCTAGTCTAGAAGTCTAGTATCTATTAAGTGTATAAAAATCAAGATCCTGAGTCAACACGATAAAAAGATATCTTCAAACTTAGATTTTCGCAAAAACTTGTAAGTACCAAAATTTACCTTAATTTTCAACTTTTTTTATTTTTCGGAATTTTTCCTTTACTTGTGCTGTAAGACCTTGCTTTTAACCAAAATTGACAATTCTAGGTCAACCGGAAGTACCCTATAGGTTTTGGGTCGAAAACCTATAAGGTACTTCCCGTTGACCTAGAATCATGAAATTTGGCAAGAAGCAAGGTCTTATAGCACAAATAAAGGGAAAATTCCAAAAAATAAAAAAAATGTTGACAATTAAAGGGTATCCGCATACATACATAGTTATATCCAATCAAGGTAGGCCTCTGAGTTATATGAGCGCTCATACAATTCAGAGGTCAGAATCTAGCCTAATTGGTACCAACCAACGTTGGTACGGAAGCCTCGGTTGGCGAGTCCAACTCGACTTTGCCGGTCTTTATTTAGTCTTCAAAAGTATATGCAATAGCAACCTCCATTGTGTATAATCTTCTTGGGACTCTTTTTCTAAAACCGGTGCATTCTCCTATGTTTGAGGAATTTATCTCCATATCTCTGGAGATACTAATCAGATCTCGATAAAATTAAAATGGGACCTCCTGGGAAACGTACCCTGCCGATTAAAAAAAACAATCATTTGAATCCGTTCACAATTAACGGAGTAATCGCGTAACATACACACATAAAAAAAAACATACAGACGAATTGAGAACCTCCTCCTTTTTGTGAAGTTGGTTAAAAATATCTATATTTACATTGTTTGATCTGAAAAGGCCTTTTATTTTGCTTGATGTTCTCATAATAATACATTAGAAAAACCTTTTGAAGATGGATTTCGAAATAAGCATATTGATTGGAACTGCTCTTTATTATCTGTATTTTTTTATTCCAAAGTTCCGTCCAGTTATGTACAGAACAGTAGTAGTTACAGTGGTATTAGCTTTCTTTATATGCTTATGCATGGGTACACACATAAATCGAAATTGGTAAATTATTTAACGTGCTATCACACAATCGCCGCGGCGTCGTTCTGTTATGACTCTTTTTTACAAGCTTTATCTCTACTTCACGGCGAATTTATTTGTTCGGCGCAAATTTGCGATTGATTTTAGAGCGACTTCCAGGGTTTCGATTGAGCTGAAATTTGGCAGACATATGTAGATCGGATGACAATGCAATGTTATGGTACCATCGAGCTGGTTGGATGATGGACCTGGAAGGTGACCATAGGAACTCCTAAAGTACACATGTTATACCCGTCGTGTTTGGGCTCTTTGGATTTGTTTGACTTTCTTCTGGTCCTAGATTATGTAAAAGCTTGTGTTTAAAAAGGTTTTTTATAATTTATTACTTGTTATTACTTAATTTCTTTCAGCATCTTATAAGCTCAGACTATCCAGACGGAGCCGTGCCTAACACCCGTGTGAACGCAAGTTCAGTAATACTAAATGCTTTAGTAATACGCTTCCGCGCTCAGTTTGCTACCAAGCGGCAGCAGGGTCGGACACTACCGTGCAGTATTACTTCGCAGCGTTGCTTACGTAGTAATCATGCCGTTTTGACTATGCCGGACTGAGCGCGGAAACTTATTACTCAAGCATTTAGTATTACTGAACTTGCGTTCACACGGGTGTTAGGCACGGCTCCGTCTGAATGATAGTCTGAGCTTATAAGGTCATATGTGAACAGCAAAATATATGTGGAGCGTCGAGTTGTCTAAGATGTTGTGCAGGAGAAGCAGTCCCTCAGTTATCACCGCCGCACTAGACGACAATTTTCAACCGACATCCAAAAAGAAGGAGGTTCTCAATTCGTCTTTATGTTTTTTTTTGTATGTATATTACGCGATTACTCCGTCAATTGTAAGCCGATTTGGATGATTCTTTTTTTAATCGGTAAGGTACATTTCCGAGGTAATCCCATTGTAATTTCATCGAGATCTGATTAGTGTCTCAAGAGATATGACGATAAACGTCTCAAACTTGCTACTGAAATTCACTCGCGGGGCATGGAGGTCGGTTGTTTTAGTTTTTAAACTATCTTCAAGTGTTTATTAAGTATCAAAAAGAGCTAGGGGAATAGTATAGGAGAAAACTTCTCATCCACATCATCATGGTTCCACGACCGCTCTGCCCAGAGCGTACTACTCAATCTCTGTAGTCGTACGTTCTTGGCGGAGCGGTCGACAGATGGAGGACTTGTAGGTATACAACCTATTAACTACAGGTGGTAGTAGCATATAATATCGATGTTGTGCCTGACTTGCTACCAAAGTTCACCTTAGCTTATCTTACCACCACCAAGGAAAAAATCTGCCGCCATAACCGCAAGGTGTTCCTGCAGCGTCCTTCGACTGCAGCTTCCTTCGACTCATCATCGTCGCCTACCACCAGGTGAGTATTCCAACGCTATCCTATAAGATATTAAGAAAAAACTTTAATGAAAGTACAATTAATATGCCATAACGTACAATTTGAATTAAAATCATAATTGAAATACAAATTAATTTACATTGAAATAAAACAAGACGCACGTAAGCCTTGTCGAAAATTTCTTTTTCCACACGTAAAACATTTCATATTCACATAGGTATATACGGCCAAAGTTTCTGAATGCAAAACAGTTTTTACTGCTGATGAAATGCCCTACAGCGAATAAGTTCAGAGAAAATAATTCAGACTTTTTTGCAAGTAAAATGAAATTATTGTTGTATTTACTGGCTGTGACCTGCGACTTTTCTCGCGCATATCTTTTTACGTAGGTGTACATTTTGATGAGTGCTTAATGTTTTACAGTATTAAATTCGGGTGAAGCACTTGTATTATGTATGATGAATGACAAAATATACGATGTATTCTGTACTATCCCTCTTTTCTTTATAGAATTTTTTTATAGAAGTATAATTTCTTTATAGAAGTTGCATTAAATAATCTGTTATATATTACTAGCGACTCGCCCCGGCTTCGCACGTGTAGAGTCTAAATGCCTACTGCCTTGATGCATCGAATATCTTTAATCATTATCGTCATATTTAATGTACACAAAACCTTAACGAATTTTACTATACACCTAAACCTTCCCCGTGAATCACTCTTGTCTATTGGTAGAAACCGCATAAAAATCCATAGGCTAGCGTTTGATCACTATCTCACCTGTTGGTAAGTGATGCGGTCGAAGATGGTAAGCACGCTAGGCCTAGAATGGGAACTGGCTCTCAAGGATAGCTGCCGGAACATATTAGATGTTTGGGGACAGATTAGTAGTTAGTATTATTATTAGTATTATTCACTCGTTTTTGAGTTTATCGCAAATAAACAGACAGACGTGGCCCCCGCCGCGTGTGTTGCTGTTACTTTGTTTTATAATATGTAGGTAGTGATCGGGTCCATACCCGAAAAATTTGCTCTGATTTTAAATGAAATGACCAAGCGATAGTCCAAATAAAGATTTTCAACTTGAGGAATGGTAACTAGGCACGCAGATACTAGACAGAGCCCACTAAACAGTAGGTACCACCTTCAGGCCATGGATAAATGCAAAGAAGGTAATGAGGTAAAAACATAAGCAGACTATTTTAGATTTATAGTAATAGTGAGTTTGAATCATGCTCATAAAAATATGTCGCGATTTTGCTGCGTAAACCTCCGAGGACATCGACATCCTAGCAAAGACGTCGATGCCCGAGGAAGTGCATCGGACATCCCGAAACCTAGGTCGAGAGAGTCGATATCAAATGGTAGTGAGTATAATAGTCAGAGCACTTTAATAATCATCAGCAGATATGATTTGGCATACAAACTTGTCCTGTTAATATGTCTGCTTAATATAAATGTTCAACGTACAGACGCTACATTTCAGTTTATTCAAGATAGATCATTACTTACAGTTAACTTACTGTAGTGTAGTTTTAAGTAGCTCATTTAAATAATGCGATTTTTATAGCATGAAACTTTGTTATGCAACTTTTTTCATTAGAACACCAACTATTATAAAGTTTATAATGTTAAGTTTGTGCCACTTTGAATTTTTGTGTGACTCTGAAGGTCGTCGTTTTTTTTTACACCTATTTTTCCTCTACACGTCGCATCCTCTTAACCGACTTTAAAAAAGGAGGAAGCTCTTAATTCGACTGTATTTTTTATGTTTGTTACCTGAGAACTCCGTCATTTATTAAATAATTTGGAAATTATTGTTTCGTTTGTGGTTGAGAATACCTATACCTATACTTCCCGTTTAGTCCCATTTGGTCAATAAATATAATTTGTATATATATTACACTTTATGACCCTAACCTTTGCCTAGTGACTTACAGCTCCTTGATCGCATGTTTAATCTCAATAAATTTCTGCGTAGTAGAGTATTGGATAGGTACTTTATCAGCGTTCCAAGGTGGCCTAGTTCAGGATATTTTTGTGAAAAATTATGTAGAAAGTGTCCTTTGATGCGGTCAGACGATAAGCTAAGATTTTTTTAGTTGTTTCAGCGTAGCATCTCTAATGTTTCTATTAATTATATCTTATGCAAACGGACTAGAAAAAAATACATTATCAACATCAGCATATGCAAATGTCAAGAGCTGGTCATAAGCTTTTCTAATTCTACACCACTAATTATGATTTGCTGCCATGAAAAGATCCAAATTAAATCACATGCTGTTATATTATTTAGAATGCTGGAACAACGTTCCGCCACATATTGGAGGCCAGCTAAATGCTCACGGTTTTTAATTATAACTTTAAAAAAAATATGTATGACCACCAAATTGGAGAAGAAATGCTACTGTATGATACCAGTGCTTTTCAAGATCACATCTATGACCATAATGATGTATACTCGCTTAGCCATAATCTAAAAATAATGCATGTTTGAAATATCTTTGAAAAATGTTCTAAATGGAATCAATAATGTTGTAGGTAAAATACTGTACAATCCTTGAGACGACAAATCCAGTTATGTGTTGAGAACAATGGCCACAATCATTTTTAGTTAAGGTTTTATAAGTAAGTAGAGTAAGAAAAATAAAACATTTGTTTGTTAAAAATGAGATCTTTATAATTAAGATAGTTTATAAACTAAAACAACCGACTTCAATGTCCCGCAAGTCAATTTCAGTAGCAAGTTTGAGACGTTTATCGTCATATCTCTGGAGATACTAATCAGATCTCGATGAAATAACAATGGGACCACCTCGAAAACGTACCCTACCAATTACAAAAAGAATCATTCGAATCAGTTCACAATTGACGGAGTAATCGCGTAACATACACACAAAAAAAACATACAGACGAATTGAGAACCTCCTCTTTTTTGGAAGTCGGTTGAAAATAATAAACGTTTTTCATTTCATTTTATTTTATTTCATCTTGAATCATCCGCATTACTATAACTCGCACTTTACTATGATTATATATATGAGAATATATAATACTTCGTACTATGGTGACGAATTATGCACTTCTTCATCATCATCATCAGCCTATGCAAGTCCACATCTGGACATAGGCCTCTCCGACTGCACGCCACTTGCATCATGCATTTAGTATTGGCTAAATACTCCTATTTTGTGAATCTAAAAATGGTAAGAAAGTAGAAGTATATATTTACCCTTCTACTTTCTCTACTAAGGTCTAGTTTCGCCGGTTCCTAATAGCCCTATTAGAAACTTATCTGACAGATTTTTGACAACTTTTATATGGAATCATCTGTCATCTATCTGTCACTTTATCATGAACTGGTGAAAATGGCCCTTACTCTAAAAAACTACTAAATGTAGTTCATGTCATGAATCTAACGGCAAAAAACACTAAATGAAGATGTACATGTTACATAAAAAATCTAGGTACCAGTATATGAATAAATGTAATACTCAAAAATGTATCCCAATTGAAAAGAATATTATGTTAATAAAAAAAGAGACAGCCAAATTGCAAAAGTGAAGCTTTTTACAAATTATGCAAAATATAAGGCGCAAAAATAAATAAAAATGTTGTAGGGTTTCTGCCCATTACACATCAAAATTGGATCAAATGTAACCAGGAGTCATACATACGGAGATACAAATATCATTTCTTATTCGTTGTAATTATGTGACCTATGTGATTTGGAAAAAACTTACAAAAAATATAGTTGATGAATTTATTTAAAAAAATTGTCGTTGTAAGAATATTCTGAAATAAAATAAACGAAAATATTTTTAAACTTATTAATAACGTACAATTTTGATTTAGCGCATACATACATACATAAAATCACGCTTTTTCTCGTTGGGGTAGGCAGAGACTACTTTTTTCCACATGCTACGATTCTGACATACCTCTTTCGCTTCTTCCACTTTATGAGTGCCTCCATACATGCTCGCTGGTTATAGGTACTTTTGACTTGTCCTTTCTTTATAAAGTCTCTAATCTGGTCGTGACGCGTTTGCCTAGCAAACCGGGAAAAGCAAAAAAGAAACCGGGTTAAAAATTCAAACCGGTTTGGGCGTAAGTACAAATGAACTTTTTATTTTGGTTTTCATTCGTTCTATAAACCGCTATTGAACGATATTGTGCAAAGAACTTTTTTATAAAGGTTTCGTTGAATAAACCGGTTTAGAACGGTTTTAGCTATGGTCATCGACTACTTTTCAATTTACAGCCGTGTGTGCACTGGAAACAAGCAAACAGCGATTTAGTAATTGTAAATCACATATTGAAAACAGCGGTCGGTCATAAAATTTATACATATATGGCAAGCAAACTTCGAAAAGTGCGAGAGCATGTTTTTTTTATCGCCCGTGCCTAATGCAAGTAAGTACGCGTGAGCCTCTCGCGGAATAAACCGGTTTATAGAGTTTTTTAGAGGTTTTTGAACGAAATCATTAAAATACCGGTTTATGCCGTATTTAAACCGGTTATACATAAACCGGTTTCTAGCCCTGCATCGAGCGAAATAATTGGTTACAACCGGTTTAAACCTTTAAGAAACGGTTAAGCATAAACCGGCTTCAAGCCTTGTCGCCTAGGTCGGCTACTTCCGGCTGGCCCATTATACTTAGCGCATAATAGCTTTCAATTGTATAATGGATAAAAATATAATATTTGTATTGGGACGGTCCTTGTTGCGTATTGGATAAGGTAGCCAATAAATATAAATAGTTATAGTATAGTTATAGTAATAAATATTATAGTTAGAGTAATAAATAGTAGCCAAACGCTAGCTTAAAATTAATACAAAAATTCTATATGCCTGTTGGTGGTCAAAATTATTAGTTTCATTTAGTTCCTTATGCTTATCATAAACTTACTCGTTAGTTAGTAAAATAATCTAAGCTACAATGCGGTCCAATCGTGTCATGTATTGTCGGCGTAAACCTCTACACCAAAAATTGTTGAAATATTCGCCTCTACGTGAACGTAACTGCAATTTACGGTGTGGCAAATATGAACGTATGTTCTTGCGGTGTCACACGCTTGCTAAAATGTATGGTAATGGTACTCCGTAATACATGTGTGTTACATTAATGCATTGGCTTAAATCTAATAATTTTAAATATGCATCACACATTGAGTTGGTATTAGGTCGACGTGTATACTTTTACTAGCCGTGTTCCGTGGCTTAGCTCATACTATTTAGCACCTAGGTACTTACAAAAAGCTTATGAAATAAAGAATCAAGTATCAAGAATCAAAGCATTTATTCAGTATGTAGGCAGTATAAATATACGCACATATACACGTCAAAATCATAAATCATAAAATAAATCATAACCAATTATCAAGTAAACATAGCAAAAGCAGAATTTAACGCTTTGAATTAGAAAAAAAAAGTAATGAACCATTCAGCTGTCATCCAATCGTTTACGTCAGAATATTTAAAAAAATTAAAGTAGGTTAAAACCAACCATACATGTAACTGTGTGTTTCAGTACTTCAGACAATTTTTATATAAAAAAAAAGTGAAATAGTGAAACACAACTATAAGAAACGCATACCGATCACAGCACATATCATGATCCGAATGGAACTGATAGTCCGTCTGTCAGCTGCATAATATTGTTTAAATAAAAATAAAAATAGCAAGTCTAGAAAGAAAATCTGCGGACAAAAGGGGAAAACTGAATGGCTGTTGAATCTACCGGTGTTTTGGAAATACTCCCATCAGAGAAGAAACACCAAGAAACTCTATGGGGCTTGTCTTGTCATTTTATCTTAATAAAAAAGCAATACCTACCTAAGAGGTACTCTAAAGAACTCAACATCTTATTTAAATTATATATAATACTAGCTGGCCCGGCGAACTTCGTACCACCTAACAGACAGTGAATGTCGTGTTACCTTTTAGATGCACTTGTTTTAGGTTTTTATGAACGTAATAAATTAATACAAAAGAGATATTAAGTTTATTAATGTATTATGGTAATCCAGATATAGAATAAAAATTGGTAAAAATGGTTTTTGGAAATATAAACTTTTTTAAGTTGCTTGTAAGCATACATTTCTGAACGCACGCATATTTGACAATCTATAAATATGTCAAACAATTATCATTACTGACAATATTTGACATTTTTAAAAGCTACATGACTTGAATTCACAAAAACTTGAAGAATTATTACTTGACTTACTACTTGACACGGGCTAAATACACTAATCGTGTGGAGCCATAATTTTACAAAAAAAAAATGCGCGATAATCCGAATATTGTAATGCTATTCACACATGGGAAGAATGTTTATACTTGACACTGGCTAAATACACTAATCGTGTGGAGCTATAATTATACAAAAAAAAATACGGCGGGATAAACAATTGAACATCAAATGATTGGCAGTTTTTTTAACCCATGAACATTTTGGCAAAATATTTTATCTTATATTTTTCAGGTCAATTATTCATTTTTTTAATACATATTAATTATTAATACATTTTATCCTATTCCCGACAAAGACAATTCCTAAAATTCAAAAATCATAAAAATTGGGCCAGCCATTCTTGAGTCATAAGTGTAGTAACTAACACGACTTTCTTTTATATATATGTAGATTAGAATCTATAAGCTTTAATGTTCCGTGACTGTTTCTTAATTAGAGTTCCGCAACTTACTAGCAGACTGTAGAAAAACCTACAGAACCGTCGTTAGGCAAAATAGCTCAATTAATGTCAGCTTCCGACCATCGACTTAGTCTAAAAGCTGAGCTAAAAGGATTTTAGAGCCAATTTGCCATTGACGAGAGCTGATGTGCTCAAATTAGTTCCGTTTTATCTGGCTGGCTTAAGTTGAATTTAGTTGGTACTTAGTAAGCGATTATCGACTTTATTGCATCTATTGGTGATAAATTAGTAGTTAAATAAGTAGAAGTATGATGTAGCTTATTTTAATGATATTAGAAAATAGGACTAACGTAACGCTTGAGTGATGGTAAAAGATGTTGTCTTGGTAAGACATCGACGTAATGGCACAGTGAGCTCTAGATTTTCAGTCAATCTTTGCGTCACTACGATGAGCACTTGTAACCCTTATAGATGACCCTTTAAGGACTCGGTGGCGTAATCGGGAGAACGGCCGGCTTTGATCCCAGAGGTACCGAGTTTAATCCCCGCCGTGCACCAATGGATTATTCTATCGAAAAATGTATGTGCGCTTTTCACAGTGGCCCTCCGGTGAAAGAAAAACATCATTAAGAAACCAACAACCCCCGCATGGTGATAGGACACTATTTAGTGTCCGCCTGGCCAGCTACCACCCTCAAGTTAGAAAATCTGCCGCCAAAATCTAATGTGTTCCGGCAGTTATCCTTGAAAGCTAGTTCCCATTCTAGGCCTAGCGTGCTTACCATCTTCGACAGCATCAGCTCTTACCAACAGGTGAGATAGTGGTCGAACGCTAGCCAATAAGAAAAAAGATGTCGAGTATCACTTGTCCTGAATGTTCAGTGACACTTCAAGATGAAAATATAATATACATATTTTACGATGAAAAAATGTATAGAGCGGTGGTACAACCTTAGGCGGCCTCATTAACCATACTTTTACATGAATAGATTTACTTATATTTATTTAAAGTTTTTATTAAAAAAGGTTACTAGCAATATGGGTTGCACATTACTAGTACTTAGTCTTGTTAACCGCTCCAACTAAGCTAAATATGTTTGTGTCTGGAGTGGGTTCACGTCAATAGTGCAATGGGTGGGGATCGGACTCACGATCTCTCGAATCTCGATCACCAGGTTGCATTTGGGCTATTGCCGCTTTAGTTATTTACGTCCACATAACTTTGATGTAAGTGACGATGCAATCTAAGATGAAATTGAAGTCAACACTAAGTCGAGTAGAAAGTAGAACATTGGACGAAGTAAAACCAGATAACGCACCTCTCAACCAAAAATGAGATAAAATTCAACTTTCCGATTCGAAAAGGGTTCTCCTTTTATGTACCCAAAGTGAGATAGGTATATACAGAGTATCCGTATCGCCGAGTAAATCATTCAGATTTATCCGGACCGGATTAACCCGTCGCTCGTGTGAAACTACCCCTCGCCTGGATTAACTTTTAATCTGGTTACATACGTGTGTGATAGCCTGGTTCCCTACTGAATTCCAATAAATCTTTAATAAGAAATGCAATATTGTATTTGCTATTGCAACAACATACCTTATTGGTGTATAATACGTCGCAGGCAGATAGCGTAATAAGGCGTTCAATCAACAGACTAGCCTCTTTACTAAACAGCGCCGTTCAACTAGATTCCTAAATTATATCCAGCCGTAGTGTTTGTTACAACATTTAATAAACTAGCTATCTAATCTATCTAATGCTTAGGCCATTTATATAATGTCTTAGTCTGACATAAGGCAACACACTAGGAACAGTGACCACCGCGTAACGTGTGCTGAAGAGCGTAGCGAGGAGGGGAGCCACGGTAGCGGCCGCGCGTCATCATTATGTGTTTTTTTTTAATTTTTAATTTTATTGATGCAGTTTTTAACTATTGTTTATAGGATTGTTGATATAATAGTGCTTTTATTGTTTTATCTGTTTTGATTCAATTTAGTCCACCATCCGCTTAAGACCTATCTGAAAATCAGCGTTCAGGTGGGTTCAATCTGCCTGAAAACTTTTGTGCTGAGATAGGCCTTTCCAGAAACGACCCTGAAAATAAATAAGTAACTGTTTTTTTTAGTTTCTGTTTTAAGTTTGTTTTTGTTTTTTAATTGTGTAATCAGTTATATATGTTTGTCATATTTTCTTGTTTTTGTGTAGCTTAGCCGAATAAATGTATTTTCTTACTTTATTTCTTATAAATTAACAATACACTGTCAAACTTTAATATTGTAGGTACTTTGAAACAAAATCACTTCAAGTTGTTCTTTATGACAATGAGGTAATAAGACTAGCAAGACGCTAATGAATAATGTCTTTTGTTTTTATCTTTATATCAAAACAATGTTGTCTCTTATCAGAGGAAAAAAGTAGGTGACACATCTAATTTTTATCTACCCGCTATTCTAGGAGGGCTGGTGCCCAAAAGTAATAATATATTTTATATCTCTATATAAAACTAAAAAAACGAATTATGTTATATCTCTATATGAAACTAGCTGATCCGGCAGACGTTGTCCTGCCCGATCTTAGCGCCACCTATCTGGTCTAATTGTAAATCTAAACCAACTCGGGAACAAATTTAAATACACACCCAAAAATTCATCAAAATCGGACCAGCCGTTTGAGGAGTTAAATGACAAAGACACTGAGAGAAGAATTATATGATCGCAATCGCAGTGCCACCTATCGGTACGTAGTATTATTATCTTTTCTATTATTATTATTATTACTATTATTATTTAATGAGTACCTAATCAATTTAATTTGTATAGTTTAATGTAGGTAATAATATTATAATTACTTCATTTTGTTACCTCGGTTAGTAATAGTTTTTAGAAGTGTTAATTTTCATTACTAAGATTATATATTGTGTAGCTATGAATCAAGAAAATTGTCACAGGTATTTATGTAAGTTACATGATGCGTAGATTGCGAATAATTAATCATCAGTTATATTTTAAGTGTAAATATGCTCATCACATACAGATTTTCAACATGAGATATTCGAATTTGTCACCCACCGGGCTCCCAAGATACAGGCTTAGCCGAGTTTGGGGCCCACTGTTATTGTATTGTTTTGTACCTACCTTCTTATGCAAATAAATAAATTGAAATTGAAATTGAAATTGAAATTTCTATGCTATCTGATCCAATTGTGTATCTGAGCTACGTAGAGACCTCAAAATAATGACATTATTCTGAGCTAGAAATCATCTTACATGTAACACTCTTTATGTTACACTCTCTCATAAACAAAAATGTCGCTACATCAATTCGAAACGCTTTATTCAAATTGGATGAATCACGGAGTTGGCTGGATATTAAGTCACAGCTTGTCACCAATCGGTTCCGTTTCAGTTCCGGTATGATTTTCAGTCTAGCTAGTTCAAAAGCCGAGCTCAGTCTCATTGCCTACTCAATTCGAGCTATTTATCAAATTTAAGACAGTATCGATTTCAAGTGAGATCGAATTCAAAGTGCTTCTCTGCCTCCCCTATCTATATTTATCAAAGCGGAATAGTTACCAATGACTGACATATCATAGACTTTTGAGGCTTAAATTTTGCATCTGCCCCAGCACTTTCATTAATCTACGGCACAGAATAATTAATAGTACTTGGAAGGAAGGCATTTGCTAAGAAAGCTTAGAACAAAAATTATGGACTTTAAACTCTCGCGATTTGAACACAGTTATAAATATTAAAATACGGGACTTATCGTCTCGTGACCACGATCAATGCAACTTGGTCGAAACGTCGAGTAAATAAGATTTTTAACACCGTTGCTCGTAAAGCTGATGTAATT
This sequence comes from Cabera pusaria, assembly GCA_954871355.1. Lineage (NCBI taxonomy): Eukaryota > Metazoa > Arthropoda > Insecta > Lepidoptera > Geometridae > Cabera > Cabera pusaria. Next base: position 17,027,567 of record OX940905.1, read on the forward strand.
CCACCGGTTTTAAATATGTAAAGCGGGTGATAAAAAACGTGTGTGTTACCAAAGCAAATAGTTAAGTTATAGTCCATACAAATTCCATAACAGTATTATTTGCCATTTCGCGCGCTATTGCTATTCAAATTTCGAACTAATCGCCGCGCGGCGCCATGCAGAAGGCAGCGCTAGCGCGCTGTTAAAATGGCGGGAGAGCAACAGTGTGCATTCACAGATTCAGTTTATTTAAAATAAAAAAATCAGTTTATTCGGTAATTTAAAAACTTGGCTGCATGCTCTAACGTCTTTGCCAACATTTTCACGCAGCTACGGCAGAAAATAATCCTCGCGCCATTTTTCTCAAATTTTCTTTTCTTTGTAATTGTATTGTGAAAATTTAAATATGACAACTTTCAATAATGAAGAAGAGCTATATATTACTTCAACTCCACCGGATATACTAACAGAAGCGCGAACCGCATGCGACAGCTTGCTGCCGTCAATATCCAAAGACAGATACATAACCACGTATGAAAACATAATTAAAAAACCAACTACAACTACGTATCATTTTAATAATTGTAATTTCACTAACTGTTTCAATAATTAGAAATGAACAAAATGGTTTTTTTCTGTTTCCTCGCAAATGTGTTAAAAAACGTCGTACGATATACGCGCGTATTGTTTATAACATGCTCGGCTCAATTACGCCGAAATTCCGCCTCGCATGTTATGACCAAAGATTTGTTTGAAATTTGCCTAAAAGCTGAAAATGCTATTAGGCAAATCGTAAAACAAAAAGGCAGTTTGCACATACTGTCACACAATGAAACAAAAACTATTACCTCAGAAATATTAAAGTATTTTGTGAACAGCTCCATTTTAAATACGTTGATTATTCATTCACTAGAACAACACCCTACCCTAAATCACCGCACACTTTTGCTGAAAACATATCAAGGTTAGATTTCATCATTTACACAAATATGATCCCGCAATTCAAGTTCATACAAAGCGGCAAAAATTTAATAAACTTATTTTATTTGATGGAAAATAATCGTATTTCAGAACCTTAACACCTATTTAGTGTTTTTATTACCTACTAGCTTCTGCCCGCGGTTATCATAACGCACTAATATCGTAATGTACTATTATGTTTTAGGCGCGATAAGTCCCGTATTTTAATATTTATAACTAAAAATTATGGACTTAATTTAATTTATAAATAAAAGTGAAAAGAGACATTGACAAGGAAACAGACATTTTGGAAAAAGAAACGGGTAATGAAAATTTGATAAATGTATTTTTTCATTTGAAATAAGGAACCCTAATACATTAAGTAACTCACGGTTTTCTTTGTCATGTTTTATTTTAGAGTGCATAAGAATCCAACCTAAACTCTTCCAACCTCAACAAACAAAACCTTTACTAACTGAGCGTGTAACGCAGTGGATGCAAATTCTCGGGTAAAGAACAAAATAAATGTTATGCAGTAAAGGTCAGCGTTGATCACGGTTGGGTACACTGCAGGCCAATTTACTGCTCCAGCACCGTGCCTATTGAGGTGGTGATACATGGTCAGGCTGGTTGTTGCTTGATGATGAAACTCAGATCGGCTGGTAGTGCCGTCATTGTTACGCTTCTTTCATCTCAATCCTCTTTATTTTTCCTTAGAGACTTTTTACATAACTTGATTGCACTGAATTAAGTTGTGGGCTGCCACGGTTGTGCTTCAGCAGGCGTCGTACGGGCAACCGTGGTTACCCACATCTCTACAAAAACGCTGTTAAAATCGGACATGCATATATGACCCGAATGAAGAGATTTGCTTCTTCGTTTATTATACAAACCGCCAGAGAATGTAATACCCTCCCTGAGTCTGTTTCCGGGTAAGTACAATAAAGGCGGTATTCAAGCCGCGAGTGAATAGTATCTTCTGGGTTAGCGCGCTTCGTCATCGATTGTATCATCATTTAACATCAGATGGAATAGCGGTCAAGAGCTAACCAGTTCGTTTAAAAAATACACAACATTAGCGCAGTCATATAAAACCAAAATTCAATGTTGAGTTAGTATTTTAGGAGGCGTTTAACAAAGTTGTCATTCAGTAAAGTCATGCATGATCTCGTAAACCCGTGTAGCAACAGTTTTACTACTGCGGCCGGATACGGATACGGATAGACTGACGGTTAAAATTTGATTTCGTCCGTTTGGTAGTCGGATGTCCGGCTGCGTCAATGTATTTATTTTTCGAAATTCAATTGTGCAACACCGAGCAATTGCTTGCCTTCAACTGATAGGAAACAAATAAAGTTTAATTCAATTCCAAAAAAGTAGGTCGAGTGTACTCTTCTTTTTTTTTGGTAGCTGATAGTGATTTTCATAATGCAACTACGTTTTCTGCTTAAAATAATACACCTGAATGTTACAAGTCAGCCTGGAATACTGAAAGAACGGTAAGGACTCAGTAAAGTAAAATAGCTTAAGAATAAAAAACAAATAGCTAATAACTAAAAACCAAATTATTTAAATATTTTATTCATTGCATTGGTCTTCTACGACTACATCAGTTAAACTGCAGCTACCTTGCACATAAAACAAGCAAAAATACATTAGGTATACTCGTATTACTAACGTCAATAATTAAGATAGCTTAACAACTAAAAAACCTTCACATGCTACGCGATGATCAGTTTCATGAGGTTTTTATCTCATAAAAGAGACCAAGAATCATTCAAATTGGTTCACAATTAATGGCGAAGTAATTGCGTAACAAACAAACAAAAAAAATATACAGAAGAATTGAGAACCTCCTCCCTTTTGGAAGTTGGTAAGGTTGAAAAGAAAATACATTCTACCGAATTTCAACTGAGATTTTTAGCTTTTGACCTGTTTAAATGGAACAAAACTGAAGGAATTCTAGGCAACATGCAATCGCTTGACACGTGTCCCGCCCTCCACTTCCAGTGACTATGCCTGAAAAATTGGGCAGGAAATACAACCATGTGTCATGTTAGGACGTCGCCTGATAGCTAGCATGCGGGCTAGGTATTTATTTTTCGCCCTAAATGTAGTTAAAAATAGAGGTGAAAAGTTCGGATCCTGGCAGAGTTGGCACTGTCACACACAACACACGTTTGTAGTTGTTTGACGGTCGGAAACGAATAGCTGAAGATCGAGCTCAATGGCATGCCATATGAGAGGCGTATGACCAGCAGAGGACGGAAATTGGCTTATAATGATAATGATGAATGTTTAATTACGTATTAGTAAGTGATGATACGATCGACGACAGTAGCACCTAGGCCTAGAATGGGAACTGGCTCTCAGGGACAGCTGCTAGAACACTTAAGATTTTTGGCAATAGATTTTCTAACTTGATGGTGGTAGCTGGCCAGGCGGACACTAGACAGTATCCTACCACCATGCCAGGGGGTTTTTCTTTACAATGTATTAACACTTTAGATTTTTGGCAATAGATTTTCTAACTTGATGGTGGTAGCTGGCCAGGCGGACACTAGACATTATCCTACCACCATGCCAGGTGGTTTTTCTTTACAATGTATTTCCTTCAATGGAGGGTCAATGTAAATTGCACACATGCATTTTTTAAAGAAAAATGTATTGGTCCACGGCGGGGATTTAAACCCACGAACTAGCTCTGGCGTCAATGCCGACCATGTTCCCACTGCGCCACTGGGCCCTCACTACTTAAAACATAAACCACAAAAAGGAAATATTCTATTTTACTGTACCGGCAAAATTGTTACATCTCTAACCGTAACAGTGCTGCATTCCATTCAGAATTTTTATCCGATAGTGGAAAATGTTTCACAAAAAGCGAATGCCGAGAACGCAATGATTTACTGCGGTTTGATTGTCGAAAACTCACTTTATAGATTTATGTGCTGTCATAGCTGCTATACATGCCTTGATTAACTATTCGTAAAGAAATAACTATTGTAAGTACAACTTGTCTTTATTCCGCACATTTTGTAGCAAAAATCTAATTAAAAAAGAAGTAATTAAAATAAACTGCTTGACGATTTTTTTAGGCGCTAGGCTGAGCGCGCTCTATCATTTTTAAATTCGCTGCGAAAATAAATCATACTATTACGTATAAAATTATATAAACGAGTTTTTCCACAGTGCATAGACTCTAGTACATTTCACGGTTTTGTGCTCAAATTGGTGAATAAAACCGCAGTGTTCTCTGAGGCCACACGGTGCGTTGCCGACATTAAGTCCTACGAATGTGTAGCATACCATGGATATTTGTATGAAATACAACGCCATCGTAATGTTATCTACGTCAGTTGTTCCAACTTAGCGGCCGCACTGTTAACGTAAGGGTGAACCGCCTCCTTTGAAGTTTCTTCCCATAAAAAATATAGCAGAAGTCCTACCAGAATAAAATTACTTTGGGTTAATTAGGCCTTTAAGACAAGAACAATTTATTCATATTTATTAACCAAAACAGCATGGCCCTGGTATATCCCTTACATCATCGAAAAATCGACTAAAGACTTAAATCGCCTCAATGGAAAAATCGGTTCCATTGTTTTTGCGCATTCGATTTCATGTCTGCGGAACGGACGATTAACTTTTTTGTGGAATCAACTGTAAATCAGAGTTCGGCTTGAAATACGGGTATTGTACATCGCTTTTGTTTATGTACCGGAATAGTGGCCACAGTATTTAAAATAATATTAACATAATTAAGCCAGTTGACATTTTGGAATTATGAAATATATGTTTTATTCTCTGAAAAGCGATGATGTTTGCCTATCCTAGCATGAGCATATGGCATACTACATACACCCTCGATCACATCGTCACTTTCCATCAGGCGAGATAGTTGTCAAATTCGATCGGCCGCTTTAATGTCCGTTTATATTCGTAATGTTCGCAAGTCTGTATTGAGCGTGCCAGACACGTTTTGTGGCAGACACCGTTTATTACATCTGACACCGTTAATTTACATCTGACACCGTTAATTTACATCTGAGCATGATCCAACAGGTAAGAAGATAAAAGACGTCTGCACGGTTTCGATGCTCTATTCACACTACTCGGCATGTAGTCACAGACAGACACGTAAAGACATGAAACGCGCAGACAAAATATTCTTTCCGCGAATACTGGCCGGGCACGGCTTGTGTCTGTCGGCGTCTGCGCGGCCGTGCTACGATAGATACTCGTATAAATACGTTAATACATACTGTATAGGAGAATATTATTTTGTCTGCTACGGAACGTGTCTGGCACGCTCAATGTCTGTAGATATAAACTGACCTTTACAATGATGGAGACTTAAAACGCATTCTGACGTAATAACTTACTTAATGTTCAATGTCGCAGAATTTAACAATAATATCAAATTACTGCAATAACTAATGCTAACACCTAATATCACTGATGTCAAGAGTTCATGCACTTGATATCATTAGACTAATTCGTTTACGAAAAGCCGAGAAACTCAAGAAATTTAATGAGCCAACTCTTGAAATTTCGAAGTGTTTTAAAATATTATACAAAGTTTCTTGCATTATTATGTTAATGCCATTTTCATACCAAGTAACGTATATATAATGGTATACGGTAAAATTAATGGCCTACCACCGACGTCTAGATAAATTGTTTTAAATAAGAAATTGCAATACAAAGTTCTTTGTTTTACCAATTACAAAGTTGTATGTTCCATTATTGAATAATTAGACTCAACATTAGTCACCACTATATTAATGTTATTTTTAAATGGTGGTAAGCGATGATGTGGTCGAAGATGGTGAACACGCTTGTGTACCGGAACACGGTAAGGTTATGGCGTCAGATTTTCTCTTTGATGGTGGGTGTAGCTTACCACTTTTTTGGTAGCAATTCAGATGGAATATCGATATAATTATGCTCCTTCTACCTGTGGACAAACACCCGTGCTGGGATTTGAACCGGCAACTTCTCGCTTAAAAGTCAAGCCATCTTTTACGCCAACGAGGCTCAAGTTAATATTTCATTTATTCGCTCCCATTCTAAATGAATTTCATTTCAGCTACACTACATTTCTATTCAGCTACACACTAAAAACGTAGGTATTTAAATAAAAACAAAAACTTAAACCTAGTAGGGCTAGCGTGCTTACCATCTTTGACCGCATCATCATTTACCAACAGGTGAGATAGTGGTCAAACGCTAACATATAAGATATACAAAAAAAGTTAGTCATTTAGTTCCAATGTGCGTCCGCAAAATTATACTGAACATCATTCATCATCATTGAATAATGGGCATGAAGACAGCTAATAATAAATAATTATGAAGTACTAAAGTTTTGTATTAAAATTTGTTTAATGAAATTTAGGTATTGGATTATAAAACTTGTATTTGTTTACGTATTTATTCTCTTAACTTAGGTCTAGGTTTTTTTACAATATAGATATCAAAATAATTACTCAAAAAATCGTTATAAAATAAACAATATTATAAATCCACGGTGCCATCGGCAGCGGGGCAGGGTCCAAGCTAGCGGTGGCATTATTCTGTGGCGGTGGTTGGGGTTCCAGAGAGAGGAACCTCCTGACGATGCGTACCGTGTCAATTATTCTGTGACCGTGTCAAGAAGCCTTCTGTATCTGGCCCTTGATCCAGTCGTCTAACGAGAGTCTCTTCAGATGTATTCATTTTATTATTACGAGCGAGATTCATAATTATTTTATTAACATAAAACTACAAAATAATACAATCCGCCACGATATCCACACGCCAATCAGAAAGAATTACAAATACGAAAATATAAAGTGTAAAGTGAAAGAAATATAATATATGATTTATCGTCATGCCTATTCACACACAAATATCTATAATTATCCAAAAGCAAAAATATTTCATACAATTCAAATTACATAAGTGCGAGGCTGAACGCGTCGGCGAGCGCCCCGCACTCAAGATCCTGAAGAAGACCTCCGGATGAGGCCGAAACATATGTCGATCGCTATATCGACATCGCGTAAGTCACGTTAAATTCCCGTCTTAAATCTATAAATATAGATACTTCTGTTATCTTCCGTTGCGATTCAACATAAACGATAGCGTTATTCGGCCTGACAATATCAGTTGTATGTTAAGCCAAGGAGCATATTATTCAGACGGATAGCTAATATTATATACCTTAAAGACATTCGGAACGACCATTAAACATATAAATAAATGGATTTTCAAAATCAGCTGGATTATTTCAGAGATTAGCTGCGACATATACACTAAATCACACCTTCACAATCTTTACCTCTTTATAATATTAATATAGATTACTATAGATAGATTTTTCGTTATGTAGTGAGCTATACCAACATAATATACCAGAAACCCGTTGTCAGTATTATTATCTTTTCTATGCCGTTGTGCAATCGAGACTTTTTTCATTTTTTATACCATGTTCGCTCTCTACCAATATATCTGCTATAAAACATCAGTCTAATATTTAACTGCTAAAATATAGGCCTTAATCCACTCCCATCGCCGTGGGCGGAATGCATTCTGAATTATGGCTCTTATGGGTGGGGTATAGGGAATATTTTCATCCACATAAGTATATGGTAGAGATAAAGAACTCAGTATGTGGGATGGTGAGTTACCGGGTAATTTAGGGGTGTCGAGGAAATGCGTTCATTTTCGTGAGTTGTAGTGACACTTATAAACCGCTTACGCACGATGTGTGAGTGATTCTTTATCATATTATTGGAGCCGTTTGTATTAAAATTGTTTAGGTATAGTTATGGAGTTTTGGGATACTAGTGGTAAGACTTGGTGGTTCGCCTGAGATTCTAAGTTTAGCACTTTTGCTAATCGTGAACTATGTACAATGGTTTTAAGTATGATTAGTAAATTTAGTTTAAATGCGCAGTGAAATCACAGGGCGTGCGTACTGTCACAAGTCTCTTGCAAGTGCAATGCAATGTCACGCAGAATTTCATACTGAATTGGTCATACTGAGTTTTACGTGCAATCTTTACTGTAATATAAAGACAATATACCTAACACCAAAATAATATGTTACACACAATCCAAAATTTAATCGTTCAGTCTCCTTAAAAACATGCTAATGGATTGCATTTTAACAAAAAGTGCGTAATACTTAGAGAAACATAATATTTAATCAAAATAATAATTAAAATTATAATAATAATAATATATATAGCCTTTTATTCAGATCTCTTAGTACAATGAATTTTTAAACTTATGTAAAGGACTAGCATTAAAATCTTAAACTTAATAGATATAAATAACTTTAAACTAATATTTGTTGCTTGGTTATCTTTCCTAGATCTGTTTGCCAGTCGGCAAAGGCCTCCTCCAACCTTTTCCATTCCTTTCTTTCTTGAGCCACTCTGTTCCATGTGACTCCTGCCACTTGTCTAACATCATCGTCCCACCTTTTCTGTGGTCGGCCTCTGTCCAGCAAAGCTCGACCTTGGTTTAATTCCGAATGTAGAGATGCTGAAGCGTCAAAGCATAAGGCTTACTTAACCTGGGCTGATGCTCGAACCCGCAAATCTAGAGATGTTCGCGAAAAGAAGAAAGCCTTTAACAAAGCCGCTAAGTCTTGCAAAAAGGCTCTCAAGAAGGCTCGCTTCGACCACATACGCCGAACTGGGAACAAACTTGCTTCTTACCCCTCGGGTAGTAAAGCGTTCTGGTCCCTGGCGAAGTCGATCGAAGAGAACTTCTGCCGTCCCTCACTGCCTCCACTGCTGAAACCCGACGGATCGCTAGCTCACACCGCTAAAGAGAAAGCAAATCTATTTGCTACTCTGTTTGCGGAATCTTCACGTTTAGATGCTGGCAATGCTGTACCTTCTAGTTTGCCGTCATGCGGGACGTTTATGTCGGAAATCCGCATACGGCAAACCGAAGTGCGCAAAGCGTTGCGCGATCTGGACGTGAATAAAGCTAGTGGACCAGACGGTATACCAGCTATAGTCTTAAGGACGTGTGCGCCTGAGTTGACTCCTATTCTGACACGTCTCTTTCGCTTGTCTATGGCGACTGGTCAAGTGCCTAAGTCTTGGAAGCAAGCTAACGTGCAACCCGTGCCCAAAAAGGGTAGTCGTGCTGACCCTGCCAATTACAGGCCCATCTCAGTCACTTCCATACTCTGTAAGACTATGGAACGTGTACTGAACCACAGGCTCCTAACATACCTAGAAGCAAACGATCTACTCAGTGACCGACAGTACGGGTTCCGCCGAAACCGGTCTACTGGGGACCTTCTAGCGTATGCCACTCAAATTTGGAGCGAGGCCATTGAGAATCATGGAGAGGCGCTTGCCGTCTCTCTTGATATCTCTAAGGCCTTTGACAGGGTATGGCACGACAGCCTTATTAGCAAGCTTCCTTCATATGGCCTCCCCACTGGTTTTTGTGTCTGGATATCAGATTTCCTGAGGAAACGGTCTATTCGTGTGGTCATTGATGGCTGCTCGTCTGACCAATTGGCTATAAATGCCGGTGTTCCTCAAGAGTCGGTACTCTCTGCAACGCTTTTTCTGCTGCATATTAATGACCTGCTAAAACCTGGTATTTTAGGGTATGCAGATGACAGCACCGTTGTGGAGAGTTATATGTCTAGTGCACGAGCCAGTGCAGTACAAATCCAGTCTCATAGAGAAGCGATGGTTCAGCGCTTAAACTTTTCCTTAAAGGCAGTCTCCGATTGGGGCGATGCCAATCTGGTTAAGTTTAATGCTTCTAAAACCCAGGCGTGTCTTTTCTCCGCCAAACGGAGTCCATTTCAACTGGCTCCTACTTTCAGGGATGTGTCCGTGCCGATAAATGACCAACTTGAGCTTCTTGGCATCTCATTAACACCAACTCTCAATTTCAGCTCTTATATTGAGTCTAAAGCCCAGATAGCCTCCAAAAAACTTGGAATTTTGTCTAAGGTGCGACAATACTTCACACCGGGACAGTTGCTCAATCTCTACCAAGCACAAGTCCGGTCGTGTATGGAGTACTGTTCTCACCTCTGGGATGGTTCTGCCAAATACCAGCTGCAGACACTGGAAGCTATTGAGAGGAGAGCCAAGAAGCCCATCAACGACGACCAACTAGTAAGCAAAAGACTCCAGAGTCTCGAGCATCGTCGCAAGGTCGCTTGTTTGTCGGTTTTTTATCGGATTCATTTCGGAGAGTGTGCATCGGAACTTCATAACTTGATTCCGCCATCCCCTTTTTATAATCAGACTAGCAGGGATACTAAGAGGCGCCACCGCTACATGGTGGATATACCATTTACGCGTACAAAGCGATTCGCTTCTTCTTTCATCTTACGTACTGCCAAGGAATGGAATTCCCTGCCCGAGTCTGTGTTTCCGATTAGATACAACATAGGGGTCTTCAAGTCGCGACGGAATAGGTATCTTTTGGGTAAGCGCGCTACATCATCGACCGCATCGTCACTTAACATCAGGTGAGATAGTGGTCAAGCGATACCCATTATCACATTAAAAAAAAAAAAAAATCTATACTAATAATATTATAAAGAGAGAACATTTGTATTTTTGTATGTTTGTAATGATTTGGCTCAAAAACTACTGAACCGATTTAAAAAATTCTTTCACTAATACATAGAATGGACTTTCGGAATGAAAATAAGCTATATATTATCCCGTTTAAATCAAAGGTACATTCGTGGAGACCTAATTTGCAACCTAAGTCGGGAAAAAACGGTCGAAAAAAAAAGGTTTCTTACGAACGCTGCTTAATTGAAAATAGATAGAAGAATATTTTCTATGCAAGAGTTGTACAACTTAATAAGACCTACAAAAAAGTCCGCAACAGCATATGTCTACCTCTTAAGGTTGACTCACAGTAACCATTTTAATCTTAAAATTTTTGTTAAAAAATATAACATAACTTCCAAGGCTATTTTCAAGTATATAGTATTAATCCTTATCCAAATAATTACGTTAATTAGCTTGGCCACATATTATAAATTAAAATTGTCCTTTACAGTATATAATTCAAATGAAAACTCTAGAAGATATCACGAATTTCACATACACACATCGCAAAATTAATAAAATATTTGCAGTGAAACCACAGATTAGGTCATAGTTACTGCGAAAATATTATTATAAGCTTAGCTATGCTGTAGATCCCCACCGATCACAATCAATTTGAAGTCAATATAGTATAATAATATGATCTATTGTATAAAATAATATTCATCTATATATATTTTTTTTATACGTTATAGACTAGCGTTTGACCACTATCTCACCTGTTGGTAAGTGACGATGCGGTCGAAGATGGTAAGCACGCTAGGCCTAGAATGGGAACTGGCTCTTAAGGATAGCTGCCAGAACACATTAGATGTTTGGGGACAGATTTTCTAACTTGAGGGTGGTAGCTGGCCAGGCAGACACTTGATAGTGTCCTACCACCATGTGGGGGTTGTTGGTTTCTTAACGATGTTTTCCTTCACCGGAGGGCCACTGTGAGAAGCGCACATAATTTTTTTTATAGAAAAATCCATTATATATATAATCATATAATATTTTAAACCACCCCGACTGATCTATGTATAATCTTTTCATTAAAAGCATTCCAATGACTCTAAACACGACATTTAAAATCTGAGCTGTAAGTTGGTGAGGATTTGAGTATTCTGTAGAGTCCAGGAGATGTTCCAGCATCAGGTCAATGCTTCCATGTTACAATATCGTTGAAGAAGAAGATTTTCGAATTGATCAGACCTATGAAAGTTGATTTCATAGCGCAATTAACTAGAAAAAAGCTCATAGTTATATAACGATTGAACGAATTTTCATGAATCAAAGCTAAGAAAACTCTCGATGAAGACATATATCAAAGAAAAAAAAAATAATAAAAACAAAATCGGTTCTTCCGGTTAGGTGCTAAAATGCTACAGACAGACACACAGATACAGACGTTAAACGTATATCACACCTACATTTTGCGTCGGAGAACGCGTAAAGTTACGGCGGCAGATGTTCTCCTTGGTGGTAAGCTACTTTTTGGTAGATTTAATGATCCCACTACCACTGTACGAAAACTCATGATTCATGAATGCACATAAAACTTTCTTTGGTAGGTATATAGCTAGGATTAGAACCAACGACCGTCGGGTCAGAATCAGGGTAACTATCCGTTACGCCAAAGAGCTGTCCAATATCACTACGTAAGTATTATAAAACAAAGTCTATCGCTGCGTCTGTCTGTCTGTTCGCAATAATCTCAATAGCTACTGAACGGATTATCATGCGGTTTTCACTAATAGCCAGAGTGTTTATGAGGAAGGTTTAAGTGCATAATTCGTTAAGGTTTTGTGTAAATTGGTTAAAATATGACGATGATTGTTAAATATGTTAATATTTTATTTTCGATGCAACAAACTGATGCAAATTTTGTAGGCATATATGTTCTACCCGTGCGAAGCCGGGGCGGGCTGCTAGTAATTTATAATTATATTATACGAACTAGGTTACAAACTACTGACCCTAGATACAGAATGAAATAATGGGACAAGACCTTAGAAAAAGTTAAAGTTGGGAACCAAATATTTTTGTAAAAACCAGTCACCTTAGTCTAAGGGTAAAATTGTTTGTACTATGTCCCTTATAAAACGATAAAATATCAGCGACGGGCAACAAGGCTCAAGTGAGCTAAGTTCAGTACGACTATAACATGCATTATGCAGCGCTGTTAGCTAAAGTCCGCAACGTCTTATGTTTCACACTTCATGATAATACGTGTAGTAAGGAGGTGTTTACTAGATGTAGGACTATTATCTTTTCTGTGATGTAACTAGTACTTTGTTTTTGTACCTAAAAATGTTTTTGTTTAGGTCAAAGGAGAACGAAATATAACTTGAGAGTTCTGTTTTTAACCCCCGACGCAAAAAGAAGGGGTGTTATAAGTTTGACGTGTGTATCTGTGTATCTGTGTGTCTGTCAGTGGCATCGTAGCGCCCAAACGGACGAACCGATTTTGATTTAGTTTTTTTTGTTTTTGAGGTGTCTTCATCGAGAGTGTTCTTAGCTTTTTTTCATGAAAATCCGTTCAGCCGTTTAAATACTATCAGCTCTTAATTTGGTTGATGAGATTACGATAGCAACTTTCGTAGCCCTTGACCACGGACGTCAAAAAAAAAAACAAAATGGCGCTTCTGCGCACTGCATACCCGTCACTTTGCTGCTGTCTGTTTAGCGTAGTTTAAATTAGTCAAATCAAATGTATTAATTTGAAATTCAGAGTCCTGTTATTTCAATGATATTGCAAGTTTGTCGTAGACTTGACCTAATGCTAAGCCTTGAATCAGCCGAAATCTCCTCAACTCCTCGTCTGAGATGTCGTGTTTGGCTCATTGAACGAATTATACATATACAAATCAGTCGGGGGTGGTTTTACATTTTAAATTTAAGTATTTTATATCTCATAGGCTAGCGTTTGACCACTATCTCGCCTGGTAGTAAGCTATGATGTGGTAGAAGACTGTGAACACGCAAGGCCTAGTTTATGGCGGCAGATTTATGCCTTTATTGTGGTAAGATACTTTTTGGTAGCAAGTCAGGCGGATCATCAATATAATATGCTCCTACCACCTGTGGACGAATACCCGTGCTGGGACTTGAATCGGTGACCTCTGACTTAGAAGTCGACCCATCCGTTACGCCAACCAGGGCTCTCAATTGTTCAAATCATGAGGTACTATCAAATAGTAGCTTACCACCATCAAGGAGAAAATCTGCCGCCATAACCTTACAGTGTTCCGGCAGCACAGGCGCACAGCCCTTGAGGGTCAAGCCATTCTAGGTCAAGGATGTTCACCATCCTCGACCACATCATCGCAGGCGAGATAGTGGTAAAGCAAAGCAAGCAAGCCTATCAAATGCGTAAAAAAATACACTAGTCAGATCTGATGAGTATTTTTTTACAATCTTCATCTCTACTTCACGGCGAATTAAGGCGGCAATAGGCCAATGGATAGGGTGTCGGACTGGCGATCGAGAGGTAGTAAGTTCGATCCTCCCCCACCCATTGCACTATTGACGTGAATCCACTCCAGACACTAGCATATTTAGCTTAGTTGGAGGGGTTAACAAGAATACTAGTAACGTGCAACCCACATTGCGAAAAATTAAAAATATATATATATATATATATACATATATATATATATATTTGTCCGTAACAAATCTTGCAAATTAAATTAAATCCACTTCCCGGCTATCAATTGAGCTGAAATTTTGCATACATATGTAAATCGCGTGACAATGCAATATTATGATGACATGGTGCTGATCTGATGATGGAGCTGGAAGGTGGCCAAAGGAACTCCTAAACTACATATGTTATACCCGTCGTGTTTGGGCTCGTCGGATTGGTTTTAACTTACTCTGGTCCTAGGTAATGTAAAAGCTTGTATTTAATAAGGTTTTTTAAAAATATTACTTGTATCTTATGACATTGAAATCAAGCAAAACAAGAAACTTACCAAATAAGAATCTCCTTCTATTCGTAAGTTAGTCAATGAAATAACAGTGAATATTATAGTGAAAGCAGCCTTACACCTAGCGCAGTGAACACTCCGTTTTACCTCCATAATATGCGGACAGTTTATGTTCTGAAGCATCCTCGTAATATCTTAGTGGTCACATGAAACTCCTAGGTATACATTATGCTGAAGGCATGAAGCCAACTTATGAGGTGCATAATAATTAAGACTTTATGGCTGTTTCCAGGTCTTCTATTATAACAGGTGACGTAGCAACTTCTTCAAAGTAGAAAGCTATTAGTATCTGGCAAAGAATAATTGTATCAGGGGGCGCAACATATTATTTTTCTTTGCGGCAGATGGTATTTTTTAATTTAGAACCCAGAGATACCAATCATAATTTTTGGTTGTTGTCATTATCGATTCGTTCCTGGTGCAAAGGATGAGCATCGATCGCCATTCAGCGTGGAAATGCGGCGAATGTGATGGACACCTTTGCTTTGCACCCAGAGCGCTCAGGGGCGGGTCATTTGATTAGGTTTCATTTGACGTCACATTATTGTATTATAAACCATTGCTTTTTAGGGTTCCTAGTCCTGACATGGAACCCTTATAGTTTCGTCATGTCAGTCTGTCTGTCTGTCTGCCTGTCTGTCTGTCCGAGGTTTTACTAAGAGATCGTTATACTAGAAAGCTGTAATTTTGTGGAGTTAGTATATAAATTACGCCGTTACGCCGACAAAGTGCTGAAATAAAATTGTAAAACATTTTTTTTTTTAAGGTAGCTCCCTTGAATAGGTCTTTTAAAATGACTTAAAGTGCAAATGTTTTTTTCCTGCTGGCTTGAAAAATCTGGAAAAATTCGTGATAATAGCGCATTTCATGAACTTTAAAGGAAAACTATAGCGGTTAAGATAACTTTATTAGTTTAGCAGTAATAGTCGTTGAACTTAGGTGTTGGATAATTTTGTACTGAATACAAAATCATTAGAATAAATCTTTAAAGTGACAAAGACGGAGTACCTAGTTGCTTGTTTATAACGGCTAAAGACTTGCATTGAATAACAGGCTACTACGGAACCCTACACTGCGCGTGGCCCGACATGCACTTGGCCGGTTATTATATTCTAGGCAGATTTCCAAATACACTATTTTGTTTGGCGAACATTTTGCCGTGGAAACATGGTTGGTTTTTGGTTGGTTAAATCGATAAACTTGAAACTATACTTCTTTAATTTTCGCAATGCCGTCTAGTTACATGTCCGCAATTTATCTGCATCATCTAATCATACCACACTCGAACCGATCGAACCACAAACTAAGCCTACCACTAGTGGTCACCCATTTAACACCACCCTGAGTTTAGGGTCTAAGCATCTAAAAATCTAAAGCTTTTCACAGATTCTCTATAATTAATTTTATTTTCATAACTTATAGGCTAGCGTTTGACTAATATCTCGCCTGGTGGTAAGCAACAATATTGTGTTCAAAGATAGAATACATGCTAGAATGGTCTGATACTCAAGGACAATTCATAATTCTTATGTATATTTCGATAAAGCATCAAGAAAACGGCCATAATAACGGTCTTTACAATTGCGACAAGCCTATCTCTACAGACAGATATTAAACTGTTTATTACAAAATACAAGTACCCTGTGACCTCGGGTCTATGTAAGCATTATAGTCAGCAAAACCTATAAAGACATATCTAGTTTAATCTTAGACGAAGTAAAAGTCCTATCGTTTTTATATCGTAGAACTTCACTTCTACAACTAATATCATAATCTCGTCACATAAACTGTAGAAAAAATGTATGAGTGTCTAAAGAAAAATTAAACTACATCTATATTATATCGTTTAAAAACTAAAAATGAACCGACTTCAATGCCGCGCTATTCATTTTCAGTACCAATTTTGAGGTGTTTATCTCAATATCTCTGGAGATACTTATCAGAACTCGATAAAATGACCATGGGACTACACTTGGGATATCTCCTTTCCAACAAAAAAAGAATAATCAAAATCGGTTCATAAACGACGCAGTTATCCGCGAACAACCATTGAGAAACCTCCTCCTTTTCTTGAAGTCGGTTAAAAAAGTAAATTTAAAATCCTCGTTGGTGTAAAGAATAAAGGATAGATGGTTTTACTTCTAAGCGAGATGTGGCCAATTTATAGCACAAGTATTTGTCTTGTCCACAGATGGTAGCAGCATATTGTATCGATGTTTCGCCTCGATTGCTAGGTACCAAGTTTTTTTTTTTTTTTTTTTGGTGGGTAGGTGCCAAAAAGTACCTAGCTCAAAAAGTTCTCCTATATTAATTAATTAAAATATAATAGAAACAGTTCAATAATCAACATAATTTTAATGAATTATTAAAATACAAGTTCAAATACCTGCCGGGAAGTGTCAATCTCAACACACACAACTTTTTAAAGCATTTTTTTTTTAACCACCACTTCTCTCACTGATTACACAATATGGAGGAAATCCAGGACTCGCTCTCCCATATGCGTGATTTCTTCACAAAGAGGATGGAAGAGTTCAGTAAGGAGCTTCATAAAACAGCATCTTCAGGAGACGACTCTTCGAACTTGCACGAGGAATTTCTCAAGTTTAAAGAGTTTGTTCTTGCGGCACTTCAAGCACTACAGGGGCAAGTAGACTTCCTGGACCGTGAGACAGATGACATTGAGATGCATAGTCGTCGCAAGATGTTGCTTCTTCATGGGCTCGCTGAGGACAAGACGGAGTGTGTGGACACTGTGATACAGCATTGTATCACAGAGAAACTCAAGCTATCGAATTTCAATGCTGGAGACATCAGTCGTTGCCACAGGATGGGTAAGCCATCGACTTCGGGTAAGCCTCGGCCTGTACTAATCAAGCTACGAGACATTTCAATGCGCAGCAAGATCTGGTCTGCCAAGACTCAGTTAAAAGGCTCAGGCATTACACTGTCTGAGTTTCTTACGAAGTCGCGACACGATACATTCATGGCTGCGCGAGAAAAGTTTGGGATGTGGAAATGCTGGACTCGCGAAGGCTCTGTGTATGTGCTCGGAGCGGACGGAGTGCGTCGTCGGGTGACCTGCCTGGCCGACCTCAACAGGCTGGACGTGCCTGCCGCTACGTCGACTCAGGGGACATCTGCAGCAGTACACGAGACGGCCCCGGCGCCTAAAACGCGCCGGGCGGCGGCTATGGCTTCGCTAAGTAAGAAGAAGTAAAGCTCTATTCCATTTTCTTATGATTTGTCCTTTGACTGTTCGAGTTGTGTACTGGTGTCGGAAGTGTCGGAACTGTTAGCAATTATTGTTTCAAAATGTTTACTACCCCCGAAGTTTAGTATAATTCATATTTATCTTTATTTCTGTAGAAGGTACATTGTACTAACTGCATTTCTTGAATTTTTTATGTAAATTGTAAGCTATAATAATAATATAAAACACAGATCAAAAATTAAGTGACAGTAATGACAACTATTTCATATATATATATTTTTTTGTAGTGATTTATCTACGTAGAGTAGATATCTCACTGCTATTACAATCTAGCCTTATAACTAGGCTAATAAGTAATTTGATTTTAACTTAATTTACTATTAAAATATTACTAAGAATGTGTCCATTAACACTTTTCCTAATGTCTCTATTAAGGAAAAGACACTTTGTTATTGTGTTCTTTTAAATAGCGTTCACTATCACTACACTTATGCTCACTTAGTAACATATCACTGAAGTAACTCGAAAGGTTTTACCCTTTTTAGTCTTCTCACTATGTCTGTGTTGTCGAGGAGCTGGATAGCCTCGACGTTCACATGATGGTGAAGTCTACGATCGTGAGCTTCAGCATACTGTTTTGCGACGTGTTCCACTTTTAGGTCCCGATGGAGGTCGTCATTTCTAATGTACCAGGGTGCCTTTACAATGCTCCTGAGCACTTTATTTTGAAATCTTTGTATAATCTGTACGTTGCTCTGTTTGGTGCATCCCCATAGCTGGATACCATAAGTCCATATTGGCTTAAGGACTTGTTTATATAATAGCATTTTGTTATGCACTGACAGAGATGAATATTTTCCAAACAGCCACTGCATATTCTTGTAGCAAAGCTCTAATTCTTCACGTTTCTTTTTGACATGCAGCTTCGTCATCCCTAGATATTTTGCTTTGCTATCGTAAGGTATTGGTTGATTATTTATGAACACTGGATGGTAGTTTGGTCTCTTATTTGTGAAATCTACGTGTACAGATTTACTTTCGTTGAGCTTTATTCGCCATTGCTTTTGTCCATGCAACTATGGAGTTGACTGCTGTCTGAACTTTTTCTACTGCTTCCTCTTGGGTGACACCTGTAGCCATAATGGCTGTGTCATCCGTGAAGGTTGCGATAGTGTTATTTTCTAAATGAGGAATATCACAGGTGTATAATACGTACAGGACCGGACCTAAAACACTGCCCTGTGGTACTCCAGCCTTTATCTGCTTTAGTTCTGAGTATGAGTCATCTTGTCTTATCCTGAACATCCTTTGTGTTAAGTAAGATTCAAGAATATCTGCAAACTGTTTTGGAAGCATATTTGTCAGTTTGTGTATGAGGCCCTTATGTCAAACTTTGTCGAACGCTTGAGCTACATCCAAGAAGACGGTAGTGCAAACTTTCTTTTCTTCCAGAGCATTTTCTATGATGTTGGTGATTCTATGAACCTGGTCTATGGTGGAGTGATTTTCCCTAATTCCGAACTGGTAGTCAGGAATAAGGTTTCTTTCTTCTATAATAGGTTTCAGCCTTGTCAAGAGCAGTTTCTCGAATAACTTCGATATTATTGGTAGGAGAGATATTGGTCTGTATGATGTTGCAGCTTGTGGTGGTTTACCAGGCTTCTGGATCATTATAACCTCAGCAATTTTCGAGCACGTATTGAAGTCTGAATGACGCATTTATGAGTGTTGTTAATTTGACTACCGCTTTTCGGGGAAGATTTTGGAGTACTTCACCTGAAATCAAATCATATCCCGGTGTCATTTTCTTTTTAAGCTTTTTGATTTCATTGTAAACTTCTCTTGGTGTTGTAAGTTTAATTTCAATATCATCTTGGGATGTTTCAGTTAGCACGAAGGCATGGTTCATATCCTCGTTTGGCTGAAATATCAACTCTAAGTGTTGTGCAAATCTAGAAGCTTTCTGTTCATTGCTGACGGCCCAACTTCCGTTATTTTCTTTTATAGGTGGGACCTGCAGAGTAGGTTTTATAAGGTTTTTAGTGGTTTTCCACAATGAGTAGTTAGTTGAACGATCACTTGTCAGCTGACTCAAGTAAGTGTTCATGGACTATTTTATATGACAGTGATACTGACAGCGCTAATATTTGATTGATACTGTTGTTTAGGGCAATACTACGCCATACAATTTGATCGGCCAAATTTTATCATTATCCAAAAAGTGTCTCTGTTTGTTCTTATAAAGTTAACTTACTTTTATTTCACTTATCTATTAATCTTTACGTTTTCTGTACCACTCACAAGTTGATTGTGTCTTACATGGCCGTTAGCAGTTTGAAAGTGTTGTGCCGTTAAATAATGTGCGTAGTTATTGCAAATTGAATTTTATACAGCTTATTATAGTATTATTTGGTAATTTATAATAAATTTATACGGCTTAACTCACGTAATCTCAGTCGAAAAGGCCTCCGACCGGTTTCAGGACGAATCGCGTCCCTTTCTCAAGGAGTGCGCGCGGCTCCGACGGCTGCCGTGCGCGAACTAAAGTTGATCGCCTCCGCAACGCGCGCCGCGCGTCGCTGTGCTCGAATAGCTCGTGACGTCAGCGGTGCAGGCGGCGGCGTAGGTGATTCATCGCCGTTGTCGTCGTCACTGCTTGTTATGGCCGAGTTAAGGGCCCCCGTACACACAGCACTTATTGTGTCCAGTATCCCGTGTTTATGCACATCATCGTGTGTACTGCCAAAAACCGGTTTCCACGCTGGATGTAAGGTCCATCCTCGGTCACGATTAAAATTCGGATGACGTGAAATCTCGATGGCTTCTCGTACTTTCCGCGGAACTAGAAATTTCTCCTTTGCTAGTACTGAAACCGTATCGAACCGTAGAAAGTGACCAGCCTCCAGTGCATGCTCCGCGACCGCAGATCCGCTTGTGTCCATGTTTTTCACACTCCTGATGTGTTCGGTGAGTCTAGTACCTATGTTACGTCGAGTTTCTCCGATATAACTTTTCCCACAGTCACACGGAATCTGGTATACACCTGGTGTGCAAAGCGGCTCTTTGTCCTTTGGTGACCGCAGGAATTGTCTTAATCGACCTGGTGGACGGTAGAACGTTCGGATGCTGTACTTCCGTCGTAAGAGGGCGCCAATCTTGTCCGTAACACCTCTCACATAAGGCAGATAAATCGGGACACGGTCAACAACAGTCGGCTTTTGACGCTCACTACCATTGGCCCAACGCCAGCATTGTCTCCACTTGTAACCATTCTGCTCTAACGCCTGCTTTACATGTTCCAGCTCAGTGTGAATGTACTGAGGGTCGCATATGTTCAGAGCTCGGTTAATCAATGACCTTGGTACTGATGCCAGTTGGGATTGGTGATGGTGGGAGTCAGCTCTCAGATACCGATCCGTGTGTGTAGGTTTCCGGTAAACCGTATGAGACACTGTACCATCGGGCATCCGAATGACGAGTAGGTCCAGGAACGGTAATTCTCCATTTTTCTCCTCTTCTACTGTAAACTTTATTTTATGGTGAACAGTGTTCAGGTGGTTGGTGAAACTTTGTAAAAAGTCCCGGTCAATGATGGCAAAGACATCATCAACATATCGCCACCAATGACGCGGTTTTTCATGGGTGTCAAGCGCCACACTCTCAAACCATTCCATGAACAAGTTCGCAGCTACAGGTGCAATAGGGGAGCCCATGGTAACTCCGTCCAGCTGTAAGTAATGACTGCCACGCCACAGAAAATACCCATTTTTTAAGCAACATTCCGTCCACTTAATGTACTCAGTAGGAAGATCCGCTCCTCTTATATAGCTACTTATGACGGACATAGTTTCGTCCACTGGCACATTTGTCAATAATGACGTCACGTCAAAACTCACCATTATTTCCTTTGGTAGAATGCGCACATCTGCTAGTAACCGTGCAAAATGGTATGTATCCTTAACGTAGCTCTCAGTCTTCCCAGCAAAACGTTGAAGGATAGTTGCCATATACTTAGCGATTTTGTAAGTAGGCGCATCAATTTGGCTGACTATTGGCCGAAGTGGCCAATCTGGTTTATGTACCTTAGGCAGGCCGTAGATCTTGGGTAACGTAGGGTTAAAGGGGCGGAGGCGTGGCATCAAATCAGTACTTTTATAATCCTGAAGTAGTTTGATAACCTTGGTGGTGACTCTTGAGGTTGGATTATAATTAACCTTCATATATGTAGTTTCGTCATTAACCAGATGATCGATTCTAGTCTCGTACTCTTTCGTGTCAATGACTACGGTGGCGTTGCCCTTATCAGCTGGCAGTACAAGTAAGTCATTATTATTACGTAATACCGCCAGAGCTTTCATTTCTTGCTTACTGATATTGGCCTTAGGTGGTTTTGAATTTCGCAATATAGTGGCGATGTCCTGCCTTAAGCATTCTGCGTCCTGGTGAGGTACATGGTTACGTATTACTGCCTCTTCAATGCTAGTAATAATATCCTCTTTCGGTATTTTCAGCGGTGCTGGTGCGAAATTCAAGCCGCGAGATAAAACATTTACAGTGTCTTCACATAACTCGTACGACGACAAATTTATAACATTTTGTTTTGAGTGTACGCAGGGCTTTATGTCGTTTGCATTCTGTGATTGCTGGCATTGATCTAGTAGATTACGAAACTTTTTAGCATGAGTTTTTTGTATCTTTGTGGCAATGTAATTCGATCTACTGTAGGTCATGTTATCCAATAATTCCCACAAATCACATTGTAAAAAGTTTGCAAGTTGTAGATGTAATACGTACACTCTTTTTTGTGTGTTCATTATATTCCGGCGGTAGTCCGAGATAATACGGCGAAGCAACTTTTCGTTTGTGATACGTGTGACTGTGGGAAAAGTTATATCGGAGAAACTCGACGTAACATAGGTACTAGACTCACCGAACACATCAGGAGTGTGAAAAACATGGACACAAGCGGATCTGCGGTCGCGGAGCATGCACTGGAGGCTGGTCACTTTCTACGGTTCGATAAGGTTTCAGTACTAGCAAAGGAGAAATTTCTAGTTCCGCGGAAAGTACGAGAAGCCATCGAGATTTCACGTCATCCGAATTTTAATCGTGACCGAGGATGGACCTTACATCCAGCGTGGAAACCGGTTTTTGGCAGTACACACGATGATGTGCATAAACACGGGATACTGGACACAATAAGTGCTGTGTGTACGGGGGCCCTTAACTCGGCCATAACAAGCAGTGACGACGACAACGGCGATGAATCACCTACGCCGCCGCCTGCACCGCTGACGTCACGAGCTATTCGAGCACAGCGACGCGCGGCGCGCGTTGCGGAGGCGATCAACTTTAGTTCGCGCACGGCAGCCGTCGGAGCCGCGCGCACTCCTTGAGAAAGGGACGCGATTCGTCCTGAAACCGGTCGGAGGCCTTTTCGACTGAGATTACGTGAGTTAAGCCGTATAAATTTATTATAAATTATGGAACATACTCACGGTAGTTTTAATAATGAAATAGTATTATTTGGGCTGATCAAAAATACAATGTGTGTGTGTGTGTGTATTTAATTTTTTTTTGTTTGTTTACAGTTTTTTTTGTACACTGACAACCGGCAGGTGAAGCAGGACTTTTTTGTTCTATTAGCTAATAGAGTAAGCATTATAGCAATAGGTACCTATATATTTATATAGTTTTAAGTAACATATTATTCTTATATGTCTGTATCCAGTGACAGCAATGATTCTGATACTTTTTTTATCAATTTCTTCTTCTAAAAGTAGTAACAATGATAGTTTTGTAAGCCTTCCCAGTCTCTCTGAAAACCTAGATCATCTATTTTCTAATGTAACAAAAAATTTCAATGTAATCCATATACATTCCCAGAGCATTCCGGCACACTTTCCAGATATGCTGGCGTCGTTCGACAGTAAAAATCTTCATGCTATATTAGTCTCCGAATCTTGGCTTAAACCTTGTCTTCCTTCCATTCTCTATCCTTTACCTGGCTTTCGTCTCATACGGAATGATCGAACCGGGCGTGGTGGCGGTGGCGTAGCCATCTATTTGCATGCACATATCTCCTTTTCTGTAATTAGTGTATCGGCACAACCACCCCCCGCTAACGCCGGTGAGCATCTATTCATTGAAGTTCTTCTATCACACACTAAAATTCTTCTCGGAGTCTACTATAGCCCTTCTTTACACGTTTACTATTTCTCTTCCTTTGAAAATATATTAGAAAATCTATTACCCTCCTATGCTCACTCAATAATTATGGGTGATTTTAATACCTGCTTGTTAAAAAATGATTTTCGTTCATCTCGTCTCATGTCTATCATTAATTCTTGTAATTTGTTCTCTCTTCCTTTTAGCGCTACGCATCACTTTCCTAATTCTGTCCCTTCACTGCTAGATCTAATTATTGTATCTTCTGTATCGCAAGTACGACCTCCTAAGCCCAAACCAACTATTATTCTTCAGCGTAACTTTAGTGGCATTAACCAGGAAGATTTCATCGCAGACGCTGAAAAAATTGACTGGTCTGACGTCGTAGAGGCTGAGTCCGTTTATAATCAAGTTGCAATTTTTAATTCTATCATCACTCAAGTTTACGACAAGCATGCACCATTACGGCGAATCAAAATTAAACAACTACCTGCACCATGGCTCTGCGATGATATTAAAATCCTAATGCATAAAAAGTCTGTTGCTAAATCTAGCTATAAGAACAATCCTAGTAAAGCTAACAAAGATAGGTATGCCAGGTCTCGGAATCGCTGCAATAGAGTGTGCAGGGATGCACAACGCCGCCATATTCACAAATCTGTTGATAATAATGATTTTGCTAAAGTGTGGAAATTTCTAAGGTCTCTTGGAGTCGGTAAATCTTGTCAAAATAGTACTTTACCATGAGGTAAATTGTAATCCCTCCTGTTTAATATTTTGTTTAATCCTACTTCTCCTCCCTACCTTAAAGACCTCTTCCAATTCCTACACACTTCGAATTCTCTCTCTTTACGGTCTTTAGAGACTCATACATTGTTGATGCCTAGTCATCATAGCTCGTTCTACGATAAATCGTTCGCAGTACAAGCTGTAAGGCTCTGGAATGCGCTACCAGTTGAAGTAAGACGTTGCCAGACCATTACTACATTCAAAGAACGTGTCAAAGCTCACTATCTCTCGTAAGATTAAATTGCTACCTACTGATTTTTTGTTTTCTCTCCTTGTTATATTTATTTATATAGTATATGTATTGTTTATTGATAAATATATTATTTATGTATTATATGTATCTGCAGTGTAGTGTTTATGTATTTACTTATTTATTTTAGTTAAGGTATTTAACACCATATTTACCCCGCCATGTTCATTAAACACATCCTCATTACCCAAAGGTAGTCTGGAAGAGATCGCTCTCAGCGATAAGACCGCCTTTTGTAACACTTAAGTTTTTTAATGTTTTCTGAATGGTGTTCAATAAAGAATTATTCTATTCTACCAAAAATCACCTTACCACCATCAAGAAGAAACTCTGCCGCCATAACTTACGGTGTTCCGGCAGCAAACAGTTCTTGAGAGTCAGGGTATTCTAAGCCTGGCGTGTTTGTGGCGGGATAGTGTCTAAACGCTAGCCTTAAGTACATATTACAATATCTAAAATTGTCAAACTATATTAAGAAAGGGCTGTGGATTTTGTAAATCAATAAAATAAAATAAAAAAGTTGTTCACTCTCGTACCTACTGATTATGATTCATCATAACAGAGTAGACACTTGATGATGAATGATGAATCATTGTCATCACTTCACTGCTGGTAATAGGCCTCTCAAATTGCACGCCACTGTGCACATTCCTCGGCTACTCTCATCCAGCTTTTTCCAGACGATACTGATTGTGAATACTGCCTTCTATTCCCAAAGAGCCAAAGGTAGTATTTCGTTTAAACTAACTACAAAACATAGACCAGTCACTAACCAGTTCTTTAAATTTTCGGCATGGTATTCAGTGCCAATTAGATCGGTAACAGGGTAGTTAAGTTGCGATATTTAGATTGTGATAAAGTCCGTTGTACAGCGCCTCGGCTCAGTCTCGACAAATGCCGTTAACATACTGAAAAACAAACTTACATATATGTATATCATGCCATAACATACATAAACTGTTAAGAACCCCTCCCTTTGACTTTGCCGTAGTTGTTTTTAATCGATTTTTTTCTAACAACCCTCAAGTTTCCATGAAACATACATACCATACTATAACATATACAGTAGAGTCCGTTTATAATGACATCGAAAGGAACTGACAAACAAGTCATAATAAGCGGACGTCATACAAAGCGTTTTGTGAAATGAAAAACCTTTTTTATGTAAATATGAATGTACTTAAGTAGTTTAATACATAAACATAGTTCAAAACAAAAACGAGCCACGTGCCGAACGTCGTCGGGAATCAACGAACATTACCGAAGGTGTACAGAATCATGTCGGTCATTATAACCGGACATAATTTACATTTTTGTATTAAAAATGGGTCATAATAAGCGACATGTCACTGTAAGGGAAGTGGGAAGTCATTATATCCGACTATTTATAAAGAATTTCATATGAAAACCAAACTTCGTAGTATAGTTACGTCATAATAACCGGTTGGTCAATATAGGCGGAGTCATAATAAACGGATTCTACTGTACATATATTGCAAGAAAATATTGCCTCTCTTTTTGGCTTTACCGTAGTCGAGTCTAACTGTGTTTAATCGACATTTTTCTAACAGCCCTCGAGCGAGTTTTCATTTGATTTTAATGTATTCAATACCGAATCCCCACTCCACTGTCGCCAGAAAACTTTGAAGCCATATGATTTATTCATTCGACCAACTGAAAAGTTGTAGAACTAGGATCCAACATCTGAGTCCCAGCAGATTTTCTAATCACAGTATTTAGAGAGCATTGTGTTCGAAACCTTTGCTCTAAATGTGCTTCCAAATGATGGCCCATTGTACCCAAACTTTGTGGAAATCGGTCCTAGATTGTTATTTGTTTTGAACTTCGTTGGATGGTATTTTATGCTATTTCTGTAATTTAACGTATACTTAACAGCGATGCCTGAGTGGGTTACAATAGTTTATATGAACTGATTACTAACTAAGTAAAATATTAAATACTACTTACTAATTGACAGGCAACGCACATTCTTAACTACTGGGTATCATTCCCAGGATTGAGGTTTTTTGACCTTGCGGGTTTTTATTACTTCATCAACGCAGCGCGCTCTTTAGTTGATAGGACAGTAAAATTTCCCATACCATGTTATTATTGAACCTAGGTAGGTTAATTCAAAGTGCCCTACCATTATTAAGTCTATAATTAAAAAGATACCGCTCTAAGGAATATAGAAGAGAAAATACCTATTTCAATAGTTTGATTTCGATACGACAGTTAGAAGTTGGAGAAAATTGACTTCCGAGATTTTATTACATTGTTTGTTAGTTATAAGTACAGCTTATAGCTAATAGCGTGTTAGAAAAGATGAAATTACTCAAATGTCGTTGAACTTGAAATTCAATAGTGTCAATGACACCGATAAAAATCTTCATCGACACATAACAATAAAACTTTATAAACCGATATTCGATATTTCGATAGCCGTTACTTAGCCCATATGCCTTCGGACCTAATATTAAAGGTATCTTTTATGAGACAAGGGATAGGTTCTACAATCTAATAAAGACTAAATAAAGAGGTGAGAGGTTTGTACCTGAATACAAACTAATTTCATTTTATACCACATTTTTCATTACAACTTATTTTACAAAAATAACATAAGTTTTATGTATATTTTCGTGATTTCAACATAATATCTATACTAATATTATAAAGAGAGAACATTTGTATTTTTGTATGTTTGTAATGAGTAAGCTCAAAAACTACTGAACCGATTTAAAAAATTCTTTCACTAATACATAGAATGGACTTTCGGAATTAAAATAGGCTATATATTATCCCGTTTAAATCAAAGGTACATTCGTGGAGACCTAATTTGCAACCTAAGTCAGCAAATAAACGGTCGAAAAAACACGTTTCTTACGAACGCTGCTTAATTGAAAATAGATAGAAGAATATTTTCTATGCAAGAGTTGTACAACTTAATAAGACCTACAAAAAAGTCCGCGACAGCATATGTCTATCTCTTAAGGTTGACTCACAGTAACCATTTTAATCTTAAAATTTTTGTTAAAAAATATTACATAACTTCCAAGGCTATTTTCAAGTATATAGTATTAATCCTTATCCAAATAATTACGTTAATTAGCTTGGCCACATATTATAGATTAAAATTGTCCTTTACAGTATATAATTGAAATGAAAACTCTAGAAGATATCACGAATTTCACAAACACGCATCGCAAAATTAATAAAATATTTGCAGTGAAACCACAGATTAGGTCATAGTTACTACGAAAATATTATTATAAGCTTAGATATGCTGTAGATCCCCACCGATCACAATCAATTTGAAGTCAATATAGTATAATAACATGATCTATTGTATAAAATAATATTCATCTATATATATAATAATATAATATAATATTTTAAACCACCCCGACTGATCTATGTATAATAGCTTTTTCCAATGACTCTAAACACGACATTTAAAATCTGAGCTGTAAGTTGGTGAGGATTTGAGTATTCTGTAGAGTCCAGGAGGCTTCCATGTTCTTACAATATCGTTGAAGAAGAAGATTTTCGAATTGATCAGACCTATGAAAGTTGATTTCATAGCGCAATAAACTAGAAAAAAGCTCATAGTTTTATAACGATAGAACGAATTTTCAGGAATCAAAGCTAAGAAAACTCTCGATGAAGACATCTATCAAACAAAAAAAAACTATCAATAATAAAAACAAAATCGGTTCATCCGGTTAGGTGCTAAGATGTTACAGACAGACACACAGATACACACGTTAAACGTATATTACCCCTACATTTTGCGTTGGGGAACGCCGTAAGGTTACGGCGGCTGATGTACTCCTTGGTGGTAAGCTACTTTTTGGTAGATGTAATGATTCCACTACCACTGTATGAAAACTCATGATTCATGAATGCACATAAAACTTTCATTGGTAGGTATATAGCTAGGATGAGAACCAACGACCGTCGGGTCAGAATCAGGGTAACTATCCTTTACGCCAAAGGGCCGTCCAATATCAATACGTAAGTATTATAAAACAAAGTTCATCACTGCGTCTGTCTGTCTGTTCGCAATTATCTCAATAGCTACTGAACGGATTATCATGCGGTTTTCACCAATAGCCAGAGTGTTTATGAGGAAGGTTTAGGTGCATAATTCGTTAAGGTTTTGTGTAAATTGGATGAAATATGACGATGGTTGTTAAATATGTTCATATTTTATATTCGATGCAACAAACTGATGCAAATTTTCTAGGCATATATGTTCTACCCGTTCGAAGCCGGGGCGGGCTGCTAGTTGTTAATAAAGACAACCGTCCATTGCAGACATGCGACGCAATTATAAAGTCATGTTATCAATTTCTCAAGATCCAGCGTTTTGCATTATTTTCTATAGAATTCAGGTCTTTACGTAAATACAAACATACATAACCCGAGATATCGTTTGTAATATAATTTATTCTGTGATATTGGCGCGATTTTACTACGTCAGCTCCCTGAGGAAGTGCATCAGACATGCACGAATTAGATCGAGTCAGTCAAAATAAATGGCTAGTGGACAGTACTTTATATATATTCCGCAGGCAGATAGCTTAATTAGCCGTTCAATTAACAGCCTAGCCTCTTAACTAAACAGCGCCGTTCAACTAGATTATCTGAATGATATCCAGCCATTTGATCAAACAGCCAGATAAATGACTTGGATCGATATTGTTTCATTACTTGCCTAGCCATTTAATCAAACAGCTAGGCAAATGACTTGGATCGGTGTAGTGTTTCATTACTTGCCTAGTCTGATCATCAGTCTGAGACGCTAAGGGAACACACTAGGCAACAACCATCGCGTGACGAGCGCCGACGAGCGTAGCAAAGAGGGGAGCTGCGGCAGCGGCCGCGCGTCACCAGAAATATATATATGCATATACATACGTATATGCATATATGTATATGCATATGCATATATGTTACCTTAGTTTCAGACTAAGACATTATATGACTGGCCTAAGCATTAGCCAGCCAGTTTATTAAATGTTGCAACAAACGCTACGGCTGAATATCATCCAGGAATCTAGTTGGACGGCGCTGTTTAGTTATGAGGCTAGACGTTGAATTGTATGCATATACATACGCATATGCATATACATATATGCATATGCGTATGTATATGCATATACGTTGCCTTAGTGTCAGACTAAGACATTATATGACTGGCCTAAGCATTAGCCAGCCAGTTTATTAAATGTTGCAACAAACGCTACGGCTGAATATCATCCAGGAATCTAGTTGGACGGCGCTGTTTAGTTAAGAGGATAGGCGTTGAATTATATGCATATACATACGCATATGCATATATGTATATGCATATGCATATACGTTGCCTTAGTGTCGGACTAAGACATTATATGACTGGCCTAAGCATTAGCCAGCCAGTTTATTAAATGTTGCAACAAACGCTACGGCTGAATATCATCCAGGAATCTAGTTGGACGGCGCTGTTTAGATAAGAGGCTAGGCATTGAATTGAACGGCTAATTAAGCTATCTGCCTGCGACATATGCATATACATAAGTGAAAAAAGCAAATCCTATTTATTAACTGTGCCTTAGACGGGTACAACATAACCCTTTTATCATTAGATATCAGCTCTCTTCTCTGGTTACATGGTTTGTTATGGAAATCGGGTCTCGAATCGGGTCCCCATACCCAATTCGCTCGAGCGGTTTCTTGCGCAGAATTCGATTATTCGTCGTAAGATTCAATTGATCGAATGAACGGTTGTGTTGATTTGTTGAGCCGTTTAAAGGCTCTATTATTTTCCGATAAGCGAAGCCGGGAAACGTTATGAAAGAAATTGCTTGAGGAAGTCTCAATGACATTAACCTTTATTTTAAACTTTAAACTTTCGCGATTTGAACACAGTTATAAATATGAAAATACGGGACCTATCGCGCCTAAAACATTAATTTTATTTAATTTGTATGTCTAGGGAAATATAATTACCCAAGTTAGAAAAAAAATATTACTTTTGTCCGTAGAATAAATTTGGACATGTTATCTTAAAATAGTCCTAAATAGGATCACTTCCATTGCAGCTCGAACCACGCCCTGACCAAAGGTGCCGAGATTTAGTTCATAAGCAAATTGTATTTTTATACAAAAGCTTTATCTGCTGTAATTAATATATTTCCGAACAATATAAAGCACATTTTTTAAATTTGTCAACATGCCTAATACAAAAATAAACATATCCCTAGGTTTAGCGAAACTAAAAGTAGACCCTTTGAATATGCAATGTCAAGCGCTTAATTTAGCTCAAACTACCTAAATTTCTCACTAGATAGCAACCCTAGTTTGCTAATGACACAAACGAAATTAACACACTGACCCCGAAACTAACTAAGTCAAGGTCTTTGGGACCCCAATAATTACACAGTGAACTTGTAATGTAGGATGGAATTCTCGAATCTTTTCAATAAATTGCCTTTGAGGGTTTTTTTTTTAATGATATCTTGTTATTAGTAACTTAATTGAAAAGGGTATAACAATCAAAATTGTAAAGTAAAAATGGATAGCATTTGGTATTGTTTTTTGGTTGGTGGTCATAGTGCTTGAATTTAAATTACTGATTATTATACTCATTAGGTACTGTTTTAGTCAACTATCTCGACCTATGTTCGTAAAAGTATACCTAATAGTTGGAACATTTTTAACAAACCAAATCTGAACCAATATTATGTACTATATGGTCGTACTATAAAATTAAAGGAAATGTTTCAATTTGACTGTATTGAAATATTTATGCTATCCTAAAAGGTAAACATTTTTCAAAACCTATTTGAATTAAAATAAATATAAAACAATGCCCAGAATTTAGTATGATGTCTGAAAATAAAAAGCATTTATTACGTCAGCGCTACTGAGACTGCAAACGGTCTGTCAATGATGGCGTCCCTGAAGATGTCAGATACATGTAATACTATGGATAAGGTGTCAGACTGGCGATCGAGAGGTCGTGAGTTCGATCTTCACCCATTGCACTATTGACGTGAACCCACTCCAGACACAGGCATATTTAACTTAGTTGGAGGGGTCAACAAGAATACTAGTAATGTGCAAACTACATTGCTAGTAAGCTTTTAATTAAAAAAAAAACAACGCCTTTTTCTGAAATGTTCATACATTAGACAGCATATTTACCTGCGTGTGACGTCATTTACGACGCCATGACAGGTTACTCTTTATCAACGGATGTTTTAAAATACACAAAATTGGAAAGGCCTATGCCCAGCAGTAGACTAATATAGGCAAATGATGATGCTGAAAGGTTGTTTTTGTTGAAATTATACAATACATATTTCATGCAATGTGAAATAATGTCAAATACCTACCTACTTTATTACTATTGTATGGATACTGACTCCTAAAAAGTAGTAAAAATGAGATTACATTGAAAGATAAATGGGTGTAAATAACACCATACTCTCTAATACTGAATTACTGATATATTTTTCACGTATCAACAGCCTCAAGGGTAAACTTCTGGAAATGTTCGGTAATCGTTCGGACCATCTAAAGTGATCCCTAACGACCTATGATGGCGCGCCGCCCGTTCACCAAATTGTTTAAGATATGCTGTTTGTTATAAGTTTTATATTTAGCTATAGGTTGCTTTGTAACTTTCCTTTTGTGTATTTGATATTTTATACCTTTGTACCAGCATGTTTTTACTGCCACAAATGATTAACAGTAAAGTGCACTATGCATATGTAAATTGAATTGCAGAGTGAGACTCAAAATGTTGATGAGAGTTACGGGTGCAATGGCATATATATATATATACTCGTATATATGGCATATCATTAATATTACAATCTAGTCTTAAGACTAATAAGTAATTTAAACTTGACCTAAACTGCTAATTATTGTTAAACTAAGAATGTGTCCCATGGCACTTTTCTTATTGTCTCAATTAAGGCGAAGACACAATTTTATTGTGTTCTTTGAAAGCAGTGTTCACTATTTTACTGTCACTTCACTACACTAACTCAAAAGGTTTTATTCTTTTTAGTCTTCTCACTATGTCCGTGTTGTCGAGGAGCTGGATAGCCTCAACGTTCACATGGTGATGAAGTCTACGATCGTGAGCTTTAGCATATTTTGAAATTACACTAATAACGTCACCCAATCTAAAGTCCCGATGGAGGTCGTCGATTCTGATATACCATGGTGCATTTACGATGCTCCTTAGTATTTTGTTTTGGAATCGCTGGATGATCTGGACATTGCTTTGACTGGTACAGCCATTTAAATGTTTGACTCAGTCTGATGCATGAGGCTGTTAAAACATAAAAAAATATGTTTTTTTTCCTACAAAGTAGAAAAGGCGAATGATCGCGCGAACGCAGCGAGCGCTATTTTTAGGGTTCCGTACCCAAAAGGTAAAACGGGACCCTATTACTAAGACTACGCTGTCCGTCTGTCTGTCTGTCTGTCTGTCTGTCTGTCTGTCTGTCTGTCTGTCCGTCTGTCACCAGGCTGTATCTCATGAACCATAATAGTGAGACAGTTGAAATTTTCACAGATTATGTATTTCTTTTGCCGCTATAACAACAAATACTAAAAACAAAATAAAGTTAAAAATTAAAGGGGGTCCCCATACAAAAAACGTGTATTTTGTATAGCGCCATCTGGTCAAGGTGTCATCTGCGTGTTAACAACCTCAGAGTAACTATTACTCATAGACATATACTACTAGACAGAACATCTCGAACTGGCATTGTCGAATACCACGAGTAAGCTGGCTGGCATATTCTCGCTCACACGTAGCTCGGCAGTCGAAACAACAGCACACGCTTATGTTAAAAATTGCGTATCCGGAATGCCATCGTGTGTCCTCAGATACTGCAAAAACCAGTCAGGAAAAACAAACTGAGACGACGGAGTCACTTTTCGCAATTAAGTTCAGATTTTTGAATTAAAACCCGCATACATAAAACGTTATTTTGTTAATTTGTAATGACACTTCACAACGCGACGCCATGTTTAACCATGGTTATTGTTTGACATAAAAAGAAGGAGGTTCTCAATTCGACTGTGTTTTTTGAATGTGTGTTACGTTACCGCATAACTCCGTAATTTATTAACCGATTTGGAAAAATCTTTTTTATTTGAATGCGTATTAAGTACTTACGGATTGGTGCCATTTTATATAATATCGTATTCTATCCTCTTCTCTTAATAAAAATACATTGGACTTTGTCGGTAAGGACGGTAAGGCGATATGTGTTTAATCTATAAATAGTCACAACCGGCGGCGGCAACCACTCCCCCGTGCCCCCCGTGAATGATAACCGTTTTACAAAATTTATTTGCTCGGGATGACAACTCTTTGTTTTATCCACAGACCTGCTACATATTAAACTCGATCGCGTACACCGGCCCTCATGAGAACGACCTTGAACGGAGTTTGTCCCTTTCTTTTGTATGGACAACTTACATATATATCATACATATAGTATAGAACATATATAGGACTATCAGGTTGTTAGAGAAGGAAACACTCCCACCCTGGTGTCTCTCAATTGGGCCGGTTTGTTCTACAAAGCAATTACAACCTTATCGTTAAAGCATACGGATTAAATTGAATTTGACAAAACATCTGCAGTGCACCATCATTTTTAATACGTCTATGGTTTTACCTCAATGCTATTACTACTCTCAAAGTCAAAGTCAATGCATTTATTTAGTAAATGGGCAAATTAAAAATTTGCACTTACTCTCGTCAAATTACATTAAAAATATCATATTCAATAAAAAATATTATAGATATAACAGAAACATAACTTATTGCTTTGAATTTACTAAAAAAACAAAGGTATTGAGCCATTCAGCTTTCATCTAGACGTCGAACGTCACACTTAAAACACATGTTTAAATAACTCTAGTGACTCTAGTAATAGTTACTCTGAGATCAACAACCAAAGTCAAAGTCAAAGTCAAAGTCAAGTTTTAGTGTAGAAATAATGTTTGTGTAGGATCCCGAATAAATCCTACTTATGTGTAAATAATACAAACTTCACATTATAAAGAATACACTGTGTACCTATTTTTCATGACAGTTTTGATTGAATATTAACTAAATAATCACTTTATCACTGACATCCTAATATAAAATATCAACAAATATAAAATTTAAACTAAGATATATTGTTAAACTTGTAAATAACCATTATCTAACTAGTATCAATTATTAGTCACATATAAATAAACTGTATTGGCTAGCTTGAAAGTAAGGTACTCCTTCCTGGTTTGCAGAGACAATATCAGCCACAATGACCACCCGTAGAATGGATATTGAGGCCAAATTGAAGGCGGCTCTCCTGGAATTGAAAACCTGCAAGGACTCCAAAAAAGATTTGCTGCAAGAACTTCAGGATCATGAATCTGACATGGCAAAGATATTGGAGAAGAACGCAGACCTCAAACACCAATTGGCCGAGTATGACATTGCTCTGGAAGACCTGAGAGACCAGCGTGACAGGCTTCTAGAAACAGTGGATGTACATGCGCAAAACCAAGAACTATTCGAACGTACACTGACCTATATCCGGGATTTGGAGCAAGAGCTCTCATTTACAAAAGATAAACTAGAAGAAATGACGACCTCTCCTGTATTGCAAAATAATACTAATCAAGACAACACTTTGGATCTATATACAGAGTTCATCGGCTCAGGTTCTACTAATGTCTCTATGAAGGGTTCCAATAAGATTAAAAAGTACATTAAGTATAAGAAAATCATTAGGAAAAATATACATAAATTTAAAAAATATAACCATATTAAACAAATAAATTTAAAGACTTGTAAGAAAAACATCGACATAAGTAAAGAATTACAGCATTGCCTAGAGATGTTAGATCGCAGTAACAAAGAATTAATAGAATTTAAAGAAAAGGCTGAATTACTAAAAGAAATGTGCGCCTCAAAAGTTTTAATTGGGGCTCCTATCTCTGGTGTGCAGAGTAAATGCTACCAAGAGGATAGCAGCTCACCAAGTACAGCTAATACTGCAAGTTTACATGCACAGACTGACTTGATTAGGCAGGAAGTAGTGTCATCGTTGCAGTGCACTGGTGCCTCTGAGGTGGACTCTGGCAGTCCTTTACAACTGCCGGAGCCTGCTAGAGGGACCATTGTGTTTAGCGATGAAACGGGAGTAGGTATGGGTAGCTTATTAGACACTAGATTGAACCAAAATGTTTATAACAATTGCTGCCCTAATTTACCAATTACAGATTTATGTAAAAAATAAGCAGCTTTCAGTATCACAAAAATTGTACTATTGTATTGCAGCTAGGTAATAGCACAAACTTAAAAAAACTGATATTAATATTCAAATTAAACTTTTGTCAGACATTGCCAGCAGAGGCATTAGTAAAATAATAGTTTGTTCATTCCCGTATCTAAAAACAAGTAGTTGCACTTATAATGAGCATGCTCATAAATTGAACTTGGCACTGTACAATTTGACGTGTCGCTTGAGCGACTTTTTGTATTTTGAAACTAACAAATTTATTAGTAAAGTAATATTGACAAAGGATACTTTGTATCTCAATAAGACTAATAAGTCGACCATTGCTAAGTTATTAGCATTCAATATACATGACCCTGTTTTACATATTGTAACAGATCACGAAGACGAGCCCCAATGTAGTGGTGTTACTATGTGGGGTAATTGTAGCGTAGTATACTTAGTTAGTTTAAACTAATGTCTAAGACAATGGGGAGGCCTGACTCAATCAACATTTTTCATCAGAATATACAAGGTCTCTCCAGCAAAGCCTTAGAGTTAGAATTATTTCTCGATTTTTATTAAGGTAATGTGTATTACTGAACACTGGTTTGTGAAAGGTACATTGCACAATGTGTTATAGAGACCATTTTTCGGACATAGGCTTTTTATTGTATAATCCGATAGACTTTATCATATAAAACATTGGAGTAAAACTCCCGCCTGAAAAATGTGCATGTACAGAGTTTTTTTTTATTTTTATTTTAACTTATTTTGCCCGGATAGAATTAGAAAAAAACATTAAACTAAAAGTAAAAGACATGTAAAGGAATAGTATTAGTCGTTCAAAAGTACTTTGTAAGTATCACGTTCCAGAGTGTAAACGAATGTCGCAAGTTGCTTAAAACCAGAGAAATGAAAAGATTATGGTATTTCGTTTTTATTTTTTTTCTGAAGTAATCCGCCATTTTGGGAAGAGATATTTATAAAAAAATAAAGGTCTGTTATAGTCTAATATGCCACAAAAAAACCATATCCCAATCATGTGGAGTAAAGAAGCTATGAACAATTCATAGTTTTTGTTAGAGTTGTCACTTTTTGTGTCGGGAAATTCGGATAGAGACGAGGTTAGTCAGTAATTAATTTGCATCATGTATTTGCTTGTACTTAGTGTTGCTCTTACTTTAAAAAAAACCGTTGAAGTGCGAGTTGGACTCGTGAACCGAGGCTTCCGTACAAATTTGTTAAACTAAGTTAAAGGACAAACTTATCTTTGCAGTTCGATCAATAGAAAATGTATTGCACCAACCGCAAATAATATAAAATAAATAATATAAAAATAATAAGTGTTGTAATAGTAAATTCACTTTTTTACAGTTCCATAGCCAAATAGTAAAAAACGGAACCCTTATATATTCGTCATGTCTGTCTGTCCGTCCGTCCGTATGTCACAGCCACTTTATTCCGAAATTATTAAGACTACACAGTTGAAACTTAGTAAGTAGGTGTGTATTCTGTGAACCAATTTACGATCTTTAAACAAAAATAAATATAATAAAATATTAAGGGGGGCTCCCAATTCAAATCTATACGTGATCAGCTAGGCTATTCTGTAAGCTATCTCGACAGCGGAATCCGCGGTGAGATTCGAATTTCGTACTACGAAATTCATTCGTATCACGATCGTAATACGGTTGAATTTCGTAATACAAAATTCAAATCTCACCGCGGATTCCGCTGTCGAGATAGCTACAGAATAGCCATACAGTGTCTATAGATAGGTACAGACAGATACGGTGTCTATAGATACAAATAACATAGAGGTTCCAAAACCTAATTTTTCTTAAATTAAAAACGTTTGGAAGAAAAGATAGACACTTCTAAAGTGGTAAAATGTCAGACAGAGTTACTTTCATCATATAAAATCAAATTAAAGCATTTATTCCGCATGTTGCCTGCATGTATAAATATACATCTATGTACCAAATTTAATTTAAATCGGTTCAGTGGTTTTGGCATGAAAGTGAGACAGACAGACAGACAGAGTTACTTTCATCATATCAAATCAAATCATTTATTCAGTATGTAGGCAGTATTAATATACGTACATATACACGTCAAAATCGAGATCTAATAGATCTTAATCAATTATCAAGTAAACATAGCAAAAGAAGAATTAAACGCTTTGAATTAAAAAGAAAACAAAAGTAATGAACCATTCAGCTGTCGAGTCGAGTATTTGATGACTGAGTTTTCTGACTTCTGAGTTTACTTATATGAGACTGACTCGCACTTGGCCAGTTTTATTAGAATACGTCGTATTAT
This sequence comes from Cabera pusaria, assembly GCA_954871355.1. Lineage (NCBI taxonomy): Eukaryota > Metazoa > Arthropoda > Insecta > Lepidoptera > Geometridae > Cabera > Cabera pusaria. Next base: position 17,066,107 of record OX940905.1, read on the forward strand.
CCGTGTTTTCAGCCAATGAAAAACTGCTACAATATTATTAGAATACGAAGGTAAGTTTCGCCACTTTCTACAAGGCTAGCTCGATAAGAAAACAAAGCTGGTCACGAAACTAGAGGGGACTAGATATTATATTTTCTGTGCTAGAGGACACCGATTCGAGTCCAGACAAGATGGTCATTTTTACGTTTTTTACAAGTTACTTCTTTTATTATTGGGAGCCGAATAATTGCCAAAAAACACGATTTACAAAAAAATAACACCGAGCAAAGCATGGTGATACAGGTACCTACTGTCTTATAAAATAAATATTCATTACGAAGGTAATTTTGCGAAAATAGCTTCGCAACCATAACTCGTTAACATTTTATAAATGTTAAGTTTAAATGAAAAATATCTCGATGACCCAGCTTTGCTTGGTATTATATATATATTTTTTTTGTTAAATCGAGTGTTTTTGCATTTTTTTTTGCTCCTAATAGTAGTTTTACTCACAAAAGAAAGAAAAGAACTTGATAAATAAAAGGAAAGTTAGTCGCCTTATCTGAACTCGAACCAGGGACCTCCAAAGCGCCGTCCTATCCATCTTCCACCGAGCTATCATAACGTCTTAAAATACGCCGAAATTACCCTTTGTATTCTTATGATATTGTAGCAGTTTTTCAATGCCTTAAAACACGGATGAAAGGACGTTTTCTAAAAAAAATAGATCGATTTATTGCCCCCGAAACCCGCTGCATACTAAATATCATGTAAATCGTTGGAGCCGTTTCCGAGATCCCGATTCTATACATATATAAACAAGGTTTTCTCGTTTAAAGGTATTACCTATAATATTATAGATGTTTCGTGAAAATGTTGATGAAATTATTGTGGTGACGCTACATTCGCTAAACTACCTTCGAAAAGTACCTAAATAATAATAATTAGTTGCTCCTGCTTGCCGCTTGTTCGGGTAGCGGGGGGAGTAACGTAACATCACGCAGCGAGCCATAGCCGCACGTATTCGCGCGAGCGTCGTCATGCTGTCCGGATGCGCTCCGAAACCCTGCCTATAAGTTAGCAATTTGCTACTGGAAATTTCGGTTATTTCTGGTTTAATAATAGAAACTTTGTAGTATTTAGGTGATATTATTTGCGTAACTAACTACGTAAGTTAGTTAATTGTGCAATTTGCATAAATATAAATAATAGGTACCTACTATTTAAATAAATACCGTCTTCTTATTAAAACTGCCGTGACCACCTTCTAGCTTCATCATCAGACCCTAGATCTAGGCGTAAAGTTCTCCTTATGACGAATCAATCGAGCCATCTCGGTGGGTTTATGTTGTTTTATCGCAGAGATGCCGTGGCCAATCAATCGAGCCCAAACTTGGTGGGTTTATGTTGTTTTATCACAGAGATGCCATGGCCACCTTCCGTCTCCATCATCAGACCAGCTCCATGGTACCATATCATTGTTGTCACCGAAGATTCATAAGTTCACCAAATTTGAGTCCAATCGGACATCGAGAAGTGGGTCTACTTTAGCTTCCAAGATTCCACCTGAACATACATAGTGACATACATACATACATACATTGCAAGTTAAATAAAAGCTTGTAATAAAATGTATTTAAGTAGGGTTCCCATACAACGGACATGTTTTTTTGCCGTTTTTATAGATATTGGTACGGAACCCTTCGTGCGCGAGTCCGACTCGCACTTGGCCGGTTTATTTTGACTTTTTATAACTCTGACGGTTCTATGACCTAATTAGTCACTATAGATTACCCTCAGGTCAAACTCAATATCCTTTAAAGTCATTAATCAGTATGGTGAGGTAGACCAAGTTGTACTATCTAAATGTTTTAACTTATTTTGATTTATGAGGCTGTTAAAACATAAAAAAATATGAAATATTTCCTACAGAGCAGATAAGACGCGTAGCTAAGCGTAGATAAGGTTGGCTGCGCGAGCGCAGCGAGCGCTATTATTGCGCGAGAGCAGCGAGTCGAGCGCTATTATACTTTTTATGACCCTGACAATTTTTTGACTTCAACCATTTGTGAAGTCATTAGAAAAGACTCCAAGGTCGCAATCGATAAGAATATCGATAGAGAAATATCGTAAAAGTCATTAATAATTATGTTTAGGGTATACCAAGATGTGCTGTTTAAGTGTCTGCCAAAATAAAAGTGCCCTAAGTCCTGCTATGTTCTACTGACTATCTTTGTACAAAATTTAAGCTGAATCGGCCTAGTCGTTGATCTGATAAGACGTCAGACATATACAAAATTCAATAAAAAAATCTAGTCGTCCAGACTTGTCTGTCAGAAAATAAGTATTCAATGTCCTTGATTGTTTTATTGACTATCTTTGTACATAATTTTAGCTGAATCGGTTAAGCTGTTTATCAAATATGACGTCACACATTTACAAAATTCAATAAAAATCTAGATATCCAGACTTTTCTGCCAAAAAAACCTATGTCCTTGTATGTTCTATTGACTATGTCTGCACAAGGTTTTAGCTGAATCGGTTTAGCTGTTTAGCTTATAAAACGTCACACATTTTCAAAGTTCAATAAAAAAACCTGGACATCCAGACTCGATTAGCAAAAAAAAGTATACTATGTTCTTTTGTGCCTTATTGACTATCTTTGCACTAAATTTCAGCTAAATTGGTGAAGCCGTTGGCGATAAGAGTCCACACGCTTAGAAAATGCAATAAAAAAAATCTCGACATCAAAACTAGACTGCCAAAAAAAATCTTATGTCCTTCTGTGCGCAATTTAATATCTTTATACAACATTTCCGCTAAATCCGTCAAGCAGTTTGGCCGATCAGAGGCCACACGCTTACAAAATGCAATAAAAAAAATCTCGACACCCAAACTCGACTGCCAAAAAAAAAAGTATCCTATATCCTTCTTTGTCTTATTGACTGTCTTTGTACAAAATTTCAGTTCAATCGGTACAGTCGTTTATCCGAGAAGAGATCTAATATTTTCAAAATTCAATTTAAAAAATCTGGTTACCCAGACCTGACTAAAAACTAGCTAGATAAATGTATCCTGTATCCTATTTTGCCCTATGAACTGTTTTTATACAAAATTTCAGCCAAGTCGGTTAAGCCGTTTGACCGTGAAGAAGTCCCTAACAAACAAACAAATAAACAAACTGACTTTCACATACATAATACTAGCTGTGCCCCGCGGCTTTGCCCGCGTTAAAATGTATCCTATAGCCTCATCCATAATACTGGCTATCCCTGTGCAAAATTTTACCTAAATCGGTCCAGCCGTTTGACCGTGAAGAAGTCCCAAACAAATAAACAAACTGACTTTCGCATTTATAATATTGGTGTTGATTGGCGTTCATCTCTGAGACCAGCGGATTAAACTGCACGTTGATATATCAGTCAGTTAATTAGACAAATGCGTAAGGGATAATTTTGGAAAACCTGTGAAACACATGTCTCATAATTTTAATTGAAGAGTATGTGTCCATATTTTCAAGTCCATCGCCCCAGAGAATAAATGTTTCACAGAAAATTAAACTTATCTTTTCACCCACTTAGGGGTGGAATTTCGAAAAAAAACTTTCTTAGTGGATAGCTTTACTTCAGAAATACACCCTCTATATGTTATGTCTTTAATACAGCGGATTATGTTGCACGTTGATAACAGTCAGTTAATCAGCCAAACTAACGCGTGAGGGATTATTTTGAAAAAAAAACGACACACGTGTCTCATAATTTTAATTGAAGAGTATTTGTACACATTTTCAAGTCTATTGATCCAGAGAATAAGATGTTTCACAGAAAATCAACTTTTTATTTCATCCACTTAGGGGTGGAATTTCGAAAAATTCTTTCTTAGTTAATAGCTGCAATCTACAAAGAACACACCCTCTTAATTTTATGTGTCTAAAACCAGCGGATTAGGCTGTACGTTGATATATCAGTCAGTCTGTCAGTTAGACAAATGCGTAAGGAATGATTTTGGAAAACCTGTGATACATGTGTCTCATAATTTTAGTTAAAGAGTTTTTTTTTTTTAAATAAAAGATTACTCGCAATGTGGGTTGCACATTACTAGTATTCTTGTTAACCCCGCCAACTAAGCTAAATATGCTTGTTTCTGGAGTGGGTTCACGTCAATAGTGCAATGGGTGTAGGTGGGATTCGAACTCACGACCTCTCGATTGCCAGTCCGACACCCTATCCATTGGGCTATTGCCGCCTAGTATACTCTTGTACCAATTCTCGATAATCTAGCGACCGGACTCAGAGAATAAAAAAAACACAGAACATGTAACCATACCTCATACTATCTTAGGGGTACAATTTCTAAAATCGATGTCTTAGTGGATACTTGTGCTTTACAAAGAACACACCTTCCAAATATCATGTATCTAGGACCAGTGGTTTAGGAAAACTGTAACTCACCATTTTAATTAAGGAGTATGTGTACAAATTTTGGAGACAATTGACCCAGAGAATAAAAAGTTTAATAGAAATGTCAACCCTCCATTTCACCCACTTAGGGGTGGAATATCAAAAAACTGTTTCTTAGTGGATACTTGCACTTTGCAAAAAACACACCTTCCAAATATCATGTCTCTAGGACCAGTGGTTTAGGCAGTGCCTTGATGCAGTTATTCAGTCAGTTAGAAAGACGCGTGGGGGATGATTTTTGAAAAACTGTGATACTCGTAACTAACTATTTTAATTAAAGAGTACGTGTACCGATTTTTGAGACAATTGACTTAGAGAATAAATAGCTTCATAAAACGTTCAAGCCTCCATTTCACCCGCTTAGGGGTGGAATTTGGAAAAACCCTTTCTTAGTGGATGCCTACACTTCATAAAGAACACACCCTCCAAATTTCATGTGTCTAGGACCATGTTCATTCATTTCATGTGTCCGGTTTGGGCTGTGCGTTGATATCTCAGTCAGTCAGTCAGTCAGTCAATCAGTCAGTCAATCAGTCAGTCAGTCAGGACTTTGGATTTTATATATATATATATAGATTTTAGGAAACTTACCATTAAGAGAGCTGTCATACTTGTTTTGGTTATCTTGTCTCTATATATTAAGCCTTGTTATGTAGCCTTGTAAGCCTAGCCTTGTTATGTTATGTATTCTGTGATTATGCCAAAGATATAATTTGTTTGGTTGATATAGCAAAAGTCAAGTTTAATGTTGGTTCTTGAAGCCACTTTTAGACTTTTGTACCAAAGGAAAGTAATGATTTATCCCCTCATTTCAGTACCGTGGCTTGTCCCCTGGCCTAGGTTGACGCATTTTTGGGAGCCTTTTGTTTTGCTCAGTGTACAGTCAAACAGTGCAGGGTAGTACTTTATATTAATTTTTAAGTAGTATGTTTACCTCAGGCAAAACAAACTTTTTTTAATATCTTATTGGCTAGCGTTTGACCACTATGTCGCCTCGTGGTTAGCGATCATGTGGTCGAAGTTGGGATGTGGTCGAAGTTGGTAAAACTGTTAGACTAGAGTTAGAATACTCCGACTTTCAAGGACTGTGTGATGCCGGAGCATCGTATAATTTGATACCTTAGGAGAAAATCTGCCGCCATAATAATTTTACGTAGCAAGTCTGGCGGAACATCTATATTATAATGCTCCTACTATCTATGAAAAAACTACTTCAAACTCAACTATCTAAGAATAAACTACTCAAACTAGTTATTACGTAAATTTTTCACATTTGCCAATTACATAAACATTAAAGATTTTAAAGAGTGCGTCCTACCGTGTGCCTACCCGTTATCACATACGAAGCATAGACGTGGCCTCTACGGTTCGACTGGTCCACTTTAAAGTAATTCAGCCAGCTATGGAAAACTTGATGAATCAATTTAGATAAACGAGTTTTTGAATGGAGACTACGGATCGGAAAGCAAAGTGTATGTGCCTTAAACTAGGTGAAGTGATGATCCTTGTAAGGAAGCTAGCAAGAGCTGGACAAAATTCGCCATGCTCAGTGGCTTACATTTGTAGATACCATGCTTAGCATGGGACTAGTTAAGGCTAATAATGAGGTTGTACTAAGGATAACATAAGTATCTTTTAGGCAAGCGTGCTACCACGTCGATCGTATCGTCAATTAACATCAAGTGGTCAAACGCTTGCTTAACACCTACTGATAAAAAAATCTCTAAACCATAATATAAAACTGTCCAAATCGAGTTTTAACGTTTATAAACTATAACCTATATTTCTACACTGTAGTCAACGTTATCTCAAAACCGGAAAATAGATCACGGACGTCGGTTTACAACGTTTGAAAGCTGCAGTTTATTTTCATGGACCATTTCGACGCTCCATCTTAGATGATATAGGTGGCATGCGAACGGTTAATCAGAGCTATATCATCTTTTTCTACGTTTACAGTGCTACTTATATCGCATATAATTTATTTATAATTCAAAGTGTTTATTTAATAATTAAGACCTTAAAAATGACCCCCTACTCCAATGCGGCATCTAAATATTCTTTGGTAGTGATCATTGCGATCGCCTGCATTAGTGTTAAACTCTTAATTTATAATTTTGTGTACAATAAAGTATCAACTAATCTTTTTACTAGCCAAATCAATTGTTTTATAAAATCCTGCTAATTTTGGAAGAATATTGTCAAGTTAGAATATAATATAGAATTAGTTAGAATATATATGTTAAAATATATACTTCCTGAATCCTTCGACTCCCTTCACATTCCATGACAATTATTTATGATGCCGTTGATTTGTCTTTCACCAGCAACCTATTGTGATCTGCACGATCTTTTTCTACTACGTCTCTAGCCCTTGTCAGCCTTACGAAGATCGTCACCTCTTTGTCTGAGAGCGTTTTACCCTGTATCTATTTGCATTAGCATTTATTCATTATCATTATTTATTCAGAAACTCGTTTAATCCCAGCGGTTGACGGTTCAGCGGCAAATTTGGTCTGACCCACCTATTGCAAATTATGGTTGCTAATCTAATTATTAGCTATATCGATGACTTTGGTTTAGCTATGTTAGCATTACCATAACAATTTGAACAAAAAATCACAATATTGAACTAGATAATCGAAAACCCGAAAAGAAAAAGTTCCACCTGCCACAAAACGAAACTAGAAAAGGACAAAAAATAAATAAATATGCAACAACTCTCTTAAGTCTCTAAATCTCCTAATTGTTTCCTTATAGCACAGTGATCCATCAATCACCAATAAACAATTCACTAATACCTCCAGACACGATACAACAGATAACTTAATAAAGAAGAAGCATTTACTTCCAAAAACCACGAAGAACCAGAAAGTAACATTCCAATTTCGGCCCACACTTGCCCAGCGGGACTAAAGTACCATGTGGCTGAATAATTTATAAGATTTCCTGGAAGACAGTGCCTGATCTTTTTAACTGATGGTATTTAATGAAGGTACTTTTCAATAGCACGAATAACCTTTTCTCTCGCATCTGGATTTTATTAATTCACTAGCAGCCCGCCCCGGCTTCGCACGGGTAGAACATATATGCCTACAAAATTTGCATCAGTTTGTTGCATCGAATATAAAATATGAACATATTTAACAAGAATCGTCATATTTCATCCAATTTACACAAAACCTTAACGAATTATGCACCTAAACCTCCCTCATAAACACTCTGGCTATTGGTGAAAACAGCATGATAATCCGTTCAGTAGCTATTGAGATTATTGCGAACAGACAGACAGACGCAGTGATGGAATTTGTTTTATAATACTTACGTAGTAGTATTGGACGGCCCTTTAGCGTAAAGGATAGTTACCCTGATTCTGACCCGACGGTCGTTGGTTCTAATCCTAGCTATATACCTACCAATGAAAGTTTTATGTGCATTCATGAATCATGAGTATTCGTACAGTGGTAGCGGGATCATTAAATCTACCAAAAAGTAGCTTACTACCAAGGAGCCCGGGCCCGGTGGCGTAATCGGGAGAACGGTCGGCTTTGATGCCGTGGTACCGAGTTCAAACCTTACCGTGCACCAATGGATTTTTCCATCTAAAAATTTATGTGCGCTTCTCACAGTGGCCCTCCGGTGAATGAAAACATCGTTAAGAAACCAACAACCCCCGCATGGTGGTAGGACACTATCTAGTGTCCGCCTGGCCAGCTACCACCCTCAAGTTAGAAAATCTGTCGCCAAAAACATCTAATGTGTTCCGGCAGCTATCCTTGAGAGTCCGTTCCCCAGTCTAGGCCTAGCGTGCTTACCATCTTCGACCGCATCATCACTTACAAACAGGTGAGATAGTGGTCAAACGCTAGCCTATTAGATATAAAAAAAAGGTGAACATCTGCCGCCGTAACCTTATGCGTTCCCCGACTCAAAATGTAGGGGTAATATACGTTTAACGTGTGTATCTGTGTGTCTGTCTGTAGCATCTTAGCACCTAACCGGATGAACCGATTTTGTTTTTATTATTGATAGTTTTTTTTGTTTGATAGATTTCTTCATCGAGAGTTTTCTTAGCTTTGATTCATGAAAATTCGTTCAATCGTTATAAAACTATGAGCTTTTTTCCAGTTAATTGCGCTATGAAATCAACTTTCATAGGTCTGATCAATTCGAAAATCTTCTTCTTCAACGATATTGTAAGAACATGGAAGCATTGACCTGATGCTGGGACATCTAGACTCTACAGAATACTCAAATCCTCACCAACTTACAGCTCAGATTTTAATTGTCGTGTTTAGAGTCATTGGAATGCTTTTAATGAAAAGATTATACATAGATCAGTCGGGGTGGTTTAAAATATTATATTATTATATATATACATGAATATTATTTTTACAATAGATTATTATACTATATTGACTTCAAATTGATTGTGATCGGTGGGGATCTACAGCATAGATACAGCATAGATCTAAGCCTATAATAATATTTTCGTAGTAACTATGACCTAATCTGTGGTTTCACTGCAAATATTTTATTAATTTTGCGATACGTGTATGTGAAATACGTGATATCTTCTAGAGTTTTCATTTAAATTATATACTGTAAACGACAATTTTAATCTATAATATGTGGCCAAGCTAAAGTAATTATTTGGATAAGGATTAATACTATATACTTGAAAATAGCCTTGGAAGTTATGTAATATTTTTTAACAAAAATTTAAAGATTAAAATGGTTACTGTGAGTCAACCTTAAGAGATAGACATATGCTGTTGCGGACTTTTTTGTAGGTCTTATTAAGTTGTACAACTCTTCCATAGAAAATATTCTTCTATCTATTATCAATTGAGCAGCGTTCGTAAGAACCGTGTTTTTTCGACCGTTTTTTTGCCGACTTAGGTTGCAAATTAGGTCTCCACGAATGTACCTTTGATTTAAACGGGATAATATATAGCCTATTTTCATTCCGAAAGTCCATTCTATGTATCAGTGAAAGAATTTTTTAAATCGGTTCAGTAGTTTTTGAGCCAAATCATTACAAACATACAAAAATACAAAAATACAAAATACAAAATATGTTCTCTCTTTATAATATTAGTATAGATTTCATCCCCAGATTTTACTTAGAAAAAAAATGGACTTCGAAAGCCGCGTTAGTGATTTGCTCTAAAAAGGAGGAGGTTCTCAATTTGTCTGTTTTGTTTTTTTTTTATGTATGTTACGCGATTACTCCGCTAATTGTGATTTGAATGATTCTTTTTTGTTTTGGATAGGGTTAATCTCTGAGATGGTCTTATTTAAATTTGATCGAGATCTGATAAGTATCTTCAGAGATATGACTTCTGATATGAATATGAATCTCAAACTTGCTACTGAAACTGACTCAAGCGACATGGAATTCGGTTGTTTTCGTTTTTAAACATTTTTATTATCAGTAGCAAGTTTCAGGTATTTATATCCATATATATATATACGTCTATGAATATTAATTTTACAAGGTAACACTTGAGGAGTATGGTCATTCGAATAAATAAAATTTAAAATCGGCCCACAATTGACAGAGCAATCGGTCAACAAACATAAAGAAATATACATACAGACGAACTAAGAACCTCCTCAGTTTTTGAAGTCGTTTAAAAAGGTTATAAACTAAAACAAAACAACAAAATCGATGCATATGAAACAATTTTTAAGAAGGTAGTTTACATTTTTCTAAGCACTCGCGGACGCTGACGCATTTCCTCCAAAAGACGAAGCGTGAGCATTGGAGTATCGATGTCCATTGTTGTTTTCTGAGTAAGTAGATACAAAGGGTTTGTTCCCAGTGGCTGCCGCTGAAGCGCCCCCAGGATACGAATTATACCTCGATGGTAGATTGGGGTTGCTAGGGTCTTGGTCACGAGTTGCTCCACTGGCACCATTGCCTCGCATACCTGGTGCTGCGGTTGTTACAGCCATTAGGCTGGCAAGAAGGGCTAATAAGACCTGGAAAATGAACAATTTTTTGATGATTTACGATGAAATTAAACTGTCTATGTTCTAGTTACCTTAACGTGGCCTTATTGCTTAAGAATTAACTTTTAATCCAGAGTTTTTTATTTTATCCTCTCCACGCTGTGCATCAATATATTTTTCAATTCAAATTGTAAAAATATAATGCTTATGCACATAAAGAAAAGTTCGGGGAAACAATAAATGCATCGCAAGCAATAAATGAATATGAATAAACATTAAGTTTGGTATAAAAAAAACTCTTATAAATTACATGGAGTTAACAATTTGGATGAAAAAGTTTTGTAAACTAATTACGTAGTAAAAATAACCAACATCACATGGTAAAAAATACCAAGTATCGGTGAATTTACATGATTAAGAAATTTTATCGGTTAGCATTATTATTAAATTATAGCCTTACCAAGAAGTATTTCATGTTGATTTTTCTGTACCCAAAGCAGAAATACCGCGGCTTATATAGTTTAGGGTATAAGAGCTGATAGCATTTCACATGTAATTATTTATTTACTGAACTAGTTAAGAACAGGTTCTAGAACTGGTGACATGCTTTTAATTACTTATTGGATGTCACTAATATAGATAATATTATCAAGACAATGTAACTGTCGCATGCCATTATACATTTCAATTACTGTTGTATTTTTAAGATAAGGACTTTCAAACATCTAGTTTCTTTCTTATATCGTTGCTAGCATTTGAACACTATCTTCATGTGTTGGTAAGTGATGATGCGATCGAGGATGGTAGCACGCTAGGTTTAGAATGAGAATAGGGTCTCAAAAACAGCTGCCGGAACACATTAGATAATTTTTGCAAAAGATTTTCCATCTCGAGGGTAGTAGTTGACCAAGGGACACTAGATAGGCAGTGTCCTATCATACCGGGGGATGGAGGATTTCTAAGCGATGTTTTTCACCGGAGGACCGCTGTATACGGCTGTGTACGGCGGAATTTAAACTCCCTACCTCTGGCATCAAAGCCTACAATTCACCTCCTGCGTCACTGGGCCCTCAGTTTGATGTCTAGCGGTTTTATTAATGTGTATTTTTTGTGTAATAAAACATTTAGGATTTTTTTCAATAACAGAATGTTGACCTTTTTACATGAGAGTAAGGCACCTGGCGCACTAGCTTACTACTACTAGCCAACGACTATGGCCTAAAGCCCAGCGCACACCTGGCGAGGCGCGGTGAAGATACTAAGATCATTGAAGAGTCATTGAATAGTAAGTATTTTATTGAGTCACTCCGTCACATAAATCAGAAATGTTAACATTTCAGGAGAACTTGCATACTGTATTATCGTATAGTGTGGTCTGAAGGAGCACTAACGTGGATTTGTGGACAATACACGAAATGAGGCAGTAATATTGTAACTATGACAAATATAGACGATGTGAGTTGTTGCCTCGTAAAATGTTATGAATTATGAAATATTTGTATCGTTCCAGTCAGTTTATCTTAAACAGGTGTACCTATCACAGGTTCACCCGTTACAAACTTTTTAACCGACATCCAAAAAGGAGAAGGTTCTCAAATCGTCTGTATGTATATATTATAAAATTTATTTTTGTATGTTTATTCGCCGATTTATCCGCCAATTGTTAACCAATTCGACTTTCAAAGGACATCTTCAAGGTGAAATTTTATCAAGATCTGATAAGTATCTCCAGAGATATGACGATAAACGTCTCAAATATGCTACTGAAACTGACTCGCGCGGCTTGGCAGTCGGTTTTGTTTATTTATTTTTTAAACTTTCTCAATTATTGGTTTATTAATGTCATGATTAACACGTAAATTCACACTACTTCAGTTTGGAATAATGACATATTTGTTTATTACGTCCATTAATGAATTGATATAAAAACTAAAAATAAAGCTTGTTGGAGCGCTACGCAGCTACCCTGTACACACGAAGTCGAACTGACCTTAGACCTTATAAATGAATGCAGAAATCGGCCACTAGTCTAAAACCAACCCTGGATGTAAAATTAGTTTTTTCTTTTTAATTTCGGACAGACAAGCAGTTCACCACTATATGTGAGAATGTTAGGGGTTGTTATCACCCGCGAGTGGTTGTTGAAGTTGACCCTAAATTTGACGATGATTGTTAACGATGTTAATTCATACTCGACGCAACAATTTGATGCAAAAATGTAGGCATAATATATGCTCTGCCCGTGCGAAGCCGAAATGGGGCGCTAGATATATATATATGTATGTACCTAAGGAAGAAGGTAAAATAACCCCTATCATTCCTACAAAACAGACGCACGTACAAAATACTTTCAGAAAATATTAATTGAAAGATTTTTATGCAAAATGATTTCTGAAAAGGCAACAAAAACGTAAGAAAATAAGTAAAACAATACATTTAAATTCAGCAGGGTTCGGTATAAATTAGACCTGTCGAACTGAAAAATAAGAAACTAAATTTAAGAATTAAAGTTAATTTAGAAAAGAATGACAGGTAAAACTAAATTGACACGAAAAAATAAATTACAATGAAGTTATAAGATATTCAAACGATGAAATATTACTATAATGATTTATACAATTACGATAAAATAATTGAATTTATTAATGCAACGTTCTGCAAGGTTTGTGAACTTCAATTGTATTATTAAAAGGTCAGACTCAAAGAATAATGCAAAATTGATTTAATCCACACTCATATCGTTAAGTTCTTACTGTTAATTAAAAAATAATAGCATAATGACAGACTTTATGCACGTTATACAACTGAAATTAAAAAGTTTTATTCTAACACAGATTTCTTGACAAAATAATGCTTAAAAATAACTTTCTTTGCACTTTGGATCGACCAAGGAGTTCTTGTTCAATTTACATAATTGTTTAATGTGACCGCGCTAGTAAATGCATGCGTGGGTTTACTTGGTGCATGAGCATTTGACCGATGGTTACGGAGCCATTGTTGTTTTTAACCGACTTCACAAAAAGGAGGAGGTTTTCAATTCGTCTGTATGTTTATTTGGTTGGTTTTAACCTACTTTAATTTTTTTTAAATATTTTGACGTAAACGATTGGATGACAGCTGAATGGTTCATTACTTTTTTTTTCTAATTCAAAGCGTTAAATTCTGCTTTTGCTATGTTTACTTGATAATTGGTTATGATTTATTTTATGATTTATGATTTTGACGTGTATATGTGCGTATATTTATACTGCCTACATACTGAATAAATGCTTTGATTCTTTGATTCTTTGATTTATTTTTTCTTTTTTTTGTGTGTATGTTACGCGATTACTCAGTCAATTGTGAACGGATTCAAATGATTATTTTTTTAATTGGTAGGGTACGTTTCCGAGGTAGTCCCATTGTAATTTCATCGAGATTTGATTAGTATCTCCAGAGATATGGAGATAAATACCTCAAATATAGGAGAATGTAATGGTTTTAGAAGAAGAGTCCCAAGATGATTACACACAATGGAGGTTACTATTGCATATACTTTTGAAGGCTAAAAAATATGACCTTGAATAATGTCATTATTTAATTTATCAATTAATGTCATGCCTTTTACAACTTTCTTCTCGTTGATTTTGGTTTTTGACAGATATTCCTACGGTAACTGTAAGCGAGGTAGAAACAGAGGTGGGGAGAATTAATTTGTCTTCACAGGAATGTTCTACCGGGCAAAGTCTTGTAAGGGTGCATCGTTTTTGAGCATACCTAATATTTTTTGACATGAGATGACTTTTGGCGAAGATGGTGGCCATATGGCGGCGTTTAATGTTAATAATCGCGAATAATACTTTTTCATATTCATTTTGGAATACAACTAGTCCGTGTTATAAAAGTATTTGGAATTATTGTAATAAAATAGACCATTAATTATCGTGTGTGTCAGATGCTTTTATTGCACAGGGCCATTTTGAATATTGTCCTTTGATACCCTGATGACATCATTATGACTAGTGGATATTTTCACTAGCGCGGCATTTGAAATCAATTTTTTAGGGTTCCGAACCCAAAGGGTACCAAATGAACACTTTCTGAGACTTTGTTGTCCGTTCGTCCGTCCGTGTGTCTATATGTGCGCAATTTACAGGTTTGTATCTTCTTAACCGTAATAGGTACATACTTGAAATTTTCACAAAGTTTTATATCCGTTGGTGTATAACGGCCCAGATACGAAATTTTATAGATGCGTGTAATTTAATTAAAACTTGTTTTGCACTAAAAAGGGCAAAATAAATTGTTTTTCAAAAACAATTAAAACCGACTTCATAACCACAAACAGGCACTCAAAAGCGAAAAATAAATTACTTAATATAATTATTATAAGCGCTACCACTTATCTATTCGGTATATAAATCGGTGCCAGCCAAGTCTTATAGGTAGTAGATAGATACTACCTACATGTATCCACCTACTTACTACTACCCTTAATTTTAATACCCCTCATTATGCAACAGTTTCATAAACTACTTGATACGCACTAATACAAAAAAAACGTAATAAATACTTACTTACTGCGGCATACCTTCAAACATCCAGATGTTGAGTCTCATATTCAAGCCGCGGGCGGGTTATCTCACGATATTTTTCTTTACCGAAGTGTGTGTGAACTGTGATACACAACATCAAATATCCAAATTGTTGTCTCAAGTCTCACATTCCTTGTTAAGTATATCAATAGACACGTTGCCTTTTAAGCTCAAAAAAAATCTAGTTCATTACATTTCTAGCTTACATTATATCCTATTTACTGCAAGACGTCGAATCAACTTTTTAATAAAGTAAGTACCTTATTACTCTCAGTGGGCATCCCTCCGGACAAATTAAAAGTATAATAGTCTACCCTGTCATCGTACAATAAATAAAGCATTATTCAGAAAAGGTAATTTAAGACTTAACAATTTTGCCATCTTAAATAAAATTATCTTGGGCGGCTAACGACGTCTTTTATTTTAATTCTCATTCTCTTGACGAATTTTATCTATTTCATGTTGAATGGAAAATTTAAATTTTGTTGTGTTTTAGTGTGGATAAACTTTTGTGCCTCTAATTTTATTAACAGTGATGCAAAAGAACGGATGTGTTATACTTAAGATATTTATTTGTACCTGTGTGTCTATCGCATCGTACCTCCTAAAGGGATGAACCGAATATAAATGTATTTCTTTTATAGGTGACTTGATCGGAAATGTTTTTAGCTATGATTTAAGAAAACTTGTTCAATCATTTGAAGATCCTCGATTATCGCTTACCACCAAGTGAGATAGTGGTCAACTAGCCTATAAGATATATAAAAAAGTCACAAAAACGCGAACTTACTTTAAGTCTATAACCCGGTTTACAGTTTAAATCCTAGACCTATCCACAGTTTCAATCTACTCCCAAGTATAAATGTCTATGTAGATATAGATTGGATTATACGGAGGCGTGTTGCGTGTTAACTCGCCTCTGCGAAGGCTTAGTCTAGCCAATTATTTGTTCCCACTATTGACATGGATTCAATAGTCGATATGAAATGAATTGCTCACCAATGAAGTTTGTATTGGCCGGATTATTTTTATGAAGTTAACTTAATAAATTGATACATTTCCAACAAAAGACTTTACATAATGACACTGTTTAGAGTTACTCGTAAGCTATAATACTATAGGTTTTGGTATAACTATAATGTCAAAATTATACCAGCAACATATCAGACTAATATCAGCACTTATAGAAAAAGTAAATGTGAAAAAGTATAGAAAATTAGTGCAAAGTATAACACTTGTATTTATAGATTACCGTAGTTAATTAACATATAAAAACATTCCAAAGATCCTATCATCCTATTGTATAGCAAATATTTATCTGCCAAAAGAAATATTTAAACTAATATAGGGTAGAAATGGATGGACAATGGAATCCGATTGCAATCGATTAGAAGAAATACTATTTTCAGCCGACTTCCAAAAAGGAGGAGGTTCTCAATTTGTCTGTAAGTACTTGTATTAAGTTTCAAATATAAAAGACTATCTAATCTTGTTTCTCCATACAAACTTTGGATCCCCGCTTCGTCCCCTTCAGGGGTGAATTTTGAAAAATCCTTTCTCAGAGGGAACTAACGTCGTAATAACTATCCGCATGCCAAATTTCAGCGCAATCCGAAACAATATTGATTTACACACTTTGTTACCCCATTTCACCCTCTTAGGGGTGGAATTTCAAAAAATCCTGAAACACGTATTTAAGTTAAGTAAATACATGTTTCAGGTTTTTTCGAAATTTCACCCCAAAGAGGGTAAAGTGGGGTAAAAAAGTCTGAAATCAATATCGTTTCGGATTGCGCTGAAATTTGGCATGCAGATAGTTATTTTGACGCAGGTATCCGCTAAGAAAGGATTTTTCAAAATTCACTTTTCAAAGGGATGAAGCGGGTGTTCAAATTGAATAGTCATTTTATTTTACAATTCATACATGTTCTTCTGTATATAAATAAGTAAATACGAGTTTCAGACTTTTTCCAAATGCCACCCTAAGAGGGTGAACTGGGGTAACAAAGTCTTTAAATCAATATTGTTTCGAATTGCGCTGAAATTTAGAATGCAGATAGTTATTATGACGTAGGTATCCGCTCAGAAAAGGATTTTCAAAAATTCCTCTCGGATACGGAACGGGGATTCAAAGTTTGTATGGCGAAACAAGATGAGATAGTCTGTTTTATTCGAAACTTTACATATAAGTACCTACTTCTGTAAATAAATAAGTAAGTAGGTGTTGTAGGATTTTCCGAATTTGGGTAGGTTACAAAGTTTGAAAATTTGGGTTTTTCAGATTTTATAAATATGAATCCCGATTTGCCTTAGTCACGCGATAACATGAAAACGGGTGAACCGATTTGGCTAATTCATATTTGATGTCTTTAATGATAGTATCGTTTTTACAAAAGGAAAGTTTTAAGTAAATAAAAGGAGTTTTTAACACAGGCGAAGCTGCGAGGCATTTCTAGTACTACTATAAGATTTAGATTAGATTATTTTTTATTATATCATGTCATATATGCTAGCGTTTGACCACTATCTCGCCTATTAGTAAGTGACGATGCGGTCGAGGATGGGAGCACGCTAGGTCTAGAATGGGAACTGGCTCTCAAGGATACCTGGCAGAACTCATTAGATGCTCACGCGGGGTTGGAAGGAAACGAAAGGGCGGATGAACTGGCTAAACTTGCTGCAACCAAAGTAAAAACAAAGCCAAATTACAATAAGTGCCCTGTTTCATTTGTCAAGCGACAAATCCGGATGGACTTGCTCGACGAATGGAAGAGGCGCTACGCAAACGGAGAGACGGCTAATACTACGAAAGTATTTTTTCCTAATGCTGTAAGCGCTTACCCCTTGTTAAGGAAAATCTCGCTCAACCCGCTACTCGTGCAACTTATGACAGGACATGGCGGGTTCTCCTCGAAATTAGAACGTTCAAGTGCAAGGAGAATCCGTCATGCGCCCGTGACCCGGAAAAGGAAGGGAACGCTTTTCATGTATTATTAGACTGTCCAATATATGGCAAAAGCCGATACCACACCAAACAAGGGACAGACACTAAGATAAACGTAGAAAATTTAAGCAAAATTCTAGAAAATAAGCTAAGTCGAAATAAATTCTTGAAGTTTTGTGAAGAAATAGTTAAAATTAGTAAAGAAAAACAAAAAGTGAAAAAAGAATATAACCATCGCATATTTAAATATATGGGATAGGTACCACTGATAAAATAGCATATAAAAGTCGAGAAAAGGAAGTAAAACAAAATAAAATTACATAAGATAATTACAGAGTACAATACACAAAAATAGAACACAAAAGACTCCATTACCTCCATTACGTTTGAGGAAAAATTGACTAATAAAAAATAAAAAACCTCATAAATGTTCTGCAACAGATTTTTCTAACTTGATGGTGGTAGCTGGCCAGGTAGACACTAGATAGTGTTTTACTTTTAATTTTTTTCGTTTTACTTTTAATTTGTATGGTGGAATAAAATGTTGATCTATCTATCTATCTAGTGTCCTACCACCATGTCCTAACCGAGGTTAGTGTATTTTTAACAATGTTTTTCCTTTACCGGAAGGCTACTGTGAAGAGCCCACATACATTTTTCGATAGAAAAATCAATTAGTGCGCGGCGGGGATTGGACTCGGTACCTCTGGCGTCAATGCCGACCATTCTCTCACTACGCCACCAGTGGTGTAGTGAGAGAATGGTCGGCTTTGGCCAGGCCTTACATCGATTATTAAAATGTAAACTTAGCAAAACCATGATTCAGTTTTCGGTTTTTATGATATAAGTAGCAAACAAGCAAACGGCCCACGTGGTGGGAGGTGGTCAACTGGCTTAAATAAACAAAAAATCATCAAAGTGATGAAATAAGCAGTCATCCAATTGTCGACGTCAGACTACTAACAAAATATAAAACTGTAGGGTGTCCAACCTATAATAGTACGTAATAATAATAGGCTTAGAATACTCTGACACCCAAGAGCTCCCGGAACACCGTAAGATTCAGATTTCTTCTTTGATGATGGTAAGCTACTTTTTGTTAGTATATCAGGCAGAACATCGACGTAATATTGTAGCGTTATCCCCGTGTATTTGGGGTTAACGTAGGATTAAGGGTTCGCAGTTGCCTAATGAACGTTCATGATTGAAAATAAAAACAACAAAGTTCCATACAATATTTTATAGGAAGTTATATAACATCAAAAAACTTATCTCTACCCGCCACCGGTTAACGAAGGTTTATGTACCACCACCACTTAAAAGTAAACTTAAATAGTCCACTTAGACCTGCCTAGGGCCTTCTGGGTCGGTATGTCACCTCACAATAAATTTTGAAGACGTTGGGAGTCCTGATGAAAATAACTCCCAAAGCCTCCACTGATGTCGCCAACAGCCAGAGGTAATTTTACAAACGAATTCTTATAGGTAGTTAGGTTGGAAGGTTAAAGACCACAATATTAGGCGGTAATAATACCTGTAGACAACAGAACAAATGAACTGCCTATAAAATTAGGATAGGTTGAAGTCATCCGTCTATACCGGGCTTAATTTAACTATGATTTTCAATCAGATCTATAATGTTTGTATAGGAGGTAAATGCAACTACATGGTCCGCCCAGTCGAGTTATAAATAATTAACCGTCGTGCCTAAAATGGTTGTTATAATTCCTAAAGGGCAAGCGATGACGAGATGGGATGATGTTGATGATTGAAATTACTCCGTACCATTTCTTACTATTAAGTTTAAGGGGTGATTGAATGGGCGTGTCCGATGAGGGGCGAAGAAAGAATCTCCCTTGGAGTTCTCACGATGATGAGTGGCAATGAAGGGATGTTATGATCACCCGATGTGCCCGATGAAGATCCCAAATGATTCATTCAATTAGGCGCGGCCCGGGGTGCAGTGGAGGTATGAAAAGCAGCACTTCCCGGGGTGAATAAATAAGATAGTACCTGAGCACAAGCTGACGGGGTCAGGTTATTAATATAAAACCCTTAGGGGTAGGCAGGCATAGCGGGAGGGAGCGTCCGGGGTTCACGGAGTTCACCGGCGGGTCTTCAAGGACTCGCCGGGGTCCCACGTTATAGGTCCGCCTTCAGGGTGCCCAGAGCTCCCCTGAAACGTCATGGTGTCCTAATGAAATCACACAAAATTAATTACAGTTATTTATATGTTATTTAAGGTTATTGTCCTATTATAGCGGGGAAACGTGGAGATACTTCAGCGTAGAATGCTAAGATTCCTTGCTAGCTTATTGAGGAAGTCCGCATTATTAAAAGGCGGGGTGTGGTCAGAGAGATTTCTCTATCCTAGCCTTGGAATATTCATCTCTCGGTATTCAAGGCGACTTTGGGTCAGATTACGCTTGTAACTAGCTCCAAAACTCGGGGACACGGCATGGTTTCATCATAGGAAAGCTACGTAGCACTAACACGAGGTCGACCACCCGGAAGATGTTAAATTAGACATGTAATAGCAACGTGGACGAAACGGATCTCGTCTCGTCTTCGGAAGCTAACTACGCCACTTTGCACTAGTTAGGAAGTACACATTTCTTGGACGGAGGAATGAGAAACACTGGGCATTGTCGGGGTTTTAGCACTTGCTAAACTTTAATTATTATTGAAGGCTCGGCAGTGGTCCGTTGCCTTTACGTTCACAATGAAAAAGAAATCACTCTACGAACTGCGTAGTTAGGCCACTTGCCGCGTGATGGGACACGGCACCTTTATATTATCGACTTTGTCAAGGTATCGATGAAAATATGGCCTTTCTTAATTTAAATTTAAGATTTGTATAGGAAACGTAGGTAGAAAGATAGCATTCGGTTCGTATTTCACGGATCTGATTTTAGATGTTCGTTCTACTGGTTTCCGGAAATGAAAAGAATAAGATGAATTAACTTCATCGCATCGAATTTTATAGACCGGATCAATTCAATGCCTAAACGAGTGGCAATTACGGCTGTGTGCCACTGTCCGAAGCTTCTAGACCATATATGCTAGTGTGCGTGGTCACGGTGGTCTTCCGTGCGCCCTCGAAAGTTACCAGTTTCCAAATGTTGGCATGGTATCGGGAAAATTTAGATGACCTTACAGATTTTTAGGTTTCAGAACGGACCTAGTTCAGGGTAAAGGCTGGACTAGAGGTCACGCGGGAGGTGAGAATTTACTAGGAAACGATTAGGTAAGTGAGATTTCGGAATGTTTCATGTTTCCGAAGAAACATAGGGGAGATTTAACGATAATAGTAAAATAGGGAGTGGACGATATAGATTGCGGTTAGAGACCACAGGGATTTAATTTATCAATTAACCGTAAGTAGTAATTATTAACACGGTTTTCAAGAACCTACATTAATTATTTTCGTAGGGAAACCCATCGAAGCAAATGACAACTTTATTTTGGTATCGATGTGGGTGTTTTTCCCCTCACGATTTCAATGTGTGTGTAGTATATAGATCGTATAGAATAAGGGTTCGACACGACACTGTCAATTCACAAACTGACTAAGATGGACGTGTACCCAAGCGGAGCGAGCGAGAGGTACACAGTAAGGAGACGGCTCGTTTATATGTGGGAACGAGACAACGTTCAGTTTGAGACGGAAGGGTTGTTTAAGTTAGGTCTGTGATTCTAGGTCAGCGCCCCCTGTCCTAAGACAGCAGAACTAAACGCTACATACTGGCAGTCGGGCCGATCAGATCTGGCAACGGAATATACTGAAAACCAGCTCTGCGGAGATGTAAATATCCGCATAACAGTGCTGAGTATATTCCAATTGTAAGATTAGAAAACGCTTGTAATTTGTAACTAGTTAATTTTAATTTTATGTTTCTTTTCTGACAATAAACTCATTTTTATTTATTTATTTTATTTTATTAATCGGATTCCTGTATTCCTACGTTATTTAAATTGAATTCGTATTTTGGAATGGTTACCCATTTAAGAATTATTATTTGAGAAGCATAGATTGCATTTTATTACGGGTTGTTGTTTAACGTTCCGCTAGGTGGCGGAACCAGTAGGAAACGAAGGGTGACCTAGGCGATGGAAGAGAAGTGCCGAGGAATATCGATATATGGCGTGGAAATAATAAGATTTAATGTAATATGGAAATTATTTGTATTTTAGTTGTTTTATTTTATCTGGATTTAGGGGAATATCTAGTTATTTTAAGGGCATTTAGGAAGTTAGTAAAAAATTTGAATTTTATCAAAAAAACGACGTTACAATATGCGCCTACCATTTGTGGATAATCCGAATGGAACTGGTCGTCTATCTGTCAGCTACATAATATCGTTCAAGTAATAATTAAGATATAAATATTAAGATATTAGTTTAAAAACTAAAACAACCGACTTCCATGCCCCGCAAGTCAGTTTCAGTAGCAACTTTGAGACGTTTATCGTCATATCTCTAGAGATTTTTATCAGATCTCAAAGAAATTGCAATAGAACCACCTCGGAAATGTAGCCTGGCGATTATAAAAAGAATCATTCGAATCGGTTCACAATTGACGAAGTAATCGCGTAACATACATAAAAACATACAGTCGAATTAAGAACCTCCCCCTTTTTGGCAGTTGGTTGAAAATTACATCAGTTACAAAGGTTCATAGGGTTGTCGAATAACTAACTATATCATTCTTAATATGACATTCCACCAAATGCTTTCACTTCCATAAAAACTGGCTCAAAATTCTCGGCATTTCCACAATATTCCCTAGTTAATACCGAAACAAAGATCTGAATGTAAAGGATGCAGCTAAAAGCCACCTGTGTGTACCACTACCTATAAATCTTGAACAGTCGCACTAAAGAGTGCTTTGCGTCGTAACCCCATTTTAACATTAGTGGGAACACGAAATTGTTCCTTGGATTTTTGATGTATTTTTTACTGGAAGTACTTTCTTTAGTACGTATGAAATTAGATTTTTGCATTAGTTTCAATGCAAGCTTTGTTTTTTATGACCATGATTCTTTTTTTTCCGGTTTTTCCGACCATCAAAAAAACGCGATCGCCAAACAATCTTAGATAAAATCAAGGAACACGTGTGCCGACTTTCTTCAAAATCGGTTGAAAATGCTACCTGTAGGCAAGACAAACTAACAAACTGACATCCGGACAAAAGCATTTTTGGCCAATCTCGAAACTGAGACGCTTCGCTCGCTCGGTCAAATAAATTACAATACCTACAACACTTTTATACCTACTCTTACAGCTTGTTTCAATAGCTTTTAGATAAAGCAACCCAAAGCACCCTAATTAAAAGCATTCTATCGCTAGACGTAAAATTATACGCAAAGGGAGAAAACTGAGCTCGCGCGCACAAAAAATACTTCGATTTTAGCGATTTTGATATTTTTGAGTGCAGAGAGCTTGGATACAGTAGGGTGATTGGGTAGGTAATTTTTATTTCTTACCATATAACAGAAGTACCTACTAGTTACGGTATACCATCGACGTACGTCGATGCGGTATACATATTAAAATACTCAGTTAGCTTAGTAATGTACTTTCCGCATCCGGTACGTTGCAAAAGTTAAGATTTTTTGTATTTTAAACACAGAAAAAAAGATGTTATAGCGTCATCTATCAGGGTTGTCACTTTATCAGGAACTGAAGATGGTTCTCAGGCCCGCTGTATACATTCAGAATTCCGTTTCGAAGAGAAAACTTCAAACGGAAAACTTTGTACGTTTGTGATACGAGTAGGTCCATAGACTTGGATAGATTTACTGGGTTCAAAATTTCGAAACGGAATTCCGTAGGTATGTATGTGGCCAGCCTTACTGTGATAATAGTACACGAGAGTACTAGACAATGTTTGAAATACGAACTACCGAGACGCCGCCGCTGGAACGCCGTATGCTCGCTAAAGTCGTGTTCCGTTCCACAGGCAAGCTTCGTTGACTCGTCACGCTGACAAAATGTGATCGTAATTAAAAGGCTCTTTGAGTTTGAACAAAGAAAACTATTTACTGCTAAATCAGAACAGCGCTCTTTTTGTAACAGGTAAATCCGAGAATGTCACCCACTAGACGTTGGCTAATTATTATTAATTATCAACATTTTTGCTTTACTTTTGAATATCAAACACATTAAATACGTTACAATACCAATAGAAATCATGAGAAAAAGTAATGTCAAAAGAGAAAAGATTAAAGTCAGTGCCGTGCGATGGGTAAGGCATCGGTATCCAGCATTATGATATAATGTATATTTGACAACCCTGTGGCAATTCATAATACCCACACAAATAAAAATAAATAAAAGCATATTAAAAACAAAGAAGTCGCACTACTAAGTTTTCGCGTCGACTTGAGCTATTATTTCTTTTGTAAAATGAGTAAAAAATTTCAGAATCAGAATCAGAATCAGAATTATTTATTTGCCTAAAATGTTGGTATCATTGGTGTTGACAAATTGTAAAAAATAGTTCCGTAAACATTTTACCACAAAGCGGCATGCAAATATCACATATATAAAATCAAATTAAAATCTAATCATTAAAAATTATTATTATCACATTTACTAAGTCATAATCAAAATAAAATAGAATTATAATTTTACATGTTTACTAAGTCATTATCATTTAAAATATAATTAAAGCTATATTATAGATATATATAGATGTCAATTATTGTAGGATTATAAATTATTTTAAAAACTCTGCTACATTATAGAAACATTTTTCTTGTAACCAACACTTAAGTTTTTGACAAAATCGTGTCATGGGAAGATTTTTTATCTCTTTAGGAACAGAATTGTAAATGCGGCCACACATTACGAGACAGCTCTTTGAAAATAATGCCGTCCTTGGAGCCCGCGGTAGAACTATTTTATTTGGATTCCTAGTGTTTCTAGGGTATTTCTCCTTAGCGGTGATAAATATATCAGGATGTCTCTTTGTAAATTTGGCTGCTTCCAGAATGTACATACAAGGCAAAGTAAGTATACGGTACTTTTTGAACAGAGGCTTGCAAGACTCCCACGGCGGTATGCCAGCTATTGCTCTAATACACCTTTTTTGCGCCAAAAAGGCTTTATGGACATGGGTTGAGTTACCCCACAAGATAATACCATAATTTAACACCGAGCTTATGTATCCATGGTATGCTGCCAAGACAGTTTGATAGTTTGATGTTTTATTTAATTTGTAAAGAACATAAACAAATCTATTTAGTTTGTTACAAACCTTCTCGATGTGCGTTTTCCAGTTTAGGTTTTTGTCTAGGGTTATGCCCAAAAAGGTTGTGTCGTCTTTTTCGGCTATTTTATTTCCGTCAAAATGTATGTCAAGTTTTCTGTGTTGTCTACCACAATTTCTAAATTGTATGAAATTTGTTTTAGTCAGATTAATTTGTAAATTATTGTCAGTTAGCCATTGAATTATAGATTTTATAGTGCTGTTAATGTCAGTTGAGTAATTATTGATGTCATATTTGTTATTACAAGTAATCATTATGGATAAATCATCGGCAAACAGAACACACGAATTCAATGTAATATTAGGGAGGTCGTTTATATACAGCAAAAACAACAACGGTCCGAGAACACTACCTTGTGGCACACCAAATTCGTTTAATTGGTATTTGGACCTATAAGCTTGAACTTCATTATTTTCATTTATATTGCATACCTCAACAGACTGATACCTCCCAATTAAATATTCTTGTAGCCATTTTTGAGCCGGTCCCCGAATACCATACCTATCAAGTTTTTTTAATAATAGTTTATGTGACACAAAGTCAAATGCTTTGGACATGTCAAAAAATACAACTGTAACTACATTACCAATGTCAATATTATTAATTGTATTATGCACTAAATCAAAACAGGCAGACGTTGTCGATTTTCCTTTTCGAAAGCCGTACTGTTCCGGTCTTAGTATATTATATTTGTCAGTAAAATTTGTTATACGCCTATGCATTGCTGATTCAAAAATTTTGGATAGAACTGGAATAAGTGTTATCGGTCTATAGTTACTCATACAAGATTTTTCTCCCTTTTTGAACAGAGGCTTGACAATAGATAATTTCAGAGCTCTTGGAAAGCTACCATCTGTAAACGATAAATTGATCAAATAAGTTAATACTGCTGTAATTTCTTTACAACAAGCTTTGAGTATTTTTGTTGATATTCCGTCATACCCTTCGGCATTTGTATCATTAAGAGACATTATGACCCTATGTAGTTCATCAATACTAAATGGTCTTAGGTATATACTACTACTTAGGCTAAATTGGCAAGTGTTTTTTAGAGGTTTTTGAGTATTTGTAGAATCAATAAAGAATTTGTTAAATGTTTCAGCAATTTCTATAGGATTTGTAATAGTTTTATCTTGTATTTTGATTTTGTCAATAAATTCTGTATATTTAGTGGCTCCTGCTTCAGCTTTTACTATCTCCCAGGACGTTTTACACACATTTTTAGAACTCGTAACACACTCACCAAAAATTCTTTCCTACTGAAAAAGTAAACTAAGTTTATTTTTTTGACTAACCTTATACAAAGTGTCATAATTCAAGCATCGTTCAGCAATTCGGCCATAACTTAATAAAAATACCGCGGAAAGGCTTGGCTTACCTCAGCAATATCATGTATGTAGCGGCAACTTTTCCACTTCAGATGCAGATTCCCTCCAAGAGATGGTACAATTTTTGTTTTGTCCGGATTTCGTTTTTTTTTCACGAAAAGTAAATTAATAAGAGCCGAAGATCGGGCTCAAATATATGTGTAGATGGAACACACGGGCGTAAAAGAGGAACTATAACCCACTCGTGTGTTACGAAACTATTCTGAGAAAAATGTAGTTTTCTCACCCTTAACCGAAATAAAATGGCCAAGTGCAAGTCGGACTCGCACTCGTAGGGTTCCGTTACACAGTAGAGTATTCTATAACTACAATTTTTCGCAACCAAAAAATTTACTTTGTTTTTCATAGTGTTTGTATGAAAAACAAAGTTATATTTGCGGTCGCTATATCTCAAAAACTGCCGTTTGTATCTCGTTCAAACTAATTTTCGTTGAAAGTTTTTATTGAGATCTACAGAATATATTTTTTCTAGATTTTTCACTCCCTTACTTTAGAAGTTAGAGTGGGGGGAGGCCTATCTTTTAAATAATTGACTTTGAGAAAAAATGATTTTAGGAACCTCAGTGTCATTTTTAAAGACACTATCCATAGATACCGCACACGTATAGGTTTGAAGATTTTTTTTAATTTCAGTTCCATGTATGGGATGCCCCCTTAAACTTTTATATTTTTTATTTTTGTATAAAAATCGAAAAGCGGTTCACAGAATACATCTACCTACCAAGATTCCATTCTGTAGTCTTAATAGTTTCGGAATAAAATGGCTGTGACACACGGACGGACAGACAGACAGACAGCAGACAAACATGGCGAATCTATAAGGGTTCCGTTTTTTGCCATTCGGCTACGGAACCCTAAAAACTTGAATAGGTATATTACTTTGTGTTTGTATTTTTAGAAAGATAGTTTAGTAGATATCTAGCATGCATTTAAAATTATATAGTCTGAAGTAAAAAGAATAACAGGTAATCAATGAGTTAATTCATCATAATTTCAATAAACTTATATTATAGAAATTTACCGGATAAAATGTTTTCGGAAAAGACACAACACTACTCAGGCTTATATTGGCACTTTTCCAACGGCACACGGCAGTTTCTGTCCAGATTAATTGTTAGTACTTTTGCCAAATGCACACTAAGTCTAGATTTATGATACCTTAAAGTATTTTAATTATTATAAAAATAATACGAACATTGGTCGCAAAGCTTTTGTTTTCAATGCAGAGACTTCCGGGGCTGGTGCTCATCAACCAAACCAGTTTTTATTATTATGTTTTCATTAGAATGTTGTTTATAATATAACCTCAAGGGTAGTTTTTAAAATATTATTTCTTAGGACCTTCAGAGGCCAACTCCAAAATTATACATTCGAATGTTCGGGCCCGTCGGCGAATTTGGCGGCCTACTACGAGTAAGAGCAAAGTTCGGGCATTTTTGTCATTAAATTTCGATAAAACTTTTTTCGAATAAAAGAAAAAAAGAAAAAAAAAAGCAAAAAATACAAAACGATACAATGTCAAATAAACTTTGGTCGGACCAAATGACAAGCTAAACCGACCGACCGAACTGAATGTGATTAGTCGCGGAAAACGCCCGATAATTTCGGTCGATACTTTACTTTTCGATTGCCACTCCGGAGTAAGCCTCCAGGAATGAGTGTTAGATGAGTTAAGTAAGAGGGAGGAGGCGTATGCCGGTATGCCCTGCAGTGGGCGGAAATAAGGTGCAAATGATAATGATGAAGATCTTAAAGGTATAATTAGATAAATTATATGAAAATAAATAGCACTGCATGTGACAATGAATGTAATTTTTTTAAAGCTCTTCAAATTGTAAAGTCATAAGTAAGTCAATTTTTCTTTGTACCAATGGAGTGCTTTATACAAAGTATGAGTTAGGTACCATCGTAATAGTATTCTACTAATATGACAAGTATGTTTTATGGAAAATACCTAGAAATATAATTTAAACTTTTATTATTTGCACGTAACTTTGTATACAGATAACAAACTATACCTTTGCTCCAGTTATGAAATTTCTGCAACGCGATCCCATTGCATACTTTGTAAGTAACCTAAGTTTAACCTAAAGGTCGTGAGTTCAAAGCTGGTGGATAGAATTTCTGGATACGCTGCGCGCGCTGTATTTGTAAGCGAATTGAGATGAATATCTGTAGATTGTTGTGTACGAGTTTGGGGATTGAAGGTCACTGTCACTCAAAAAAGGGTAATTTTTCGTTTTTGTGTACATGCAGACCTTAAATTAACTTAGGGCCCAGTGACGCAGTGGGAAAATGGTTGGCGTTAACGCCAGAGGTAGTTAATAGGTTCAACTCCCCGCACCAATAGATTTTTTATCGAGAGATGCATGTGCGTATTTCACCGTTGCCCTCCGGCGAAGGAAAAACACGTTAAAAAACCCAAATCATGCCGGTGGTAGGACACTCTCTAGTGTCCGCCTGACCAAGTTGGAAAATATGTCGCCAAAACATCTAATGTGTTCCGGCTGCTGTCCTTGAGAGCCAGTTCCCATTCTAGACATAGCGTGTTAATATCCTTGACCGCATTATCACTTACCAACAGGTGAGATAGTGGGCAAACGCTAGCCTAAACGAAAGAAAAAATCTATGGGTAATGCTAAAGAGATGAAAATAGGTGGCATATTTTGACCGTCGCTCGAACCACCCACCAAAAAAAGACATGTCGCATGTCTGTTTGCCAAGTTCCGGTATATGTTTTATTTATTGATGTTTTGTTGTTCAGTAGCTTAAGTTTGAGACGTTTATCGTCATATCTCTGGAGATACTTGTCAGATCTCGATGAAATTACAATGGGACCACCTTGGAAACGTATCCTTCGAATCGATTCTCAATTGACGGAGTAATCGCGTAATATACATACAATAAAAACATACATATGTCAAAAGTCAAAGCATTTATTCAGTATATGGGCAAATTAAAAATTTGCACTTACACGCGTCAATTAACATTAAATAGATCATATTGAATAATAATTATTATAAATATAACAGAAACATAACTTATTGCTTTGAATTTACAAAATATAATAATTAGGATAGTTTTAAAACTAAAACAACCGACTTCAATGCCCCGCGAGTCAATTTCAGTAGCAAGTTTGAGACCTTTATCATCATATCTCTGG
The DNA here is from genome assembly GCA_954871355.1 of Cabera pusaria. Taxonomy (NCBI): domain Eukaryota; kingdom Metazoa; phylum Arthropoda; class Insecta; order Lepidoptera; family Geometridae; genus Cabera; species Cabera pusaria. The sequence continues at coordinate 17,095,847 of OX940905.1, forward strand.
AGATAATAATCAGATCTCGATGAAATTACAATGGCACTACTTCGGAAGTTTACCCTACCGATTAAAAAAGAATCATTCCAATCGGTTCGGAATAGACGGAGTAATCGCGTACCAAACACACAAAAAAAAAGAAAAAAAAAACATACAGACGAATTGAGAACCTTCTTTTTGGAAATCGGTTGAAAAACAAAAGTATTGAGCCATTCAGCTTTCATCTGGACGTAGAACGTCACACTTACAACAAATGTTTAATTTCTCTGATTAATATAGAGTTGCCGATAATGAATTGAGAACCTCCTTCTTTTTGGAAGTCAGTCGATAATTCAACCTTTAATGTTGAATTTAATTTTCCATTGGACCTAGTGGTTCAAAAAACATCAGTAGTTCCATCATAGAACTCTGAATGGTAATAGTGGCAACAAAGGGATATTATAACGACTCAATGACTTCAATGCCGCGCTATTCATTTTCAGTACCAATTTTAAGATGTTTATCTCAATATCTCTGGAGATACTTATCATACCTCGATAAAATTACCATGGTACCACACTTGGGATATCTCCTTTTGAACAAAAAAAGAATAATCGAAATCAGTTCATAAACGACAAAGTTATCCGCGAACAAACATAAAAAAAAAAAAAAAAAATATATATACGGTCGAATTGAGAAACCTCCGCCTTTTTTTGAAGTCGGTTATATAAAACTCCTTCAACGCAAGTTGAAGTAAAATACAGGCCTTATATTTCACTTTATAGGCCAACATGTAGTGAAGTATAATTAAAAGACGTAAATTAAAGTGCCGCTGTAATAAAAGTTGATAGAGCGTTTAATGCTTTTTTTATGACAGGAAAGGTGAAATTAAGTACCGTACAATAAACTTATTATTAACTAATTATACCTGTAGATATTGCTTGTGGGTAAACAATCTGTAGAAAATATTACTTAACGAATTATCAATAGGTGTCAGGTTAGTCTACGCCTAGCGTGCTACTTATCTCACCTGTTGGTAAGAGAAGATGGGGTCGAAGACAGCACGCTAGGCCTAGAATCGGATCTAGCTCTCAAGGACAGCTGCCGGAACACGTAGATGTTTTGGCGACAGATTTTCCAACCTAAAGGTATTCTATTTATTATATTTTCTATTATTTTCTAACCTAAAGCTGGCCCGGTGGACACGAGACATTGTCTTATACCCATGCAGAAGAAAATAAAACAATGATTATTGTACATTTTAATCAATAACTTCAAAAAAAATCATTATCAATTATCAAATCAAATAAAGCCTAATCAAATTACCCGCCCTGAGCGCTCCGGGAGCAAAGGTGCCCATCACACTCGCCGCATTTCAACGCTGAATGGCGATGCTCATCCTTTGCACCAGAAACGAACCGGAGCAGGAGTCATATGCACTGTGCCTAATCGATAAGGATAACTAAAAAAAAAATCGAAATATTTTATGATCGTACAAAACGAAAAAACCGACTTCACATGCCGAGATAGTGAAAATATCCACTAGCCGTAATCATGTCATCGAGGTAAAAAATCAAATTTGTTTATATTTAAACAAATTTGATCTTGTTTTGAGGATAAACAATAGTTTATCCTAATATCTCCGAAGATGGTTATCAGAAATACTTAAGTAGAGCATTGTAAAACATCATTCACTATTCTCCATACATAAAAACTAAGTAATTTCTTGCCTAGATTCAGTATTTTCAAAACTTGCTGTAATTTAGTTCACAAATGCATTCATCTTGCGATGAAACGCAAACTGCAAACCACTCTAGAACATATTTTATCCAAGATTTTTATTCAATTATTCAGACACTTTGCATTCTGTTGACTGTAAGTTAATATTTCATAGTTAGTGACGGTTTATGTTAGTAAGAATTTATGGGAGTGTTGGTTAAAATGTTGGAATACTTCTTTTAAGTTTATGACAGATTTGTTGCCTGCTTTTTTTCTTTATTTTGGCTCCACTAACCGCTATCGACTGCTTCGAGGATCCAGTGGTGCAGTGGGAAAAAAGTCGGCTTTGAAGCTAGAGGTAATAAGATCAAATCCCCGCCGTACACCAATGAATTTTCAATTGAAAAGATTATGTGCGCATTTTACAGTAGTTCTCCAGTATAGGAAAAACTTTATTCCAAAACCCCGGCTTTGTAGTAAGACGCTGTCTAGTATCCACCTGACCAGCTCCTACTCTCAAGTTAGAAAATCTGTTGTCAAGCATCTAATGCGTTCCGGCAGCTATCCTTTTGTTTCCATTCTAGGACCAGCTAGCGTACCTCATCTTCGACCGCATTATTAAATGCTAGCCTAGCATTCCGTTAAATCAAAATGGCTTTTAGGTACTTACAATATCTACAATATATTTTCATAATAGTTTAATAACTGATGAAAGAGGTAATTGCAGATGAAAAAAACTACTTTCATGCCGCGCGAGTAAGATTCGGTAGCAAGTTTGAGACGTTTATGTCCGTTTGCACTAACTTAAGAATCACCTAAGATTACAAAATATCTAATTAAAGCAACATTGGGAATCAAAATCTCAAAATATATCTTGCAGATAGGGTAAATAGTCCTATATTTCGAGGTTTTGGTTTACTTAGTTTATTTGGATTGTTTATTTTGTGGTATTTTGATAAGCTAAGGCGATTCTTAAGTTTAGTGCAAACGGGCATTATTGTCATATCCCTGGAGATTAACCGTACCTATGAAAAAAAAAAAAATTCAAGTCGGTTAAAAATTGGTGGAGTAATCGGTAAAAATACATACAAAAAAACATACAGACGAATTGATAACCTCCTTTTTGGAAGTCGGTTGATTAAGGGATGTATACGAGAAACATGTTTTGTTCAGAATTTTGTTCTCGAACTTATTAAATACTAGCTGATACCCGCGACTTCGTTCGCGTACACCATGAATTGAGTAGCCTATGTTGATTCTCATGCTACAAAGTATATCTTTAGTAAATTTCAGTAAGATCGGACCGTCCGTTTAGGCGTGGCGTAACAAACTAGAGATAGATAGATAGTGTCAGAATTACAAACGTTTTTATAATATGAGTATGGACGTATGGATATAAATTGTACAGTGCATCGACATACAAGCAAACGTCGTTGGTACAGTGGTACGGAACACTTCGCATGCGGTTGGAACTTTGGCCGGTTTATTTTATAATAACGTGTTCAGTGAAATTACAAGGCTATAAAACTCAACTGACTCAACATAAAACTAAGGCTGAGTTGTACCATCTTACTTTAACTATAACAAATGTCAAAAATCTGTCAAAATCCATATAAAAACACCGGTTAATAGTTAAAGTTACGGTTAAAGTCAGATGGTGCAACTCAGCCTAAGATGTCTACAGTAACGGAAATAGTGTAGTGACGCGCAAAATTCTAGTTATTCAGAGTTTCCGAACTCAATTCACAATTCCTGTTATAAGAATTGTGTGCATTAAACATAATGTATCGGTCGATACAAAATTGTTATAATTATGTCTCAGTACTATCCCTGGTTCAATTTTAGTATACCTACCATCTATTTAAGGGGGGATAAGGGATGGGGGTGGTGGGGGGAAGGTGAAAACCCCTCCCCTTGAAGGAGAAGTTGCGGAGCCTCTCCCTTCAAAAGTTATGAAGTTATGAATATTTAAAATTTTGAGGTTAAGTATGAAAAATTATCAATTATTGAAGGCTGGAGAGGATCAGTAGATCGGAGGGGGAGGTTGGAGGAGGACCCCTCCCTTATGAGCGGAAAACAGCAGCGACATAGTTGTCGAAAATGTTGTATGGAAACAAATTAACTTTTACCTGTAAATAAGATTTATATATTTATATTTTATAGATAAATTAAACGCCATAGCGATGGCTCTAGTGACGCGCGGCCGCTGCCGCAGCTCCCCTCCTCGCTCCGCTCGTCGGCGCACGTCATGCGGTGGTCACTGTTCCCTAGTATTTTGCCTTAGTGTTCGACTTTGAAATTATTAAGTACAAATACATTTCTGAAACGAACACTAACTAGCAGTGCACTACGCAGACCTCTCCTATTTAAGTCGACTCAACCCAGGAATGATTCCCGGGTTGTAAAAAAATAACTTCGAGGGGTAGGTATAACTTTTCATACTTAACCTCAAAACTTTTATTTATAATATATTCATAACTTTTGAAGGGGGGGGCTCCGCAACTTTTCCTTCAAGGGGAGGGTTTTTCACCTTTCCCCCCACCACCCCCACCCCTTCTCCCCCCTTAAATCGATGGTAGGTATACTAAAGTTAAGCCATATCCCTTGTCCCTTTAGTTACAGAACCCAACATTAAACATTGCACTTGTATACTTACTTACATCTTCATCTTGACAAATAGCCTGGTTACCCTTCCCATTTCTTAAAAAAAGGTACCTACATCTTCAAAATTTTCATCTCAATTTCCTGGCAAATGAGACCATCAAGTTTTTTACAACACAAAAAAACTCTATAAAACAGATCCTTAACAAAAGTTCATAGCATAGCACATTGCTTGTAAATTCAAATACCCCGGACAAGTCTCAGTGGCTAACAAAGCCGTGAAAATCCGGCATATTCCGGGATTATCCGGGATTATCTCCGCTGAAATCGCGGAGTCACTGTTAGTTACGTAAATCTACGTAAATTTTACGGTTGGACAGCTTTAGATGAGCTGAGAGTTTTTGAGTACTTTCGCGAGCGTTTATTCTGAATGGAGGGTAGTTTTTATTCTATGATGGAGGGTAGTTTTTGATGTTTTGAATTAATTTTCATATTGAATATTTGAGCATTTAAAATCGGAAGTAATTTGAATTTATTCTGCTTTTTACGACATGCACTCTTCGATAAGAAATTAACTCCAAATTAGTTTTTTTGTTACAAATCGCAATGTAACTTATGCAACATTTTTCTAGTGCAAGGAACAATCACAACGTTTTTGATAATATTGCTACCCTAATATTTAAATTATTGTCCTTATTTCGTACCTCCAAAGTATAATAAGGAACAAAGTCATCTTTAAGGATTGATAACTTTGTTGTCCGTCCATCCGTCATGACAAGGACCCTTTTCCCAGGAACGTGTAAAGGTATCAAGTTGAAATTTACAACTAATAGGTACTAGGATGTATTATTATATTAATACTATGTATAAGATATTAAAAAAAACGAACTTGTAAATTAAGGCAATCAAAAGTAAGACCGTTTTATCTTGCATATTTTTGCGATTTCACAAGAGAATCAAAACCTAAAGGATAGGTCTCGTTGACCCAGAATCATGATATTTCAAGAAACAATGGTCTTACAGTACATATAAGATAAGTTATTTTTCAAAAAAAATAAAACCGACTTCATAATCACAAACAGGCACTCAAAAGCGAAAAATAAATTACTTAAAATTATTATGAGCGCTACCCACTTATCTATTTGAAGTCGGTGCCAGCCAAGTCTAATAGGTAGTAGATAGATTATATATAGATATATAGATTATATAATATAATTACTGCACTTGGTCGATTTTAATTGATTTTATAATCAAAATATGTTTAGCAAAGACGCCAAATAATTAGAAAAAATGGAAAGGTAAAAAGCCACCAAAGCAGGATTCCAATTCAAATAGAAGTCGCTAACGAGATTAAATTTCACCCAGTTTTATTCGCGCGCGCAAAAACGACATTTATCTGGGAGAAGTGCACATTTTATGTGCGCGGAACGCAATTTTAGTACAGTTTGAACGTGCTAATTGGTAATTATTTTTGAGTATGAGAACCTTGCCGAGATTAATGCAGTTTTTGGAGTTGAATATTGTTTTCTCTATTATAGAGCGCTTTGGTTCATTTTAGTATCAACCCTACTTTTCATTTCTAATTGTCATAATGAAGTAGCGTAAGTTTCTAAAGCACAAGTTTATATAGTTAGAAAATGTGGGTGTATAAAAAGGTCTTAAATGTTTTAATTTAGTTTTACAAAGATAGAAAGAGCGGTGGTGCAATTCGTCGGGTTCTTGCTTTTGGTAGTAAGATCCAAAATAAGAAGATTTTATCCCTAGTGGTAAATAAGTCTGGTACGTAGTATTATTATCTTTTCTATGCTGGTACCAAACTCAAACTACTGCCGGTTGAAAATTTCCATCCACTGTAATAAAAATGTTCATCATCATCTGCCAATCTTCGTTCACTGCTGGACATAGGCCTCTTCTATGGCACGGAATTGAGCTCATTTATGTGAGGGCCCAGTTGTGTCGTGGGAAATTGTTCGGTTTTGACGCCAGAGGTACCGAGTTCAATCCCCACCGTGCACCAATGGTTTTTTCTTTCAAATAATTACGTGCACGTTTAAATTTTACAGTGGGTTGCGGGTAAAGGGAAAACATCGTTAAGAAACCCCCAACCCCCACATGGTGGTAGGACACTATCTAGTGTCCGCTTGGCCAGCTACCACTCACAAGTTAGAAAATCTGTCGCCATACATCTAATGTGTTCCGGCAGCTATCCTTGAGAACCAGTTCTCATTCCATCAGAGTGTAATCCGAGCTCTGTGCTCACCATAGTCACACAGTATTCAGACTGCCCACTGTCGACCTCTTGCATTATTTTTCATTTAACCGGAGCGGCAGCGTCTCATTTTTATAGCTCACCGCAGTTTCCTCACGTGCCACTAAAATTTGAGTCAGTTACTCATTTCTTTAGTAAAATTGCATACAGATTTTGTTTTTCACTACTATTTATTTAAATTAATTTACAATTTTATTTAGTAAATACAGCCATGAAATACAAGCCAATAAAATACAATTACAATAAAATAGATTAAAATAATAAAATTTTAATCGTCTAGAAAACCGTGCCTGTTTCCGGTGCAAAGATGCTCATAACACTAGCAGCGTTTTATGCATTGTTACACACAATCCAAAATTTCATCGTACCGACGAGACTCGAACCCCCCTTGGGAAACAAGCCTAGGTGCTCTGCCAATTAAGCCACGGTACGATACTATCGATAGGCGCTACACGCTCGATATTTATCGTGATATTTGATAGAGTAATACATTTTTCGTAAAAATTTATCGTGATACGCTTTACTACACACTCGATAAATATCGTGATCCTGGATTACGATCCAAATATCTCGTTAAATATCGAGCGTGTAGCATTCGCCATACGACGAAATTAATGGATTGCATTTTTAACCCAATTATGCTTTGGGGGCGCCATCTATGAAAACTTTTTTGAAATTAATCATTCGGAAGAAATCATTACTGTTTTCAAATCCTACGAGAGATGTCGCACTGCGTAAATCAAATATTATGTTGCTTAAAGTGATACACACTTTATATTTTTGTACATTGTTACATACCATCCAAAATGTAATCGTACCGACGGAACTCGAACCTGCACCCCTTGGGAAACATGCCCAGATGCTCTGACCAATTAAGCCATGGTGCGATACTATCGATTACATTATCGACGAAATTACAATGTACACAAAATATAAAGTATGTAACATTTCAAGAAACATGATACTAGCAGCGTTACCACTATTTATTAATATCAGGTGTGATTAATTTACCGAATAGGCGCGATAAATTTATTTCGCTTAAATACCAGATGTTGATTGATTGAATCACTGATTGTGATGTGTTTTCTAACAGATTTTTTTTTATCAAATTAATTTTATATTTTTTAGTATAATATACACATAATTTTCCGATTATTTGCTAATTTCAAACAAAATTATGATTATCTCAAACTTATAATGACTTTGTATGAAGATGCATTACTGCCTTAGACTGTGAACATATGACTATGAACGTATGTGTGATATTAGAAAACTTTATGAAACATTTCATAACTTTGTAATAATTTGGTAATTCTTGGCTTCAATGTGTGATATTTTTGATAAAGTTAACTAAATGTTAAATTCTTTAGGGAGAAAGCAAAAAATAAATGCAGAGCTTATTCGAAAGTTTTGCGTCTAATAGTTAGAAAAGTATATTTTGTCTACATATAAAATAGATAATTAATGCTGTTCAAAGTAGAATGTTTTGACTTGTCAATAGAGAAAATTATTTTGTATACTTTAATGGAAAGATGTTATACCAGGACCATGACTATGAAGTAGCAGGCCCCATATCCTGGACACACTACAATGCGTACGGGGGCGACATAATAGATATAGCCATCTATAAAGGCCTCGACCTGCCATCGATACTCACTGCACTACCCGACCTCCCATCAGACCACAGGCCGGTATTAATGACGCTCCAAGAAACCGCCAGCAGAATAGCGCCACCCGAGCCGAGAAGGAAAATTCTGCTGGGAGACCTACAGGCAGGAAACACTGGACAAGATCAACTCGCAACTGGTGAACACGGCTCAAGAAGTTGAAGGAGCCACCAGTGTCCTGACCACAGCTATACAGGACTCACTCGCAGCTGCCACTCTAACCACCTCCACGGCGAGAGAGAGACTAACAGCTCTTCCAGTGCGGATAAGAAATTTGATTAATGAGAAGAGAGAAACCAGAAAGCTGTGGCAGGACACCAGGTGTCCTCGTGTAAAAAGAGACCTCAACTCACTCATTGCAAAAGTGAAAGCCGCCCTCGACGAGCACGCCGCAGTTGGATGGGATAACCACATCGCCGAAATTACTGACGAGATACCATCAGTGCATAAACTATGTCGACAACTGTCCAACGTAAAAGCCGCCACGCACCCCATGATTGGGAATGATGGTACCCTAAGATTCATGGCCGAAGACAGAGCCGAAATATTTGCGGAGCATCTACAGAAACAATTTACTCCCAACCCTACCACAGACACCGAACACGTAGAAATGGTCGAAAAATACATTGCCAAGTACTTCGACAAGGCGAACGAAAGCTCAGCGAATGAAAACTCCGGAGAGGGACAAGAAGAGGAACACATCTTCCTAAACCCCAGGGAAAATCCAAAGACTCATAATGAAGCGTCCGAGAAGAAAAGCTCCCGGCCTCGATGGTATCTCCAACGAAGCAATAAAGAACCTGCCTTACAAAGCCATAGCCTCATTGACCAGGCTATATAACGGTATCCTGCGCTCCGGGAATTTCCCGAAAGACTGGAAAACTGGCAAGGTGGTGATGCTCCCGAAACCCGGAAAGAATACCAGAAAACCAGATGGCTACAGGCCTATCACGCTCCTCAGCACGTTATCAAAATTTTTCGAGAGAGCGTTGATGCCTTTTCTGACTCGCCACATACAACCAAGGAAGGAGCAATTCGGGTTTCGGGCCGAGCACTCCACCACCCTACAGATCACCAGAATCACAAATGAAATGGCGATGAATCACAACAAAAAGGAGACTGTCGAAGCCGTCATGCTAGATATGGAGAAGGCGTTTGACCGACTCTGGCATGACGGCCTGCTGTACATGATCGCAAAGACGCCCACGCCACACAAAGTAGTGGAGATACTAAAGGATTACCTCAAGGAACGAGAAATAACAGTATCGGTCGAAGACAAGCTATCAAGCCGGAAACCAGTGAAGGCCGGGGTACCACAGGGAAGCTGCATCGCCCCCATGTGCTACGCCTGGTACACTGACGACATCCCAGTCGTCGGGCAGGCGCAGCTAGCCCTGTACGCGGACGATGCAGCCTACTTTGCAACTTCATTCAAGTCAGACCATGCAGTGAAAAAGCTACAGGAAACTTTAGACGCCCTACCAGCCTGGCTTCAAAAGTGGAGGCTCTCTGTGAATGTGGGCAAGACGCAGGCCCTCATCACAGGAAGGATCAGACTCCCGCCGCCGTTGAAATTACTGGGGCAAGAGATACAATGGCAAAAGAGTGTCAAATATCTGGGGGTGGAAATTGACCGCAACTTATGCTTCAAAACCCACGTAGACGCCATAATAGCAAAAGCGAAGCATGCAAGAGCGAAACTTGTACCTGTCTTCAGATCCAAGCTGCCACTACGCACAAAATTGATGGTCTACAAAACTTATGTACGGCTCCGCCTCACATACGCGGCACCGGCGTGGTATCCGTCAACCTGTGGCCAATCGAACAAAAATCGCATCCAACGCCAAGAAAACGCCACGCTCAGAACAATCGTAGGAGCGCCGCGCTACGTCAAAAATTAAGTCATCAGAAGAGACCTGAAAATGACAACCAAAATGTTCAGAACAGCGGACAAGTCGAAGCACGAACATATTTGTGGCATCGCACCACTGCACTCCAGGCCACCAGACGAAGACAGAAGAGGCAGACGGGCGAAACCTTACTCACGTGAACTCATAAAGAGGACCGGAGAAACCGAAGAAGAAGAGGAGGAGGAGGAAGAAGAAGAAGGAACGCTGGAACCATCGGCGGCCACTGCTGTGTGCGCTGACGGGTTAGCTGGGCTTCCCCGAACGAAGTCTCACCTGGCTCGGCCCTGTCGCCCCAGCACATAGTGGCTACCATGGTTTTAGCAAAGAAGCCACACACCTCAGACGACCCGCCCATAGTCATGGGCGGAGTAGAAGCCAGGGGCAGAGGGCTAGGCCCTGACCCCCTTTCCCACACTCCAGATGGGTGTGAGACGAAGCAGCGAATGAATGCCGTCATACACATAATTTTCCAATTATTTGCTAATTTAGAACAAAATTATGATTCTCTCAAACTTATAATGACTTTGTATGAAGATGAATTACTGCCTTAGACTGTCAACATATGATTATGAACGTATGTGTGATATTAGAAAACTTTATTAAACATTTCATAACTTTGTAATAATTTGCTAATTCTTGGCTTCAATGTGTGATATTTTTGATAAACTTAACTAAATGTTAAATTCTTTAGGGAGAAAGCAAATAATAAATGCAGAGCTTATTCGAAAGTTTTGCGTCTAATAGTTAGAAAAGTATATTTTGTCTACATATAAAACTAGCAGCCTGCCCCGGCTTCGCACGGGTAAAACATATATGCCTACAAAATTTGCATCAGTTTGTTGCATCAAATATAAAATATGAACATATTTAACAACCATCGTCATATTTCATCCAATTTACACAAAACCTTAACGAATTATGCACCTAAACCTTCCTCATAAACACTCTGGCTATTGGTGAAAACCGCATGATAATCCGTTCAGTAGCTATTGAGATTATTGCGAACAGACAGACAGACGCAGTGATGAACTTTGTTTTATAATACTTACGTATTGATATTGGACGGCCCTTTGGCGTAAAGGATAGTTACCCTGATTCTGACCCGACAGTCGTTGGTTCTAATCAGTTGGTTCTAAAAAAGTTTTATGTGCATTCATGAATCATGAGTTTTCGTACAGTGGTAGTGGAATAATTAAATCTACCAAAAAGTAGCTTACCACCAAGGAGTACATCTGCCGCCGTAACCTTACGGCGTTCCCCGACGCAAAATGTAGGGGTAATATACGTTTAACGTGTGTATCTGTGTGTCTGTCTGTAGCATCTTAGCACCTAACCGGATGAACCGATTTTGTTTTTATTATTGATAGTTTTTTTTGTTTGATAGATGTTTTCATCGAGAGTTTTCTTAGCTTTGATTCATGAAAATTCGTTCAATCGTTATAAAATTATGAGCTTTTTTCTAGTTAATTGCGCTATGAAATCAACTTTCATAGGTCTGATCAATTCGAAAATCTTCTTCTTCAACGATATTGTAAGAACATGGAAGCCTCCTGGACTCTACAGAATACTCAAATCCTCACCAACTTACAGCTCAGATTTTAAATGTCGTGTTTAGAGTCATTGGAAAAAGCTATTATACATAGATCAGTCGGGGTGGTTTAAAATATTATATTATATTATTATATACTAGCAGCCCGCCCCGGCTTCGCACGGGTAGAACATATATATATATATATATATATATATATATATATATATATATATGCCTACAAAATTTGCATCAGTTTGTTGCATCGAATATAAAATATTAACATATTTAACAATCATCGTCATATGTCAACACAAAACCTTAACGAATTATGCACCTAAGACCTAAACCTTCCTCATAAACACTCTGGCTATTGGTGAAAACCGCATGATAATCCGTTCACAAGCTATTCAGATTATTGCGAACAGACAGACAGACGCAGTGATGGACATTGTTTTATAACACTTACGTAGTGATATTGGACGGCCCTTTGGCATATAGGATAGTTACCCTGATTCTGACCCGAGGGTCGTTGGTTCTAATCCTAGCTATATACCTACCAATGAAAGTTTTATGTGCATTCATGAATCATGGGTTTTCGTGGGATCATTAAATCTACCAATAATTAAGATAGTTTAAAAACTAAAACAACTGACTTCAATGCCCCGCGAGTCAGTTTCAGTAGCAAGTTTGAGACGTTTATCGTCATATCTCTGAAGGTACTTATCACATCTCAATGAAATTACAATAGGACCACCTCGGAAACGTACCCTACCGATTACAAATATAATTCGAATCGGTTCACAGTTGACGGAGTAATCAAAAAATAAAGAAAAAAATATATATACGGTTGAATTGAGAAACCTCCTCCTTTTTTTGAAGTCGGTTAAAAAAGAAACATACAGACGAATTGAGAAACTCCTTCTTTTTGTAAGTCGGTTGAAAAGTAGGTTACCACCAGGAGAACATCTGCCGCCGTAACCTTACGGTACGGCGTTCCCCGACGCAAAAAGTAGGGATATTATACGTTTAACGTGTGTATCTGTATATCTGTCTGTAGCATCTCAGCACCCAACCGGATGAACCGATTTTGATTTTATTACTGATAGTTTTTGTTTATAGATGTCTTCATCGAGAGTGTTCTTAGCTTTGATTCATGAAAATTCGTTCAATTGTTATAAAACTATGAGCTTTAATCAACTTTCATAGGTCTGATCAATTCGAAAATCTTCTTCTTCAACGATATTGTAAGAACATGGAAGCATTGACCTGATGCTGGGACATCTCCTGGACTCTACAGAATACTCAAATCCTCACCAACTTACAGCTCATTTTAAATGTCGTGTTTAGAGTCATTAGAATGCTTTTAATGAAAAGATTATACATAGATCAGTCGGGGTGGTTTAAAATATTATAAATACAGATCATTATTATTTTATACAATAGATCATATTATTATACTATATTGACTTCAAATTGATTGCGATCGGTGGGGATCTACAGAAAAGCTAAGCTTATAATAATATTTTCGAAGTAACTATGACCTAATCTGTGGTTTGACTGCAAATATTTTATTAATTTTGCGATGCGTGTATGTGAAATCCGTGATATCTTCTTGAGTTTTCATTAGAATTATATACTGTAAAGGACAATTTTAATTTATATGTGGCCAAGCTAATAAACGTAATTATTTGGATAAGGATTAATGCTATATACTTAATAATAGCCCTGGAAGTTATGTAATATTTTTTAGCAAAAAATTAAAGATTAAAATGGTTACTGTGAGTCAACCTTAAGAGATAGACATATGCTGTCGCGGATTTTTTTGTAGGTCTTATTAGGTTGTACAACTCTTCCATACAAAATATTCTTCCATCTGTTTTCAATTGAGCAGCGTTCGTAAGAAACGTGTTTTTCGACCGTTTTTTAGTCGACATAGGTTGCAAATTAAGTCTCCACGAATATACCTTTGATTTAAACGGGATAATATATAGCCTATTTTTATTTCGAAAGTTCATTCTATATATTAGTGAAAGAATTTTTTAAATCGGTTCAGGAGTTTTTGAGCCAAATCATTACAAACATACAAAAATACAAATGTTCTCTCTTTATAATATTAGTATAGATATAGATGAATATTATTTTATACAATAGATCATATTATTATACTATATTGACTTCAAATTGATTGTGATCGGTGGGGATCTACAGCATAGCTAAGCTTATAATAATGTTTTCGTAGTAACTATGACCTAATCTGTGGTTTCACTGCAAATATTTTATTAATTTTGCGATACGTGTTTGTGAAATTCGTGATATCTTCTAGAGTTTTCATTTGAATTATATACTGTAAAGGACAATTTTAATCTATAATATGTTGCCAAGCTAATTAACGTAATTATTTGGATAAGTATTAATACTATATACTTGAAAATAGCCTTGGAAGTTATGTAATATTTTTAAACAAAAATTTTAAGATTAAAATGGTTACTGTGAGTCAACCTTAAGAGATAGACATATGCTGTCGCGGACTTTTTTTGTAGGTCTTATGAAGTTGTACAACTCTTGCATAGAAAATATTCTTCTATCTATTTTCAATTAAGCAGCGTTCGTAAGAAACGTCTTTTTTCGACCGTTTATTTGCCGACTTAGGTTGCAAATTAGGTCTCCACGAATGTACCTTTGATTTAAACGGGATAATATATAGCCTATTTTCATTTCGAAAGTCCATTCTATGTATTAGTGAAAGAATTTTTTAAATCGGTTCAGTAGTTTTTGAGCTTACTCATTACAAATATACAAAAATACAAAAATACAAATGTTCTCTCTTTATAATATTAGTATAGATAAATAATTAATGCTGTTCAAAGTAGAATGTTTTGACTTGTCAATAGAGAAAATTATTTTGTTTACTTTAACTTACTTCAAAGCAAACTTGTTTAATTATATTACTATGGAAATTACCTACAACATGTGCAGACATATTATTATTGTTATTATCCATTTATTCGATGAAATCTCTCGGGTCGTAAGATGCCCGGACCTTTGGAAGGCATTGACGGAGCCGAATCCAACGTCAAGAGGCCCTTCACAATATATTATCTTAATTATAAATTATTGTATAGGGATGGGAGGATATGATAAACTATGGAAAGATGGTACAAAATATAGGCTATTGTTATGAATTCTTAATGGTCAATGGTCTGGACTATGGGATGAGGTACAGCACCCGCCAATTATGCCTCATTACAAAATATTAAGGCGGGTGGTGACTTGCTAAACACTGAATAGGCCCCCCATAAAGGCGGACCGTTATATCGGCGCCGAGGGGTAACATTGGCGTGGATAGCTAGTATAGTATATAGAGGTGTGCTGCACTTACGCTAAACGCTACTAGCGGCTTTATGCCTTTAACACTTCCACCCTGGAGCTTAGGTCTTAGCTCTTGCGATTCCCACCACCGGCCAGCCGGTCGAGGCAAGCCGGGGGTCAGAGAGTCTCATTTAGCCCTCACGGGATAGGGGTACGCGGTGTCGCCACTCACCGCGTCGGCTCGCCAAAAAACCGCCCCTGCGGGATTATGGTTATTATTGTTAAATTACAAGACAAGGAAAAATATCTCATGTAGCAGATACATTAAAATCCAAGTAGGTACATGATTATTTCGATTCATCTTCACCAAATTCTGATTTCAACTTGATACCTTTAAACGTTCCCGAGAAAAGTGATCTTGATAAACGAACAGACAGACAGACGGACACCAAAGTGATCCTATTAAGGTGGGTAAGTTCTGATCGGTGTTACAGGGCGTAATGTATCATTCGCAGCGAGCATGATACGTTCCGCCGTGTGCTAAAATCCATGTAACACGCTCGTTTTCATCTATTGGCTCGCCTTTGCTACAGCGTTAACACTTAAAGGATTCGCTAAAAAATCGACAGCGGGGTGGAGCACAACGAGAAGCTCGTTGCTCACTGCGAGCGCCGTGTTTCCCCGTACTGACTGCACGAATGCTCGCTTTGTAACACGTTACATTACGCCCCGTACCGCCGGTCAGTACCCACCTTAATGGTCCGGAAATACCGCGGCGTCCTGCGATCTGCGGGCGTGATCTCAGTACTTTTCAATTGTTTTCTGATCGCGTTTGGTGTGAACCAGTTGGTACAAATACTACTGCTCTATCTGATCGCCGCCTAGATCGCGCACGCAAGACGCTGTGGTATGTGTCCGTACCTTAGGGGTTTCTTTTTTTCCTTTTAAGGTACAAAACCTTAAAAACTCTATATAAATAAAATAAAGTTTAGGCAAACAAAACAAATTAATCCAACGTCATCTCTAAAATTTACCAGTGTTTTAGTTTTTCTCACTTTATGAATAAAGGTTTGACCACAGGCTTTGTAAAATCTGTCTCTGGACTGCAAATGTTACACTGAGGTCTGAGGTATTATAAAATGATTGAGAGCTGAATTAGTAAGTGACAGTTAATTTCAAAGATGTCAAGTAAATAGACGGCACAATGTTACCTATTGTTATTTTTCGTTAAAAATATTTTTTCGTATTTTTATTTTATGGATTTCTGTACATCAAAAAGTAAAAAGTGCCCTCACATTCCTCACCTATGAGAATTTTCTCAATTTTCGTCTGCCTACCTCGAAAATTTTCTTTAAAAGCTTAAGAACGGTTTATCTGTTGAGGTGTTCGATCAATTTCACTGGAGATTCTGATCTGATGGCAGTGAGACTTGGCTCTGACTTTGATCTTTAGTCCAATCTATATACAATGCCTAGCCTTACTGATTATGAATTTACAGATTTTCATTTTCTTACACGTTTGGAAGACATTTGCAGTTGTAATACACGTTAAGAATGACTCATGGATTGACGAACAATGTTATCAGTCGTGTATGAAGATTGTAAGTTGTAGTCGCAGTGCATTCTCATAAACAAACAAACAAATTGTTTAGAATTTAATGTCTAATAAATTTATGTTTTTGTAATAGATTAATATACCTACTTGTTCTGTGAAATTCACAAAATATGAAATTGTGCATGGTAATTGTGCTGCATGCATTAAGTTAATTCCTACAATAATGATGGGACATTCTAATACCTCCAAATTATAAATTTAAAGGTAATAATTTAAAGATATTTTTGAATTGTATACCAATACCTGATTTAACTTCTAATGTAAATCAACAATACTAATATGTAATGTAATAATAAAATAAAATAAATAAAATAATAAAATAGACATATAATGTAATAATAAAAATAACAAACTATTCAATATAAATTGTTAAACACAATCCAAAATTTCATCGTACCGACGGAACTCGAACCCGCACCCCCCGGATTACACGTTCAGGTGCTCTGCCAATTAAGCCACGGTTCGATACATCGATACGACGAAATTAGTGGATTGCATTTGTTAACCCAATTATGCATTGGTGGCGCCATCTATGACTACTTATTACGTAAGTTAATCATTCGGAAGAAATCATTACATACACATGTAAATAATCTAAGCTATGCAGACGACATGGTGTTGCT
This sequence comes from Cabera pusaria, assembly GCA_954871355.1. Lineage (NCBI taxonomy): Eukaryota > Metazoa > Arthropoda > Insecta > Lepidoptera > Geometridae > Cabera > Cabera pusaria. Next base: position 17,113,060 of record OX940905.1, read on the forward strand.
GAGCGCGTCGGTCTGTGGACTACGTTGTTGCGGACCTGTGAGGAGTATGCCGTGAGTCATGGGCTAAAATACAATGTTACCAAAAGCGTATGTATGGTCTTTGAGGCAGGAACGAAACGTCCCCAAAATGTGCCTCCCGTATTTCTCAATGGTGTTCCATTGAAAAGGGTGGAACAATTTAAGTACCTGGGACACATAGTTACTACCGATCTTAAAGACAATGCAGACATGGAACGTGAGCGAAGGGCTTTGTCTGTACGGGCGAATATGCTGGCTCGTAGGTTTGCACGTTGCTCGGGGGAGGTGAGGATTACGCTCTTTCGAGCATTCTGCACCTCTCTCTACACGTGTAGCCTGTGGGCTAGGTATACCCGCTTGTCATACAATGCTCTTCGTGTACAATTCAATAATGCGTTTAGGGCTATGATGAAGCTGCCCCGCTACTGCAGCGCTTCGGGCATGTTTGCGCAGGCTCGCGTGGATTGTTTCCACGCGACCATGCGCAAGCGTGCCGCGTCTATGGTGCGCAGGGTGCGGGCCAGTGATAACATCGTCCTAGCCATGATTGCAGCGAGAGTCAACTGCCCTTTTATTAATCATTGTTGTTTGAGACTTGCTCCCACAGTACAATGATTGATTTTGAAAGTTGATTCAGATTTGAACAAATGACCATATTCTTCTGTTTCACTTTTATTTTATTTTTATTTTATTATTATTTTGTATTGATCTTTTTATTTTTATTTTGAATTTGAATTGTGATTTATTTTATGTGTATAATGCAATGTTTATAATATGAGTTTTGAATCGCTTGAAATAAATAAATTTTGAGTTTTTTGAATTTGAATTACAGTTTTCAAATCCGACGAGAGATGTTGCACTGCGTGAATCAAATATTATGTTTCTTTGAAGTGTCTCACACTTTATATTTTTGTAAATTGTTAAACACAATCCAAAATTTCATCGTACCGACGGGACTCGAACCCGCACCCCCCGGATTACACGTCCAGGTGCTCTGCTAATTAAGCCACGGTTCGATACATCAATACGACGAAATTAGTGGATTGCATTTGTTAACCCAATTATGCATTGGTGTATATACAAATATTATATAGTATACTAGCAGCCCGCCCCGGCTTCACACGGGTAGAACATCTCTACAAAATTTGCATCAGTTTGTTGCATCAAATATAAAATATTAACATATTTAACAATCATCGTCATTTTTCAACCAATTTACACAAAACCTTAACGAATTATGCACATAACTTTCCTCATAAACACTCTGGCTATTGGTGAAAACCGCATTATAATCCGTTCAGTAGCTATTGAGATTATTGCGAACAGACAGACAGACGCAGTGATGGACTTTGTTTTATAATACTTACGTAGTGATATTGGACGGCCTTTTGGCGTAAAGGATAGTTACCCTGATTCTGACCCGAGGGTCGGTGGTTCTAATCCTAGCGATATACCTACCAATGAAAGTTTTATGTGCATTTATGAATCATGGGTTTTCGTACAGAGGTAGTGGGATCATTGAATCAAAATCAATCAAATCATGGGATCAAAGAAGGGGTATTATACGTTTAACGTGTTTATCTGTGTCTGTCAGTAGCATCTTAGCACCCAACCGATGAACCGATTTTCATTTTATTATTGATTTTTTTTTTTGTTTGATAGATGTCTTCATCGAGAGTGTTCTTAGCTTTGATTCATGAAAATTCGTTCAATCGTTATAAAACTATGAGCTTTTTTCTAGTTAATTGCGCTATGAAATCAACTTTCATAGGTCTGATCAATTCGAAAATCTTCTTCTTCAACGATATTGTAAGAACACGGAAGCATTGACCTGATGCTGGGACATCTCCTGTACTCTACAGAATACTCAAATCCACATCAACTTACAGCTCAGATTTTAAATGTCGTGTTTGGAGTCATTGGAATGCTTTTAATGAAAAGATTATACATAGATCAGTCGGGGTGGTTTAAAATATTATATTATCATATATATAGATCAATATTATTTTATACAATAGATCATATTATTATACTACATTGACTTCAAATTGATTGTGATCGATGGAGATCTACAGCATAGCTAAGCTTATAATAATATTTTCGTAGTAACTATGACCGAATCTGTGGTTTCACTGCAAATATTTTTATAATTTTGCGATGCGGGTATGTGAAATTCATGATATCTTCTAGAGTTTTCATTTAAATTATGTACTGTAAGTGATAATTTTAATCTATAATATGTGGCCAAGCTAATTAACGTAATATATTATTATTTGGATAAGGATTAATACTATATACTTGAAAATAGCCTTGGAAGTTATGTTATATTTTTTAACAAAAAAATAAAGATTAAAATGGTTACTGTGAGTCAACCTTAAGAGATAGACATATGCTGTTCCGGACTTTTTTGTAGGTCTTATTAAGTTGTATAACTCTTCTATAGAAAATATTCTTCTATCTATTTTCAATTGAGCAGCGTTCGTAAGAAACGTGTTTTTTCGACCGTTTTTTTGCCAACTTAGGTTGCAAATTAGGTCTCCACGAATGTACCTTTGATTTAAACGGGATTATATATAGCCTATTTTCATTCCGAAAGTCCATTCTATGTATTAGTGAAATAATTTTTTAAATCGGTTCAGTAGTTTTTGAGCCAAATCATTACAAACATACAAAAATACAAATGTTCTCTGTTTATAATATTAGTATAGATATAATGCTATATAGTATATAAATATGTAATATTTAATAGTAATTTATTATATATACTATATATATATAATAAATATTATACAATACAATATATAGCCTTTGAGAAAAAATGATTTTAGAAACCTCAATGTCATTTTTAAAGACCTATCCATAAACACCCCACACGTATAGGTTTGAAGAAAAACATTTTTTTTTGTTTTAATTCCATGCGTGGGATGCCCCCCCCCCCCTTAAACTATCCCTATCTCTATCTTAACTATCTCACAAGTACCTATTATTACTACTCAGCCTTTAAACTCTTCCCCTAAGGATGCTTTTATTTACTGAATGTGATTCTATGTTTGAGTTCAGACACATAAATTCAATATCAATTATCAAAACGTAAATACGTAAAATGCTCAATCAAAAGAAAACCGAGGATCTGTGGGGTATGTCAACCAAAGTACTTAGTTATATTATTAATGTAATTAGCCCTCACTTAGCGTTTATTTTCAACAGATGCGTCGATGAAGGTGTCTTTCCTGATGTAATGAAAAAAAGTAAATTAATTCCTCTATTCAAATCAGTGAACAAAAAAGACCCTTCAAACTAAAGACCAATCTCTATATTACCGGCGCTCAGAAAAATTTTTGAAAAAGTTATTTTAGACCAGCTTTTGGCACATTTTAATATTAATCATCTTTTAAATAACAAACAATATGGTTTCACTAAGGGGCGTTCCACTACTGATGCTGGAGTAGATCTTCTTAAACATATATTTGATGCCTGGGAGAAAACACAAGATGCTATCGGCGTTTTTTGTGACTTATCTAAAGCGTTTGATTGCGTCTGTCACAAAACGCTAATTTGCAAATTAAAACACTACGGCGTTAACGGAAAAGCACTTGATCTGGTCTCATCCTACCTCTGTAATAGAATACAGATGGTTGAGGTCAATGGCGTCAGGTCTTCTGGATCCCTCATAAAAATGGGAGTTCCGCAGGGATCGATCTTAGGACCATTTTTATTTCTAGTTTATATTAATGACTTGCCGTCTTTCGTGCAAAACTTATGTGACATTGTTTTGTTCGCGGATCCTTAATATTCAAAATAGATAGGATTGCGCCTAAATTTGATGATATTAACAAATCAATCACACAGGTTTTGAATTGGTTTAAAACCAATAACTTATTACTGAACGCCAAAAAAACGAAATGTATTAAATTCTCGCTGCCAAATGTAAGAAAGGGTGTCATTGATAGCAGCATATATTATAAACGATGTACCACTAGAATTTGTTGAATCCGCTACATTCTTGGGCATCACCCTGGATTCAAAGCTACAATGGGGTTCTCAAATATCGGCTCTAGCAGGTAGATTGAGCTCCGTTGCATACGCAGTACGTAAAATTAGAAACTTGACTGACGAATTCACTGCTAGATTGGTTTACTTTAGCTACTTCCACAGTATAATGACCTATGGCATTTTATTGTGGGAGAAAGCCGCCGAAATCCAACCTATATTTGTTTTACAAAAAAGAGCTATTCGATCTATATATACCATGAAGTCGCGAGACTCACTTCGTGAAAAATTTAAGGAAATTAAAATTCTCACAGTGGCATGTCAATATATATATGAAAATATTATGTATGTACGTAAAAATTTGAATGATTATGATAAGAGGTCCGATGTACATAATTTCAATACAAGACACAAAAATAGATTAATTTTACCTCAATTCAGGTTGTGGAAAGTTAGTGGTTCTTTTTTGGGGAACTGTATACGATTTTATAATAAACTTCCTAAAGATATTGATCAACTGTCTATGAGCAGATTTAAAACCTTTGTAAAATCCAATTAAATGAAGAAATCGTACTATACATTAAATGACTATATAAATGACAAAAATGCTTGGCCTGAATGCCCCAAGCTCCAAGATATAATATAAATTGTATGATAACATAATTATTTGTTGTAACTTTTAAAAAATATTGAATATGAATTAAAACAAAAATGAATTAAAATAAGTGACAAGCCCCATAGAGTTTCTTGGTGTTTCTTCTCTGATGGGAGTCCTTCCGAACAGTACTTCCGAAACACCAGTAGATTCAACAGTCAATAAGTTTTCATCTTTTATTTGCAGATCTAGGGTTACCTGTTAAGACGGTATTATGCAGCTGATAGACGGACAATCAGTTCCATTCGGAAAATGATTTGTACCTGCAATTAGTCTGCGTTTTATTTATTTATTAAGTTTCATTATTTCACAATTTTTTGAATAAAAATTGTCTGAAGTACTGAAACATCCACTGGGTTGCGGGTGCTCGTAATAGTACGGTTGGCAACCCTTCATTAATCAGGGGAATTAAACATGTGTTTTAAGTGTGACGTTCGACGTCTAGATGAAAGCTGAATGGCTCAATACCTTTGTTTTTTTTTTGTAAATTCAAAGCAATAAGTTATGTTTCTGTTATATCTATAATATTTTTTATTGAATATGATCTATTTAATGTAATTTGACGAGTGTAAGTGCAAATTTTTAATTTGCCCATATCCTGATTAAATGTTTTGACTTGACTTGACTTGACTATTATATTTTTTATTATTGTATAAAAATCGGTTCACAGAATACATCTACTTACTTAGTTTCAATTATGTAGTGCTATAATAGTTTCGGAATAAAATGGTTGTGACATACGGATGGACAGACAGACTGACAGACATGACGAATCTATAAGGGTTGGAAGGAAGTGCGTAGAAAGCTGGGTAGCTTTCTACGTTAGAACTGAAACTTCCTTCACATTCAAATATTGACAATGTAGATTTACGCGTACGTTACTTCCGTTGCAAGCGGTCCGTGACGCTACGTAACTTCCGTTAAATTTTACCCCACTAAAGAAGTTTCACTTCAAAAACAGAACGAATAATTATGAAATGGGTAACAATGAAACCGTGGGTCCTGTGAGTGACAATTACCCCCGGGTTATAATGAAAATGCTGACAATTTATAATGCTATTTACGTTAAAGCCGTCGAACATCGATGGTCTTGTTCTGACAGGTTATAAGGTTTCATTAAAGACAGCTTGATTGGTTTCAGAACAAGTTAGTTTCAGCGTTTAGTGCTAACCAAATTGATCACTTAATTTCAATTACGCTGAAGTTAATTGGCTTGTATGAAGCAAAAGAGAGTGAAAATAAACAGGCGTTAAAACTATTTTAGCTTGAAAGTTTTCTTAAAAATTATTCATATGAAATGTAAAAATTACGGCTATTTTTAACATTGTATTTCTCTATCTTTTTGTATCCTTAAAATGCGTCTCTTATTTATCAGTACACTTTCCAAATTTCCGCTTCGTCAAGGTAAATTTAGTCGAACTATTTACTTAAGCCCTTAAAAGTAGGCCACAGTGTAAAGACTCAGAAGGGAATGGTACAGATTAAGGGCCAGTTTCACGAATTCCCTTCGAGCATTCACCAATGGAGATGTTAACGTTGTAATCCGCAAACATTTTTTTCTACCGATATTTACGGGGGACGAGGTAAACACGCATTGCACACACACAAATCACTCATTTTAACGATCCCGCACACTAGCTTGAAACACGCACATAGTGTTAAAAATACAGCGTAGTTACGCACACTCATATGGCCAAAAATGGCTATATGGCCAGCAGAGGGGTACTACGCCTTGCGTTAACATCTCCATTGGTAAATGCTCGAAACGAATTCCTGATAATTCAGATTGATGAAGATTTCATCTGACAGATGACGCCATATAAAAGTTTTCATATAAAACGTCATGCTCCCCAGAAACCCAGTTCAGCTAAGTTCCTAATAGAGCTATCAGGAATCGGTAAAACTGGCCCTAAATATCGTAAATTAAGAATCACTCGACTATTGTTCATTATCATTAACATAACTTGACAAAGTATGAAACATTATGGAAAAAAAATTGGGATAGTTGGACTGAACTGTTTGGAATCAATTTTTTGTTTTTTTTATACTGAAGATAAGCAAGCGTTTGACCACTATCTCACCTGATGTTAAGTGAAGATGTGATCGACGATGTAGCACGCTTGCCTAGAAGATACCTGTTCACTCGCGATTTGAAAACCCCCGGATTGTACTTTACAGGAAACACAAACTCTGGCAGGGAATTCCATTCCTTTGCTGTGCGTATGATAAATGTTGATGCAAAGCGTTTTGTGCGACAGAATGGAATATCAACCATGTATCGATCTGTGCGTCTGTTAGTACGATGGTAAAAGTGGGACGGTGAAATTAATTCGTGCAGAAATTTAGTTAATTCGTGGAATTAAATTGGAATAAAGTCAGTTGCCCAGCGCCTTTTTTCATTGCCGTCTTTTAATTCGAGGCAAGCACGATTTCATTTTAGACAGCATCAGTGAGATGTGACTGGCATCTTGTCTGTCAAATAAATTAATTTAAGATCGTTTACAAAAATAATAAAACAGACTTCAAATGCCGCGCTAGACATTTTCAGTACTAAGTTTGAGGTGCTTGTTTCCATAGCTCTGGAGATAATTATTAGATCTCGATGACATTACAATTGTGTTACTTGGGAAATGTACTCTACCAATTAAAAAATAATCATTAGTCGACAACTTCAATTGTAAATCGATCCACGATTCATCATCGATGGAGTAATCGCGTAACATCTACATAATATAATATTTAAAAAAAACATACTGACGAATTGAGAATCTCTTCTTTTTTGAAGGCGGTTGAAAAGAAGTCAAGTACACTGGTTGACCGAGAATCTTTAATCTCAAAATGCCAATTCAATCTCTAATATGTAAAGCTTATTTTAAAAATATATCAAACAATGCCTTGTTTCTTTACAGGTAAACAACATTTTTTTAATAAGTTCCTAAATATTGATTACTAAGCGAAACTTTGGAAGCGCCAAATTTCCAATACCAAGGTATCAGAACATGAATTGTTTTCACGCAAATACAACAGTAAGATAAAAATAGTAGTAATTCCTTAATCAACTACTAATATTTATCTTCCTTTCAATTAATTGTACATATTACCTTCTTAAATATCGGTGCCAGCCTTATTTAATATCTACAGAGAAGGAGCATTAATAGATATTCTGCCTTACTTGATACCAATAAGACTCAGATAAATAAACCAACCAAAAAGTAGCTACCCTCCATCAAAACTCACCACACGTTCCGGCAGCACACAGCCCTTGAGAGTTAGAATATTCTGGACCTAGCGTGTTCACCATCTTCGTCCACATCATCGCTTACTAGAGATCTACTACGATAACATGGCCCACCCCTCCAAATTACTGTTTTAATGTGTGTAGTCACATCCTTACGAAAGAGTTTGTATGTAGTTGTAATTATTCGTCTTCAGTAGCAGGCCGGCAGTACCAGAACGCACACATGTGTGATGGTGCGTTGTAAATACTTTCACAAATACTTTCAACCGTTTTGAATTTTGAAGGGGCGGGTCATGTTATCCTAGTAGATCTCTACCAAACATGATAGTGGTCAAACGCTAGACTGACACATGACAGAAAAAATTGCGCTATGTGGATTGGACTCAAGTTAGTTATTTGACTCTAGTTCGTCTCACTTGTACTTCTTATCTTCTCACTTCGTCTTCTACTTCAAGAGACATTTCACCAAAGAATGTCTCATCATCGCAAGGCTGGTCTATGGTAACTAGTAACTTTAAACTGGTTGCTTAAAGCGCTTGGGCGTGTTGGCGATCCAGGAGTCGCTGGTTCAAGTCCCACTAGACGAGAAAATAATTTGAAAATTTTGATGTGTAAATAATACCACATGAGTAAAGAAAAGGGAGTATACACTTGAGAGCAATAAATCCGGGTCAATTAAAGAATCCTAAAAATCTCGCAAACTAATAATGGTAACACGCTAGCTAAATGAAATAATTTATGTGTTTAATAGACAACTAAATACTCCTTAAATTAAAGTAATAAAACTTCTTAGTTATTGTAAAGTTATGACGTAAAAAATTATAATTTGAAAATTACCACAGACCTGCTACATATTAAACTTGATCGCGTACACCGGCCCCCATGAGACCGACCTTGAACGGAGTTTGTCCCTTTATTTTGTATGGACAACTTATATATATACCATACATATAGTATAGAACATATATAGGACAAGCAGGTTGTTAGACAAGGACACACTCCCACCCTGGTGTCTCTCAATTGGCCCGTTTTGTTCTACAAAGCAATTACAACCTTATTGTTAAAGTATACGGATTAAATTGAATTTGTCAAAACATCTGCAGTGCACCATCAGCACTTTTATATTACGTCTATGAAAATTTCATTCATATTTAGCAATATTTATAGGATTCTGTAAGTGACCCGTATTAATTGCTCTCGAGTGTAATTTACTATTAAAACTGCGCTACTGTTAAATTTTCTGTGGTCCTGGTCTTATCGCGGCATATCTTTAATTAACCAAAACTAAACTTATTAATTCCGTAGGATACAATGTAAGGTTAGTTAGGGTTACCGTTAACGGTCCCCAAGTTTGATTATAACCTGACCTTGTTTAGGGGTTCACCTCTTGTGTGTGCGGTGCTCCTAGTACTTTTGTTGCATTTAACAATATAACAAATTGATAATAATTTAATAAATTTAGAAAAGTTGGTTTAGTAAGATTCTTTACAGCGTTTATTTCCTTGTAAATTTACATTTTCAAATTAAAATTTCATACTTTGAAGAGGGATATATCTCTAGAAATGTAGAATAAAAACTGTAAGGTAAGCAACAGATTTTGGCCTTGATAGTGGTAAGCTACTTTTTGGTAGTAAGTCAGGCGGATCATCGATAAAGCGGCAATAGCCCAATGACTAAGGCGTCGGCCTGGCAATCTAGAGATCGTGAGTTTGATCCGCACCCATTGCACGATTGACGTGAATCCACTCCCCATCTTAGAAAAATATAATGTATTTTACGTAAAAAATACATTATGAAGTTTCAAGTTAATATTATACATGATGATCAAATAGTTTATTGGTTTATCATCTAATTCTATGAGAATCTTTGTCCTGACATACTGACTGACAGACAACGCACAGCCTAAACCGCTGGTCGTAGAGACTTGAAATTTGGAGGATATATTTGTCTTAGTACGTAGGGGTGTACTAAGAAAGAATTTTCCAAAATTCACCCCTTAAGGGGATGAAATGGGGGTTCAAAGTTTGTATGGAGAAACAAGATTAGATAGTCTTTTCTATCCGAAACTTTACACAAGTGCTCCAGTATGTGTTTCAGTTTTTTTTTAATCTACCCCTAAGAGGGTGAAATGGGGTAACAACGTGTGAAAATCAATATTGTTTTGGATTGCGCTGAAATTGGCATGCTGATAGTTATTACAACGTTAGTTACCTCTGAAAAAGGATTTTTCAAAATGCACCCCTGAAGGGGATGAAACGGGGGTTCAAAGTTTGTATGGAGACAAGATTAGATAGTATTTTCTATTCAAAAACTTCATACAAGTGCTCGAGTAAAAAAAATAAGTAAATACGTGTTTCAGGTTTTTTTTAATTACACCCTAAGAGGGTGAAATGGGGTAGTAAAATTGTGAAAATCAATATTGTTTCGGATTACACTTAAATTTTGGCATGCAGATAGGTATTACGACGTAAGTGCCCTATGAGAAAGGATTTTCCAAAATTCACCCCTGAAGGGGATGAAACGGGGGTTCAAAGTTTGTATGGAGAGTCAAGATTAGATAGTATTTTCTATTCAAAAACTTCATACAAGTACTCCAGTAAAAAATAAGTAAATACGTGTTTCAGGTTCTTTTTTAATTACACCCCTAAGAGGGTGAAATCGGGTAACAAAGTGTGAAAATCAATATTGTTTCGAATTGCGCTGAAATTTGGCATGCAGATAGTTATAACAAAGTTAGTTGCCTCTGAGAAAGTATTTTCCAAAAATCACCCCTGAAGGGGATGAAACGGGAGTCCTAAGTTTGTATGGAGAAACAAGATTAGATAGTCTTTTATATATGAATTTTCACACAAGTACTTAAGTAAGTAAACACGTGTTTCATGCTCTTTCTAGTTCTCTTCTTCACCCCTAGAAGGGTGAAGTGGGGTAACAAAGTCTGAAATCAATATTGTTTCGAATTGCGCTGAAATTTGGCATGCAGATAGTTATTTTGACTTAGGTATCCGCTAAGCTAGAATTTTTCATAATTCTCTCTTTAAGGGGATGAAGCGGGGTTTCAAAGTTTGGATAGTCATTTTATTCAACATTTCACACGAGTACTTCTGTAAATAAATAAGTAAATACGAGTTTCAGACTTTTTCAAAATGCCACCCTAAGAGGATAAACTGGGGTAATGAAGTCTAAAAATCTAGAATGCAGATAGTTATTATGACGCAGGTATCTGCTCATAAATCATAAATCATAAATTATTTATTGCTGAATTGTAGTCGGTACAGATGGTGAGGTTACAAAATTGTTTCATACAATCACCATCTTATGTACTTCAGAGAGGGAGACCAACCATCCCAAGGCGGTGTCGGGTTTTTGGTCCACAAGGTCCTCTCTGACAACGTTCTAGAAATCTCCAGTGTGTCGACAAGGGTAGCGTATCTTGTGATCAAACTCACCGAGAGGTATAGCCTTAAAGTTATCCAAGTATACGCACCGACTTCGGCACACTCGGATGATGAAGTGGAGGAAATGTACGAGGACATTTCCAAGGCCTTGCACACCACCCAAAAGGCTCACTTCAACGTTGTCATGGGGGATCTCAACGCTAAAGTGGGAGTACAATCAAGCAGCGAATCGGTAGTAGGTCCATACGGAATTGGAAGCAGGAATCATAGGGGGCAAATGCTCGTCAACTTCCTGGAAAAAGAGGGGCTTTTTCTGATGAATTCTTTTTTTCAGAAAGATCCCCGGCGGAAGTGGACGTGGCAAAGCCCCGACTCTATGACCAATAACGAGATCGACTTCATTATGACGGACAAGAAGCGTATATTTAGAGATGTCTCAGTGATCACTAGGTTTAAAACCGGCAGTGATCGCCGACTAGTCCGAGGCACTCTAGATATCGACTGCAAGCTTGAACGCGTCCGTCTAATGAAAATGAAATGAAATGAAATGAAATGAAATGAAATGAAATGAAATGAAATGAAATGAAATGAAATGAAATGAAATGAAATGAAATGAAAATTATTTATTTCGCAACAATATGAATAACAATTATAAATCACCTACTGCTAATACAGTATGTTGCAAAACAGGACCCAGCTCAGCAAAAAGTTGGTCATGATGGACATGACCAACGCTGGTCTTCCGATGGGACCCTGACAGTGATGTCACGGAACATTACCTACTTTGGACAATGCTCTACAATTTGAGTACACAAAAGTTAAAGATAATTATGTAAATTTGTATGATTTATATAAATTTTTAGCAGATTAAATAAATTAATAATAGGTATAATTTATAAAAATAAAAAATAAAAATATATAGATGACATATATAAAAACTAAGTACGTTTCGTGATATAATATTATATTATATTGCACTCGTGTCGTGCCGTTGAGTTTCCTCTTCTGACTGATGGACATTTAGTAATATTCTAAGTTTAATTCTGAAACTATAAATACATCGCAAGTTCCTTACTGGCGGTGGAATATTGTTCCAACATTTCGAGGCTGCGTATCGGAAACTACCTCTGAAAGCGGCCGAGCCATGCTGTTGCGTCAACAACTGCACTGCGCACTGCCGCGAACCTTGAGCTCTTCGGCTAGCCGCCCAGGTCAGCTTTTCATACAGACAGCTAGGTGTTTTAAAGTTTACTACGCCAAAAAGAAGACATGCCAAATGCAATTTTCGGCGATGTTTCATCTTGAGCATAGAGTGCCTATTGAGGTATGGGGTTATATGTGCTCTCAATGGAATTTCAAAACAGAAACGGGCGCAGGCATTTTGCACCCTTTGAATCAGTTTCTCTGTTCGCGCTAGCAAACGTGGCCCAAAAACCGTATCCATATAATTAAGTTTCGATAGGATAAGCGACTCTACAAGTTGAATGCGCAGATTTTCTTTTAAAAACGGTCTTGCTCTGTAAAGTACTTTAAGCCTATAAAAACAATTTTTAATACAGTTTGCGATATGTTTCTCGAAACGTAAGTTACAATCCATATGCAGTCCTAGATTACGAGCTTCGTAAACACGTTCAATGGGTTCGTTCAAAATGGTTACTGTTGTTAGGGGGCTTACATTACACAGTTTGTGTTTACTACCAAAGATAAGATATTTTGTTTTTGATGGATTCAGAAGCAAGCTGTTTTTTACAGACCAGTTTGCAATTTCTGAAAGATCCTTATTGAGTTTAGCGATAGCCGAGTCTATCTCGGAAACCTTGAATGAAATATATATTTGAATATCATCCGCATATATATGAAACTTACTATGCTTTATGACATTTGTTATATCGGCTGAGTACAAGATGAATAGTTCTGGTCCCAAAATAGAGCCTTGGGGCACTCCCCTATTTACAGAGACTTTTTCAGACACCAGTGACGATCCATCATTGCGCTGCAGCTTAACATACTGTTGACGGTTACTAAGATAACTATCGAACCATTCAAGAGCTTTGCGATCGAAACCGTAATAATGAAGTTTTGACAGTAATAGGCTAGTATTTATTGAATCGAATGCCCTTGAAAAATCTAGTAATACTAGAAGCGTACACATTCCTTCATCCTGAGCACAAAGTATATTGTCTGTGACGTCGAGTAATGCAGTCACCGTACTGCGCCCTTTCCTAAAACCAGATTGTACGTCAGGCAGGATATTATTTTGCTCGAGATAATTTGTCAGCTGTATACAGACTGCTTTTTCCATAATTTTTGATAGACATGGTAGAATGCTGATAGGCCTTAAATCTTTTAATGCTACTGGATTTGAAATTTTTGCTAGTGGACGCACAATAGCAAGTTTCCAGATATCAGGAAATGTTGACGTAGTAATCGAACGGTTTAATAAATCTTTTATGCATTCTATTGTATGAGGCAACGTCATTATCAGCATATCTAATGTAATAGCATCGCATCCTTCTGCGTTCGATTTTAGGCTTTTTATTATCTTTATCAACCCGTCTAAGCTTACTTGTTCTAAACGAAACACAGCATCACTATACTTGTGAAGTTCAAAATACGTATGCATAGAAATACTGACCTCAGAGGTACCTGGTATATTTAGAAATTGATTGTTTATTACTGTAGGGTTATTAAAAAATGAAGGTAAATTATCGTTAATTTTTGGCAATAATGTATTTTTAAGATTTTTCCATAGCAATTTAGGGTCATGAATTTTATTATTAATATTAAACTTAAAATACGCTAACTTTTCATAAAACAGAGCTTGATTTACTGTAGACTTCAGGTTTTTGTAGTACTCTTTTTTACTGTCAGACTTCGATTTGTGGTAAGTATTCGCAGCTTCATCGCGCAAGCTCATCATAACTTTGATCGTGTCTGTAATCCAGGGCAAAGATTGATGTCTAACAACCATGGGTTTTACAGGGGCGTGAATATCAAATAAAGTCAAAATGTTTCGGTTTAACACTTCAACCATATCATTGACATTGCTGAGTATAGATATGAAGTCCCAGTTTATTTTACTTACGTGATTTTCAAATATTTCGAGATTAATTCTTTTGATAGGCCTATAAGTAATAGTACGCGGTATAGGCTTTTCACGTTTTACATTAAATTCGCAGACTACAAGAGTGTGACCAAGAAGAGATCCTACATGAGCATGTATGATTTTTTTCGTAGACAAGTCAGAACAGACAACATCTATGAGAGTCTCGGTAGTGTCGGTAAAATGTGTCGCCTCAGTCACACGCTGTGATAAATTAAAACTTGACAAAACTTCAATTAATTTTTTTGTTTTTGTATCATCCTTGTGAAACATATTAATATTAAAATCACCTACAAGAATAAGACTATCATAATTTTGGATCGAACTAATAGAATCAGTTATAGCATCTAGGAACAAATCGACATTTAACCACGGCGGACGATATGCCGTCCCTATTGCCAGCTTCTTTCCATTGAGAGCCATAGTGAGCCACATCTGTTCTACCGACTTATGTAGCGGGTCGACCGGGTGAGGCCAGGTGCGCGCGCTTACACTACGTTTAATGTAGAAGCCGACGCCGCCACCGCGCGAGCGCACGTCTGGCGGGCGTGGCAAGTGACGTAGCCGGTACCCCGGCAGCACGGGCGCGCGCCCCTCCTCGCCCACCCTCAGCCAGGTCTCGTTAATCGCTACCACATCTACGTCATTCTGACACACCGATACAATAAAATTGTCATGATTTGTGCCTAAGGAACCTGCATTAAACAAACCTATTTTAAAATGTTTGCTAATAACCATATTGATGATCAAAAATTACGTAAATTGCAACTAATAAAATCATAACATAATAATTAAAACAAATATTTGCATGTAACTTACAATAACGTCGATTTACATACGACGTCAAAAAATTAATAGTAAAGTTTATAAACCAATTTAGTAGCATTTTTGTTTCAATCGTTGATCTGCTAATATAATGCTGTATACCTACAAAAAATATGAAGATAAGGAAGGTATTAGAGCTAATAAATAACGTGAGCATTGTACATGTAAAATGTAGTCGTCCATCAAACATTTCCTGCTTCAAAAACACGGTTGAAGTCTTTATCCGAGCGTACCGAATGCACCTGCTTGCCATCGGCCTGCCTCGCGAAGATGCGTCCTCTCTTGGTCCACGAGTACCGCCACTGTCGCTTGCGACATTCCTCCCTGACCCGGTGGAACAGTTGACGGTTGGCGCGCGTCAAACGTTCATTTACGTAGATCCTGCGCGGCGCCCCAGCAAGGCCCATGTCCGCGGAGGTAAGGTTGCGGCGCACACGCGCGGCACGCAGCATCTCGTCGCGCAGCTCCCGACGCGCCAGCCGCACCACCACGCGGCGCGTGCGCCCACTCGCTCGCACTTCGTCGGCTCCGCCTGTGTTGGGCTCAGTCGCTCCCACTCGCTCGGCGAACACAATGTCGCGCTGCTCCAGTGTGACACCCAGTTTGGCCGCAAGAACGGCGACGACGTGCGCGGTGTTCTCCCCCTTCTCCTCCGGGAGATGTCCGATATCGAGGTCCGACAGCAACGCCTCCTGGTCTCGCTCGTTCAACTCCTGTTTCAGTTGAGCGACCGTCTGCTGCAGTTCAACCACCTCAGCACCACCGTGCGCGGCCGTCGCTACGTCCCTCCCCTCGACGACTTGCAGCCTCTGCTCAAACCCGTCCATCCGCGCTCCCATACTCGACATGGATAGCCGAAACTCCTTCTGAAACTCGCGCAACTCGGACATGTATTCAGCGAGCTCGCGTCGCATTTCTTTAATTTCAGTGTCTTCACCAATGGAAACTATGCGCGGGGGGGCCGGAGGGGGCTAATGAAGTCCACGCTCCGACCTAACATGCTCCAGTCCGTAGTTGGGTCTGAAACATTCCAGCTGAAACTGGAGAACCGATTCGCTGCCCTGGAAACCACAGTCGACGTTGATATTGACCAAGATCTCGACCAAGTGGTGGAAATCCTCAGGGAAGAGGGAACGAAATTCTGTGAGACGCGAGGTGCCGTTAGGAAGTCTAAGCTTTCAGGAGAATCTCTGCAGCTAATGCAGAAGCGGCGTGAAACTCCTGCAGTCACTTCGTCAGAACAGCGGTCTTTGAACAAAAAGATCACGAAGCTCGTAAGACGTTACCTCCGGAATTCCAACACAAGCTCTATTAAAGATGCGATCGAGCGAAACCGGGGGTCAAAAGTCTTTGTTCAAGAGCTGGGCCGAAGCCATCTGACGAAGTTGACCACATCTAACGGGAGTGTCGTCGCTTCTAAGCCGGAGATTCTCAGGGAAGTTAAAGACTTCTACGGCCACTTATACACCTCACAAGCGTCCCGTCCCCAACCCCATATTGAAGATCCTAGAGCCACTCTAACCCGCCACCATACCGAAGATTTGCCAGATATCAGCCTAGACGAAATTGTGTTGGCTCTCAGACAGCTTAAAAACGGAAAAGCCCCCGGAGAGGATGGAATCACAACGGAGCTCTTAAAAGCTAGTGGAACTCCTACGCTACAACAGCTTCAGCGTATTTTCAATTCTGTCCTCTTTTCGGGGAGAACTCCGAAGACGTGGAGCAAGAGTGTAGTCATTATGTTCTTCAAAAAAGGAGACAAAACCCTATTAAAGAACTATCGACCTATTTCACTCTTGAGTCGCGTCTATAAGCTGTTTTCGAGAGTCATCACAAATCGTCTCGCGCGTAAACTCGACGAGTTCCAGCCCCCTGAACAAGCTGGGTTCCGAGGAGGATACGGCACCATAGACCACATACACACTGTGCGGCAGGTAATACAGAAGACAGAAGAGTATAACCAGCCCCTGTGTCTAGCATTTGTGGACTATGAGAAAGCCTTTGACTCTATTGAAACCTGATCTGTTCTGGATTCCCTGCAACGGTGCCAAATTGATTGGCGATACGTGCAAGTGCTGAGAGGTTTGTATGAAGCCGCGACTATGTCCGTCCAAGTACAAAATCAGCAGACTGAACATATCCCTTTACATCGAGGTGTGAGACAAGGGGACGTTATTTCCCCCAAATTGTTCACAAACGCTCTAGAGGATATGTTCAAGACGCTGAACTGGAAAGGACGAGGCATAAACATCAACGGCGAAAACCTCTCACACCTGAGATTTGCGGACGATATCGTTATCATGGCTGAAACCGTACAGGACTTGGAATACATGCTGACCACCCTTGCTGATTCTTCTGCACGCATCGGTCTCCGGATGAACTTGGATAAGACCAAGATCATGTTCAACGAACATGTCATTCCGGAACCGATTGCCTTAAATGGAGTCCCTCTCGAGACTGTTCAAGAATATGTCTACCTTGGCCAAACCTTGCAATTGGGTAGAAACAATTTCGAAAAGGAAGTCCGCAGAAGAATACAGCTGGGATGGGCAGCATATAGAAAACTACGTCGAGTCTTTTCATCGCCGATACCACAGAGCCTAAAGACAAAAGTCTTTAATGAGTGCGTCCTACCTGTAATGACATACGGAGCCGAGACGTGGACACTGACGGTGCGACTGATCCACCAATTAAAAGTCGCTCAGCGAGCTATGGAAAGGGCTATGCTCGGAGTATCTCTGAAAGATCGAATTCGAAATGAAGTCATCCGACAGAGAACCAAGGTTATCGACATAGCTCAAAGGATTAGCAAGCTGAAGTGGCAGTGGACAGGTCACATCTGTCGTAGAACCGATAACCGTTGGGGTAGACGTGTTCTAAAGTGGAGACCACGACTCGGGAAACGAAGCGTAGGACGCCCTCCAGCTAGATGGAGCGATGATATACGCAAGCTGGCTGGCAGCGGTTGGAAACAAATAGCTGAAGATCGAGCTCAGTGGCGTGCCATAGGAGAGGCCTATGTCCAGCAGTGGACGAGTACAGGCTGTTAATGATGATGATGATGAATCTACCATGAAAATGGTGTGCAATGGTTTGCCTGGAGAGGCTACAGACATATATCAAGTATAGTTATGGGCTGCGGAAACTTTGACACTAGCTCAGAAAGGATTTTCAAAAAACTCCTCCCGGATACGGAACGGGGATTCAATGTTTGTATGGCGAAATAAGATGAGATAAAGTACGTGTTGTAGGATTTTTTGAAATGGGGTAGGTAACAAAGTCTGTAAAATTTGGGTTTTCGGTTTTTATAAAAATTAATCCCGAATTGCCTTAGTCACGCGATAACATGAAAACGGGTGAACCAATTTGGCTAATTCTTATTTAATGTATTTAATGATAGAATCGTTTTTACAAAAGAAAAGTTTAAGTAAGCAAAAGAAGTTTTTAACGCGGGCGAAGCCGCGGGGCACTTCTATATTTTCATAAAATAATAATACCTAGCAAGCAATTAATAAAGATTAAAGATACATACACAAGTTAAGGCCAGCAAGTTAAATTATCCTAAGTGTTTTCAAAATCATTGTAGAAAAAAAATCCCTCTGGGTCTTTAGAATATCCTCAAAGGCAAAGGAAAGGGTAATTAAGGAATCACTGCAGTAACTAATGGCAGGAAGGAAGGAAGGATGTTTCGAAGTCTGTTTCCTAATTAAATACAAGCACTGTAAATAACGTCCTCTAGTAATGTATGTACTTAGATACAATGTCAGTGTGATGGGTTATATATTCGATTGAAGGTTTCTGTAATTACAATACATATATATAATATATATAATACGTAATAGCTTATTACCTTGTATATTATAGGATGATATATCTGACAGCTCGCGCCCATGAAGGTTGGTATTTTTTTCCGGTAAAATCTACTACAGTAATGTCGTACTTCATAGACGGGTTCCGCCCCCTTAGTAAAGTGTCACGCATAAAAAACACCACAGACTATCTATAATCGGTTTGAAATAAAATAAATCGAACTGTATATACACAATACCACATCTATTATAAAACATTATAACACATCATGCCATGCAACTATCGATTTATTTCTAATTGCTATTAGAATAATTGATAATCGAATAAATTCATACACTATTATTAATATATACACTACCTCATCCATACAGTGAGCTGTCAAAAATTATATCCTACTAGCTGACCCGGCAAACGTTGTTTTGCCATATAAATAATTGGCTATTAAAAAATAAGGGTTGATCGTAGTAGGGTGAAAATTGAGGATTGTATGTATTTTTGTATGTTGTATGATAAAAATATAGAAATTAAACATTTTGTCTAAAAAATAAAAATAAAAATTTAGTGGTGGACTACCCCTAACATTTAGGGAGATGAAAAATAGATGTTGGCTGATTCTCATAGATACCGGATAAGCACAAAAAATTTCATCAAAATCGGTCAAGCCGTTTCGGAGTAGTATGGCAACGAAAACTGTGACACGAGAATTTTATATATTAGATATTAGACAAAGCATAGATATTAATTAGATGTTATTCTGGACTAGTAAAGAAGGACAACCATGACTGGCGGTAGGCTTTGGCTATAATTTGGAACTATATGGATAGTTCTATAATATTTATCGAACATTGACGCTTATGATCTGGGGCCTTATTCAGTATGACCAATGAGATAACGCGTTCCTTAACGCGCCACGTCACGTTATTGAAAAATTGTATTCTGTATGCCACACGATAGGTAAATTATATAAAACGCACGCGTTACACGTCCTCATATGTCACGATATTTTGACAGCTCAAAACGCGCTCATAACCTTACCCTACCGCGTTTTAATTGGCATAGAGAATACCATAACGCGGAGATAACGTAACACGGCACGGTACGACTTTAAAATGGCCATACTGAATAAGGCCCCAGTTTGAAAGCGCCAATAGCCCAAGGGCTAAGGCTTAGGCTTGGAGATCGTAAGGTCGTAAGTTCAATTCCCATCCATTGCAATATTGACGTGGTCCCACTCCAGACACAATAATATTTAGCTTAGTTTGAGAGGTTAACAAGACTACTAGTAATGTGCAACCTACATAGAAAGTAAGATCTAAAACAACTTTATGATCAGGGGCCTTATTCAGTATGATCAATGAGATAACGCGTTTCTTAACACGCCACGTTACGTTATTGAAAAATTGTATTCTGTATGCCACACGATAGGTAAATTATACAAAACGCGCGCGTTACACGTCCTCATATGTCACGATATTTTGACAGCTCAAAACGCGCTCATAAAAGGTTATGAGCGCGTTTTAAGCTGTAGGGTAAGGACCCTACCGCGTTTTAATTGGCAAAGAGAATACCATAACGCGGAGATAACGTAACATGGCATGGTAAGACTTTAAAATGGTCATACTGAATAAGGCCCCGGTACCAGTAGGAGACGGTTAAGCATAATTACGCAACAATATGGATTGGATGAAACGTATATGTTGTTCATTACTTTACTTTGTTACCGCTTTCTACTTTCAAATATCCTGTGCTAGCAATATCAAGTGCTTTTGTGTCACTAACAAACATATTAAGTTTAATATGTAGTTTTCTCAAATATATTACTGTATGCGATAAGACCGCAATTGTTTCAACGAATCAGGTTATTGTGGTTTGTGTGGTGGTAAAAGCTGTGATTCTCGGCGTGAAGTCACACAGTGCTCCGGGATGGGACAAAATTACGGCGAACACACTCAAAACTTTTCACCAGTTCTTGGCAGAGCCAATAACGTTTATATGTAATCTTAGCTTCGAAACCGGCACGTTTCCAAAGGTATTCAAAACAGCAATCGTTTGTCCCATATATAAATCTGGTGACAAAAATAGTCCATCTAATTATAGACCCATTTCTCTCCTCTCGACTCTCTCTAAAATATTAGAAAAGCTGATGAAAAATAGAGTTATGCGATACTTAGAGATACTTCACGCAAATCAGTATGGGTTCCGGGAAGGTAGGTCTACTGAAAATGCGGTAATAAAGCTGGCATCGATGATCACATCATACTTGGACAATGGAGATAAATGTGTCGGTGTGTTCCTTGACCTCCAGAAGGCATTTGACACAGTCTCCATCCCAATACTACTCACTAGGCTAGAAAATGTTGGCATTCGAGGATTGGCTCATGACTGGTTTGCGGACTATCTCTCTGGCAGAATACAAAGTGTAAAGGTTGAGAAGTATGTGAGTGAGAGCGCAGCGTGTACATATGGTGTGCCACAAGGAAGAACACTAGGGCCACTGCTGTTTCTCATTTATATTAATGATCTGTGTAGTACGTCCTTGTCTGGCCTTGATTTATTGATGTTTGCTGACGACACTGTACTACTCGTCCATGATAAGTCCTGGGATATGGTAAAGACACGAACTGAGAAATTTTTATCTACTGTAACACACTGGCTAGAAGATAGTCTACTGTCGCTAAACGCAAGTAAGACAAATTACATGTGTTACAGTATTACATCAACAGGCAGTCCAAAATCAGACTTTTTTATTAGAATACATACTTTCCCTTGCAACAGAAAAGAATATGTAACAAACTGCGACTGTGCAATGCTAAATCGGGTTAGCGTTATTAGATACCTTGGGGTAACAATAGATGATAAAGTCAACTGGAACGCGCATATAAACGTTTTGGCGTCTAGAATAAGAAAACTTATATATATATTTAAAACTCTGAGAACTGTCGCTGAACCATATCTTGTAGTCCAAACATACAAGGCGCTGTGTGAATGCCTGATCAGGTACTGCATATGTGCTTGGGGAAGTGCAGCCAAAATGCATTTGATAAAAGCGGAACGAGCACAACGCGCCCTGTTAAAACTTATGCTGTACCTAACTTATAGGCATCCTACATCTGCGGTCTACGAAAAGGCGAATGTTCTCTCTGTTAGAAAAATATTTGTTTATGAAAGTTTGCGGCGATACCATACGAAAATTGTTCCATTTTTACCAGAATCAACACAAAGAGTAAAACGTTGTCCAGTTCCAAGCTCCAAAACAAGATCCGCTCAAAAACATTATGACATACTAATTCCACGTCTTTATAATACAATTGATAAGATACACAATATTAGAATAATTAATAACAATGATATAAAAACTAAAATTATAACATACCTCAAAACATTTGAATATGACAACTTAGAGAAACTACTTGGTGATACATACTTCTGATTTCAATATAAATTAGAGTGTTTAACTTTTTATATATAAAATTACATACATATACACAAACTCAGATACAGACTTACAAATAAAGACACATTCACACACTTCTACTCATACACACAGAAAACCACACCTACATACATACATCCTACACCCTCCCTCACAAACATACGCATAAATACAAACACACACACACACATACACACACACACACACACACACACACACACACACACACACACAAATAAATTAAAAATAAAAGTCAGTAATTAGCAATACTATTTGTTAGCAGTTAATAAATTGGACATAAAACAAAGTGATCACATATATGGGAGAAGCCATTGGCTCCTGAGACACAGCAACGCTAGTTCGGGAGCTTATGGATTCATTATCATATTATTATGTCAATAAAGAAATTTTGTATTTGTATTTGTATTATATTTAATTATTATTCTACATCGTACCCATAAACGGGTTTACCGTCACACCATGCATTTCTGCAAAGTATTTATAGTGGTGTGGTATTTATAGAATTTCTCACATTTATAAACAAAATTAAATGATGCTATCACCTCAACTAATCTCAAAACTTTTAAGCTTTACTAGAGCCTCTTTTATAAGTAATGTAGTAAAGAGATATAGTGCTTAAGAAAGCATCCATCAACAGGCTTACTTAGACGAGCATTGTGAGATTGAGAGGCTCAGGTGAAGTACCCCTTAATGACATGTTTTCACGCGAATTACCTAGCTATATTATCTAGAAAGGTCTATTTCTCAGCAAGTCAAAGAACTTTTGTCTAATCACATTATTATCTAGAGAAATTAAAGTTGATTTTCGCGGAGCTGATTTTTCTTTCAAAATATACTTCGCATGCTATAACCAATTACTAAACGCTAAGATCACGTTATTTGTATGCAATATTGGCGGTTAGCCAATCAGTGCGATGATGATCAGTGATGATGATATGTTATTTATGATATGTTATTAGCTACTACTAGACTAGGTAAGGCGCTATAAATTATTTTGTTCCAATATTTTTTTAGGTGTTGCTTGCCATTTTTTACCCAAAAACAATCCAAAAGTGTCATAATCTACTAGTACTAGTGACTACCGGCCTAGCTTAGATGGCGTCGCATAATACTTCAGACGGAGGTTCTTAGTTCTTACGAGATTTAACGCAACTGAAACGGAATTTTTTGTATTAATAAATATTGTTTTCAGACGAAAACATCGACGAGCAAGGAGTGAAAACCGAATGCAATTCGAGAAATTCAATTTCCAACCAGTGATTCACATTGACGAAGTCCCTAGCATAATATTCTGTGAAGGCATTATTGAAAACTTTTTGATCTAAATAATGATAATATTTTTCTTGTGCACGTATGGGCGATTCTTATATTGACACATAGAAAACCGATTGCAAGCACTTTCCAAACAAGGCTATTGAACTTGGGAACGGCGAACTATAATGGTTTGTAAGATGATCCAAAGGCCAAGCTAAGGTTGCGCGGTCACAGTATAGCTATTGTCTTCAGAACAATGACCTGAAAATGCCAGAATACCAAGGGAAAACATAACGTACCTTTTAGCATGTGTTTACGAGGTTATGAAAAGTTTACTCATATTCGTCGTGAGTTACACGTGTTTCAAATAAAAAGAAAGAACATTTAGGGTGTGTTATTTTTATGAAGAGACAAAATGCTTTTGTATACTGCAATGAAAATAACATAGTACTTTTAATATGGTGTTATTAGATTCACCTAAATGTAAAGTATGTTTGTAATAATGTAAACAAATTTTGATTTGATTTTATTAACTTCTGGGCGTCTTATTGATTTGCAAATGTGCATAAAAAATAAGTGCATACCCAGTAGCTAATATGACAACGCAAAATTGTGCTTTTGATATTTTAAATACTAGTCGTTATGACGTATGAAGCCTCGCCTGCAAAAATAAACTGGCCAAGTGCAAGTCGGACTTGCACTCGTAGGGTTCCGTACCACACTACAGTATTTTATAAGATCGAGCAAAAAATACCACTATCATTTTTCGCCAGCAAAAAATAATAATTAATAAACATTTTGTTTCTTATAACGCCATCTAACGTCTAACAAAGGTGTTAGGGATCGACATTTCAATATAACGCCATCTATGGACGTTTACCTAACTAAGCGTTCATAGATGGCGCGAAATGCCGAAAAAAACAGGTTTCTTGTATGGGGACCCTCTATTATTTTTAACTTTATTCTGTTTTTAGTATTTGTTGTTATAGCGGCAACAGAAATACATCATCTGTGAAAATTTCAACTGTCTAACTATCACGGTTCATGAGATACAGCCCGGTGACAGACGGACAGACAGACAGACAGACAGACAGACAGACAGACAGACGGACAACGGAGTCTTAGTAATAGGGTCCCGTTTTACCCTTTGGGTACGGAACCCTAAAAAGACAGACAGAGAATAAAGTGATTCTACATGGTCCCTGCTATGCCTTTAGATAATGAATCAATCATGTAATCGGAAAAACGTAGCCAAATTTTCACAATTTCACCTCAAATATTAAAACATTGGCGCCTACTAATCACAATCCAATCTCATAAATATTTAAACTAGCACCCAATCAACCAACCAAATCAGTTTCAGCCAAAAACCGCTTGTAAATCAAACACCGCAACCGCATTCCATCAGCTCGAGACGTCCTACGGCCGTTAACCTTTAAATAATTTATCAGAAGATTCAGGCCGCATACAGAAACAGCAATGAGAGTACCTACCCAACTATAAGTTATGTGCGGCCGGACTAGGTTAAAAGACAAGATAATAACGGGATATACCATGCCATACCCATGGTAGGGCAACCATGAATACTTCAGTGGTATGAGTCGCTTAGTCAACCTCTCCTTGGCGCAGTCGGAAGGACCTTAGAGTTCTGTTCTTAGCTCACGATTCCAGGTTCGATTCTTGGCGAAATATTACGGATGATGTACATTGATTGATGCTTGGATTTTGGATTGGAAGATTGAATATATAACGCTCTCAATACAAGCAATCAGTAATAGATTGAGTTAGCAGCTTGAAAGACTTTCTGTGAACAAAAGCTAGAAGTCCAGCACAATATCAAAGTACCTAAATCAGCTAACATAAGCTGAGTTTTAACTCTGCGTGAAAACTGTTTAGGCCGCCAAATAGCCTCTTATATAGCTTACTATATATGGTTACATCAAAACTAATCTACTGCGATCAGTGAGCAGAACCAAATATATAGTTGGAGGGATTTAACATATTTGATGAATTTTCCGAAGGTCACACGTGTCGTGTCCCGAGTAAAGTTGTATGTATGATTAAATCTTAACGCAAGCAAATACCTAATCAACTCGAATGCTCAGAGCACGTTCTACAGAAACCCCAACCTTTGGTTACTCTATAAATGCCTATCCCGTGCATGCTAACCCTTCTTACCATATAAATAATCGAGCTCACAAAAAGGGACTGGATTACCAACGGTATCATTCAGGAATTTGCTAGTAAATTGTCCGGGTCCATTTGACCCAAGATTAAGAAAGATAGATATAGCCGGTTGAATCTCGTAAAGAACGCATTATTAACTTTATTGAAATGATGATGCATTTTGCCAGACTGCTCAAGAAGGAGAGTAATGTTTTTTTATGAGTGATAAAATATGCATCAAACCTAAATGCTTCAGTAGCTTTTAGCAGTATAGATTGTTTGTGATATAGTTTATGCCAAAGGGTATATAATTTAGCCTGAACAAAATAAACTTAAAAATAGAGAAAACTAGATATCAAGCAAAATTATTGATGCTATGAGGTTTTATTTTAAGACTATAAAGGAGTAGAAAAAGAGTATAAGAGTTTGTGAGTGTGTAATTCCAATAGATTTAAATAAAATTTGTATTTAAAATTATCTTGAAAACCGAAGAAAATCCGTGCGTAAAGAAATGATACGCGTCTTTTACTAGCCAATACTTTCAAGGTCTCCAAACGAGCAAAATATTTTCTTGGACTGCTAATAAGGAAAAAATAAACAGCCTTATAAATGAGATGACATAACATTCAACTTGAAGTTATAAACACACTATGCCGTCGCGGCTATCGTGTCGTCATCACCAAGAATCATCGTCCTGTCTTTGAGTTTTAATCCAATTATGGTCTTTATAGAAAATCCTAGTTAAGAGTGGTAGATTTCTGCAAGGGTCGTGATGACATAATTTGTCAAAATTTCGCTCAGAGTATCGTTTTGACTACTATCGCACCTTATGGTTAGCGACGATGCCATGTAAGGTAACATTTAAGTTATCGGAATATGGTAGTGATGGTAGTGAAACGTAGCGCAAAAAATGTACATAACTGCCGAATCTACGGCGCAGCCATACCAATCCGTCTTCTGAATATTACGCCGCAACTTAGTGAACCTATGTTAGCTGTGACATGTTATTGTTTGAAGGTGAAGTGATCACCAATATGGCGCTAGCAGAGGTTATCGATTTTGCAACATCTAGGATTAGGTGCGTGATTTAAAGGTCCCGACCATGGAGACGAATCGATGAAATCGACCTCTATGGACATGCTTTACTATTTTTAACAATTGCAGCAAATTATAGCAGTTTAATAAAAGCCAAACGAAGAAAAGCTGTAAATACTTAACACTAAAAAAAGTTCAACGCCTTACGTGTATGCCTGATTCTTGTATATAACGTATAAATGAGTTATATACAAGAGGCAGAAAATCCGCATACCTGTAATATTATTTATTCTATTGCATAGATCAAATAAAGAATTTGACCGTATAAACACATTTTAACGGCGTAGTGTGATTTGAGCATAACACAATTTCCCAGGCCGTTGTATTTTGTTGATATCTGTAATATATGAGCAGTTTTGGCGCGAAATCCTCTCGCACGAGCGAAAAAAGCGTGATATTGTAACGAGATTTCTGGATACTTCTCTAGGGTGATGCTGAAAAATAAGTGTGATTATGTTATCTTTCGCATTTTGCCAAAGTATGAAACTTAATAAAAAATACAAAATAAAGATCTACAATAATATTAATTGTAGGTAGGTGATGTGCAGAAATCAGCAAGGCACATCAATAGAACTTTGTTGTATATAAATAGGTACCTTGAAAAAAAAATTAATAGTAACAGAATGTCATTTTTCTTCAGCAAAATATAATTCGTTATAATATTTGTCTAGTAATTTAATAGGTATTATAAAAATTGACGTGGTTTTCGGAGCTAACTTAAAAGATCCACAGTAGTGTTGTTGTAGAGGGCGTGATGAAATTATTTTTGTTTTCTATTTCAGGTCAGCTTCATTTAAGTAAGTTTAAAAGTGATGTGACAATTTTGCATTGTATAGATCTATTTATTCTCTATTTATTCGAGACTATTCGAGAAAGACACACTTGGACAAGTAATTCTATTCTTTAGTGGATCGTATGATAAAAGTTAAGGCAACATTCTTTGTGTAATGTCCACAATATTCCAAGCGATGGCGTATTCCAATATGTCTCATAGACCGATGGACAAAAGAGGATAGCAGCATTAAATTATGCAATTGGGTGGCTCAATCCGGAATGTATACCATTTGCAATATCTATTTGATTACACATTTCCACTCAACGTAGATTTGATATATACCTACCGGTCTAAGAATACTGAAATTTCTAATTCCACCAACCCTTAACAGTCTTTAGAAAGCTTAACACGTATCGCAAACAAAGTTCCTTTTCAACTAAATAATTTAATAATAACAGTTAGGCCACTTGGTTGCCGCAATTAAGGCGCGGCCACACTGGCCGAACTCCCATTCCAAAATCTCATTCAACCTAAAGTTAAAGCTATTTGGCAAACGATAGCAGTTGGCCAAAAATTGCGGCCAATTGTCACAAGTCGAATGTATGGGCCGCTCGACTTAAACGAGCCTTGGGCAGGAAGTTATTGTTCATTGTTCAATAATTTGGCACAATACAGGTATTTCGGGGAATAAATAAGTTTCGGTAAGAGTTTTTACTAGCCATTGGGCTATTGCCGCTTTTATTGCCGTTACTAATTTTCATACCCACCCACCGTTTTGCCTGTTATTCATCTAACTAGTTGAACAAATGTTTCGATTTGAAGGCCAAAGTGTTAAATGAAATAACGATTTATTTCATTTAACACTTTGGCCTTCAAATCGATACTTCAAATTGATTCAAATCTGAGTCGATACTCAGGGCCAGTTTCACCGGCTTCTGATAAAGTGACAGATATTTAATTATCTGGCGCTTGCAACAGAGCCGAAACATCGGAAACTCATAAATAATCAAAAACGTGGCTATATATGTATAGACCATAATATGTTACGAGAAGCTAGTTAGAGCTAATGGGGTAGGCTGACTAGGACAAATATTTACGCACAGTGTTTTCCTTCTATATAAAAAAACATCTGTCTTTTTTATTATAAAAACTCACGTTCATTTTAAACTTATAGATTTGAGACGGGAATTTAACGTGACTTACGCGATGTCGATATAGCGATCGAAATATGTTTCGGCCTCATCCGGAGGCCTTCTTTAGGGCTGGACGCGTCGGCGAGCGCCCCGCACTCAAGATCCTGAAGAAGGCCTCCGGATGAGGCCGAAACATATGTCGATCGCTATATCGACATCGCGTAAGTCACGTTAAATTCCCGTCTCAAATCTATACATCTGTCTTTTTCTAGGTATTTTATAATCGGAAAATATTCCTACAGGGCTTAAAAACCCACAATCTCTGGATTAGACGTCAAAGCCTAACCCAATAGCTACAGGGCTCGGTGGAATAAATTATAACTATGATAATATTATCATTTCTGCCAAAACCTTGAATGTAAGTTCTGTTAAACTTCAGAAGCTTTGTTCAGAAGTAAAACGTAATGCAAAACTTATCTAA
The DNA here is from genome assembly GCA_954871355.1 of Cabera pusaria. Taxonomy (NCBI): domain Eukaryota; kingdom Metazoa; phylum Arthropoda; class Insecta; order Lepidoptera; family Geometridae; genus Cabera; species Cabera pusaria. The sequence goes on from OX940905.1 coordinate 17,142,452, forward strand.
CCAGATGTTGCCAAGTTTCACTTCTTTGCTGTTCTCGTGATAAATTTAACTAATTTGATAAAAGTGCAGTTTTTCTGGTTATTCTAAAATATTATAAGGTTATTTTCAGTTATTATTATATTTACCTAATATTACCTATATTTTATAGTTATATGCCATCACTCTGTTTTAATCATTATTTTGCGTGTCACTGCACTGCGCAGTTCAGTCATATATAATTAATCTCCACTGATGTAATTGAAAAACACAAAAATTTACAATAGTATTGGATATTGCCGTGTCTGTACTGAAGTCATAATTTTAGCAGCTTTTTTTTACGGGATTGCTCATTTTACCGAAAGCCAAAATGTGGAGATCTCCACATTTTGTCAAAATTTAATTGTGAACGGAGTATTTTTTATCTGAGCTTTACAATTCTAATGAAAACACCGGCAATGTCCCACAAAAAAAAGCTGCTAAAATTATGATTTCAATACAGGTTTGATTTTATATTACTCAATGAATTATCATCATAATAATCAACCTGTATCAGTTATAATTCCATCTGTGAAACTGCAAAGAAAACGGTTTCATGATTATATCAAACAAATAAAACGTTGAAACGTTTCACGTTTCTGAAATAGGTAGAACTATTAATTGCCACGTTTGTCTTCCATAGTTGCCTTGTAATTGAAATTCAATTTGTATCTAGCAAGACGACGAAATCGAATTAGCTCCATCGTAATGCTATTGATTACTGGAAACCCCGAACTCTCCTTGCTAAGTTCCAAGACCCTGAGAACTGATTCACCATTACTGTGTATAAGTGAATTAAACTTACAGTAATAGTGAATTGGTTTGTTAACTCGGAACTTAATTAACGTCTGGGCAATATTGAGTCCAAGGCAATTAGCTCTCTGCGGAGGAATTGAGACGACAAGATGAACTTATTCTGAAAAATTAAAACTATGACAGCAATAAAAATAATACCGCAAAGATTTTACTTATCGGAACGCGAGGCAGCGGGCGGTGTGGTGTGTTGTAAAAGTGTGTCGCTGGGAAATGATTAGTTCTGGGAATAGGATTTCAGTTGAAAACCAAAAATGAACCCACTGTAAAATTAAAAAAAAAAAAAAATTTATATAAAATGTGTAAAATGTATGTGCTAGCTTAGAAATTTTACTTTAAAAAATGTATTTGAGGTTTTATATATTTTCAGAATTTTATTGGATAGAAAAAAGTATTATATTGTTTTTTTATATATATACGTTTTTTTACAATAATTTTGATGATTTAGCTCCGTTGCAACCATAATATCATTTTGATTAACAACGATTAACAAACTTGGTTATCTCAAAATGACAATGTTCTTCAAATTCTTTGAAAAGTCAATGTTCTATTTCCTTTCTAACATTATGCAATCAACCACATGCAAATTGCATATCGACTATTCAAATTACTCAAACACACATTCAATCAACTATTAATCAAATTTGAAATCCTGTTTCATTGATCAACCGTGAACTCACGGGCTCTCCAGTCGAAAAAGTCATTTTGTATAATCCGTATTAAATAATAAGAGCAATTTCGTTAAAAAATACAGTCGCTTTGAGAATCATCAACAGAATACACAATTCACTCTTAATATTCAAAACAAGACCCTTTAGGCTGAGAGGTGTTGGTTAATTTAAAAACAACAAAATAAAATTGCAAGGTATGTTTTATGTTATGTGTGAATTCGGGTATGATAAAAATATTTAGAAGAAATTTTTAGAAAGCTTAAAAATGGAAAAGCCCCCGGAGAGGATGGTATCACTACAGAGCTCCTGAAAGCAGGTGGAATACCTATAATGAAGGAGCTCCAGCATATCTTTAATACTGTCCTCTTTGATGGGAGAACTCTAGAGGCGTGGAGCAGGAGTGTTGTCGTGCTGTTCTTCAAAAAGGGTGATAAAACTCTTTTGAAAAACTACCGACCTATTTCACTCCTGAGTCACGTCTACAAGCTATTTTCAAGAGTCATCACGAACCGTTTTGCAAGAAGACTCGACGATTTCCAGCCACCGGAACAGGCCGGGTTTCGAGGAGGATACGGCACCATAGACCACATTCACACAGTGCGGCAGGTTATACAGAAGACCAGTGAGTATAATCGACCCCTGTGCTTAGCGTTTGTGGACTATGAGAAGGCCTTCGACTCCATCGAAACTTGGTCTGTTCTGGAATCTTTGCAACGGTGCCAAGTCGATTGGCGATATATCCAAGTGCTGAGAGGTCTTTACGATGCCGCTACCATGACTGTCCAAGTCCAAAACCAGCAGTCTGAATCTATCCCCATGCATCGCGGTGTGAGACAAGGGGATGTTATATCCCTCAAATTGTTCACAAATGCTTTGGAGGATATGTTCAAGACGCTGGACTGGAAGGGACGTGGTATCAACATAAACGGCGAGTACCTCTCACACCTGCGATTTGTAGACGACATCGTCATTGTAGCCGAAACGTTGCAAGAACTGCAACATATGTTGAATAGCCTAGCTGATTCTTCTCAACGCATTGGTCTCCGGATGAACTTGGATAAAACCAAGGTCATGTTCAATGAGCATGTGAGTCCGGAACCAATCGCAGTTCGGGGCAGTATTCTCGAGGTTGTTAAGGAGTATGTTTACCTCGGGCAAACTCTGCAGCTGGGTACAAACAACTTCGAGAAAGAGGCTAATAGAAGAATACAGCTGGGCTGGGCAGCATATGGGAAATTACGTCGAGTCTTCACATCGCCAATCCCACAGAGTCTAAAGACAAAAGTCTTCAATCAGTGCGTCCTACCCGTCATGACATACGGAGCCGAAACGTGGACACTCACGGTTGGACTGGTCCACAAATTTAAGGTCGCTCAGCTTGCTATGGAAAGAGCTATGCTCGGAGTTTCTCTGAAGGATCGAATTCGTAACGAGGTGATCCGACTGAGAACCAAAGTCACTGATATAGCTCACCGAATTAGCAAGCTGAAGTGGCAATGGGCCGGCCATATAAGCCGAAGAACCAACGATCGCTGGGGTAAACGAGTTCTTGAGTGGAGACCGCGAATCGGAAAACGTAGCGTAGGACGCCCTCAGACTAGGTGGAGCGATGATATCCGCAAGGTGGCTGGCAAGAGCTGGATGAGAGTAGCCGAGGATCGTGCTCGGTGGCGTGAAATTGGGGAGGCCTATGTCCAGCAGTGGACGAGTATAGGCTGATGATGAAAAATATTTATATCTTTAACCGACTTTCCAAAAAAGGAGGAGGTTCTCAATCTGTCGGAATGTTGTTGAAGTGAAAACTTCTTCAGGGGCGTTGATCACTTTTTGGGTGAACAAAAATCATGGAACTCGCGTCATCGTAACCGAACGCTTTCCATGAGCTGTATGTATACTGTGTATTATATAATGTGTACTTTTTGGGTGAACAAAAAGCGTGAAACTCGCATCATCGTCATCGTCACCACACGCTTCCCATGAGCTACTCGTAAATATATACTGGGTATCTTTACGATACAATTCGTAAGTTACTTAGTTTGCACTTCTATTGGCAGTCCCCAAAGACTGCCCCGCATGTTTTTTGTATGTACATATGTTCACCGATTACTCAAGACGCCTGAACCGATTTGTAAAATGTTTTTTTTTTATTTGAAAGGATATAACTTCATAGGTAATCCTATTTAAATTTCATCGAGATATGTTTAGTATCTCCAGAGATATGGAGATAAACACTTTAAACTAACCCGCCTGCCAAACCTACCTTTAAAATAGAAAGTAGTAAGTGTTTCTGTCAGTTTCTGAGTGTCTGTCTCTTTCTTAGTAAGACTGACTTCACATGCCGCCTGAGTAAATTTCAGTAAGAAGAAGAATCAAGAATCAAAGCATTTATTCAGTATGTAAGCAGTATTAATATACGCATATATACACGTCAAAATCATAAATCATAACCAATTATAAAGTAAACATAGCAAAAGCAGAATTTTAACGCTTTGAATTAGAAAAAAAAAAGACGTGTGGCACTCGGGGACTGCCGCGGTTTTTACTATTCATTATTCTGTGCCGCGGTAAAGCTATTGCATAGCATTTTTTTATTTATGCATAATTTTTTTTCTTTGATATTAATTCAAATTTCACTTTTTGAGCGTGGTGACCGATAAGAAAACTTTTTTTTTCTTTTATTAAATAATGAGAAGTGAGCTATTTTTAATATCGCTTATTTTAATATCAAAAAATTTGGTTATCTTTATAGCAGTGTTATATATAAATTAACAAAACAAAAAATAATACTGCATTTGTGATAATAATAATAAATGTATGTATATAGAGTACTCACTCATTTTCTTTCACTATTTTTTCGTGACTTTCTTCATTAATAAATGCACTTTGTTTATTCATATTTACATATAGAGACAGAGTACAGATATTCAGTGTTGTACATAGATAATAAATACCTATACACCTATCTGTGTCACGGCTGCATGTATGAAGGCAGTGAGTGTTTAACAAAGAGGAATTATGTAAAGTTCCGAGGACTTGTTCACCCTTGACATAATTTGAAAATAGAATTCGGAATTTATATTAGAAAAAGGAACGAGAAGACAAAATCAAAATTAGCCGGTCCGAGGGGTATATAAGCGGTTAGGGTAGCTCCCCTACATGTGAAGTGGGGATGAAATCCGATAGATGGCGTTGTACACCGTTAACACACGCAAGTGTTTCATTTTATCAAGTTTTACCATTAAATTGAATGATGTGTGAAACCAAAGACGACCTTGTCTCTTCTACGCTAAGGCTTAAAAAATGAGGTGGGGTGTTAGGTTTTATTTTCGTTACGGAATTTCTGGATTAGGTCTCCACGCTCAAGGCCCGCGGTAGAAGGTTAAACCAACCATACATGTAACTGTGTGTTTCAGTACTTCAGGCAATTTTTATATAAAAAAAGTGAAATAGTGAAACACAACTTAAAGAAACGCATACCGATCACAGCACATATCATGATCCGAATGGAACTGATAGTCCGTCTATCAGCTGCATAATATTGTAGCAAGTTATATTAATATCTCTGGCGATACATATAGATCTTCCCAAAATGTAAATGGGACCATTTTGAAGATGAACCCAACCAATTAAAAAAAATATATTCAAATCGGTTTAAAATTGGCGGAGTACTCGCGTAACAAATATACAAAAAAAAACTAAACATACAGACGAGTTGAAAACGTCCTCTTATTTGGTAGTCAGTTGAAAATAATCTAAACTTGTACAGTCTGAAGCGTCCAAACTCTCAAACTGCAATAAAATTATTCCATCGCTCCTCAACTATTTCTAAAACCTCGCTATGATACAGTTTGGATGTTAAAAACGGTTTTATTGTATTCATTTGAATTAATTCTGCTCCTCAAATGAAACGCTGGATAATCAAAGAAAAAAATTTGAAGTGAAATGAACTCTCTATGTATTTAACATTCTAAATAGACTTTATAATTTATAAACAGGATAAAGACGTTCACAGGATAGATTAAGTCTGTCCTTTATTGCTTTTGTGTGTCTTTTTTTTAATAGATTTTTTGTCTCTTTTATTTTAATGGCACTTTGTTACATGCTTCCATCCATATTTTAATCATAAATCCTCCATTACGTTTCAGTAAAGGTTCCAGCACAATTACTTCTTTGACCACATTTACATGTGTTTTATATCTGATAGGCGTGCGTTTGTTCACTATCTCGCCTGGTGGTAAGAAGTTGAAGATGGTGAACACAACTAGGTCTAAAATGGTCTGACTCTCATTGACTGTGTGCTGCTGGGACGCCGCATGATCATGGCGGAAGATTTTCTCCATGATGGTGGTGAGTTACCTTTTGATAGCAAGTCAGGCAAAACATCATCACATAAGGAACTAGTGACTTAATTATGCCAGAGCACAATATGCATGATTCTTAAGAAGACCCCTTAAAGACAGATAATTAATGACCTACAGTTCCATAGCCTGCTTAGCTACTTTAAGTTAAGAACTAGTCTTAATGACCGCTTTTATAGGCAGTTAAAACGGCGTAAATAAATAAATGCAGCAAGGCATTTATTTCATTACAACCTCCGTTTAACAAAAGTTTTGATCCCTTTCAACCCAGTCACAAGAAGTCGAATAATCCCACTCTAGAAGTTGAAGCACTTACAAGATTCTTTGCCTACGTTCACACAGTCAATAGCGAAGTTTTCCTGTTACCGGCTGCGGCTTTACCTCTGTTGAAAACTTTAAATAGGGTATTTACATTCGTTTAAATAGCTGAGAGTTGGAATTGGAAAAGTAGTAGTGATGTCACTTTGAGATTCATTGAAGTAACAAGTACGTACATTTATTGTTGACTGACCTACTTCCGAACCGAAAATGACTACTGTTTTACCATGGTTGCTTTTTTATGTAATACTAGCTGGCCCGGCGAACTTCATACCACCTAACAGACAATTAATGTCGTGTTACCTTTTAGATGAACTTGTTTTAGGCTTTTATGAACGTAATACAATTTATAAAGAGATATTAAGTTTAATAGGTAATGTATTATGGCACTTTGATTATCAAGTAAATAATCAAGTTGTGGGGCTATACAGAAATATAATAAAAATACAACAATCAAGTACTTCAGCCGCGTGTCAGCGCGACATGATGCAATGAAACAATGTTATAGATAGTTCGATTGAGTTTAATTTTAATTGTAAAAATATAATCACCAGTATTTAATTTTAATTCTGAATAAGAATAGGTACTTACTTCATGAATAACTGTCTATTTTTCACCCGACTGCGCGAAGCAAAGGAGAGGTAATGTGTTTATCAGTCTATATATGTATGTATGTATGTATGTTTGTTCCTTTGTGGTACACTAGAGACCAAACGCGTGGGCCGATTTTGATAATTGGCACGTCAATAGATTCGCCATACTAGCGCGAGTGCTGACAAAAACATAAAAAATTGAAAAATTCAAAATGGCGGATTTCAGACGCCAAAATTTGGGGTTCAAAAAAATTTTTTTTTTCAAAACCTATCGATTGGGTATCGAATTAAAGGTCTTAAAATGGAGATTCAAAATATATTTATAACAAATAATTTATGATCGTACAAATCGAAAAAAAAAAACGATTTTATATGCCGCGTTAGTCACTTTCAGTAACAAGTTTGCGGTGCTTATCTCTGAAGTTACTTATCAGATCTCAATAAAATTACAATGAGACCAAACGAAAATCATATTAACTCAAACAAATAAAACATTTTCCAAATCGATTAAGAATTGATGGAGTTCTAAGGTAACAAACAACCTCTTCCTTTTGGTATAGTCGTTTAATAGTACAACTGTAAAGTAAGTAAGCTTAAAAAGCAATATCTATTTCACGCATTTTGGTTTTTTGTTCTTTTTTCCATAATTGTAATAACGGTCATAGTTTATACATATTTTGTGAATATTTCAAGTCTCTATCTATTATTAGTTTACAAGTTCAAGCACAAAACGCCGAAAAATACACGTTACTTGTATGTAGACCCCCTTTAATATTTAATTTTATTTTGTTTTTAGTATTTGTTGTTAAATCCCCCATTGTAATACATACTTAGTAGTGTAGACGCACAAAACCTTATATTTGCCAAAAAATGCGTAAGCATATTAGTAAATACTAGCTAAAAGCCGAGCTTTGTGAGGGCTCGCGTAGTTTTTTTTTATATTAAATTGTGAATCTGCCCGACACTGGCAAAAAAATTGCCATAACACCAACCACTCGAACAAATGCATAAAATTTGCCATCATATTATTGGATTATGGGATAAAATAAGGCATAATAAAACCGGCCAAGTCGAGTTGGACTCGCCCACCGAAACTTCCGTACCAACCTCTAAATTGTATGAGCGCTCATATAACTCCTATCTCGAAAACTATCTCGATTGGAGTGAACTGTATATGTATGGGGACATCCTTTGATTTGCAACTTTATCTCGATTGGAGTGAACTGTATATTTATGGGGACACCCTTTGATGTCCTTACAGTGCAAGTAAAGGAAAAATTCCGAAAAATAAAAAAAGTTAAAATTAAGGTAAATTTTGGTACTTACAAGTTTTTGCGAAAATCTAAATTTGCCCATATCTTTTTATCGTCTTCACTCAGGACCTTGATTTTTACCCACCTAATAGGTACTATAGATCTCAGTATCTGGTATAAATTTCAACTTGCTAGGTCCATCCGCTCCTGAGAATATCGGTGGTGACACACGGACAGACAGACAGACAGACAGACGGACAAGAAAGTGTCTTATAAGGGTTCAATTTTATACCTTTTGAGGTACGGAACCCTAAAAATAAAGTTTACCTTCTCATTCAAACTTTTACAAAGGCCCGGGTATAAGCTAAGAAAATCTGCCCCCGGAAGATATTTGATTGATATTTATATTCGACATGTAATAAAATATTTATGTTCTGAAAGTTTGAGATCTGTAACTCAATTTTTTTTTTCTAATGCAGAAAATGTAAAAAACAGAAAAAAAATTTTTCAAGACTGCAGCAATTAATTCAAATTTTTATATATCTTTAAGACTAATATTAGCTATTATTAAAAAAAATTAAAAGTATAAACATTATAGAATCATAAAAAAATAAAAATATTAATGTTAAATTTAATTTTTACCATGATACAATTTTGGCACAAAAACAAAAAAAAAATTCGTACCTTTAATATTTCCCTATAATAATAAAACAATATTACATTTTTTTAAAGGAACGATATATTGAAATAAAAGAAAAAATATAAAAAGAAATACTTTTGGCCCCAATCATGAATTTACATATAATACATTACATGCTCGCTTTTAATTGCTTTTTTCTGCTATTTATATACTATTTATGTATATATACATCACATATACATAATTTATTAAAAATAATATTAAGTTTCAAAATAACAACAATACCTTCTATTGTGAAAGTAAATAAATAAAACATATAACGCGCGAAACGCCCGCGCAAGTATCGGTAGCGGGGGGGGGGGGGGGGGGTGCGGTCCCCGCGCGCGAGTTGAGAGACGGTTAGTTTTTAGTGAGCGCCGCGTCATTCGCGGATCAACATATGATTTGTTATCGTCTTCACACGACTCGCGCTTTCTCCCAATTAATGCTGTAGACTACATTATTATGTGTATTTACGTACCTAATATTGTGAAATAAACTGTTAAGCAATATTACAAACATTCAATTATTCAATCTTAGTTAGCTATGTTTCAAGGAACAAAATATTATTATGACACTTTATTAGGGTTCCGTAGCCGAATGGCAAAATACGGAACTCTTATAAATTTGTCATGTCTGTCTGTCTGTCCGTCCGTATATGACAGCCACAGCCACAGGTAAAATGTGTGTCTCCCTTCCCGTCTTACTTTGAGCAGATAATGGGGGGGTAAAATGCGACATATTTAGTACCAATAACCCTGCATAATGTATGTAACCAAAATTATAACACGCACGTATCTATAGGTTTGATGCAATTTTTTTTTAAGTTTCAGTTCCATGTGTGGTTTCTCCCTTTATCTTTTATTTTCAACCGACTACACAAAAAGGAGGAGGTTCTCAATTCGACAGTTTTCTTCAAGTTTTTATTGTTACCGCCGAACTCCGTCAAATCTTAACCGATTTGGAAAATTCTTTTTAGTTTAATAGAGTATGCTTCCTGGTGTGGTCCTATTCAAATTATAACGAGATCTGATAATTATCTCCAGAGATATAAAGAATGGAGATAAACATCTCAAACTTAGTACTAAAAATTACTATCATCGCGGCATGTAAATTCGGTTTTTGTCGTTTTGTAAACGATCTTAAATTATTTTATTTTTGTATAAAGATCGTAAAGCGGTTCATAGAATACATCTACCTACCAAGTTTCAACTGTGTATTCTTAGGAATTTCTAAACTATTATACTATTCCCAAATTATTAGTAGTTTCGGAAAAAAGTGGCTGTGACATACAGACGGACAGACAGACAGACATGACAAATCTATAAGAGTTCCGTTTTTTGCCATTTAGCTACGGAACCCTAATAAAGTGTCATAATAATAATATTGTGTTCCTTGAAACATAGCTAACTAAGATTGAATCATAAAATTGATAATTGCTATTTGAATGTTTTATTTATTTACTTTTACAATAAAAGCTATTGTTGTTATTTTGAAAATTAATATTATTTTTAATAAATAATGTATCTGTGTTATATATATGTACAAAAATAGCAGAAAAAAGCAATTAAAAAGAGCATGTAATGTATTATATATAAATGCATGATAGGGGCCAAAAAGTGGTTGTATATTTTTTTACTATGGCGTACCTTTTTTGAAAAAAAAAATATAACATTATTATAGGGAAAAATTAAAGGTACGAAATTTTTTTTTGTTATTGAGCCAAAATTGTATCATGGTAAAAAATTAAATTATCATTATTTTTTTTTATTTTTCTATGATCCTATGATGTTATAAAGCTCTCAATTTTTTTATATAATAGCTTATTAGTCCTAAAGATACATACAACATTTGGATTAATTGCTGCGATCTGTCTTGAAAAAAATGTTTTTTTTCTGGTTTTTACATTTTTTGCTTTAGAAAAAAAACCAATTGAGTTAGAGATCTCGAACTTTAAAAAAATACCTATTTTATGAGTATCTACATATCGTGTAAATATCAATCAAATATCTTCCGGGGGCAGATTTTCTTAGCTTATACCCCTAGGGCCTTTCCAACCAAATAAATGCATAATAAGAATGTTATACTTTAAATAGAAACAGAAAATTGTCAAAATTCTATATATATATATTTCAAAATTCATAAAGATCCTTGAAATCTGCCACTTTTTGGAATCGTCAGCGTAATCCGTAATCATCACTTAACAGCAGGTGAGATAGTGGTCAAACGCTAAAAGAAAATAATTTTTAAAAAATCTGCCAGATTTAAAATTTAGGTCCTAAATCTGCCTAAATGGCAGATATCTGCCATAAATGTTACACTGATACCAGACGTCATTTGGATGACAGATGTAAATTCTTTAGATTTCCAACAGATGGCGTTAGTAACCAAACATTATGTTCGCAGCGAAGTTAATTCTTTAAACTCCTAACTCGCCCCCCCCCCCCCTTCGAAAAGCTAAACTGCTGGCTTGAAAAATCTGGAAAAATTCGTGATAATAGTGCATTTCATGAAATTAGAAGGAAAACTATAGCGGTTAAGATAACTTTATTAGTTTAGCAGTAATAGTCATTGAACTTGGGTGCTGGATAATTTTGTACCAAATACATAATCCTTAGAATAAATCCTTTAAAATGCAAAGACGAAGTACCTAGTTGCTTGTTTATAACGGGTAAAGACTTGCATTGAATAACAGGCTACTACGGAACCCTACACTGCGTCTACGGTCACTACGGCCCGACACGCACTTGGCCGGCTATTTTTAATGTTAATAAAATCATATATTTTTTTACTGATAACACATCTACATGTGAATTTAAATTACTATGTTAAAGCACAAATCAATAGGCGTGATATTTTTTCAGTAAAGTGCACCATAAAAGTGCTCAGGTTGTGGAATAGTGTTAGGGCTCGCTCCGCTCGCCCTAATAATAAGGTACTTTAAGGTACCTTGGACAAAACTGTGGTCGACTTAAGTTCACGCATTTTTGCGAAAGGTCAAGCCTATGTAGCATTGATCCGGGTTAGATCTTTAGATGGACTAGTAATAAGTAGTTTAGATCCCCGGAAACTACTCAATAATCCACATGACATCAACTCTCTAAATGAAATGAGAAGATTACGGAATTTGCCGTCCTTAACTTAACTAAAAATTGTAAAATAAAACATTAAATTAAAAAATCAAAAAACCCGACTGCGCAAAAAGTGAAGTGTTAAAAAACGAACTGAAAAGAAAAAAACAAGTAAGTCTAGTAGTTTAGACTTCTGTTTAGGAATATCAAAAAATTATACCATTAAATTCTTTCTCGGTCGATACACTCATAAAATAAATTATACATTGTTATATGGAATATAGAGACTTTAACAGTCGGGACACATTAATGGCTTAACGAATGGGGATTCTTCACTTCACTTCACTTTTTGCGCAGTCAGGTTTTTTGATTTTTCAATTTAATGTTTTATTTGCCTTATGGAGGAAAGGGGGGATTAGCGTGGCGTGGTACACCGCGGTGTAGTTGGGATACGTATGTGTCATATTTGTTAATGCTACCCAAAGACACTATTCCACGCGGATGAAGTCGCGGGCACAGCTAGTTACTGTATATTCTTTGAAAGGCATTTACATTATGTCTGGTGCTGAAGTTCTCGTCTCTCGTCGTCCCGTGCAAAAGCTTATTTATACGAGGTTACACCCAACTCATTTGATGCGATTGTTTCTACCGCGTACCTGAAAGATGTGGAATGAGCTTCCACTTGGCGTCTTACCGAAAAGATATAATTCGAGTCACTCAAAAAGGAGAGTTAATACATTCCTTTATAACAGAGCGGCGCTATTGCCTCAGTACTTCAGGTGTCAATAGATGGTTGCAAAAACTTTTTTGCGCATAGGCTGGCGTTTGACTACTAGGTAGGTATCTCATTTGTTGGTAAGCAATGATGCAGTCGAGGATGGTTGCACGCTAGGCCTATAATGGGAACTGACTCTCAACATCTTCATCATCATCCATTAACTTACCATCAGGACACCGGCTTCTTGCTTTTTTTATTTTTGAATATAATAAATTGCTATTAAATCTAACCCAAAGATCCTAAATCCAAAGAATATTTCTGACAAAAAAATACGCGTACAAAACCTTTTATATTTTTACAAGCTTTATCTCTACTTCACGGCGAATTTATTTGTCCGTCACAAATCTTGCAAATTAAATTTAATCTACTTCCCGGTTACCGATTGAGCTGACATTTTGACATGGCGCTGATCTGATGATGGAGCTTGAAGGTGGCAAAGGTTGGCTTTGTCTTAACTTAGTCTGGTCCTATTCCTAGGTAATGTAAAAGCTTTTGTTTAAAAAATTTTTTTTTAATATTACTTGTTTAATTGCTCCCGTGGCTGAGTGGTTTAGTTTGTTCCGCATACGGAATTTTAACGAGAGGTAGTTTTTTTGCATGTTATTTTTTTAACATTGTTCAAACTGATCAGTGGTAGGACTCCTGTTATTCCACCTGAGGTAGTGCCATCGATTTCTCGGTTACATATCCATGAAGTAGAATTGTTTTTTAGTTTGACAATTAAAGTGGACAAAAAAAAGAAGTTGCATATACGATCGACAGTATGGTACAAACTCACAGGGCGAATAAAACATAACATCGATAACAAGCGTAGTGCGGTGACGCGCAAAGATTTGGCAATCCAGAATTTCGGTTGAAGTATCTGTTATAGGCTAACATCATCGCTTATCATCGGGCGAGCATTTTGCTGGTCCTGCTTACGTAAGATCCATTAAAAAATCCGAGACAAATTTTAACTCAACAAACTTTTAATAAAACCTCCATAGGTAGGTACGTAAAATATCAAGTTATAAACCTAGTGAAAAAAACTTTATAGCAGTTATTTTATATTGGTATCACGAACGCGCAAAGTTTTGCCTATTATGACTGTTACAAAGAAGCTTATGGCTGGAACTTGCAATTTGCAACTTTCATAAAGCTCGTGCTACTTGACCATACCGCTACTGCTCCTAATGAAAAAGTCTTAAGTTATTCGTGAGAAAAATATAATAATATGAAAACAAGATTTCTATAATTAATTTTATTCATTGAGGTCATTAACACCTATATTAAGGAACCAAGTACCATCTTCGTCCGTAGATCTCAATCTGTGATGCCTGAGTAGTGCCAAACGGTTATCTAGGTCGCTAGGCCTATAATGGTCTGATTTTCATAAGCTCTGTGCTGCTGGAACACTGCAAGGTTAAGCCGCGTAAAAATTACACGCGGCAGCCGCGCGAGCCAATGTTCGACCAGAGTTAAGGTTCATTGGCGCGCGAGCCAATATGTAGAAATAAAATTGCGTAGAACGCGGCTGCCTCGCGCGGCCGGCGATCCAGTTCGATCAATTCACCAACAACTGTCCCTAATGCGCGCGCGCGAGCGACTGAAGCTCCTTCGATACAGTGCCACAAGTATAACTTGGCGGTGGTGGTTTTTGGAAGTAATTATTTTAATTGAAACTGTGAGTTTGACGTTTGAGAGATTACCGCGACATTATTGTTGATAAATCTGCTACATTAAAATAGTTCAATAATGCCAAAAGTAATTAAAAGTGGTTTAAGAGAAACTGTTATCAAAGTACAAAGTAAAAGCACAGTGGCGCACAGACACGCCAAGTTATACTTGCCGGGCTGTACGGTCTCTCTCAAAACCGACAGCGAACGGTTCGCCCCGCGGCACGTTCGAGCGCGGCAATGCTCGAGTCGCCGCGCGCGGCGACCCCGTCTACATAGCGCGCGGCCGCCGCGCACGCCAATGTTCGATGGTTTGCCGCGGTTAATTTGTACGTACCTTTATGGTGGCAGATTTGCTCTTTGATGGTGGTAACCTACGTTTTGGTAGCAAGTCAGACGGCACATCGATATGATGCTTCTACCACCTGGACCACCACCCATCAATTCACAATGACTGGGATTTTAACCGGCGTCTTCCCGGTCCGAAGGCAAGCTATCTATTTTTTTACGCCAGCGTAATTTTCAACCGACTTTCAAAAACAAGGAGGTTCTCAATTCGTCTGTGTTTTTTTTGTACGTATGTTACGCGATAACTCCGTCAATTGTGAACCGATTCGAATGATTCTTTTTTAATCGGTAGAGTACATTTTCGAGGTGATCCCATTGTAATTTCATCGAGATCTGATCAGTATCTCTAGAGATATGACGATAAACGTCTCAAACTTGCTACTGAAATTGACTCGCGGGGCATGGAGGTCGGTTGTTTTAGTTTTTAAACTATCTTAACTATTTTAATTTTTTTATTCTTTAGTTAAAAAGTTAATTCGCAACCAAAAAACACACGGTAGAAGAAATGCAACTTTCTAAAAGCAATATCTCGCTTAGAGTGGGCGCTGGCTCTTCGCCAGGGCATCCGGACTATTGAGAGATATGACTTCCCATAATCCCGTTAGTTAGCTTTTAACTGGAAATTACTGTGCAGTCAGCAACACTCTTTATGTTTCAACTAGAAAGATTAAAGATTTACGCTATGATGCTGTGATTTAATTTGTAGTAAATCGAGAAAAATCGCTAGGAATTTTGACTTACCTGTTTCGAGACATATGAAGGCCTGTTCATGATAGACAAGTACAAGCATAATTGAAAACAGAAACTGTATGAGTTTCCAGAGAAGCACAACTACAATCTATATACAAGCGCTAGACTACCATAACGGTGGGCTTTGACACCAGAGGTAGCGGGTACAAAACCCAGAGTACAATTCCGTGCACCAATGGATTTTTTTATCGAAAAATGTATGTGCGCATTCCAAATTGGAACCCCGGTGAAAGAAACCTCGATATGAAATCCCCGGTATGGTGGTAGGACACTATCTAGTGTTCGCCTGGCCAGCAGTTACACTCAAGTTGGTCTTCTGTCTGTCTTTCGTCTGTCTGTTGCCAAATATCTAATGTGTAACGGCAGCTGTTCAGTTCCCATTTTAAGCCTAGCGTACTATCACCCTCGACCGCATCATTACTGACTAGTAGATGAGATAGTGTACAACGTTAGCCTATGCAATATAATAAAAAAAGTTAGTACACAGCTACCTTTGCCTTGAAGCTACCTGTTCAGGATTCGCTTGAAAACTGATATTGAGTAAGTGTTTAATTGAACGGTGAAGTCAACGTATCCTGAAGATGTCTCGTTTAGAGACGAAACTGGCGACGAAAGACTATTGGGTTTTCTGTTATCGCAATAATGGTCTTACTTTTGTTTCTTATATCTAATAGGCCAGCGTTTGACCACTATCTTGCCTGATGGCAAACAGTCGACGATGGTGAACACCGTAGGCCCAGACTACTCTTCATATAATAGAATAATCAAAATAAACAGAAATACGGTAACACATTAGTAAATAGATAAACAAAACATTTTAATGAATACCTTCATTGGTTTTTGATTTCTGCAAAGAAGCGTATGAATAAATTCTTAAGGTAATATTTGATAAAAAAATGTCCTTTTATAATTAAAAAACGAATGCTTTACAAGTTATATAATCAATCAATCAATATTTCAAGGGAATGTAGTAAATAAATAAAATTAAATATAATATATATCTATATATAATATGTTTTAATTCTTACACCCACTTATTAAATATGACTTGTACTATTCATTATTCTGTGATATGACTAAGATGATGTAAATCCTTGCCTTTAAGATATTAAAAAAAATCGTCTGGTGTGAACCTGCAGTTAGCGGGTACCTATGTTCACACTTTAAAATATAACGAAATAGCTTTCTCATTTGTAGTATATTTGATACCCTAACTTATACCATTATACTAGAAACACAGTACTTAGTCTACACACAAGTTTTTAAAAGAGCCGGAATATCCAAAAATTTCATCGTTGTCTTTAGTGCTGTCATTCCTTAGATGTTCGATCACCTTTGTCATCCTCATTTGTTTAAAGTATTCGATGCTCTTCTTGTCACCAAGTAGTTCAATCCAGTCTTCTGAAATAATAATACCAACATCATTTAAAATAGACTAATTGGACCCATGGTATTTAAGAGGTTATTGTCACCCACGAAATCGTCATTGATACGTGCATAGGCTTGCAGCTTAATCCTAGCGAGAATCCTGGGTAGTTTTTGATGTGAAACTTCTTAACGAGCACTGGGGTAAAATTTGACGGAACTGGACGGATTTGTTCAAAATGTATGGAATGACATTTATGTTTCCGCAACAAAAATGTCATTTTCATACATTGTGAACTTGCGTAAGCGTGAAGGCAAACAGGAAATTGGATTTTGTCTAGGGACCCTGACGTAACGTCACGGTCCAAAACAACAGAAGTGACGTAAGCGTCATGTTATATTTCACATTTATAAACGCCCGCTATTGTAGAACGGGGTAACTACGAAGACGTATTCGGTAAAGTTCAACAGATGGAGTTGTACAAAAAAATAATAAGTGATGTTGAGAAATAAATTGAATGAACTTGGAAGTTTCACTTTTAACGTTTAGCTTTCTACGCACCCTTTTTAACTGACTTCACAAAAAAGAAGGAGGTTCTCAATTCGTCTGTATGTTTTTTATTTTTTTATTTATTTTTTGTGTGTAATACGCGATTTCTCGATCAATTGTGAACGGATTCAAATGATTCTTTTTTTTATAGGTAGGATACGTTTCCGAGGTGGTCCCATTTTAATTTTATCGAGATCTGATTAGTATCACCAGAGATATGGAGATAAATACCTCAAACATAGGAGAATGTACTAGTTTTAGTAGAAGAGTCCCAAGAAGATTATACACAATGGAGGTTGCTATTGCATATAAGATAATTCTTACGGTAACTGTGAGCGAGATAGAAATAAAGGTGGGGTTAATTTTTTTTTTTATTTTTTTTTATATCTTATAGGCAAGCGTTTGACCACTATCTCACCTGTTGCTAAGTGATGATGTGGTCGAAGATAGAGAAGTGGACCTGGCTAACCGACTTCAAATAGATAAGTGGGTAGCGCTTATAATAATTTTAAGTAATTTATTTTTCGCTTTTGAGTGCCTGTTTGTGATTATGAAGTTGGTTTTATTTTTTTTGAAAAATAACTTATTTCTTTTGATGTAAGGTAACAGTACAAGCACGACGTTCGCCTGATGGTAAGCAATGACGTCTTCCTATTACAGATACAGTGACATGCTAAATTCTGGATAGTCAGACTACCTCAAGACAGTTTGACATGGTCTGTAATTTTACTGAACAAATGATTTAAATCTTATATGCCCTGTGATTTCACTGGGCATCGGATTGTTTTTTGGTTCAAAATATATTATTTTACTATTTTATTCTACATGACTATCCTATTTCACAGTTGAATTATTTGGTAAAGTGTTGGTATTGCCTCAAACAGACTAGCTGAAGTTCTACCACTAAAAATATAATTGTGCTTATCTAGAAATGGAAGACGGCTCATTAGAGCCGTCTTAACTGGACTTAAGTCAGTTGTTCTGGGCCTCGTATTAACGAGGCCCAGAACAACTGACTTAAGTCCAATATACTTAGCGCAACTATCCCAAACCGTCTTCCATACTGGCTGGCACCGAACATTATGATGGAAGTTCTGGAACTCGACGAGCTAATGGGTAGCGTTAAATGAGTGACGGCGGATGACAAGCTGCAATTAATACTTCAACAACCCACAGACAAACAATTTTGCTGAATTCTGGCATGATGTTCGGTGTCAGCTAGATTGGACAGTCAATAAACACTCGCGTTTGATATAAATAAGGCAGAAATTGGTGCAAATGCATTTATTGGTCTGTGAAAGGCAGATACATTTATCTCGATGTATAAGACCTTAATTTAATCTTAATTTAAGAGTTAGTGATGCGGAGTTCTCCTACTGAAATTCTACCGCTATCGCTAATCTGACCATTTGCTGCATTTGGCTTGCATTGTTACTTCGAATTTTTGGTGGATTTTAACATAACTTGAAACACTAAATAAATTAAGCAGTTTATACATACCATTAAATTCTACAAGTGATTTCAATTCACCACCAAATTCTTTCGGCAACAACTCCTTTGGTATATGTTCATGTAAAGACTTCAAAGTCGTGTGAATTCGGATTCTATCACCAATTTTCTTGCTCATGACCTGTTTGAATAGACGTACTACTAGTTCTATTGTTTTCGATGTAGTGATCAAGTGAATACCTTTCAGTCGCATTTGGTGACCTACCTGAAAAGCATATTGAAAAAATTAAAACTAGTAGTTCTGTAAGAACAGCAGACCTCGTGTGCAGTATTAATTATAACTATGGAATAACCGACACTTTGAGTGGGATTTGGACTCCCCCCTATTTGGAATTTTTTTGCAACATTTTATGTAGAATACTTTCCCCTATTACCACTCCTCCTTTTTGAAATTCTTTTAGTAGAATAAAGTCTTGTGCTTCTTTAATTTGACTAAAATCCGTCGATTAATAACTCTACATAAACTTATCCCCTATCCCCCCTCCCCCCCTCCCCCCAATTTGCCCTCAATGAAAACAAAACGCGATCGACACAATTTCATAAATAAATCAAGTCACTCGTGTGCCAACATTCGTCAAAATCGGTTTAAAAATGCGACCTGTGGGCAAGAACAGACAAACATCCATTTGACACTTTGAAGGCTCATTGGAGTAGTGGGAGAATGGTCGGCTTAGACGCAAGAGGTACCGAGTTTAATCCCCGCCGCGCACCAATAAATTTTTCTATAGAAAAAATTATGTGCGCCGTTACACAGTGGCCCTCCGCTGAAGTAAAAACATCGATAAGAAACCCCCAACCCCCGCATAGTGGTAAAACACTATCTAGTGTTTGCCTGTCCAGCTACTACCCTCAAGTTAGAAAATCTGTCACCAAACATCTAATGTGTTTCGCCAACTATCCTTGAGAGCCAGTTCCCATTCTAGGCCTAGCTTGCTACCATCCTCGACCGCATCATCACTTACCAACAGGTGAGATAGCAGTCAAACTATAAAAAAATACTGGAAGAAAGCATTTTTTTGCAATCTCGAAACAGAGATACTTTGCTCCCTACGCTCGCTCAGTCAATAATGTAGTATTCTGAGTAAGGACTTATAAAACAAATAACAATATAAATTCAATAATTCATCGTATTGTTTGTTTGCCTTCTACGTCTTTTGTAATGTCGGATAAAATATAGATAAAAGTTTTGTCTAATCCAAAATGTGTTTTGCTTACCATAACAAACTTAAGAAAATTGTTCAATTCTATGATATTGATTTGTGAGACGAAATTAATGATATCAATACTTCTATAGTCGAGTATTGAAAGAAATCCTGAACAGTAATCGTTCGCTCGGATGTGTTCGAACATCTGAAAAATAAGGCAGTCTAAATAAAGAAAGTTTTGAGGGCCTAGTGGTTTAGTGAGAGAATGGTCGGCTTTGGTGCCAGCGGTACCGAGTTCAATCCCCGCCGTGCACCAAATGATTTATCTATCAAAATATTTATGTGCGCTTTTCACACTGTGGCTCTCCAGAAAAACATCGTGAAGAAACCCACATCATCCGCATTGTGGTAGGACAGTGTCCGTCTGGTCAGCTAGCACCCTCAAGTTAGAAAATCTGTCGCCAAACATCTAATGTGTTCTGGTAGCTATCCTTCAGAGCCAGTTCCCATCCTAGGCCAAGCGCGTCCTTGACCGCATCATCACTTACTAACAGGTAAGATAACGGTCAAACGCTAGCCTATTTGATATAAAAAAGCTCTAAAACATCATGGGTAGATGTAAGGAGCACCATCTTAATCAGCGGTCACTGAAATAGGTGTCCGGCAATATAGATAACTAGCTGCGCTAAAAAGTATCTTACATCGTATTCCACCATATTAGCTACAACCGTAGAAAATTTTAGTCAAACCGGCCGAGCCGACTGTGGAAAGGCAACAAACCAGCAAAAATATGCTATTACATTATTATATACAATTACAATTTTCGCCGTCCAGCACGCGGGATTCTAGCCCACGTCTCTTGGGTAACACGCCCAAACGCTATGAGGACGGCAAAATTTTGATTAGTATGTATATAAATAATGTGCAAAATAATATAATGAAGTGTAATAATCACTTTAATGAACATAAAAAAAATTATAACTGACTTTTAAATATAACTGACTTTCTTATCCGTACTAATCCTAGTAGTCTAGTCTAAATAGACATTACAGTTTGCATTAATTCCCAACAAGCTGGATTTTTGTGCAGGCCTTGAATTCGTCCTTACAAATGATATGTCAAAAGTCCCCATCGATTCCGCTTGTGCGTTGTTTTTTATTCGAGGTCAAAGGTCACAAATTTGCGTTTTTTGTGTATATCTCTGAAACAATGAGAACTACCGAAAAATGGTTCAAACAAAGTTCGTAGATCGTAAAATTGTCTTCAAAAAAGATTTCAACACTTTTCTTCTACAAAGCATCGCTTTCGAGATATCGTGACTTTAGACCGCAGGAAAGTCGTATTTTCGACTATATGCACACACCTCTGAAGTAGTGTACACGGCGCTTTTTTAGAGGTAGAAACACTCCACAATATATTTTGATTGAGAAAATGTAATGGGACACTATTTTATTGATGATTTTTTTTTATTTAAATTCAATGAAAATTTTAACAGCAAGAAAATTACATCATCGTTCATTATCAAATTCTTCATAGTCACTCGTTTCTTCCTCTTCACTGTCTTCTTCCTCTTCTTGCTCGATTTGTGTAGACTGCTCCAAGAAGAGAGATATATCAGTTATATCCTCATCAATTTCGAAACAATCTTCATCTATTGCATTTGATTCAATGTTGGTGCAAGATTGGCCTTGACAATTGGTACATACTGATGAACAATACAATCCAACTTTTCTGCACCCGCAATTTTATGCGCAGCCTTTTTTGCAATTACAAAAAATTGTATTGAGTATTTATTCTAGAGTAGGTGGCAGTAAAGTTCTTAGCCGCTCCCGGGACGAAGACTCTCAAATCGAGTCGAAACCGAGCGGAGCATAATCCGAAAAATAAACGCGAGTGAATGCCGGTTAGTTAAAACAAAATATGAATATCACTCGTGAGAATTTCATAACTCAAAGTAAAGTCTGGATTGGCTCCAAACTATTATTCATCAATTTCCAGCCCCAATCTTCAGGATTTAGATCATTGCCTAGCCACACTTGCACTTGGTAGAACATACGAAACAAGTGTTGATAAGCAGAAGCAGATGTTGGAGGGAGACAAGATAACTGCACTCTCTTATTGTTTCTTGTATTTTTCACAAACTAAAATATCTATTCTTATCTATTGATTCCATTTTTTTTGGAGCTCCATACATGGCAAGGAGAACAAGAATTCCAATAGTGAGGATAACATCTGCTGACGAGTTAATATTTGTAAATACTTTTGCGTTATCAATCAAGTCTTTACGTTTTTCAAACAATTTGAATACTGTATTTTTGCCTCTTTTGAAAATTGCTGTAGTCGTATCGCAGCCTGTTATCGCATGAAGGAATAATATATGAGGCTGACATTTTGGATATGCAATTAAACTTTGTGAAGAATATATTTTCGTTTGAACTTGAGCTCTCCCAGGTTTTAAAATAAATGATCTTATCTTTAGGTGTTCGTGCAGTTAATATTATTAACAAATCTATATCTTCTCCAACAATGATAGTTGGATTGGTGCTACTGAATTGTACAATTGCGATTTAATAATGAGGACATCAGCGTCATTTTGAGCTTGTTTCACTACAATATTGGCAGCTGCAAATTCTTCACATAACATCAAAATCAAACGAGATTTATTGTGAGTATTAGCAAGAAACTGCTCTTGGTTTGTCGGAACAGTCATTGATCGATCAAAAACTATATCAATCGATGAAGATGTTTGTTTAGCTCTACGACGTTGTTGTTTCATATATCAATACACAGATTAATAAATAATAGTTTAAAAAACTAAAAAAATACGCTTTTATAGAAAATCCAACTAAAAAATAGAAAATAAATTTTAATAAATTTGATTATTTATTTTTCATTTTTTAGTCGAATTTTTTATTTTTATTTATTTTTTATTTATTTATTGTCATCGGTCCTTAATAAGTATGCCAAATTTCGAGTTAATCCGACGTTTTGAAGGGGGTTAAAATCATGTTCAAAGATTCCGTTACATACTAACATACGAACATACATACGTCTGAAGCTAATAAAAGCGTATTAAAAAGATTTTAAATGGCATACAAAAAGTTCCTATATCTATATCTAAGTACTATATCAAAGTACGTAAGTATATTATTTAGTCCTTTCCTTGACACTAATATTTTTTGTTCAAATGGTTAACCCTATGATGCATATTGGCCACGTATGAGTGCATATTCGTATTTCCTATGTTTAAAATAGCCATAATTCGAGAACAGTGCACCGTAGAAGAAAAAGTGTTGAGATTTTTTTGTAGACAATTTTACGATCTACAAACTTTGTTTGAACCATTTTTCGGTAGCTCTCATTGTTTCAGAAATATACGCAAAAAACGCAAATTTGTGACCTTTGACCTCGAATTAAAAACAACGCACAAGCGGGATCGATGGGGACTTTTGACATGTCATTTGTAATGATGCATCCAAGGCCTGCACAAAAATCCAGCTTGTTGGGAATTAATGCAAACTGGAATCATAATTTAGTCTATTTTGACTGGACTATTGGCTAAATTTTTATAGTTTCAAAATTGTCATTTACATATTAAACGAGCGACCCGCCCCGATTTCACACGGGTAGAGAATATATGACTTAATTATAACTATATGGAATCAATCGCTATATCGATCGCTATATCGACATCGCGTAAGTCACTTTAAATTCCCGTTATTAAATCTATAAGTTTATATGGCATCAGTTTGCAGTGTCGAATATATGAATTAACATCTTCAACAACCATCGTCATATTTCAACCATTTTGCCCAAAAACGAATTATACACTTAGACCTTCCTCATGAATCATCCTATCTATTGGTGAAAACTGCATGAAAATCTGTTCTGTACTTTTGGGTTTATCGCGAAAATACACAGACATACAGATAGACGCGGCGGGGGACTTTGTTTTAAAAAACTAGTGATTATTGCTCTTAGACATCTGGTACATAAATAAAAATAATTAATTATTTAAAGTAACCAACTAACTTAAGCGAGTTTGAGTGTAAGTGAACTGAGTATTTCGACATGTTCTAAGATGTGTCTGTGAGTGAGCGTTGCTTATGTGGGGGTTGCTTGAGCTGCCGAAATATGAAGCCCTACTTCTGTTCTGTAGCTTTATTATGTTCTGTGGTATATATAACACTCGTATTTTTGAGTTGGGGCACAAAATAAATATAAGTACAAGTAGTTGGGGTTTATAAAACATCTTACCAGTGTAGCGAACTGATATGAAAGACTGAGTTTCTTTGTTGTAAAGCCATGGTTGAGAATTTTTCCTGCATAAATCCGATAATGATCCTTGGTCATTTTTGGTAGCAGGGCGTTGACACTAAAACAGATTATAGGTACTTTGAGAAACCAATGTTAACGAGATTAACTGTTTAAGTAGGTATGCTTAAAGCGGTGACTGTGTTGCAACATTTTGTTTGTAATGTGTCGATTTTTTGTCAGAGCAGAGTCACTCGAACGTTGAATCCTCCACTCAACCGTTAGATTATTTATTAATTCCTTTAAAACGTATTTCAGTTCAGTCAAGTCTTGGGTCGTAAGATTATAGCGGCAAATTTTCTCCTTGATGGTTATAATTCACTTTTTGGTACTAAGTCAGGCGGAAAATCGTAATAATGCTTCTACCGACTGTGGGACCTAATTCTCTATTTTAATATGTAGTAGACAAAGCGGCTTTACCACCTAGTCGGACTCGCAGAAGTCTTACCACTAAATGTACTTACTAATGATCTTTTAAGTCTTCAAAATCGTTCTTGGCGTCAACTTTTTCCAATAAATTCGGCATCAATGTTCTCATTGTTAGGAGATTATCAATCTGCTTTTTTGCTCGCTCTACGGAACCCTTGTCCAATATTATTGTTCTCTCTAGATATTCTCGTGCTGTAACATAACATAGTTAAAAATATGAACACCTAGCAACAACAATATTATGAATGCGAAAATATGTTTTTAGTTAGTGACCGCTTTACTCCAGTCCATCGACGTCATAGCAAATTGCTATGACATCGATGCTCCAGTCATTCGGTTTTTTGTTCGGATACATTTTGAAGAGTGTGCTACCTAACTACACAAACTAATACCGTCTAGCGAATTTTTTCGCGAATTGTTTCTAGCGAACAAACAGACGCACTGATATGCGACTCCGTTACATGGTGGAGATTCCATCAATACGCACGAAGCGATTTGCTTCTACATTCCTCATACGCATGGCCAAGGAATGGAATACCTAGCCTGAGTCTATGTTTCCCGATTACACTAACATATGTCTCCAAGTCGCGAGTGCATATGCATCTTCTAGGCAAGCGTGCTACATCTTCGTTTGACATCAGCTAGGATATTCTGTAAGCTATCTCGACAGCGGAATCCGCGGTGAGATTCGAATTTCGTACTACGAAATTCAATCGTATCACGTTCGTAATACGGATCTCACCGCGGATTCCGCTGTCGAGATAGCTTACAGAATAGCCCTACAGGTGAGATAGAGGTCTATACGCTTGCCTACTCAGCATAAAAACAATATTCTTTTACAATCTTTCTGTGTAAGTATATTATGATTTTATATTTTTTTGTATTTTACAAGCTTTTATTTATTACTATTTGACGACTTACTATATTTATTTTTAAGTAGCAAACTCAAGGCTTCACCCGCGAAATATGCCGCATATATTTCTACCACCTGTGAACATTCGCTGATAATGTAGATTTTAATAGGCGAAATAATTATTAAAATTGCTCTAGTAGTTTTTATTTTTAACCGACTTCAAAAAAAGGAGGAGGTTTCTCAATTCGACCGTATACTTTTTTTTCTTTTTTTTTTTTCTTTTTATGTTTGTTCGCGGATAACTTCGTCGTTTATGAACCAATTTTGATTATTCTTTTTTTTTGTTCGAAAGGAGATATCCCAAGTGTGGTACCATGGTAATTTTATTGAGGTATGATAAGTATCTCCAGAGATATTATGATAAACATCTCAAAATTGGTACTGAAAATGAATAGCGCGGCATTGAAGTCGGTTGTTTTTTAGTTTTTAAACGATATTATTATATCCATTAAATTACAGACATTTTAAGGGCCCAGTGGCGTAGTGGGAGAATAGTCAGTTTTGAAGCTACAATTACAGCAGGTTCAATTCCCGCCGCGAGCCAATGGATTTTTCTATCGAAAAATGTACTTATATGACTGTAATTCCTTTCATGAATAAAAATTACCATGACAGCTGTTCATAACTACTGTTACTATTCTGTGCAATATTTTCTCCCATTAATATTATTATCATATAACAGCTGTGTCCTGCGGCTTTGCCTGCGTTAATATTTTTTTTCATAAGAACCATCTCCTGACGATAAAAAACACAACAAAAAAAGAATTAGCGAAATAGGTTCAGCCGTTCACGCGTGATTCCGTGACCAAGGGCAATTAGGATTCATTTTTATATATAAGAAGATGAACATGGTACAGATCATCGACGTCATAGCAATTGCTATGACGTCGATGGTACAGATATAGAAGACGTGTATGACAAATTCAAAACAAAAAGGGATTTAAAACAAAAGACAGTCAAATCTATTAATAACCGTGAGGTATGCAAATTTTAGAAGGACACTTCATCTTATTATGAATTGATTTGATATTGATATTGATTTGATTATTGATATTGCAGAAGCTAGAATTTGAAAACCAAAATTATTACAATTAATTCAGGCGGACTTAACGCTTAAATTGACAATGACACCGTTCTAATGCTGCAAATTTAGGTGATCTAGGTGAAACGTGCAAATTATAATCAAGGAAAAAATATGTTTTTTATACCTGAACGGATTGAAATAAGCGATGAAGCACGCTTGCCTCTAGGCAATTGGTATCTTCTAAGATACCATTTCTCTGACGATTAGAAGTATAAATGTTTCATTTCAATAACTAGAAACGATATATTTTTAATAATTTTTCAATATAACTAGCTGATATTGTCCTGTAGAAATATTTATAATTAAAGTGAATGGTTTACAAAAAATTCGTCAAAAAAACACTCATCGCCATAGACATATACCTCGAGACTGAACATCTCGAACTGGCATTGTCGAACACCGCAAAGGTGCTGGCCGGCAACTTCCCGCTCACACGTAGCTCGGCACTTAAACGAACAACACGCGTGGTATGAAAATACCGAAATACCATCGTGTGTCCTCAGATACTGTAAAAACCAATCAGGAAAAACAAACCTACCTACCTATCCTATCCTAATATCGTATCCTATCCTCCTTTTTTTAACAAAAAGTCCTTTAGTCGTCGTCGGTAATTTGGTATCGCCGGTATGGCGATAGGTGTTTAATCTACAATTTGTCACATCTGTTTGTCGGTTTTATCTATGGCGGCAACCGCTCCCCCTGCCCCCGCGTGAATGATAAGCGTTCGACAAAATTTACTCGGGATAGCGACTCTTTGGTTTTACTCTATGCTCATCACATTTTTTACTATAACAAGAACTTAAAAGCGGTGAAGGGGCTAAGTTTCATTTATTAGCAAAAATATTTAAAAATGTTTGACGTGTGTATCTGTGTATATGTGCGTCTGTGTATCTGTATATGTGTTATTTTAGCTTCCATTCATGAAATTGCGTCCTGTCGTTATGAAATACCAGCTGCACCCCGCGGCTATGCAAGCGTTTAATTGGTTGTAAACCTTCCTCTTGAATTAACGTCCGTTGCGTATTTTAAAAGATCTAAGCGTACAGACAGCGGGAGGCACTTTGTAAAGATACTCGTAAAGTATAGTAGATAATACTGACGATGATTCGCCGTTCGCCGATCGACGAACTATGAAAGGTTAGGTAGCAAATGGATGAGAAGATCCAATTATCAGGATCAGTGCACATCGATTGAGGCCGACGTATGCAGTTAGTAAAAAAACAAAAATTAATAAAAATACAAATAAAAATTAAATGTTGTTCTTTGATCAGCGCATCAGTTGAAAACGGCTCAATTGTTTTGAGGCGTTATATTTTAAAATAGTTTTTCGTTTAAATTTAAAAAAAAAGAAAACCGACGAGTCTCGCCTAGAGCATTATAATGATAATATTTTATTTAAAGTTAACTGCAAAATACGTGTATTTTTGCTAAACATTTCTCTCATAAAATATTTTAGGTTCTAATAGTACAAGCGGCAGCACATACTCAATACCTTGGTGAAATCAAACTCTATTTCAACGAAAATGGTAATCTGTTGGAATGGGAAGGTGATCCCCATTACATTGGCAATGATATTGAACAAGGTAACAAAATAATCAATATTTGTTATAAACAATCCAAAATGTCATCGTATTGATGGGACTTGAACGCGCGCCTCCTGGGCGCATGGAAACATGTTCAACGCTTTATTAACTCAGCTACAATACGGTCCTACCGACACGATGAAACTAATTGATTGCATTTTAACCATATATTATATCTTTATATTTAATGTTTTCATTATATTTTCAGCTGCAGACGTTTTAGCTAAAATAAACGAGTACCTACCACAAATTGAGCACATAGCGTCAGAAGAAATAGGCCGCTCTATGGTGCATTTGTCTTCTACATGTACGTGTGGTGAATGTAACTTGGGCAATTTTATTTGTGACGCGTATATGAATGCAGTAAGTACTTATTCAACGTTCAGAGCATTTATTCAGTATGTAGGCAGTGTTAATATACTCGTCTAAAAATGATATATGGTGTAGCGGCGCGTCACCAGGGTGAGGCCGCTTCCATCGCCATCCTCTTATACAAGAAACGTGTTCATTCGCCATTTTTTACTCTATCTTTAACATATTTAACGGTAGTACAAATACTTTCGTGTGCGAGTCCAACTCGCGTTTGACAGGTTTATAAATGTATGTGTCTAGGCTTTCATGTAAATAAATTCGTGGACTGTAACAAAAAAGGCTGACATATTCAGAAAAGATTAGCGTGTGTTGTACAGAGTAAGTATCGATCCGTATTTGGTACGGTAATAATTAAGAGCGTACGCGGGGTGCACTTTCCCATACAAATGTAGTCCCCCGTTTCCTCCCTGGAAAATACTTCGAGCAACATTTTTTTCTACAAAATATCAAGGTCTGCTGTAGCTATGCCCCTATCAATTTCGTTAACCAACCAATTGCAAATAGAAATATGTCCCTTCAAACATCTTAAAAAGGAAATTAAAAGGCTTATATTTCTTTTTGCAACCGGCTGGTAAAAAAAAGCAAATGATAGCGTATCTACAGCAGACCTTGATATTTTGTAGAAACAAATTTTGCTCTAGAAGCATTTTCTAGCATTTCCAGGCATTCTCAAGGGAGAAAAGCATTGGCAACAAGCAAGAGGGAAGCATTCTCTAGGGAGAAAGCGGAGGAATACATTTGTATGAAAAAGCGCACCCATGTTGTTTTGGTTTTGTAGTGAAGTTGGAGCGGGGGCGTCGTTGTTGTGCAAGCGGCTTGTTGATAATATGTTAATTGCAGTTGAGAGTACGAAGACCACGGCGCGCGGCGCTAATATTCAAAAGAACCACAATAAATATTCCTATTAAAATTGTAAATATTATAAAAACATATACATTTTCAGGCGATGCACTTAGCTGAAGAAGGACACTGGCACTATGCTCATTTTTGCGTTATGCCGCGAGGCGGAATTAGAGCTGATATACCAGAAGGAGGTAAAAAGTGCTTTTAGTATATAATTATATTTAATTTTATTTGTGGTTGGTAAGCAAGGACATCCTCGCATGATAAATGGGCTATGGCTATGTGCTAAAATCTGTTTGATCAATATATGATTATATTAGATGAATGAATGATTTATTTATTTGTATCACAAACTTGTTTTAGACTTAAACTTATGTACTAGTTTAATACATAGTATTATCTAGACTAGTTAGTCATTGATACCCAAACTAGGATAGCCTGTGTGATGGCGTATCAATGACCCCCGCCAGACAAGAACAAGTATTAATACATACATAGATACTGATACATAGATGGCGCCACCAATGCATAATTAGGTAAAAAAATGCATCCACTAATTTCGTCGTATCGATTGATCGAACCGTGGCTTAATTGGCAGAGCACCTGGACGTGTAATCCGGGGGGTGCGGGTTCGAGTCCCGTTGGTACGATGAAAATTTTGGATTGTGTTTAACAATTTACAATATAATTATATATGTTTTTTAACTTTTATGCCAAGAAAAGTGGAAATCTTTTTATCAACAATGCATACATTCGAAATATAAACCCGCGACTGATCCATATATGTTGTATGCAACGGGTGTCTCAGTAAGAGTGCACTTTTTTAAAAATTGGGATATTTTTTTTTTTCATGCAAGTGGCACTCTGAATTTTGACAGATGTCACCTCTGTTTATTTCGATTATTAAAAATGGAGCGCTTTTCGGAAGAACAACGCGTTATATTTGTGAAAACTCATTTCAAAAATGGGGAAAGTTATGCTGAAACCTTTCGAAACACATTATCTCACGAAATTCTGATGTCAACTGGCCACCAAGATCGTGCGATTTAACGCCGTGCGATTTTTTTCTTTGGGGTTTTATAAAATCTCGGGTTTACGCAAATAAACCCAAAACAATTCCTGAGCTCAAATCGGAAATCCAACGCGTCATCGGTGAGACACAGCCACATCTCTGTGCAAAAGTCATGGAAAATTTCATGAAAAGAGTAATGGCCTGTCATCGGAGCCGTGGGGGTCATTTGCCGAATATTTTATTCCATACTAAATCGGAACATGTCTTCTTTACAATACAATAAAAATATCACATCTCTGTCATAAAATACTTGTTTTTATTTTTAAATGAAAAAGTGCACTCTTACTGAGGACAGACACCCTTTATAAGTTATTTATAGTTCATCAAGAATACTCGTATTCCTATGACCCCAAACACGATATATCTGCTGTAAGTTGGCGAGGAGTAGAGTATTCTTCAGATTCTAGGAGATTCCCAGAATCAGGTCAATGCTACCGTGTTCTTACAATATCAGTGAAGACATTGATCAGACATATGAAAGTTGATCTTATAGTCATCATCAAATAGAAAAACCCTCATCGTCTTAAAACGGTTGCACAGATTTAAATTAATCAAATCTAAGAACACTTTTGATTGAGTCACCTATTAAACAAAAAAACTTAATCAAAATCGGTTCATCTATTTGAGCGCTACGATGCCACAGACAGAAACACTGATACACAGATATGTGTATCTTCGCCTATCGTCAAACTTATAACGGACCTTCTTTTTGTTTCGGAGGCTAAAAATACGCAGCTTTAAATAAGGTCTAATATAGTATCGTATATACGAGTACCACTATACATCTCAGTGGCGTGCTATAGGTGATGCCTATGTTCAGCAGTGGATAGAGATGGGCTGATGACGATGATGATAGTATTGCATTTGATGCGAACTTTCTTTTTCTCAGATCTATTGTTATTTTTTTTTCAGTCATAACATACGAGTTAGCATTGATTCCGACTCCATTTGAGAACTACATTGAAGCGTTTGAGTTAAGAGGTGACTATATTATGGAGATGTTGGAGTATGCTGTGGCTAACGATCCTTGGCCCGGAGCAAGAATGGTTCAAGTTTCTGGTACGTTATATGGCAAAGGTTGTTCACGGGAATAGAACAAACACGACATTCTTATGTGGCCCATTTGAGTATGGGAAGCGAAGCAATTATGTGGCTGTAGCACGCAAAAACTCTGAATATCTAGAATGTTTACCATCCTCGACCACATGTTTGCTTACCACCAGGCGAGATAGTAGTCAAACGCTAGCCTATCACATATTAAAACATACTACTATCACTGCACTACGCCCATTCATTTAAGACATCTAGGCGTTGAGGATTACTTACGAACCTTCAGACGGAAAATATTTTTAAATGAGGGTTCAATAATTCCGAGTTCACACCAGGCGACTTGTTCATCTTCCTAGATATGTATAATTTTCTTTCGATTCCAAGTACTCTTAGTATCGATACTTTGAAATCGATACTGAGTAGGTACTTGTTAAAAGTACTCGTCTCGGTACTCAATTATGTGTCTCGGAAGGACATTTAGGCTGGCATTATAGAGCGATAATAAGGTTTAGAATGAAGCTATTTGATTAGCTTATCAAGCGCGATTTAATCGATAGAAAAGTATCGAATGAGTATTTGTTGTAACTCGTATCGTACATTCCTAGGAATTGAACAATGAACAACAAAATTCACTTGGTCTGAAGCTGGTATTACTGATGATGTGATGATACCATCCCAGGCAGACAGACTAGCAGAGGTTCGACCTCTTTAATTAATTTTATTTTGCATGTAAATAATAATATGTCGTTTATTTAGTCATGCTATGCAGTTAAAGTGCAACATAGGGCGGCAATAGCCCAATGGATAAGGTGTCGGACTGGCGATCGAGAGGTCGTGAGTTCGGTCCCCACCCCACCCATTGCACTATTGACGTGAACCCACTCCAGACACAAGCATATTTGGCTTAGTTGGAGGGGTTCACAAGAATACTAGTAATGTGCAACCCACATTGCGAGTAATCTTTATCAAAAAAAAAACAAAATAGTAGACATTAATTATTTAAGAACTAACTAGTCACTCTTATAGGCAACACCAAAAATTAGTATTTATTGCGCGACTACTGAATTTTGATACTTGTTTTAATTCTTTGAATAATACAAGTAAGAAATAAGCATATACATAAATAAAGAAGCATTTGTATAGAAATAATATATACATAAAATATATACATTTTAGATACTATAAAATTTATATAGATACTTAAAGGTTTCCATTTAAATAAAAATTCATGTCCTCCTAATCTTACATTTGCTAAAATAATACAAGCATCATAAACGTTTGTTTCTAACTAGCTGTGTTGCTACATACAAGATACAAAAGCAATAGTGGCTCGATAAGTCGTTAAGCAGCTGTCAAGCTGAACTGAAATCGAAAGTCATATACTTACAGTACCCTAAGTACGAGTTTTCATTGTAAACGGTTTTGACAGATCTCACATCGTTTTCGACTTATTCTGGCTCCCTGATTGGTCTAAATTTAGTAAAGTGTGAAAACCACTAGAGGCGCTGTACTGTTTTTCATACAAAATTTGTTTGATATACGATATCGAGTTTGGTACGAAAACTCGTACTAAGGGTACAGGATGTCTTTATATTTTGCGAATTGGACTCGCATTTGTCCGTTTTATGTGAAAACTTTAGTATCAAGTATTGTTTTGTTTCAGGTCTCAGAGCAGTTTTCGACGGGTCGTTGCCACTAAACTCAAGGGTACTAAATGTAACCATACGATGTATTGAATGTGATGTGCCTAGATATGAACCAATCAACGTTGATAAGTATTATAGGGTTGTCACACAGTCTTTCATGGCAGAAGGTGGTGATGGATTCACAGTAAGTGACAACATAATATTTTTACAAGCTATGTAGGTAATGGTAAGATAGGTCTCCCTATCTTTTAAGGCAATCAAACAAAAGTGCTAAATGTAAATAAATAAAAAGTCAATAATAGTTCAAGAAATAACTAAAATGGCGCTGATTTCGGGTATGACTGACTATTCAAAAAGGAGATTTTCGATTTGACTGTATTTTTAATTTTTAATATTTGTATCTTATAGGCTAGCGTTTTGACCACTATCTTGTCTGGTGGAAAGCTATGATGTGATCGAAGATGGTGATCACACTAGGCCTAGACTACTCAGACCCTCAAAGGCTGTGTGCTGACGGAACACCGTAAGGTTATGGCAGTAGATTTTCTCCTTGATGGTTGTAAGCTACTTTTTGGTGGCAAGTCAGCCAGAACATCGATATAATAATGCTCCTACCACTTATGGAGGAACACCCGTGCTAGGATTTGAATTGACGATCTCTCGCTTAGAAGTCAAGCCATATCCTTTACGCCAACGGCAGTCGGAGCTGCGTGCACTCCTTGATAAAAGGACGCGATTTGTCCTGAAACCGGTCAGAGCATTTTCGACAGAGATTACGTGACATAGACCGTTTTCAATCTTCTCTTTTTTAGGGTTCCGTAGTCCTGACAAGGAACCCTTACAGTTTCGTCATGTCCGTCTGTCTGTCTGTCTGTCCGAGGTTTTGCTAAGAGACCGTTAATACTAGAAAGCTGTAATTTTGTGGGGGTATGTAAATAAATAACGCCGATAAAGTGCTGAAATAAAATTTTGAAAAATATTTTTTTTAGGGTAGCTCCCTATATGGGAAGTGAGGATGATTTTTTTTTATCGTCTACCCCATCGTGTGGGGTATCGTTAAATAGGCATTTTAAAATGACTTAAGGGTTGCTAATACCATTTTTCGATTGAATGCTCCATTTACGAAATATTAAACTTTAAAGTGCAAATTTTTGTTCCAGTAGGGTTTCCTCCCCCACTAAAAGCTAAACTGCGGGCTTGAAAAATCTGGAAAAATTCGTGATAATAGCGCATTTAATTAACTTTAAAGAAAAATTAAAGCGCGTAAGATAACTTTATTAGTTTAGCAGTAATAGTCGTTGAACTTGGGTGTTTGATAATTTTGTACCAAATACAAAATCCTTTGAATAAATCCTTTAAAGTGACAAAGACGGAGTACCTCGTTGCTTGTTTATAACGGGTAAATACTTGCATTGAATAACAGGCTACTACGGAACCCTACACTGCGCGTGGCCCGACACACACTTGGTCGGTTATTTTATATATAAAAATGAATCCCAATTGCCCATGGTCACGGCATCACGCGTGAACGGTTGAACCGATTTCGGTAATTCTTTTTTTGTTGTGTTTTTTATCGTCAGCAGATGGTTCTTATGAAAAAAAAATTAAAATAAATAAAAGTTGTTTTAAACGCAGGCGAAGCCACGGGGCACAGCTAGTCTTATATATCAAAATGAATCCCAATTGCCCTTGGTCACGGCATCACGCGTGAACGGCTGGATAGATTTCGCTAATTCTTTTTTTGTTGTGTTTTTTATCGTCTGGAGATGGTTCTTATGAAAAAAAGTGTGTGTACTTATGTACACGCCATAGAAGTTATACTTCTGTGGCGTATGGAAAAAAAATTACTAAAATGCAGTAGTGATTAACGATAAATATTAAAATTAACCAAAAAGATTTTATTAAAATAAAAAAGGTTTTATTAACGTAAAAATATGACGTTAAATATGACGTTCTTACGAAATGACATATAAAACTTGAACATAG
Organism: Cabera pusaria; assembly: GCA_954871355.1. Classification (NCBI taxonomy): domain Eukaryota; kingdom Metazoa; phylum Arthropoda; class Insecta; order Lepidoptera; family Geometridae; genus Cabera; species Cabera pusaria. The sequence goes on from OX940905.1 coordinate 17,177,615, forward strand.
TCATGCCACCTAGAACTAACTTCACGGTGTAGAATTTAGGTGGCGGAGTGCGCGCGCACCGTACCACCTAGAACTAACTTCACGATGTTAAATTTAGGTGTCGATGTGCGCGCGTATCGTAAAAATTCACTCTCATCATTTTTCTCTATCGCGCCAAAAGAAGTATAACTTCAAAAAAAAAAGTTGTTTTTAACGCAGGCGAAGCCGCGGGGCACAGCTATTTAATTATAAATTATAGAACATACTACACGTTAGGGAAGAAGGGACGAAGTTTTGCGAGAGCAAGCGTACGGGCAAAAAGCTTTCGGCAGAAACACTTCAACTAATGGAAGAGAGACGAACAGACCCATTGTCAGCTTTGTCAATTAACCAGGTGCGCAACAAAACTATTAAGAAGCTGGTACGACGCGACCTCTGATCCTCTAACACGCTCTTGATTACAGAATCAATTGAGCAGAATCGGGGGTCGAAAGTGTTCGTCCAGCCTCTAGGTAGAAGCCACCTCACAAAGCTGACAACATCAACGGAGAACGTCGTCGCATCCAAGCCGGAGATTCTGTCGGAAGTTGAAGACTTCTGCAGCATGCTCTACGCATCGCATGCTTCAAGGCCCGAACCCGATACTGAGGATTGCAGAGCCACCTTAACCCACTTCACAGAAGACCTGCCCGAAGTCAGCCGAGATGAGATCGTGATGGCCCTTAGACAGCTCAAAAATGGAAAAGCCCCAGGTGAGGACGGAATCACAACGGAGCTTCTAAAAGCTGGAGGAGCTCCAGCTGTAAGCCAGCTGCAACAGCTCTTCAATTCTGTTCTCTTCACTGGTAGAACTCCACAGGCATGGAACAAAAGCATGGTGGTTTTGTTTTTCAAAAAAGGAGATAACACCCTATTGAAAAACTACCGCCCGATTTCGCTTCTGAGCCATATCTACAAGCTGTTTTCAAGGGTCATCACGAACCGTCTTGCGCGGAGACTCGACGAGTTTCAACCTCCGGAACAGGCCGGGTTTCGAAGCGGTTACGGCACCATAGACCACATCCACACGGTGCGGCAGATTGTACAGAAGACCGAAGAGTACAATCGGCCCCTGTGCTTAGCATTTGTGGACTATGAGAAGGCCTTCGACTCAATCGAAACCTGGTCAGTTCTTGAGTCCCTGCAGCGTTGCCAAGTCGACTGGCGATATATCGAAGTGATGAAATGTCTATATAATGCCGCAACGATGTCAGTACAAGTACAGAACCAGCGTACTAAACATATTTACCTGCGTCGAGGAGTGAGACAGGGGGACGTCATATCCCCGAAACTGTTCACTAATGCCTTAGAGGATATGTTTAAGACGCTGGACTGGAAAGATTGTAGCATCAACATTAACGGCAAGTACATCTCTCACTTACGATTCGCAGATGACATCGTCATAATGGCAGAGACGCTGCAGGACCTACAAAGGATGTTGAATGACCTAGCTGATTCTTCTCGTCGCATCGGTCTCCGGATGAATTTGGATAAACCAAAGTCATGTACAACGAGCACGTTGTTCCGGCACCGATTGCCGTAGATGGAATCCCACTCGAAGTTATCACGCAGTACGTTTACCTAGGGCAAACGCTCCAACTAGGCAAACACAACTTCGAGAAGGAAATCCAGAGAAGAATTCAGCTGGGCTGGGCAGCATTTGGGAAACTCCGTCGAGTCTTCTCGTCGCCTATACCACAGTGCCTAAAGACAAAAGTCTTTAATCAGTGCGTCCTACCTGTCATGACATACGGAGCCGAGACGTGGACACTCACGGTTCGACTAGTCCACCAGTTTAAAGTCGCTCAGTGAGCTATGGAGAGAGCTATGCTCGGTGTTTCTCTGCGGGATCGAATCCGGAACGAAGTAATTCGCCAGAGAACTAAAGTGATCGACATAGCTCAGCGGATTAACAAACTGAAGTGGCAGTGGGCTGGTCATATCTGCCGTAGGATCGATAACCGTTGGGGCAGACTGGTTCTAGAGTGGAGACCGCGAATCGGCAAACGTAGAGTAGGACGCCCTGTGACTAGGTGGAGCGACGACATTCGCAAAGCGGTGGGCAGTGACTGGAAACAAAGAGCCGAAGACCGGGCTCAGTGGCGTGTCTTGGGGGAGGCCTACGTCCAGCAGTGGACTGATACCGGCTGATAATGATGACTACACGTTATTTTATATAATGAAGTAATATTTCTTATCTTTAGTAGAAATATATTGAATTTTTATATGTAAGACTCGATTGCTTCGACTTAAATGATTAAAGTCTACACTTAAATTATTTTTTAGATGATCTCCGAAAACCGACGCAACTCTAGAGTGGTGGGCATGGACTATGAAATTCTGATGGATTACATGAGCCGAAGAAGCCCCATCCTAGCGGATTTAGACGGACGCATCAAGATCTCTAACCCATGTATCTAATATTTTAAATAGAAGAGGACAATCTAGCACTCTATACTAGTATTAAAAATTATAACACAAGATTCACCTCACTGAAAACATTAATTTTATTTACCTCGAGGACGTTTTGATCTCTGGAAACAAAGAGCTGAAGATCGGGCTCAGTGGCCTGTCTAGGGGGAGGTCTACGTCCAGCTGTGGACTGATACCGGCTGATAATGATGATGACGTTTTGATCAAGTTGAATTGACCGTGGTCATGAGATTGTCTTAGTAGCGCAGTACCTTAATCTATATTATTATTACCACAGAATAATGAATGGTACAAGTATTATTACTAAGGTGTTGGAATCACGAAAGTTTAAAGTTTACCAATTTTTTTGTGCCAGTTTTGTTTGTGAGAAGTATTCCAATAATAAAGACAGTATAACAAGTTGTAGCAGTATTTTTCGTACTGAAATATTATGTATCCAGAATTCCAGATAAAGGGATTATTAATAATGGAATGAGACTGTAGCTGTGGGAAAGGTACAGAAGGTACATTCATTTTATAATATATTCTATTTCAAACAACCAATTATATTTACAAACATGACATTGACGGTGGCTGCTTCTTTGTCGTTATCTTTACTGTGTTCCTATATGCATGATTATCATAATGTTAACATGCGTGGAGTTTGTTATCAATCTCATAATATACTACAACAGATCTGCCGATAATATTATGTTTATCTAAAATTGATTACTTTTTATCAATATTCTTTTACATATTGGAGAGTAAGTACGCATTAAGATAGGGTTACACATAATTTAATTCAACATGAAGTGTATGAATATTTATTTAGTTCTTAGTGCTGTGTTGTGCGTGGTTTTAAGTCAAAGTGAGGATAATCGATACGCGTTAAATATTTTGCATTACAATGATTTTCATGCGAGGTAAATATCTTTTCTTATTCATACTTCAGGTTATTTTTGGCCTATTTGTATTGCCTATTTTTGGCTTTTCTATATTATTTCAAACGTGATGTGGTGATGGTAAGATTTAAACAAGGCTTATTTTTGTCGTTAAATAAACAAATGTACATACCTACATATATATATAAAATCATGCAGTTTTCCCGTTGAGGTAGGCAGAGCTTCTTTCCAAGCATGAGCAAATGTCGTTAACTAATAATTTCCCTAATCATTCCTTGATAGTTCTTATGCGCCTATAGTGAAATACTAATATATAATTATGTATGTTAGTCTGTAAGTAAGGTATTCATAATATAGGTCTTAGAACGAAACTACAAAATTTAACAATATTTCGCTGAGTTTTGGTAAAAATGTCCGTGTGGTTGGTTTGGCAGAAGAATTGGTTAGGTTAGGTTAGTTGTCAATTTACTTATCTTACTATTTTCCTTCACTATAAATGCATGTTCCCTCTGAAACTTCATGATAGAGAGAAAAAACCGTCGGGAAACACAAGGGTGAAATCGTATATAAAAATCGTGATGTTTGAAGCTCATGCCTTTGACTCATGCTTTAGACATATAACTTGAAAATTCTACCTGCCAACTAATATTAATAATTCAAAATGTTTTCAAATCGTTTAAAATTTAGGATTTTTATGGTACAAACATTGCGGAGAATATCGTTTGCACGATGCCGAATCTCTAACATTTAGGCAATATTTAGGAGGAGAACGGTGCAAAATACTTCAGCGCCATCTTGATACAATTATATAAAGTAAACATCGCGTATGGATGAATGAAACATTTGTTGCTTTTTCACGCAAAAATAGCTGAATAGATTTTAATAAAATTTAGCATACAGATTATACGATACTTTTTAACACGGACAAAGCCGCGAGGTAGCTGCACCTCGCAGCTTCACCCGTAAAAATCGATAAAATCGTCAACTAAGATCTCTTCAGCTTGTTTTCATAACCTCTTTTTGTATATTAGGATAACTGCACTTTTTTATCAAATCTAGGTTTGTAGAAACAAGTCCTTCTGGTAATGTATGCAATCCAGACTCAGCACCATGCATCGGGGGGTTTGCTCGTCTTACCACCCTCGTCCGACAACGGAAGGCGGCGGAACCAGAGTCTCTACTGTTAAATGGAGGAGATAGTTTCCAAGGAACAATATGGTACAACATTTTAAGGTGGAACGTTACACAAGAATTCATGAATATTCTTCCTCACGATGCTCATGTAAGTAGATTGTAAAATAATGTTAAAATGTTATTTTTCTAGAAAGCCTTTTTACAGTTGGGCAACTGTAAAAAGGCTCAAAAGTAAAATGCAAACAGTACCTGCATTTCACGTTTATATTTTATTTTTTTAAAATGCTATTCTACTCAGAGAGGTTTCAGTACCACATCTCACGGATTGATCAAAATTTAATTATCGAAGTAAAGCTTTCGAATTCGAAGGTATCCGATTTAAATGAGTATAGCTATTACTATGCTATACGTATTTTTATATCGTAAGTATATTGCTGAAACTGTGTTGTCCATCCATCCGTCCGTCCGTCCGTTGGACCGTCCCTCTGAGAGTCTGTCACCAGGCTAAATATCCTTAACCGTAAATGGCACGCACTTCTTAAAACCTTCGCGCGATTTTCGCACATACGAGACATAAACGTCACGACTTATCCAACTGCTATCGTTTGACGGTACCGTTTTGTTTGATTCCAGGTACTGGGCAATCATGAATTCGACAACGGTATTGAAGGAGTAGTACCATATTTGGAACATTTGAACTCTCCAGTTGTAACTGCTAACATTATCGATGATGACGAGCCTACAATCCAAGGCCTTTACAAGCCAAGTATAGTCGTTGAAAAGAATGGAAGAAAGATTGGAATTATTGGCGTCATTATTGCCAGCACTGACGTAAGTCCTCCATTATCTTTTTATCAATCTAAGGTAGGTAGAAAAAACTGTTATCGAAAGGACAGTTTCTAAAAATAAATAGAATTTAATTTAGTTTTATTATTATTGAGAAATTATTCTGTTGGCAACAACTTTAATGATAAGTATTTTATTGATACAATCTAATGCTATATATAAAGTTAGCGAGCAGATTTTGTGTGGCTTTCCACAAGTAATGTCTTAATTTGCATACCTGTTAACAATCATTCGAAAATAAATTTAGATTTAAAAACTTCTTTCCTTGGAATCTTTGTACTTGGATCTTTTTTTATTCTTATAGGCTAGCATTTGATCACTGTTGGAGCTGCTTATCAATAATCACATAAATATTTCAACAGATGTCGCCACTAGTCCCGAAACGCAAGTTAGATTCACCATTATTCCCTATGTAGGTAGTTCGATATTTATCTTTTTATGAATTGAGGGTTTAGACACAATTTTATAAGTCAGTTGGACATACATCGATCTCGAGTCCGTGCGTGTTTGATTTCGGGGATCCTTTTTCGAGGCTTGTGGGACCTGCCATACGTAACGTGGCGTTCAATCACCATATCGCCTGATGTTCGAATAAAAAAATAGTTAACGTATAATATATTTTTTCCGTGTTGTATTCTTTTGTTGTTTAAATAAATTTACCAAGCGAAGCCAATACCAAGGTATAGAAAGGAGGCTTACTTCGAATCGTAATCCGAAGTAGCGGCCGAAATTATCGGGCGTTTCCTACGACATTTGTAGTATCGTAAACCCTACATTAAACGAAAAAGCCCGACCGATAATTTGACAAAAGTTTTATCGTCATTTTATGTTAAATATGTCCGAACTTTTTTCGTAGTTGGTTATCGGCAAATTCGGTCGTGTTTCGGTCGGGCCTGACCTTTGGGATGTATCATTTCGGAGTTTGCCTCCAGCATATTTGCCTTGCCATTGCTCTTTTTTGATTGCCAGGTAGGCTGAGCGAATGCAAGAGCCAACGTATATAGAAATCATTTGACGTAGCTTGCTACAACTCGCAATCGCTCGCGATCACTTGATTCACTTCGGAGACTTCGGTGTCGGTTTTTGTACATAAAAAAAAGGCGCTGCCGGTAAAGATCTTGAATGAAGTCGCCTTCGTAGGAAGATAGGAATAGTCGGGGGAGGTAGAGGGAGTTGAGAGGAGTCCCCCCCACTTGTTTTTCCCTACCGGAGAGGCGTAGTTTTTTTAAATTGAAATTTAATTATTTTCATCAGACATTTGTATCATTTTACTTTCTAGCGCTTCGCCGGCCGCTGCCGCGGCACGCTCGCTACGCTCGTTTGGCTCGCGCAATGTGTGGTCACTGTTTTAACACAACCTAAACTTTACTTTAGGGCCATATTTTATCGCATCTCCAGCCGCAAGTTTTGTTCCAGAGCGCTTAGTAAGAACTCCCTTGACCCCCCCACATTCACAGTTTACTCAAATTCAGGCGACTCGATATAAGATTCAACCCGCGCTGCCCTTGAAAGTCACCATAATAGGTAACATAATGTTAAACTCTAAGATCTATTATTGATGACAGTAATAAACCACCTTTGATCATACACAGTTTTATTACTCATGTAACATCCAAGCTCCCCTCATGGCGATCCTTGCCAAATATGGCGCGTAAGGTGTGCATCTTGATTCGCGAGAAGTGATTTTTTTTATATATCTTATAGGCTAGCGTTTGACCACTATCTCACCTGTTTGTAAGTGATGATGCGGTCGAAGATGGTAAGCACGCTAGGCCTAGAATGGGAACTGGCTCTCAAGGATAGCTGCCGGATCACATTACGATGTTTTGGCGACAGATTTTTCTAACTTGAGGGTGGTAGCTGGCCAGGCGGACACTAGATAGTATCCTACCACTATACGGGGGTTGTTGGTTTCTTAAAGATGTTTTTTCTTCACCGGAGGGCCACTGTGAAAAGCGCACATAAATTTTTCGACAGAAAAATCCATTGGTGCACGGCGGTTTGAACTCGGTACCACGGCATCAAAGCCGACCGTTCTCCCGATTACGCCATCGGGCCCTCAAAATATAAGTGAGTAGTAAATAACGGCGAAAATTTTTTAATACAAAATTTAATAAACCTTGCAACTGTGTATGATCGATCTGTTATTACTGTTATCAATAATAGATCTTAGAGCTAAACATTAGGGTAACTATTACCTAACGATACTACTACTACTAGCCTAAAGCAATCTGTTCGCCTGCGCTTGGCCAATACTCTTCACACGTTTGTATTTTTGTACTACACGTTTTTAGGGTTCCGTAGCCGAATGGAAAAAAACGGGACCCTTATAGATTTGTCATGTCTGTCTGTCTGTCCGTCCGTATGTCACAGCCATTTTATTCCAAAACGATTAAGATGTAGTCTTAGTCAGTTGAAACTTGCTATGTAGGTATATTCTGATAATCGCTTTACGATTTTTATACAAATATTAAAAACTATAAGATTATATAGCTATCCATACCTCGAACTCAAACGAAATATTTTTTTTCAAACCTATAATAGTTTAGTGAGTTTGAATCATAAGACCACACAAGTTGTTGCCATTTTGCTGCGTAAACTCCAGGGAAAGTGCATCGGACATGCACGTAACCTAGGTCAAGACAGTCCTCAACAAATAGTAGTGAGTATAATAGTTGGTACTTTTATAGTTAATATTGATCTTTTGCAGACATTAGCATCAACAGGAGATCTGAAATTCACAGATGAAGTAGAAACTGTTAAAGCTGAAGCTGAAAAACTGAATGCTGAAGGCGTCGACATTATCGTCGTCTTATCACATTGCGGATTGGATATTGACAAGTGAGTTTTAACCATACATTGTTCATTTTTTTGTTTAGTTGTTTCAAAATTAGTTGTACAACTGCCTAGGCATGTAATTTTTTTTAGACGTTAAGAACTTTTAGCATCGTCCCTATGGAACTGATACCGACTTAAATATAATAGCTATGTATTATTATATATAATATAATTTCCATGTGATTAAGAAGAATGTAAAATATCTGGTTCATTCGTAAACTCCAACATTCCTAAAGGCACCTATTAGGCAAGCGGCCAACAGTTGACATTTTAGCTAAACCTCTTGAAGCATAAAATAAGTCGACAGACCGGACACAAAAGTTCACGCTGTCTCCTTGTTCGCAGCAAAGGGACAGCGTGATTTTTATTCCTGAAGGGGACATATTAAGTGGAAAAACAGGAATAATCTAAATTTAGTGCGATCCTTTTCCAATTTTACGCAAAATCAGCGGTATACGGTGACATGTGTAGTCGAACTTATTGAACCCTTCAAGAATATTATAGAACACATACATCATATGTACAGAGATATCTTCTAGTCGAAAAGGCCAAAGCCCTCTATGTGATTCTAAATTGTTTGGAGCACTTTTAAAATTAAAAGCTTAATTGAAAAACGATTTCCTATGTCATGATCGGTGACGGTCTTGGCTCGATATACCCACCAGACAAGCATTATTATCGCCAATCGGTTTGCCGAGTTCCAGCATAATGATTGATGCCAGCCTGTATGGAAAATGGCTTGGATCTGTGGATTAGACAAAAGTCAGTTGTCACCGTGTCGTCTTTCAATTCTAGACAAGCATTATTTCATTTAAGATTGCATCTTCACTTAGCATCGATTGAGATAGCGGTCGTGTACTAGCCTGTTATAAATAATTTAATGAAGAGTTCCAGTCCTTCTAGCCCGGCTCCATAATCAGGTCAGCTTAATGGTCCCATAATCATTGCATTATCACCAAAGATCAAGTATACCAAATTTGAGTCCAATCGAACATCAGAAAGTAGTTCCAAATTAGCTTCCAAAATTTGACACATACTAACTCGGCAGATTTAAAGTCATGTGATTTACAATTTTTTTTTTTTTTTTTCAGAGAAATAGCCCTATACGGAGGTCCATACATAGATATAATAGTAGGAGGTCACAGTCACACGTTGCTTTACAACGGAGATGTCCCGGAGGAGGACATTCACTGGCAGGCTGGTGGGTCCTATCCTGAAGTAATTGAACAGCCAGAGAGGAAAGTAAGTTAACACTAAAGTACACGCGGCTTTCTTTTACACTACTAAGTACAGGCGTGGCCAATAAGGCCATTTTATAATGTTATTAACTTGTAAATAGTTGATTATTTGACTAAAACAACCAAGGAAAAGTTATTTTTTTTTCTTGATGGTTAAGTAAACCATTGAGGAAATTTATCTATGAGCAATTTAGTAAACATCAAAGAAAAACTGGCCAAGTGCAAGTCGGACTCGCACTAGTAGGGTTCCGTACCACACCTCAGTATTTTATAAGTTCGAGCAAAAAATACCATAATCTTTTTTCGGCAGCAAAAAATAATAATTAATAAACATTTTATTTCTTATAACGCCATCTAACGTCTAACAAAGGAGTTAGGGATCGACATTTCAATATAACGCCATCTATGGGACGTTTACCTAACTAAACGTTCATAGACGGCGTGAAATGCCGAAGAAGTACTTAAGTACTTCTTCGGGGTCTTCAAATCGCGAGTGAATAGGTATCTTCTGGGTAAGCATGCTCCATCATCGATTGCATCATCACTTAACATCAGGTGAGATAGTGATCAAGTGATACCGAGGTCTGTAAAAAAAAAGAAAACCAACTGTTTAACTATCACGGTTGTCTATCATTTCAATTGTCTAACTCATGAGATACAGCCTGGTGATAGACGGATAGACAGACAGACAGACAGACAGACAGACAGACAGACAGACAGACAGACAGCCAGACAGACAGACAGACACACGGACAGCGGAGTCTTAGTAATAGGGTCCCGTTTTACCCTTTGGGTACGGAAACCTGAAAATGAAACATGGCATTTCTAAAATAAACTTTTTAAGTACCTATAACTGTGTTTTGCTCTAAACCAAATTGAACATTAGGGCATACTAAAGTATTGGTAACAGAACAAAATAACGATGTTTGCAAGTTTTGCACATCGATTTAAATATAGTATATATACATATAGGGTAAGATACAAATATTATGTTTCTTGAAGTGTTTCACACTTTTATATTTTTGTATATTGTTAAACACAATCCAAAATTTCATCGTACCGACGGGACTCGAACCCGTACCCCCCGGATTACACATGCACCTGCATGTGTAATTGGCAGAGCACCTACTCTGCCAATTAAGCCACGGTTCGATCCATCGATTCGTATCGATGGATCGAACTTAGTTACGGACGAAATTAGTGGATTGCATTTTTAAGCCTAATTAACAATTTACAAAAACATAAAAGTGTGAAACACTTCAAGAAACATAACATTTGATTTACGCAATGCAAACATCTCTCGTCGGATTTGAAAACTGTAATGATTTCTTTCGAATGATTAACTTTCGAAATAAGTAGTCATAGATGGCGCCACCAATGCATAATTGGGATTTTTGGATTATGTTTAACAATTTACAGGGTAAGATACAGTTTTCAACAGTAGTAATAGTTATTGGCATATTGGAATTTGATTGTTATATTTTCTAAAGTTTATGAAATAATAGATTTGTATTATTTACACATTGCAAACGAATATTACAAATCCATTATTTCATAAACTTTAGAAAATATAATCAATCAAATTCCAAAATGCCAATAACTTAATACTCATGTCGAAAACTGTATCACTTACCTTAAATGTATATATTTACTACATAGATCGATAAAATGGTTTTGCATCACATTTTGTCAATATATCTAAAGCGCGAATTATACAGAAACGGCGTAAGGTAAAGGCGCAGGCATCATGCCGCTTCAAAACGTTTCAATACAAGTAGTAGAGGCAAGATGCCTTCACCTTAAGCCGTTTCTGTATAATTCGCGCCTAATAGAGGCTCACACTTGTGCCAAATTTCTCAAATATGCGCATGCGCAGGCTTTGTGCGGGGTGCTGAGGTTTTTACAAGACGAGGCTTATCTGGAATTGCTAGTTTCAAACGCGCTCAACTAAAAGTTATTGCAAAAAAGTTGCCGTGCTCTATTACAGCAGGCCGCGCGTGTAAAGTCTTTGTTATCTACCCCACAAACTAGGACAGAAATTCTATGCACCTAATTAAAAACTTTGTGGAACTTTTATTTCTTTAAACTTTTATCTTTTTACCATCGTACAACTTCGCATACAATTGTTCAAGGAAGAACTTACGTCACGAAAAAAAGCAAGCAAAAGCTCAGTGTTAATTTTGTTTTATTTTTTTTATATCGTACTAGCAGCCCGCTCCGGCTTTGCACGGGTAGAACATATATGCCTACAAAATTTGCATCAGTTTGTTGCATCGAATATAAAATATTAACATATTTAACAATCATCGTCATATGTCAACCAATTTACACAAAACCTTAACGAATTATGCACCTAAACTTTCCTCATAAACACTCTGGCCTATTGGTGAAAACTACATGATAATCCGTTCAGAAGCTATTGAGATTATTGCGAACAGATAGACAGACGCAGTGATGGACATTGTTTTATAATACTTACGTAGTGATATTGGACGGCCCTTTGGCGTAAAGGATAGTTACCCTGATTCTGACCCGAGGGTCGTTGGTTCTAATCCTAGCTATATACCTACCAATGAAAGTTTTATGTGCATTCATGAATCATGGGTTTTCGTGGGATAATTAAATCTACCAATAATTAAGATAGTTTAAAAACTAAAACAACTGACTTCAATGCCCCGCGAGTCAATTTCAGTAGCAAGTTTGAGACGTTTATATCTGAAGGTACTTATCAAATCTCAATGAAATTACAATGGGACCACCTCGGAAACGTACCCTACCGATTACAAAAATAATAATTCGAATCGGTTTACAATTGCAGGAGTAATCGCGTAACATACACACACAAAAAAAGAAAGAAAACAGAAACATACAGACGAATTGAGAACTTCCTTCTTTTTGGAAGTCGGTTGAAAAGTAGCTTACCACCAAGGAGAACATCTGCCGCCGTAACCTTACGGCGTTCCCCGACGCAAAAAGTAGGGGTATTATACGTTTAACGCGTGTATCTGTGTGTCTGTCTGTAGCATCTTAGCACCCAACCGGATGAACCGATTTTGATTTAAAGTAGGGGTATTATACGTTTAACGTGTCTATTTGTGTGTCTGTCTGTAGCATCTTAGCACTCAACCGGATGAACCGATTTTGATTTTATTATTGATAGTTTTTTTTTTTGATAGATGTCTTCATCGAGAGTGTTCTTAGCTTTGATTCATGAAAATTCGTTCAATCGTTATAAAACTATGAGCTTTAATCAACTTTCATAGGTCTGATCAATTCGAAAATCTTCTTCTTCAACGATATTGTAAGAACATGGAAGCATTGACCTGATGCTGGGACATCTCCTGGACTCTACAGAATACTCAAATCCTCACCAACTTACAGCTCAGATTTTAAATGTCGTGTTAAGAGTCATTGGAATGCTTTTAATGAAAAGATTATACATAGATCAGTCGGGGTGGTTTAAAATATAAATGTCGTGTTTAGAGTCATTGGAATGCTTTTAATGAAAAGATTATACATAGATCAGTCGGGGTGGTTTAAAATATTATATTATACTAGCTGACCCGGCAAACGTTGTTTTGCCATATAATACTAAAATGGCTATTCAAAAATAAGGGTTGATCGTAGAAGGGTGAAAATTGAGGATTGTATGTATTTTTGTATGTTGTATCATAAAAAAATAGAAATTAAAAATTTTGTCAAAAAAAATAAATAAAAAATTTAGGGGTGGACTACCCCTAACATTTAGGGGGATGAAAAATAAATGATGGCCGATTCTCATAGATACCGGATAAGCACAAAAAATGTCATCAAAATCGGTCAAGCCGTTTCGGAGGAGTATGGCAACGAAAACTGTGACACGAGAATTTTATATATTAGATATATAGATCATAATTATTTTATACAATAGATCATATTATTATACTATATTGACTTCAAATTGATTGCGATCGGTGGGGATCTACAGAAAAGCTAAGCTTATAATAATATTTTTGTAGTAACTATGTTCTATTCTTTGGTTTGACTGCAAATATTTTATTAATTTTGCGATGCGTGTATGTGAAATCCGTGATTGATATCTTCTAAAGTTTTCATTAGAACTATATACTGTAAAGGACAATTTTAATCTATAATATGTGGCCAAGCTAATTAATTTAATTATTTGGATAAGGATTAATACTATATACTTGAAAATAGCCCTGGAAGATATGTAATATTTTTTAACAAAAAATTAAAGATTAAAATGGTTACTGTGAGTCAACCTTAAGAGATAGACATATGCTGTCGCGGACTTTTTTGTAGGTCTAATTAAGTTGTACAACTTTTCCAAAGAAAATATTCTTCCATCTGTTTTCAATTGAGCAGCACTCGTAAGAAACGTGTTTTTTCGACCGTTTTTTTGTCGATTTAGGTTGCAAATTAGGTCTCCACGAATGTACCTTTGATTTTAACGGGATAATATATAGCCTATTTTCATTTCGAAAGTCCATTCTATATATTAGTGAAAGATTTTTTTAAATCGGTTCAGTAGTTTTTGAGCCAAATCATTACAAACATACAAAAATACAAAAACACAAATGTTCTCTCTTTATAATATTAGTATAGACAGGGTGGTAAGCGATGATGTGGTCAAAGATGGTGAACGCTAGGCCTTGAATACTAGTTTTGTAGGTATTTTAACCTAGTTACCATTTCTAGGTCTTGATTGTTCAAGCAGCAGCCCACACAGCATATCTAGGCGAGATAACACTTTTTTTCGATGATAATGGAAATCTGCTGGAATGGGAAGGCCATCCACATTATGTTGGCAATGAAATTGAACAAGGTAATACTAATAGGTGCCAAACTTTTATGTACCTATAACAGACAAGCACACAATCTTTTGTCACAAAGTTTTTGAGATATAGCGACCGCAAACGTAACTTTGTTTTCATACAAACACTATGAAAAACAAAGTTAATTAAATCATAGTTATAGAATACTCTTCCGTGTTACGGAACCCTACGAGTGCAAGACCGACTTGCACTTGGCCAGTTTATTTTTTGTTATTAATTTCCAGCTCCTGATGTGTTAGAAAGGATAAATGAATACCTGCCGATGATTCAAGAGTTAGCTACTGAGGAAATTGGGGAAACCTTGGTTCACCTGTCGTCCAGCTGTGCATGCAGAGAATGCAGCCTTGGAAGTTTTATATGCGATGCTTTTATGCATTCTGTAAGCTACAGCTAACACTTTTCAATCATGTATTTAAGCAATACTGATTCATAAATATCCATGTATTTTATATACGTTTAAGGTGTTGGATTGGGCAGAAGGAGACAACTGGCACTACGCTCACTTCTGTGTCATCAATCAGGGTGGAATTAGAGCGGGAATTGATACAGGAGGTAAATATCTACACAAACAGTATATCTATACAAATAATAATAATTTCGTTTCAAAATGTTGTAAAATAAATTTGCGTCAGGAATGAGCAACTTCTTACCTGCAGACATCTTGTGGTTATTTCCATCCATTAGAGACCCATGATAGAATTGATAGACTGCGATTTACAATGATTCTGAAATTTTTAGTCTTGTTATAGAATTGCCAAATACCATAATGGTATGTGTCAACCGCTTTAAACACTAGAGTGACTATTATTCGAAACCGCTACCACTCTGGTAACTTAGATTCCTAAGCAGCGTTTAAAAGACATAAGACGAAGAAGAAGACTTAGATTCCAAATTGGATTTATTCCAAATAGAAATGATTTCCCTTTACATTTTTTTATAAAACATACATACAATCACGCCTTTTTCCCGTTAGGTCACAGAAATATTAATAATATATTTCTGTGAGGTAGGCAACTACTTCTTTCCACATGCTAAGATCCCGACATATCTCTTTCGCTTCTCCCACTTTCATGAGCGCCTTCATACATGCTCATTATTTATAATATGTATATAATTAGATAATCTAATACTATAAGAATCTTTGTCCTGACATACTGACTGACTAACTGACAGACAACGCACAGCCTAAACCGCTGGTCGAAGAGACTTGAAATTTGGAGGGTATATTTTTTTTAGTACGTAAAGGTGTACTAAGAAAGGATTTTCCAAAATTCACCCCTTTAGGGGATGAAACGGGGGTTCAAAGTTTATATGTAGAAACAATATTAGATCGTTTTTTCTATTCGAAACTTCACAAAAGTGCTTCAGTAAAAAAATAAGTAAATACGTGTTTCAGGTTTTTTTTCAAATTCCACTCCTATGTGGGTAAAATGGGGTAACAAAGTCTGAAAATCAGTATTGTTTCGGATTGTGCTGAAATTTGGTATGCAGATAGTTATTACGACGTTAGTTCCCTCTGAGAAATGATTTTCTAAAATTCACCCCTTACGAGGATGAAACGGGGGTTCAAAGTTTGTAAGGAGAAACAGGATTAGATAGTATTTTTTATTTGAAACTTCACACAAGTGCTTCAGTAAATAAATAAGTAAATACGTGTTTCAGACTTTTTCGAAATGCCACCCCTGAAAAGGTGAAGTGTGGTAACAAAGTCTGAAATCAATATTGTTTCGGATTGCGCTGAAATTTCGCATGTAGATAGCTATTTTGATGTAGGTATCCGCTAATCCGTAGGATTTTTCAAAATTCATTCTTTAAGTGGATGAAATGGGGGTTCAAAGTTTGTATGGAGAAACAATATTAGATAGTTTTATCTATTCGAAACTTCACAAAAGTGCTTCAGTAAATAGATAAGAAAATACGTATTTTAGGCTTTTTCGAAATGCCGAATTTTCGAATTCGAATGCTAAAAGGGTGAAGTGGGGTAACAAAGTCTGAAATCAATATTGTTTCGGATTGCGCTGAAATTTGGCATGCATATAGTAATTTTGACGGATGAAATGGGGGTTCAAAACTTCGCACAAGTACTTCAGTAAATAAATAAGTAAATACGTGTTTCAGACTTTTTCGAAATGCCACCCCTAAAAGGGTGAAGTAGGGGGTAACAAAGTCTGAAATCAATATTGTTTTGGATTGCGCTGAAATTTGGCATGCAGATAGTTAGTTTGACGTAAAAATCCGCTAAGAGAGGATTTTTCAAAATTCACGCCTTAAGGGGATGAAACGGGGGTTCAGAGTTTGAACCGCTTTGGCTTTTACTTCTTTGATGTCTTTTATGATACAAAGGTTTTTACAATATAAAAGTTTTAAGTAAATAAAAGAATTCTTTAACGTGGGCGAAGCCGCGGGGACCTTCTAGTTAGATATAGAATGATCGTTTCGAATATTAATTAAGTCTTATTTCTATTTTCAGTGATAACATTCGAATCAACACTTCTATCGACACCTTTTGAGAACAACGTCGAAGTTTTCGAATTAAGAGGAGATCATATTATGGAAATGCTAGAATTTTCAGTGATGAATATACCTTATGCTGGCGCTAGGATGCTTCAAGTATCAGGTTAATGTTTTTTTTAAATGAATTATATCATAGTCTTACATGATCTCTCTAAACCTATAAATTTATTTTAGAAAAACGCCAAGCAGCGTTTAAAAGCCATAAGAAGAAGAAAAAGAAGAAATTTATTTAACTTGTTACTTGAAATACATGTGTTTGTTGTTTTTTTGATGGTGCTTTGTATCTGATTTTACGAAACATGTAAATAATTATAACACACTACAATAGTACAATAGTATTACACACCTACATTATTTTTATCTTATGCTTATGTGTTAGTTGTCCTAGTAACGCATGGTGGTAGGACACTATCTAGTGTCCGCCTGGCCAGTTACCACCCTAAAGTTAGAAAATCTGTTACCAAACATCTAATGTCTTCCGGCAGCTATCCTTGAGAGCCAGTTTCCATTCTAGGCCTAGCGTGCTTACCATCTCCGACTGCATCATCACTTACCAACAGGTGAGATAGTGGTCAAACGCTCCACCACCACCATCATCATCGTTCATCATTGTTCTCGCGTGTTCCACCACTAGCTTTAAATGAAACAAACATTAACACAATAATCAATTTAGCTCTTCATGCAGCGAACTACCCATAAATATTTCACACAACCTCGAAGCATAATACAGAGTGTAATCATACAGGCAAAGGTATTAATTCATCAAATTGACAATTTAAACCAGGGCTACGAGTTGTATTCGACGGGTCCAGGCCCCTGAACGATAGGGTTGTCAACGCAACAGTGAGATGTATCGACTGTGAAGTGCCGCGATACGAGCCCTTGAAGCTTGACAAGTATTATAAAATTGTTTCGCAGAGTTTTATCGGCGAGGGTGGAGATCAATTCTCTGTAAGTGGTACTTTTTACAACTACAAAGGAACTAAATTATTTTTTGTTTAGAAGAGACTTACTTAATACCTAATTTATACCAGGTGAATTTAATTGTTTAACTTGCTAGAGATGTACTTTGCGAGTAAATATAAGTATTATTTGGATACTTTTCTATCGATGAACTCGTGCATGATTAACCAAAAAATACATCATAATACTAAACTTTAGTGTCGCTTTATAGTGCCAACTTAAGTTTCTTCCGAGGACGTCATAGAGTCACGATACGAGTACTTCTAACCGTTACCTACTTTGTATTGGTTCCATAGTATCGATGCTAAAAGTACTTGGAATTAAAGAAAAGTACTTCCCAAGGAAGTTGAGTAAAAATCAATTCAGTCAAAGCCAGACAAAAACTTGGTATTATGTAGTACAGATGTAGCGTATAGAGTCTGTGCAAAAAGAGAACCGTCGTGGCTTTACGATGAAGGAATGGTAAAGAAAGAAGGTATAAACCTACATAGTACTGCCCGATAATGATAAAAGTAGGTACCTACAAAGGTATCAAACATTTTTGTTGTATAGGAATGACAGAGCAATGTTGTCAACACAAGAAAACAATACATTTAAACCATCAACACGCGCGCCTTCAATTTCTACGACGGTTCTCTTTTTGCACAAACTCTAGACAACGTCGGAAAACCATAGAACTTCTTTACCGAGTTAAAGTAGGTCTTCTAAAAGTAAACTTTAAGTAAACTTCTAGACAAGTGTGTTTCAACTTACACCGCATCCTCGTTTTATATCAGTAATATCGATTGTGTGCTCGCTCAGTGCAATAGTTTTTATTCGCTATTTTGCTACTACTTTCTTTGTCAACAGTTTATATGTTAAGTTCAGTTTGTGCCATCTGTTGGCAGTGATAAAATATTATGTTTTATTTTCTTTTATATTTTTTGTACATTGTTATATTTCATCCAATTTTTTTTATCATATCGACGATCTAGGATCCTATCGATACGACGATGATGATGTGATAGATTTCATTTTAACCAATTATGCATTTCGTATCGATAGCATCGTAGCGTAGCTGAGTTCATCATCATACATGCTGTTAAGGAATGCAATTCTCTGCCTGAGTCTGTGTTTCTGATTAGATACAACTTAAGGGTCTTCAAGTCGCTAGGTATCTTTTGGGCAAGCGCGCTACTTCACACATCGTCCGCATCGTTACATAACATCAGGTGAGATCACAGAAATATGAATAGTAATTATTAATTATGGATGGGTGAGATAGTGGTCAAGCTCTACCCATTTTCGCATATAAAAAAAAGCTGGAACAGCGCCGGGCATGGTTCCTGGAAGTAAGGGTTCGAGTCCCGTCATCATTACGATAAAAAATGTTGAACAATAACAGCTCAGTAATTTAGTAACAATGTACAGTGAGAAAATGAGATGGCGCTTTTTTAATGTCACAGAATTTGTAAGCAATAAAAATATGCACGTTTGAGAATTCAGTAGCAAAATAAGTTTGCACTTACCTGAATAGTTTTTATTCACGTAAATAATTCATACGTAAAGTTTACGTAAGTATATAAATATTTAATATAATATATAATAAAATCCAAATCAAAACCTGGTTACTTTTAAAACAAAGCACTTTAATACATCTCGTATATTTAGATCAGACATTAAACTTGTTTTAGTTGAAAATCATTAAAATATGTTTAGTAGCATTGTTATCAATCACGTTAGGTATATCTGAAAATCTACAGGAATCAAAAATGTATAACATTTAAAGCTATCTAAAAAACATTGTTACGTCTACTTGGTGAGAGTTAAGTAATTTTAGCATATTATATCTACTTATAATACACAAAGTTAGAAAATGTTAGTATCACACTATCAAAAGCCTAGGCTAAAATATTTGCATAAACACGATCACAATCTCCGCCCTTCAAAGTACATTATAGCTTTCAGACACAGACTAGGGCCGGGCCAATAAGTACACAAAACACACAGAATAAGCGATAGCTACTATGTAAATCTACCACAGATTACGCTACAGTTTCTTCTTGTCTGCCATAGTTTAAGAAACAGTTTATATAAGCTGAACAGTTTAGTCACTTAATAAAGTAATATCGGATCCACGTACGATGGACATTAGCATAATATTGTATACATAATGCGCTTTGGTTGTTCTTCGATAGAGATTTATCTTACAGTGTATTATTCAATATATAGTCAATTTTATAGACAAAAATTATCTGAAGTACTGAAATATGCATTGAGGGTGCACGTAATAGTACGGTTGGCAACCCTACATTAATCAGGGGAATTAATTTTTTTTAAGTCTGACGTTCGAGGATTGCATGAAAGCTGAATGACTCATTACTATTGTTTCATTTTTTTTTATTCATAGCAATAAATTATGCTTTCTTATATTAAGAACTTTAGAAATAATTAGAGCGCCATCACAAAAACCCACCCCGTATAGTATATGTCGAGTGGTCATCTCACAACAGGATCTTTGGGTAACTGTTGCTCTCACAATTGCTTGGTTTTGCGATAAAAAGACATTAAATACAATGTCTTGGAGTTTGTGTTTATTGTTGTGTATATTGGATGTGTCTTTAAAGATTTTCTATGGCTTTTGACTTTTTGAGGTGATTGTAACAAGTAGATTCGTTTTTAATTATTGTTACAGTTAAACTTACGTGAAAAGGTCGACTATTCGTAAGACATCCGACCGGTTTCAAGGCAATCAGTGCCTCTAGAATCTAGATCGATGATCTAGAGTCTAGATCATCTTCATTGGTTAGTGAGTGTGCTCCCGGCGAGCGCCACACTAGTTAATTTTGCTGTATCTGTAATAGGTAGACGTCATCGCTTTCTATCAGGTGAGCGTCGTGCTTGTCCTGTCACCTTTTACCATAAAAAAAACACAGTAACCGTACAATAATTAAAAATGTATATAGTACGTACGATTCGTTCAACTGGCTAGTTGCATGGATTAGTGTTTTTTATCAGGGTATTTTGATAGATCAGAAGTAATTTTTTTATTGGGATTAGAGAAACTCTTGACTACTACATCACTTGATGTAAAGTGATACTAAGGTCTAAGATGATGTCGCGCTATAGTTTAGATATAGCGGTAAGACGAGACGCTGGATTACCAATATTTATCCAAATCACGTAGCACAACCGTCTCAACCGTAAAAAACATAAACAAAATACAATACCCAGTTTGATAGAGGACCTAACTGGGTAATTTTTTTTTAATATCTGATAGGCTAGCGTTTAACCACTATCTTGCCAGGAGGTAAGTGAAGATGTGAACACGCTGGACCTACCGTACTGCCGGAACACCGTAAGGTTATGGCGGCAGATTTTCTACTTGATGGTAGTAAGCTACTTTTTAGTTACTACCACCTATAGAAATGCTGATAATTGATCCTTGGTTTAATTAAACTAGATTTGCACAACATTTCTAAAGGCCATGGGCTTCTTCTTTTCTTAGGCTCTCTGTCAAATAAATTTGAATCTATTTAGAGTCAAATTTATTTAAGTCTAATTTTGGCTTTGATTCTATCGTTCCTTCTTCTTCCAAGATTATCTTTTTATTTCAGGCATTCGCACAGTCTTCGACGGATCGAGGCCGATGGGAGATAGAGTCCTGAACGTCACGGTCCGTTGTATTGAATGTGATGTGCCTAGATATGAACCTCTAGTGCTAGACAAGTACTATAAGGTCGTATCTACAGACTTTATAGGGACCGGTGGTGGAGATTATACCGTAAGTTCATGACATTAGAACATATTTTTGTTTGGCCGCATTTAAGATTGTGCTAAAAATTGCTGTAGGTACTTCAACAACTTAATAAATATCTTTGGAGTTCTAATGAATCTAGGACCCAGGTTTCAAACACAGTTGAACGTATTTGGATTGATCCATTGACTTTTCTTTTTTATTTTGTCTTCTCCCTCATCGAATCGATCCTTTTCTGAAAACCTTTCAATATAGGTCTCAAGAAGTTTTCTAGTAATTCTTAAAATAGGATGAGTCCCTTCAAATCCTACCGAAATGTTAGAGTATTTTAAAGGTAATTTATCCTAATCAAGGTCCCTAATTCAGGGTGAGCGTGGCCCCTTATTAGGCGTCCTAACTCTCTTAGTGTTTTTGTAAATTGTTAAACACAATTAATTCACAAAAATATAAAGTGTGAAACACTAACACAAATATACATAATATTCTCTTAGTGTTGTTACACTGCACGGTGGCAAGGTGGACCGGGTCCTCTCTTCCTCCTTTATTAGGCCCTTACTACCTTACTCTTATTACATCTCCCTGATTAGGGAGTTATGGACCCTGATTTAATGTGTTGTAATACCCCTTTTATCGTTGAAAATAATCGTGATGAAAAATATCGAAATAACAAAGATGCGCAGCTATACGGCTACACAGCTCTCGTATCTTTTTAATTCAAAGATCTTCATTACCATAAAGAAATCTTCATTACCATTCAGAAAGATAGCTAGCTAGTTGAACTAAACGTCCATTGCAGGCCTAGCGTGCTCCCATACTTGACCGCATCATCACTTACTAACAGGTGAGATAGTGGTCAAACGCTTACCTATATACATAACTAGCAGTGCCTCGCGGCTTCGTCCGCGTTAAAGACTTCTTTTATTAACCTAAAACTTTTATTTTGTAAAACCTTTCTATCATAAATGACATCAAAGAAGTAAAAGCCGAATCGGTTCACCCGTTTTCAAGTTATTGCGTGACTAAGGAATTTAGGGATTCATATTTATAAAAACCCGAAAAATCATATTGATTTTCAGACTTTTTTACCAACCCCTTTCAAAAATCCTGCAACACGTATTAACTTATTTATTTACAGAAGTACTTAAGTAGATATATAAGTTTATATTTATAATTTAAAATAATAAGTAATATCCGGGGAGAATTTTTAGAAAGTCCTATCTAAGCGGATACCTACGTCATAACAACTATCTGCATTCTAAATTTCAGGGCAATCCGAAACAATATTAATTTCTAGACTCGGTAACCCCACTTCACTTTCTTAGGGTGGCATATTGAAAAAGCCTGAAACTCGTATTTACTTACTTATTTACTGAAGTACTTGTGCAAAGTTTCGAACAGAAAATACTATCTTATCTTGTTTCTCCATACAAAATTTGAACCCCCGTTTTATCCCCTTAAGAGGTAAATTTTAGGAAATAGTTTCTCAGAGGGAACTAATGTCGTCATTACTATCTGCAAGCCAAATTCCAGCGCAATCCGAAACAATATTGATTTTCATACTTTGTTACCCCATTTCACCCCTTTTAGGGGTGGAATTTTGAAAAAGCCTGAAACACGTATTTACTTATTTATTTACTGCAGTACTTGTGCGAAGTTTCGAATAGAAAAGACTATCTTATTTTGTTTCTCCATGCAAACTTTGAACCCCCATTTCATCCCCTAAAGGGGTGAATATTTCAAATCCTTTCTTAGTACACCTTTACGTACTAAGACAAATACACTCTCCAAATTTCAAGTCTCTACTACTAGCGGTTTAGGCTGTGCGTTGTCTGTCAGTCAGTCAGTATGTCAGGACAAAGATTCTTATAGTATTAGATAATGAGAAGGAAGCGCAAGCTCTGCCATCGTCTGTTAACGCTCAAATATCATCATCACACTGGATTTATTTTTTGGTAGATAGACTATTTTTGGTAGACTTAAAAGAAGAGGAAGAGGATCTGTGACTCGATTTCTTAACCAATTACTGTCAACCGATTTTAGTAATTATTTTTAATGAGGATCTCAGAGGTCTCTTTTTTCACAGTTCAAACTTGCTACTGAAATGATTCGCGCGGCATTTGAAGTCAGTCAGAAGAACCTTTTTTTTTAAGGAAATCTGTATCATAATAAAACTCAATTAGTTCGCTTAATTATATTTCAGTTGTACATGCATAAAGTCTGTCATTATGGTACTATTTTTGAATTCATATTCAGAACTTTACGACAGGATTAAACTATTGTTAACTATTGCTAACATAAAAATAAGTATAAGTAATCATTAAAAGTAATACAAGTAATATAATAAATAAAAGTAATAAGTATAACTAATTTATTTATTTATTTATTTATTTACTGTAGCAAACTTTACAAGGCTTTTCGTAACTTAGTCTTATTCCAGATAACATTTACAGCCTTATCTAATGATTAAATCCCTAGATCCTGCACTAGGATATCCTGTGTCGCAGAATCTAGTGACTTCCTTTGAAGCATTCTTAAATATGACATAAACAACAGTGTAATATTAACAATTTGTAGTAAGTTGAAAAACATCTAAAAAAGTAAAGTATAATAATAATAATCTGCTTGAAAAATTATTTAATATATACATTTATTGAAAATAGTATTAAATGTTTGTGTTGAAAATGTGTGTCTGTGCGTGTGCGTGTTTGTGTGTGTGTGTGCGTGTGTGTGTGTGTGTGTGTGTATGTGTATATGTGTGTGGATGAGTGTGAGTATGTGATTGTGTTACTTTTGTGTATCGTGTGTGGATGCGTGTGTTGTCAAGTAGGTCCGTTCATTAGAATTTCAGTATCTTCATAGCTCATTGTCCTTAAGTGACTAGTAATTTTAAGTTTGCATTTGTATCGTGTGTCTCTGAGTATGTCAAGAGACCTGTCCAGTACTTGTTACAGAAATGGACCCCTAAAAGCAAAGGATGTTCTTGCATAAAATGATCTAAGTTGAGGAGTGTCCCATTTGTTACGGCGTGTGGATCTGTGTGAATGTGATAGTGTGTAAGGTGCACATTTGTGGTACCGTAAAGTAGTAGCCAGGATG
The DNA here is from genome assembly GCA_954871355.1 of Cabera pusaria. NCBI lineage: Eukaryota > Metazoa > Arthropoda > Insecta > Lepidoptera > Geometridae > Cabera > Cabera pusaria. Next base: position 17,202,147 of record OX940905.1, read on the forward strand.
TAAAGTTGCCTAACAGTAAGGTGTTTAGTGTCTGAGTATAGCTGCCTGGTTGGATATCGGAAAGTTTTGCTGTAGGCAACTTTTAACACTGCACGTTGGGCTCTTTCCAGCATTATAAGCTTGGTTTTGGTGGCAGAACCCCAGCAGACGATTCCATAATTTCAGATTGGCTGACGGAGAGACAGGTAGACGGTTCTTATAATTGATTCGTCTGCCACAGACCTGAGATTTTTAAAAATATGTAGCAATTTTCTTAGCCGGTTCTTCAGCGCGTTAATTTGCATATTCCATGTTAACTGGTTATCTAAGATGATACCCAAGTATTTTATACATTCTGTTTCCTCAATGTGCGAACAAGCACACGAGGTGCCGCTTAGGTTCGTACATTGATGATGTCGAAGTCGTATAGGAACAATTGGTTTTGAACGCTCCGAGATTCTGAAAGCAATAAATTTTGTTTTAGTAGTGTTTAGTGTGAGTAGGTTATTTTGTAGCCAGTCTGCAACTTTGGACAACCCATTCTGGGCCACATCAACGGCCTCTTTCCAGTCATGGCCGTAAAAGATTAAAGCTGTATCATCAGCAAAGGCGTAGATATTTGTTTTTGAAATATTAAGATTACAGAGGTCATTGATGTACGCCAAGAATAAAGTTGGACCCAAAACACTGCCCTGAGGCACACCAAACTCAACACTGGCGTAGTCACTCAGAGTGTCTCCTACCCGAACACTTTGCTTTCTCGAACTCAGATATGAGCAAAACCAATCCAAAGCGGCGCCTCAAATACCTAGTATAGCTTAATAGCTTTCTCAATAGGATTGGTAATATGAAAAGTAATTATTAAAAATAATGGGATTTATTTCATAACATATTTATAATACTTTCAGTAGTTTAAATGCTAGTATGTAAGTAAGATTGCAAGGAATATGGAACAGTATGATAAAATTCCACTCGCTAGACATTGAAGTCAATGGGGGACTAAACTTTTACTGTATTTTCAGAAATATTTTTAACAGACATTGAAGTTAATAAGTGACTAAACTTTTACTATATCTTCAGAAATCCGCTTGTTAAGCAATGAAGTCAATTAGGGACTAAACTTTTACGGTACTTAAGAAATACGCTTGTTAGACATTGAAGTCAATAATTAGTGACTAAACTTTTACTGTATTTTTAGAAATCCGCTTGTTTGATATTTAATCAATTAGTGACTAAACTTTTACTGTATTTTTAGTAATCCGCTTGTTAGATATTTAAGTCAATTAGGGACTACACTTTTACTGTATTTTCAGAAATACGCTTGTTAGGCATTGAACTCAATGAGGGACTAAACTTTTACTATATTTTCAGATGTTATCAGAAAACCGCCGTAACATAGAAGTGGTGGGAGTAGACTACGACATCCTTATGAACTACATTCGTCATCAGTCACCAGTCTTCATGGACACAGATGGACGTATTCTGATCTCTAATCCTTGCATTGTTTAACACTTTGTTTGAATAATAAATAGCTTTATATATGAATATATAAAGGTTGTTTATTCGCTATTATGTTTTATTGATTTTAATTAGTCCACCTGAAGCGATACTGTCCGTAATTAATTTATAAAAGTAGCAGTTCTTTTATACCAATTTACAATATTTAATAAGATCAAAATAAGAAAAATGAAAAAACACGCTTCTTGCATGCGAGCCGGACAGGAAATATTTTATTTTTCAATCGACTTCCAAAAAAGGGGAAGTTCCTTGTATGTTTGTTACGCGATTACTTCGCCAGCTGTGTACCGATTTCAATAATTATTTTTGTAATGCGTAGGGTATATCTTTAAGGTAGTCCTATTAACATTTTATCAAGACCTGATAAGTATCTCCAGAGATATAGCGATAATAATGTCGAACTTGCTACAGAAACTGACTCGCGTGGCATGTGAATGCGTTTTTTTAGTCTTTTATTATTTTTGTCAACTTGATAAACTTTCCAGTTGATTGAATATTTTAATTTCATTAAACATATCGTGAGTATAATCCACTATTACTATTTAACCGGTAAACTACTCACGTGATAAGGTCGAAGTTGATATATATTCAGTACGAGTGTGGTGCCCGCCAGAAGCATACGTACTCGCCGTTGATGAAGGAGTGCGGATCACTCCGAAACCGGTGGCATGTTTATATCAACTTCCACCTTATCACGTAGTAGTTTACCGGTTAAATAGTAATAACTGAATATTTTATTGGCTGACCAATAGCTTAGGTACTTAATTGTTAACCATCTTCGACCACATCCGCGAAATGTCATAATAAATCATTTTCAGATTGACATTTGTCCTAAACTGACGTTGACATAACAATTGACGTTGATACTTCATTAGTAATTTTCAACTTGACAGCTATTATTAGGACTATTTTACTTAGTAGCGCCACCTGCTGAGCAAAAAAAAACGGTAGCTCCTTTAGCTTACTTTTTAGGGTTCCGAACCCAAAGGGTACCAACGGAACCCTATTACTGAGACTCCGCTGTCCGTCTGTCTGTCTGTCTGTCTGTTTGTCCGTCTGTCACCAGGCTGTATCTCATGAACCGTGATAGTTAGACGGTTGAAATTTTCACAGATGATGTATTTCTGTTGCCGCTATAACAACAAATACTAACAACAGAACAAAGTTAAAAATTAAAGGGTTTAAGACAAAAAACGTGTTTTTTACGATACGATACGATTTGAAATTAATTCACCTCAACGCAGCTAGATGGCAGCACAGGAAAAATTAGCACGCGCAAGCGTTTCATTTGTTAAATTTGTGGGCCTCGGTCGATTTGAACATATCTTCAATTTTAGTACTTAAAGAGCTTTAATTAGCTAGATTAATCAGTAGAAAGTTAGTCGTACGAACACTGAGAATACTCGGTCTTCCAGATATTTAATTATATTAATTACCTTTGAGTTAATACTTACTTAGCTGGTGTTAGAAGTTCGTGGCGTTCGGACTTCGGAAATTCGGAACCCTCCATGTGCGGGACAAAAGTCTGACTCGCACTTGGCCAGTTTTATTTTAGGTAGGCAAGTGTTTGACCACTACCTCACCTGATATTATATTTCTTTGAAGTTTTACGCACTTTATATTTTTGTAAATTGGTAAACACAATCCAAAATTTCATGTCAACGATGAAATGTTACGGAACATTTACCGACGGCGGTACGATGAAATTTTGGATTGTGTTTAACAATTTACCTCACCTGATGTTAAGTGACGATACGATTGTTTACTATACGAACACTATACTATAGAAACCGCTTGCGCCACTGGTATTTATAAATGCAGCACGTTTGTATTTCTAATGAAAATAGATTCTTAAAAAAATCTAAATTTCTTCTCTCGGAATACCTACCTTTTATCGGTTACTTTTTATCTTGAAAATTTTACTGCACAATTTATTCCAGCAATTAATTTGTTTTTATAATTTCAGCACCTTCGAGCAATATTATAAATTCTCAGAAACGCTAGACTTTGATTTTATACTTGATTAAAATTCTGAGAGGGCTGTTTTTATGCCCCATTTTGATAGCTTGAATAAAAATGTTCATTAAGACCATTTGAAACCGATATTCTGAAAAATAATAGTGTGAACGAATTTATTGCTACAGGCACTAAATAAAAATCTGATATTTTTAGCTCCAATAACTTTAATTAATTAAACTTGTTTGTATTTCAAAGCCTTATTTATATCTTATAATATTGTAGACAAATACTCAGATAATATTACGCCAAAAGAGTCACTTCCCCGTCACTAGGAGAATTTGATAATTTTTTGCTATTCTGAAAAACATAGTTATAAATATGAAAATACCTGACTTATCGCGCCTAAAACAAATTTATTTATCTCGACGGTACGTTTCGACCAAATTGCATTGATCGTGGTTGATTTTAGGCGCGATAAGTCCCGTATTTTCTTATTTATAACTATGTGTTCAAATCGCGAAAGTTTACAGTTTACAATTGTTAAAAACTTTTTACTTCACTTGTTAGGCGTCCATTACGCGATAGGTTTTGCTGTCAGTTTGCTTACAGTCACGGCTGTGACTGATGGATAACCTATCGTCTAATGGGGTGAATGACGGTGACTGAACGATATTTAGATCAGCAACCGTCAGTCATGAATGATGGTTTTGAATAATGGATAACCTACCGTGTATTGGACGCCTAAGAAGGGTGAAGGATGCTTAATATCTTTCTTATCCGTTTTGTAAACTAGGCCCGTAATTCTATATTAATTGAAACCCGTCCTGTTAAAGACCTTATATTTAATGTATGACAATTATTAACAAAAAATATATAATATTTTTTATCTATACTAATAAGAGATAGAGAGACATAGATAATGTCGATAATTGGTTCAGAAGAACCAATTAGCGACATAATCTCTGTACTGAAACGAGAAAGTTTCAGTATATTATTATAACACCTGTTGGTAAGTGACGATGCAGCCAAATATAATAGCACGCTAGGCCTAGAATTGGAAATGGCTCTCAAGGACAGCTGCCGGAACACATTAGATGTTTGGTGACAGATTTTCGAAATTGAGCGTAGTAACCTGGCTAGGCGGACACTAGATAATGTCCTACCATCATGCGGAGGCCGTTACTATATAACTTGTATACAGACGCTTAGCTAACAAAAACAGCACAACAAATTCATTACACTATGAATGTCTACTTTAGCTATTAATGAGACATTGATGTGAGTTGACATGAACGCCCCCTCGTGCCCCGTCGGTTCCCAAAGCGCGCGTCAAACGATTTTGGGTCACAAAATGTGTGGCGACGTGGCAGCTTAATTAAAACGAGCTAGGTCCCGTTTTGTAATTAACATCGCGATTTAATTGGAAGGTTTTTGAAACTAGTGTTACCGGGTGTGAAACTGAGTGTGTGGATTTTAAGTTTTCATAAAGCAATGTCAATATAGCCAAGCAGCAGCGATGGGTGTAGCAGGTTTTTATGTGAAAAAATGAAACAGTGCTTTTGTCAGTTATATATTTTACTAGTTGACCTGATATTCTTTATTCTTGAGAATATAAGCATTTTGTTTTCATAAAACTTGATCCCTTCTATTACGAACATGTTTCATGATGAAATTTAGCCCAATCGACCCAGCAGTTTCCAAATAATTTCGCTTAAAAGCTTTTATTTCACTTCACTCGTATCCTGGAATTTTGCAATCAACGTTTCACCCACTCCAACGGTTATTTGTTTTTTTTTCGTAAAATGATGGACAGTGACTGGAAACAACCAGCCGAAGATCGGGCTCAGTGGCGTGACTTGGGAGAGGCCTATATCCAGCAGTGGACTGATACTGGCTGATTATGATGATTTCACACACTTCCACTGAAGCTATCGGTCTTTTTGGCACACACAAGCTTTATTTTTTATTTATTTTGAGGGCTCAGTGGTGTAGTGGGAGAAAGGTCGGCTTTGACGCCAGAGGTACCGAGTTCAATCCCCGCCGTGCACCAATGGATTGATCTATCGAAAAAAAGTATGTGCCCTTTGGTGAAGGAATAATATCGTAAAAAACTCCCAACCCCCGCATGGCGGTAGGACACTATCTAGTGTCCGTCTGGCCAGCTACCACCCTCAAGCACAGAATAAATAATAGTACAACTCAAGTTATGAAATCTGTCGCCAAAACATCTAATGTGTTCCAGCAGCTGTCCTTGAGAGCCAGTTCCCATTAAAGACCTATCGTGCTACCATCCTTGACCGCACCATCACTTCCAACAGGTGTGATACTGGTCAAACGCTAGCCTATCTATCTTCTAATACTATAAGAATCTTTGTCCTGACATACTGACTTACTGACTGACTGAATGACTGACTGACTGACAGACAACGCACAGCCTAAACCGCTGGTCGTAGAGACTTTGAATTTTGAATTTGTAGAGTATATTTTTCTTAGTACGTAAGGGTGTACTAAGAAAGTATTTTCCAAAAGTTACCCCTTTAGGGGATGAAATGGGGTTCAAAGTTTGTATAGAGAACCAAGATTAGATAGTATTTTTTATTCGAAACTTCGCACAAGTACTTCAGTAAAAAATGAACAAATGCGTGTTTTAGGTTTTTTTGAATTTCCACCCCTAAGAGGGTAAAATGGGGTAACAAAGTCTGAAATCAATATTGTTTCGGATTGCGCTGAAATTTGGCATGCAGATAGAAATTTTGACGTAGGTATCCGCTAAGAAAGAACTTTTCAAAATTCACTCTGTAAGGGGATAAAACGGGGGTTCAAAGTTTGAACCGATTTGGCTTTTACTTCTTTGATGTCTTTTATGATAGAAAGGTTTTTACAAAATAAAAGTTTTAAGTAAATAAAAGAAGACTTTAACGCGGGCGAAGCCGTGGGGCACTTCTAGTATAATATAAATATTAAAAGTATCTTACTTAATTCTTAATTAATGTCTTTTAAGGCTTCTACAATAGCTGCTCATAAATTGAACATGAAATTTGAGGCGATTGTGTATTTCATATCATCACACAAGAAGTTATGAATGTATGAATGAATGTCCTTTATATGTTTATAATATTTTGTTGCTAAATCTATTACAATTTAATGTTTGGTTACTGTATAAAAAATAGCAATCACGATCGACATGGTTTTTAACACAGAACAATTAAGCAGGAATTTATTTTCGTGTACGTGCAAGTTTTTTTATGGTAAAAGGTAACACGACAAGCACGACGCGCGCCTGATGGTAAGCGATTACGTCTATCTATAACAGATACAGCGGCATAAAAAATTCTGGACTGCCAGAATTTTGCATGTCAATGCACTGCGCCTGTTACCTTGAGACATAAAGATGTCGAGTCTCACATGCCCTGTAATTTCACTGGACACCTTGCCATTTTAACCGAAAAACATTCCTATTTCACGGTCAAAAATTTATTAAAAAGCAAAACGGTGTTACCGCCCAAGGCAGACTAGCAGAAGTACTACCACTAAAAAAATGAATGGTAGGACTTCTTCGTTAAAAGAATCTTGTTAGGTCGGCAACGCATAAGAAACACCCCTAGTATTGCAAATGTTCATAGGAGACGATGGTTACTACTTCCCATCAGGTGGGCTGTTTGCTTGTTACCTACCTATATGAAAACAAAATGCGATTCACTATAATTTTCGATATATATATATTTTTTTCGGTATAACTTTTGCGAGCGCAGCCGCGATGCGCAATATATAGCACTTTACACCATAGCACTAGTATAAAATAATTAAAATTAGAATTAATATCAACAGAGCTTTGGTACTCGTTAATGAGACTCACAGGGGCTGAAATGTTTGCTGCTGCAATTGAATACAAACATAAATTAGGTTGCTTTACCACCTTGAAGCAGATTGCTCAGTATTAACTAGTATTTAATTTTACTTGTCAAATTCATTTTGTAATCAACTGAATTCCCAGGCTAGAATATATTTATTTTTACCCAACTGCGGTGAAGAAGGTAATGATTTTTAGGGTTCCGAACCCAAAGGGTACCAACGGAACCCTATTACTGAGACTCCGCTGTCCGTCTGTCCGTCTGTCTGTCCGTCTGTCCGTCTGTCCGTTTGTCTCCAGGCTGTATCTCATGAACCGTGATAGTTAGACGGTTGAAATGTTCACAGATAATCTATTTCTGTTGCTGCTATAACAACAAATACTAAAAACAGAACACAGTTAAAAATTAAAGTGGGTCCCCATACAAAAAAAGTGTTTTTACTATAGCGCCATCTATGAACGATTGTTTACCTTATTAATAATATTAATTACCTACCCTAACACCAACTAAGTGAAAGTTAACACAAAGGTGTTAGTTGGTGTTAGAAGTTCATTGAGTATTCGTTAGATGGCGTTGTAGTTAATAAGCATGTTTAATATGGACACAGTAATATAATATAATATTACCGTATTATTCTGCGGTTCGGGACCCTCCGTGCGAGACAAAAGTCTGACTCGCACTTGGCCAGTTTTATTCGAGGTCATTATCCTAACTACGTCTCAAAGGCTGGCTAAAATTGTTCATCATGCTGAAGTTTCTGACAAACTCATTGGCGACATGTTTTTGTTTGGTAGGTGGTTCTGGCCATGGCCAAAGTATACCAGTGGTCACCCAATTAGCACCACTCAGCGATCACGTGTAGGATTAAACTCTAAACATACGGACGCAGCTGGTAACAACAAACACCACAGGTGAGATGGTAAGAAAATTATACTGATGTATCTCCTGACTCGCTTACAAGAAATAGCTTACCACCATCAAGGAGAAAAGTTGTCGCCATAACCTAACGGTGTTCCGGCAGTACAACAGCCTTTGGCAGTCAGACCATTTTAGGCTTAGCGTGTTTACCATTTTCCACCATGTCATTACCACCTGGCGAGATAGTGGTCAAACGCTTGCCTATCAAACATATTTAAAAACTAGCTGCACCCGCCACTTCGTTCGCGATTCCTACAAAAACTTAACGAAACCTTAACGTTAGTGTGGCGACACTTAATTTTTTATCCAAAAACATACCACACGTAAAGGGATGATTAAAAAATTTTTTTTTAGTTTCTGTTCCCATGTATGCCCCCCCTCCCCCTTAATCTTTATTTTTTTTATTTTTGTATATAATTCGTAAAGCTGTTCACAGAATATATCTACTTACCAAGTTTTAACTGTGTGGTCTTAAAAGTTTCGGAATAAAATGGCTGTGACATACGGACGGACAGACGGACGGACAGACAGACGGACAGACATGACGAATCTAAAATGGTACGAAACTGCACAACATCTACCTAATAGAACTACGCCAGCGATACGAATTCAGAAGCTGGGAAACCCGACGATCCTGTAATATGTGCAGGTATAATGTGTAATGTAAAGTAAAACATCGACTGGCATCGTCATCTACATCTCATGTTTCAAATAGAAACTTACTTCGGTTATGTTACTTAGCTTCGCTTAGCTCTGATACATAGTTGGTTTTGAGTAACTCAAAGATAGTTGGGCGCTAGTTTCGTTTCGCTTATATTCCAATAATGAGGCCTGTGTTTAATCCATCATCGGCAAAAGAACGATCGAGTGTCGTTTGCCGAACTCAGCTGATCTTCTTAAACTTAAGATATCAAAAAAGAGTGCGTATGCCACGATCATCCGAATATTTTTATCAAAGATTTATTACTTTATTAATTTTATTTCTTGAGAGCGAATCGATTAGCGACATTGTTTTATTCGATTGATGGCTGGTTCGTGCGAGTCACAACTCAAACCACCTTTTGCTACACGTAGTAGGAGCGTTATATCGATGTTCCGCCTAACTTGTTCACATAAAATAGCTTTTTACCATCAAGGAGAACACCTGCCGTCGTATCCTTACGGTGTCCAGCAACAAAAAGCCCTTGGTATTCAGGATCATTTTAGGCCTAGCGGATTAACTATCTTCGATGACATCATCGCTTAGCACCAGGCGAGATAGTAGTCAAACGCTAAGCCTATCAGCTATTATTCTCAATCATTCGAAAGCAAATTCGAATTCGGAAACTGCCTTTACTTCGACTTGGATCTTTGCAATTCACAATGCTCCAATCTAACCGATTAGATTTTGATATTTCAATTGGAAAAAATCTGTGATTTATTGGAAAGGTTTCCGCGCAAAACAGCTCAGGGATCAAAAAATGAATAAAATTAAAAATGAAGCTTCAGAATCCGAATATGTTTTCGAATGATTGAGCATAAGCGCAAAATAACTTACAAATAACTACAAAATCATTACATTTCGACAAAACTTCTGACATGTTGAGATTCGAACCTACAGCCTTGACTTCTTAAAACAAGGCTCCAGAGCCTAGAGCATCGCCGCAAAGTCGCAAGTTTATCGGTTTTTTATCGGATACATTTCGGAGAGTGTGCCATCCAATTGCACGAATTAGTCCCACCATCCCCCTTTTTCTATCGGACAACCAGACGTACCGATGTGCGCCATCGATTTATGGTGGACATTCCATCTACCCGCACAAAACGTTTCGATTCATCATTTATCATACGTGCTGCCAAGGAATGGAATTCCTTGCCGGTGTCTGTGTTTCCCAGTAACTATAAACCGGTGGTCTTCAAATCGCGAGTGAACAGGTATCTTCTAGGTAAGCGTGCTACATCGTCGATCGCATCGTCACTTAACATCAGGTGAGGTAGTGGTCAACGCTTACTTCTCCAGTATAAAAAAAAAAAAAACAAGCTCTGTTCCACCTGATCCAATCATTTACATGTGCAATGCAGCGAATTTAAGAATAATACTGCTAATCTGCACGTATAATTACGGAACCAGGAACGATTCCCGTATCCTGTTTTTTTTTTCTTCATGAAAACTTTGTTCTACATATACATTTGATCAAAGTATCATTTGAAAAGTGTTTACCTAATAGATTGCATAACATTTACATAAAAATATCCTGTTTTTACTGTGTCCCACCAAAACCTTTGTTTTTCAGGATAACCAATATTCTAAAAGTTATTCCATAGTATAAGCTATGCTCACTTTAAGTTTCATTAAAATCTGTCCAGTAGTTTCGGCGTGATAATTTTTCAAACGGACATACATACAGACAAAAATTTTAAATATTATATTTTCGGCATCTATAGCGTTTATAATGCTTACCCTAATTTAAATTTCAAAAAAATATTCAATGTACAGTTTTCGCTTAGTTACTGTTTTATTATAGTATAGAAGAAGATAGAAGATAGATAGATAGATTGACCCTTGCGGTGACAACGATTGACAGATTCATATAATATTTGTCTACTTTTGTATTTCAAAAATAAAACGAACAAAGTCGTGAAAATATACTAGTTAGCAATATATTGTTCGAACCCCTAGAGTCCAAAGCGTGAAGATACGAGAATAGCACGGGAGAATGAATTCACGGCAAACATTGTGTGTTTGTTCTCCTAATCGTAGCGAAAAGGTTGTTTTATCAACGTTTAAATTTTAATTATGTGTGTTTAGGACAGAGTTCTGGTTACTTATTTTAGTGACTAGCTTTTGTTGGGGGCTTCGCTTGAGATATTTTCTAAACTAACATTAAAACGACAAAAAAAATTATTTTTTGTTTATTACGATTTAACTCAAAAACTACTAGACCGATTTTATTATTTTGATGTATATTATACATTATCAGCAAGTAACAAAAGCTATATTTTATCCCCATATTCTCACGAGAACGGAAACTCCGCGAGTGCGTGGTGCTGCTAGTATTTAATAATTTTGCTGGCAATTTGCCATCTGTAATCAGATTATTTTTGATTACATATTTCATTTACCAGATAATCAAAGTGATATCAATAGCTCAATTTAGTAGAAAATTGAAGTAGTATTAGTTTTGTCATTCATGTCTGCTGTAAGACATATCTTTGTATAGACTGGTTCTGGAGTGGAGTACACAAATCAGCAAACGCTCTGTGACCAGGTGGAGTGACCTATCTGCGTATATCACGCGCTTAGCAGTGAATGGAAAGAAGAGATGCAGGTCGTGGTTGCAGCAGTATGCCTTGTTTTTCACTTATGTCCATCAGTGGACTGATGTTGGCTGATTTTGATCGAAAATTTATAGATAGAAATTACGCCATAATATTTTGTAACACAAATCACGAATGTTCGATGAATTTTTGCCATGTCTGTGATTATTATTTTGTGCTAACAGATTTATCTAAGAATCATCATATTGTTGTTAACCACCAAATAAAAAAAAACTGGAATATTTACGGAAGAACTAGGCAATTAGGCATAATGATTTTCTTCCAAATTTTTTTCTATTGCCATTTAACTCGCGACCTTACATCCAGACGTCCCGTTACGAAATGTGCATTAAGAGAATATATGCTAAAGTAATAACCATTAGCTTAATTGGAGATTAAGCAGGCCTTGGGCCGACATCCTCGTCAAAACAGAATAGGAGGCCCTCAAGGGCAAAAATGTACGGGGATAAGTACCCATTCCGGATGCTTCCCAGATATTATACCCATTTGATGCTATCTACTTAATTTAAAAAGGACGTTTAGGATATGTTCCTTAAGTAGGATGGGATTATGAGATCACGCATTTGAGTGGATGTTACTTTTAGTGGAACATCTTGGATGGTTATAATATTATCTGAAGTATTAAATGCCTTAGAACGATGGAAAAGGATCTGCAATTAGGAATACTGAGTTTAGTGTGATTCACTTTGTGACTATATTAATGTTATGGGGACGACACATATTTTTTGTTTATTTCTTGTAACATTGAACCTTTTTATGAAACCTTTATTGAAACCCTGCATTCCCAGAACCCTGCACGAACCTTGCAGAATGTTTTCCCTCAAACCAAAATATATTTCAATTTCAAGTTTGTGCAACTGATGATACGGTGGTGGTAACTTATCATCACTTACCAACTGGTGAAATAGTAGTCAATCGCAAGCCTTTATGATTAAAAAAAAACTAACTGCTCAAAGACGCATAAGCAGAAATCCTCCGCCTACCACTATATACTTACACACTAACCCTTTCTTATCATATTTCAAGATCTAGCAGATTAGCTATTACATATTTTATTCATTTCAATATTTTTTTTCGATATAAGGTAACAGGACAAGTGCGACTGTATAAAAATACGATTAGTCATAATTTAAACTCCTAATTTAAACTCACACTCGTGTATTTATAACCCTTATTTCGCAACAGTTTCATGAACTACTATTACATGACAGTTAATTAAAAGTTATGACGCTTTACATTTATGGAGAGTCTCCAATAGATTTTAACCTCTTAACCCATATCAAAATCTAAACATTTCCGCTAGGTTTCCCGCACCATTAGTTCCACAGAGTAAAGTTTTAACTTCCAATTAAGTTCTAACCGTAGGTAATGTGCCGGCACCGCGCTATCGACGGCTTCAATTTGTACCGGACGTGAATGGATTGAGCTAGCTTGTGGGATCTACTATTTTAACAATACTTATTTTTTTACCTAACCTATTTGATCCCACAGCTGGGCATAGATCTCCCTATTTTTTTCTACCTATCCCTGTCCAATGCCGTTTGTGTCCAGTTGTTGTGACAACCATCTAAATTATCTTGCCACCGCTTTTTTGGCCTTCCTCTACGTTCTATATTGAAAATGTAAAAATACTTAATTATAAGTGAATATAATAATATATAAGTATATATATAATAATAATATATAATATAAGTGAGTGGCGACACCGAGTACCCTTATACCGTGAGGGCTAAAGGAGACCCTCTGACTCCTTACAGACTTTCCTTATAGACCAGGAAACAGACATTAAGCAGCACACATTCATAGCCATGATAAAAATTTACCATCTCTCCGTCAACAAATCATAGAATTTAAGTTATCATTGTAAAGGGCCTCTTCACGTTGGTTTTAGCTCCGTCAATGCCTTCCAAAAGACCGGGCGGTTAATGAAATAAATAATAAGTGACAATATTTATAAATACTTGATAACAATGGGGAAGACCTTTGCCCAGCAGTCGGATATTACAGGTTAAGAAAAAAATATATTATAGGTTCGGTAAAATCACAACGATTTAGACAATTTATACAAAATATTATGGGGTTTCCCCCAAAAGGCCTCCACCACCCCTCATAGCCTTTCCTTACCACCCTCAACGAAGCTAAAACACTATCATCACCATTCCTAGGTGAAACCATCATTACTATAAACATATCCTAGAAAACCACATTCTAGCCATAATTATTCTATACATTTTGTAATACAAATACTTAGCTTCATTGAGTTGGACAGCACTTTGTCGTCTGAACAATATTCCCAACAGAGTAAAGGCGACGATGTTAGCCCGAAGGCTGCTCGAGCAAAAGTGTCCCAATAAACGTTTCTACCGCCCTTTTAAAGCATCAGTCAAACAGAAAACCAACATGGCGGCTCTGAAAAATCTCGTAAGGTTTAGACTACCCTCAAATGTATCGATCACAGTATAAATACCCTTATTTGAGGCAATATTAATAATTTATAAATTAATTTATCATCAAACATTGGAAATATGTCGCAACTCTGTATGTACTATGAAAATATTCTCTTCACGCGTGAACGGTTGGACCGATATCGAGAAATATTTTTTATTTGTTGTGTTTCTGATTATCAGGAGAAGTTCTTACAGAAAAAAGTGTTAAATAAATGAAAAGAGTTTTTAACGCGGGCAAAGCCGCGGGGCACAGCTAGGATATGATAAACATCTTTTAACTCTAAAATTACATTTAAAAAAATCCTTTGTTTTGCTTACTACATTTATTTTATTTCATGAATATTGCAAGATTACTTATCTTAAAATAAATAAAATAAAACGATGACCAAATTCTTAACTCACTAAAAAAACTTCTAATAAGCAGTTTTTCGTTAAAAGCTAGAAAACTCGACCGCACGTAGTTCAGACGCCATTAAACAGGTAGAGCACCCGCCAGCCAGAGAACACTTTGTTAGCTTTCTACTTTTGTGGAGCAACATTACTATTGGTTCTCGATTTGTAACATCATTTATGTAAAAATTTTACTCCCGCAATCCTGAGTTGCATTGCTCTCGAATGTAGGCGCGAATGATATGGTCATTCAAACCAAAAAAAGTATTGGCAATACTGGAGTTAAGTAATACTGAAGAAAAGAAGAAGTGAAGACCACCTTACTTATATCAAACACACAAGCAGCACACAAGTACAGAATCTTGGACTTATAATTGATGAAACACTGTCATGGGGTCCACAGTTAGAAGCTGTTAGGCGTAAGATTTTTGCTTCTGCAGGCGCATTAAAACGTCTCCAAAGTTTTCTCCCAACTGCTACCAAAGTTGCGTTAGCATTATCACTATTGCTTCCTATTCTTGATTATGCTGACGCCTAGCTATCTAGATTTAACAGACGACCAGCTAAATAAGCTTGAGCGGCTTCAGAACTTCTGCCTTAGGTTCATATTTGGTTTGCGCAAATATGACCATGTCTCATATTTTCGACACAAGCTCAAGTGGCTTCCTATACGTTCCCGCCGGAATACTCACATCCTCTCTCTTCTTTATAGCATTATTTTTAATCCCGCTACTCCCCACTACCTCAAAGACAACTTTAAGTATCTACACTCACAGCACTCACTTACGTTGAGGTCATCTGTAAATCTTTCCATACAAATTCCTACGCATTCGACTACCTTCTTCGACAAATCTTTCACCGTACAGGCTGCACGCCTGTGGAACAGTATCCCAGTCCAAATAAGGCAATCTCCATCCCCCCTTACGTTTAAGGAAAGATTAACAAAATTTTATATATCTCTTCAGAACTAGGTACTGAATCTGTTATGTTTTTTATATATTTTGGTCGTGTAACTGATAATTAGATCATTGTGTATTTTGAATTATGTGTATGTAATTATGTAAATAGGATAATAATTATGTTTTATGCTTATATAAGTATTATTAGTATGTATGTGTTATAAGTAGATATAATATATATATATATATATATATATATATATATAAAGTTATTTAAAATAAAAAATCGATACACCACCGTCCGTTACAGTCTCGCAATATCTTTCTCTGTTTGGTTGTCTGGAAGAAATCGCTTTAAGCGATAATACCGCCCTTTGCATTACATAGCTTAAGTATTTTTATTTGTTTATGTTCAATGTTTATTTTATAAGTGGTGTGCAAATAAAGTGTTATCTATCTATCTATCTATCAAAGTCTTCTTGAATACGGGTGTTATAACTTAACCCTGGCCGTATAGATACTACGCTCTATTAACAACAAAACGTTGCTATGGAGCTGCGGACTGCATTCTTTGAACGTTTTACATGAACGCGTCGTACACGGTGATACTAAATCACTTCACTGCTTCGCGTGCCTAAATATGATAAAGACATTTCCTAAATAAAGGACTGCACTTCAAAGGGCTACGTGATGCTACAAGCTACGCAGTGGGAATATGAGAATATACTTCTTAGAGCGTTAGCACCCGTAGATGTCGGTCGTAGCACTGGCAGTGGACCTCTTTGAAGAAAAAACCTCACCCTACTGGTGGAGCATTCTCAATTTGTTATAAAGTACAGTATATAATATATACATAGATATAGTACTGTATATATTAGATAGCAATTTTAATAAATTTGATATGTAGGTAATATTCTGCTCAAAAAGCTTGAATGCTTTGGCATCCAAGGCAGTGTCCTGCGTTGGTTTGCCAGCTATTTAAGCGACAGACGTCAATGTGTCAGGATTGAGGACCAGACTAGCTGTTTAACCAATATCAAATTCGGCTTACCTCAGGGTAGTATTTTAGCCCCCACCCTATTTACAATTTATATGGATGCTATCTTAAAACTTAACTTACCCAACACTGTACTAATATGTTACGCTGACGACACAGTGGCTATCTTTTACGGCAACAGCTGGCATGAATGCACTCAGATAGAAGAAAGAGGTCTTGCGGAACTTGCACATTGGCTTGATATAAACCTGCTAACATTAAATGTTAGAAAAACCAATTTCGTAACATTCCACATTACTCAAGCAACAGGCCCCAAGTTAATAAATCTCAGGCTACATGTATACGATTGTCCAAACATAAATACTTTGTCAAACAATTGCTACAATCAACCGACCTGCACCTGCAGTAAAATTAAAAAAGTAGAACACACAAAGTACTTGGGTATTATCATTGACCAGAACCTTTCCTTTAAAATACACATAAGAACTTTATCTAAAAAAGTACGAAGAATTATTTATTTAATGAAGTCTCTGCGACCAGTACCTAAACCAGAAGTCAGGAAACTAGTATACCAGTCATTATGCGAGTCCCAAATCCAATATTGCATAGGGGCTTGGGGAGGCGCTGCTAAATCACATATGCTTGAACTTGAGCGCGCACATAGGGTGGTTTTGAAGGTGATGCTTGGTCGCCCACGACGTTACTCCACCGACAAACTTTACGAAGAAGCAATGGTTCTAAGGGTCCGTCAGCTATTTATAGCACGTGCAATTGCTAGAAGACATCCCTTTGCAGCCAAGTATCAAACTAACAAAAAGAGACAGGTTCGGCGCCCAGTGCAGCCTCTCCCACCACCTAAAACTAGATTTGCTACACGTCTCCCAAAATTCGCACACATTTATACATACAACTCAGTCTGCAAAGTATTCGACCTCAGGGAATGTTCTCTAGCTGATTCTCGATATAAGCTCAGGAGATGGCTTATCTCCCTCTCGTACGAAGACTCAGAAAGACTTGTAAAATCTGGAGATTTCTAGAGCTCTGACATATAACTACACTTCATTCGTAAATAAAAGAACTCAAGATATTATTATTATTATTTGCGCCTTTTACCTGCTACGCTACCTTTTATATGCGCCATCTAAATATAACAAAACCAAATAAATATTTACCCATGCAAGCATGTGCTAAGCTACCAGACACACACACACACACACACACACACACACACACACACACACACACACACACACACACACACACACACACACACTCAAGAGGTATAATACTAAGCAATGTTACATAATATGAGTTATTTTACTAATTTAATTAATTTATTGGTAAGGAATAAAATAAGACAATGTATAACATATACGTATCTTTGATTATTATTATTATTATTTAATGAGTACCTACTCAACTTAATTTGTATAGTTTAATGTAGGTAATAATATTATAATTACTTCATTTTGTTACCTCGGTTAGTAATAGTTTTTAGAAGTGTTTATTTTCATTACTCTAAGATTATATATTGTGTAGCTATGAATCAAGAAAATTGTCACAGGTATTTATGTAAGTTAATACATGATGCGTAGATTACGAATAATTAATTATCAGTTATATTTTAAGTGTTAAATATGCTCATCACATACAGATTTTCAACGTGACATACTCGAATTTGTCACCCACCGGGCTCCCAAGATACAGGCTTAGCCGAGTTTGGGGCCCACTGTTATTGTATTGTTTTGTACCTACCTTCTTATGCAAATAAATAAATTGAAATTGAATTGAAATTGAAAAAGGTTGGTTTTTAACCGACTTCACAAAAAAGGAGGAGGTTCTCAATTCGTCGGGATCTTTTTTTTAAATGTATGTTCACCGATTACTCGAAGATGCCTGAACCGATTTGGAAAATTATTTTTGTTGTTTCAAAGGGTTCCCAGGTAGTCCCGTTTAAATTTTAACGAAAGCGGTCGAGCCGTTTTTAATATAATATCAACATTTGTATTATGATGTATTTGTATTGTATACTTTGATGGCTGCTGGCTACTTTGAATAGGCGACGTTTGAATTCGGTTTTTTTAGTTTTTTAAAGTATCTTAAATTATATAACTAGTCCTTCCAGATCGCGTAACTGGCAGATTCGGCTAAGAAAAAGACCAAGCACCCATACCTAGTATAATTGTATAATTATGGTAGCGTCCCTCTACTGCCGTAGGTGACAAGTGACCATAAAATAAAAAAATAAATCATTTGTTGTAGCGCTCATAGCTTAACTTGACTAAGCCGATAGTGCCGATACTAAATCACATTTATTTTATTACAATCTTAAATCGGCGATTGCACCAAAAGTAGTGCCTTCAACGTGCCGTTGGAATTAACTCCTCTCAAACTTTACCAGTTCGGTTTTGTATGTTGGCTCGCCGATGTGAGTGTGGTAAATACAAAGAAAAACCGCCTACCTGACTGTAAACCGCAACGAATGGCGGTTGTAAGTCGTAAAAACTTTCAGAATGTTTTGTGAATGGAGAGTTTAGGATATACCTTGGTGAGTTTTGGATTTAGGTGAACTCGCGGGAATACAGCTTCAAAGTATTTCAATGATTTTGCATTCATTTGAGACTTCAAAAAATTTATAATGTTATATTTTAATTAAATTATTTATATATTGAGTCCGAATTTTAGGCCTTTACTAGATTTCTATCTAGTCAAGTGATGATGCGGTCAGATAATATGATTCATGCTAGAAGTAGGCACTACCTACTCCTGCTACTAAGAATAATTTCCACTGTTAGTAGGAGCATTAAATCGATGTTCTGCCTGATGTGCTACAAAACTACCTGGTGGTAAGCTACTTTTATTGTAGTACATCAGGCGGCGGCAGGTTTTCTCCTTGATGGTTCAAGGAGAAAATCTACCGCCTTATCTTACGGAGTTCCGGTAGCACATAGCCCTTGAGTGTCAGAGTATTCTAGGTTTAGCGCGTTCACCATATTCCAGACAGCGGTCAAACACCAGCATATCAGATACAAATACTATATTATTGAATAAAATAATAATAATAATATTACAAGAAATAAAATGTATTGCAGTTAATTTTATTAAGTGATGGAAAAGACTTAAGACTGGATAAGACAAGACTTTTATTCATTATGAGTCCGTTTTAAAATCATGCTTGCCTGAAAGTGGAAGACAGCAGTAAGACAAAAATAACTGTAACTGATTTTAGACCAATACCGACTATCTATGTAGAGTTATCTTATCTTTACAAATCGGCTACATCTAGACCAGTGATTCATTATAGGATTAAATGAACTGACAAACGCTAATACAAATATGTATTACAAACGTATAAAAGTTTTCTTTGTAGTCGTATTTACAAACATTCCTCTGCTCCATAAAAACATTCAATTTCCGTCCGCTAATAACTTCATCCCGCCCAAAATGACAGCTGTAACGTACCGTAATCTGTAATATTAACGTAACGTTTAAGTAAAAAATACGTCACGTTCCGTCCGTAGGACATAGGCACGTAGCCGGCCGGTCGTAACGGCACAACGTGTCTGACCATTGCATTGTGCGCACTAGTGATGGGAAAAATTTAAGCACTGTAGTTTTTAAGACTGGCAAGACTAGTAAAGATTTATATTTTAATATTGACCCCAGAACTGCAAGTGCAAACAGCAAAGTGTCTATGTGGTCCTAGATAATGGCGTATTTACAATTAATATTATCATCTGATGTAATGTGATGATGGCGTAATGAATAGCTTACGAGGATTAAGTCAATTCCATAGTCAGCATAAGCATTAGTAGGGTATAGTATTCGTTCTCCCATTTTTTTTAAAAATATATCTTAAAACTAAGACATGCGACCATTGCTTTGACGTATTTATTTTTGTTTTTGTTCGTTATTTTACATTTTTATGGTGTGATGTCGATAAATTATAATAATTATGTCCAATATAAATTATTGTCATTAGTAACCGCTCCCAAAACGGTGTCAATAGGACTAGAATTAAAAATAATATCAAAGGCAATAAATAGAAAAGATAGAAAAGACGGTCGTTCAACTGCAATCCATACTCCGACTTTTAAAGACCCACAGGTTTATTTATTTAACAAGACTAAGACTAGAGCAGTCTTTCACAGCACTACCCCATCACTAAAGCCTAGGAACATTACACCGCGATGCCCTGACTGTCCCGGCAGGTGCGATTGAACGAGTTTTTATGAAAATAGAAATTTCCCACTGTTCTGTAATGTCAGGCAGCAATCGGAGTGAAGAAATTGACGCCCTGGCTCCTATTTTCCTCGGACTAGAATACCAATTTGATTAAATAAACATTTGTAAGACATTCTCTTTCTGACGTTTTCCTGATTTTATATGTCGGTATCAGAAACTCTATACCAAATTATAGTAGGTTTAACTTTTCCTTATACATAAAGTGGTGCTAATGAATAGAGATAGTGGTGATGTAGTTATATGCTTGGTTCAACTAAGCAAAGATATTTTGCTTACTGGTTGCTAAGTTCCATAATCATGCACGTCGCTTGACAAACAAGTTTTTAACATTTGAAAATCGGTGGTGCCACACGGACAGACAGACGGACAGACAGACAGACAGACAGATGGACAAGAAAGTGATCTTAAGGGTTCCTTTTTTAGATGACGACAAGGAGATGGATTGAATGCGGTGACACGTTATATTTCTTTTTTTTTATTAGCCGCTGGTTCAAATCCTAGCATGCGTGTTTGTCCACAGGTGGTAGCAGTATATTATATCAATGTTCCGCCTGATTTGCTACCAAAAAGTAACTTTTTAGGGTTCAAAGTTTTTTTAGGCTTAAAGGTAAAAAAGGAACCCTTATAAGATCACTTTCTTGTCCGTCTGTCTGTCTGTATGTCTGTCTGTCCGTGTGTCACCATCGATTTTCATAGGAATGGGTAGACATAGCAAGTTCAAATTTATACTAGATACTGAGGTGTATAGCCCCTTTTAAGTGTATAACTTGTAAATCAAGGGCCTGAGTCAACACGATAAAAAGATATGAGCAAAGATTATAAGATTTTCGCGAAATCTTGTAAGTACCTTAATTTTCAACTTTTTTATGTTTTTTAATTTTCCTTTTGTGCTGTAAGACCTTGTTTCTTGCCAAATTTCATGATTCTAGGTTAACCGGAGTTACCCTATAGGTTTTGGGTCGAAAACCTATAGGGTATTTCCCGTTGACCTAGAATTGTCAATTTTGGTCAAAAGCAAGGTCTTACAGTACAAGTAAAGGAAAAATTCCAACGGGTTAACGGTAAGTACCCTATAGGTTTTCGACCCAAAACCTATAGGGTATTTCCGGTTAACCTAGAATCATGAAATTTGGCAAGAAGCAAGGTCTTACAGCACAAAATGAAAATTCCAAAACATAAAAAACGTTGAAAATTAAAGGGTGTCCCCATACATACATAGTATACGCCAATTAAGATAGGCCTCTGAGTTATATGAGCGCCCATACAATTTAGAGGTCTAGCTTAATTGGTACCAACCAACGTTGGTACGGAAGTCTCGGTGGGCGAGTCCAACTCGACTTGGCCGGTTTTATTTTTCTGCTATATTTGTTGTAAAAGCAACAATAGTAACGCACACTTTGTGAACATTTCAAGTGTATTTATACCTCAGGCCAATACCTTTTACGGCTCATAAAGTATAGCCCTGTGACAGACGGACGGACGGACAGCGAAGACTTAGTAATAGGGTCTCGTTGGGACCCTTTGGGTATGGAAACCCTAAATCATTATTGACATTATATTAAATTCCATCCATCTCAATATTTACGAAAGTTAGATAGGTATCTTATTCTCAACCATTGAATTCCGTAGAATAATTCGTTGGTTGATTAATTATTCGGCGTCCAAAGAAGGAAAGGGCAAAATAGGCATCAAGGAAAAAGGGATGAACGTACGAGCTTCGTGATAAATTAACAAGCAAAAGAATCTTTCTTTTTTATTTTTGCCTTTCGTACAAAGTACTGTTTTGCCTTTTGTAATATTACCCTTTGAAGGATTAATGTTTGCATCCAAATAGTTTATTATAAGCCATTCAATCAACAGCCTAGCCTTTTAGGTTAATGGCGGCGTTTAATTAACTGCTCAACTAGTTTTATGGAGAATGGTGACTCACCTAAACAATATTTCAATCGTCTGTAGACTAAACCCGTACCTGAGCTGAACTGAGCTACTTATATTCCTAAGTAGGTACCTACTATTCGACAATATTGAAATGAATGTTGAAGGCTCGGTGGTGTAAGAGAACGGTCGGCTTTGATGCCAGAGACAGTATCTATGGCATCAATCCCCGCCGCGCACCATTAAAAATCCAATGGTCTATAGAAAATGTATGTGCGCTTTTCACAGTGGCCCTTCGGTGAAGGAAAAACATCGTTAAGAAACCAACAACCCCCAAATGGTGGTAGGACACTATCTAGTATCCGACTGGCCTGCTACCACCCTCAAGTTAGAATCTGTCGCCAAACTGTCGCAAAACATCTAATGTGTTTCGGCAGCTATCCTTTAGGGCCAGTTCCCATTCTAGACCTAGCGTACTTACCATCATTCACTGTATCATCACTTACCAACAGGTGTGTTAGTGGTAAAGCGCTAGCCTATGAGATAAAAAAACACTCGCAAGTATGAAATGTTCGAAAATTTTAAATTATCTGCAGGATTAGATTTTAATGGTATGGCTGGCTACCCTACATTCATTAGGATGAATAATAGTACGGTTTGCGACCGTACATTCATTAGGAAGAAAACATTTTACGATAATCTATGCTTTTGCTATGATTAGAATTTTAAGAGCCCCGTTGGCGTAGATGATGGCTTGGCTTCTTAACGAGAGTTCGCTGGTTCAAATCCTAGCTCGGGTGTTCGTCCACAGGTAGTAGGAGCATAATGTATCGATGTTCCGCCTGACTAGCCACCAAAAAGTAGCTCATCCCTTAAGGAGAAAATCTACCGCCATAGCCTTACGGCTTTTTGGCAGCAGACAGCCTGTGAGAGTCAAAGTATTCTAGGCACCACATCTTCGTTTACCACATAGACTAGACTATCAGATATAAAACATGCCATCCTGCATGATTGTAGGACACTGTCTAGAGTCCGCAGTGTCTAGCTACCACCCTCAACTGGGAAAATCTGTCGCCAAAAAATCAAGTATGTTCCATTAATTTTTTTGTTCCAGCACCTTTCCTTGAGAGCCAGTGTTTTTAGGCCTATCATGCTACCATTCTCGCATTGTCAATTACCAACGGGTGATATAGTGGACAAACGTTAGCATATACATAGATAGAAAAAATATATTGTTTTTAGCCTTATAATAAATCAAATAGATTGAAATGCCGTAGAATGCTGTAAGTATAGTTAGCTCAGACAGGAACAGTCTATTTCAAGATTTCCCTGAGAATTTTCAATAACGCCGGGAATGGGTTCTGATATTAGATTTATTCAGACTTGAATAAAAAATAGAAGTGGAATATAAAGAGCAAATGTTTTATATGCTATATTTTAATACCAAAAATCTGTCGCCCAATCTTTTTATAAAACAACTAATCGTGAGTATAAGTCGCAATTTCGTTCACGTACACCAAAAATGTAGTAGACTAAGTTTATCCTCATACTATAAAGTATCAATCTCCTTGTTAAATTTCAGTAAGATCGGGTCGTCCGTTTAGGCGTGACTAGGTAACAAACAGACAGTGACAGAGTTACAAACGTTTTTATAATATTAGCATGGATTCAAAAATTCGTTCAGTAAGAATATTCGGAATCTCAAGGGCTGTGTGCTGGCGGAACACCGTAAGCTTATGACAGCAGATTTTCTCCTTGATGGTGGTAAGCTACTTTATGTTAGCAAGTTTACTTCAAAATCCGTCAACTGTAAACCTTGCTCCATTTTCAAGAGTCGATATTTTTTAAACAGCCTCAAACCCCACCCACGGTTTTAAATATAAATGAGGTACAATACTACGTTTATCGCGTACTGCAGCCAACTAGGGAACAAACTAGACAGATTTATAGCACTCACATTCGCAGGTAAGTTTTGCCACTGATGAAAATATTAAACGACACCACATATACAGTGAAAAAATCTGAGCGGCAAATCACGTCCGAGATTCGCGTAATTTCAAGTCGCTGTGAGAATTTGGAAATGCATCATATCATACATTTGCTGACATCGCCAACGATGATTTGTCACTGCCCAAATGCATCGACACAGAATGAGCACGTTTATCACACACAACAAAGCTGTGTTAAGCTATTCAAGGACTATTGGACCGCAGATTGTGTCGAAATTCGTCGACTCTACTAAAAATCCTACAAAATACACAATAATACACTATAAAAATCAAACGAATTCAATCCTCCGGTCGAAATGACAAAATGTATCTTAATTGATCCAAAATCAGACTACTGATTTTGGACAGTAAACATGATGATTGATGATTTTTGAACTTCTCGCATCTTCTTTTCTTCTTCGTCGCATTTGCAAGCACGACGTTAAAGTGGTCGTTCTTTCAGTATTGCTGGTAAGCTTAACCATTCTTTGTCATTCTTCCCACAAACCGCATTTCTTTTAATTCGTTGATGGATTTTGAGATCGGTGCTCCAATACTATCTTTACTTCTTCCTTTTTCTGTGCACATAAATAAATTCCGCCCGCATAGGGGATAGTCTACTGATATTGTGTTCCGTGGCACTTCCATTCAGCTGCACAAAACGGCTTATCACAAGAAACTGGTATAAAATAACAAAGTTACAATGCGGTAAGTTTTTCAATCGGATCTCAGGTCCCTATTTCTAGCATGCGACAACTTGTTAAGCTGTGTATAAGAATGAGGTAACATTTTTCCCGCGTGTAACTTTACAGAAATCAACTTAAACCTAGAGCTATTTCCAATTTTACAGATAATATAGATTATAGATAAATAATTTAAGTAATATCAGCGAATGCGTTAATGCCCGCGCACTCTGCGGTTGCGGTGCTTTTATTCTACGGCACGCATATTTTGTGAAGTATGAAAGCGTCATAGAAATGCGCGCACTTACGTAGTATCATTATCTTTTCTATGCTTACGGTGAAACTAACGCAACTCTTTTGAATAGTACACCGCAACAATTTGCGCGCGAGGCCTAACAAGGTAATTTAAATTATGCAAGTGAAACATTTTTTCGCCGTCGATTGCTGAGTCACAAGTTGCGTTCGAATGTCTAGACTAACATAATTATGATTTCAAACTACTCACCGAAAAAGCCGTGAAGTTTTTAATTGCCAGCTAATTCCGAAGTTGGAATGGAATAGTTGCACGAAATTAATTGACGGCAAAATGTTTTAGTAGAAATTGAAGACCAAGCGATTTGTACAAAGAAATGGTAAGTACCGATCCATACAGACTAAAAGAGGACCTACCACTACAAGAGATGGATTGTTTTGAAAAATCTACTTACAATTACTTACTTCTTTTTTTCATTTTTTTTATATGCGAAATCCTGTCCATCCAAAGGTCGGGTAGAGATCGCTCCAAGCTCTCTCATTGTATTACCATTGGTTTCTTATGAAATATTTTCTGTATTTTTTTTATTTGATGTACAATAAAGAATAATTCTATTCTATAATTATATTTGTAACTAGAAGGGTCTCGCGGCTTCGCCCGCGTTAAAGACTTCTTTTATTTACTTAAAACTTTTATTTTGTAAAAACCTTTCTATTATAAAAGACATCTATGAAATAAAGACCAAATCGGTTTACCAGTTTTCAAGTTATTGCGTGGCTAAGGGTAATAGGGATTCATATTTATAAAACGATAAACGAAAAACCATATTGATTTTCCGACTTTTTTTAACAAACCCCTTGCAAAAATCCTGCAACATGTATTAACTTATTTATTTAAAGAAGTACTTAAGTTAATCTATAAGTTTATATATATATAATTAAAAATGATAAGTACCTAATATTCGTGGGGAATTTTTAGAAAATCCTTATAAGCGGATACTTACGTCATAACAACTATCTGCATTCTAAATTTCAGCGCAATCCGAAACAATATTGATTTCAATTTCAGACTTTGTAATCCCACTTCACCATTTTAGGGGTGGTATTTTGAAAAAGCCTGAAACACGTATTTTCTTATTTATTACTGAAGTACTTGTGCGAAGTATCGAATAGAACATACTATCCTATCTTGTTTCTGTTGGAATGTCAATGTAACCGTCAATATTTTAATAATGTCACAATCGTATGTCAACGTCAGATCTACGTAGCTAGGTGTCAAACAGTTTGTTAGTTCTCTCTCTTGCATCTACCATTGCTCCGTGTAGGATGTGTATTTTTTCTATCATCAATAAAATCCGCATAAATCTCGTTACAATTTGTTTGTTTTTTAGCCAAAACCCATCAGGTTATGGGCCCAGATATTGTTTTGTGCGCGACGAATGTTATTTCGCGATTTTGAAGAAAAAATCACACGACCACGTTAAGTGTGTTCCGATCGCACAACAATTATTACGATCGCTTCTACAAGATGGATTCTACATCAGGTACAACAATATCTACGATCGAAAAGCTGCGTGGCATAAATGATTACACAAATTGGAAATTCATGGTCAAGATGGTGCTTATGCATGAAAATCTTCATGAATGTATTTTGACAAAGGAGGGTTCCAGCGACGAGAAGAAAAATCAGAAGGCTCTCGCGAAAATATGCTTGTCAGTAGGACCTGCTGCGTTGGCGCATGTCAGGAACGCTGAAACTCCATACGAGGCGTGGATTAATCTACAGAAAGCATATGAGGATAAGGGCTTATGCAGACGCCTA
Organism: Cabera pusaria; assembly: GCA_954871355.1. NCBI lineage: Eukaryota > Metazoa > Arthropoda > Insecta > Lepidoptera > Geometridae > Cabera > Cabera pusaria. The sequence continues at coordinate 17,229,288 of OX940905.1, forward strand.
GGACTGCTACGGACATTGTTTAAGATCAAGCTAGGAGCAGATGGAATGCAGAGCTACTTATCAAAAGTAACCGACCTATCACAGCAACTGACGGACATAGGAGCACCGCTAGCAGATGAATTTATAGCTGTAGTGATGCTTAGTGGTCTACCGACTACATATGATCCCCTGATTATGGCGTTAGAAAATTCAACGAGTAATCTAACATGTGAAACTGTGAAAGCTAAACTTCTACAGGAATCTAATCGACGAGATGACAAGATTGAAAAGCTCGATGTCAGCGCATTAACTGTTAAAAAGTCATTCAAGTGCTTTCGATGCAAAAAGGAAGGTCACATGAAGAGGGATTGTCCCCTGATGAAGAATCAGAACGTGAACTTTAAAAATAAAAATAAAAAAGAAAGTCTGCTGACTCAGATATCTGCACTATCCGTGACTGCACATGACGGTAATCAAAATGCTTGGTTTATAGACTCCGGCTCGACTCATCACATGTGTAACAACCGTAGAGCTATGTATAATTTTGAAAACTGTAATCCGTTACAGGTTAATGTAGCGAATGGACAAACATTGCAAACGGAAGGAATCGGAAGTGTCCAGGTGCACCTCGGAGATGGTGAAAAGACAATTAATAATGTATATTATACACCTAATCTTTCAGAAAACTTGTTATCGGTTAGTGAACTATGTAGAAAAGGTTACAAAGTACATTTTGATGAAAGTAAATGTAAAATTGTAGGTTGTAATAAAACTATAGCCACAGGTACTTGTAAAAATGGTATATACGAACTTGACATCGTCAGGAAAGGAAATACTTTAAGTTGTGAGTCTGGGATTGTCATGAACTCTGTAGGTAAGCATTCAGCGGCAGGTGAGTCATCCAAGGAGACACCGATGTCTGCGGAGAATGTGGATACTCAGGAGTTGTGGCACAAGCGGCTCGGTCACCTCAACTCGAGAAGTATGGTACTCATGAAAAATGGGTTAACAACAGGTATGAACTTTAATCATAATTCTTTTAATCCTTGTGTAGCATGTATTAAAGGTAAACAGACTAAGTTGCCATTTCCTAAGAAAAGTTTTAGTAGATGTAATGAAAAGTTAGGTCTGGTACACACTGATGTGTGTGGGCCTATGCAGTCTGAATCGATAAATGGTGCTAGATACTTTGTAACATTTATTGATGATTGTACCAGAAAGACTTTCATATATTTTATGAAAACAAAAGACGAGGTATTTGAAAAATTTAAATTATTCAAAGCTCTAGTGGAAAATGAAACCGGAAAAAGTCTGAAGGTTTTAAGGAGTGATAACGGTGGAGAGTATATTAATGGTTCTTTTCAGAAATACATGCAGAGTTCTGGGATCAGACATCAAACTACTGTCCCTCACTGCAGTGAACAGAACGGTGTAGCGGAGCGGGCTAACAGAACTATAATGGAAAAGGCTCGCTGTATGTTACAAGATGCAGGATTAGACAATCGATATTGGGCAGAGGCGGCAAACACAGCTGTATATCTGAAAAATCGATCACCAACTAAGGCAGTAATGGGAGCAACTCCTGAGGAAAAGTGGACATCTATAAAGGTAAATGTATCACACTTACGTGTATTTGGCTGCATAGCATATGCTCTGATGGATAATGTTAGAAAATTGGATGCTAGAAGCAAGGAATACATCTTTGTTGGTTATTGTGAAGACAGTAAGGGATACAGGCTTATAGATCCCACATATCCAAAGCGATGTGTGAAAGCCAGACATGTTTCTTTCATAGAAAACTCATTTTGGAAGAAGGGGCTGTCACATGATGATACTAAAACAGACACAGTAGTGATCTTACAAAAATCACCTTATGTTCCTAATGATATAAATAATTATTCATTAGAAAAGGGAATCTATAATTATGCCGTCACCGGCACAATCAGATTCCACAGTAGGTAATAATTCAATTTCTGATGACATACATGATCCCCGCAGACAAACCATGTTCGAACTAAATGTGTCAACAGATTCTACAAAATCAGATCATCCTTCGGACCCTACTTATATTCCAGATTTAAGCGATCTTGACTCCGAAGACTCAAAGATGACCACGTTCATGGATGCTGAAGATTCAACGATGACAATAGATGAGGAAGCTCAACACTCATTTTTCGCCGGGCTGATCATGAATGAGAAATTACCTTGTTCAATTGAGGAAGCTATGTGTTGCAGTGAAGCTTCACAGTGGAAAGAAGCTATACAAGATGAGTATAACTCCTTTTTAAAAAAATAATTGCTGGACTTTAGTCGATATACCTCAAGGTCATAAACCAGTTAAATGTAAATGGGTCTTTACTAAAAAGAGAGGTTTAAATGGAGAAGTTAGATACAAAGCTCGCCTTGTAGCTAAAGGCTATACACAAAAGCTTGGCGTAGATTATCATGAAACTTTCTCACCAGTCGTACGGTATTCAACAATACGAATATTACTAGCGCTAGCAGCTCAGTATGACCTCACAATGGACCATCTTGATGTTAAAACTGCATTTTTGAATGGTAAATTAGATGAAAATGTATATATGGAACAACCAGAAGGTTTTATAAATAAACAACATGAGCAAAAGGTATATAAGCTTAACAAAGCTATATATGGATTAAAGCAAGCTGCAAAATCATGGTATGAGCGAATTAATTATGTTTTAATTAACAAATTAAAGTTTAAAAGGCTGTCTTCTGAACCATGTGTCTTTATTTATAAAGAAAATGATGAATTAATTATAATCTCATTATATGTAGATGATATAATGTTATTTTCATCAAAATCATCTCAAAAGAAGGATGATATCAAACAACAACTGATGAGTGAGTTTGAAACAAAAGACTTAGGACCGGCAAGTCATATACTTGGGATGAGGATCACTAGATCTGATGATGGAAGCTTCACATTAGTTCAGACCATTTATATCAAGAATATCTTAGAAAAATTTCAAATGTCGGACTGCAAACCCGTGAGAACTCCTATGGAAATCGGTTTAAAATTACAAAAGGAAGAAAATAATTGTAATTCGCAATATAGAAGTCTTATTGGTTACTTAATGTATTTGACAGTGTGTTCCAGGCCCGACATAGCACACTCCGTGAGTTACCTCAGCCAGTTTAATAACTGCTCATCTGAAACTCACTGGAAAGCAGCGAAACGAGTGCTACGGTATCTGAAAGGAACCTTGGACCATCATCTGGTCTTCAGAAAGGGTAACTGGGAAATTGTAGGCTATGTGGACGCAGACTGGGGTGCAGATGATATCACTCGCAGATCATATACAGGGTATGTATTTAAACTTGGTCATTCTGTAGTTTCCTGGGAAAGCCGCAAGCAGAAAACAATTTCACTTTCAAGTACTGAAGCCGAGTACATGGCAATCTCAGACTCATGTAAGGAAGCTGTTTTTCTCAAAACCTTTGTTCATGAATGTACAGGTATTATTTGCAATGTTAAATTATTTAATGATAGTCAGTCAGCCCAAAAACTTTGTACTAATTCTATGTGGCATACTAGAACAAAACATATAGATATAAGACACCACTTCATAAGAGACTTGGTAAACAGAAAGATTGTTAATTTAGGCTATGTTCCTACAGAGGATATGGTGGCAGATGTTCTAACCAAATCTTTATGTACTGCCAAACATAATAAGTTTATTTCACAAATATTGTATAACGTAGCATAACATTTTAGTAAGTGAAATGAAACAAATGTGTAAATTAGCATATAAGTTTAATAAAGTCTGCATGGTAGAAGTATAAGTCTAGAATACTTAGTTATATATATTGCAATAACATGTTTGCAAGTTTATATAAAATATAGATAAGTAAATGTTTATTTAAAAGGAAGTTGTAACACTTTTTACTCTGAAAGAATAGATTTGTGATTTCGTTATTAATATATGGATAGATAGTTATAACTTAATACAAGGTTTTGTTTAAGGCCTAGCTTAATAATAACGTTATTGTAGCAGTAAAATCACTAGCATATCAGATAAATATTGTTATCATATCGACCCCTCTGGGATGAAACGTAGTAAAAGCCAAATGGCCATTTTTCAGTACGGCCGAAAAACTAAAATGGTAAAGTTTATTTCTGGTATATCTTTTGATTTATTTAATCTGTAATAAACTACTATAGCTCATTAAGCTTAGGTTTTCGAGTTGTTTGCTAAATAGAAACTCAAAATAACGTACATTCATTAGTTCCAGAGATACCATGGCTTTTACTACAAAAATAAAAGTTGTAAATGGCTTCTACGACATTTTTCTTCTACTTGGCGACTGTAACCTTTTTTTCATTAAGTGGTATAAGATGTCACAATTTGTTTTATCAAAGAGATTATCGAATTAAAAGACAATTGTAACAAGAAGAAAGTGTAATTTAGTGTAGTAAATGCAGAACACATTTATGACCAAAATCATATAATTTAAATGTTTTTCATTATATAAAAGTAATATTGTACTTTTTTTTGACAAACACTAATAAAATTATTAAACCAAAATCAATATAACACCTAAACTATGCAAAATAGGCAGTAAATCGAACCTAGTAATAAAAATATTCTAATTTTCTGCTTTATTAAACTACGAGATACAACTTCGCACTGTGCACACACGAACACAGGGAAGTATTCAACAAAAAGATAGCATTAAACAAATTGATATCGTAAAGTAATCATCATCATCAGCCTATCCCTGTCTACTGCTAGACATAGGTCTCACTTATGGCAAGCCGCTGAGCTCAATCTTCAGCTTATTGTTTCCAGCCGCTGCCAGCCAGCTTGCGTATATCATCACTCCATCTAGATGGAGGGCACCCTACACCACTACCTTGGCGAGACGTGGTCTCCAGTCTAGAATCAATAACTTTTGGGGTAGAACCCAACGGTTATTAGTTCAACGACAGATGTGACCAGCCCACTGCCACTTTAGCTTGCTAATCCATTGAGCTATGTCGATAACTTGGGTTCTCTAATGGATGACTTCATTTTGAATTCGATTCTTCAACAAGACTCCGAGCATAGCCTCCTCCATAGCTCGCTGAGAGACTTTGAGCGAGCGAGCTTGAATTTGGTGAAACAGTTGCACTGTCAGAGTTCACGTCTCGGCCCCGTAAGTAACAACAGGTGGATGCACTTGTTAAAGACTTTCGTCTTTAGGGTTTGTGGTATGGGCGACGAAAAGACTCGATGAAGTTGTCCAAATGCTGCCCATCTCAGTTGTATCATTCTGCGAGCTTCCTTCTCGAAGTTATTTTTACCCAATTGCAAGATTTGGCTTAGGTAGATAGACGTATCCGTGAACAACTTTGAGAAGAACTCCCTTTAAAGCAGTCGGGTCCGGAATAACATGTTCGTTGAACATGATCATGGTTTCATCCAAGTTCATACGGAGACCGATGCAGAAGAATCAGCTAGAGTGATCAGCATGTACTACAAGTCCTGCGCGGTTCTAGCCATGATGATGATATTGTCCTCAAACATCAAGTGTGAGAGGTGCTCGCCGTTTATATGTATGCCTCATCCTTTCCAATTCAGCGTCTTGAACATATCCTCCGACTACAAACCACTGCAAAATACTGTAAAAAACGATAATGATCATTTCGGAAGCCATTTAAGATATGGACAGGATAGATAGTACTCATCTAGATAGTAAAAAGTATGAACTAATAACTGAGTATAAGACTTTCAGCATCGATAGCGCTAACCAAGACTATAACCGTCTTACAAGCCGAAACAAACGGACTGTTACTGTCTGCGCAAGCAGTGACCATAAATCAGTCTTAATTCGAAAATGATCAAGATAGTCAGTATAGAATTTGTCACTGATAGTGCAGCCACTTTATACATACTCAGGAGACCTACAACAAGATCAAAAGTAGTGGCGAAATGCCACGATACTCTGCAAACACTGGCAACCGAGTATAACGTTAAGGTAAGATGGACGAAAAGCCATGCATCCTGTGCTAGCAATATCACGGCTGACATACTCGCTACAGAAAGAATGACACAACAGGTAAGCGACGATGTGTTGAACCTTTGTAGACCGCTAGCAATGGAAGTCAGAGACCTATTACGTTGTCATACCGAAAATGAGCAGCAAAAGTTGTGGGACAGTGTGGACATGACTAGCTGTAAATATACAAAAGCAGCTTTTCCGAATTTAGACGTCAAAATTACAAACAGACTGCTAATATTACAAAGACGTGATATTCGTATACTACATAGTAGGCCTCAACACGGAATACTGTAATCTAAATTATCACCTCTACATAATTGGCGCCACAGATAGTCTTCCTCTGTGTCAAGGCTGCATGCTTGAAAATGAGACCGTGACACATGGGATCTCACAGTGTCCGGTCTTGGATGAGATAAGAGCCACAGTCAAGTTATACGACCTAGACACAGATGAAGAATACCAGCCGCGGCAACCACAACGATAAGTATAAACAGTATCACTATTACTATCATCATCATCGCTATCTGCCTTAGCACTGCCACTGCACACAAACTCATCAACAGCTTGCAAGGCTTGGCAGCGGCTGGAAACAAAGAACTAAAGATCAAGCTCAGTTGCGTACCATAGGTGAGACCTATGTCCAGCAGCAGACAGAGATAGGCTGATGATGATGCTGATGATTGTATTACGACATTGATTTGTTTTAAGATATGTTATTGTTAAATACTTACCTCTTTTCGTGTGTGCACAATGCGCAGTTTTATCTCGTACTTTAATAAAACAGAAGATTAGAAGATTTTCATTACTAGGTTCAATTTACTGCCTATTTGGCATAGTTTATTGGTTGTGTTGATTTTATTTTGATAATTTTATTAGTGTTTGTCAGAAAAAGTACCATATTACATGTATATAATGAAAAATATTAAAATAATATGATTTTGGTCATTAATGTGTTCCTCATTTACAACACTTAATTTCACTTTCCTCTTATTACAATTGTCTTTTAATTCGATAATCCCTTAGATAAAACCAATTATTAAGTCTTATGCAACTTAATAAAAAAAGGGTTACAGTTACCAAGCTGAAGAAAAAAGACGTAGAAGCCGTTTACAACTTTATTTTTTGTAGTAAAAGCCATGCAATCTTTGGAACTAATTAATGTAGGTTATTTTGGGTTTCTATTTAGTATACAACTCAAAAACCTTAGCTTAATGAGATATAGTGTTAATCTATAATAAACATTATAGATTAAGTAAAACAAAAAATATACAAGAAATAAAGTTTACCATTTTTGTTTTTCAGCCGTACTGAAAAATGGCCTTTTGTTTCTACGTTTAGTCCTGAAGGGGTCGATATAATGTCTTTTACACTTTCATGCAGATTAAATATTTGTATAGATGACCTGAGAAAAATGTGTATAAGCCGTAATAGGCCAAATAAAAATGCGTCATGCTCTTTAAGACCAAAGTTAGCATTTTCAATAGTCTCTTAGTAATAAAATGGTCGTACAAGCCATATTTTTAAAAGTCGTGGATTTTACGACGTAAATTGACATCGTTTATTTCTAATTTTTTACTTCAAAAATTGACGTAAAAGCCATATTTGATAATCTTGTGTCTTTTATTACAAAAAGTTAAAAAGTATTATTTGCTTACATTGTATTATATTATGTCGTATTAACCATGAAACGAAAAAATATGTCTCTTACTTCAGAAATTTAAAAATTTTCTTTAAAAGTTGATCATTACGACATTTTAAAACAAGAAACCCGGGTTTAGAGAGGGATTCGTAGCGTGTCGTAAGAGACATTTTTTTTGCGAATTTGAACATTTTAAATATACAGATCGATAGAGCGCGCGATTCTGACTAAGAAACCGCTGAAAACAGATTTTGGTCAAAATGGCTTTTACGACGTTTCATCCCAGAGGGGTCGATATTTGTAAAGAGAGGTAGGTTGTCACCTAGATCTGAGTATAGTATAGGTATGTAGAGATGTCTAACATAATTTCGTAATACTTTGATAGTGATGTTCCATGCCTAGTAGTGATGTGATCTTTTAGTCAAAATTCATTTGCAAATTGTGTATTGGTAAATTAAAATATATGAGATTAAGGCCTAGTGTTGGAATGTCAATGTAACCGTCAATATTTTAATAATGTCACAATCGTATGTCAACGTCAGATCTACGTAGCTAGGTGTCAAACAGTTTGTTAGTTCTCTCTCTTGCATCTACCATTGCTCCGTGTAGGATGTGTATTTTTTCTATCATCAATAAAATCCGCATAAATCTCGTTACAATTTGTTTGTTTTTTACCCAAAACCCATCAGTTTCTCCATACAAACTTTGAACCCCCGTTTCATCCCCTTAAGTGGTGAATTTTATTAAATCGTTTCTCAGAGGGAACTAACGTCGTAATAACTATCTGCATGCCAAATTTAGTACAATCCGAAACAATATTGATTTTCAGTCTTTGTTACCCCATTTCACCTCTTAGGGGTGGAATTTAAAAAAATCCTGAAACACGTATTTACTTATTTTTTTACTGAAGCACTTGTGAGAAGTTTCGAATAGAAAAGACTGTCTAATCTTGTTTCTCCATACAAACATTGAACCCTAATTTCATCCCTTAAAGGGGTGAATTTTGGAAAATCCTTTCTTAGTACACCCTTACGTACTAAGACAAATATACCCTCCAAATTTCAAGTCTCTACGACCAGCGGTTTAGGCTGTGCGTTGTCTGTCAGTCAGTCAGTCAGTCAGTATGTCAGGACAAAGATTCTTATAGTATTAGATACGGGACTTACCGTGCTAAAAACATAATTTTATTACCATCTACGTTGCAATCAAGTTGCATTGAACGTGATCACGAGAAGTTGTCTCGCAAAAATTTAAAATAGACGAGTAAGTAATTATGTCAAAAACCCAAACGATACGTTCGTGCACACAATTTATAATTGCCGTTAAACTCACGAGCCACTGGTGGGCTATGAGCCGTGGACCGTGGGCCATCGTTCATGAAATTCGGGTCACAGTGACGGCGCAGAGAATAATTCAAGTGGGCCTAACCAACGACACTCTGATTTATATTGGGTAGAGAAAATTCCGGTCTCGATGTAGAGTTGCGAACTTTTAGACCTAGAAGTCAATAGGTATATACATGAGTATCATTTTTTTAGGAAAAACTAATATAATAAAATACGTGCTTTTGACACAAAAATACAGAATCGCTTTTTTTTTAGAGCTTCATAACGTCAAAGTTTTCAGTCCGGCAAAATAAATGACGCACGCGTTTTTAACCGACTTCAAAAAAAGGAGGAGGTTTCTCAATTCGACCGTATATTTTTTACGCTCCATAACAAATCGTAAATGTTTATTTCAAAATAAGGTATACAGCCGATTAGTGTCAAAATACAAAACATATAGAGATTGTATAAGAAAAAAATTCAATGTAATGTCTGCTAAATTTTCAAAAAAATCCAATAGTTAAATATTAAAACGCACTGTTTATAAATTAAACTGAACTACACAATTTTTACTAGCAGTTTGTGAAAATATATTAACATCATAATAAAGCCATTATAGTAAAGGCTCGTGAAACAAAATATCAAAGCTTGATTCATAATCAATCATGTCTACGACATTTTATAACTCTACGCCCCGTGTACATATGATCGGGAAGCGTGGCGAAGGGCCCTGATGAATTTATTATTATCATTTCATTTATTCATATCTTTTTTTGGCGCATTCTGTCAACGGGAAGTCTTCACCAAGTTAATAGTATGATATATAAGGGGTTCTTGAGTTAGATGCGTTATTAGTATAGTAGACAACTTACGGTGGCGGAGAGAGAGACGATTATTTATTTATTTTTATTCTTGGACGTTAAGACTGCAATGGGCACTTAACATCAGGTGACATTGAGTGTCACCTGATGTTAAGTGATGATGCAGTCGAAGATTCAGATAAAGTCTAACTGTAAAAAAATATTAATAAAAATTTATAACCTCTTAATTTTTAGGAAGGAGGTTAAAAATAAGGCAATATTCACAAATCTGTACTGTACTGTACACCACTTTTCAATACTACTTTCCAAACAAAAAAAAACAAATCTTATGTTTTTAATTTTAATAAAAATGAAACTCTGTAAATATTTACTACACTCATGATTTATATTCAAACAATTAAAGCCACAGGTGTTGTCGGCTAATATGTAGCTATTTATGAAGGTATGTAACCTTTTTCAATAAAAAAAGGTCTTGTAATGGGATCATTACTGTCTATAGGCGTTACTAACGGTAAGTACAAGATGTAATATATTTCGGATAAAACATCAAGAAAATAAGGTTAAGAGAGAGGAATGTTAAGCTGTTTTTTTTTTAAAGAAGATTATTCCACCGTCTTGTAAGAATTGTAAAAATACTGGTGGCAAAAATAGGAGGTGCTCAATTTGTGTAGTTTTTAGGTCACCTCAGACATCTTGCATTCGTGGATAGATTGTTTTGCTCTTATTTTGTGTTTGAAGGGATGTGGTATTATATACATATTATAAGAAAACATATACAACAACTATACAATAGTATTCTTATTATATATTATTTGATTATTATTTGAATGTACAATTTAAGTGAACGTTTGTATTATTATGCTTAAAACGGGAATTTAACGTGACACGGGATGTCGATATAGTGATTGACATTATGTTTCTGCTTCAAACAGAAGCCTTCGTTAGGATCTCGAGTGCGCTCGCCGAAGCGTCCAGCCCAAAGAGTAACATTATGTACTGTCCAGCCTAGCACTAGAAGACTTCCGTTCGAAACCAAAACATTAACTCGAATTTTAATTACAAAAATTGAAAATTTTAATTGCGATGAAGTCGATTTCTGTTTTTCCGGCTGTCAGTTTCAGAAGTGCAAAGCGGCGTTCAGTGCTGGCATTATTATCGAAGGTTGTTATCCAATTGTATGGATTGAGTGAACATCTGTTTTATTGTATCAGTCATACTTGTCAGGTTTCATCGGGAAACATTACAGGGGTAGTTTAATGGGATTTATTATTAAAACTGCAAGTTTTTTTCTTTTATTTCATAAAGGCGTTTGACCACGACCGTAAGTTATGATGCGGTCGAAGATGGTAAGCACGGGTCTAGAATGGAAACTGGCTCTAAAGGATAGCTACCGGCTGGCCAGGCCAGCTACCACCCTCAAGTTAGAACTTGAGGTGGTAGCTGGCCAGGCGGAGACTAGATAGTGTCCTACCACCATGCGGGGGTTGTTGCTTTCTTAACGATGTTTTTCCTTCACCGGAGGGCCACTGTGAAAAACGCACATAATATTTTCGATCTAAAAATCCATTGGTGCACGGTAGGGTTTTGACTCGGTACCTCTGGCATCAAAGCCGACCGTTCCCACTTACACCACCGGGCCCTAGAATTATCGATATTTAAGCACCGTTGGGGTAAAGAGTAGATTTGATAGGCTTGACTTCTAAGCCGGTTCAAATCCTAGCACGGGTGTTTGCCCACAGGTGGTGGGAGTATATTATGTATCGATGTTCCGCTTAACTTGCTACCAAAAAGTAGCTCACCACCATCAATGAGAAAATCTGCCGCCATAACCTCACAGTATGCCGGCTGCACAGAGCCCTAGAGAGTCAGAGTATTCTAGGCCTATCTTCGACTACATCATTGCTTAAGCGAGATAGTGGTCAAGCGCTAGTCTATATGATTTATTATATTATATTACGATACGTGTGACTTAAGTAGTCTATTATTGCACGGCGTGAAGTTAGCTACTACGCCGTGCAATAATAGACAACTTAAGTCACGAGTATCGTATATTATTTTATAGCTGTCAGTGTGACATAAACCCGCACTTTACGCTTGCTACGTTTTTCCGTCAAATGGAAGATTATTGCACGGCGTGCAATAATCGACTATTTAAGTCACGGAAAAGCGTGCGTAAAGTGCGGGTTTAGGTAACACTGTGCTATAAAAAATTATTCGTTTTTCATTATTTTAAAATGTTTAACGAATGTGAATGGGCCGGTAGAGGGCGACCTAGGCAGACCCAGTTCCTACCAGATCGAAAACCAAGTCAAAAGTACCTATAACCGGCGAGCACGTATGGAGGCGCTCATAAAAGTGGAAGAGGCGAAAGAGGTATGTCAGGATCGTAGCATGTGGAAAGAAGTAGTATCTGCCTTCCAACGGGAAAAAGGCGTGATTGTATGTATGTATGTATATATGTATGAATACGAACAATTTTTCTTTACCTAAAGGCTATAACAATTTACAAAATCGGTCCAGCACAATAATAACAAACGATTAGTTATTATTTATTTTGAAAGATATTGTTAAATGTTTTCTTGTTATTACAAAATAATATAGTCTAAATATTTTCTTAATGCTGCTAAACAATGCAATTTAAATGGAAATACCACCAATCAGGAAAAGCATGTTCACCCTGATTCCAACGAAATTAGTTTGTCGAATCACTGATTGCTCGAACCCTGTTTTGTTGCCGAGTTTCAACTTAATTATTGGGCGCACAGACAAACAGAAGTACGAGTTTTTGTGGTTTTATACTGAAAAGATGCCGTATATATTATGACAATAATTTTAGATCGAAAAAACAACGAAAAGATTCAACGAAACAGATTCAAAACGAAAAAAACCGACTTCACATGACGCGATAGACAAAATAGTAGTATCATGTCGTCAAGGTATACAAATGCATATATCGTCAAGGTATGTAATGTGTTTGAGATGTTTATCTCTATATCTCCGGAGATAATTGTCATACCGCGATAAAATTTGAGTGGGACCAATTGGGAGGCATAATCTCTCAAACGAAAAAAGGATTTTTGAAATCGGTCAAGATTTGACGGAGTTCTGAGGTAACAAACACAAAAATACAGTCGAATTGAGAACCTCCTCCTTTTTTGTGTTTCGGTTAAGGTACGGACACACCGCGGCGCCTGCGATCTGCGGGCGCGATCTCAGTATATTTCAATTGTTTTCTGATCGCGTTTGGTGTGAACCCGTCGATACAAATACTATTACGCTACTACTATCTGATCGCCGCCTAGATCGCGGACGCAGGACGCCGCGGTGTGTCCGTACCTTTAAAAACATTTATTTTCTGTGCTTTAACAACAACTATATGAACTATAGATTGAAAGCTGATAAAAGTGGCTTTATCATCATCATTAACATTATCAACCAGTATTCGTCCACTGTTAGACTGTTAGAACTTAGACATAGGCCTCTCCAAACGACTTAATTCTTGAAAAAAAAACATTGCGGTGCTTGAATAACCTTTGAGCGGAAGCTCTTGCTTCTATTGTAACAGTTATCCGCACTAAACATTTTAGTTCGACTTTCATAATCCAAACCGCAAAAGAATGGAACACATTCTAATTAAGTAGACAGCCTTATTGTTATTTTAGATAAACAATCAGCTTAAATATTTTTGGTTATTATTCTAGCAACCTAAACTCAATGTCAAGTTCCAAGGTTAAGCCTAATCTTAGCCAATTCGTTACATCCATTCTAGCAAATCTGTTTAGCTTCCTACATCCCTTATGGTACATTCCCTTTTTATTAACTACCTACATTCTACCATTACGTCGTAAAAGCGAGGCCAAAAATCTTTCTAAGAATTTGCAGGCACCAAAAACGACTCTCACAAAGATCGTTTCATTAGAGATACGCATTTTGAAGGCGCGGGTTCAGTATATTAATGATTTAAAAAGTCATAAAAATTCCTTGAAATCAATTCGCCAAATTTTATTTTAAATATTCAAAACTAAACAAAAATTGACACTCATCAACTCGTTTGATTGTTAATGTATAACACTAGCGTATAACGTACCTCAAAATATTACTTACTTCATTAATTGTATTTTAATTATTGTGTACCTCAAATATTGAAATAGTGAATATAAATTATTTTAACCTAGTTTTAAATGCGACTAGTTCGTTGAACATTTCATCTGTCTGTTCCTATCTTTATAAAATTTATAAAATTGATTAACTGTGTATCTATACCTAGACTATGTGGAATCACAGTTTTACATTTCATAATTGTAAAACTGTGGTAGAATGCTGTCTTATATTGAAAACCTCTAAACATTCAATTCTCTTGTAATCCGTATCGACCTTGAATAAAATAAAAGGCAGGCAAGACGTATCTAAACATAACCTACCTCGAAGTTTGTCTAAGTTGCTTCCAGACGTGCACACACAAATCCTAAAAATGGAATTTTGTCAATCAATAACTAAATCAAAATCGCGTACTAATAGCAAAATATCATACAGTAGCTTACCACCAAAGAGAAAATTTGCCGCCATAATCTTACGAAGTTCCGGCAGCACACAACCCTTTAAAGTTAGACCACTACTACCACTAGGCTTAGCGTGTGTGTGTGTGTGTGTGTGTGACCACAAACCGGGTACCACCATGCAAGATAGTGGTCTAACGCTTGCCTGTCAGGTATTTAAAAAAGAAACAACCCATATAGAAGTAATTAAGTTTTCACACATAATAAGATTCACGTATGCAATCACGCATACGATCACAATTTTGTTTACGAGTTTGATATTTTCTAAACGGAACCCTACATGAAACGGAGCAGGCAAAACCGCGAAGTACAAATCCCGCTGCGAATAAAGAAAGAGCAGATTTCTCTGAATAATGCTTTTTTCTTTTTCCCGACGGTAAAAAGGCTCAAGTTGGAAACTGTTTTGCATAAAGCTGAAGATGTGCAATGCATTTTTATACGGCAATAGCAATAAGGTGCAACTATGGCTTGAATTTTAAATTAAGATTAAATTGCTCGAATTAGCTTGTTTTTAGTTTAAACCAAGATAAATAGCTTGAAGTCGAGCTTGTTGTGATTCAACAAGTATTTTAATATCCATGGTAAAGATTGTAGCTTTGAAGTTTAGCAGCGAAAATATTTTTATTTCTGTGTATTCTGAATCTTGTAATTCTATGTACATAAAATTATATTGAAATTATATATGTATGTAACAAGCATTTTCCCTATCAGAGAACCAAAGTTATTGAAATAGCTCATAGGATTAGCAAACTGAAGTGGCATAGAACCGATAACGTTGGGGTAGCCGTGTTCTAGAGTAATAGCACGGCTCGGCGAACGTAGTGTAGGGCGCCCTCCAGCTGGATGGAGCTATGATATACGCAAGCTGGCTGGCAGCGGTTGGAAACAAGGAGCTGAAGATCGAGCTTAGTGGCGTGCCATGGGTGAGGCCTATGTCCAGCAGTGGATAGAGATAGGGTGATGATGATGAAGATGATTTTCCTTATAGGAAAAACTAAAAAAAACTTATCTATTGAAACTACTATTTCTATCTGGTCAGATTTTTCGTTTCAAACTTTTTAGCTATTCTATGAAATGACCAGGATTTAATATTTTATGTACTTTTATTTGAAATAAGGTAAAGCATAGAAAATAGTGCAAAAGTGGAACAAAGTCTTAAGATCGGGACAAGTTAAACTTAATTACTTCATTTTAGAGGCTAATGTTGAAATTACTTCCCGACAGAGTTGGTTGGCTGCCAAAATATGGACGGTTCTCGAACGCCCTTTGAATTTTTATGAGACCTTTAGCTTTTTGTAATAACCAGTGAACCGAAAGACTGAAAAGTTGATGAGCTTTTTAAAATTGAGCATTTTACCGAGATGCCTAGGTTCTAGATGATTAAATTCTAAATAACGAATTTGAATCAAGGAAAATAATGGTTAAGAAGAAAAAAAATTAACTAAAAAATCCGCACTAAAAAGGCAACCTTTTTAGTTAGCTAGATACAGCAGTTATTGTCGCGGATGTTAGCTAAGAACACGTCTACTCTTTGGGGTAAGTAAGATATTTTTAAGCTACTTACGTAGTGTCTACCTTAGTAGGGTATTCTATATTCGTATTTTTTATGATATTATTATATTATATTCTTCGGGGGTAAACGTGGTTTTTAGGGGTAGACTATTCTAGAGTAGAGACCATGGCTCGACAAACGTGTAGGACGCCCTCGACGTAGAATGATATACGCAAGCTGCTGGCTGGCAGCGGTTGCGGAAACAAAGTTCTGGAGATCGAGCTCAGTGATCATAGGAGAGGTCTAAGTCCAGCAGTGGGCCGCAATGGTAATGCTAACATAGCTTAGAACAACACTTCTTAAAGGTAATGTTTAGAGAATAAACACATTGTATAACAAGTATATAAATAAAATTAGACTTTAAACTCAAACTAAGAAAGGCCTATGCCAACGTTAATATTACAGATGCTAATCTCTTAAAGCACACGCTCCATTTACTCCCAAATCCGTAATTTTATTTCACTGCCCATTATGTCCCGTGTAAAGTAATTTCAGCACGCTTGTCCTACTAATTTTACTATCTTTGTAATGGAATGGTTCATTTCGTGACTCTGGCTAGCTGATGCTAATTAATTTTAAAGATAATCTTAATGTAGTGTTGGTTGGGAGTCAAGTTGAGTATTTGGCCGGATAAGAAGTGTATGATTGTCGGGGTTTTAGCAGCTTGAAATTGAAGTAAAAGTTTAATATGTAACTGTATTCGTTGCTTCTGTAGCGTCTGCACAGTTATAACATGAGTAGATACCTAAGTAGTGGGAAAGTTAACGTCGAAATAAAACCCACGAATGCTCGTTTCACACTGATTTTATTGAGTAATATAATAACGAATAAATAGCGCTAAGCACAGCAAAAATATTTAACAATACACTGACCTAGTAAACAATGAACTATTGTGCGGTATTCCGTACAACTTTTAATATATTTTTATTGTCTTTGAATATTATGAAAGATGATTTGACGTTTATACCTACTATGTTTAATTAGTAACACTAATATAATTTCCATACCGCGGGCCTCATATAAAAAGGAAAAAAAACAAAAAACTTTGATCGCAAGGTTGACATGTGTTTGCTTTTCTCACACACATTACTAATATTCTGTACTTTACACGCTGCATTTAGACCAATTTATAAACTAACCGGCAAAACGATTGTTACGTTTCGTCGCCGGATGTCTCATATCTACTTGAGCCTAAGGTTAAGAGGTTGGAAAACTACTTATTAACATTATAATGGAACAAACATACCGCACTTGTTAACCTTTCCTACTTTACATAGGGTAGATTTATTAGCTTGCTTTACATTAACGTACTTCCGTTGGAAACAGGAACTAGGTACCTTTTTGCTTAAGTAAATCTTACCTACTATATTGTGGAGGCCAGTTTTTGTCCTACATTGATAATGCCAATTAATAAAATGTATGTACGCTTTTCACAGTGGCCCTCCGGTGAAGGAAAAACATCGTTAAGAAACCAACAACCCGCGCATGGTGGTAGGACACTATCTAGTGTCCGCCTGGCCAGCTACCACCCTCAAGTTTGAAAATCTGTCGCCAAACTTCTAATGTGTTCCGGCAGCTATCCTTGAAAGCCAGTTCCCATTTTAGGCCTAGCGTGCTTACCGTCTTCGACCGCGTCATCACTTACCAACAGATGATAGTGGTCAAACGCTAGCCTATAAGATACAAAAAAAAACTGATTGGTTATTCTTTCAGCTGCCTCTTACGATCAGTCATTGAGATACATTTAAAAATTTTATTTTACAACTTATAGGCGTAGACAGCGTATTACTGCCTACGCCTATAGGCTAGCGTTTGACTCTCGGCCTGGTGATAAGCCATGATGTGGTCAAAGATGGTCTACTTTATGGTCTATACTCTGAGGTTGTGTGCTGCCGGAACACCGTAAGGTTATGGCGCCAGATTTTCTTCTTAATTGTGGTAAGCTACTTTATGGTAGCAAGTTAAGCGGAACATCAATATAATATGCTTCTACATGATAAAATACACGATTGCCTAGAAGCCGTGCCGTTTATCTCTTACTCCAACACTTCGACCCAAATAAAAACATCACCGACTCCTAAAATATTTCGGCTCTAAAATGTTTCAAAACTTAAGGTAGTATACTAGTATTTGAAGCAATTTGAAAGGCTACGCTTTTCTCTTACTTGAAATTGTGTTATCTGGATCTGCGAGGCATTTTCAATTAACACATTCTATGTGCTAACGGTCAACTTTCAGCTCCAATAACTATTCGAACGGAGGCAGTTCATTCTCTTCGTTCGTTTCAATTATCTCAGTTATGATTGGAAAATGAATAGTATTTATGTATGTTATTGTTCTTAACTTTTCTTTACTTACTAATATTATAAAGAGAAAACATTTTGTAACGAGTTCAAATTTTAAAATGTTTGATGACGAAGCAAAGTGCATCAGGGACCAATATCGCGGAAAATATCGTTTGCGCGATGAATCTCATACAGTTCTCATCAGATCTCATCAGATGGATCTCATACATTTAGGCAATATTTACAAGGGAAAGCTATTCAACCTGCTCTTGCGACATCTAGATGCTTTTATCTAAACTAATGTTATAACATTAGTTTAAATCGTTATAACGAGGAAATATTAGATTTTTGTTTGTTACTTTTCAACTCAAAACTAATGGACCGATTGCAAAAATCATTTAACTAATACAAAGCTAAATTATCAGCGTGTAACATAGGCTATATTTTATTCCTGTGTTCTCACGGGAACGGGCACTATGCGGGTGAAACCGCGAGGCACTGCTATCTTATCATCATCATCATCATCAGGTATCAGTCCACTGCTGGACATAAGCCACCCACAAGTCATGGCACTGAGCCCGATCTTCGTATCTTTGTTTCCAGTCACTGCACACCGCACTTTAACTTTACATGAGGGGAGACAGCGGTTAAGTGTTTGACTGTTAGATATTTAAAAAAATTATGGTCGGCAAGTAGAAATGCTAGCAGTAAAATTCAAGTTCATTCACGTTTAGGTGGATATCACGGCGTAAGACGAGTTAACATATCATATAGGTTTATAATATGTAGGTATAAATATAATGTATGATGTAATAAAAAGACAATGAATGATAATGACATCAGATTTCCTTTCCAAGCAAATTCGCAAGAACTCCCCAACCAAATAATAAAGAAAATAATTTATAGCATTTCCTACCTTATTACAAGGATATAACATTCAGTATTTTTACCTCTACTACCTGTGAATCGCAGACAGTGATTTATTAGAAAAGAAATCAATCAAAAAACGAGACACATATCTCGTGAAAGAACGAAATAGGTCACACCTTGGCAAAAGTGATACCTTTCTACTCTCATCAATCTTGTCATGATAATAATCTTAGGATTCACAGACGAATATTGTGAGGATTTTTTTGCAGAAAACATAAAGACAATTTTATTTTCTTTTGAAGCTTTTGGTCAAATATATATTATCATTATTATATATATATATTGTTTTTTATAAAGAAAGTAACGGCTTCGAAGGGATAGGTATATAATTAAGATCGTCATATCTCTGGAGATACTTATCAGATCTCGATGAAATTGCAATGGGACCACCTAAGGAATGCAGCATACCAATTAAAAAATAATCGAATGATATAATTATAATTATTTAAAACGGCTTTACACTCACGGGTTAAGATTCGAATGATACACAATTGATGGAGTAATCGCGTAACATACATTCATAAAAAAACAACATACAAACGAATTGAGAACCTCCTTCTTTTTGGAAGTTGGTTAAAAAGCAATTACTCATTAGTGAATATTTCTCCTTGCGTTATATAATTTATACAATTTGGGGCCTACTACAAGTTCTAAAATATTCTTATTTCAGTCTTACTACCCGAAGAGATTGAGAAGACAACTCTTTATCTCATCTGTAGTCCCATCGACAGAATAGCCCAGTCTCTCTATTCATCTAAAGCACAGATAAAGAATCACTACTTTCTTCGTCAGTAGTTCTAGAATTAGCATAATATTAATAATTCATTGATAAGTCAGCAAGCGCGGCAGCGGAAGCGGCAGAAATCCTCAAACAGAGAAAATGTATCTGAAAAATATGTATTCATCACCAATGTGATGAATACATATTTTTCCGTTTGGGGTCGAAACAATGGTCCCTTACGGTCGAGATGCACGGGATGTCCAGACGCCTAATTGACATCACACGTGACTAAAGAGTTAGCGCTTACCTCGGCCAACATATTTTAAGCCTAGCTACACAACGAGGTAACGTCGATAGCTTTTTAACCGACTTCAAAAAAAGGAGGAGGTTTCTCAATTCGACCGTATATATATATATATATTTTTAAATGTTTGTTCGGGGATAACTTCGTTATTTATGCACCGATTTTGATTATTCTTTTTTTGTTCGAAAGGAGATATCCCAAGTGTGGTACCATGGTAATTTTATCGAGGTCTGATAAGTATCTCCAGAGATATTGAGATAAACATCTCAAAATTGGTACTGAAAATGAACATTGAAGTCGGTTCATTTTTAGTTTTTAAACGATATTATTGGGAACATTATCGGCAGATAGTGACTTTAACCCTTTTTAATTTTTTTAGGTCATATAGCTAGATGGAGCGATCATATACGCAAGCTGGCTGGCAGCGGTTGGAAACGACTAGCTGAAGATAGAGCTCGGTGGCGTGCCATAAGAAATTCCTATGTCCAGCAGTGGACGGAAATTGGCTGATTATGATGATGGACTTGCGTTTGACCACTATCTCATCGGTTGGTAAGTGAGATGCGGTCGAGGGTGATAGCAAGCTAAGCCTAGAATGGGATCTGGCTCTGTTATTTATTTTGTAACCGACTTCACAAAAATGGAGGTGGTTCTCAATTCGACCGTAGAAATATATATTTTTTTATGGGTGTTCGCGGATAACTTCGTCGTTTATGAACAGATTTTGATATTTATTTTTTTGTTGGAAAGGGGATATTCCGAAGATGGTACCATAGTAATTTCATCGAGATCTGATAAGTATCTCCACAGATATGGAGATAAACACCACAAACTTGGTACTGAAAATTAATGGCGCGGCATTTGAAGTCGGTTCTTTTAGTTTTTTAAACGATCTTTAGGTAGATACCTATTGTTTATTGAGTAATTAATACATTTTAAAACAATTGAAAACATTTGAAACAGACTTTTAAAACCCATCTGTTGAGTCTCCAGACAATAACATGTTTTTTAACCGACTTCAAAAAAAGGAGGAGGTTTCTCAATTCGACCGTATATATTTTTTTATGTTTGTTCGCGGATAACTTCGTCGTTTATGAACCGATTTCGATTATTCTTTTTTTGTTTGAAAGGAGATATCCCAAGTGTGGTACCATGGTAATTTTATCGAGGTATGATAAGTATCTCCAGAGATATTGAGATAAACATCTCAAAATTGGTACTGAAAATGAATAGCGCGGCATTGAAGTCGGTTGTTTTTTAGTTTTTAAACGATATTATTTAAGAAACTTTAAAGAATACTTTCCTTATAAAAATCATGTCATCTTTCACTTCGGTAAAAACATATATTTATAAAGCAAATTTGACAAACATGGCAAAAATAAAAATAAACGCATAGACAGAACAGTAAATGGAATAAAAATCATAATAAAAACCAATTAAATATTTTATTGGAAATAACTCACTCATTCCTTCTACCTACGATCATAACATTCAGGGCATGTTTCACTGCTCGAATAAAACTCTAATATAACACTTTATTATAACGCTGACAGCTATAACGGTTTAATAACAGATTTCATTATCTTTTACGATGTTATGTGGCTTGACTCAGCGCGAGTTACACCTCATTAACACATTCGTATGGAGCAAAATGTTACAGAAAGTTGTTATGGTTGTAGCGTTAATATCACAGACATTGAATAGGATAGACGACAGAAATCTGTTGATTTGCATGCACAAAAAATGTACCTCTCGTTACGTAATATAGTGACCGCCTAATAATCAACTGACGTTAAGTGTTTAAATAAAGTTCATACCGTAATAGGCAAACTATAACGCCACAAAAATTGTCTATAGCGCATGAGATATGCTAATTGCGTATCTACGAAGAAAATATTGCGTACAGATTTAAAGTGACATCGATGTTTCTAGGCAAATCATAACTACCCAGTACTCTACTCTTAAGATGATCTATTCAAATACCCGCTATATTGAATATGATGCCATCCCCTGGACGCCATCTTAATTTATAATACAACAATGACTAAGCATATTTTATTAAACTCAGGCCAGCCCCCGTATAAAGAACCTCGACAGTTGAGTATTGAACGAACTAAATGACGGGGACGCAGCTATGTAGGCTGTATAGGTCCATCTCTGTCATTTCGTTTATTTCAATCCCTATCAAACTTCGTGATAGGCCTGTACTATTTAGTATTCTGTGCCCAGGCGCACTTAACGGCAATTTTGTATTAAACATTATGATGTGTTACGGTCAATTTGTCGAGAATCTGGAGCAATAAATGTCGTGGTAAGCTTGAAAGAGCATTGCTGCTACGTAGGTGGTAAAAGCATTCTATCGATGTTCCGCCTGACTTACTAATAATATCGTTTAAAAACTAAAAAAGAACCGACTTCAATGCCGCGTTATTCATTTTCAGTACCAATTTTAAAATGTTTATCTCAATATCTCTGAAAATACTTATCAAAAAAAAAAAAAAAAAAATCGGTCGATTTGAGAAACCTCCTCCTTTTTTTGAAGTTGGTTAAAAAGTAGCTTATCTGCCCCCATAACTTTACGGTGTTCCGATAGCACACGGCCCTTCAGAGTCAGACCATTCTATAACATATTCTATTCTCTTTATTCCATGTTACCGGTTATAACAAATCATCGAGTAACGTTATTAGCGTTTTATTGCTATATTTCATTATGTTCTTATGAGAATACGTGGCTGCGGTATGAGGTTTATGCTTGTAAGGGTGTTTGTTATTTGTATGTTTTTATCGAAAACCCTGCATATACAGGGTAAATGACTTTAATTTAATAAAGTTATAAGTACGATTTTATCATCATCATCATTATCAGCCAATTTTCGTCCACCGCTGGACATAGGCCTCTCCTATTTACGTGTATAAACTCGTATCATTATTATCGCATGAGATATTTTTTTATATTTTAACGTCGTCTGAATGCTTGTTTGTGCAATCGACCACTTACCAAATTTTACAGAAAAGGGAGCCAATGCTTTCTTTTGTAATGTATGCGTGGGAGCGAACAGTACCTAATTAATCACTAGTTTATTCGAAATAGGACATCGATTTCATTATTATCCCGTCTTACTAAGTTAAGTCTTAATAAATGAAATTCGACTGTACTATCGTTAGTGTCTAATTTCCCATTACAAGAGTTCCAGTCCCTACAGCCCGGCTCCATCATCAGGTCAACTCGAGTCATTTTCTAGTTGCAAGCGTGAGTTGTTCATCTCCATGTAATAAGATTTTGATGAAAATTACAAAGGGCTTCATCATTATCATTATCCCCATAACCGGTGTCAGTCCACTGCTAGATGCAGTCAGTCCTCTCCCAGGACGCGCCGAATTAAAATATAAGGTATCATTAAAATTTTAATACTCACCCAAATTTACCACTTCCTTTTGGCAAGCCGGTCCAAATATCTTGTCAGTCTAATAAGAAAGATACTCTGATTTAAACAGGGGGCCCTTTTTATTGTAATTTGTCAACCCCTGTCTTCCGACCGCGTTATTAATGCGGTGGGATCGTTGTCTGCCTCATAAATCTATAGGCGACTTTTAGTACGTAAGTTATAGTTTTTTGTGTGGAAACTCTTTTAAGCTGTATTAGGTTACATTGTGTAGAGTCAAATGTTTTACAAAATATGATGAAGACTTGGGTTTCTTTATGATATAGGTAGCAAACAAGCAAACGGCCCACCTGATGGGAAGTGGTCACCGTTTCCTATGAACACTAGCAACATTAGGCGTGTCACTCATGCGTTGCCGACCTGTCGAAATTCCTTTAACGCCCCTTTTGAAGGACTCCGTGCTGTAGCTCTGCAGGAAAACAGCAGACGGCAGCTCACTGTATTTCAGACATCATAAACAAAACGTAATATAATCACAACATACTAACATAATTCGACTTTATGGCACTCGTACTTATGTATTTCTAGAGAATTTTAAAAAAATTTCAGAAAATACTTTAGAATTACATAAGGACGAAGAAATACATAATAAATATGGTAGGTGGGTATTGTAGCTAGATTGAAGGCCCGGTGGCGTAATCGGAAGAACGGTCGGCTTTGATGCCAGAGGTACCGAGTTCAATGCCCGCCGTGCACCAATGGATTTTTCTATCGAAAAATTTATGTGCGCTTTTCACAGTGGCCCTCCGGTGAAGGAAAAACATTCGAAAGATTAGAAAAAACCAACGACCCCCGCATGGTGGTAGGATACTATCTAGTGTCCGCCTGGCCATCTACGACCCTTAAGTTAGAAAATCTGTCGCCAAAACATCTAATGTATTCTGGCAGCTATCCTTGAGAGCCAGTTCCCATTCTAGGCGACGACTAAACGACGAAGTTAACCGAGAACAAACATTAAAAATATATATATATATACAGTCGAATTGAGAAACCTTCTTCTTTTTTTGAAGTTGGTTAAAAATAAATTAAATATGCTTGAAACTATTGTAACTAATAAAAATTACATTAAAAAGTTATAAATAAAAACCAGAACCCGTCTGACTGACTTAATATTTTGTAAATGTATAGGTATTAATAATGAAGATAGTTTAAAAACTAAAACAACCGACTTCAATGCCCCGCGAGTCAATTTCAGTAGAAAGTTTGAGACGTTTATCGTCATAACTCTAGAGATACTTTTCAGATCTCGATGAAATTACAATGGGACCACCTCGGAAACGTACCCTACCGATTACAAAAATAATCATTCAAATCGGTTCACAATTAATTGAGTAATCGCGTAACATACACAAAAAAAACATACAGACGAATTGAGAACCGCCGTCTTTTTTGAAGTCGGTTGAAAATACACTCTTGTGTTAAATCACATTAAAGAATTTCGTCCCGTTTGGGACAAGGACTTATCACCATTTGGCTCAACAGTAGCAGAACATCTACTTCAATACATAATTAAGATAATTTTATTAACCGACTTCAAAGAAAGGAGGAGGTTTCTCAACTCAACCGTATATATATATGTACTAGCTGTTACCCGCGGCTTCGCCCGCGTTATTTAAGTCTTTATGACCTTTAAGGTCTAGATCGATGATCTCTTAGGCCAAGTCACCATAGATGACCCCGAAGTCGAACTCAATATCCTCTATTGTTAAAGTCATTAATCATTTTGGTTAGGTATACGAAGTTGTGCTGTTTAAATGTTTGACGAAACAAAAAAGTTCCTGAAAGATTTCTTACAAAGAAAATAAGGTGAATAGCTGCGCGAGCGAACATGTTTTATAACTTTTTGTGACCCTGACAGTTTTATGACCTAATAATTAAGTCACTATTGATGACTCTTGGGTCGAACTCGATATCGTCTATTGTTAAAGTCATTAATCATTACTTGGTAAAACTAAGGTTTACCAAGTTTTGCTGTTTAAGTATTTGAGTCAGTCTAATGTATGAGGCTGTTAAAACACGCTATTATACGCTATATAGCGTTATTACTGCTTTAAAATTTTTTACGGCTTTTAATGACCCTGACAGTGTAACATTGCAACAAGTTGCAATGGCATATAATAATAAATCAAATAGATCTAAATAATATTAAGTTAAATTTACAATTATCTAAATACAATTATTAAATTATTAATCTAATTATTTTAATGACAGTGACACTCGACGTTGTCACGTATTACTGTCATCTGTCATTTACTTACTGACAGATAATCGGCTGTCAGGATAAGTGACATTACGGGCGGTTGAGAGACCGTTATTCGGCAACTGCGTACGGCGCGAACGAGTATCGGCCTACTCAAACTTTTACTTAAAAATAGTAATTGTAGGAACTTTAGTAAACTACATCAGAAAGGCTGTCTAGCCTAAATAGTACACTGTGTCGTGTGTTTATATATTCCCGCTGGGGTGAGTTCCTAATATGGTTGTTCTTTTAAAAACTAGTGTTTGAGCTTACTTACTATGTAGTGGCACCTATCGCAATTAACAGTAATGACATGGCGATACGGGGGCCGTCTGCGCATAGGCCTCACTGACCCGTAACCTCGGCAATTCCAGGATCACCGTACCAGCGCAGATCCACTGCAGGATCCTACGATCTGACCCTGACGCGCAGCCTCTGGACTGGAGACACCTTGGACGGGCCCTACAGCACTACTCCCACCGTTCAGGCCAGTCATTACTCCATCTACCTGTTCTAGTGCCCTATACTCCATATACTCGCGGAAATAAGACTGGATAATCTAGAAATTATATCTACTAAATCATTATTAAATACCTGGATTTTAATTCACCCACTACCCCTAGTTGTACCTAGCTACCAAGGTTACAGTGGCGCCCAACGTGAAAGTCTTATTTCCAAAGGTTTTGGTGTTTTGATTCTAGCTCAAACTACCGGACTTGTAAACGAGGCGGTGATACAGTGGACTGGTACGTATTCATAACTACTTATCTGCTTATTACATTGTAAAAGTAGTTACTGTATGTTGTAATTATATACATAGTAAACTGTTACGTGTAATATTAAGCTAATTTACAATATTTATTCAACATTTTGTTATTTCAATCTATAAATTTGTAATCTACCTACCTACAATGTTAATTTAAAAATAAAATTGTGATATGTATGCGTAACAGTTCACAATAATTCCATTTTGATTTTGCATGAAACTCTTCCAGATAGTTAATATTCTTATTAATTTTAATCATTCATCGTTATTTCATATACAATATACCAAATCGTAGTTAGCATTCTATTATTGTAAAGAACAACAAACACCGCTTAAGTAGTCTAGTAGGCGGTAGTTTAGATATTCTTGTACTGTAGTAAATTGTGGATGCGGTATTTGTCATAATGGGAACTCACCCTATCAAGTACTTCTTACTTAACAAAAACGAATTAACATATGAAGTCCTCACACGAGGTGATGAACCAGCGCCTAATGTGTTAGGGTTACGCAAACAAATAACTAAACTCAGCTTGATACCTAGTGATGACATTTGTGAGTCGGGTCTAGAAGTGTCGGTCGACTGTGACGGAATTCTAACTTCCATCACTGAGCTCTCAAGCCGACTAAATTCTTTGACTTTAAAGTATGATTTTAATTTGTTCGAGCGTTCTACAGCCTTACATAATCATATTTACCACCGCTTAAGGAGAATTGATCTTTCAGTACCTACCTATACAAAAAAAATAGATTCTTTGAATAAGGAGTTTAACACTCTTTCAATAAAATTATCTACTTTGCAAAAAGCCGAGACTACGCAAAGTACCTCATCCGAGCAAACTAACTGTGCTCAGACAACTTCGTCGCTCGATGGCGCTTCCATTGTATCGGTACGTTGCGAACACTCGCAAGCGGGCGAACTGACTAAGTTAAAGTACGACGGCAATAGCTGCGTTCGCGCGTTTATTCAACGTATAAACGAGTTTCGTACGGTTCGTAATATTTCTTCTGATAAACTACTAACGTATGCTTCTGAAATATTCACCGGTAATGCATTGCATTGGTACCGTAGTGTAAGTGGCACGGTCAATTCTTGGGAGGAATTAATAATTCAGCTTATTGAAGATTTTAGCCCGGTTGATTACGATTATAGACTTATGTCGGAAATACGTAATAGAACGCAGGGGGAATCGGAAAATATTATTATTTATTTGGCGATTATGTCGGAATTTTTTTCGAGACTCAGTAAACCTGTTACGGAACAACAAAAACTAGACATTCTACAACACAACATACGGCCATGCTATGCGGCTGTCTTAGCATCATATGTCAACGGTATAGACTCTGTTGCGACACTACGCAAGCTTTGTCTGAATTATGAAAAAATGCAGCATTTTACAGTACAGTTTCATGAACCGCCACGGACGTCTTCGGAGACCTTAGCTCCAGATCTAGCTTATACAAAATGCGATTCTAAGCCTAATTTCTATTCTAAAAATAACAATTATTCTATCAGGACCTACTCTAGTAATCCAACGCACAAAGCAAATACTAGCTATTCTGTGGCCGCGGTGGAAAACCAAAGTTCATCAAAGTCTAGATCGGTATTTTGCCCCCGCTGCCGTACTAACGAGCATTCACTAGGCGAATGCAGGCAAGAGAGGTACCCTGTTTGTTTTAAGTGCGGCCTGAAGGATGCTATCTACCCTAACTGCCCTAAGTGTCATCCTGATCGTAAACAAAAAAACTAGAGGGCGAAGATTGTTGCAGGGTAAATGAAACTTCGAATAACTTTGATGAAAAAGATTGGCAAAACTGGTTGGCCACTATTAAAATATATTTTTCTAGTTACTCGGTTGCAACAATCTTCGATAAAAAACCTGCAGGAGACGCGCGTCCTTATGTCACCATAAACGTAGGCGACCTATCATTGTGCGGGCTTTTAGACTCAGGTTCTGCCGTTACAATACTAGGTAATAATGCTCATGTTGATTTGATAAGATCCACTGGTCTCAAAATTACCGACTGTGATGTTTCTCAGTCTTTTATCACAGCCGGCGGTCATAAACTACCCACCATTGGATATATTGACCTACCTGTAAACTTTGAAAATCAATGTCGCTCTCTTAAAGCCTATATTATTCCTACGGTAACGTCATCCTTGATTTTGGGTGTGGATTTTTGGAAAACATTCCAGCTACTTCCTAAATTTTGTAACGCGATATCTATGTCGTGTGATAACAACCTAAGCATTGCAACGTTATCCGAACGTCCTAGCGCGTTACACTCTTTTGATGAACTCAGTAGTCAACAAAAAAGTACGGCCAATGAGGTTATCGATAAATTTAAATCTATAGCATATGAAAATGTAGGGTTAGGTCGTACTCATTTAGTAGAACACAGCATAGATACTGAGAACTCTCCTCCTATCCGCCAACGCTATTACAGGATGCCACCAGCAAAACTTCGCATCATCATAGAAGAGCTGGATAATATGTTGAAGCTGGGCGTGGTGGAACCTTGTGAGAGCCCTTGGTCTTCACCGGTGCTTCTTACTCCTAAAAAAGACGGCAAATTAAGGTTTTGTTTGGATAGTCGAAAACTAAACTCGGTTACCCGCAAGGACGCATACAGACTACCATATGTGTCCGAGATTCTAGATAACCTTAAAGACGCCAAGTATCTAAGTAGCATCGACCTTTCTAAAGCGTTTTGGCAGACGCCTATCGCGAAAAATGACCGCGAGAAAACGGCGTTCTATATACCGACTCGTGGAACGTTTAGATTCGTTACAATGCCTTTCGGTCTGACCAATGCACCGGCTACACAGCAAAGATTAGTAGATCAGCTTTTTTCGGGGCCTGAATTCGAAAACTCTGTCTTTGTCTTCCTTGACGATATAGTCCTGGTTTCACCTAATTTTCAGGATCATACGTCGCTGCTTACCAAGGTGTATGAAAAGCTAAAATCTGCCAACTTGACTATAAACCTGGAAAAATCGATGTTTTTCCGCGAGGAACTGAAATACTTGGGCTATGTCGTCAATCGCAAAGGGTTACACGTGGACCCGAGTAAGGTTGAGGCCATTCTTAACTTCCCTACACCCACTAATAAAAAAGAAGTAAAGAGATTTCTCGGCACCGCGTCTTGGTACCGAAGATTCGTCCCTAACTTTAGTGCGATTGCTGGACCTCTTAATAAACTAACTTCTACTAGCAAAAAGACTATGCCTTTTGTTTGGTCTAAAGAAGCGGAAGAAGCATTTTCTAAGCTCAAAGAACATCTTGTTTCTGCCCCGATTCTTTCTTGCCCAGATTATGCTAAGCCGTTCGAAGTACACACAGATGCGAGTGATTATGGAGTTGGTGCCCTTCTTACTCAAACTACTAATGGTGTAGAACTGCCGATTGCTTACATGAGCAAGTCTTTGACCGATCAAGAGCGCAATTACAGCATAACTGAGCGAGAAGCCTTGGCTGTCTTAGTGGCGGTAGAACATTGGCGGTGCTACTTAGATAATGGTCAAAAGTTCACTGTCTATACGGATCACTCTGCATTAAAATGGTTTCTTAACCTCAGCAACCCTACAGGTCGTTTAGCACGTTGGGGAGTCCGCTTATCCGCTTTTAATTTTGAAGTCAAGCATCGTCGTGGAGCGGATAATGTTATTCCCGATGCCTTATCGCGAGCCTGTCCTGTTTCTGCTATTGATAGTTCTCCTCACACTACACAAACTAAAGATGAGTGGTATTTGAAAATCTACAATAACTGCCAAACGTCACCGTCTTCCTTCCCCAACTATTTCATAAAAAATGAAAAGCTTTATAGGCTCATGAAGAGTAAATGCACACTAAATAAGGAGTTTGAGTGGAAGGAAGTCGTGCCATCGGAAATTAGAAAAGCTGTGGTAGATGAGAATCATTCAGATCCTACGGCTGGTCATTTCGGAATTTTCAAAACCTATAAACGACTAGTTCTTCGATATTATTGGCCTGGGATGCACGCTGACGTTGTGAAATTTGTATCCTCTTGTGATACTTGCACGGCCCATAAACATCAGAACCATCCACCTCTTGGAGAAATGGGACGCCCTAAAATTTGTTCTAGGCCCTTCCAAGTCATTAGCGTAGATCTTATAGGTCCTCTACCGGTTACAAGACAGCAAAACTGTCATATATTTGTCGTGACATGCTGTTTTAGCAAGTATTGCTTACTTTTTCCCATCCGACGTGCAACCGCTGAAATTGTCACTAAAAAACTAGAGGAAAACGTGTTTCTAGTACACGGTATTCCATCAACTATAATTTTGGATAACGGGAAACAGTTTGTTAGCGCTACTTTAAAAACTATGCTATCTAAATACAAGGTACCTAAGCTTCACTACACTCCTAAATATTCTCCACACGTGAATACTGTAGAACGATATAACAAAACGATAATGACCGCTGTATCTACGTATATAGGTAACGATCATCGTTCTTGGGACTTATTATTACCACAAATACAATTCGCGATAAACAGCGCGGTAAATGAAATAACCGGCTATTCACCTGCCTTCCTCGTCTTCGGTCGAGAGTTGGTCCCATGCGGGTCACATTATGTTGATGCGGAATCTGATGAAGTACTATATCAACCTCGCGATTCTTATGCTGAAAACTTAGGATGTCTCTCCGGCATTTTTGATAAAGTACAAGCTCTTTTACTGCAAGCGCATTCGAGAAATTGCCAGTCATATAACCTGCGTCGTCGACCGGCCGAATACAACGTAGGCGACATAGTTTGGAAAAGAACATTTTTCCAAAGTGACAAGGACAAGTACTTTAACAAGAAATTGGCACCTAAATTTGTAAAAAGTCGGATAATTGGAAAAAAGTCACCCTTGGTGTATGAACTCGCAGATCTATCTGGCAAATCTATAGGGTTCTGGCACATAAAGGATTTTAAAATCACTAATTACGCAGAGTAAACTTTTACTACCTACCGAGCTTAGACGGTTTTTTCTTTTTAGCCTCAGTACGAAAAATCCTTCTCCTTGCGGCGGGGTACTGTAACATTGCAACAAGTTGCAATGGCATATAATAATAAATCAAATAGATCTAAATAATATTAAGTTAAATTTACAATTATCTAAATACAATTATTAAATTATTAATCTAATTATTTTAATGACAGTGACACTCGACGTTGTCACGTATTACTGTCATCTGTCATTTACTTACTGACAGATAATCGGCTGTCAGGATAAGTGACATTACGGGCGGTTGAGAGACCGTTATTCGGCAACTGCGTACGGCGCGAACGAGTATCGGCCTACTCAAACTTTTACTTAAAAATAGTAATTGTAGGAATTTTAGTAAACTACATCAGAAAGGCTGTCTAGCCTAAATAGTACACTGTGTCGTGTGTTTATATATTCCCGCTGGGGTGAGTTCCTAATATGGTTGTTCTTTTAAAAACTAGTGTTTGAGCTTACTTACTATGTAGTGGCACCTATCGCAATTAACAGTAATGACATGGCGATACGGGGGCCGTCTGCGCATAGGCCTCACTGACCCGTAACCTCGGCAATTCCAGGATCACCGTACCAGCGCAGATCCACTGCAGGATCCTACGATCTGACCCTGACGCGCAGCCTCTGGACTGGAGACACCTTGGACGGGCCCTACAGCACTACTCCCACCGTTCAGGCCAGTCATTACTCCATCTACCTGTTCTAGTGCCCTATACTCCATATACTCGCGGAAATAAGACTGGATAATCTAGAAATTATATCTACTAAATCATTATTAAATACCTGGATTTTAATTCACCCACTACCCCTAGTTGTACCTAGCTACCAAGGTTACACAGTTTTATGACCTACTAAGTCAACGCCGATGACCCTAAGGTTAAACTTGATAGCCACTTATTTTAAGGTCAATAATCATCATGATTATTGAAAGTTGTAGAATCAAGTATCAAGAATCAAAGTTTTTTCGTTTACGTCTATTAAACAAAAATATTAAACTGGGTTAAAACCATGTAGGTAAGTGTGTTTCAGTACTTCAGACAATTTTTATATAAAAAATATAAAAAAATTGAAAAAGTGAAACACAACTAAAAGCAACGCATACCGGTACTGTTTCAATTTATGACTCGTTTTGATGCATGTGGCTATTAAAATAAAAAGTTGCTGAAATGTGTCCTACAAAGTCAATAAAACAAATGCTTGCGCGAGCGCAGCGAGCGCTATGAACACGCGAGCGGAGCGAGCGCGAAAATTTTTTACGACTTTTTATGAGCCTGACCATTTTTATAACCTACTAAGTCAACACCGATGACACAAAGGTTAAACTTGATATCCACTTATTTTAAGGGTAATAATCATTATGATTATTGAAGGTTGTACTGTTTCAATTTATGACTCGTTTTGATACATGTGGTTATTAAAATAGAAAAGTTGCTGAAATGTGTCCTACAAAGTCAATAAAACAAATGCTTGCGCGAGCGCAGCGAGCGCTATGAATACGCGAGCTTAGCGAGCGCGAAAATTTTTTACGACTTTTTATGAGCCTGACCATTTTTGTAACCTACTAAGTCAACACCGATGACACAAAGGTTAAACTTGATACCCACTTATTTTAAGGGTAATAATCATTATGATTATTGAAGGTTGTACTGTTTCAATTTATGACTCGTTTTGATGCAAGTGGTTATTAAAATAGAAAAGTTGCTGAAATGTGTCCTACAAAGTCAATAAAACAAATGCTTGCGCGAGCGAAGCGAGCGCTATGAATACGCGAGCGTAGCGAGCGCAAAAATTTTTTACAACTTTTTATGAGCCTGACCATTTTTGTAACCTACTAAGTCAACACCGATGACACAAAGGTTAAACTTGATACCCACTTATTTTAAGGGTAATAATCATTATGATTATTGAAGGTTGTACTGTTTCAATTTATGACTCGTTTTGATGCAAGTGGTTATTAAAATAGAAAAGTTGCTGAAATGTGTCCTACAAAGTCAATAAAACAAATGCTTGCGCGAGCGAAGCGAGCGCTATGAATACGCGAGCGTAGCGAGCGCGAAAATTTTTTACGACTTTTTATGAGCCTGACCATTTTTGTAACCTACTAAGTCAACACCGATGACACAAAGGTTAAACTTGATATCCACTTATTTTAAGGGTAATAATCATTATGATTATTGAAGGTTGTACTGTTTCAATTGATGACTCGTTTTGATGCATGTGGTTATTAAAATAGAAAAGTTGCTGAAATGTGTCCTACAAAGTCAATAAAACAAATGGTTGTGCGATCGCAGCGAGCTCTATGAATACGCGAGCGTAGCGAGCGCGAAAATTTTTAACGACTTTTTATGACCCTGACAATTTTTATGACCTACTAAGTCAACACCGATGACACAAAGGTTAAGCTTGATATCCACTTATTTTAAGGGTAATAATCATTATGATTGTTGAAGGTTGTACTGTTTCAATTTATGACTCGTTTTGATGTATGAGGTAATTAAAATAGAAAAGTTGCTGAAATGTGTCCCTACAAAGTCAATAAAACAAATGCTTGCGCGAGCGCAGCGATCGCGAATATTTTTTACGACTTTTTATGATCCTGACCATTTTTATAACCTACTAAGTCAACACCGATGACCCTAAGGTTAAATGTGGCTGTTAAACACACAATATTTCTGAAATACTTCCCACAAAGCAGATAAAACACGTTGGGCAAGCAAAGTCATCGCGTAAATTTTGATGACTTTGAATGACCCTGACAGTTTTATGGCCTAATTAAGATACTTATTACGTTTAGTCATTTGAATAAAACATAAAAGTCAAACTGTTATGATTATGCAAACTCTATGTAAAGTTAACAAAAAATATAGGCACCCACACTTATCTGCCGAAAAAAAAAGTGTTCTTTACTTTTTTATGCACTTTTAAATGTCTTTGTACAAAATTTCATCTGGATCGGCCGAAAAGAGGCCACACATTTCCAAAATTCCATAATAAAATTGAAAAAGACACCCGAAATTGCCAGCCAAAAAAAAAGTATTAGTTGTCCTTCTATGTCTTATTGACTCTCTGTGTACAAAATTTCAGCTAAAAAGGTTAACCCGTTTGACCGAGAGCAGGCCACACATTTACAAAGTTCAATTAAAAAAATCTGGACACCTGGACTCGACTGCCAGAAAAAAAGTATCCTATGTGCTTCTATGCCATATGAACTGTAATATGTATAAAATTTTAGCTGAATTTGTCAAGCTGTTTAGCTGATAAGTGGCCACACATTCACAAAATTCAATAAAAAAATCTGGACACTCAGACTCGATAGCCAAAAAAAAATCCTATATCCTATTCTGCTCTATAAATTGTTTTTATACAACATTTCTGCCAAATCGGTCAAGCCGTTTATTCAAGAAGAGGTCTTATATTTACAAAATTAAATTTAAAATATCTGGACTCCCTGACTTGACAGCCAGAAAAAAGTATCTTTTATCCTATTCTGCCCTATGACATGTATTCATACAACATTTCAGGCAAATTGGTCAAGCCGTTTATTCGAGAAGAAGTCTTATATTTTCAAAATTCAATTAAAAATATCTGGACCCCCTGACTCGACAGCCAGAAAAAAAGTATCTTTTATCCTATTCTGCCCTATGACATGTATTCATACAACATTTCAGGCAAATCGGTCAAGCCGTTTATTCGAGAAGAAGTCTTATATTATCAAAATTCAATTAAAAATATCTGGACCCCCTGACTCGATAGCCAAAAAAAATATATCCTATATCCTATTCTGCCCTATGAACTGTCTTTATACAACATTTCAGGCAAATCGGTCAAGCCGTTTATTCGAGATGAGGTCTTATATTTACAAAATTCAATTAAAAATATCTGGACCCCCTGACTTGATAGGCAATACAAAAATTATTCTATATCCTATTCTGCCCTATGAACTGTCTTTATACAACATTTCAGGCAAATCGATCATGCCGTTTATTCGAGAATAGGTCTTATATTTACAAAATTCAATTAAAAATATCTGGACCCCCTGACTCGATAGCCAAAAAAATATATATTTTATCCTATTCTGCCTTATGAACTGTCTTTATACAACATTTCAGGCCAATCGATCAAGCCGTTTATTCAAAAAGAGGTCTTATATTTACAAAATTCAATTATAAATATCTGGACCCCCTGACTCGATAGCCAAAAAGAAAGTATCCTATATCCTATTCTGCCCTATTTACTATCTTTGTACAAAATTTCAGCCAAATCGGTCAAGCCGTTTGACCGTGAAGAAGTCCCAAACAAACAAACAAACAAATAAACAAACTGACTTTCGCATTTATAATATTGGTGTTGATTGATATCTTTTTTTTTTAATGTTTGTTCGCGGACAACTTCTTTGTTTATGAACCGATTTTGATTATTCTTTTTTTGTTGGATAGGAAATATCCCAAGTATGGTACCATGTTAATTTTATCGAGGTTTGATTAGTATCTCCAGAGATATAGAGATAAACATCTCAAAATTGGTACTGAAAACTAATAACGCGGCATTGAAGTCGGTTATTTTTTAGATTTTTAAACGATATTATTATAAACTGAAACAACTGACTTAAATGCCGCGTGAGTCATTTTCAGTTGCAAGTTTGAGACGTTTATCGACATATCTCTGGAGATATTAAACAGATCTTGATAAAATGAATGATAACCACCTCGAAAATGTACCATACCGATTACAAAATGAATCATTCGAATCAGTTCATAATTGACGGAGTAATCGCGTAACATACATACAACAAAAAATAAACTGGCCAAGTGCAAGTCAGACTCGCACTAGTAGGGTTCCGTATCACACTACAGTATTTTATAAGATCAAGCAAAAAATACCACTATCATTTTTCGCCAGCAAAAAATAATAATTAATAAACATTTTATTTCTTATAACGCCATCTAACGTCTAACAAAGGAGTTAGGGATCGACATTTCAATATAACGCCATCTATGAGACGTTTACCTAACTAAGCGTTCATAGATGGCGTGAAATGCCGAAAAATACACGTTTCTTGTATGGGGACCCTCTATTATATTTAACTTTATTCTGTGTTTAATATTTGTTGTTACAGCGGCAACAGAAATACATCATCTGTGAAAATTTCAACTGTCTATCTATCACGGTTCATGAGATACAGTCTGGTGACAGACGGACAGACAGACAGAAAGTCAGACAGACAGACGGACAGCGGAGTCTTAGTAATAGGGTGCCGTTTTAAGGTGCTCCCTTTGGGTACGGAACCCTAAAAACATACAGCCGACTTGGGAACCTCCTCCTTTTTGGAAGTCGGCTGAATATACAAATTATCTTAATTTACGTCTGGAACACAAAACAATTATAAGTCTTCAAAATGAATTTCAAAGCCCACAATGCTTCCATTATTCTCGCCTCAGAACTACCACTTAATATCGTGAAATTCAGCAAATCCCTTCATTATAACATGTCTCAAATGAGAACCAACACAGCAGACTCATAAATAAAGATACCAGGAAAGCCTTTTCATTGAGTTTTAATTAAGTTTTACTTAAACTGACGACACTTTTTAATTAGTGTCAATTTGTGAAAATATTCATTAATCAAACTTTAAAACACATTATATTTGTTTAAGATCGTTTACTAAACGAAATAAAACAAGCCAAGTGCAAATCGGACTCGCACTCGTAGGGTTCCGTAACAGTAGAGTATTTATTAAGTTTAATTTTTCGCCACCAATAATTTCATACAAACTCTATGAAAAACAATGTTATCTTTGCGGTCGCTATATCGTAAAAACTGCTTACTGTATCTCGTTCAAACCAATTTTCGTTGTTTGTTTTTATTGAGATCTATGGCATATAATAGTTTCGGAATAAAGTGGCTGTGACATACGGACCGACATACAGACAAACATGACGAATCTATAAGTTCTCCGTTTTTTTCCATTCGGTTACGGAACCATGAAAAGCGACTTCAAATGCCGCACTAGTCATATTCAGTACACTAGGTTTGAGATGTTTTTTCCATATCTCTGGAGATACATATCAGATCTTGATGAAATTACCTTGGAAATGTACCCTACCAATTAAAACCGAATCATTCGGATCGGTTTACAATTGGCGGAGTAATCGCGTAACATACATACAAGAAAAACAGGCGAATTGAGAACCTACTCTTTTTGGGAAGTCGGTTGAAAATAAAAAAGCCTTAAGTGTACCTACTTTTTACGTATTTATACAGTACGTTTGGAATTGTTTCTTATGTGCGACAAACTATTTAATGCGCGGTGCTTAGTGAATGTCCCGCAAATCCCTAGGACCCAGGTCGGTCCCCTGACAGGCTTATCTATTTTAATTTCTGACGGCCCAAGTATTAGAAAATTCTTGCATTTGTAACAATTGAATTAACTGAAGGGATGTTAGGGAGCACAAATACCACCTCAGTGCTCCCAGCTAACCTCACATGCCCGTGGTGCATCATGCTGACCAACGAACGAGGTTCTGGTGACCGCCAAATGGCAGTATAACCATTTCAAATTATGGCGTAGCTAAATACTATAGGCCGGTGATGGGAAGCAGCGTCACCGGTGCGAGGAGCTACGTCCAGCGATCGCCAACCCGCCTGCTCAGCGGGGTGATTAGCGCATACGCATATACCCCTCCCAATGAGTCGAAGATCAGGCTCAGTGGCGTATCTTGGAAGAGGCCTACGTCCAGCTGTGGACTGACACAGGCGATTATGATGATGATGAATAAACTGAATGGGGCAATATACAACAATATAAAGTGTGTACCTAAGACATAAGGCGCATTTTCACTAGGGAACATTTGTTCTGCGACTCTGTCGCTCGACACGAAATTCACGTGTCCCACGCGATGTCGCATGTCGCCTGACGTCGCTTGGGACATTTACGTGTCGCGCAGCTTGTCGATGCTCTGCGAGCGTCGACACGCGCGACCTTCGTGTCCCTCGACAGTAGAGATGGGTTGTAACAGGTTAAATTGAATACCTTTTACAACTGTTATTGTTATCTAGAAATAACAACACAGAATAACTGTTACTAAATAACAACTGTTATTTTTATACTTTTCGATCGACCACCGGTGGAGAAAAGAGTATATGATATGTCATAGAAAATTATTTGCAGCATACATTTTGGAAATTGTAGTAATAACGGAAGTATGTGCTCAGTTTTTTGCAATCTGTGTAAAATTCAAAAATGTAGTAAGCATTTAAATCTGACAATGATTAGCTATGTACGTACCTAGTTACTTCAGCCAAGTACCCGAAAAGAACGAATAAAAAAGGTACTCATTATTTGTATGTTTTGTGCGTATGCGTATTGTTACTTTGATATCATTCTACTCAAAAATTAACCTTATTTCTTCGTAGCTTTTTCAGTAAACTGATTGCGATTTTCGACAACGGACAGAGTACGTAACATGCTGTCAGGTTAAGGTTTGACGTTTACGATACGAGTGTCTTCTGTTAGTTTTAATAACAATTATTTATCGTGTGAAGGAACAACTGTTATCAATCATTCGTTTATATACCTGTTAATTTTAATTGTTACGATAAATACGCCTCATCCCTACTCGACAGTCGCTGGACAGCCTTTGAGTAGTGAGAACGTGTGTCGCTTTGTGTTCCTGCTACACTGAACAACAACATCTCCTCGGGCGACATACTGATCACGACTGGCTAGTGTGAATAAGTCATACGTCGCGGGACATTATCCCGCAACTTTTGCAGAGACAACTACGTGAATGTCGGGCGATTTGTTCCCGCGACATGTCCCCTGGTGAAAATGCGACTTTAAAGAATAATTGGCGCAAATAAAAAATCAAATAAATTCAAAGCTAACTTATTTTATATTTAGAATAATTATTATTGATATGATATGAATCTGCACTTACACACGTCAAATTTCCACCTGCGTCGAGGAGTGAGACAGGGGGACGTCATATCCCTGAAACTGTTCACTAACGCCTTGGAAGATATGTTTAAAACGCTGGACTGGAAATATTGTGGCATCAACATCAACGGCAAGTACATCTCTCACTTACGATTCGCAGATGACATCGTCATTATGGCAGAGACGCTGCAGGACCTACAGAGGATGTTGAATGGCCTAGCTGATTCTTCTCGTCGCATCGGTCTCCGGATGAATTTGGATAAAACCAAAGTCATGTACAACGAGCACGTTGTTCCGGAACCGATTGCCGTAGATGGAATCCCACTCGAAGTTGTCACTAAGTATGTTTACCTAGGGCAGACGCTCAAACTAGGTAAACATAACTTCGAAAAGGAAATCCAGAGAAGAATTCAGCTGGGCTGGGCAGCATTTGGAAAACTCCGTCGAGTCTTCTCGTCGCATATACCACAGTGCCTAAAGACAAAAGTCTTTAATCAGTGCGTCCTACCCGTCTTGACATAAGGAGCCGAGACGAGGACACTCACGGTTCGACTGGTCCACCAATTTAAAGTCGCTCAGCGAGCTATGGAAAGAGCTATGCTCGGTGTTTCTCTGCGGGATCGAATCCGGAACGAAGTAATTCGCCAGAGAACTAAAGTGATCGACATAGCTCATCGGATTAGCAAGCTGAAGTGGCAGTGGGCTGGTCATATCTGCCGTAGGACCGATAACCGTTGGGGTAGACTGGTTCTAGAGTGGAGACCGCGAATCGGTAAACGTAGCGTAGGACGCCCTGTGACCAGGTGGAGCGATGACATTCGCAAAGCGGTGGGCAGTGACTGGAAACAAAGAGCCGAAGATCGGGCTCAGTGGCATGACTTGGGAGAGGCCTATGTCCAGCAGTGGACTGATACCGGCTGATTATGATGATGATGATGATGACACGTCAAATAACATTAAATAGAAAATTGTATTACCAGCACCACCGACCATTGCGATTGCACCGACAAATTAGTGCCCAGACAGTAGTTTTATCTTTTTATCACAATAAAAAATTAAGATGCCCACATCTTAAAATCGCTAACCGCCTTTATCTTAGACCAGTCTATCCAGCCACCTGCAGGCACTAGTGACCGAGATTGGTTGTGACCACCAACCATTCTGACTGCACCGACGAATTAGTGCTCGGACAGTATTACCAGATAATTGTGTACAAAATTACGATTCTGCGGTGTACGTGGTAAGCCATCGACTGAATCACCAGTTCAAATAATACATTTCACGTTTGGTAGTTTTAGCGCCGTTTCATTATGTAATCAGTGAAATTGGTGCCCGTTTCCGTACAATGCACGGAATAGTAAAGTTAACCAGCAATTCAAATGTATCAAAACCACCAATTTAATATAAAAGTCAGTTTATTTGTTTGTAAATAAATGTTAAGACTAAATGTTTAGACCAATTTGGTCCAAATTGCACAGTGCAAATACAAGCCAATATTAGATTAGGACATAAGACTCGACGTAACTAGAATACGAGCTAAGCGAAGCGCAAGGGCACTACCTACCTTTTCTCGAAGTGCTTCGTCGTATTTTTGAATCCTCATAACTTGTTAGTATTAGTATTTATTTTGGGACGTTAAAATCTATTTTTTAATGATTTATCAGAATCTATCTAAAATATCGTTTAGTGACACTTTGCCTATTTTAAAAATAATTAGTCTTAAATCATAATACTAGATGTAAACTTGTTACGAATGAAAATTGATTTAAAAAAATAAAAATTGTTGATTACCTTCTTGCCTACTATAGTTTTATACAGACTAAATAAGTTTTAACCATAATTATACACCACTAAATGTTAACTATCAATGTTACAGAAGCAGTTACAAATTTTTTTACTTATTAGTCGCTTGAAATATCAACAATTACCACAATTTGATTATTAAATGTATTGTGAGGATTACACATAATATTATTATTAAGAACGGTTGTGCACTCACGGGTTTTTTTTTTTTTATCGGAATTGCTCCGACCAGTTTCGGACACGTTTGGTGTCCTTCTTCTGGGAGCCACGTCTACCGCAAGCTCCTCGCGCAACGAGCTTCGGCACGTAACAGTACGTATCAGTTACGTGCCGAAGCGATCTTGCGGTAGACGTGGCTCCCAGAAGAAGGACACCAAACGTGTCCGAAACTGGTCGGAGCAATTCCGATAAAAAAAACCCGTGAGTGTACAATCGTTCTTAATAATAATAATTACCACAATTGCGCGACGAAAGCTACCCTTAGCTCAGAGGACACAATTTCTTAGATAAAAAGTGATTTAGTAACTTATAATCACACGAATTAAATTTACCACTCGATGAAATTCAAGAAAACTTAACTAATTAATCTAATATAAACTAATAATTCACTGAAATTGCCATACCCAAGTCGAAAGTTAAATTAAATTTGACTGAAAAAGCCTGCTACTGAGAAACTAATGACCTTGCAGTTTCCATTAAGAGACAAGTTGGATTCCTTTGATGAAGAACTACGAGAACCTATACTGTCGCAAATAAGAAACAACTTGAATAAAGAGCAGTAAATTAACAGAATATTGTTTAAGGCGAGTTCTCAGAACGCGAGGCAGCGGGCGGTGTAGCGTGTTGTGAAATTGCTGGGAAATGTTCCGGGATTATATCGAAACTAACTGTGCCCCGAGGCTTCGCCCGCGTTAAGAAGTATCCTGTAGTAGTATCCATAGTACTTGGCTATCCTTATACAACATTTCAGCTAAATCAGTCCAGCCGTTTGACCGTGAAGAAGTGCCAAACAAATAAACAACTGATTTTCGCATTTATAATATTGGTGTTGATAAATGAATCATGACTTCAGTTGAAAATCATAAATCACTCATTTATGATTTTCAACTTCAAGGTTCACTGT
Source organism: Cabera pusaria (assembly GCA_954871355.1). Taxonomy (NCBI): domain Eukaryota; kingdom Metazoa; phylum Arthropoda; class Insecta; order Lepidoptera; family Geometridae; genus Cabera; species Cabera pusaria. Next base: position 17,271,724 of record OX940905.1, read on the forward strand.
AGAATTAAAATATTTTCATATAAAATGTATAACACATACATTGTTAGAAATTTTTCTATCAAATTATTCGTTTTATTAAGTGAATTCATTAGAGGATTTATCTTTATGGTTATTGTATATTTTTTAAGTAATACTTAAATTTAAAATTTAAAACCACCCCGACTGATCTATGTAAAATCTTTTCTTTAACAAGTAACAAAATTAAAATTTTGAATAAACACCTACGACAATGTTCTTTACAAAATTCACGTCATAACATCTATCTAAGAACCACCACTGATTAAATACGAACCGTTTAAAGACAAAATCGAATTAGTTTTGGAGAAAAATTGCAGCATGGATTTGCACAAACAAATGTTTACTGCAGCGCCCCCTGGTGAGTTGATATTGTAACACCTATTTAAGAACATGCACTAATCAAACACAAACCTATAACTGAAAACTGCATCAAAATCGGACAAGTCGTTTTAAAGAAAAATGGCAACATCGATACAGTCTCCGTTCCGTCGTGGGTAAAAACGTTCTAATTTAGTCCAAACTCGACATCTCAGCTGTAAGCTGCTAGGCTATTCTGTAAGATATCTCGACAGCGGAATTCGCGGTGAGATTCGAATTTTGTACCACGAAATTCAATCGTATCACGTCCGTAATACGGTTGAATTTCGTAATACGAAATTCAAATCTCACCGCGGATTCCGGTGTCGACATAGCTTACAGAATAGCCTAGCTGGTGTAGAGTTCGATACGATAGGCGCTACGATGCCACAGACAGAGACACAGATACCAAATCAGAGATACACATGTGAAACTTATAACACCCCTTCTTTTTGCGTAGAGTTTAAAATATGATCTAGCAAACCTATTCTATCCTAACCTATATATCCTAGTATCTCCTTAAAATACTCATGAAACTAGGTTTAAGGTTTTAGAAGAAGAAAAAGGGAGTATTTTATCCGTAACGTATTTATTATAACTTTGGTGTGCGTACAGTAGGTACGCACACCAAAGATGATGCATTAATGATAATAAACATGAATTGATACTTTCTGTTCTAAATCCAGCAGAAATAGTTAAAAAGCACAATCTAGCCAAGTTGGTTTAATTCTGCGACTAATTCCATCAGATAGTACAAAAAGTTGAAGCTAAGATGGGGCTAAAATTAATTAAGCCTTTAGTTAACAGTTGACAGGAGCGAGTCGAGAACTTGTCAGGATAACTTTGTTACAAGTCGAGTTGTTCTTTGAGTCAAGTTGCAATAACTATTCATTGAATCAAGTCCGTGGTTTTGCGGTTGTACAAAGGTTCTTGATGCTGTAACCAACTTAAAGGTGAGTAAGGAAGAGTTATATAATTAGGTCAAGTGTCTTTTAGCAGAAATGGTGGTACAATATTTCTAGTTGTATTTTTGAAGTGAAAACTTCTTTAGCGGCGTTGTGCACTGTTCTTGGGATGGGTAACAAATGTTAAACTCACGTCAGGGCCGGTAGTCTCTACATGCATAGCGATGAATTTCGAGCGACGATCGACGTTAAGAAAAGAGATGCAGATATATAATAACTGTTTAGCCGCAACTCATTCTAGTAGATATTTGCGATGATAAGACGCATCGCTATCAATGTAGACTTCCTCCGCAGGTCACGTGTCCTGATTAAAAATTCGTAAAACGGAGCACAGGGCGCTTGCGCGAGGTATCATTCCAAAATATTCAAAACTGACGTGTTCAAGTTTTCACTTCTGTCGGCACTCCCGGAGTGCAACTCGTTGTTTTTTTAGTTTGTCTGATGAGGTCATTCCTTTTGTCAGTCAAACATAGACAGGAATGTCCAGTAATGTCCAGTGTGAATCCCCCCGATCGGCTCAATCCTAAATAGTTGAAAGGCTGATTGATGTTAAGAGAAAAAAACTTTCCAGAAATTCATATACTGATTGATATAAGAACGTGCTTGCATTTGAGCAACACATTGTGCTAACCCGGCTTAAGTAAACGCTTTAACTTATACGTATGTCTCCCACGGAACCCCGAGTCATTAGTACCAGTAGGTCTGGCTCCAATTAATCATGCCTATCTCGATCGGATCCAGCTAATATCCGCCTATAGGAGGCCACTTACGCACTTCAGTCGAGCGATTCATCAGATCCATTCAGAGTACGCCCAATGGCTTATTTATTGCCTCTAGTCCATCAAATACGGTATATATGGTTCAATTGGTTTTCAATATAGCTTTCAAGCTAAGCTAGGACGACGCTACGCTCTAATCTGTTATAAACAGCTGATGAAACTGTTTGAGATATCTTTGACCGATTGAATAACGTACAGTGCCACAAGTATAACTTGGCGGTGGTAGTTTTTGGAACTAATTCTTTTAATTGAAACTGTGAGTTTGACGTTAGAGAAATTACCGCGACATTATTGTTGATAAATCTGCTACATTAATATAGTTCAATAATGCCAAAAGTAATTAAAAGTGGTTTAAGAGAAACTGTTATCAAAGTACAAAGTAAAAGCACAGTGGCGCACAGGCACGTCAAGTTATACTTGCCGGCCTGTAGTTAAACATAAACTTTAAAATGACTTCCAATGCCGCATGTCTCATTTTCGGTTGCATATTTGAAAATGCGTTCCTTTTTACACAATAGAAGACTACCAACGAGTCTTGATTAGATGTATAATATTACTAGCTGACCCGGCAAACGTTGTTTTGCCATATAAATAATTTCGTAGTAATTTCTAGTGTAGACAAAAAATAGCTTACTTATTGTAAGTATGTATGGAGGAAAAATTATTAAATTACTAAAATGGCTATTAAAAAATACGGGTTGATCGTAGAAGGGTGAAAATAGAGGATTGTATGTATTTTTGTATGTTGTATCATAAAAAAATAGAAATTAAAAATTTTGTCTAAAAAATAAAATAAAAAATGTAGGGGTGGACTACCCCTAACATTTAGGGGGATGAAAAATAGATGTTGGCCGATACTCATAGATACCGGATAAGCACAAAAAATTTCATCAAAATCGGTCAAGTCGTTTGGAGGAGTATGGCAACGAAAACTGTGACACGAGAATTTTATATATTAGATATGGGACCATTATATTCAACTGGGTCACAGAATTGGCGAAGAATCATCTATGGTGACCTAACTGGGCAAAATAAAATTTGGTTGTAGAAATCGTCATAAAATCACCTTAGTTTATCAACAATTAGCGATCCGCCCCGGCTTCGCATGGGTGCAATATAATTACTAATGTGATGTCATTGTGGAGTAACAATTCCATTATACATTATTTTGTTTCATTTCATAAGAATAGGTATGAGACGAATCCGGAACGAAGTAATTCGCCGTAGAACTAAAGTGATCGACATAGCCCAGCGGATTAGCAAACTGAAGTGGCAGTGGGCTGGTCATATCTGCCGTAAGACTGATAACCGTTGGGGCAGACTGGTTCTAGAGTGAAGACCGCGAATCGGCAAACGTAGCGTGGGACGCCCTGCGACTAGGTGGAGCGACGACATTCGCAAAGCGGTGGGTAGTGACTGGAAACAAAGAGCCGAAGATAAAGCTCAGTGGCGTGTCTTGGGGGAGGTTTACGTCCAGCAGTGGACTGATACCGGCTGATAATGATGATGATGAGGTATGAGACAGCATTTTTGATGAAAGTTCTGAGTCGGTTCTTTCGACATCATCCATTATCGTCATATTTCAACAAATTAACATTAAAAACATAATACTAACTAAACTTTACTTTTACTTTATCTAATGAAACAAAAAATAATTAAAATCCGCTGCGTAATTTCAAAGATCTAACCGTACAGAGTACAGAGTAAACAAACGACGGGGAGCGACTTTGTTTTTTAAGAAAGAACTGAACCGATTATAATAGGTACAAGTAAGTATATGTAGGCAAGGCACCTAAGACAAGAAATTTCTTTTTCCCGAAAAAAAGGCAACTCAACATTCTCAACAATTTCATTCTCAGATATCCTTAAATAGCATGGTGAATTTATTAGAAACGACAGTCATTGAAACATCCCAAAAATTTGCTATAGAAAATTCAACCTTACGCCAAAGAATTTAAGCCTACCTTTTTAATAACCTACCTTTCTAATTTATGGAATGCTCGAAGTTCACACAAAGTGCTTTATCTTCGAAAAAATGACAAATTTGCGTTTTATGCTCGGTCATATAAAAAATCAGAAAATTGAAGTTCTTTCACGAAAGGTCCTTGTTAAATGAACCATGAACATAGGAGATTAAAGTCCATTTATTAATGACTACTTTTACACCGTAGCGTAACAGAGGTCTAAAGTTACGGAGTGGTACTTTTTAAGGTTCCGAACCTCAAAAGGTAAAAAAAGGAACCCTTAGATCATTTTCTTGTCCGTCTGTCCGTCTATCCGTGTGTCACCACCGATTTTCTCAGGAACGGGTGGACCTAGCAAGTTGTTTATACCAGATACTGAGGTCTATAGTCCCTATTAGGTTTATAAAAATAAAGGTCTTGAGTCAATACGATAAAAAGATATGGGCAAATTTAGATTTTCGCAAAAACGTAGTAGGTACCAAAATTTACCTTAATTTTCAACTAGGAATTTGAGCTTTACTTGTGCTGTAAGACCTGCTTGCTTTTCACCAAAATTGACAACTCTATAGGTTTTGGGTCAAAAACCTATAGGGTACTTACCGTTGACCTAAACCATGAAATTTGGTTAGAAGCAAGATCTTGAAGCACTTATAAAGTAATAAATCTGAAAACCGTAAATATGTAGTTTAATTAAAATAAACTGGCCAAGCGCAAGTCAGACTCGCACTCGTAGGGTTCCGTAACACAGTAAAGTATTCTATAACTATGATTTTTCTTAACTAAAAAATTAACTTTGTTTTTCATAGTGTTTGTATGAAAAACAAAGTTATATTTACGGTCGCTATATCTCAAAAACTGCTGACTGTATCTCGTTCAAACCAATTTTCGTTGAAAGTTTTTATTGAGATCTACAGAATATATTATTTTAGATTATTCACTCCCTTCCTTTAAAAGTTAGAGGGGGGGAGGGTAGGGGGGACACACATTTTACCACTTTAGACGCACCTATCTTTCAAATGATCCACTTTGAGAAAAAATGATTTTAGGAACCTTAATGTCATTTTTAAAGACCTATTCATAGACATGCCATACGTATAGGTTTGAATTTTTTTTTGTTTCAGTTCCATGTATGGGATATATCCCTTAAACTTTTATATTTTTTTTATTTTTGTATAAAAATGGGAAAGCGGTTCACAGAATACATCTACTTACCAAGTTTCAATTCTGTATTCCTAATAGTTTCGGAATAAAATGGCTGTGACATAGGGACGGACAGACAGACAGACATGACGAATCTATAAGGGTTCCGTTTTTTGCCATTCGGCTACGGAACGCAAAAAGGCAAATTTACTATTACAAACTTACTAATTGTAGTTGGTGCAATACATTTTCTATGGATCGAACTACAAAGTTAAGTTTCTCCTTAACCCTTGTCTGAGAAGTTGGCACAGAAGCCTTGGTGGGTGAGTCCAACTTGACTTGGCCGGTTTATTCTTTATTGGAGACAGACGTATAACCGTAGAACCCGATGATAAGTAACGGTGCCATCAAAGGTAGAATCGTACTTTTCTATATTAAACTGATGATAAATATGAGGAATCTGGAGAAAAATGAAAGGAAAAAGCAACACTAGACAGTCAAATTAAGTTCAATTCAATTATAGTAACGTTACGATCTCAATCTTCTTCAGAATTCGTCGTCACACATTTAATGTTGCGGCAGCTGTCCTTGAGAGCCTGTTCCCACACTAGACCTAGCGTGCTACCATCTTCAACCGTATCATCGCTTAAAATCAGGCGAGAGAGTGGTCAAATCTATCTATGTATAAGAGTGGTCAAGCCTATCGTTTATACGATAGGCTTTTTTTATAAAAGAAAAATCTGAAAAACTTGGTAAACCAATTGGCGACTCGTTTTTGTTTGGTGCATAATTGATCATATACATAACTAACCACATATTTGCGATAAGGAATAAGTGATAAGGAAGTAAAGGATAGGTGACAGTCCTTCATCATTATTACAATGTTTATCAAAAAAGAGCACGTAACTTATGACAAGATCGCAGACCTATTTAGATGGAAAAAAAATACGTATCATATGTGTATAATTATTTATAGATTTGAGACGGGAATTTAACGTGACTTACGCGATGTCGATATAGTGATCGACATATGTTACTGTATAATTATTTATACATATGTTACTGTATAATTATTTATAATAAGTTACCTGACAGCATTTAATTGTTACAAAATAATACATTTAAAATTAATTTGCATCAATGGTTGTTGGAAAATTCTATTTATAATATTAAAGAATATCTGAATGTTTGACAACTAAGAAAATTAACTGTGAATGCAAAATTAATGTAAATTTAATTGACAATAAATGTTTAATTATTTAATGTTATTCATTTTATTACTGGATATTTTACTATAAATAATTGCACGCCTGCCTACAAGCTAGATACACTGACCTACATAGATGAATATGTAATATAATGGTAGTTTCCGACACTATAAGAACTGTGTTTCCGCCACCTCTAGGTCGTGACTGAAAACTAGCGCTGGGTGTGTACTATGTAGGCACTCCGCATTATGCTGAGTCTCGACCTTTTCGGCACTATGCCCATTACATTTTTGTTTTGTTTATTTTTAGTTTCCTCTATTCTGTGTACAGTGTTGAATAAATGTATTTTCTTTCTTTCTTCTTACATATGAATAAAATAAGATCATTGATTGATAACCTTATATAGAGAGGATAAATATAGAGAGAATAACCATAGAGAGGATAAGATGTACAATGTCGCAAGTTGCAGTACAGTGTAACAGGTAGCCATTCCCTTCACCAGTCGAACAGCCTTTGTTCTCAAAAATAATAACAGACTTTGAAGGTATTCGGCAAACGATTCCAATTAATTTGCCCAAACCGTATTATTCTTTTCTAATGACAAAATTTGCTCGTTCAACAATGTAATTAATTGGCTGTATCGTTTTTCGTAATTAATGAATATTTCTTTATATTTTTTGTTTGAAATTGTTAGTGTTTTTTTTTGTATTAATTTGTGTTTGGCCCAGTTTTAGTAGATATTATTAGAAAGCATTATTGACATTTGAATACATTCATACATAATGTTATTATATTTTTTTTGTTAGGTTTATTATTTATCGCCTAACTTCATGGCGCATTGATTGCGCTACTATTACTCCCTTCAGCAACTATTTGACCACTATTGCACCTATTTATTAAGATACGAAAACAACCGACTTCTATGCTCCACGAGTCAGTTTATGTAGCAAGTTTGATCAGATCTCAATGAAATTACAATGGGACTTCCACGAAAATTTACCCTACCGATTAAAAGAAGAATCATTCGAATCAGTTCACAATTGACGGAGTAATCGCGTAACATACATACAAAAAATAATAAAAAAAACAACATAGGTACAGACGAATTGAGAACCTCCTCTTTTTTGGGAGTCGGTTGATAAGTAAGTGACGATGCAGTCTATAGTGAAAACATGTCCACCTGAGACTGGAAGACGGTTATGAGGAAAAGCTAGAGCTGAATAATTTAGCTGAATTTTGGATGGATTTTTCTATCTGCATGCATGGGTGTTCGTCCTTGGGTGGTATGAGCATTATATGTATATCGATGTTTTGCTTCACTTGCTACCAAAAAGTAGCTTACCATCATCAAAGAAAAAATCTGCAACCATAATCTTACGGTGTTCCGGCAGCACACAGTGCTTCTTCGACTCATCGCTAATCGTTAACCTGACTGATATATATATATTTTAAGACAACTCCCGCACTAGGAAGCCCTGTGTTGTGAGGGACTTTACAAACATAGACACAATTGCACCAAAACTTGGAACAATTGTTTGAGGATTACACAAATCATTAATCACTAGACCAACTGTTTGGTGTATACATAATAGTTATACGAATATCTTATATAGGGGTCTTCCAAATCGCGAGTGAATAGGTATCTTCTGAGTAAGCGCGCTTCCTCATCGTTCCCATCATTACTTAACATCAGGTGAGACAGGTGTTATAGTCGAAAGCTACCCATTTTGTTATAAAAACAATTTTACGCATACTGCAGTTCCTAATTAGCTTTTGTTATTGCCTTTCTATTTAAGATTGCCTTCCTATAAAAATAAATATCTACTTAGCTAGTTAGCCTCTTTCTTAATAGCTACGTTTCTTACAAAGTTGCTAATTAAGCCTAATAAAATGGTTTTTCTTCGTAATCTTAGGGTTTTATAGCCGAAGTGATTTCCACAGTTTTTACAGCATCTGATAACGATCGAGATTTCTTTAAGAATGCCTTTTATTAACCATTCTGAAAAGGTAGATATTTATGTAAATATGCAGGTTAGGTATATACCTAAGATAGATAAGTATAAATAAGGTAACACTAAAAAAGAACAAAAAAATCTAGATAAATTTGAATGAAGTCTGCAACGATACGGATCAGGCGGCTAGCTCATACCTAATCAGCCGATCCGTATACACACATACAGAACCCCGGATTAGGAACATGTAAAAAATGTATTAGTATTACAATATATATGAAAAAATAACAATATGTTCGACTGTAGCACAGAATAATGAATAGTACAAACTGTAGTGACGGGGACGATTGTATTGGGAGTTTAATTGGGACTTCTAAATTGAGGAATCATGCGGCACTACACCGGCGGAATGACAGCAGAAAACATGACCATAGACCCGCCCAAAGAGTAACATAATACTCGTATATACGACCTGCCGTTCCTAATCTCAATAATCGAGTCCCGTCAAAGATATTTTCTAATCCCGTCAAAGATATTGTCGAGTCCCGTCAAAAATATTTTCCGCTTTCAACCGATAATTTTAAATTTGAAATCGTTCTCAAATTGTGTTTCAGTCGAGAAAATAAATATAGGTTACATATTAATAAATATAAAAAGTATGAATCATGAAGATGAATGAACATATTCTAAAGAAATACTACATTTCAGCAGATTTTACCCCAAAATGCGGACATATTATAGTTAGTAATTTCATTAGGTATACTTGAACTAGCATGAGGGGCACGGATTTGCTAGATTCCAGCAGTTAGAAGTATGTATTTCCAATAATGACTACGTTGGTCACTCGGTTGAAAATTGGCACCCAGCAACCTTATTTCAAATCACTTTTTAAAAATATGTGAGACATATTTCTGAACTATTTATAATTTCCACAATGTCTTCATCGTACGCTGAACGTATAATAAAGGTCTGGCGGGAAGCAAGCGGGAATACCATTCCGTAATTTGGCCGTTCCTAGCGCGTGACCGGAATGCCACGTTCCCGTAAACTGATTACCGGAGGGCTAATTGCATCCGTACCACCTAGCTGTTATTGAAATCTTGTAGTGACTAGATATTGATGTTGGTTGTCGTCATGGAGTTCATATTTTTATTTGGGTTCCAGTTTTATAAATTCTTTACATAAAATAATCATATTACTAGTGTAAGAGACAGTTTCATCGGTTCCTGATAAAGCGTTAGATAGTTATCTCACATGACGCCATATAAAAGCTGTCAAAAATCTATCAGATTTCTTCATATTAGCGCTATCAGGAACCGGTGAAACTGGCCCTAAGTTAACTAAACCTAGAAGCGTCTAAAAGTCGATAAGGATATTTTGAAATGCAAACTTCTTTAGCGGCGTTGTGTGCACTAAGGAAGTTGTTTTCTCGGGATGGGTAAACAATTTTAAACCCGCGTCAGGGTCTCGCATCCTGATAGTAAGACGAAAATTCGTAGGATGGAGCGCAGGGCGCTTGCGCGAGGTGTCATTCCAACGGAGCGCAGGGCGCTTGCGCCAGGTGTCATTCCAACGGAGCGCAGGGCGCTTGCGCCAGGTGTCGTTCCAACGGAGCGCAGGGCGCTTGCGCGAGTTGTCATCCCAAAATATTCAAAAATGACGTGTTCAAGTTTTCACTTCTGCTGGCACTCCTGGAGTGCAACTCGTTGTTTTTACAAGCTTTTATTTAACCTCGTATGTATTATGTATGTCACTATGTATGTTCGGGTGGAATATTGGAAGCTAAATTATACCCACTTCCCGATGTTCGATTGGACTCAAATTAGGTGTACTTATGTATCTTCGGTGACAATACAATGATATGGTACCATGGAACTGGTCTGATGCTGGAGACGGAAGGTGGCCACGGCATCTCTGTGATAAAACAACGTAACCCCACCGAGTTTGAGCTCGATTGATTTGTCTTGAAGAGAACTTCACGCCTAGATGATATCCAGGGTCTGATGATGAAGCTGGAAGGTGGCCACGGCATCTCTGTGATAAATCAACATAAACATACCGAGTTTGGGCTCGATTGATTCGTCTTGAAGAGAACTTTTCACCTAGATGATATCCAGGGTCTGATGATGAAGCTGGAAGGTGGCCACGGCATCTCTGTGATAAATCAACATAACCCTACCGAGTTTGGGCTCGATTGATTCGTCTTGAAGAGAATTTTTCACCTAGATGATATCCAGGGTCTGATGATGAAGCTGGAAGGTGGCCACGACATCTCTGTGATAAATCAACGTAACTCTACCGAGTTTGGGCTCGATTGGTTCGTCTTGAAGAGAACTTTACACCTAGATAATATCCAGGGTCTGATGATGAAGATGGAAGGTGGCCACAGCATCTCTGTGATAAATCAACGTAACTCTACCGAGTTTGGGCTCGATTGATTCGTCTTGAAGAGACCTTTACACCTAGATGATATTTAGCGACTGGTGATGAAGCTGGAAGGTGGCCATGGCATCTCTGTGATAAAATAACGTAACCCCAGTAAATTTGGGCTCAAATTATTCATTTTGGGGAGCACTTTACACTTAAATGATAGCCAGAATCTGATGATGAAGCTGTAAGGTGGCCATGGCATTTCTGTTATAAAGCAACATAGCCCCATCGAGTCGAGTGATTTTCCTTGAAGAGCACTTTACCCATAATCACATCAAATATCCGTGGAATATTTTAAAACATCATGCCTTCTTTTAAATACTTAGGTAGTAGGTAGGTAGTCGGTAACTATATCTACCTACTAAAAAGTTAAAAATAAATTATAAGTAAAAAATATTTTTAAAACAAGCTTTTATCTGGGACAATGAACTAAAATGTTAAAAATAAATTCTAGTAAGTATTTGGCGTGTAGGTACTTACCTATATTTTTAAAAGCTTGAGGCACTGAAGTATAGTAATTACCTAGCCTGAAAAACGGGTAGTGCTTCAAGCTTTTAAGAATATAGGTAAGTACCTACACGCCAAATACTTACTAGAATTTATTTTTAACATTTTAGTTCATTGTCGCAGATAAAAGCTTGTTTTAAAAAATATGTTTTACTCATAATTTATTTTATATATATATGATATGCTAACGTTTGACCAGTACATCGCCGGTGGTAAACTATGTTGTGGTTGGTTGAAGATAGTGAAAATGCTAGGCCTCAAAATGCTCAGACTCGCAGGAGCTGTGTGCTGCTGGAACACCGTAACTTTTGGTAGCAAGTCAAGCGAAACATCGAAATAATGCTACTACCTGTGGATGGAAAAATTGTAAAGGAGTGTGTACATTTGTTGTATGTGAATTATTAACAATCATATTACCTCTGACAGCTATTGATGATAGTCACTTGATATTGCATCACAGATACCAGATTTTGCCATCGGATGGCAAATCGGATTCACTACGTAGAAGTGGATTCGAGGACTTTGGTGTGAATGGAGAATAGAGCTGATATGATACCTATAGATAGTTTTTTCTTTGGTTTATTAAGACGTTTACCACTATTTAAAATTAGCGGATACACGGCATGTGCTGCAACGCTAAAAATAATAAAAAAATGTTTGCCTAATGCAGACTCTGAAAAAAAAGTGTTTGCCTAATTAAGTGGACTAAAAACCATCTTTGCAATTTGCATTATTGCCTTTCTAAGCAGGTTTACATCGCAATTTTATTTTCATCTATGAGTAAAATATTTAAAAAAACGGCAACACTTGAGATATCATATTATATTGTGGGTACTATGAAAAAAATACAATTAAATGAGTCAGTCGGCAATTCATCGTTATTGATGTTTCAAATCAAAATATTAAGTCATTTGATTTATTAATTAATTAAAATGGATCAAGAATTCAGTTTTATCAGTAATCAAAAAGGGCAGTGCACTGTTGATCGTGGTACCCATAAGTACAATAAAAATTTTACCAATAAAACTGGAAGCACTTTATGGCAGTGCGTAAACCGACGGGAGTGTAGTACCTTCATATCTCTAGACCAAACCAGGAAATAATAACTAGAGAAACTCAGCATATATGTGAGTCAAATGGTGTTGAAAATATGATTTGTGAGCACTCATCGTATTTAAAAAAAGTCTGTAGAGATCATAGGTCTATGCAAATGAGTTTTGAAGAAAATGAAAATTAAATACGAACATGCTAAATCACACCGGTATTGCAACTACAAGTGTGCTAGAAGTATTAGGTAAATATATTTTCATTTGCATAGATGGTGATAATTTAAACATTATAATATTTGTAAAAAATTTGTTATTACAGCGCCAGGGTCATATTACGTAGACAATATTTGATATGTCGCATCCAGCCCCTTTTTATCAAATATATGTTCTACATTTACATATCAATTCAAATTAGAATTGTACAAATATATAGTACCAGAAATATATTCTTTACTGCCTGATAAATCACAAAATATTTATAGACGTCTGTTTGAAAATTTGCATCAAAAATTGGGCATTATTATACAGACTTTCAAAAGCGATTATGAACTTGCACAAAAAAATGCAGTACAATTCGTGTTCCCAGAAGCAATAAAAAATCAGCGTATGTTATCATCATTAAAATTTAAATGATGCTGTTTGGAAGAATACTGATGAAAAAGGTTTTTTAGCCACAAGGGAAGGACGAAATATTGCCGGGAGGGATGCTGTATTGCTACTTGTTCCAGCAGCACAAATCCCTGCGACGTGGTGTCACATTTTAAATCAAGCACTGGACAGTCCGGCAATGGATCGGTTTCGAAGATATTACGAAAGGCAGTGGTACCCAAAAATGTCGCCGTCATTGCTGAATTGTGCTGGACAGCGTTAACAAACAACAAGCGCACTGGAAGGCTGGCATCGGCCGCATTCCAAAAAGAAAAACAAGTTTATATATGTTTGTAAAACTGAAAAGGAAAGCAAATTTTGGGACAGGCAAATAATAGATAATTGAAACATTACGGATGGCCAAAAGATATTATTTTTCATCGAAAATACAAAATAATACTATTAAAGTTGGAACAAAAAATATTATTACCTTGCTACAATTCGTGAAGAAAATTATTTTGTTACAATCGATAAAATAAATCTATACATATAATAGTAATAACTATTTAATATATTTAATTATATTATATGATTGTGTTTAAAACAATACAGTAAGAAGATTTTTTTATAAAATATAAATAGACATATTTATATTTCACACATGATTTTTCTTTATGTAATAACACCAGCAGGCATATCACAAAATTGTATGTGGATAAAAATGAACAAAATTACAGAGATAAAGCTATACAGCCTGCATAGCTCCGCCCCCTCATTTAGTTCATTTTGTTCATTCAATAATCAACTGTCAAAATTAGTGATAAGGGGGCAGATTAAGCAATCAATATACCCATATAATATATTATAATATAACAAAGAACGACATATATATTATATATGTCGACGCACCACCACATTTAATGAAATCAAACGTGATACTTATAATAACTATAGCTGTGAATTAATTGTTTATAATGGTTCAGATTTAGTTTGCATTTAAATAAGGATTTTTAATATCAGTTGTATCAATACTGTGAAATTAATTTATCCACATTTTATTTACCAATCTAAGATGGCAATGAGGTTTAAATAAAGTTATGTTATGTAAAATAACTATGTAAAATTGTAATTAGATTTATAACAATAAAGTGTAAGTAACAAGTGCGATCCGTACGGCCCAGAACTGGAAAAGTCCAGGACCGGACGGTTTAAACAACTTTTGGATAAAGTGGATTCGATGCTCACACGACTGCTTAGCGGCGCAATTCCAACAAGCCCTCGAGGTTGGTTCCTTGCCAACATTCGTGACAACCGGTGTCACCTTCCTGCTCCACAAGTCCGGTAGTACCACGAAACCGAAAAACTACAGACCCATCACATGCTTGCCGACGCTTTACAAGCTACTTACATCTATTCTGAGATTCAAAATTAATTCGCACATTATTGCGCACAACATTTTGGCCCCCTGTCAGAATGGATGTAAGGTTGGGTCCCGTGGTACTAAGGAGCTCCTCCTCATCGACACGGCCATCTGCCTACAAGTCCGGCGGAACAAAGGGGCTCTCTCCACCGCCTGGATTGACTACAAGAAGGCCTATGATTCAGTGCCTCATACCTGGCTGGAGAGGATCTTGGAGTTGTATAAAATTGACACAACTCTGAGATCTTTTCTAGGTTCTTGTATGAGGCAGTGGACCACAGTCCTTCGTCAACCGGGTGATGGAGACAGCCTCTCTGGTCCACAGGACTTTATAAGGATTGAGCGAGGCATCTTCCAGGGTGACAGTCTGAGTCCGTTGTGGTTCTGTCTAGCCCTAAATCCTCTAAGCACATTATTAGAAGGTTCAGGGCTGGGCTATCGGCTTAGGAGAGAGGGTGAAGTCATTTCACACTTGCTGTACATGGATGACCTCAAACTTTTTGCACCGAAGCGCCATGATTTGATGGAATTATTGAAAGTCACTGAGATTTTCAGCAACGCCATCAACATGGAGTTCGGTGTAGATAAGTGCGCGGTCATGCACGTTCAGCGGGGGAAAGTTGTAAATTCAATGAATTTACAACTTTCTGATACAATGACTTTCAGATCTCTCTCCGAAGCCGACACCTATAAATACCTTGGTATGTCAGAGTCATTGGGTATCGAGAGTGGGGGGATAAAACAGTCGGTAAAGGAGCGTTTTTTCGGTCGCCTGACAAAGGTACTTAACAGTCTTTTGTCGGGAGGCAACAAGGTGCGCGCCTTCAACGGCTGGGTTATGCCTCTACTTATATACACCTTTGGCATACTAAGGTGGACTCAGACTGAACTAGACGCCCTGGACAGAAAAGTTCGAAAGCAATTGATATCACATCGCATGCTTCACCCACGCTCGTTTGTTATGAGACTGTATATCCCACGGAAATGGGGTGGTCGAGGCTTTTTAAATGCCAAGACACTCCACAACCGTGAGGTGTGCAGTCTCCGGGAATATTTCCTAAACAAAGAGTGTGGGATGCATTGCGATGTAGTGTCAGTTGACAAGACTTTCACCCCTCTATCCTTAGGCAAAGAGAACTGGCGCAAGCCTCAGGTGCTGAGCACCGAGGACCGCAAGGACGTATGGAAGAGCAAGGAGCTGCATGGCCGGTTCTATCGAGTCTTAACGGGACCCGATGTGGACCTGCTCGTGTCGGTGAACTGGCTACGATTCGGGGACCTCTTTGAGGAAACCGAACGTTTTGTTTGTGCAATTGCGGACGAAGTTATCAAGACGAACAACTACCGGAAATATATTATGAAGGACGGTACGGTCGACATATGTCGGGCATGCCGCCGTCCCGGAGAGTCACTCAGACATATCATTTCCGGTTGTTCTCATCTTGCTAACTCCGAGTACTTGCACAGACATAACCTCGTAGCCAGGATCATCCACCAGCAACTTGCTCTTCAATACGGCCTTGTCGAGTCTGAGGTACCGTACTATAAGTACACACCTGCGCCAGTTCTCGAAAATGGTCGTGCTTTGCTTTACTGGGACCGATCGGTTATCACGGACAGGACTATTGTCGCCAATAAGCCTGATATCGTGATAGTCGACCGGTCCCAGCGGCAGGCAGTGTTGGTCGACATCACTATCCCGCATGACGAGAACCTCGTGAAGGCTGAGAAGGACAAGCTTAGCAAATACCTTGACTTGTCTTTCGAGGTTACCGCCATGTGGGATGTTGACTCGACCATCATTGTTCCGATAGTTGTTTCTGCGAACGGTCTAATAGCGAAAAGTCTCGACCAACATCTCAAGAGACTTTCGCTAGACGGCTGGATCAAGGGCCAGATACAGAAGGCGGTACTTCTTGACATAGCACGTGTTAGATATTTTCATATTACATACAGAGTTGCGACATATTTCCAATACTTCTTGACACGGCACGCATCGTCAGGAGGTTCCTCTCTCTGCAGCCCTAACCACCGGTAGCTTGGGCCCTGCTGGTGGCACTCTAGGCTTAGGTTTTTTTATAATATTGTTTATTTTATAATATTTTTTTTTTTTATTGTTTTGATATCTATATTGTAAAAAAACCTAGACCTAAGATAAGAAAATAAATATGTGCATAATAAGATAACAATAATAAATAAATTAATAACAAGCAAGGTGCTCCTTATGGTATTGCGAATATCAATCATTTAAAAAGGAACTAATGATCATAAACCTTGAGAGTATCGAAAGACTCATTGCTTGTGTTACTTATTAAGTTTAAATTTAAAAATATTATTTTATAATTGAAATAGGTTTTATTAATTTACTTAATCATTTTAATTCAACGGAAGTTATGATTGATGCTACTAACAATAATAATTGTCGGTTTTGGAAAAAAAATTAAATCCTTTTTATTAGAATTAAGATTTATAACAATGTTTTTGTTAAGTTACATTTACTATTATTGAATCCATCGGAAGATGTAACTGATAAAATAAGGAGTGCTAAGGCGGCCATGTTGGGTATGGTGAACTGAAAAGCACTGGCGCCTAGACTATCTGTACGTAGTATTATTATCTTTTCTATGCTATCTGGCGTTGTCTTCACTTTACCATCGAAAAGATAATAATACTACGTAACTTTACCTCCAAATGGCCGAAGATTCTGGATCTCCAGATCTACTAATCGTGTGAGTTCTGTTTGCCTGAATCTTTTATTTCTTTTTTATTTATCGTGATTGTGATTTTTACAATGTGTGTCTAATTTTAAATATCGAAGTATTGTGATTAATATTTAATAAATTGTGCAAGCAGCCTAATCTATATCTATTCATTGTGTAATTATTGAGGCAAATATAGTTGGTGAAATTCACAAAGTTATTTCATTTTTTTCTTTATTTCAACTCTCGGCTAATTTCTCATAGGTCCGTCCAACCGTATTTTTGGATTGCCGTCTATAACGTAGTCTTATCTCATCTCAAAATGTGCGGAGGTTGTTGGGGCGGTTGCTGCGGTGGATGCTGCGGCGGTTGTTGCTGCCCAAGCATCACAATCTACACGTGCTGTACCAAGATTTGCTAGTCGACAACGAACGCTATCGACCATGCGCTTGTTGGCCAAAACAATTGCTCGTGCTAGCATCTGACGTATTGCTGTCTGTGCAGTCCTGTACTTGAATAAATTTGTCTTAAGCGTAAAAATTATTATACCAGATCTTGGGGACAAGGATGGTGACGTCAGCAGTCCTGACGTCACTATTTTTAAAAGCTCGACGGGGATAAATGCCCCGTTGTATACAATATTTATTTACAAAGGATCCACTACACTTCTGCAGGTGTTAAGGAACATTATGCGAAATTAACATTTTGCAAAATGGACGTATTGCGAAAGGGACATATTGTGATAGGAACATTTTGCGTGCAGTAGACATTTTAGGAAAGGGACATTCTGCGATTGAGCCTAAAATCACGCCTTTTTCCCGTTCGGGTAGGCAGAGACTACTTCTTTCTACATGCTACGATCTTAACATACCTCCATCGCTTGTTCCACTTTCATGAGTGCCTTTATACATGCTCGCTGGTTATAGGTACTTTTGACATGGTCTTACTTTAAAACGTCTCCAATATGGATGTGATACGTTCGCCTATGTCGGCCTGTACGGGCTGGCCCATTCGCACTCGTCTCATAAATCTGTTTCGTCAATCTTCCTTCATCCATCCTCTCTAGATGCCTAAACCATCTAAGTATCCATTTCTCTTTCTTTGTCAGTACATCTTATCCACACCACTACGTTCCCTTGTCACGACCTTATCCAGAGATAATCAATAACATGTGTGTCATTTCTTATTGTAGGTATATAGTTACGGTACAAAGGAAGAAAACAGTTATGTATATCGTTTCTTTTTTGTTTATTGTTTATCTTCGCTTCTTGTTTATCTTTTTTTGTATCCAAAATATAATATCTCTTAATGCTACTTACCAAAATTATAACACGCAAAACTTCGATACAATGGGAGAAGTTATAACAAGAAAAGTTTGTGAGATGTGCGATTCATAATGTAGGTTATTATAAGAACAGTCTGGTAGCTGACGTAATCTTTTCTTACGCGTATTTTATTTGTGAGACTGTGTATCAATATTTCTATATCGCGAAATGTTCAATCTGGCCGTGATACGCGGGGCAAAACGAAAAAAAATCATTATTATCATTTAATAGATTAGTATTCAAAACTCGTTCGTTATTTATTATTATTTGTTATTTATATATATATATTATATGTTATTATTTTATATAAATCGTTATAGTAACATCTTAATAATCAGACAACTTGTAATGAATCTTTAAATATAATAACTGTGACTTTTCTGAACATTATCCAACTAGTCGACGTCAGGTTAATCCTAATCTAACGACTTTATCCGGTATTCGGCGAAAAAACGATAAAAAAAAACTTAAACGAAAAAAATACGAAGCGACATGATTTTGGTCGTCGGCTCTCGTTCTAGTAGCAATGACTCGTTATTTCAATAAAACAAGCAGTTCAACTTTTGACAGATATAGGTGCTTTCATTGTACTGTTAATTTTGTTAAATAACGAATACCTTTTATTAATAGGAAATGTATTTATATTTTATTAGAAAGCACGTCACCAGTGGCAACAGTGACTTGAGTTTCGTCTGCCGGTTGGATGTGATTTCGTCTGAAGAAAACCGCAGTGTTGAAGACGAAGCCCTCCAACCTATTTCGGCGCTTTGACTATCTACACCGCATCTTCATCCCCCACCAACACCACCGCCGCCGCAGTGTGAGGCAGTACGCGTCGGCGAGCGCCCCGCACTCGAGATCCTGAAGAAGGCCTCCGGATGAGGCCGTAACATATGTCGATCGCTATATCGACATCGCGTAAGTCACGTTGAATTCCCGATTTTAAGAGCCAGTTTCACCGGTTCCTCATAATGCGTTAGATAGTTGTCTGACAGATGACGCCGTATAAAAGCTTTAAAAAATCTGTCAGATTTCTTCATTTTAGCGCTATCAGGAACCGGTGAATAGGCCCTTTATCTATAAGTTTATATTATGGGTATCAGAAAATTGTAATAGACAAAATATTAGTGCTATCTACACTTAATATTTTTAATACGTTATATACAATCCCAAATTTCAACGTGCCGACGGGGCTCAAACCCGCGCTTCCTGGGAAACATGACCGACGTTGTAACAAGACGGTACAATCCTAAAGATACGAACAAACTAATGGATTGCATTTTAACCAATTATGCATTAGTGGCGCCATCTGTAATAACTATTTAGACGTTAATTACGAGTTAAAGTTAATGAGTACATTAATGTTCTGTTCAAATACCATATCAATATGTTTTAGTTACCAACCTATTTATAGAAGAAGCTTCAGTTTCTAGGTTAGGCTAGCCACCTAAATACCTTACCAACATTAGTTTGCTATTGACAATAGAACCCAAACCATCGAAGCAAGCAATTGCGGTTAATATTGTAATTGATATTGGTCTGGCATTTGGTGCGATATTAAGCGCGGTTAGCAGTCTGGTCTCGATTGTATGCTTGGTTGTGAATAGAAGGTTTAGAATGCTCAATTTACAACATTAAGTTGAGGTTTATGAAAATAGATTAGATATTATAATAGAAGATTGTTTACTACGAATAGGATTGCAAATCTCACATCAGCCGCTTAAAACGCTGCTTTATACCTCGAGCCTGTAAGATGTGGAATTATCTGCCCGCAGCGACTTTTTCTCTCTATTTGAAGCTTGGAGTTTATCAAATTCCGCAAATCTACACACCGCATCAATCACATATTATGTTGATGCAGATGTTCATAGACGACGGTAACCGCTAATCATCAGACGGGCCGTCTGCTTGATTGCCCAATGTAACATAAATATAAAAGACCACAAATTGTCTCTACCTATACCCGTTATAGACTTTGTAACCTTCCAACCGATGGGCCCTAAACAGATGGTTTTAGACCTTTCAAAAGACCTTTTATGCACATTCGGTCACATTTATTTTTTAGCGTATAAGTAGCACACAGTAGTTTAACAAAGAATAATTAAGATAGTTTAAAAACTAAAACAACCGACTTCAATGCCCCGCGAGTCAATTTCAGTAGTAAGTTTGAGACGTTTATCGTCTTATCAGATCTCGATGAAATTACAATGGGACCACCTCGGAAACGTATCCTACCGATTACAAAAAAAAATCATTCGAATCGGTTCAGAATTGACGGAGTAATCGCGTAACATACACACAAGAAAAAAAAACACAGACGAAATGAGAACCTCCTCCTTTTTTGTGAAGTCAGTTAAAAAAACAAAGAATTTTAATGTATGTTTTAAAGTTATTTGAAAACATACATTAAAACAGAGAATTTTTATGTATGTTTTAAAATAACGGATGCAGTGAACTGACCCGAAATTGTGTCATTCAAAAGTTTTGCATATCTCAAGCAAACGTATGCTTGTACTCTTACCCAATATTAAATTGGATTACAGAACAAATGAAATATATTTGCAGCGCATAGAAAATTATTTTGACTATCCGAATTCGACTCAACTCGAAAATATCTGTCTACTCGAAAAAAAAATCTATCTAAATGTTCCAATAACTAGCCAAAGGATATGAAATGAATGAAATGAAATGAAGTTTATTTCACATCATCATTTTGGTTGGTTGACATCTAATGTGTATTACAATTTAAACGAGTTCTTGAACAATTAAGTTAATTATATAGTATACTAAGCCTGATTAGATTAAGTAACATTATATTGTACGCCCGAAAAGGTGAACTGTTGATACAGTGCCACAAGTATAACTTGGCGGTGCTGGTTTTTGGAACTAATTCCGCTCTCTTGAAACTGTGAGTTTGACGTTTGAGAGATATTTTATAATATGTATCATTACTTATAGGAAGATACTGAACCACACAACACAGGATTGTCCTAGTGTGTGTTTCAGTGCTCAACACAAGCTATGTTTAGTTCATAAGCTTAAACTGTGTAAAACCCTTCATTTGTGTTTTCGAAATAAATTATTATTAAAAAAATTAATTACCGCGACATTATTGTTGATAAATCTGCTACATTAAAATAGTTCAATAATGCCAAAAGTAATTAAAAGTGGTTTAAGAGAAACTGTTATCAAAGTACAAAGTAAAAGCACAGTGGCGCACAGCCGCGCCAAGTTATACTTGCCGGACTGTACCATACATATTGTACTACATAAGACAATCCATTGTACCAATATGTACCAACCGCCTTTACACCACACCACACCACACCACACCACCACACACCACCACAGGTATACAATAAAAATATTTCTATTCTAAATAGAGTACACAAAAGTTAGAAAAATTATATGAGGACATCTATTTCACCTTGTAATGGCATGTGAAAGAACATATAACATTGAAATAAATGATTAAAACAAAAGTTTTTTTTTAATTACATTAAAATTATTCGGGCTTGCAAAACTTCCTCACATCTATGTTTACAATTTGAATTTACCTTTACCAATCTATTATTAATAATATAAAATACAAGGATAGGTAAACATACCTGACCTACGTTACCTATAAATTGTTACGTCTAGCCCATGTTTATTATTTAAACTAAAGATAGGTCATTGAGAACGGACTTAATAATATTATACCCATCAAGTCACATATTTAAATAGTGTCAAGTTTACATTCCTTAAACTAATATCAGCTTGTTTCCGAGAGCTACGGTCTGTCTTCCGGTCTTTATTGAAATGTCCAATTTACCTAATGTTCTCCGGCACGCCATGGAAATTTGGATAGTAACTGGAACACAAAGGAATTCAGCGTAGACGATTAATACGAACCCTTGCTTGATAATAGACGTATGCTCGATAGAGCAGGCTGTATTAAAGAGGAAACGCATAATGAGTTAAAGAATAGTAGCGTTGTCTTTCATTACAACCGACTTGAATACAGTGGAGATTCTCAGTCGTCTTGTGACCACGATCAATGCAACCTGGTAGAAACGTCGATTCAAATAAATATTTTGTTTTAAGTGCGATAAGTCCAATATTTTAATATTTATAACTATGTGTTCAAATCGCGAAAGTTTAAAGCTTACACAAGATTCTCAGTTTGTTTGTATGTTTGTTACACGATTACTCCGTTAATTGAGAACCGTTTTAAATGATTATTTTTTCATTGATAGGGTTCATTTCTGAAGTGGTACAATTTAAATTTTGTAACGATCTGATAAGTATTTCCAGAAATGGCAATAGACATCTCAAACTTGCTACTGAAACTGACTAGAGCGGCATCCAAATTTTTCTTAGAAACTGTTTTCACCGATTCCTGATGAAGTTAAGTATTCGGCTTTATGCATATATTCGTTGTGGATATATCAAGCCCATTTTTTTTTATCGTAAGAGCTTACAGGGCCAGCACGACGCTCCCCTAATGGTAAGCGATGACGTCTACCTATTACAGATACAGCGGCATCCAAAATTCTGGCAGTCCAGAATTTTGCTTGACACTGCACTGTGCCTGTTACCTTGAGACATAAAAATGTTGAGTCTCACATGCGCTGCAATTTCACAGGACACCTTGCCATTTCAACAGAAAAACATTCCTATTTCACGGCTGAAAATTAATTGGCAAAGTGGTGGTACCGCCCAGGCGGACTAGCAGAAGTCCTACCACTACAGAAACATGCGATTTTTTTTATAAAAGGAGAAATTATCTGCAACTTGTTACAAAATTATTTTCCCGCCTAGTCTGAACAACAACTTTTTTCCACTTGTATACGGAAAGCTCGTGACATTCAGTATAGTTTATTATTTATCGACATCCAAGAGTTACGGTACTGAGTCAACAATGTCGATGAGTAGGGGCTTGCTAATACCGAGTATATTCTAGTCGTTCAACTGACTAGGGATGTACGATACGAGTTACAAAAAATACCCAATCGATATTTTTTATCGATTAAATCGCGCTTGATTAGCAAATCAAATAGTTTTATTCGAAACCCTATTATCGCTGTTTAATGCCAGCCTTAATTTTCTTCAAAACAAATAATTGATTAACGAAACGAGTACTTATAACCGGTACTTACTAAGTATCGATTCTAAAGTATCGATATTAAAAGTACTTGGAATCAAAAGACAAGTACATCCCTAGCCAGTTGAACGACTAGAATCGCCTGGTATGAACTGGATATAAGCCTAAGTTGTGAATATCAATCCGACCTTACTGTGAGTACCTTGAGGCCTCCTTTACATTAACACGGGCAATAATAGATGTCCCAGACCAACTGCCAATTTGGCAACGACAAGCCATTCATTGAAGGAAACATAGCATCCACGGTTCCGTGAGAATTAGGCCCCGAGTGACCTGACTTAATTAACTACCTACTCAGAACCTAGTATAAGGCCATTGAGCCTCTGATCACCCTCAATAGATGCCGCATGTTGCCACTTGCAGAACGATAAAACGCAAGGCACATAGTCATCTATCTGACTTGTGGTGCAGCTGTAAAGACCAGTAAAGGCAAACAGCATAAGATCGTCATAAATTCAAAAGGTTCCGTACCTCAAAAGGTAAAAAAAAGGAACCCTTATAAGATCACTTTCTTGTCCGTCTGTCTGTCTGTCTGTCCGTCTGTCTGTCCGTCTGTCTGTCCGTCTGTCTGTCCGTCTGTCTGTCCGTCTGTCTGTCCGTCTGTCTGTCCGTCTGTCTGTCCGTCTGTCTGTCCGTCTGTCTGTCCGTGTGTCACCACTGATTTTCTCAGGAACAGGTGGACCTAGCAAGTTGAAATTTATACCTGATACTGAGGTCTATAGTTCCTATTGGGTGTATAAAAATCAAGGTCTTGAGTTAACACAGTAAAAAGATATGGGCAAATTTAGATTTTCGCGAAAACTTGTTAGTACCAAAATGTACCTTAATTTTCAACTTTATTTATTTTTGGGAATTTTTCCTTTGCTTGTGCTCTAAGACCTTGCTTATAACCAAAATTGACAATTCTAGGTAAACCGGAAGTACCCTATAGGTTTTGGGTCGAAAACCTATAGGGTAATTCCCGTTGACCTAGAATCATGAAATTTGGCAAGAAGCAAGGTCTTACAGCACAAATTAGGGAAAAATTTCAAAAAATAAAAAAAAGTGAAAATTAAAGGGTGTCCCCATACATACATAGTATGCGCCAATTAACATAGACTCTGAGTTATACGAGTATGAGCGCCGATACAATTTAGAGGTCTAGCTTAATTGGTTGGTACGGAAGCCTCGGTGGGCGAGTTCAACTCGACTTAGCCTGTTTTTTTTATAGTAGCATACTGGCTTTGCAAATGGATGGAAGGTTGATGAATAAATATTATTAAACTTTTTAACGCAAGCAAAGCCACGGGGTGCAGTGCAGCTAGTATTGTATGTGCTACTAAGTTTTTAGATCCAAGAATCAAGTCACGTCGTGCGTAGCGATGCTATAATATTGTGCCTTCCAAGCACTTTATCTTAGGATAGGATCTTTAGGATTTAGATCGTATTATAATTATAAGAGCCCTCTATAAGAGCTGGTAATAAACAGACATGTTTCATATTTAATTGTTGCATTCAAGCTAATAGAGCCCAGTACCTTATAGGGCACAGTGGTGACTCGACTTCGAACACGCGTAGACATATGTGATAGTTGTGCATTTGATATTACCTGACAACGGAGTTGCCACCATGTCGCAACCACAGCAAGAAACACGTCACCAGCATCGGTCGATCTAATGGAAGTTGCAGTAGTTTCCGTGTCATCGAGGATTCCAGAATTTTGGAACGACCAGCCGCGACTTTGGTTCGTGTAATGCGAAGCCGTTTTAGTAATACAATTATAAGAGTCCTCTGTAAGAGCTGGTAATAAACAGTCGTGTTTCATATTTAATTGTTTCATTCATTAGTAGAGCCCATTACCTTATAGGGCACAATATAATAAAAAATACAGAATTGTAAACTCAGCCACCGCTAAATCCACGACACGTGTTGCGTAGATTTTGAGTGCAGTGTAATTATCTCAAACGTGTGCGTCGTCGGCGTAGCGTAGTTCACACTTCACACTTGGTTGAAACTAAGGATGTGGTTTGTGGTAGTTTTTGTAGTGGATTTGCATAAATATGTGGAGCGGTTTCGTTGTTCTTCCAGCGCCATCAGTTGAGTTATTCTATGACTAAAGTCTAGGCTATATAAAGTAGGTTATAGTAAGAGACAAAAAAGTTTTCTCATCATCGTTAGAAGAAAAAATGTTTTTACTACAACACGAGAGTACTAGTCAGTCTATTAAACTGTGTAATATTTCACAGACCTACTACATATTAAACTTGATCGCGTACACCGGCCCCCATGAGACCGACCTTGAACGGAGTTGGTCCCTTTCTTTTGTATGGATAACTTATATATACCATACATACAGTATAGAACATATATAGGAGAAGCAGGTAGACAAGGACACACTTCCACCCGGGTGTCTCTCAATTGGGCCGTTTTGTTCTACAAAGCAATTACAACCTTATTGTTAGAGTATACGGATTAAATTGAATTTGTCAGAACATCTGCAGTGCACCATCTTTTTATATTACGTCTATGTAATATTTAAATCTGTTATTGCTCTAAGGAGAATAAACTGGCCAAGTGCAAGTCGGACTCGCACTCGTAGGGTTCCGTACCACACTACATGTATTTTATAAGATCGAGCAAAAAATACCACTATCATTTTTCGCCAGCAAAAAATAATAATAAATATTTTATTTCTTATAACGCCATCTAACGTCTAACAAAGGTGTTAGGGATCGACATTTCAATATAACACCATCTATGGGACGTTTACCTAACTAAGCGTTCATAGATGGCGTGAAATGCCAAAAAAAACACGTTTCTTGTATGGGGACCCTCTATTATTTTTAATTTCATTCTGTTTTTTGTATTTGTTGTTATAGCGGCAACAGAAATACATCATCTGTGAAAATTTCAACTGTCTAACTATCACGGTTCATGAGATACAGCCTGGTGACAGACGGACAGACAGACAGACAGACAGACAGACGGACAGCGGAGTCTTAGTAATCGTGTCCCGTTTTACCCTTTGGGTACGGAACCCTAAAAAAGATATAAGATTTTCTTAGAAAGTGGTTTCGACAGTATGACAATGTGATCTAAGATAGTATAGAAGTGAAATACCACAGGAAGTGGATACATACATACATTTGACTTTCCAAATCTTAGAATGTAGTCTAAGGCAGTATGGAAGTGAAATGGAAATGGACATGTGTCCAGTCCACATTCGCCTCCTTAATCTTTGAAGGTCATTTTTAGGATACAGATTTTTTTAGTATTTTGGAAATACAAGCACTATGTAAAGCCGCTAACCAATTCGGGATATAATGTTTTTTTTATTTTTAGATTCCGAAGTCATTGTCGTTTTCAATCGCCTCTTGGTGTGCAAGTAATATTGGCCAAAATCTCCAGAATCACCAGAGTTTTGCATTCTGCCGCTACACATTTTCAAGATCATCATCAGCAGCTTATTTCTGTCCACTGCGCTGGACATAAGTCTCGCCTATGGCACGATACGGAGCTCGATCTTTAGCTGCCAGCCAACTACGTTTACGGAGCCGTAGAACACGTCTACCCCAACCACTGTAATACTATATTACAGTACCCCAACGGTACTAGTTATCAGTTCTACGACAGATGAGACCAGCCCACTACCACTTCAGAATGCTTATCCTTCATCTCCATCGAATCATCATTGCTAATCTTTTAAGGTACAGTACGGAGTACGGATACACTGCAGCGTCCTGCGTGCGCGATCTAGGCGGCGATCAGATAGCGCAGTAATATTTGTACCCACTGGTTCACACCAAACGCGATCAGAAAACAATTGAAAAGTACTGAGATCGCGCTCGCAGATCGCAGACGCCGTGGTGTGGCCGTACCTTAAAACATTAGAACAAATTTATATTTTTACATTAATACATATTACTAAGGGCTAGTTTCACCGATTCCTGATAATACGTTAGATAGTTATCTGACACATGACGCCATATAAATGATTTTAAAAATCTGTTAGATTTCTTCATATTAGCGCTATCAAGAATCGGTGAAACTTTTTTTTTAAAGATTACTCGCAATATGGGTTGCACATTACTAGTATACTTGTTAACCCCTCCAACTAAGCTAAATATGCTTATGTCTGGAGTGGGTTCACGTCAATAGTGCAATGGGTGGGGTGGGGATCGAACTCACGACCTCTCGATCGCCAGTCCGACACCCTATCCATTGGGCTATTGCCGCCTTGAAACTGGCCCTAAGTATACTAGAAGTAACCTATATTTAGTACCAAATTCTATAATAAAGTTATGTACCTAACTTCCTCATAATAATATTAAGGTCAAAAATTAATCTCTATCGTAATCCTCAGCATTCCTATTTACCTAAGAACAGCTAAATGGAAAAGGGGACTTAATTTTCATTAGATATAACAGTACCTTTTAATACGTCCGGTCGTTATGCAAAGCTAAGCTTAACTTAATGTTTTCTTAGACCCGTTAAATAGTAGTTTCTAAGGTAATTGCAATAGCATTTGAACAAATAAAGCTACCTACGGAACGGAGCTATTTTTGCTACGCTAATTATTGGTAGCAAGTCAGGCGTAACATCGATTATAATGCTCTTGCCACATGTGGACGAACACCTAGGATGTGAACCGGCAACTTCTCACAGTGAAGTATACATATCTATTCTTTACGCCATCGGGTCTCAAAACTTACTACTGTGCACAATCATTTCTTTATTGTTTTACAATAAACGATAGTAATTTTTTTTATTGTATTACAAAAATGTTTTACAAAATAAAATAAAAAAAAGTAAGAAGTAGAAAAGCACCTTGTATTTTGATAAAAGAAATACAGAACATCATTGATCGTACAGGAAAAAAGTTATGTATCTCAATATTTATTTCGCGTAACTATTTACTTCAAAGCGTTTCCTATCAGTCTTTCAAGCAAATAACTTTCTTGTGTCTCCACATTTCCCTACAGACCTTAAAATTTCACACTAGAGGACTTAAGACGCTGTATGCGTAGAAAATATGTTTTTTTTTTTATTTATACTGTACATCGCTATTGTTGTAGTCCCAGAACTTCTGCTGGTCCGCCTGGGGCGGCACCACAACTTTGCTCATTTATTCAGCCGAAAAATAGGATTTTTTTTCGGTTTGAATGGCAAAGTGCCCTGTGAAATTATGTGGCATGTGAGACTTAAGAATGATTGACATGCTAAATTTGTAAAGTTAATAAAAAATATGTGAGCCACAACATCAAAGCTCTGTAGGTGGTAATTAATAGAGGAAGTGTAATGATGCTCAAAATTGGTTCTACTTTTTTTTACAAGCTTTTATTGTATGTATGTATGTCACTATGTTTGTTCGGGTGGAATCTTGGAAGCTAAATTAGACCCACTTCCCGATGTCCGATTGGACTCAAATTTAGTGTACTTATATGTATCTTTGGTGACAATACAATAATATGGTACCATAGAGCTGGTCTGATGATGGAGACGGAAGGTGGCCACGGCATCTCTATGATAAAACAACGTAACCCCACCGAGTTTGGGCTCGATTGATTCGTCTTGAAGAGAACTTTTCACGTAGATGATATCCAGGGTCTGATGATTAAGCTGAAAGGTGGCCACGGCATCTCTGTGATAAATCAACACAACCCTACCGAGTTTGGGCTCAATTGATTCGTCTTGAAGAGAACTTTTCACCTAAGTGATATTCAGGGTCTCATGATGAAGCTGGAAGGTGGCCACGGCATCTCTGTGATAAACCAACATAACCCTACTGAGTTTGGGCTCGATTGATTTGTTTTGAAGAGAATTTTTCACCTAGATGATATCCAGGGTCTGATGATGAAGCTGGAAGGTGGCCACGGCATCTCTGTGATAAATCAATGTAACTCTATCGAGTTTGGGCTCGATTGATACGTCTTGAAGAGAAGTTTACACCTAGATAATATTCAGGGTCTGATGATGAAGCTGGAAGGTGGCCACGGCATCTCTGTGATAAATCAACGTAACTCTACCGAGTTTGGGCTCAAATGATTCGTCTTGAGGAGCACTTTACACTTAAATGATAGCCAGGATCTGATGATGAAGCTGTAAGGTGGCCATGGCATTTCTGTTATAAAGCAACATAGCCCCACCGCGTCGTTCCCGCCAATAAAACACAGTTTTACTTTTCAAAGTTTAGTCTCAAGTGCAAACTACGCCACTGCGAAAGTTCTCATAGCATAATATTTGCGTAGCTTCACGGAACTAAGTCGATACTTCTTGCTTCGGGCGGGAAAACAATCTGTTCGAATCATAGTGGGATACCTGCAGGGTTCGGCAGAAAAATGGCCGAGAACTGGTCGTTTGGTTCAATCAGGATGTTTGGGTATTGACTGTGTTGTTTGAATGTAAGTTTCCATCAGTAGGTTTTTCTATGTTTTACTAAGTTAACTATTTTGCCCTAAGAACGTGTAATTTAAAAAAAATATTGTTTACATTATTTATTTTGCGTTTCAAAAACTAATTTAATTTTACTTTACACTACGCGAAACAAAACGAACAGTTGCTAGTTTTTTGTTCTATCTACACTATCTACACTAATATTATAAAGAGGAAAACTTTGTTTGTTTGGTTGTAATGAATAGGCTCAAAAACTACTGGACCGTTTTTAAAAATTTTTTCACCATTCGAAAGTTACATTATCCACGAGTAACATAGGCTATTTGGAAAAATATAGGGTTCCGTAAGATATTTGGGTTTTAGCAAAACAACGTTTGCCGGGTCGGCTAGTTATAATATAATTTCACGTTGCTCGATGCAAGATCATACATTGAGGCACTATTTACAAGCAGAACGCTGAAAACGATTTTAGGCCCATCTTGTTCCAATTTCCAACAACAATGGCATTATGTCACAAAGTGTGACGCCATGTTGTCTGATTGGTGATCAGACTTTCCATAGACACTTGATTTTGCTGGATAGAACTCAAACATATATTTACCAAATCATTAACAATCTCAAACAAGTGAATTATTGAAAAGTACAAAAAACCCGAGTGCGTGCAAAATGATTTACCTATTAGCATTTCCTATTCCAAACTCCAATAAAACATATAAGTTATGTATATAATAGTAATCACCGTTAAAAATTCTTTATTTTTATACCACACTCGATGTTTTATAGAAACATACTATTTGGCGCCAAAAATCCTTAATTTAGTTTGTTCTTTTAATTTTGATGTACCCAGTGTCACTTTGACGACTAAGCATAGACGTAATATAAAAATATGGTGCACTGCAGATATTTTGACAAGTTCAATTTAATCCGTATAGTTTAACAATAAGGTTGTAATTGCTTTGTAGAACAAAACGGCCACCAGGGTAGGAGTATGTCCTTGTCTAACAACCTGCTAGTCCTATATATGTTCTATACTATATGTATAGTATGTATATAAGTTGTCCATACAAAAGAAAGAGACAAACTCCGTTCAAGGTCGGTCTCATGGGGGCCGGAGAACGCGATCAAATTTAATATGTAGCAGGTCTGTGCGACTAAGACAAATCTATTGACACCACTCACATAAAAATACGACAAGCCGTTTAGGCTCTAGGGCGTGCCAAAGAAATATACATACATACTTACATAGATACATACACTTGAAAAACATTACCCTCCTTCTTTCGCAGTCGGGTAAAAATAAACACAATCAATTGATGATATCAGTACAGTCTACATATAAAATCCACAATAATGATTGTTAAAAAACAAACCCTCAAACCAAATTCTACTTGCTTTTATTTAACAAACAGAAAGTAAGTGCAAATATTTGATATAACATAGAGAGACATTTTTATAACATTCCGAGTTTACTCAACCAAGCAAACCTTATGAATAGAGATGAACTTGTATGATTTAGACGAAGATATTGGAGGTATGGACAACTGGAAACAGCCGGATGGTTTGAATTTCCGTCTATTTTACGCATCTTGTTATATTGACATCTTATGAGTTCTCGACATTCTTGTTAATATCCCAAGTTACATAGTATGGAACGTATCGAAAAAGGATGTTTTACCTTTCATCAATACATTTTATGTGCAAAACAGAATGAACGGTAACACAGCGTTCATTTCGTCTGCGTGTTTTTAGGGTTCCGTACCCAAAGGGTAAAACGGGACCCTATTACTAAGACTCCGCTGTCTGTCTGTCTGTCTGTCTGTCTGTCTGTCTGTCTGTCTGTCTGTCTGTCTGTCTGTCTGTCTGTCTGTCTGTCTGTCTGTCTGTCTGTCTGTCTGTCTGTCTGTCCGTCTGTCACCAGGCTATAGCTCATTCAAGGGGGTCCCCATACAAAAAAACGTGTTTTTAAACGCCATCTATCTTATTAGTTTCGGCAAAATGACATAGATGGCGCTAGCAAACGAGCCCCGTCTTTCTAGATCGCGACCAAACCAAATATTCTTGGTAATATCAATTAATCAACGAGGTTATGAGGTTGAAACTCTTATGTTGCGTATTTTACGGAACCCTCCCTAATTGTGCGATAAGAGACGCGTAGCTGACTCGCACTTGGCCAGTTTTATTTTTTGTATGTTTATTATAGCCAATATTTTCTTAACCGATTCGGAAAATTCTTTTTTTTTTTGTTTGAGAGAGTAGGTATGCTTTCCTTTTGAACCCATTGTAATTTTATCGAGATCTAAATAAGCATGTCCAGAGATATGAAGATAAACACCTCTTTCTTTTCTGTATTGTATTATATTCACACACAATGTTAAACAATGTTTCTTAAATAAGTTTAATTGATACTGAAAATTACTAGCGCGGAATTTGATGTCGGTTTTTTTTCGTTTTGTTAACGATCTTAAATTCTGTAAATAGAAAACGCCACTAACCGCTTTTAACTGACTTTACAAAAAGGAGGAGGTTCCTGATTCGCCTATATTTTTTGTATTCATATATATTAATACAAAAAAATGTGTACGCAATTTTGACCGAATACATCCCCATTCTACAACGAACCTTATGAAAATTTTCGTAGTCTTCCCAAACATCGTCTAATTTAATATTCCTCAGAGATGCGAACGAGTAAATAGCTATTCTGCGATCCAAAATTGGGATAATAAAGTTGTTCAAATGAAAATAAACAAACACCAGCCTTGTTTTTGATAAAACAAAGAGTACGAAATGAAGAAACTGAGATGGTTTTGAACCTACAATGTCACGCGGGGGTTGAATTGTTTTATTTCTCTGGGCTGTAGTTTAACTTTTTAGAGTTCCGTAGCCGAATGGAAAAAAACGGAAACCATATAGATTCGTCATGTCTGTCTGTCTGTCCGTCCGTATGTCACAGCCATTTCATTCCGAAACTGTTAGGACTACAGAATTGAGACTTGGTAGGTAGATGTATTCTATGACTTCCGACTCTTTCCGATTTTTATAAAAAATTACAAAATATAAAAGTTTAAGACGGGGCATCACATACATGGAAATGAAACAAAAAAAAAATTCTTCAAACCTATACGTGTGGGGTTGTCTATGGATAGGTCTTTAAAAATGACATCGAGGTTCATAAAATCATTTTTTCTCAAAGTCAATAATTTGAAGGTAGATAGGCGCGTCTAAAGTGGTAAAATGTGTGTCCCCCCCCCCCCCCCTCTCTAACTGTTAAGGCATGGGAGTGAAAATCCAAAAAAAATATATGCTGTAGATCTTAATAAAAACTAACAACAAAAATTGGCTTCAACGAGATACAGTCAGCAGTTTTTGAGATATGACCGCAAAGATAACTTTGTTTTTCATACAAACACTATGAAAAACAAAGTTAATTTGTTAGTTGCGAAAAATCATAGTTATAGAATACTTTACTGTGTTACGGAACCCTAAGAGTGCGAGTCCGAATTGCACTTGGCCAGTTTATTTATTTTGACTGAAAATAAATTGAAGACGGTTGGGTGTCAGATCGTTTGATCAGAGAGACGATAAAATTTTGTTGTAGGTACCGATCTATTTTTAACTGACTTCACAAAAAAGGAGGAGGTTTTCAATTCGTCGGTTTTTTTTTATGTAGGTATGTTACTCGAAGATGCCTGAACGGAAAATTCTTTTTTTGTTTCAAGGGGTACCCTTCCCAGAAGGTACCATTTAAATTTCAAAAACGAAATCGGCCGAGCCGTTTTCAATATATCAACATTTGTATTACGATGCAATTATTTATCTTGAAGATATACTACTAACTACTGGCACAGATTATATAATAGTTAGGTCCTACGTCTAGTGGCTACTTTGATTAGCGCGACGTTTGAAGTCGGTTCTTTTAGTTTTTTAAACGATTTTAAATTATTTGTTCGATGAAACATTTACAAGCTATGTATGATGAAAGAAAATATCATAAACTACTTACTGCTATACATTATTAAAAATGCTAAAATTAATTGAAAGATTTCTAATTTTACGATGTTTAATAATAAGCAAGTGCATCCGATTCGAACATCTAGAAAAAACTGTTTGCGCGATGCAGAATCACATACATTTAGGCAATATTTACAAGCAAAACGATAGAAACCTACTCTAGCGCCATCTCGATGCTCTATACAAAGTTATGTGACTATAGATGTTACGATTTCATGCAAAAACGCGTGAACGGGTTTGGATTAAATTTAAGAAACGGATAGTTTATGACCTAGATGAGCTCAAATGATACTTCGTTTTTAACGCGGATGACGCTGCGTGTCATAGCAAGTATAGCAAAATAAATAAAAACAAAATAAAATTGCATTACCAAACACAAAACTATTCAAATAAAACTAAAGAAAATCTGCAAATTGTTTGTTCGACGAGAAACTAATTGCGTAAGTTTTGCTTGCAATTAGACGGTCGGTTTTTAAAGGTGTAGTTTTTAGTTTAGTAGCATTTCTCTCGATCTGAAGTCTGAAACAGCTGACGGTGTCGCAGAGCTATTTAATCAGACCGGCCAGTGCCGACACTTCGAAGTGTCTGGAACTCTTGTAGACTCCGCACACTTTGTGAATTGCGAGCAGGAAATAATACTGTCCTTATAGAAACTGCCCGTTGTGTTGATAAGAATCGTAATAGAACTAATAGACGTTGTTTAAATACTCTAAATATCTCTTTCCAGCCTGACATTGATGCATAACTTTTATAGAATTCATACAAAATTTCTCTTTTTGGAATAACAAAGCACACATGGGCAAAACCGTGGAGCATAGCTAGCATGTAAAATATATTGTAGTGATACCTACATAGAATATTAAGTTAACTTCGACGATACACATTCGATTTTTTTAATTCAATAATTATAAGTGGTTTGCTAAAAACACATTACTGACAGTTTTCTTCTGAACAAATTGTGCTCCATTGTCAGTTGGAAATCTCTAATATATAAAATTATCGTGTCGCAGTGTTTGTTACCAAACTCTTCCGAAACGGCTGGACCGATTTGTATGAAATTTTGTGTGCATAT
Source organism: Cabera pusaria (assembly GCA_954871355.1). Taxonomy (NCBI): domain Eukaryota; kingdom Metazoa; phylum Arthropoda; class Insecta; order Lepidoptera; family Geometridae; genus Cabera; species Cabera pusaria. Next base: position 17,306,723 of record OX940905.1, read on the forward strand.
CGGGTAGGTCTGAGAATCGGAACGTCTATTTTTCATACCCCTTAATGATAACGGTGGTCTAAACACGGGCCAAGCCGCAGGGCGCAACTAGTAACTCATGAAAGCCTTTGGGTACTACTCAGTACAGAAAAATGTTTAGAATTAATAAAATAATAAAAAAGTTTAGATAGTGTAAGAAAAACACCTTCTTCCAATTGAAACATCGTGTAATAGGTGTCGGTACATCACAAACTATACAATAAATGTCGAGAATTTAGAGGTACTTTCATATTGTTATAAAAGTACCTCTAAATTCTACTACCTACTAGTTTAAACGCCAAGACCGAACTGAAGCCCGACTGCAAACTCTCTGCCGCGTTAACTTTCTTGTTTTCTTTTTAAGGTTGGCATCCATGCTTGGAGGCCACAGACAATTCTCATTCGCGGTAGTTTTAAAGTTGGCAGATTGGCACCATCGATTGACACTGACAGTGTGAGTCAAAACGTTTCCAATGGCTATTTCACAAAACATAAGTCTTGGCGAAATTGTGGTGGCATTATCACAGAAGCCAAAAACAAAGAAAATAATAAAACATAAGTCAAATGAGCACAATTCATTATTAAAATACATCAAAATAAGTAAATTTAACTTATAAAAATAAGAAATCATGACAATAGGAACTTTACGGTATCTACACCACTGGGCACAGTCAAAAAGTGTCAACGCAAACCCATCTGACAATACTTGGTAGATATTTCCATTCTGTCGCACAAAACGCTTTGCATCAACATTCATCATACGCACAGCGAAGGAATGAAATTTCCTGTCTCAGTAATGTGTGACTCCTGTTAAGTAAAATCCGAGGGTTTCAAATCGCGAGTGAACAGGTATCTTCTAGGCAAGCGTGCCACATCGTAGATCTTATCATCAGTATCGTCACTTTACATCAGGTGCGATAGTGGTCAAACGTTTGCATATCATGAATAAAAAACAAAATAACTTCCTCTATATATCAACAAAATAAATGTGAAAGTTTCATTTTGCTAAACTATATCTCAGTACAGCCGAGCAGCTATTGAGTGCGAAAAATGCAGCTCAAATAGTTTTCAGATACGCCTGTCCTTATAGTAAGCCGATATTGTCACTGAATGCGCAGAAAATACACTTTTGTGTTGTAAGACGTTGGAGAAAATGTATTCTGTTGCTGGATTTTAAATGTAGAGCTTATATTTTGTTCCGTATTTTTAAACACATTTTGTTGGGTTTTCGTAGCCGCTATTTCTGGTTTTTCGTAATTTAATATTTAGTTTAATGAAATGTAACAAAGGACAGATGCGAGGCTGATTGTTAGTTATGACTTCTACTTATAAGAGTTCGTTTAGTTAAAGCTGTTTTCTAATTTTCGTGATTGTGGCGGGCAATTTCCACCGATATCCGATTGCCGCGGCGCTTATATCCGGGGCTGAGTGAGTTACTAGATTTTACAATGTTTACGATTTAGGGCCCTCTACTAAGTGTCTTTTACTCACCAAAATAATCGCTTAAATACTAGGTAAATCTATGGACGGTTATCCACAGATACTATTTGCAAACTTTTAGGACGACTGTTTAGCAAACATTCACTATCTCACCCGATGGTAAGTGATGATGCTGTCATTAAAAAAGGCATACATATAATGTAACAAAACGGCAATTTAACGAGACGCTGGACATGTCATTCGACATCACGCCAAACGCGAACTTGGGCAAACTGCGGCGATAACTCATCATCATCTACAATCTCAAAGTTTATAATGAAATTGTGGCCGGGGTAGATAGGTAATTACGGCTAAAGAAAAGCTTTTCCAAACCTCAATTGGCTCGATGCATTTCAGCCTTAACAATTTCCGAGTTCCTAGGTGAGCACTTACCAATATAAATAAATTTATCAAGAAGTGGAGCTTAAAACAAAACTAGCATACAAACAAACTCTACCCTTGCGAACTCGCTTCTCCGATTGGCTGGCTCCAAACACGTATCACGCAGTCTGCAACCGCAGTGGAAACGGAATTGGCAAGCAGCCTGATAAACAACAGACTGGGACTTACTGGGTACATGTTTCGGATTTTAACGAGACACGCAGTACATGCTATGCCATTTAATCATCAAAATCATTTCTGTTGTGCGGAAGAATCGAATAAACTTCTAGATTTACGACTTACCGCCAACAAGGAAAAAATCTGCCGCTAGTATACCTTACGGTGTTCCGGCAGCACACAGCCCTTGAGAGTTAGAGTATTCTATTTCTAGCGTGTTCACCATCTTCGACCACATTATCGATTACCACTAGGTGTTTTACCAAACGCTAGCCTATAAGATATATGAAATATATAAATTAAAGGCGCGGATAGGTAGGGCTACCTATCGCCTTTGTTAGGAAGAGGTCTTGAGGTTGCGTCGAGTAAAACGATGATTGTTGCGTTGACATATACTGTATTGCTTTCCACAATGGTTCTGGTTATCACTAGGTACTAAAACAATTAACAATTGGTTGGTGAATGGCGTTACAATATAAGATATTCTTATTAGTAAATTCGCGCATTAGAGGCATTTTGCCACCCGTATGGTTGTGCAAAACGCCACAAAATAATACTTTCTGTAGATTCGTTACAGTTTGAAATATTGCTTGAAAGAGAAATAATAAAATTGATGTAACGTTGTCACCTGAAGTTAAATAATGATGTGGTATAAGGCAGAGGCCAGATAGAAGAGACGTCAGACGTTAGATGTAGGTCAAAGACAAACGTCTCCACCCCGTCCTCTGTATATGTTTAGCATAACAAGAATCTACACTTTGTATGAGAGAGGCCCAAAGAGTAACATAATATATACTGAGAGGCCTATGTCACTGAGCTCGATCTTCGGCTCATGCTTTCCAGTTACTACCTGCCGTAGTGAGAGTGGGCAGGTTATTATCTGCCGCAGGACTGATAACCATTGGGGTAGGGTGGTCTAGAGTGGAGACTGCGAATCGGCAAACGTAGCGTAAGACGTCCTGTGACCACGACGACATTTGCAGAGCGGTGTAACTGAACTCAGTTAACCAAATTAGTTTGTTTTAGTCTAGTTCGAGCTAAGGCTTAAGCTGTACTATCAGTGGTCAGAATTTAACTCCACCTAGGTTGCGAGTGGTCATCATTGAATTCTACCGGAGCATGGTATCACATTGGTATAAAGACCTATAAACATTTTAGAAAATAAATTATTTAAAAATAAATTTCTCATATTTTACAAAAGTGCGGCCCAACCTGGTTTCGCTCGTGTGCATATGCAACAGCAGAACTGTTAGATTGAAGTCATCTTTTTACTATGATTTATACTTATTATCATCAAAATTGCTAACTTTTTTGTAGATTTACAACGTTCTCAAGATATAATCTTTACATGCGTCATGTGATTTTTATTAGAATAGATGAATCGTTTCTGTTATTGTCCCTGGTATGCTCTCGGCTAGAGAAGCACCCCAAAATGGTACTTCGATGACAGTATACGACTCAGTACCCCCCTAAACAAAGCATCCGGATCACAGTCACAGTGTAGAAAAGAAAATAGCGAACTTCAGTTATTGGCAATAATTATAATTTTTGTTATATTTGTATATTACTGAAACTATGAATATGTAAGGGTGGGATGGATGTAAGGGAGCACAAATACCACCTCAGTGCTCCCAGCCAATTTTACCTGCCTGTGGTGCATCCTGCTGACCAACAAACAAGGCTCTGGCGACCAACAAATGGCGGTATAACCATTTCAAAATTATGGTGTAGCCAGTGATAGCATATAAAACATTGAGTTCACTGGGCGTAGCTAAATACTACAGGCCGGTGACGGGTAGTAGCGTTACCGGTTCGAGAAGCTACGTCCTACGATCGCCAACCCGCCGGCCTAGCGATTAGGGCATATCCCTCCCAATGATAGAAAGTCACAAGAAGATCCGAAGATCGGGCTTAGCGGCGCATCTTAGAAGAGGCCTACGTCCAGCAGTGTACTAATACCGGCTGATGATGATGACTAAAACTATCCCCTCTCTATGACTTAAACTATACTCTCAAGTATCTACTACCAGTCAGTCAGTATGTCAGGACAAAGATTCTTACAGCATTACAAGAAAGCGATTGTTGGTGAGCATTGACAATTTTTTTCTAGCGTTTAACAACGTTTATCTCGCCTTGTGGTAAGTGATGATATGGTCGAAGATGATGAACGTACTCTAGACTTAGAATGGTCTAAATAACAAAGATTGTGTGCTGCCGGTACACCGTAAGGTTATTACGGCAAATTTTCTCCTTGGTGATGGTTAGCTACTTGCTCCTACCATCTGTAAACGAACACCCATGTATGCGCATAGAAAAATTCATTGGTACAGGGCTAGGATTTTTACCGACGATCTCCCGTTTAAAAGGCAAGATCCGTGCATTATTAAGCGGGTTACTAACAGGTTAGGTTAGGAGATATAAAATAATTTCACGTTTTTGCATTGCGTTAGTTACCATTAAAGTTTAGGTATGTATTTGCGACAAAACGCAACATAAGAAATCAAGGTATGTCCAAAGAATTCCTACTGTGATAGCTCTACAGGAGGTTCTAATTTGAAATGCAAAGGGTTGCAGTCAAAGACGGCTACAGACAATGTCCGCTTGTACGTTTTAATTTGAATGAGATTGTCGACGGCAGAGCTATTGTTTCGTGACTAACGTACGAGTAGGTATATGGCAATCGAAGGAAATGTGTGAAATGTGATTTTCTTAGGCAAGGGAATAAAATTTTTATCGTTGTTTAACAGGGGAATCCTAAAAGAGTGAGTTTCGGGCATAATGTTGCTTTTAATTAATTTTAATTACGGATTTTTAATTTGTTTTATGCCAGTATCTATTGGACAAAGTTATAATTACTTAGGTACATAAAAATAAGAAATATCTATCTATATGCATTTAAAAAATCAGTCGGTCTCTTAAATCGATATTTCATATTTCATATTCTTATGAGATTTTTCATTCAAACGGCGTTTTGTATGAGATGAAATAAAAAATAAATTCAAAAAACTATTACAAATAAAATATTAATAATGGCTTTATGAGCTTTCAAATTATAATAATGTAAAACAAACATAATTTTAGCCAGTAAAAAAAAATATACGGTCGAATTGAGAAACCTCCTCCTTTTTTTGAAGTCGGTTAAAAAGCTAAGATATTCGTAAAATTTATGTATATGCATTTAATTTATGTTATGCATTATTATTAGTATTATGTATATACATTTAATTTAATTTATGTATATGTAGTAAGTATAGTTTTCGTACCTATATAGTTTACTGAAAATGTTATAATAATATTGATAAAGTTAAGAGTTTAAGCTAAAAAAACTACTAACTTACTTCTTCTTATTGAAAATTCCAAAGGATCTTAATTAATTAAAAACTTAGCAAAATATATATGTCAGAGATAATAAATTGACGCGGGTACAGTCCGGCATAACTATATATAACCGGTATAACTTGGCGTGCCTGTGCGCCACTGTGCTTTTACTTTGTACTTTGATAACAGTTTCTCTTAAACCACTTTTAATTACTTTTGGCATTATTGAACTATTTTAATGTAGTAGATTTATCAACAATAATGTCGCGGTAATCTCTGAAACGTCAAACTCACAGTTTCAATTAAAATAATTAGTTCCAAAAACCACCACCGCCAAGTTATACTTGTGGCACTGTATACGACGTGTACTTATTTTATTAGAATGGCAACACCACACAACATGGTTGACATCTTACTGGTTGTCAGTTGTCAAAGTCAATGTCAACGTGTCAGTAGTGCGCGTGATCGTTTGTCAAGAGGGACTTGCTCTCGGAACAGCGCCTGCGCCAGAATTGCGCACTGACTCATCATGTCGGTCGACGAGGACAGCCATTTAGATGGCAATCCATTTGATTCTGCGAAATAAAGTAAAGGCAAACATTGTAAGGAATCTTTAAAATCATGAACTTAATATTTTCTATAAAATTAGCCAATTTAACTTTACATATTTATGAGACTTATATGATATTGGGAAGGACAGAGCAAGAGCGTGATAGCAAGCGATGACGCTCTTAACAATAACCATCCCAAACGTTTAATTAATTGTAAATTTGGTATCCTATTTAAGAACATGGTAATCATTACCTGATGGCAACCAATATCATGAAATCTGGAAGATACTCAACTCCTCAGCAACTTATGGCAGATAATATTTAGAGTTGTCGTCGAGAGAATAGCAATAAATAATAATAAAAAAATATATATGCATCAGTGGGAATGCTTTTAAATTTTAAATGTAAGTAGGTATTTTGTTATATGACACACATAGCGCAAAACTTTTTTAGTGCATTTGGTCACTTTGCCCTTTAAACCTAAATCCAGATTTCTATTTTACGGTTGAAGAACTCACTAACTTACATACGGAGCCAAGACATGAACACTGATGGTGCGACTAGTTCACTAATTAAAAGACGCTCAGCTAGCTATGGAAAGAGTTGATCGGAGTTTCTCGGAATGATCGAATTCTAAACGAAGTCATCCTTCAGAGAACCAAAGTTATCGACATAGCTCAAAGGGTTAGCAAGCTGAAATTGCAGTGGGGTGGTCACATCTTTCGTAGAACCGATAACCGTTGGGGTAGACGAGTTCTAAAGTTGAGACCACGGCTGGGCAAAAGTAGTGTAAGACGCCCTCCAGCTTGGTGGAGCAATGATATACGCAAGCTGGCTGGCAGCGGTTGGAATCAAATAAATGAAGATCGAGCTCAATGGAGTAACATGATAGAGGCCTATGTCCAGCTGTGGACGGAAATTGTGATGAACTCAGAATAAGTATAAATACGAGAGCTCAGTGGTGCAAGCGGTAGCGAGTTGAAATTCCCGCCGTTCACCATTGGATATTTCTATGGAAAAAATGTATGTGTACATTTCATAGTGGCCCTCCAGTAAAGAATAAACATTGTTAAAATACCCCCTAACCCCGGTATAGTGGTAGGATACTATTTTGTTTCCGGCTGGCCAGGTACCACTCACAAGTTGGAAAATCTATCGCCAAAAATCTGTTGTATTTCGGAAGCTGTCTTTAAGAGCCAGCTTCCAGTCGAGCGTGCTTCCATCCTCGAACGCATCATCATTTACCAACTGGTGAGATTGCTTGCCTATACGCTATTAAAAAAACTTATTTTAGTCCCTCTGTGCGGTATGCCACTAGAAGAATTGTAGGAATAGTAACATTGCAATAATATGTACAAAGAATTTATGGTGTGTAGATAAAACTAAAACAGCATTATTGTTTTCCTCATAGGACAGTAATGAATGCATCAATATAGTAATTCTGTGCGCTATAGTAACTGTAAATCTCTGTGATTTCCCTGCACAAAAGGCTTGGTGTTCATTATTGCTACAAAATATCATATTTTTCACATTCACTGGATTTCTGATATTATATACAATCTGCTACTCTACTAAAATGGCGTGTGTGTGTACACACGTTACAAACGCGTGCAATGATTAACAAAAAAGATATAGAGAGTATGTTTTACGTAGCTTCAGTAACTGAATCGTTTAGTAAGTGATTTTAGCTCGATCTTGTTAAATACAACACGGTGTACACGACACTTTGTGTCTGAGTAAAAATTGAAAACTTACTCTTAAGGTTGTATGCAGAATAAGTTGTATGTTAGTAGGTTGTATTAGAGCCAGTTCCCATTCTAGGCCTAGCGTGCTTACCATCTTTGACCGCATCATTACTTACCAAAGGTGAGATAGTGGTCAAACGCTAGCCTATAAGATATAAAATAATAATAATAATAATCCCGCAGGGGCGGCTTTGTGGCAATGAGTCATAATTTGCGGGTGCAGTACCTCATCCCATAGACCAGAAAACAGACATCAAGCAGCACACATTCATAGCCATAATAAATTAATGTACCATCTTTTTATACTTTTTCATCTCTCCATCCACAAATTATATTTTTATTTAATTTATATATTATATATATTCCGTAAAGGGCCTCTTGACGTTGGCTTCGGCTGCGTCAATGCCTTCAAAAGGACCGGGTGATTTGCAGCCCGTGATTTATTATTTATTATTTAATAATAATAAGATAAGATACCGTGATAGTCGACCGGTCCCAGCGGTGGGCAGTGTTAGTCGACATCACCATCCCGCATGACGAAAACCTCGTAAAGGCCGAGAAGGACAAGCTCAACCGTACCTTGACTTGGCCCACGAGGTTACCGCCATGTGGGATGTTGACTCGACTATCATTGTTCCGATAGTAGTCTCTGCGAACGGCCTAATAGCGAAGAGTCTCGACCAACATCTCAAGAGGCTCTCGCTAGACGGCTGTATCAAGGGCCAGATACAGAAGGCAGTACTTCTTGACATGGCACGCATCGTCAGGAGGTTCCTCTCTCTGCAGCCCTAACCACCGGAAGCTTGGGCTCTGCCCCGCTACCGGCGGCACCCTAGGTTTAGGTTTTTTTATAGTATTATTTATTTTATAATGATTTTTGTATTGTTGTTTTGATATCTATATTGTAAATAAACTGGCCAAGTGCGAGTCGGACTCGCACACGTAGGGTTCCGATTGAACGAAATTTGCCGGAAAATTAAGTATCTACATAGTTTTAACATCGATATATATAAATACCGTGTCAATACTAAACATACTTATTTACTACAACGCCATCTAACGAATGTCGAACGAACTTCTAACACCCACCATGTGAACGTTAATTTTTTTCTGTTTTTAGTATTTGTTGTTAAAGCGGCAACAGAAATACATCATTTGTGAAAATTTCAACCGTCTAACTATCACGGTTCATGAGATACAGCCTGGTGACAGACGGACAGACAGACAGACAGACAGACGGACAGCGGAGCCTCAGTAATAGTGTTCCGTTGGTACCCTTTGGGTTCGGAACCCTAAAGTAACACCTAGATAGTAAAAAGATTAAATACGAGAATAATAATAATATGTAAGAAAAAGAAATATATACATGAATAATAATAAATATATGTTTTTTTTTTTGACACAACAAATAAATTACAGTTAATAAAATAAGTGCACTGGATTGAAAACTATTAATATTATATTAAATTTATAAAATTATTAATAATATATTAAAATTATTTAAATTTAAATTTATATAATTATTATAACTTATATTATAACTTCGTCGTTTATGAACCGATTTCGATTATTCTTTTTTTGTTCGAAAGGAAATATCCCAAGTGTGGTACCATGGTAATTTTATCGAGGTATAATAAGTATCTCCAGAGATATTGAGATAAACATCTCAAAATTGGTACTGAAAATGAAAAGCGCGGCATTGAAGTCGGTTGTTTTTTAGTTTTTAAACGATATTATTCAACTTCGTGTCGAGTTGCTCGAGCAGTCAGAGGCACCAAGTTTATTATTTTGCAAGCATTATATATAATAACTAGAAGTGCCCCGCCGCTTCGCCCGCGTTAAAAACTTCTTTTATTTACTTAAAACTATTTTGTAAAAACGATTTTATCATTAAAGACATCAGATAAGAATAAGCCAAATCAGTTCATCCGTTTTCAAGTTATCGCGTGACTAAGGCAATTCGGGATTTATATTTATAAAACCCGAAAAACCCAAATTTTCAGACTTTGTTAACTACCCCATTTCGAAAAAACCCTACAACACGTACTTTATCTCATCTTGTTTCGCCATACAAACTTTGACTCCCCGTTCTATATCTGGGAGGTATTTTTAGAAAATCCTTTCTGAGCTAAAATTCAGCGCAATCCGAAACAATATCGATTTTTAGACTTTGTTATGTTTGTTAACTTTGTTTTGTTTTTTCGTTTATCCTCTTAGGGTGGCATTTTGAAAAAGTTTGAAACTCGTATTTACTTATTTATTTACAGAAGTACTTGTGTGAAATGTCGAATAAAATGACTATCCAAACTTTGAACCCCCGCTTCATCCCCTTGAAGAGTGCATTTTGAAAAATTCTTTCTTAGCGGATACCTACGTCATACTAACTATCTGCATGCCAAATTTCAGCGAAATCCGAAACAATATTGATTTCAGACTTTGTTACCCCACTTCACCCTTTTAGGGGTGGAATTTCGAAAGAGCCTGAAACACGTATTTACTTACGTACTTGTGTTAAGTACTTGTGTTAGGTTTCGAATATAAAAGACTATCTAATCTTGTTTCTCCATACAAACTTTGAACCCCCGTTTTATCCTCTTCAGAAGTGAATTTTGGAAAATTCTTTCTCAGAGAGAACTAACGCCGTAATAACTATCTGCATGCCAAATTTCAGTGCAATCCGAAACAATTTTGATTTTCAGACTTTGTTACCCCATTTCACCCTCTTAGGGATGGAATTTCAAAAAACCTGAAACACGTATTCACTTATTTTTTTACTGAAACACTTGTGTGAAGTTTCAGATAGAAAAGACTATCTAATCTTGTTTCTCCATACAAACTTTGAACCCCCATTTTATCCCTTTAAGGGGTAAATTTTGGAAAATCCTTTCTTAGTACACCCTTACGTACTAAGACAAATATACCCTCCAAATTTCAAGTCTCTACGACCAGCGGTTTAGGCTGTGCGTTGTCTGTCAGTCAGTTAGTCAGTATGTCAGGACAAAGATTCTTATAGTATTAGATAAAATAAATAATTTATTAAAATCATTCATAAGTCCGCATGGCCGGATTATTCTGTATTAAAATAATACCGATCACCATACATTTAGCTATACTACTATTATATATTTGCCGGCTTGCTTGTAATGCTGTACTATATAGCAGTATAGCAAAAATAATTAGCGTATTCTGAACTGCGCTTCAGTGTTTATTATAATAACTATCGTCTTACTGGGCAGCTACTTCAATGACCGCATTTAATATGAAAATCAGTGGAGCCTGTTACTAATATTGATCAATGCATCCTTCCCTTTATTAAAATGCACTATGTACCTCACGTCACCTGACATCATAAGTACCTTCGAGTATAGATTTAAAACTAGTATTCAGTCGTCGATCATAAACTCAAGTTAGAACACGCTTCAATTGTAAATTTTTTTTTATGTTTTAAAGTTCTGTGTGTGAGTGTACACGGCCTTCGTGCTGTTTAGAAGTCAATGTAAGTATTTTATATATAGTCAACGTCAAGGATAATTTAAGATTGTTTTATTTAAGTTCGCACTAACTTTAGATTATTTTGCATTATGTTATACGCATTTAATATATTGGACGAGCAATTATTTTAGATCTTGATAGTGTAATATGTAATGTTGTGCAACTTTCAAAATATTAAATAGAAAGCACTCGTGTTTATTTTAAACGATACAATAATCCAAATTGATATTGTTATCTTTTCCAAAGTTATTGACTTTTTTAGTACGTTGTCACGATTAAATATCAGCGTCATAGTAGTGTATATGACATAAAATAAACCGGTCAAGTGTGAGTTGGACTCACGCACCAAGGCTTCCATACAAACTTGTCAATCTAGGTTAAAAACAAACTTAACTTTACCGTTCGATCCTTAAACCGAAAATAAAAAGTTTGTAATAGTAAATTCGCTTGTATTTGTTAATAAACTACATATTTACGATTTTCGCTTAGCAATAATGAAGTAAATTATGAGTAGGTATTTATTGCATAATATTATGTATTTGATATAAACTAGTTACGATTAATAAATATTATTAATTTAATGTGATATTATCCGAGCATAAAGTAATGATGCTTAATCAGTAATACGTAGATACAACAGAGGGGCAGAATTTTAACCTTGATAAGATAATGACAATTGACATTGAGTGGTTTAGAACATCCATTTGAGAATGTATCTGTTTTTATAACGATCTGTTGAGCATAGTAAATCCAATAAAATTGCATTATAATTACAAATTGTCAAATATTTGCTAGACAAATTATGTTTTTATATCGTTTAAGCTAGCGTTTGACCACTATTTCGCGTGTTGCTATTTAAGCAAGTAATGTATATTTTATTTTTGCAGATGGACATCAAAATAGCATTAATATGCTTCATCGTATTATCGACTGTATTGACGACTGAAGCTTTAAGAATCCTTGTCGTTTTTCCTATACACTCTAAAAGCCATAATATATTGGGACAAGGCATTGTCAACCATTTACTTGAGGCTGGACATGAGGTAATATGAAGAAAAACAAACAATTGCCAAAGATATGCGCAATTTCTACAATATTTTTTTTATGCGGCAATTTAGCTTTTAATGAGCATATCTCCACCCCCGACTGATTTATGTATAATCTATTTATTGAGACCATTCCAATGAGCCCAAATAGGATACATCTGCTTTGAGTTGGTTAGGAGTTGAGTATTCTGCAGATTCTAGGAGCTGTCAATGCTGTCAATGTTCATACAATGTCATTGAAGTAAGAGGATACCGAATTTCGAATTTCGAATTAAGACGTATGAGAGTTGATCTCATAGCGTCATTAACAAGAGTTTCTATTATGTTACTCTTTGATTAACAAGTAAAAGCTCATAGTCATTAAAAGGCTGAAAGGATTTTGATTAATTAAAGCTAAAAACACTATCGATTAAGACACCTGTTGGATAAACAAAAAACGAAATCAAAATCGGTTCACCCGTTTGGGCACTACGTTGCCACAGACAGATACACACATACACAGAGCACACGTCAAACTTATAACACCCCTTCTTTTTGCGTCGGGGGTTAAAAATAGCATCTGATGATAAGTGACAAAACAATGCAATGTCAAGTGGAATCATGTAAGATGGTAACAGTAAAGCGACGGCAGCAGGACAATCGATTTTAATCCTATCCTCAAAGTGGAACTATCCTAAGTAGTAACCCAAATGGACAGACACTAACATCATACCACTCGGATAACCAATTAGTAACTTTCCTTCCGTCGTAGATAGGATGTTGAGTCGAGCCTCGGCCGAAGCCCAAAGTTGACAATTCTGCACCGCTCAATATTCACGTAGAGTTCAAGCTTCAGCATTGATCCATGCATGGTCTGTCTAGTGTCCGCCTGGCCAGCTACCACCTTCAAATTTGAAAATTTGTTGCCAAATATCTAATGTGCCGCAGCTTTCTTTGAGAGCCAGTTCCCATTCTAGGCCTAGTGTGTTACTATATTAGCCTCGACTGCATCATTACTTACCATACCGACAGGTGAGGTAGTGGTTGTCTGTCTTGTAACGACAACGAGACTGGATCAGAATGGACGGAACGGAAGGTAAGAGGCCTACATCCGAGGATACTTAATAGTACTACTATTTATAATCATCATCATGGTGGCCTGTGAGTGACCTATCTTTGGATGTAGGCTTCTTCCCTTCCGTTCCGTCCATTCTGAGCCAGTCTTGTTGTCAATTATCATCTTGCTTATTTTCTAATATCGTGCATCTAACGCTGTGATGGATGTCCTCAACCTCTCGAATCAGCCCTGGCCCCTGGGTCTACTCAAAAATACTAGTAGTACTACTTTAAAAGGTTTTAGAAGTCATCATCATAATCAGCCAGTGTCAGTCCACTGCTGGACGTAGGCATCTTGGGAGAGCAAGATGCGCCACTGAGCCCGATCTTCGGCTCTTCTTTTCCAGTCACTGCCAACCGCTTTGCGTATATTTTAGAAGTCACTAAAACGTTTTTGTTATAAACATTTTCAGGTCGTATTCTTAACGGGCTATCCGGGGTCAAAGCCGAATCCAAACTTAACAGAAATTGATTGCTCATCCATTGGCCTAGAAATGAAGAAAGATGCAGATACAGGTACATTATTCATAAATTTGTCTATATGTATACTAATTTAAAATACGTCGGTGCACCAGACGAGCTCATCTCGACGCCTTCGAAGAAAATTGGCTTGGCCTAGCTAAATATAGAGATATAAAACGAAAACAAGTAGGTACAGACAAAATAAAGTCTATAAAAAATGCATACAGTTTAGGAACTTTATACTTTGTTCAAAGTCCACCTTAATCAATTTTTTGTAGTCTACAGATGTTTTTGTGAGACCAACATTAATCTTGGTTATTTTGACAAGCATAAATAAACAGTATTGGTTACATACAAAAACATCTAAAACAATACGGAAACTCATATATATAATGAAAATGCTACGTAGATGCGTCTGCATGGAAGTGCGCCGACTATTACGATATATTACGCTCTGCCAATCGATAATACAGTACTGCATTAGTATCTGGGGTGGAACAGAAAAAACATGCTTAATGGAGCTGGAAAAATCTCAAAGAGCAATCCTTAAAGTTATGTTGGGAAAACCAAGAAGGTATAGCACCGATTACCTATACGAGGACACTAAAGTACTACGAGTTCGCCAGCTATACATACTCCAAGCTGTTTTAAACATACACAAGAAGAAATATGAACGCATCAAAAAACGTAACAGATACCAGGAACTCCCCCTCCCAAGAACAAAAACTGCATTTGCCCGCAGAATGCCTCGTTACCTCTGGGTCTACGCACGCACACACACACACACACACACAAACACAAAAACGCGTATGCACACGCTCTTGCACAACTGAATGGTAGCACATCAAATAACATTTTAGTCAACCTAGTTCTAAATTTTATGATTGTAATATCTTGGGTCGCCAAGATACAGCCAAGATACAGCGTTGCCTAGTTTGGGGCTCACTGCAATATCTATTTGATTAAAAAAAATATATAAAATCTAGGCGAAAATAATTTGACTTAATGATTTTAAAAAATCAGTTGCTGTTTTTTAAATATAATTTTACGTGACTTACGCGATGTCGATAGAGAAGGATCGACAATTGTTTCCTGAATGAATCCTTCCTCAAGATCTCTGTGGCTAGGTATGTCAGAGATAATATCATTCGTCCCCGCGCTCGAGATCTTAAGAAAGGTTTCTGAACGAAGCCAAAACAATTGTCGATTGCTGTATTGATATCGCTTAAGTCCACAGAACATAAACTGGTAAATGTAATAAAAACGCACGTTAATTTTAAACAAATTTATTTTTAAACGAAAATGTAATGTGACTTAGGTACACGAAGGCTCGACATGTCGGCCAGCGCTCCGCACTCAAAATCCTGAAGAAAGCCTCCGAATAATGCCCAAACATTTGTCACGAAACACAATTGTCGATCACTATATCGATATTGCGGTATTTACGTTAAATTCCAATTTTTTTAATTAATAAACTTAAAAATTGGAAAATGATCCACGTCCTATAAGTAAGCCACGTAAAAATTCCATTTCGAAATTACTAACCAAGTTTTATTAGTTTGCATCACGCATCTAATTCTTTCAAAACCAAGAAAAGGTTGGTATATCTGATAGGCTAACGTTTGACCACTTTCTCACCTGGCGTGGTTGCAGACGGTGAACGCTGTAGACCTAGAATGGTCTGACTCTGAGATATTACTCTGCATCTAAATTCATTTTAATATCTCTAAAACTTTCAATCTCACTATTTCAGCTGATGCTTTCAAATTGAAGAATCTAATTGGAAAAGGCAACGTTGGAAACTCTCTGTTCTTTATGTATTTCGTCTACGATTTCAACAAAAAAATTCTAGAGTTCGAACCAATTGTCAAATTTCTGAGTGACCCTAAGGAAAAGTTTGATTTGGTTATTTTAGAGTGGTTCTTTTCGGAGACAATATCTGGGTAAGAGTTTTGTTTATAGATTAATAAGGAATTCTCAAAGGCTGGTTAACTCAAAAAACTAAAAGTCCATATTCCAGAGGGCACTCTGCAAGTTCTGCTCTCTCACATGTACACTAAAACAATATCCAAAGTGACTAATGAAAAGTAGTGAGCAGGGTAAGTGAGACTTAACATCTGTGATTTGGGACACAAAATAGTACAATATTCTGCTATTCTGTGTTTTATGGTAACGGGCGCAGTTCGGTTAGGTGCCAAATTCTGGTAAGCCTGAGTATGTATCTTATAATAGACGACGTCATCCAATTCTTTGATTTGTGTGTCACACTTATCCTGTTATTTGATCTATATCAAGAAAACACGAGCTAACTAAAGAATAACAACTTTATCCGCCTTCCTTTACTTTTTTTATAAGAAAATATTATTATACTTATGTCTGTTATGTCTTCCAGGATTCCATCACTATTTCAATGTCCGTATATATGGTTAGGCTCGACTGAAGTCCACGGCCAGATTTTAAGGCTAATCGACGAAGTGCCCAATCCAGCTTACAGTCCCGATTTGTTCTCTGCAAATTATCCACCTTTTACCTTATGGGAGAGGACCTTGAAGCTGCTACAAGCTAGCCTTGGGCAGTTTGTTACGAAGTAAGAATTTTCAAAATATTTTTCAAGCGCACTTATACTTAATAATAATAGTTCATACGTAATAAATCGTAATAAAACAAACATAAAACATCTAGAAAACGATGGTTTCGACGATGTTTGCAATTCTGGTTGTTGATAATACAAATAATATTATCAAAAATGGCAAAGTACCAGGTCGTTTCCAGCAAATCTTAATTTTGAAATACTAACGGAATGTGGATTACATTCTAATATACCGTGCAGTCACATTTGTTTTTCACTTCCACTGGGGCTCTAATTCTGCAAGCTATTGTAGCTTCTGCAATAGCTAGTAAAAAAACCGAGCCAGTGCAATGCTAAGACGCTGTTACAATAGGCCTACAAACTACGAACGCTGTTAAAATCAACGAACAAGATGCAAGTGGCTCACCATATAGCGGTTACTGGCTTATAGAATTGTGGCTCAAACACTCACTCCATGATGGAGCTAGGCTCTGATGAAGATGGACTTCTTTCTATTTTTTTATACTTTATATAGCAGCGTTAGTAAGTGATGATGCAGTCGAGCATGGTGGCACGCTAGGCCTAGGAACACTTTAGATGTTTGGCCACAGATTTTCCAATTTAACAGTGGTAGCTATCTAGGCGGATACTAGCATTGTCCTACCACCATGCCAAGGCATTCCTTATAGCAGGTTCAGACCAGGCAATTTTTATTGTTTAATTTCCTAGGGATATACGATAAGAGTTACATCAAATACTCATTCGATACTTTTCCATCGATTTTAAATCGATTAAATCCAATGAGGTGGGGGGATTTTGAACCCGCTACCGCCGGCGGCACAGGTGACCATTCTCGCACTGCACCACTTGGCCCATAAGACCTTAATAATACTTAAGGCTTAGATTCAAAGAAGCTTCTAGAATGTATTCAATTATTTTTAATAAGATTAGATTTCATTTTCAACGAACGTCTTTGGTTGAAAATAAAATCAACGATGAAAGTAAATAATGTCATGACTAATTATTTATTTGTTCTAGTTTCATCGTCGCTCCATTTGAAAAGTCTCTGTACAACAGTGCCTTTTTAGAAATTGCAGCTAAACGTGGAGTATCCATGCCTTCGTACGAAGAAGCGACATATAATGCGTCCATGATATTGGCGAACTCTCATCCATCGGTTGGCATGCCCTTCAAACTCCCACAAAATGTAAAATACATTGGAGGATATCATATTGATAGGACGGTCAAACCTTTGCCAAAAGTAAGTACCTTATATTAACATTATATACCCTGTGTAGATGTATGTATCACCAATGGACCATTATTACGCTCTCACACACACGCTTACACGCACGCAAACACACACACGCAAACATACGCACCGCGCATACTCACACAAAACATCCACGCTGCATTATATTATATATTACTTATAAGTAGTTATAAACACCCCTAGTGTACATATCCTTTAGATATATGATTTGGTGAACATCATATAGCTTTATTGATTGTAACTGGTGAACTCCTGAATGTTTACCTACAACGGGAGAGCCTGGTGACCTGCAATACAGGTTTTTTGCAAACCTATGTCGGGCACCAGTTCACACAAAGTAGCTACTTTTTAATGAAATCATCACTTACTTACTATAAGTCTTTAGTTTGTTATCTGTTTTGTGTTGAGGAATAAATAAATTATCATTATCATTATTTTGTTTTCGCATGGCTTGTTTGGTCTTCTGTCACAGTTTTCTTCTCAAATTAGACGACGACGTCATCTGTTATCTGCTAATCTAGTATTTTTTTTAAAGGTAAAATAGCCCTTTAGTCAAGATTGTACTCTTAAGATACTTAATTAGAAGTCCTTGAACTTACTTGTTGATCAGATGTTTTGGACTCCAATATCGTTTGTCTACCGACGACGTCACCGGGACGAAAAAATCTCGTTATAAGTAACGTCTCGGTGACAGGTGCCCAGAACTCAGTCAAATCTTAACCGATTTGAAATAGTGTATTACGATACGTGTGACTTAAGTTGTCTATTATTGCACGGCGTAGCACGTAAGAGTCACGAGTACGAGTATCGTATATTATTTTATAGCTGTCAGTGTGACATAAACCCGCACTTTACGCTTGCTACACTTTTCCGCCAAATAGAAGATTAGCATTAGACGACGTTTAGCACCCTCGCTGCGCTCGGGTGCCAACTTCACGCCATGCAATAATCGACTACTTAAGTCACGGAAAAGCGTGCGTAAAGTGCGGGTTTAGGTCACACTGAGCTATAAACTTCTTTTTTGTTTGAGAGATTATGCCTTCCGTTTGATCCCATTCAAATTTAATCGAGATCTGATTATCATCTCTGGAGATATGGATATCAACAATATAAACAACTTGATGACATGATTATGGCAACTGGCTATTTGGACTATCGCGGCATGTGAAGTCGAATTTTTCGTTTTTTAAGATCATAAAATATTTTTGTAATGTTATTTATATTGACGAGAAGAAACGAAATTGCTGTGGGTAACCAAATCCTAACTGTTCAATCGAACTCAATATTTCCAGTTGATGATGCCGAAGTATGGCACGAGGGTTGAGAGCCCTCGTGCCATACTTCGTTATCATGATGATCATGAAACAAACAAATATTGAATTAAAATTGAACCAAATCGATTTAAATTAAAAAGTTAAAAGTGGAATCTTTCATTTACAGGACCTTCAAAAAATAATGGATGATACAAAATACGGAGTGATCTATTTCAGTATGGGATCTAATCTTCAAAGTAAAGACATGAGTATGGAAATGAAGAATTCACTAATCAAAATGTTTGGTAACCTGAAAGCAGATGTGATTTGGAAGTTTGAAAATGATATGGCAAATGTACCTTCAAATGTTTATTTAGTCAAATGGGCTCCACAGCCGAGTTTATTATGTAAGTGACATACTATATTTAGGTATAGGTATTATACCTATTAGGCAACTAAGTATATGTCAGAGATAATGAATATACGCGGGTATACAACGTCACTTATTTTATTAGAATGGCAACTCCGCACAACATAGTTGACGTCTTACAGTTTGTCAGTTGTCAAAGTCAATGTCAACGTGTCAGTAGTGCGCGTGATCGTTTGTCAAGGGGAACTTGCTCTTGGATCGGCACCTGCGCCAGACGTGCGCACTGACTCATTAAAATAAAATCAAAGTGTCGGTTGACGAGGACGGCCATTTAGATGGCAATCCATTTGAATCTGCGAAATATATATTTGGATAATAACAACAGCAAGAAGATTCTAATATAGATGATAATTAATACAAGAAATAGCTGATTTTCATTCAGGATTTGATACGTCAATCAAATCTCAAGCTTACAATCTACTTAACTTGCCAGCGAGATATTAGGTAAATTTTACGGTGATTTTTTATAGAGGAATAAAGCATCAATCATCATAAATCATCATGACATTAATATTTTGACACATTGCGAATACTGCATCATCAATATGCAGACAGCATTGTGATGATGCAGGATGAACTGTGCAACCTACTTCAGCGCCATCTAGATGCTATTATATTAAGTTATATTGGTGAGTATAGATGTGTGGTTTGATGTTTGTTACTCTTTAACGCAAAGACAGCTGAATGGATTTGATTGAAATTTGGCATCTATAAATACTTTATAACCTGAATTAACACATATAATAATTTTTAACGCGGGCGAAGCCGTTGGGCACATAGTATCTTTATAATTGTCTTTGATGACTTTTTGACGTCAATACCAATTACCTTGTTATTATGGATACAGCTCTCGTATTTGCTAACACTTTGTCATACCACAATTCTTAAACATTTACATAAGCTTGTTAATAAAGTATATTTATCATCTATGCATGTATTTACCTGGTTGTAGATACAACATAAATCGCCTATCTAGGAAAATATAATATCACTTGTAAATTAACTTTAGCACTGTCCACTGTTGGACATCATGATTCATATCTTGGACATTGTGTTGTAAAATAAGACCTTATTCGATGGAAATGTTACTTTTCAGCACACCCAAATCTAAAACTCTTCATCACTCACGGTGGTCAACTATCTACAACTGAAGCCATACATTTTGGAGTGCCAGTTATTGGTCTGCCGATACTTGGAGATCAATTTGTGAACATGCAAGCTGTTGTAAGAAAAGGCTTCGGCATCATGCTTACAATTAGAGAAGATTTTGCCGATGAATTGAGGGAGGCTATTGAAAATATTCTATCGAATTCGGAGTAAGTACTATTAGTAATATTCTAGTAGTGTTTGTAATGCTTTTTATTTTTAGTATCATATTTCATCTGCCAACTAGGTATTTTTCATTCTATAATATACTGCGATATATCAGTTCACTTCGAAAAACGATAATTATGTTTAAGAATTGATGGTCGTACAGGAAGACTCGAGAAAGGTCCTAACTCCCAAGCCATAAACATCGAAAAAAGTGTTGATGAACTGTGGTAGTGCAAGATAAATTTGCAATAGGAAATTTATAAAGATAATCTTATTGGGTCAGCTTGGTTAAGCTATGGAAGATGGATTAGGAACTTGGACTGTGTGGGTTGCATTCATTTTGTGACTTCAACTCAAATCATAAGTCCAATGCCTTATTCTGATAATCTCTCACGATAAATGTATATGTGGCTGAGAAAGTTAGCAATCATAATGAATAACCGATAAATATACAATTATTGAAGGTGTCTATACAATTGAGTTCTAAAAAAAACAAACAAATTTAATCATTTTTCCTCATTTCAGGTATAGATCCAAAGCAAAATATCTTTCATCAATCTATCACGATCGTATCGCAACACCAGGAGAAGAATTAGTACATTGGGTAGAACACGTTGTGAAGACTGGTGGCGCTCCACATCTGCGCTCTCCTGCTTTTATGGTGCCCTGGTATCAAAAGATATATCTGGACTTGTTAGCTGTACTAATTTTAATTGGATTTTTGATTACAAGGGGCATAAAACTGGTCCAGAACATATGGAAGAGTGGAAGCACGAAAGAGAAATCTAATTAAATTCGTAAATAAGAAACCTTGTAATAAAGTACATTTATTTGTTGTGTGTAAGATACTAAACTAAATAAATTGATTTTATTTTGATTATTACTCAGCAAAAGTGGCAAACGCAAAGAAACGGAGAGACGAAGATCGGGCTCAGTGACATGACATGAGAGAGGCCTATGTCCAGCAGTGGAATAATACCGGCTGATTATGATGATGATGATGATCAAAAGTGGCAAAACTCAAACAAACTATTTATAACTATTTACCTTTTATAATCGAACTTTTGTAAAAAGCGATGCAAAATCTGTTTTCAGAAAAGTATTTAGGACTTTTCAAGTCGCGAGGGGTTAGATGTTTTCTAGGCATACGTGCCATATCGTAAACGACGTCGCTATTTAATATCAGTAGAAATAGTGGTTTATCCACAGATAGAAGGCATATCCACATATTATATTGATGTTTCACCTGACTTGGTAACAAAAAGTAGCTTATCACCATCAAGGAGAAAATTTTCCGTCATAACCTTACGGTATTCCGGAGGCACACATACCTTGAGAGTTAGAGTATTCTAGGCCTAGCGTGTTCCCCAGTTTCGACTACATCATAACTAATCACCAGGCGATATAGTGGTGAAACCACATATTATTGATAATTATTAAAAATGTTGTGAGCGAAACGCTAGCCTATACTATTGAAAAAGAAATAAACAAAATAAAATAAATTAAAAGTAACAAACTTTTTGAAACACAAACTATTTGTAAAGTGTTTATCATGTGTATGAACAGTACTAATAATACAATATACTAGTCTAAATTCGACCGTCCTACTATTTGCCAGGAGTTGTAGTCACTGCAGCACGACTCCATCATCAGGTCAGCTCGATGGTACCATATTATTGCATTGTCGCCGAAGAGACGCAAGATTTGACCTACACATCATCAGGTCGTATCTGCTATAGGACAAATAACCGTACCGGCCACACCGCGGCGTCCTGCGTGCGCGATCTAGGCGGCGATCAGATAGCACAGTAGTATTTGTACTGACTGGTTCACACCAAACGAGATCTACGGCGATCAGAAAACGATTGAAAAACAGATCGCGAACGCGCACGCGGACGCAGGACGCCGCGGTGTGGCCGTATCTTTAGGCTAGACTCACAGAAATATTAATAATAAGGTAGGGTAGACTGGTTCCAGAGTGGAGACCGTAAATCGGCAAACGTAGCGTAGGACGCCCTGTGTACCGGGTGGAGCGACAACATTCGCAAAGCGATGGGAAGTCACAGGAAACAAAAAGCCGAAGATCGGGCTCAGTGGCGTATCTTGGGAGAGGCCTACGTTCAACAGTGGACTGATATCGGCTGATAATGATGATTTTCCTATGGCCACTTTTGTACTCCATCATCAGTTCAGCTCCATAGTACTATATTATTGAACACCGAAGATACGCAAGTATACCAAATTTGAGTTCAATCGAACGGCAGGAAGTGGTTCTAATTTAGCTTCCAAGATATGATCCGCACAAACATACATACACGGCAAGTTAAATAAAAGCTGGTAAAATTTTTATAAAATAGAGCTGACCATTTTTTTAAATAAAATCCGTAAAAATATCCGACATAAGCGGTCTGAATATCTCTTGATCGCGTTGACTTACAAGTTTAATTTTTTCACAGCTGAAGATACCGTAGACCCGAGTATTTGATATAAGTTTCAACATGATTTTCTACGCGTGTCTAAGAAAAAGGGCCTTAACAGACAGACATACGGACAAACAGACAAAAAGTGTACCTATAAGGGGTTCTTTTTGTCATTTAGAGGTACGGAACCTTAAAAAGAGGGAAGGAAGACGACGCATACTTCTAAGCAAATACTGTAATTTGACCTTATTTACATCGCGCCTGATAAATATAAGATTGCCAACATATTTAATGTCATTGCCTATCAAATTCTTGTTACAAACAGAAAAACAAATTTATCTTTCGATTCACTTTTGACACTTTGACTGTGGAAATTTCAAATGTCGTAAGGGACAAACCTCAATTATTTCACCTTTCAAAGGCCACAACATGTAACATGGGGCATATTTCGCGGATGTAACCGCGAGAGAGGTTTTCTAGTTGTACCTATAATATATAATACTTACCACGACTTATCACGCCCACTCAGCTGTTCTAAGTACTTCTGGATATTGTGTGATAAAATCTATTACAAAAAAAAATTAATTAATGCATCCAGCCACGTGTGTTATTTATAACATAAATAAAAGAATGGAACAATGTAGCATTGTGTCATTTTTTGCACTAAACACTTCTAATCGATAGGTTATTGTTATAATAATTATGCTTTGACTTATATTATCTATACAGGGTGTCGGGTTTCATATGGTCTAAACGAAAACCATCGATGGAGGACTCCAAGGGCTACCTAGAGAACCCCCATTAATGTGAAAATCTATAGTTTTCGAAAATTGCGTTTTACTTGTTTTCCAGTTAGTCCACAAAATGTAGCAAATTATTTAATTTATTTTTCAAAATATAAAGGCCAGAGCCCTAATTTTTTTGTGGGACTATGAACAATGAATAGGTCTTTCAGGGAAAACTACAATTTTAAATTAAGGCTTATTATTCTAAGATCTAAGGCTCTAAGATCTTCAGACTGGGGTTGGGGACGGGACGCTTGCGAGGTATATAGTTGGCTGTAGAAGTCTTGAACTTCCCCAAGAATCTCCTGCTTAGAAGCGACTATACTCCCGTAAGATGTGGTCAACTTCGTCAGATGGCTTTGACCCAGCTGTTAAACAAAAACGTTTGACAGTACTGACCTCCGGTTTCGCTCGATCGCTTCTTTAATAGAGCGTGTGTTGGAGCTCCGGAGCTCACGTCTTACCAGCTTAGAGATTTTTTTGTTCAAAGCCCGTTGATCTGACGAAGTGACTGCGTGGTTTTCCCGTCGCCTCTACATTAGCTGCACATATTCTTCTGAAAGCTTAGACCTCTTTCCGGCACCTCGCATCTTGCAGAATTTCGTCCCCTCCTCCGTAAGAATTCCCACCACTTCGAGTCGAGATCCTGGTCCACATCAACGTCAATTGTGGTTTCCAAGGCAGCGAATCGGTTCTCCAGATTTAACTGGAACGTTTCAGACCTAACCACAGATTGGAGCATATTAGGCCAGAGCGTAGATTTCATTAGACGGACTCGTTCAAGCTTATCACTGAGACATCTCTAAATATACGCTTTTTGTCCGTCATAATGAAATCAATCTCATTTTTGGTCATAGCGTCGGGGCTTTGCCACGTCCACTTCCGTCGGGGGTTTTTCTGAAAAAAAAAATTCATCAGAAAGAGACCCTCTTTCTCCAGGAAGATTACGAGCATTCGCCCCCTATGATTCCTGCTTCCAAATCCGTGTGGTCCTACTACCGATTCGCCGCTTGTCTGTACTCCCACTTTAGCGTTGAGATCCCCAATAACAACGTTGATGTGGGCCTTTTGGGTGGTGTACAAGGCCTTGGAAATGTCCTCGTACACTTCCTCCACATCATCATCCGAGTGTGCCGAAGTCGGTGCGTATACTTCGATGACCTTGAGGCTATACCTCTCGGTGAGTTTGATCAGAAGATACGCTACCCTTGTCGACACACTGGAGATTTCTAGGACGTTGTCAGAGAGGACCTTGTGTACCAAGAATCCGACGCCGCCTTGGGATGGTTGGTCTTCCTCTCTGAAGTACATAAGATGGCCTTCTAGAGATTCTAGAGTTACGGTATCCTCTCCCTCTCTTCGGACTTCACATAACCCCAGAATGAGCCATCTTATATTCTTCAGCTTCTCTTCGACTTGTGCCAGATTATATTCGTCGAGCCGTAGCGTGCGTCCGTTGTACGTAGCCAGAGTCAGTCGCTGTTGGCGGCCTGCCGTAACCCGGGGATTCTTAGCACCCCCTGCCCCGCCGTTACTATGACCGCCGCCTTGGCCAGGAATAGCGGGGCGACCGGGAACTGGGGGCCGTTTTTGTGTTGTGCTTCTCATAGGTAGAAATGCCCGTAATCACCTCACGCTGGGCAGGTGGGTTGGGTGATCGCAGAACGTAGCTCTTGCACCAGTGACGCTGCTGCCCGTTACTGGCCCGTGGCATTTAGCTACGTTGTTGGTAATGGTTATACCGCCATTGGTCGGTCGCCAGAGCCCCGTTTACTATTCGGCAGGATGCACCGTGGGCAGGTGAGGTTGGCTGGGAGCACTTACATGAAATTGTGCTCCCTTACATCCCGTTATCGCCCCCATCCGCCCGCATCCCAAGCGTTATCGTATGTGCAATAATGTGCATTGCTGTAAAGTGTCACTTTACTTGCCCCAGCTTTACATGGTGATAATATATCATACATTAAACCTTCCTCTTGAATCGCTCTATCTATAGCTAAAAACTGCATTAAAATTCGTTAGTAGTTTCAAAGATCTAAGCGTACAGACAGCGGGAGCGACTTTGTTTTATGCTATGTAAAGATAACTATGTGTAAAAAGAGATATAAGGGTTAAGAAACATTACATCGGAACGTAATCACCTCGCCTCGGACAAACTCACGAACCTCAATTGGCGTCTGGTCAACTTGCTATAGCCGCGTTTGCGGCCCGTCGTTCACGCGCTGACGTTTCTACCACAGTAATATTCATGACCCAGAGGAGCCAAGCTGAGAGGTTACAGAAAGTGTCCTACCACCATGCGGGGGTTGTAGGTTTCTCAACGATGTTTATCCTTCACCGGAGGAAAGAAAAATCCATTAGTGCCCGGCGGGGATTGAACTCGGTACCTCTGACATCAAAGCCAACCGTTCTCCTGATTACGCCACCGGGCTCTCAAGTTTGTTTATAACCTTTTCCAGCCAGCTAGCGTATGTCATCGAACAACACAGCTAAGGGCGTCCTACCACAGATCAGATAATAATACTACATAATCCTACGTTTCGCTTACCGAGCCGAGGTCTCCACTCTCAGCATACGTCTACCCAACCGTTATCGGTTGTTCGACAGAAGTGACCAGCACTTTAATTTCTCATTGGATTGGACTTTTATTTAAAGCCGTCTTTAAACTAAGATTCTCAGTTTATACCCGAAAGTGATTTGAGTGATTGAGATTTTGTTGGTAAAGTATATCAGGTCAGCGCATACACATAACTATTTTATTTAATCATAATGAATTACACTTACAACTTTTTCTTCTTCTCGTAATTACTACTTACTGAGCATAATCGTTGAAAAATAACTCTTAAAACAAACAGTACACTTAATAAACTTAATACAATTAGAGAGATTAAATCTAAATAGAGTTTCTGGTACCAGGGTACCAACAACGCAGCAGAGCGTAGATGTGCAGCACCACCAGTCTTGATAGTGTGTTCCACCCAATGGACTAATTCTTGACCTGGTGTAACGGGGCGGTCGTGGTAGATGAATGACCATTCCTTCGCCTTTTGTGCATATCTGTTTAGAAAAAGTATAGAGTTTAAATGATTCTGAAAATAAATATATATCTTTATATATAAAACACTAAAATTGTTTCTACCTATGTCCGTTAGAGACTTTGAAACTATCCAACTGATGCGCATCCGCTTTAATTTCAAGACAATAATGCAAAGATGGTTTTAGATCACTCAAACAATGTATTAGGCACATTCCGTCACATTTCTAGCACACGCTGGTTATCCGTTACTATTCACAATAATACACAAACACATACTACAATTTTATTGATATAGAATATCGTGATATCGTTTTTCCTGGCCCTTTTTGCTCGATTTTATGATTACTATAATAGATACTTCACAGTGCTCATTTACAGTGCTTTAGATACTTGACATTATTCAGCTCCATTCGTACTAGTACTATGTTTGGAGTGATCAAGTCCAAAACTCAAATATTGCTTACAATTCCACATGATACTTACTTAGGGTTCCCAATTATCTCTTCAACAGCTATCTTTAGATCTTTATCCATCGTGTAAGATAGATCCACCCGTTTAGCAAAGCCTTTGTAGACGGCTTTGTCAACGTTACCGAACTGGTCAGCAAAGACTGGAACTCCAATTATTGGTTTTCCGAAGTGGATTGCTTCGGTGGTAGAGAGAAGACCTCCGTGAGTGATGAAGAGAATGCAATTTGGATGCGCTGAAAAAAAAGTGCTTATAATATTAAGGTACGGCCAAACTGCAGCGATCTGCGGGCGCAAGCGCGGGCGCCATCAGATAGTGCAATATTATTTGCACCGACTGGTTCAAACCAAACGCGATCTACTGCGATCGGAAAACGATTGAAAAGCAGATCGCGCCCGCGACCCTGCTCGCAGATCGCACCGGTTTGGCTGTACCTTTGAACATAACAAAGAACTGAACTTTAAAACACAACTGAGTTTGGTCGCTCAATAAATGATACACACTTTAATTTAAAATCAACCATCAATGTAAGTATCTATATGCGATCAATTGAGAGCAATCAAATGAGTCCAACCAACTATTCAATTTCTGGATTCTATCCTTAACTTATCAGACTGTTTCGCTCTTTGACACAAATACAAAGATAAACGAAATCATTATATTCCAGTGAAATCTGCTATGACCTTGCTTTGGCCACACGCATCTATCCCGTGTCTCTGTGCCAACGATAAGATATTCTGATTTTGCCTTTATTCTAAGTGAAAAATAAACAGACTTTGTGAGATGAGCAAACCCTTTGAACTTATTTACCTAGGATACTCGGTTGCGGAGCCCATGGCAGTATATGAACATTTTTAGGTAAGTCGGGTAAGATTTCTTCGAACTTCCATAGAACAGTCTGCTTCAGACCACCGAAAATCTTCAAGAAACCCTCCTTCAAATTCTGGGGGATATCTTTGCTCTTCAAATTTGAACCCATGCTGAAGTAAATTACTCCATGTGTAGCGCTGTCAAAAATCTTCTTCAAATCCTATAATTTTAAGTAAATGAGCATCAAAGACATTACTAGAAGCTAATTAAGACGACATTCTAACGCTTTCAAATTTCACAACTGGCTTAAGACCATTACAATACATTAGTAATCACACTTTTGTAGCTAGTTTATAATTGGTAGTTAATATGCTTGGATTCCACATTCAAACGTTCTGTAGCTGTTTTGAGAGTCTAATTTGACCGAGATGTACCTACAAAATATTAAACATCCAGGAAGTGACTTTACTATTACTTACTATTTACCTCGACTAAGATATGATTATAGAATTTTTAAAAGACGTTATTAAGAAATAGCTTCAAAAGTAACGTAGATTATAATAAAATAGGCGTAAACTTGAAAAAAAAAACATGTTAGTCCTGGCGACTCAACAGAATGATGGTTTACAAAATTAACGCAGTGATTTGTCACTGTTATGCGACTGCTTTTTTTCTTTTCGTTCGTTTTCGATATATTTTCGATTGATATCTATACCACCTTCATTAATTAAGATTCTAGCATTTTTATTTTTTTACGACATTTGTTAACATCATCATCAGCCAATATCTGTCCACAGCTGGACTGCTTCACCTAATGACATGCCACTGAGCTCTATCTTCAGCCCTTTGTTTCTAGCCACTGCTTGTACTATTCATTATTCTGTGCCACTACCAGCTAGCTTGCAGTAATTAACATTGACTATAATAAACAATAAATATTTTCGCTTAAAAATATCAAATATCAAAAATATCAGATACGCTTTGACAATAACAGTGACATCTCAATAGGTTCGCATAAAAAACCACCTAGCGAATGTAGTGTAACTATTTTTTATCAAAGACTCATTATCTAGAATACGCCATCTATAAATGTCTTACCTCAGGTAGAGGTGGTGCAATTTCTGCAATATGATATCCTCCAATAGGTTTATAGCTCTGTGGTATTTTAGGAGCCAGTCCTAAAGACACGTGAGAATTTCCAAGCATCAAAGAAGCATTAAACATCAGATCTTCGAATGCTGGCGCTAATTTCCCTCTTTGTTGAAGAATAGGCACTATAACCTTGTGGTAAAGTTCTTTTTCTTCTGCTTCAAATTTTCTGTAAGATAAGACATTTATATGACAGAAATATACATGACAGAAATATTATGTGTTATATTTACAAAAATTGTCGTGGTACAAAAAGTAAATAAGTATATGAAGCATTTGATATTTTCAAATAGCAAACTTATTTATCATATACTTATTTACTTACATATGGGATTAAAAAAAGAGTGTGTGTACTTGTATGTACACGCGTTAGAAGTTATACTTCTGTGGCGTATGGAAAAAAAATAACTAAAATGCAGAAGTGATTAACGATAAATATTAAAATTAATCAAAAAGATTTTATTTAAATAAAAAAGGTTTTACTAACGTAAAAATATGACGTTAAATATGACAAATACAACTTGAACATAGTCATGCCACCTAGAACTAACTTCACGGTGTAGAATTTAGGTGTCGGTGTGCGCGCGCATCGTACCACCTAGAACTAACTTCACGGTGTTAAATTTAGGTGTCGGTGTGCGCGCGCATCGTAAAAATTCACTCTCAGCATTTTTCTCTATCGCGCCAAAAGAAGTATAACTTCAAAAATAATAATAATTTGTATAATTATACTAATATTTATTCTGTGATAATATTAGAAAATCGTAAGTTAAGTGCTAATTTGATATATCTCAATAAGGAAATGTTATGATACAATCTAAAATGGAGAAGTGCTTGCCTGAAGAGCTACTTATTAAATAACAGATAAGACGCTAAATAACTTCTATGACTATTATAAAACATCTAATTTATGTACCGAAATTGGTTTACAGAACATCAAAGCATCCAATAAATTAAATGAGTTAACGAATTATTTTCTTAAGCAACTTCGCTATGCATTAGTCTATAATTATAGTTTGTACTGCATATATTATACAGAATGAATAAATGCCTTTAATTATATCTGTTATTAGTATTATATAGTATATTTTATTTGCGACAGGACGTTATTGTGTCGTTGGTGATGCAATTAATTTGCAACTTACCGTTTAGTCAACCCTGCGGTGATCTGTTTCCAAAGCTGTTCAATTCTGTTCGAGAAAGAATACGGCGCAATATAGCTGGCCATATAATCGGTGATGTAAGCAGGGTTAGGGTTTTCGTCGAGTAAGCGAAGGACCAACCAATGCGGTTCTAGGGTTGAGAACCAGATGAACGGGCAGTCGTAGAGCGCTGCTAAGCTAAAAATCACATAGCAACCATTATTTTTCTTGGATGATAATAAGATGCTTGCTTGATGTTAAATATATATATCATCAAGCCAGAGTCTTCCTTGAGGGTAGGAATTGTTGATGAAATTAATAAATTTACCTTAGCATATTATGTCTGGCATAAAAACAACATAAACTCAATTAAACTAAAGACAAAATAAATTTTCCAGTAAAATTACGGGGTATGTGGGACTTAACATACTTTTGTCTCGAGGTAACAGGTGCACTGCAATTACTTTACATGCAATATTCTGGCTATCCCTAATTTTGCAAGCCGCTGTATCTATAATAGGTAGACGTCATCGTTTATAGTTGAGCGAGCGTCGTGGTTATCCTGTTACCTTATATCATCATAAAAATCGGTCAAGTGCGTGTCGGGCCACGCGCAGTGTAGGGTTTCGCAGTAGTATAATATTTAACAGATTTATTTTTAAAATTATCCAACACCAAAGTTCAACGACTATTACTGCTAAACTGATAAAGTTATCTAAACCGCTATAATTCATGAAATTCATTATCATCATGATTTTTACCAGGTTTTTCAATCCCACTTAACATGTAGGGGAGCTACTCTAAAAAAAATATTTTTTTAAATTTTATTTTACCACTTTGTCGGCGTAATTGATAATGTATACACACCCCTACAAAATTACAGCTTTCTAGTACTAACGGTATCTTAGCAACACCTCGGACAGACAGACAGACAGACAGGCGGACATGTCGAAAGTATAAGGGTTCCTTGTCAGGACTACGGAATCCAAAAAAATAGACACCATTCATTCAAAGTCACTAAAATACCAATATTGAAATATAAACTTACGTAGAATATATTTCTGAAAACATCCATTCTCCAACAATGGCGTCAAACTTCTTCGTCGGGTCTCGAATCAACTTCTGAACGTTTTCGTCTTGAATCGTCGATGAACTCAAGTTGCTCATAAGTTGCAATATAAATGAAAAATCTGCGAAGTTCACCTCTTTATCCATTATAGCTTTTATATTCATTGAATTTTCTGAAATCAAACACAAAATGGTTCATTTAGAGACAAACAAAACACACGCCAAAATCGCCGAAATTTTTGTGACACATTAAATACATTTTCGACTACACAGACCAGCTATTGAATTTGTGTTGCTTTCTATGTATAATTTTCCTACCTTCTGTGTGTTTTACCACAATAAAACAGCAACCACACGATTTTAAAGTATTGTATTGGTGTTTCGACAAAAGCGTCGCTTGAAATTACGGTTGGACGCGGCATCTGGTTTTTTCTGTATTCTGAGAACTTACCATTAAAGATTTTGTGGTTAGATTCAGGAATAACTTGCGTGAGATTCTTGTGAGGATTCTTCGCCGGGAAAGCAACGACTGCTGTTACCTGTTTGTCAAATCAATAATAAAAGAAAGTATAATTCGTAGAACTCCTGTTACCCCTTAAATACTGTGAATAAACGGGTTTTCTATGCATTACATTTTGTTCAAATTACAAGGAAATAAATATAATAGTAATAAATTTGCACTCGTCACAATCTGCCTATGATGTGGACAGGTAACTTTGAAATCAGACAGTTGCATACGATATATGTAATTCCATCTTGGCTTTTTTGGATCTAGCGTACTGTATTCCTCGACCATGTCAACAGGTTCCGGTAGCACACAGCCCTTGAGAGTTAGAATATTCTTCGATGATATGGTCGAACATGGTGACTCGCTAGGTATCACCATCACCATGTTCGACCACATCATCGTTTACCACCAGACGAGATAGTGGTTAAACTATAGCCTACACGATATTTTTTTTTAATCCTCATAGTGCAATTATCCCAACTCATCTTACTAATTTAGAATAAACCTACAAACCTCATGTCCAGCGTTCAGTAGATGTCTGACAACTCCTTCACCTAAGATGCCATGACTCTTGCCTGGGATGGGGAAGATGACCAGAATCTTGTAGGCCTCACACGCACAAAGCGCCAGCAAAATAGTAAGCCAGGTGAACTTGGCCATCTGAAAAACATCAAAGAAAATTATAATCTAATGGCGACACGACAGTAGCAGCAGCTGATTAAAATTCATTTATTTTAGAAAAAGACAAAGGTTTGACGATCTCATCAGATGTTAATGATAATTATTATCGTTAAAAAAAAACGAATAAATCGACTTAACATGCGTGACAGTCATTTTCAGTAAGTATCAAGTTCGAGGTACAATATTATACGAAAAAAAAACGAGTTAATTGAGAAGCTCCTCCTTTTGAAGTAGGGTAAACATGCAGTATTAGATCGTATGGAACTATTCTAAGGGCCAGTTTCACCGGTTCTTGATAGCCCTATCAGCAACTTTTGTATGGCGTCATTTGTCAGATAACTATCGGTTACTTTATCAGAAACCGGTGAAACTGGCTCTTAGTTCTGTTAATGCAAGCTCAGTGATATATTTTTTACAATTTACCGTTGGACAAGAAATCGTTTATAATAATTTTGTGTCCGATCCTTTAGGTATATAAAGATTAAATATCAAATAATAAACAGCTGCAATTTGGATCTCCGCAAGTAAACATTATGTTAATAATTTTGTCAACTCATCGTCATAACAGGAAGTATATGAATCTGCCGCGATGACTTAATGACGAGTAATCAAAATAATGAACCACTGTGTTTAGGAAAATTATAGTATGAGTGTATAATTTTCGAGCTAGGTTTGGTGCATTACTAAATGAAGCCATGTTACTAAATTTTAGATTTGCACATCGTTGCGTTTTCGCAATGATGAGTTACACTCATCATTTTCGCACGCACTCGGAAATCCAAGATACAGTAGGGATATTCTGTAAGCTATCTCGGAAGCGAAATCCGCGGTGAGATTTGAATTTCGTAGTACGAAATTCGAATCACACAGCGGATTCCGCTTTCGAGATAGCTAACAGAATAGCCCTACAGGTCTCGAGCCTAGTTTGGATTTCATAGAACTCCCTACTAAGGCTGAGTTGCATCTTACTTTAACTATAACAAATATCAAAAATCTGTCAAAATCTATATAAAAACACCGGTTAATAGTTAAAGTTACGGTTAAAGTCAGATGGTGCAACTCAGCCTAAATGTTTGTCGGTACTGTTGTGTAATTTGAACGTGCATTATCGATTTTGTAATTAGTTTTTGATAGTAAATATTTTTTATTTTTCATTTATTTTTAATTTTACCCATTGATATATATATATATCTACGGCCTCCAACATAATCTACCTGACATAACCATTCATCTACTATTATGTTTCTTTGCAGTGTTAATTGAAATTTTGGATTGTGTGAATTTGACATTCATGGCTATGCATGTAGGGAATACCGGCCCAGGATGGTAGCAAGTTGTTAGGTTAGAATGGGAACTGTCTCTGAAGGACAGGTGTTGGGCAACAGATTGTAGCAGTTAAGACTATTGCTAAAGATTTTGTTTGTGTTCACTATACCCTTATCGCTTTTACGATGCTATTTACAAAACTCCCTTCATTATCTGATTCCCTTTGTTCCTCTTTGTTATCTCTGACATTCCGTGATAGTATAATGAACGCTGTGGCCAATTTATTTATTTTATCTCAGACAGTTGGGTTGTATGTATTTAAATCTATTTTGGCTATCGAGCTCTCAGACAGATCAATGACATCATTACAATAATTTAAATCTCTAAGGATTTTAGGGCATTTATACGCATTTTCTTGCATATTCTACAATTAAGCATTATCTAAGATTGTTTTTATGCTATATTCTATATGAAATGGATACCGCTTGACCACTATTTCACCTGATGTTAAGTGATGATGCGGTCGATGATGTAGCGCGCTTACCCAAAAGATGCCTATTCATTCAGTCTCTTAGGTTAATTGTATCTAATCGGAAACACAACGAAATCACACAAAACACACAGACTCATATTTTCATAAAACTACAGAAGTGTAAATAATGTTTTTATTTTATTATCGTGAATTTGTTACATTTTTACAGTTATATATTACCGGCTGTAATTCACGTAACTTTCGTCGAATTTTCTTCACCTAGATTTGGAGCGAGACCGTCGTTCTTCCTCGAGAGTGAAGTCACGCGGTGAGATCGCGATGATCACTAACGGACTCGCTCAAACCTAGGTCGAGAAAATTAGACTAAATATAACTACAACCGGTATATAGCATTAGTAAAAAATACAGTAAGTGTATTTAAACTTTGCGGATAGGATGTAAATCGTCATCATCATAATAAGCATGTGTCAGTCCACTGCTGAATATAGGCCTCTCCCAAGACACGCCACTGTGCTCAATCGTTGGCTCTTCTATAATTATTATAATTGTGAGTGATACAACATGTGTTATTTTTAGCACCGTCGAATAGATATGTATAAAAATAAATACAATCGAACTGCGAGTGACACTGAGTAAGTATCTTTTTTAGTTTATTTACATGGCATTGTCACATTTTTATATATTACTTGTAAAGGTACGGAAACACTGCAGCGATCTGCGGTAGCGGCCGCGGTGGCGATCGCGAGTTAAATCGCTGTCTAATCGCGTATGGTTTGATTTGAACCCATCAGTACAAATATCACTACAGTAACTAATCACCGTTCAGCTGTTTTAAGACCTTTTTTCTGAATGATGACGCTTCGAGATCAACTTTTATAGGTCTGATTAATTCGAAATTAGATATACTCTTACTCCAATGATATTGTAAAACATGATGACATTGACCTGATGCTGGGGCATTTCCTGGAATCAGCAGAATACTCTACTCCTCACCAACGTACAGCAGAGATGTTGAGATTGAGTTCATTAGAATGGTCTTAATGAACCACAGACCTGCTACATATTAAACTTGATCGCGTACACCGGCCACCATGAGACCGACCTTGAACGGAGTTTGTCTCTTTCTTTGGTATGGACAACTTATATTTATATATACCATACATATAGTCAAAGTCAAAGTCAAAGTCAAAGCATTTATTCAGTATATGGGCAAATTAAAAATTAGCACTTACACACGTCAAATAACATTAAATAGATCATATTCAACAAAAAATATAGATATAACAGAAACATAACGCTTTGAATTTACAAAAAAAAAAACAAAGGTATTGAGCCATTCAGCTTTCATCTAGACGTCGAACGTCACACTTAAAACACATGTTTAATTCCCCTTATTAATGTAGGGTTGCCAACCGTACCATTACGTGCACCCGCAACCCAGTGCATGTTTCAGTACTTCAACAATTTTTATCCAAAAAATTGTGAAATAATGAAACATAATAGATAAATAAAACGCAGACTAATTGCAGTACAAATCATGTTCCGAATGGAACTGATTGTCCGACTATCAGCCGCATAATACCGTCGTAACAGGCAACCCTAGATCTGCAAACAAAAGATGAAAACTGATTGACTGTTGAATCTACTGGTGTTTCGGAAGTACCTCCCATCAGAGAAGAAACACCAAGAAACTCTATGGGGCTTGTCACTTATTTTAATTCATTTTTTTTAATTCATATTAAATAAATGTTTAATGTACAATAAGTAATTCTATTATCATACAATTTATATTATATCTTGGAGCTTGGGGCATTCAGGCCAAGCATTTTTGTCATTCATATAGTCATTTATTGTATAGTACGATTTCTTCATTAAATTGGATTTTACAAAGGTTTTAAATCTGCTTATAGACAGTTGATCAATATCTTTAGGAAGTTTATTATAAAATCGTATACAGTTCCCCAGAAAAGAACCACTAACTTTCCACAACCTGAATTGAGGTAGAATTAATCTATTTTTGTGTCTTGTATTGAAATTATGTACATCGGACCTCTTATCATACTCATTCAAATTTTTGCGTACATACATAATATTTTCATATATATATTGACATGCCACTGTGAGAATTTTAATCTCCTTAAATTTTTCACGAAGTGAGTCTCGCGACTTCATGGTATATATAGATCGAATAGCTCTTTTTTGTAAAACAAATATAGATTGGATTTCGGCGGCTTTCCCCCACAATAAAATGCCATAGGACATTATACTATGGAAGTAGCTAAAGTAAACCAATCTAGCAGTGGATTCGTCAGTCAAGTTTCTGATTTTACGTACTGCGTATGCAGCGGAGCTCAATCTACCTGCCAGAGCCGATATTTGAGAACCCCATTGTAGTTTTGAATCCAGGGTGATGCCCAAGAATGTAGCGGATTCAACAAATTCTATCGGTACATCGTTTATTAATATCCTGCTATTAATGACACCCTTTCTTACATTTGGCAGCGAGAATTTAATACATTTAGTTTTTTTGGCGTTCAGTAATAAGTCATTGGTTGTAAACCAATTCAAAACCTGTGCGATTGATTTGTTAACATCGTCAAATCCAGGCGCAATCCTATCTATTTTGAATATTAAGGATGTATCATCCGCGAACAAAACAATGTCACATAAGTTTTGCACGAAAGACAGCAAGTCATTAATATAAACTAGAAATAAAAATGGTCCTAAGATCGATCCCTGCGGAACTCCCTTTTTTATGAGGGATCCAGATGACCTGACGCCATTGACCTCAACCATCTGTATTCTATTACTGAGGTAGGATGAGACCAGATCAAGTGCTTTTCCGTTAACGCCGTAGTGTTTTAATTTGCAAATTAGCGTTTTGTGACAGACGCAATCAAACGCTTTAGATAAGTCACAGAAAACGCCGATAGCATCTTGTGCTTTCTCCCAGGCATTAAATATATGTTTAAGAAGATCTACTCCAGCATCAGTAGTAGAACGCCCCTTAGTGAAACCATATTGTTTGTGATTTAAAAGATGATTAATATTAAAATGTGCCAAAAGCTGGTCTAATATAACTTTTTCAAAAACTTTACTGAGCGCCGGTAATATAGAGATTGGTCTATAGTTTGAAGGGTCATTTTTGTTCACTGATTTGTATAGGGGAATTAATTTACTTTTTTTCATTACATCAGGAAAGACACCTTCATCGACGCATCTGTTAAAAATAAACGCTAAGTGAGGGCTAATTGCATTAATAATATAACTAAGTACTTTGGTTGACATACCCCACAGATCCTCGGTTTTCTTTTGATTGAGCATTTTAAAAGTTTTGATAATTGATATTGAAGTTATGTGTCTGAACTCAAACATAGAGTCACATACATTCACACACTTCGATAGTAAAACAAAAGCATCCTTAGGGGAAGAGTTTAAAGGCTGAGTAGTAATAATAGGTACTTGTGAGAAGTACTCAACAAATGTGTTAGCGACATCATTATTATCTATGATTAATTTATTATTAACTTTTAACATAATTTTACCGTCCCTCTGCTTAATTTTTCCAGTTTCTGTATTAATGACTTTCCATGTTGATTTTATTTTGTCATCGGCATGCTTAATTTTTCTACTTAGATGCAGTGATTTTGCTGTCTGACAAACAACTTTAAAAGTTTTTGAATACAATTTTAAGTGATTTATGAATTTAGTATTATGTAAATTCATGGTTTTTTGTGAGTACAAGTTATACAAATTGTTTCTACTTTTATAAACACCAGGAGTTGCCCAGTCATCGAAACGAACCTTCGCACCCTTTCTAACCATTTTAATTTTAAAAATATCATTGAACTCTGCATCTAACATTTGAAATAAAGCACTGCATAGGTCATCAGGATCCTCAGAAAATCTTAGGTTCATTAATTGCTTGTCAATGATATCCACAAACTGTTCAACCCGTTTGGTGGTAATGGGCCTGTAAAAATGTTCTTGGCCTTTGATGGATAATTTACATGAAAAAGTGACACTTTGTCCCAGATGGTCCGAGCCAAGTTTATCAAAAATTGCAATTTTTTCGGGTTCACAGTTGCAGAACACATTGTCCAAGCAGGTAGCTGACGAGCTAGTGATTCTTGTTGGCTGATTAAAAAGATGCTTCAGATTGAAGCTTAGAAATAAATTTTTTAATTTGTCGCTGAGCGGAGACTGCTCAATTAAATTAACATTGAAATCGCCACAAACTATTAAAGATTTAGAGGTGTTGAAGACTTTGCTCATTACTTCTTCCATAATTGTTTCAAACATTTTATAATCAGCCGATGGAGGTCTGTATACACAGATGACTATATGTTGCCCCAGCTCTATACAAGATAATTCAACACATCGTTCCACAGACAAAGCTACTATGTCTTTACGCTCTTTAAAGTTACAATTTTCAGTTACATATATTAGTGAGCCACCACGAATTGCCTTTTGTCTAATGAATGTGCTGGCAATTGTATAATTTTTTAATATTGGTAACAAAGTACCTTTCACAAACCAGTGTTCAGTAATACACATTATGTCAACTTTATAATAATTGAGAAATAATTCTAACTCTAAGGCTTTGCTGGAGAGACCTTGTATATTCTGATGAAAAATGTTGATTGAGTCAGGCCTCCCCATTGTCTTAGACATTAGTTTAAACTAACTAAGTCTACTACGCTACAATTACCCTGCATAGTAACACCACTACGTTGGGGCTCGTCTTTGTGATCTGTTACAATATGTAAAACAGGGTCATAAATATTGTATGCTAATAACTTAGCAATTGTCGACTTATTAGTCTTATTGAGATACAAAGTATCCTTTGTCAATATTACTTTACTAATAAATTTGTTGGTTTCAAAATACAAAAAGTCGCTGAAGCGACACGTCAAATTGTACAGTGCCAAGTTCAATTTATGAGCATGCTCATTATAAGAGCAACTACTTGTTTTAAGATACGGGAATGAACAAACTAGTATAGAACATATATAGGACTAGGAGGTTGTTAGACAAGAACACACTGCCACCCTGATGTCTCTCAATTGGGTCGTTTTGTTCTACAATGTAATTACAACCTTATAGTTAAAGTATACGGATTAAATTGAATTTGTCAAAATATCTCCTGGTACCTTTTATATTACGTCTATGTAATGAACAGATTGTAAATATGTAAATCAGTCGGGTGTGGTTTTAAATTTAGAATATAAGTATTTTTGTGATTATGGAACTATTTTTTTTTAAGAAGCGGTAATAGCCAATGGCTAAGGTAGGCCTTATGGTGTTCGAGAGGTCGTGAGTTCGATCCACACCAATTGCACTATTGACGTGAACCCATTCCAGGGTCAAGTATATTTAGCTTAGTTGGAGGGGTTAACAAGACTACTAGTAATGTGTTTTTTTATGTAAGTTTGCTAGCAATGTGTGTTTGCTAGCAAACTTAAATACTTACAAAAAATAAATTAATTTTTAACCGACTTAAAGGAGGAGGTTCTCAATTCGACTGGTATTATTATTTTTTGTTGTTTAGCTCAGAACTCCGTCAAATCTTAACCGATTTGAAAAAATCTCTTTTTTTGTTTAAGAAATTATGCCTCCTGTTTGGTCTTATTCAAATTTTATCAAGATATGACAATTATCTCCGGATATAATTATGGAGACAAACAATATAAACAAATTTGATACCTTGACGATATGGTTATTACTAGTGGATATTTTCACTATCGTGGCATGTGAAGTTGGTTTTTCAACCGACTTCCCAAAAAGAAGGAGGTTCTCAATTCGACTCTGTGTTTTTTTTTTCTTTTTTTTTGTGTATGCTACGCGATTACTCCGTCAATTGTGAACCGATTCGAATGATTCTTCTTGTAATCGGTAGAAGATGTTGCCGAGGTGGTCCCATTGTAATTTCATTGAGATTTGATAATTATCTCCAGAGATATGACGATAAACGTCTCAAACATGCTACTGAAATTGACGCACGTGGCATTGAAGTCGGTTGTTTTAGTTTTTAATCTATCTTTATTATTATTTTTTTTAACGATCTTAAATTATCAGTGACAATTGTATTACTAACATTTTAAGCGAATACATGTTGATACTGATAAACACGTTAACAAGCAAATTTTTTTGTAATTTTCTTTTATTTTAAGATCTGGATCGTTGAACTCAACAGCTTAAAAGCCTCACAATTTAAATGGGAACTAAAGCAATAACTGGCTTAACGAGATTGGTTCAAGGAGGGGTTTAAATTAAATACCTACTCTTAGAGCCATTTCAAAAAAATATGAATAAATATTCATATTTCTGTTGGCCACTTGCACAGACCAGAGCATCATCGATGGACCAGAGTTAACAAACATGTTTAGCTTTACACAATAATGACACGAATCGACATAAACCGACAAAATACGATATGTCTACATAAATATTAATAACCGGCCAAGTGCGTGTCGGGCCACGCGCAGTGTAGGGTTCCGTAGTAGCCTGTTATTCAATGCAAGTCTCTCTTTGTCACTTTAAAGGATTTATTCTAAGGATTTTGTATTTGGTACAAAATTATCTAACACCCAAGTTCAACGACTATTACTGCTAAACTAATAAAGCTTTCTTAACCGTTATAATTTTTCTTTAAAGTTCATGAAATGCGCTATTATCACGATTTTTTCCAGATTTTTCAAGTACATTTTAGCTTTTAGAGAGGGGGGGACGCCCTTCTGGAACAAAAATTTGCACTTTAAAGTTTAATATTTCGTAAATGGAGCATTCAATCGAAAAATGGTATTAGCAACCCTTTAGTCATTTTAAAAGACCTATTCAACGATACGCCACACGATAGGGTAGACGATGAAAAAAAATTCATCCC
The DNA here is from genome assembly GCA_954871355.1 of Cabera pusaria. Classification (NCBI taxonomy): domain Eukaryota; kingdom Metazoa; phylum Arthropoda; class Insecta; order Lepidoptera; family Geometridae; genus Cabera; species Cabera pusaria. The sequence goes on from OX940905.1 coordinate 17,348,039, forward strand.
CACTTCTCATATAGGGGAGCTACCCTAAAAAAAATATTTTTTTATTAATTACCCCACAAAATTACAGCTTTCTAGTATTAGCGGCCTCTTAGCAAAACCTCAGACAGACAGACAGACGGACATGACGAAACTATAAGAGTTCCTGGTCAGGACTACGGAACCCTAATAAAAAGGACTGGCTTACCTAAAATAATGTCACAAGATGTAAAGAAAATCATTGCAATTTCTCATATATTATAATATATATTGCATAATGGGTTATAAAAATATGTGCCTTAAAGGTTTATTCGAATATTTCTGTAATAAACGCAAGTAATATTAATTATATAGGTATGCATGTTAACCTACTTCACAAAAAAGGACGAGGTACTCGATTAATTTGTTTTTTGACATGTATATATGTTACCTTATAACTTAACTCAGTCAATATTAGAAAATTGCTTCTTTTATAGAGACGATATTTCCTTCAGAGTAACAATGACTAAAGTAATTGTCTGAGGTACTTCCCATTTTTTAACAACACCGTTTGTTCCCATTACACATTTCATGGAAATTTGATAATGACCTAGATATGGAGATAAAATAATCGCTAGTCACTTACTTTGGACGCAGAGATCCGCGAAATAAGTCTAACAAAAAAGTCAATAAGCACACATCCAATCTCAATACATACAAGGTCTTAGATGTAATCACAATCACATTACGGTCCAAAAAAGAACTCGTCTTTGACCGATGTCACGGTAACTATAATGATTGATTAATAATTTTATCATTAAATTAATTATGATTCCGCTAAACACACACTGTGAGTGCGGAGTTGTGTGTATGACTGACAAGAACGGACCGCAATCAGTTATAGCTATTTATATTCGAGACAGATCCATTAATGAGATCAAATAATTACGTTTTGAGTTCCTTCAAATATTTTAAACATTAAATATGCAATCAATATGCAATATGGTATTTACACGTATTTTTCTGTATTTTATGGATTTTGTCATAATTTGTTCAATAAACTACGTATGCACTTCTACAACTCATAATTAGTATCTATTGTGTCATCGTGAGTATCGTATCAACCCATGGTTACCTGGAAGAGATTGCTGCTTAGTGATAAGGCCGACTCTAGTTAAATGTTCATTTAATCATAAATTACTAAAATTGCTTTATTTAAATTACTTTACTTTATAAGTGCAGTACAGCGTATTCTATTCTGTGCAAGTGATATTTTAATTCATTAATTAAATTAAGAACGGTAAACCTGCCCCTTCTACTTATTGGTAACTTACGGAACAATAAAAAATTCATAATAATACAATATACACAAAGATTAATAAATTGTCGTAATTGAGAGGTCGTTAGTTCAATCCCCAGCCATTAATAAAAAAAAGCATAATTAGCTTAGTTGGAGGGGTTAACAAGACTACTAGTAATGTGCAATCCACATCGCTAGTAAGTTTTTAAAATAATAACAATAGAAAATAATGTCTGTTAAGATACTTTCTCTCAGGAACGCGTTCAGATTTCCATCAGGCGTTAGAAACTTTTTCTATTTGCAATTGACTTCAAAAAGGAGAATGAAAGTTTTATCTCCAGAGATATGCAGATAAACCTCAGATAAATAAACCAACCTCGAAGAGATAAACACATCATACTTGCTACTTAGGAAAACTAGCGTGACATGTGCAATCGGCTTTTTAGGGTTCCGTAGCCGAATGGCAAAAAACGGAACCCTTATAGATTCGTCATGTCTGTCTGTCTGTCTGTCTGTCCGTCCGTATGTCACAGCCATTTTATTCCGAAACTGTTAGGACTACAGAATTGAAACTTGGTAGGTAGATGTATTCTGTAAACCGCTTTCCGATTTTTATACAAAAATAAAAAATATAAAAGTTTAAGGGGGGGCATCCCAAACATAGAACTGAAACAAAAAAAAAAATTTCTTCAAACCTATACGTGTGAGGTGTCTATGGATAGGTCTTTAAAAATGATATTGAGGTTCCTAAAATCATTTTTTCTTAAAGTCAATCATTTGAAAGATAGGCGCGCCTAAAGTGGTAAAATGTGTGTTCTCCCCCTCTAACTTTTAAAGTATGGGAGTGAAAAATCTAAAAAAATATATACTGTAGATCTCAATAAAAACTATGAACGAAAATTGGTTTGAACGAGATACAGTCAGCAGTTTTAGAGATATGGCGACCGCAAAGATAACAAAATTAACTTTGTTTTTCATAGTGTTTGTATGAAAAACAAAGTTAATTTTGTAGTTACGAAAAATCAAAGTTATAGAATACTCTACTGTGTTACGGAACCCTACGAGTGCGAGTCCGACTTGCACTTGGCCAGTTTTTTTTTTTTTTTAACTAACCTAATCATTATTATCATCGAGTACGAAACTATAAACTCGCCATACATAGTGAAATTATAATAACGATATGTTTTTAGGTATTACGTACTGTAATAATTGTACTGCTATAATTATATTATAATTATTATAATGGAAAATAGCTTAAGATGTACACAGACGTATTTGAATATTTAGTTAATTAACTTAAATTACCCTACTAACGTAACTGTTAATTTCGTTAAATAAAAATACTTTTAACAGCAATTATTTATTGCCGAAACTATAAAACAAAAATTAAACCCTATTCATAATAATTATTGTTTATTTTGGGCCACAAACTAAAATAATATATTTTAATTTAAATTAAAAATTCACTTATTCATTTACAAAAGCAAACAAAAAACAACGAATTGCCAGCAAAATAATAAAAAGTCAACCTTAAAACCTAATATAAATGTTTTTTTTATAATAAAGCAATTAATAGTAACATTTACTGTGTGAATATTTTTTGTAATGGGAAAAGGTATTAATGATTCTAATTCAGCAGCTTATTTATTTTTAGAATTTATAGCCATATATAATTTATAAATAACTCTAGAAATCAGAAGGATACAAAAAAATAGTACGGACTAAATAGACGGACAGACAAGAAAGGATTACTGTAGTACAACGGAACCCTAAAAAAATATTGAGTTAATATACCTATATACCTATCGTACTGCTCGGCACCGTCAAAAAGGTCACCCTCACATCTTACAGACCTAGACGTCTCGCACTACCCGTTTTAACTGAGGATTTTTACCTCGTACCTGTAAGATGTGGAATGATCTGCCCGTCGCGATCTTTCCATCTAACTATAGGATGGAATCTTTAAAAAAGGGTATCCACAAACTCCTCAAAGTTCGGCAACGCATCAACAGCACTCATAGTCTTGCAGTTGTCCATAGGCGCCGGTAACCGCTTACGATCAGGCGGGCTGTCTGCTTGTTAGCCAACCATAACATAAAAAAACCTAGTACTGTATGATGATTCTACTGTCTGTGTGAGAAGAACATGATAAAAAAAACTCAAAGCATGTATCTTCTGTGTATATTAAAGGCAAATGTCACTGAATGACTGATTGACTGACTGATCTATCAACACATAGCTCAAACCGGCATGCAAAAAGTTATTATAGTATCCCATAAGAAAGGGTTTCCAAAATTCACTTCATAAGGGGTTGAAATGGGGTTCAACGTTTGTATGCAGAAACAATATTAATTGGGGAATTAATTAAGAAAAATTAATGGGACCACCTCGGAAATGTAGGGTACATTTCCGAGGTGGTCCCATTGTCATTTTATCGAGATCTGAGAAGTTTTCACTTCTGAGATATCTATTTATTTATTTATTCAACAATCTATAAATTAAATATATAATATAAATTAAATATAAATTCATATGACAATAAACGTCTCAATCGGTTGTTTTAGTTTTTAACCTATCTTTATTATGTTTGAAAAGGTATACAACCCAAGTGGTGCCGTTTAAATTTTATCGCGATATGTTTAGTATCTCTAGAGGTATGGAGATAAATACCTCAAACTTGGTCATGACTAGCGCGACGTTTGAAGTCGGTTCTTCTTGTTTTTGTAACGATCTTAAATTATTTATATAGAAGGATGTAAACATACAGTAATATAGACAGATATTATAATAATGGACTAATAATAATTATGTATACGGTACACACAAGATATTATATATGACACATACATTATGTATTTATAGTTGGCCTTCAAATTGACATAATGTTTTTCTACAACGCATTCCACATACTAATTTTATGAATATAAAATTATCCTGCTTGGTGTTACATGTTTGTGCATTATCCATTATGTATTTACCTACAGCAACTGTCTAGTGATGGTAGGTACTGAATCAACACCAATCAACACCAATATATATTATAAATGCGAAAGTCAGTTTTTTTATTTGTTTGTTTGGGACTTCTTCACGGTCAAACGGCTTGACCGATTTGGCTGAAATTTTGTACAAAGATAGAATATAAGGCAGAATAGGATATAGGATACTTTTTTTTGGCCATCGAGTCAGGGCTCCAGATATTATTAATTGAATTTTGTAAATATAAGACTTCTTCTCGAATTGACCGATTTGCCGGAAATTTTGTATGAATACATGTCATAGGGCAGAATAGGATATAGGACACTTTTTTTCTGGCTGTCGAGTCAGGGGTCCAGATATTTTTAATTGAATTTTGTAACTAAAGGACCTCTTTTCGAATAAACGGCTTGACCGATTTGCCTGAAATGTTGTACAAAGACAGTTCATAAGGCAGAATAGGATATAAATTACTTTTTTTCTGGCTATCGAGTCAGTGGGTCCAAATATTTTTAATTTAATTTTGTAAATATAAGATCTCTTCTCAAATAAACGGCTTTACCGATTTGCCTGATATGTTGTATAAAGACAGTCCATAGGGCAGAATAGGATATAGAATAGAAATTTTTTGGCTATCGAGTCAGGAGGTCCGAATATTTTTAATTGAATTTTGTAACTATAAGACCTCTTCTCGAATAAACGGCTTGACCTATTTGCCTGAAATGTTGTATAAAGACAGGTCATAGGGTAGAATAGGATATAGGATACTTTTTTTTTGGCTTTCGAGTCAGGGGGTCCAGATATTTTTAATTGAATTTTGTAAATATAAGACTTCTTCTCGAATAAATGGCTTGATCGATTTGCCGGAAATTTTGTATGAATACATTTCATAGGGCAGAATAGGATATAGGATACTTTTTTTCTGGCTGTCGTGTCAGGGGGTCCAGATATTTTTAATTGAATTTTGTAACTAAAGGACCTCTTTTCGAATAAACGGCTTGACCGATTTGCCTGAAATGTTGTATAAAGACAGTTCATAAGGCAAAATAGAAAATAGAATACTTTTTTTCTGGCTATCGAGTCGGGGGTCCGAATATTTTTAATTGAATTTTGTAAATATAAAGACTTCTTCTCGAATAAACGGCTTGACCGATTTGCCTGAAATGTTGTATAAAGACAGTCCATAGGGTAGAATAGGATATAGGATACTTTTTTTTTGGCTTTCGAGTCAGGGGGTCCAGATATTTTTAATTGAATTTTGTAAATATAAGACTTCTTCTCGAATAAATGGCTTGATCGATTTGCCGGAAATTTTGTATGAATACATTTCATAGGGCAGAATAGGATATAGGATACTTTTTTTCTGGCTGTCGTGTCAGGGGGTCCAGATATTTTTAATTGAATTTTGTAACTAAAGGACCTCTTTTCGAATAAACGGCTTGACCGATTTGCCTGAAATGTTGTATAAAGACAGTTCATAAGGCAAAATAGAAAATAGAATACTTTTTTTCTGGCTATCGAGTCGGGGGTCCGAATATTTTTAATTGAATTTTGTAAATATAAAGACTTCTTCTCGAATAAACGGCTTGACCGATTTGCCTGAAATGTTGTATAAAGACAGTCCATAGGGTAGAATAGGATATAGGATACTATATTTTTGGCTATCATGTCAGGGGGTCCAGACATTTTTAATTGAATTTTGTAAATATAAGACTTCTTCTCGAATAAACGGCTTGACCAATTTGCCTGAAATTTTGTACGAATACTCATAGGCACCACAATAGGACATAGGATACTTTTTTTCTGGCTGTCAAGTCAGGGGGCCCAGATATTTTAAATTGAATTTTGTAAATATAAGACCTCTTCTCGAATAAACGGCTTGACCGATTTGCTTGAAATGTTGTATAAAGACAGTTCTTAGGGTAGAATAGGATATAGGATACTTTTTTTCTAGCTGTCGAGTCAAAGGTCCCAGAAATTTTTAATTCAATTTTGTAAACATAAGACCTCTTCTCAAATAAACGGCTTGACCGATTTGCCTGAAATGTTGTATAAAGACAGTTCATAAGGCAGAATAGGATATCGGATACTTTTTTTTTCGATCGAATCTGAGTGTTTAGATTTTTTTATTGAATTTTGTGAATGTGTGGCCATCAGCTAAACAGTTTGACCGATTCAGCTGAAATTTTATACATATTATAGTTCATATTGCATAGAATCACATAGGATACTTTTTTTCTGGCAGCCGAGTCCAGGTGTCCAGAATTTTTATATTGAACTTTGTAAATGTGTGGCCTACTCTCGGTCAAACGGGTTAATTATAATCCATCATCCTAGGGTTAACCATTTAAGCTGAAATTTTGTACACAGACAGTCAAAAAGACATAGAAGGACAAAAAATACATTTTTTTTTTGGGTGGAAATTCCGGATGTCTATATTTTTATTATGGAATTTTGTAAATGTGTGGCCTCTTTTCGGCCAAACGGCTTGACCGATTCAGATAAAATTTTGTACAAAGACAAATAGGGCATAAAAGGGCAAAGAATACTTTTTTTTGACAGTTAAGTGTGGGTGCCTATATTTTTTGTTAACTTTACATAGACTTTGCATAATCATAAAAGTTTGACCTTAGATTCATCTATAATGACTAAACTTAATAAGTGCCTTAATTAAGCCATAAAACTGTCAGGATCATTAAAAGTCATCAAAATTTACGTGATGGCTTTGCTTGCCCAACGTGTTTTATTTGCTTTGTGGGAAGTATTTCAAATACATTCGTGTTTTAACAGCCACATTTAAACTTAGGGTCATCGGTGTTGACTTAGGAGATTGTAAAAACTGTAAGGGTCATAAAACGTAAAAATTTTCGCGCTCACTTCGCTCGCGCTGTGATAGCGCCGACCTTTGTTTTACATACTTTATAGGTAATATTTCAGCATTTTTTGTATTTTAATAGCCACATGCATCAAAACGAGTTTATACATTGAAACAGTACAACTTTCAATAATCATAATGATTATTTAACTAAAAATAAGGGGATATGAAGTTTAACCTTAAGGTCATCGGTCTTGACTTAGAAAGTCCTAAAATCTGTAAGGGTCATAAAAAGACGTAAACATTTTTCGCGCTCGCTTCGCTCGCGCATTGTTGGCCCTCGCTACGCTCGCGCAAACATTTGTTTGAACTATTTTGCAGGTAATATTTCAGCATTTTTTGATTTGTAATAGCCACATGCATCAAAACGAGTCATAAATTGAAACAGTACAACCGTCAATAATCATAATGATTATTTGACTAAAAATAAGGGGATATCAAGTTTAACCTTAGGGTCATCGGTCTTGACTTAGAAAGTCATAAAATCTGTAAGGGTCATAAAAAGACGTAAATTTTTTTCCTCCTACGCTCTCGGCCCTCGCTACGCTTGCGCAAACATTTGTTTTGAACTATTTTGCAGGTAATATTTCAGCATTTTTTGTATTTTAATAGCCACATGCATCTGCCAATTAAGCCACGGTTCAAAATTTTGGATTGTGTTTAACAATTTACAAAAATATAAAGTGTGTGACACTTCAAAGAAACATAATATTTGATTTACGCAGTGCAACATCTCTCGTCGGATTTGAAAACTGTAATGATTTCTTCCTAATGATTAGCTTACGTAATAAGTAGTCATAGATGGCGCCACTAATGCATAATTGGGTTAAAAAATGCAATCCACTAATTTCGTCGTATCGATGGATCGAACCGTGGCTTAATTGGCAGAGCACCTGGACGTGTAATCCGGGGGGTGCAGGTTCGAGTCCCGTCGGTACGATGACATTTTGGATTGTGTTTAACAATTTACAAAAATATAAAGTATACACATCAAAGAAACAAAATATTTGATTTACGCAGTGCAACATCTCTCGTCGGATTTGAAAACTGTAATGATTTCTTCCGAATGATTAACTTACGTAATAAGTATTCATAGATGGCACCACCAATGCATAATTGGGTTAACAAATGCAATCCACTAATTTCGTCGTATCGATGGATCGAACCGTGGCCTTATTGGCAGAGCACCTGGACGTGTAATCCGGGGGGTGCGGGTTCGAGTCCCGTCGGTACGATGAAATTTTGGATTGTGTTTAACAATTTACAAAAATATAAAGTGTGTGACACTTCAAAGAAACATAATATTTACGCAGTGCAACATCTCTCGTCGGATTTGAAAACTGTAATGATTTCTTCCGAATGATTAACTTACGTAATAAGTAGTCATAGATGGCGCCACCAATGCATAATTGGGTTAACAAATGCAATCCACTAATTTCGTCGTATCGATGGATCGAACCGTAGCTTAATTGGCAGAGCACCTGGACGTTTAATCCGGGGGGTGCGGGTTCGAGTCCCGTCAGTACGATGAAATTTTGGATTGTGTTTAACAATTTACAAAAATATAAAGTGTGTGACACTCCAAAGAAACATAATATTTAAACCAAATATTCTTGGTAATATCAATTAATCAAATATATGAGGTTGAAACTCTGTTATGTTTCGTATTGTACGGAACCCTCCCTAAGTATGCGATAAGAGACGCGATGCTGACTCGCACTTGGCCAGTTTTATTAATTTATTTTTCAAATTCAAATTTGGAATCATTCATTAAAACCTATAAATATTTTTAAACAGGCCAGTATTTTATGAGTTTAAGAATTTTTTACAAAATATCCTCAGACAGTATTGATGTGTGTATATTACTATAAAATATTTATTGCTAATAATACGAGTATAATTATCCGACGGAAGCAGAGGAGTTTTTGTTAAGAGATCGACATTTGTATATGTGTTTCTGTCTGTAGCAGCATTGCTCCTAAATGTTTAAACCGATTTTGATACATTACCTACATACTTAGAATACAGAATAAACCAGAAGGCGTCAACTTACCTCAAAGTGAAGGCAATAAAAGTGTGGTTTCACGCGCCGGCGATTCGATAAGTCACTCTGTGAACGTCGTTGCGTAAATAACGTGTTTTAGGTCTAATTAAAATTATATAAAGCCGTTGCGTATCGTTCTTACATCCAAAAATGCTAGCAAATGCTAAAATAAGTGCGTGCCTCCCTTCTAACTCTTGCTCTAGAGTTAGAAGGTAGGCACGCACTTATTTTCGTATCGGCTTTTGGACACAGAGCGTTGCTTGAAATTTCTGTTGGTAGTGGTTTTTTCTGCATACGTAGTATTATGTATGTATACAACGTATCTATGTAGATAACATTTTATACACTTTATAACATTTATATGTGTCTACTCGTAAGCTTTTCGTCAACATTAGCAAACTATTTTCAATCTCAAATTCAAAATCAATCAAATCAATTCTGCTACGCAATTATGCTGAAATTTGGCATAATAGGTATACTTATGTAAGTCGGTAACAATGCAATATATGACGGTTAAATTTTAATATGAGGTAGGCCTCATGATGGTGTTGGGCGAAAAAATCATTTTTTATTTTGACTACGTGCCCCCTAGAGTGCACTAAGATATTCATAAGCTAGCATTGAATTTTTTCTGTTATAATCTACTTCCAAGAAGAATTTTTACATTGTCAGCAAAAATATAGCATAACGCTATGGCTAACTAAGCTAAACTATGCTATGCAAAGTTAGGCTATGCTAAGTGGACAGTATATTTGTTTTATATTTATTTTAATTTTAATTTCGCGCCTATAAAGGAAGTTATTAAACAACAAACTCTACCCCGCGCCTCCGCCCGCGTTAAAAAGTATGCCTTAGCTAATCCATAATATAAGTATATAGATAGATAGATAGATAAACACTTTATTTGCACACCAATAATTACAGAAAAATACCAGAGAAAAATACTTATTCTAAGTAATGCAAAGGGCGGTCTTATCGCTTAAAGCGATTTCTTCCTGACAACCGAGCTGAGAGTAATATTGCGAGACTGTGACGGACGGTGGTGTATCTATTTTAATCGTTACTTATTTATATAGTTATACATATACATAAATACACGTGTATACACAATCATACATGCAAATATACATATACATTACATAAACATATACATCTACAGAAATACATATATACACACATATATACCAGTATCCATATTACATATTACTTACACTTACATAATTTTATACATTACAACAATAAAGAAAATAATGATACAGATAGTAAATTCCACATTAGAAAAAAAAAAAGTTACAGGATCAGCAGCTATCATTGGGCAAGTAGAATTTCCTTAATCTTTCTTTGAATGTATAGGATGATGGGGATTTTCTTATTTCGACTGGGATACTGTTCCACAGGCGTGCAGCCTTTATGGTAAAGGATTTGTCGAAGAAGGTAGACGAATGTGTGGGGATTTGTAGAGAAAGATTTTCGGTTGACCTCAACGTTAGGGAGTGCTGAGAGTACAGATACTCAAAGTTTACTTTAAGGTAGGGTGGGGAAGCAGGATTAAAAAGAATGCTATAAAGAAGAAAGAAAATATGAGTATTCCGGCGGAGACGTATAGGAAGCCACCTGAGCTTGTGCCTGAAATAGGAGACGTGGTCATATTTGCGCAAACCAAATATGAACCTTATGCAGAAATTTTGGAGACGCTCAAGTTTATTCAGCTGGTCCTCAGTTAAATCCAGATAGCAGGCATCAGCGTAATCGAGAAAAGGAAGCAGTAGGGATTGTGCTAACGCAACTTTGGTAGCAATAGGAAGAAAACTTTGGAGGCGTTTGAAGGCGCCTGCAGAAGCAAAAATCTTACGCCTGACGGCTTCTAGTTGTGGACCCCATGATAGGCTTTGGTCGATTATAAGACCCAAATTCCTAACCTGTGTGCTGTATGGAATCGTAATACCATCAAAAATTATTGCAGGAAGTGTACTTCGATCGAGCTTGCTCAACATGCGGGTACTACCTACGATTATTATCTGGGTTTTAATGGGATTCACTTGTAGTCCAAAGTCCTTGCTCCACGCAGCTATTAAGTCCTCATTGACTATTTTTACACAGTCATGCAGCTGATCTGGCGGTGCTTGCGAATATATTTGTAGGTCGTCAGCACATAGGTGGTAGGGAGAAGAGAGATTAGAAGAAATAGTATCTATGAAACTGGAAAAAAGAAGTGGAGAGAGAACGCCGCCCTGCGGGACGCCAGTAGTAGTGTTACACCAACAAGAGAACGAATCTTCAAGGCGAACCCTCTGCCGGCGTCCAAACAGGTAAGTACGAAATAAATTAATTACGGAGGGAGATATGTTAATAGAGCGTAGCAGTTCGAGAAGAATTTCAAGATCGACGGTATTAAACGCGTTGCTGAAAGCAGGCGAGCAGGGCTAGCACAGTCAGCTTACCTTGCTCCATACCGGAACGAATGTCATCCGTTATTTTAACTAAAGCAGTGACTGTGCTGTGCCCGGGTCGGAAACCAGACTGAAACGGGTTAAAAAGACAGTTTTTGTTTAGAAAAATACTAAGTTGATTATGTACAAGCCGTTCCAGAACTTTAGAAAGAAATGGGAGGATGGATATGGGACGGTACTCGGAAAAGGTTTTTTTGGGAGTGGGATGATATGAGCATCTTTCCACGCTGTTGGAAAAATACCGTTCGAAATAGAAAAGTTAAGGATATGGGTGAGGACAGGAAGAATTAGGTCAAGGATAGGGACAACCATATTGCGAGTAATACCATCGATTCCAACAGCATTTGAAGCAATGGATAATACGCTTCTATTAACTTCCCCTCGGTAAATTGAGTAAAAGTGAAAGCAGGGTAGGTAGGAGACGGAGTAGTGGAGAGAAGTGAGAGAGTGTTGGGAAAGCCTCGGCGATATTCCACAAATGAGCTCTATAAGGACTCAAAAGTCTTAAGAGTAAGGCAACTCTTCGTTTTACGGGCGGTTCTTAAAAGACACTCACATCCAACACGTCAACTTAGCGAGCATTCCAGATACAAACCAGCCAGACAAGAGTTGCCTAAGATAAAGACCGTGTTCGCCACACGCCTAGCACCATATGTTCACATTTTCACATTTAATGCCGTAAGCAGAGAGTTGGAAACCCGAGACTCCAATTTTTGGGAAGCAAAATGCAAAATAAAACGCTGGTTGCAATCCCTGACTTATGAGGAAACAGAAAGACTTGTGAAAGTCATTGATAAGTAATTTGTTGAAACTAGCGCAAAATAAATGAATGTATATCAGCTACGAGCACAAACAAACTATCACACATACATGAACAAACACACACACACAAACACACACACGCTCACACACACACACTGTTTATTATTGTATGTAATTAATATAATGCGGAATTCAGTCATCCATTCAAAGTTATTATACATTAATAACTTAACTGATAATTATATTGGAATATACATTTTAAATTCATTGCTAATAATTATTTACCTAAAACAATTCAATAAATAGTTTTAGGAATTAAGTTTAAAGATTAATGAAATAAGGGTCTAACCTAGTTAAACACAACAGCATGTGTATAGGTAATAATTAAAGTATTGTAAATTTGATTCTACAATTTTATAATCTATAGAGAATATTATGTTTATAGTACAGTGTTCCTGTTCTAATTATTTTAAATAGTAATCTATAATTTATTGAAATGCTATTATAAGTAACCTAATTTAATTACGATAAATAGTATCTGATTCTATATACAACATTGATAGTACTGATTTGAAATAAAGAAACTTAAGGTATTCTAACTAAAAACAAGGCGTATACGCTAACTAATGATAGTTAATAATTATAATACCCAACATAATAATAATTATAACAAATATAAACGCATCTACAAATATGAGTTTTCTGGATTTTTTCTGCAAACAAAATGTGACAGACAAACCAGATACACAACATATTTTTATTATGGCGTAATTAACAAACAGCAAATGAAGATTGCTAGATGTATTATGAAACGATACAATATTCTCGATTTGTAATGTACATAACCAGCGCAGAAACCTTTTTGATTTAACCCGAGATGCAGGGCGTCCAAGATACAGGCCTAGCCTAGTTTGGAGCCCACCGAAAACAATTAGTGGTTCATAGTAAAGCACTGTAATGTAATTATTTTATAATTAATTAAGATAATTAAGCTAACCAATTTATTATAATCACGAATAATATGTATGCATGATGCATGGAAATAAAAATTCATTTCATTTCATTTCAGTGTTGGCTTTTACAGAGATGTCGATAGAAGAAGAGGTTGAAAAATATCTGTTAAGAGAGTCTCAGTTCAGGTTATGAGAGATAGGGTTATTTTTGGGCTTGCCAATTCCTAAAGTTTGTAAAAATCTCCATACCTTGGACGGATCGTCATTATCTACAGATTTATGAATGTGTCGGCGTTGAGCATCCCTACACACCATATTGCAGCGATTTCGAGATTTAAGATATTTCTTCTTGTGAGATTCGCTAGGATTACATTTGTATTTCGCTTTAGCAACCGCTTTCTTGTGTATCAATAGCTTTATTTCAGCAGTTAACCAAGGAGCAGGCAGATGTTTCACCTTAATTGCTCTAATTGGCGCATGAGTGTCATAGAGAAGCAGTATAGTTGAATTAAAGATATTAATTTTATCGTCAATGGAATCAGCATTCTCTAATATAGACCAATCGACATTAGCCACGTCTTCGCGCAGATTGTTTAAATCCATGTCACCAAAGTTGCGTTGAAAAATAATTTTAGGTTTGAGTTTAGGAGGACGGATTTTGTAAGAGAGAAAAATTAGATCGTGATAAGAAAAAGAATCTGCAGAACATTGACCATGCTTAGCAACATGATCACAAGATGAAACAATAAGCAAATCCAGAAGTGAAGGTGTAGAGTTAGGAAAATAGTGAGTGGCGTTGAGAGGAAGAAGCTGCAAATTGCTTGATCTTATCACAGATTCTAACATAGAAGAACGATAGTCTTTTTTGAGGAGGCAAGTGTTAAAATCACCCATGATGATGGTGTGACTATAACAAGGAATGATATCCTCTAGTAAGTTTTCGAAGGAAGAGAAAAAGTTTAAATGAGAAGAAGGGCTATAGTAGACTCCGAGGAAAATTTTGGTGTGTGAAAGGAGAATTTCAATAAAGAGATGCTCGCCAGCGTTAGAAGGGGGTGGTTGTGCAGACATATTTACTATTGAAAAAGGAATATGTGCTTGCAGATAAATAGCTACACCACCACCACCACAACTAGTGCGGTCGTTGCGTATAAGCTGGAAACCAGGAAGAGGATAAAGATGAGAAGAAAGACATGGCTTGAGCCAAGACTCGGAGACTAAGATAGCGTGAATGTGTTTTAGCTGTTCAAAGGTCGCCAGCATATCGTTGAAGTGGGCCGGAATACTCTGCGCGTTTATATGAATAACGTTGAGGTTTTTCGGCACATCAATAAAATGTGCTTCTAAAGTGTCCGATAGTGTTGGAATGCTAACGAAACTATCATTACTAGTGCTTGACGAAGAACACGATAAATAGTTATCGTTGTCACTATCAGATTCAAATAAATTATTATTAATTATTATATGTATATAAAAAAATATATAACTTATAATATATACGTATAAAATATATATCAAAAATATTCAAATAATTTTAAAAACAAATATGCCTGTCGTACCTAAGTACAATAATTATTCTCGCCTGCCAGTGTGTGTTGGATAGAAATCAGTTTAAGATAAATATAAAGACGCATTCCGATGCTTAAACACTAAAATTATTACCTACTACCTAATGTATAACAAAAACAATTATACTATAACTTATTAATCTACATTGCAACAGAAAATAATAAATGAATTGAAACGTTTACAAATATACAATATACGAACTGTGTAGGAGCCATTATATTAAAAAAAACACAAATAACTGTCAGCGTCACTCTCAGAATTGACAGATGATGTTACATATACTTTGACAGATAGGTTTAACATTAGAACGTCAACAATGTTTACAAATTATGAACTACACTCATTGGCGAAATTGTGGTGGTATTATCGCAAAAGCCAAAAACAAAGAAATAATAACTACACTTATATTGAAAAGAAAAATAATTTAGAACGATTATTTATAAAAGAAAGCCAGTTACGGGTACTACTGCACCTACAGTAATACAGGATGTTAAATAATAATATGTAGATACCAACCTACATTTGCAATATGATAAGAAACAAACAGAAGAAATAATGATGATGGTAGACTGCTACCTATGTCCTTTTCGGTGCTCGTCTAAGTTTCGACGCCGCCTTCGTCTTTTTAGCTGCCGGTGAAGTCTTTGCCGGGCTACTAGGCTATGGAATCTCGTCGAGATCTTTCATGCATGTGACGCGATGCCGTGTTCCCTGGGCGTCCAATACGTAGATTACACCTTCACGTGTCCAGAATTTGGACATACCATGTCGTTCGCGTGCCGCCATAAATGTGTTGTGCCGCATTTTTGTCAAGAAATCCGACATGGTTGTGCCTGAACCTTTTAGTTTTGTCTTCAAGGACCAAACCCTTTCTCGCAGGGGAAACTCATTAAACTTAACGAAAATAGGTCTCGGTCTATCAGGACCCGCAGAACGACCCATACGATGACAGCGTACAATGCAGCTATAACTAAAATCAGGAATGTTGAGCTGCTCTGTGACCACTTTTGATAAAACAGCAGCAGTGTCCTCCTTTTTATCCTCCGGCAATCCATGAAAAAGGAGCATCTTACGCCGTGATCTCATCTCGATGCTATCAACATTTCTGTCAATTAGCTCGATTTGTTCCTGCAGTGAGCGCAATGAGGCCAACACAAATACCTTGAAAGCTGGGAACTCGGACGGAACGTTGGAGTTTGAAGTAGCTGCACCACTAGAGGTTTTTGTGCACTCACTTTCAAAGCTATCCATTCTCTGGTTAAAAGCAAGTGATAACTGTGCTATAGACTCTTTAATTGCATCCATGTTGAAATTTCTAGCAGTGTTGATATGAAAACTTGCAGTGATTTTTTGTGGTAGTAAATGGAGTCTTTATGAAAGGATAACACACTATGGCAGGTATTCTTTACTATACTCTAATACTAGACATAATTGGACTCAAAAGATGTTAACTAATTAATATTAAATTGAATTTAAATAAGAGCACACAAAAAACGATGTTTACTTAGGGACTACCCCCGTCCAAAAAAAACGAAGTATATACATATATATATATATATATATATATACTAGCTGTACCCGCGACTTCGTCCGCGTGGAATAGGGTCTTTGGGTAGCACTTTTAATTATTTAGGCTGATTATTTTACAAATAAGACACATGCGTATCCTACCTATTAGCGCACCGTACCACGCCGCGCTAATCTCCCCTCCCTCTCTCCCTACCCCTCTCCCCTTCACTCCCCTTCGTCCCTTCCCCCCCTCAATGTCCCCCTCCCCTCCCCCTCTCTTACCTCCACTCCCTTCCACTCCCCTTCCCCTCACTTCCCTCTCCCCTTTCCGTCCTCTTCCCCTTCCCCTTTCCCTCTCCTTCCCCATCCCCTCCCCTCCTTTCCCCTCCCCTCCCCTCCTTTCCCTCCCCTTCCCCTTCCCCTAACCTCCCTTCCCCTCCCCTCACTTCCACCTCCCCTTCCCTCCCTCCTACTTCCTCTTCCCCCTCCTATCCCCTCACAAACTTTGAATGTCATATTTATTTTTATCGAATCAACAGCCTAAAAAATAAGTTTCAAGCTTCTAGTTCTAATACTTCGATACTTCCATACAACATTTCATCCCCCCTTTCAACCCCTTACTACCTTTTTTGCGAATTAAAAAGTAGCCTGTGTCCTTTCTCAGGTTCTAGACTATCTGTGTACCAAATTTCATTTAAATCCATTCAGTATTCACATAAACCTTACACATTTCCATACAAACCTTATCCCTTATTGTTATTTTACACCCTTGAGGGTAAAACTTTTACAAACTTTGAATGTCATATTTATTAATATCGAATCAACAGCCTAAAAAATAAGTTTCAAGCTTCTACCTCTAAAAATGACGATACTTCCATACAACTTTTCATCCCCCCTTTCAACCCCTCACAACCCTTTTTTCGAATTAAAAAGTAGCCTATGTTCTTTCTCAGGCTCTAGACTATCTGTGTACCAAATTTCATTTAAATCGGTTAAGTGGTTTTGGCGTGAAAGTGACACAGACAGACAGACAGAGTTACTTTCCCATTTATAATATTAGTTAGGATTAGGATTAGGATGTATATCCATAATACTGGCTATCCCTGTACAAAATTTCCATTAAATCGGCCCAGCCGTTTGACCGTGAAGAAGTCCCGAGCAAACGAATAAACAAACTGTGTTTCGTATTTATAATATTGGTGTTGATTAAATGACAGATACAAATCTATGTATTACCGACTTCGAATTACGTTACATCCTTAATCTATGGTATTAACATATCTTAGTTTCAAAGTCACCTGGCAGATTGGTAGCTATACGATTTTATTAGTACCTAGTTGACTATAGATTTTATCAAATTATAAAATAATTTAGGTATAATTAGTAGAAGTAATCAGTACCTCTATTACGAGTTTTCATACCAAACTCGATATCGTTTATTGAACAAATTTTGTATGCAAAACAGTACAGCGCCTCTAGTGGTTACTACACTTAACTAATTTTAGACCAATCAGGGAGCCAGAATAACTCGAAAACTATTTGATATCTGTCAAAAGCGTTTACGATGAAAACTCGTACTAAGGGTTACAGTATTATTAAGTTATGTTATATTATATTAAGTTTTGTGGTAGGACTTCTGCTAGTTCACCCGGGGCGGTACAACCACTTCAGCCGTGAAATAGGAAATAGGAAGGATGTTTTTCGGTTGAAATGGCAAGGTTTCAGGTGAAATTACAAGGCATATTTTTATGTCTAAAAGTAACAGGCGCAGTGCAGTGATATGCAATGCCACCATCGATGTATATGTACTTCGTACCAGATATGGCGTTGCAAACTAGCTCTACGTTCAGATAAAAGCAGTGCCGAATCAACATCTTGCTTAGTTTAGCGTAAGTACTCCTCACGCCCGATCGCGCGCTGCTCGGCACGTAAGTCAGTTTATGATGGGCGCCTCTTGTTTACATGTACCTCGACGAATGCCACTGAATCTGTACCCTTAGTACGAGTTTTCATCGTAAACACTTTTGACAGATCTCAAATAGTTTTCGAGTTATTCAGGCTTCCTGATTGGTCTAAAATTAGTTACCACTAGTGTAGTAACCACTAGATGCGCTATACTGTTTTGCATACAAAATTTGTTCGATAAACGATATCGAGTTTGGTATGAAAACTCGTACTAGGGATACTGTAATAGGTAGACGTCACTGCTTACCATCAGGCGAGCGTTCCGCTTGTTTTGTATCATAAAAAAGTCGTATTCATAATTATCAGCCTATAACTACTAGTCTGTTGGATATAGATCTCACCAATTTTATGCCACGATCCTCGGCTACTCTAGAAGAATCAAAAATCAAAACATTTATTCAGTATGTAGGCAGTATTAATATACGCACGTATATATACGTCAAAATCATAAATCATAAAATAAATCATAATCAATTCTTCTTCTTCTTCTTCTTATGGCTTTTAAACGCTGCTTGGCGTTTTCATAATCAATTATCAAGTAAACATAGCAAAAGCTTTGAGGGCTTGACGATTTTGAATTTTTGAAGACAACGCTTTGAATTAAAAAAAAAAACAAAAGTAATGAACCATTCAGCTGTCATCCAATCGTTGACGTCAGACTATTAAAAAAATATTAAAGTAGGGTTGCCAACCATACACGTAACTGTGTGTTTCAGTACTTTAGACAATTTTTATATTAAAAAAAGTGAAATAATGAAACAAAACTTACAGAAACGCAAACCGATCACAGTACATATCATGTTCTCTCATCCAGCTCTTTCCAGCTACCACTTTTCTCAAGAATTCGGAAGAGGTACTTTACGATTTTTTTTAAATCTGCTTGAAAATAGCATGCTTGTAAGTACGATGGACTCGAAGATAGTTTAAAAATAGACACTTTTTAAGCATTATTTTCATTTAAGCTGGCAGTATAGTAACTCTATAATAACATCTTAATTGATATAACAAATATCGGCTACAAAATAAATTATTTGAAGTTAAACTATAAATGCAATAGTTTTTTTTATTTGAATCGTCCGAGCTTATTATTCGGCATAATTATCATCATTAACAGCCAGTATTTGTCGTCTGTTGGACATATGCCTCTCATTTGGCACGCCTGACCTCGATTTTCAGCTCTTTATTTCCAACCGCTTAATATTAAAATACCTATGATAATATATAAAAATAATATAAGTACAGTCAGAGTATTATAGGCCTAGCGTGTTTACCATCTTCGATCACATCATCGCTTGCCACCAGGCCCCCTAGACAAAATCAAATTTTTGTTTCCATTCACGCTGACGCAAGTTCAAAATGTATGGGAATGACATTATTGATTCCGCAACAAAGTTGTCATTCCCATACATTTTAAAGTTCCGTTAGCGTTAATGGAAACAGAAATTGGATTTTGTGTAGGGGGGCAGGCGAAATGGTCAAACGCTTACCTATAAGATATTAAGAAAAAATATATTCATAGCGTAGAATAAGATGCTGCCATCTAAATGCATCTGTTACTACCAGAATTTGTATTGATACAACGCGTCGACATTTATGCCAAGACCGGAGCGGGGCAGCTCACATTCGACTATAAAGGTACGGCCAGACCGCGGCGTCATGCGATGTGCGGGCGCGATCTCAGTACTTTTCAATTTTTTTCTGATCGCGTTTGGTGTGAACCAGTCGGTAGAAATACTACTGCGCTATCTGATCACCGCCTAGATCGCGCACGCAGGACGCCGCGGTGTGTCCGTACCGTAAATTGAGACAATTGAAATGTACTACTTAATTTGTTTTCTTTTCACTTACTGACTTCCTAAACATTTTCTTTGCACTATTATACAAAAATCTAACACTAATTAAAACCAAAATTATTAAAATTAACAAGTCGAGGTAATTTTTTTGGTACCAAGACACCATAAGTGCCGGGGAGCGGAGATGTGGCGCTCCTCTAGTTTTCACGACGTGGTCAACCCAGTGAATCACTTCAGCACCAGGGTTGATGGAACGATGATGAAATATGAAGGAGAGTTCCTTAACCTTCTCCTTGTACCTGTATAAAATAAAATAAACAATTTAAGATCGTTTAAAAATCTAAAACAACCGACTTCAAATGTCACGCCAGTCATTTTCCGTGCCAATTTGTGTTTATCTCGATATCTCTAGAGATTCTAAACATATCTCGATAAAATTTAAATGGTGGTCCCATTCATATGGGACCCTTTCAAACAAAAAATAATTTTCCAAATATGTTCAGGCGTTTTCGAGTAATCGGTGAACATACATTAGATAAAAGAAAGTTATGATATTTTAGACAACATTTTGTTTTTGGCTTTCCTGTAAAAGTATAATATTGTCCTTTACAACATTTGGAATGTCCACAATGTCCACAATGGACAATCGTATTTTTTTTCAATCCAGGTTATGCAACAATTTCAAGCCATTCCATAAAAACCCCGTTGTGATACCAAGACTGTTATTAGGGTTCCGAACCCAAAGGGTACCAACGGAACCAATCACCACTTTGCCAATACATTTTCAGCCGTGAAATAGGAATGTTTTTCGGTTGAAATGGCAAGGTGTCCAGTGAAATGAGAGGGCATGTGTGACTCCACATCTTTATGTCTCAAGGTAACAGGCGCAGTATAATGACATGCAAAATTCTGGCAGTCCAGAATTTTGCATGCCACTGTATCTGTAATAGGTAGACGTCATCGCTTACCATCAGGCAAGTGTCGTGCTTGTCCTGTTACATTATATCATAAAAAAAAGATACAGTCTCACTAGGTATGTTCGTACCTATAGTATTAATCATAAACGGTCGCTAAACTAATCAATGCATAAAATTGCTGTATCTACTTCTCGCTCAAACGAGACACACGTTTTATTTGGAAGAAACGTTTATAAGTATTTTCTCACTAAGTCAGACATATGTGCTGAATGCTATTATTATTGTAATAATGACACAATAAATAATAATATAATTAGCTACCTACTTGTTTTAATTTCTTAAGATTCATAATCATAATCATAATCATAATCATTTATTGCAGAAATGTAGTACAAAAGATGGTAGTAAATATAATAATGCCCTGACATTCTACCAAATCACATTGGTGTGCAATTAATTGCCTGCTTGGGCTACAATTTTAGTCGAATTGGCCTGGCCATCATCATAATGAATAGAGATATGCATGCATTACAGTACAGTCGTAGATTTAATATATAAGAATGTTAGTGTCAGATACAAATATTTATAACATACAAAACATTTTGAAGGAAAAGTATTAATAGGTAAAAATGATTTCAATGTCTATAGAATTTTTTAGGCAATGTCAAACAAAATATATGTATATCAAATTAATTAAAAATTATCATTATTGATAATATATATTATTGATGTATATTATTGATGTATATTATTAAAATAGCACACACAGATAAGTCACATAATTTATATCTTAATCTTTAAAATAGTAGTTGCAATAAGACTCTTATCTGGATTATTTTAATATTCAATACTCAATGGTTTATTTCGTTTTAAAACATTGTTAAACTATTTGTATTATTTTTACATACTGGAAAATCAGCTCAATTATATGTTTTTATCTTCAGTAAAATGCTAGGTAATTGCTATTTCAAAAGCATTTCAACCTACTTCCAAAAAGAAGGAGGTTCTCAAATCGTCTGTATGTTTATTTTTTAATATATTTTTATATGTATGTTACGCGATTAATCCGTCAATTGTGAATCGATTCGAATAATTATTTTTTCAATTGGTAGGGTACATTTCCATTCCCATTGTAATATCATCGAGATCTGACAAGTATATCCAGAGGTATGACGATCAACGTTTCAATCTTGCTACTGAAACTGACTCGCCTGTCATGGAAGTCAGTTGTTTCCTTTTAAACCGACTTCCAAAAAAGAGGAGATTCTCAATTCGTCTGTATTTTGTTTTATTTATTTTTTAAAACTACTACTGTAACTACAGACGAATTAAGAACCCTCTCCTTTTTGGAAGTTGGTTGAATAAATATAAAGTGCAGATAATACTAAAAATAAACTAATATACGAATTATTAAGAGTCAAAATGTACTCACATTGTATTTCCTAATACGTCTAGAATAGCCGCCTTCAAATCCTCAGCGATGACAGGTGACAAAGATAGCTTTATTTTCTTAGCTATACCTCTACTGATAGCTTTGTCGATGTTGTTGAACTGGTCACCAAAAATCGGAATCCCGATGAGTGGCACGCCGTGGTAGATAGTCTCCATTGTGGAGAGAAGACCACCATGGGTGATGAAGAGGATGCAGTTGGGGTGAGCTGGAGGCACAAAATAAAGAATAGAGATGTTGCCTTGGTAAGAAAAATCTAATTAGTCCACCAGTTAAATTATCAAAAAATATTAGACACGTTTTTTTTATTTATTTTACAAATCATTTGAAATTGACAAAGATAAAGAGCGTTAAAGTTTGGGAGTGAGGGCTCGTGACGTAACGAAATTTCAACGCTATATATCTTCGTCATTGACAAAATAAAAAATACATATTCAATATTTTTTGATAATGGACATGACCACGGTAATATAATAAAATATATAATAAAATTAAATATTACCTTAAAAGAAGTAAATATTAAAATAAAAGTAAATACTACCTTGAAATTATAATTATTATATTAAAAGTAAATGACGGACTTAAAAGAGGGATCTAGCCTATATATGTAATATTATAATTTACAATATATTATACATATAACAATATTATAATATCTATAAATGTATAGTGATTGATGTTTTTGAGAGCCAGTTTTCAATGTAAACCTAGCGTTGGTCTTAGACCACATCATCTCTTACTAATAAATGAGATGAAAACTGCTAGCCTATCCTACTTTCCACTACCCTACTTATCCTACTATTAATAAAAATGTGACTTGTATGTTTAAACAATTTAAATTTTACCATTTAAAAAGAAGCAAGCGCATCAGGTACCGATAAAGCGGAAAATATCGATGCAGGATCACAAACATTGAGGTAATTATTTACAAAGTTAACGATGCAACATGCTTAAGCGACGGGCAAGCATGTGTTATGTGACGGGTGCTACCCCCGTGTACAACTCCCCCCCCCCTTCTCCTCCCGCGAAAAACCCATGGTGACGCGTCAATGCGCTTTATTATTCCATATTTTATTTCACGCTATATATATATGTCTCGCCCCTTTCATATATATTATTTTTATAACGCCTTATATTATTCTACCTTTTCAAATTGGTATGAATGCCCGCTAAAAGACGCAGAAGCAGCCTGCTGATGCCTACCCGCCGTTGAAACTCGAACAGGTTTGCCAATGGTCCAATGGGAGATCAGCAGACCGCGTCTATTGCCGCCACGACGCCCGTGGTTGGCTCTCGCCTGCACCGCACTCCAGGTGCAGCTCCGTTTTGGCCGCGATCCCGCTATGATCGTCGCATCGGACTCATTATTTTTTTTATAAAACGCTTATTTTTATTTTTATAAAGTGATCGTGCTGTGACTGTAAGGATCCTCCTAGTGAACTGTACAGATATATTTATTATTCGGTCGCATTATATGCGCCGACGCCGCCTGCAGCGATTCCTCGTCTGTGAACCCTCCACGGAGGGCTGTTGGTGTTCCTGGGAGAGTGGAAAGGTACGTGGGCTTTGTATGCTGATTCTCTGTGTTCTTACAGTGGTTTATTCATACCAAACGTCCCTCTTTTCACGTTGATCTTCACAGACCCGCCCCCCCGCTATATACTTATATTTTTACCGCTTATTTGTCTTACGCATTTCTATTTATTTTCACGGCACTTTCACCCCCGCATATGGTTGAGGCTATTTACACGCCCCACCAACCACAGTCACCTACTTTTTATATGGTGTAATTTTTGAGGTTACAAGGTTTCGCGAAAATCTAAATTTGCCCATATCTTTTTATTGTGTTGACTCAGGACCTTGTTTTTATACACCAAATAGGAACTATAGACCTCAGTATCTGGTATAAATGTCAACTTGCTAGGTCCACCTCCGTTCCTGAGAAATCAGTGTTGACACACGGACAGACAGACAAGAAAGTGATCTTATAAGCGTTCCTTTTTTTACGTTTTGAGGTACGGAACCCTAAGAAACTATGCGTCTCCGCAGGGTGAAAGGACGTCATTTGAAAGGGGCAATCTAGGATGATGGATCACAATATCGTCCTAGTTGGCAACCAATCTCAAATGATCCGGCAACTTACCTAAAATTCCTTGTTGTGGTGCCCATTTCAAAATATGTACATTTTGAGGCAAATTCGAAATATCATCCTCGAATTTCCATATCACAGTTTGTTTTAATGTCCCAAACATTTCTATGAGACTTTTCCTGGCATCTTCTGGCAAGTCCTTGCTTTTGATCAAAGATCCCATACTGAAGTAAATTACTCCATGTTTTGCATTGTCCATGATATTCTTCAAATCCTGAGAGTAATTTTTTTTGTAAGTAGTGGGAAAGCATTAAGACACCGACATTATTACACTTTTATTTAACCGACTTCCAAAAAGTATGTGTTATTCAATTCGACCTTATATATATATGTTTGTTCGCGAATAACTTCGTCGTTTATGAACCGATTTTCATGATTATTTTCATTTTCACTTCGCCCATCAAAACAAAAAAATATAGCTTTTTCATGGTTAAATATCTGATAAAGCGGTACACAAAACAAAGTACTAACGAACTAGTAAAAGTTCTGTTACTAATAGTAGTTACTCTAGAACACCAGTATCACGGTCAATGTTGGTAATTGCAACAGAACAAAATTGAATTAAATTGAATAAAAAACTTGAATAGGACAACAAATTGAATAGAAAACAATTGAATTAAAAATAAAATAACACACCTTAGGTAAAGGTTTTACAACTTCTTCAATATGAAAGCCACCAACCGGTATATAGTTGACAGGCAATCTATGTGCTTCTCCGAACGACACATGAGAGTTGCCTAGAATCAATGAAGCATGGTATCTTAACTCCTGGGGAGAAGGTGGTTCCCTGCCTCTTGTTTTTATCAGAGGAGCTATGATATCATTGTATGCTTTAGCGTCAAAGTAATTGATGATTCTGGAATGTGTGACAATTACTGTATTATTACTATAAGAAAAACAAGATGTTAAAGAATTGCTTAAAATAACACATTTACGCTTTCAGAAATAAATTTTTATACCTACTTTGATTTCTCAACATCTAAAGTAAGATAATTTTTTGTATCAATAGTGATTATATTAGGACGATTAGGTTGCAGATAAAGTAATATATGGTTTTTCGACAGGATTTATAGTGTTTCTTCCAGTTGGTTCCTTATTATTTATAATGCGATAAAATATGTGTAAGAGAATATAAAAAAAAAATACCTAATGGTGCTCTACCGACTTTACTGTAGTCTATTCTACGAGACACGAGTTCCTAGTATACCAAGTTGATTTTGTGAAATGACATCGCAGGTTGTAAGAGCATATTATATCAATGTTCCGCCTGACTTGCTACTAAAAAGTAGCTTACCACCAATTAGGAGAAAATCTGCCGCCATAACCTTACGGTGTTCCGGCAGCACACAGCCTTCGAGAGTCTAGAGTACTCTAGTTCTAGGGTGTTCATCATCTCTTACCACATAATTGCTCACCACTAGCGAGATAATGGTCAAATGCCAGCCTATAAGATATAAAAAATAGTCTTTATATTTATTTCCACGCCTCACTATCTCTAACCATTGTGCATATAATTTTTATTACTACTTACGTCTCCTTATAAAAAGTGACTTTGACCTGAGCCCATAACTCCTTGGCTCTCTGCCAGAAAGTAAACGGAGGCACATTATCAGACAGAATATCGCTGCTGTAAGCTGGATTCATAGCTTCACCGATTGTCTCCAGGATCATCCAGTGAGGTTCCATGCTGGTAACCCAGATTAGAGGAGCATCGTAGAGTTTTGCTAACCTACAACAATCGAATGAAAAATCTCATCTAAGTTATATCGAAACTTCTCGATAAATTCAAGATGTTCACTATATCACACACACACACACACACACACACACACACACACACACACACACACACACACACACACACACACACACACACACACACACACACACACACACACACACACACACACACACACACACACACACACACACACACACACACATTAGCAGGGGGTGGAATGTACATGTATATAATAATGCAGCATGTTCTTACATGCAAACTAAATACTATAATATGTCATGAATGTATTCGTTTTTATACATGTTCTTACATTGTATCAATGTCCATTCTCTGTGCTTTGTGGCCTACGTACAGAATATTTTAATTAATATTTCGAAATGTACTCGTAGGAGGTCCAAGATACAGGCCTTAAGAGCAAACGCGGGGTGCAGTTTTCCATACAAATGTATTCCCCTGTTTCCTCCCTGGAAAATGCTTCTAGAGTAAAATTTGTTTCTACAAAAAATGTAGGTATGCTGAGCTATCCCCTATCATTTGCTTTTTTTGACCAACCAAGGGCATAGCTACAGCAGACCTTAAATTTTCGTAGAAACAAATTTTGCTCTAAAAGCATTTTCCGGGGAGGAAACAGGGGAATACGTTTGTATGGAAAACTGCACCCCGCGTACGCTCTTAAGAACTCACCCACTTAACAATATCTCATAAAACATCCAATCAATGATGACCAGATCGAAGTGTTCCTTCGGATCGTTGATCAGTTTCTGAACATTGTCATTGTTCAAAGTCATGACGTTGATCATGTGCATGCCGAGAAACATTATCTCATGCGTGATCCCTCCTTGAAACTGTATTGTTGATTGGTTACGCCATTCCTCTGAAAAAAAAACTCTTATTCTTTACTTTATCTTTATTATGTACTAGATGAACCCAGGGTTTTACTCGCGTAAACATCCTTCCCGTGGGAATATCGGGGTAAATAGTATCTTACGTATTATTCTAGGGTCTAGGCTATTTACATTACCGATTTTCAGCTCAGTCGGTTCACTAGTTTAAGCACTAAGAAGTAATAAACATATACAAACTTTCGATTTTATAACATTAGTGGGATGCATTCAAAATTCTGCTTCTGTAATAAGTAGACTTGTTGCTGACCATCACGCAACCGTCGTGCTTGTCCTTACTTTATATCATAATAATATCGTTTAAAAACTAAAAAATAACCAACTTCAATGCCGCGCTATTCATTTTCAGTCCCAATTTTGAGATTTTTATCTCAATATCTCTGGAGATACTTATCAGACCTCGATAAAATTACCATGGTATCACACTTGGTGTACGGGGCCAGGTATATTTTATAAATTAAAATAGATATAATTTGTCGACGACGTGTATTCCAATCGATCCAATAGTGATTAAAAATAAATTTGAACAGGTAGGAAGAAAAACATAATAAAAAATGAAGGTACATAATTAAGACTGGTAACGGTAACGTTCGAAAGTTAGATGCAGTGTATGAACGGGTGGCGCGAAGATTTGAATTCTGAACACTTGGGATATCTCCTTTCGAACAAAAAAATAATAATTAAAATCGGTTCATAAACGACGAAGTTATCCGCGAACAAACATAAAAAAAAATATATATGTACGGTTAAATTGAGAAACCTCCTCCTTTTTTTGAAGTCGGTTAAAAAAAGTAGAGAAGATGAAAACAAAAAAAAACAAAAACTATTTTTCTGTGACTGTGAAGCATAATTATATTCTGTGGTTTGCTAGTTATTTTTTAACCGACTTCCGAATAGAAGGAGGTTCTCAATTCGTCTGTATGTTTTTTATTTTATTTTTGTGTATGTTATGCGATTACTCCGTCAATTTGTAAACCGATTTGAATGAATCTTTTTTTATTCAGTAGGGTACGTTTTCGAGGTGGTCCCATTGTAATTTCATCGAGATTTATAAAGCATCTCCAGAGATATGTCAAAAGTCAAAAGTCAAAGCATTTATTCAGTTTATAAGCAAATTAAAAATTTGCACTTACACACGTCAAATAACATTAAATAGATATTAAATAGATCAAATTCAATAAAAAATATTATAGATATAACAGAAACATAACTTATTGCTTTGAATTTATAAAAAAAAAACAATGGTATTGAGCCAGTCAGCTTTCATCTAGACGTCGAACGTCACACTTAAAACACATGTTTAATTCCCCTGATTAATGTAGGGTTGCCAACCGTATTATTACATGCACCCGCAACCCAGTGCATGTTTCAGGACTTCAGACAATTTTTATCCAAAAAAATGTGAAATAATGAGTTATAATAAATAAATAAAACGCAGACTATGACGATAAACGTCTCAAATTCGCTACTGAAACTAACTCGCGGGGCATGGAAGTCGGTTGTTTTATTTTAGTTTTTAAACTATCTTAAATATTTAGAGCAGTATTATAATAAAACCACTAAAGGGTAAAGGTCGTGTGTATGTTTGTGATTCCTTGCACTAAAACTTATCAACCGATTGAGCTGAAATTTTGTTATGTAGATAGCCTTGACCCTCGAATAACACAAATGGTACTTTTTATACCGATATTCCCACGGGCACGATATCAACGCGGGTAAAACCGCGGGCCACAGCTAGTCATTTATAATCTGTTCATTGAGACCATTCCAATAAGCCCAAACTCAACATATCTGCTGTAAGTTAGTAAGGAAGTATTCTACAGATTCCAGGAGATGCCCCATCATTGGATCAATGCACCATTTTATTACAATATCACTGAAGTAAGAGGATACCAAATTTCGAATTGATCAGACTTATAAAAGTTGATCTCATCTTAGAACGTCAGTATTAAAACGGCCGAACAGGATTGATGTTCATTAATCAAAGCTAAGAACACTCTCCATTAAAACAATCAAACAAAAAAACTAAATCAAATCAGTTCATCCTCTTAGGCCCTAAGATGTCATATGACAGACACAGACATACACAGAATACACAGGTATACAGATACACAGATACTGACGTCAAACTTATAACGACCCCTTTTTTGCGTCTGGGGTTGAAAATATGTTAAATTTGCTGCGTAATCTCACTTTGAAGAAAAACAACATCATGATAATAATTATTATATTGTAATACCGGACTAATCGCGCTAAAAGCATAATTGTATTTACGTCGACGTTTCGATCAAGTTGCATTCACAGTGGTCACGAGAAGACTGAAGTTGTGGGTATCAGCATTGTTTGATTGAGAGTAATTTGAAACTACCCTCATTTGATCTTGATCGGAGTTGCCATTGCGACACACAATACTGACGATATTATGTACTACAATAATTATGTGTGTAAATCGCGAAAGTTTAAAATTTACTATCATGATAATAATGTCACACACTCGTCCTAAAGTAAATTATAATTTATGGCAATTCTTACCTGGAATCATGTCAAAGTTACTTGACACATCAATCTGCCGAAGTTTTGGATGCGGATCCTTCTTTAAAAACGGCGTTATGTAAGTGACCTAAAAGTAAAACAAACAAAATAAATAAAAAAACATCCCCATGTCAAAGACATGTACTTTTCCGGTGGGCGATTCCAGCTACGGCCGAAGTCTACCACCAGTGGTAATTTATCTGGCACAACCCAGAGGTCACTACCTTCACCATCACGATCGGGGCTTTAATCTACCCTATCATCATCATCATCAGCCCGTTTCTGTCGACTGCTGGACCTAGGCTTCATTTATGGCATGCCACTGAAATTTCATCGAGATATTGTCTGACCAACTAGTCGATTCCAATGGAAGAATTCCACATTGCATATTCAACAGTTGAACAATTCGTGTGTACTAATGGGAATGAAACTTAAATAGTTAATGTCAGTAGTTCAACTGCTAAAGAAAATCATACGCAGTGGAACTAGTGAGAAAAACCATTCCAGTTATTGCAGCATTGGTTGAACTAGTAAGAATGAGCCCGATTTCAGCTTTTTGTTTACAACCGCTGCCAACCGGCTAAGTTATATCTTATAGCGATGCGCTAATCCGATCCGATCTTCGAAAAGATCGGATCGGACCGTAAGCATACGATCCAATCGATTTTCGGATCGGATCGAAACCATGCGATCCGATCGCGGATCGATTCAAATCTATCAAATATTGGATCGCGGTCCAGACATTGTGGTTTTCCAACATTGTAATGTAGTTTTTATACTTCATAGACATTCATGTACTCGTATACCTTAAATTATTGAAAGTTTATTTTAGTAAGATTAAATTAGTCATTAGTATTTTCAGGTTAATGTAATTTATGTTGCCTTGTTGAACCAACCAACCCATTTTTGTTTGAAATAATTAATATAGTATTTTCATTCGATTTTTTGGATCGATGTTTTCAAAATCGGATCAAATGCATGCGATTCGATCCGTGAATCGGATCGAGACGTTGCGATCCATTACGATCCATAATATCGGATCGAGCTTAAAAAAATCGCATCCCTAATATCTTATATCTAAACCTACGGATGCAGGTAGGTAACAATGACCTTCCCGAAGGTGACGATGTCCCCCAAAGTAATGTTTACCATTATAACAATAACACACATGACAGCCTCGTTGCCGTAGAGGAAAAATGGCTTGACTTCAAAGCGAGGGGTGGCCGGTTCAAATCCTAGCACGGGTGTTATATATTATAATCTAATACTATAAGAATCTTTGTCCTGACATACTGACTGACTGACTGACTGACAACGCACAGCCTAAGCCGCTGGTCGTATAGACTTGAAATTTAGAGGGTATATTTTTCTTAGTACGTAGGGGTGTACTAAGAAAGGATTTCCCCAAATTCACCCCTTAAGGGGATGAAATGGGGGTTCAAAGTTTATATGGAGAAACGAGATTAGATAGTGTTTTCTATCCAATACTTCACACAAGTGCTTCAGAAAAAAAATAAGTAAATACGTGTATAAGTTTTTTTTGAAAATCCACCCCTAAGAGAGAGGTAAATGAGGTAACAAAGTGTGAAAATCAATATTGTTTCGGATTGCGCTGTAATTTGGCATGAAGATAGTTATTACGACGTTTATGCCCTCTATGAAAGGATTTTCCAAAATTCACCCCTGAAGGGGATGAAACGGGGGTTCAAAGTTTGTATGGAAAAACAAGATTAGATAGTCTTTTATATTTGAAACTTAACACAAGTACTTAAGTAAGTAAATACGTGTTTCAGGCTCTTTCGAAATTTCACCCTTAAAATGGGTAAAGTGGGGTAACAAAGTCTGAAATCAATATTGTTTCGGATTGCGCTGAAATTTGGCATTCAGAAAGTTATTTTGACTTAGGTACCGTTAAGAAAGAATTTTTCAAAATTCACTCTTCAAGGGGATGACGCGGGGGTTCAAAGTTTGGATAGTCATTTTATTGGACAATAATTTTACACAAGTACTTCTGTAAATAAATAAGTAAATACGAGTTTCAGATTTTTTTTAAATGCCACCCTTAGAGGGTAAACTGGGGTAACAAAGTCTAAAAATCAATATTGTTTCGGATTGCGCTGAAATTTAGACGTAGTAGTATTAGTAGTAGTGTAGACTATTATGACGTAGGAATCCGCTCAGAAAGGATTTTCTAAAAATTCCTCCCGGATACGGAACGGGGATTCAAAGTTTGTATGGCGAAATAAGATGAGATAAAGTACGTGTTGTAGGAATTTTTGAAATGGGGTAGGTAACAAAGTCTGAAAATTTGGGTTTTTCGGTTTTTATATAACTAATTCTTTCTAATTCTTATTTGATTTATTTAATGATAGAATCGTTATTATGTTTCTTTGAAGTGTTACACACTTAATGTTTTTGTAAATTGTTAAACAAAATCCAAAATTTCATCGTACCAACGGGACTTGAACTCGCAACCTCCGATAGAATCGTTTTTACAAAAGAAAAGTTTTAAGTAAATAAAATAAGTTTTTAACGCGGGCGAAGCCGCGGGGCACTTCTAGTATTATATTATATATATATACAGCTGTTCCGCATGACTTGCTACCAAAAAGTAGCTAACAACTAACAAGATGAAAATCTGCCATCGTAACCTTACGGTGTTCCGGCAGCACATAGCCCTTGAAAGTCAGCGTATTCTAGGCTTAGCGTGTTCACCATCTCCGACCACATCATCGCTTACCACTAGGCCAAACGTTAGCTTATTAGATATAAAAAAAGATAGGTACCAACCTCATGTCCAGCTTTCAGAAGATGTCTATTGATCCCATCTCCTAGAATATTGTGACTTTTGCTGATTGTAGGGAAGACTGACAAGATTTTCAATCCGTAGGATATTTGACAGAACGTCGTCAAAACGAAGAATAATATTGACGTCAGCATATTCTGTAAGTTTCGGTTTAGCTAGTTAAATGGTACAGTACATTTTGGTATTTGTCTTAAAACGCTTACTTTAATTGGTTTAATCCTGTTTGTCCCCTAAATCTGTCCTTTTAAGTGGACAAAAAACTGGAAAAAAATTATCAGTAAAAAATATTTTTAAAAACATGCTTTTATCTGGGACAATGAACTAAAATGTTAAAAATAAATTCTAGTAAGTATTTGGCGTGTAGGTACTAATAAAGGTATCTATATTCTTAAAAGCTTGAAGCACTACCCGTTTTTCAGGCTAGGTAATTACTATACATCAGTGCCTCAAGCATTTAAAAATATAGGTAAGTACGAGTACCTAATCGCCAAATACTCACTAGAATTTATTTTTAACATTTTAGTTCATTGTCCCAGATAAAAGCTTGTTTTAAAAAATATTTTTTACCGATAATTTATTTTTAACTTTTTAGTAGGTAGGTATAGACACCGACTACCTACCTACTACCTAAGTATTTAAGAGAAGGCATGATGTTTTAAAATATTCCACGGATATTTGATGTGATTATGCGTAAAGTGCTCTTCAAGGAAAATCAATCGACTCGGTGGGGCTATGTTGCTTTATAACAGAAATGCCATGGCCACCTTACAGCTTCATCATCAGATCCTGGCTATCATTTAAGTGTCAAGTGCTCCTCAAGACGAATCATTTGAGCCAAAATTCACTGGGGTTACGTTATTTTATCACAGAGATGCCGTGGCCACCTTCCAGCTTCATCATCAGACCCTGAATATCATCTAGGTGAAAAGTTCTCTTCAAGACGAACCAATCAAGCCCAAACTCGGTAGAGTTACGTTGATTTATCACAGATATGTCGTGGCCACCTTCCAGCTGCATCATCAGACCCTGGATATCATCTAGGTGAAAAGTTCTCTTCAAGACGAATCAATCGAGCCCAAACTCGGTAGTGTTATGTTGATTTATCACAGAGATGCCGTGGCTACCTTCCAGCTTCATCACCAGACCCTGGATATCATCTAGGTGAAAAGTTATCTTCAAGACGAATCAATCGAGCCCAAACTCGGTAGTGTTATGTTGATTTATAACAGAGATGCCGTGGCCACCTTCCAGCTTCATCATCAGACCCTGGATATCATCTAGGCGTAAAGTTATCTTCAAGACAAATTAATCGAGCCCAAACTCGGTGGGGTTATGTTGTTTCATCACAGAGATGCCGTGGCTACCTTCCGTCTCCATCATTAGATCAGCTCCATGGTACCATATCATTGTTTTGTCACTGAAGATACATAAGTACACCAAATTTGAGTCCAATCGGACATCGGGAAGTGGGTCTAATTTAGCTTCCAAGATTCCACCCGAACATACATAGTGACATACATACATACATACATACAAACATACATTGCAAGTTAAATAAAAGCTTGTAAAAATAGTTACGCCGTCCCCTTATTGTAAATTTAAGTAATTAAATCGAAAATTGTTTTTCTGCTAGCTAATTGTCAGCTAAGAGATTTCATTTGACACTGAAAATATAGGTTTTTTTAAATTAATTTAAGCGCTGAGATCTTCTTTTTACTTGAATCTTTGCTTGACCTGTAATTTTATTGTTATTTTAAAATAATACACACGATCACAGAAATATTATTAAATTATTAATATTTCTGTACTCACGATATACATAACTAGTACACACGTTAAGCATTAAATATTAAGTGTAATGCTACAAAATTAACTTTATATGTATCATAAAATAACACTCACGTGTATATATACATAGCCAGTATGCAGCTAGTATTTAAATACACTAAGCGTCAGTTTCACCGGTTCCTGATAATACGTTAGATACTTATCTGACACAGGACGCCATATAAAAGCTGTCAAAAATGTGTCAGATTTTTACATATTAGCGTTATCAGGAACCGGTGAAACTGACCCTAAATATAATGTCTAATGCTACAAAATTAACTTCATAGGTATCTTAAAATAATACTCACGATTATGTTTAATAACTAGTTGCCGCTAGTATTTATTTACACTTTAGGCATTAAATATAAAGTCTAATGCTACAAAATTAGCTTTATAAGTATCTTAAAACAACACTCACGACTAAAATGTACATAGCCAGTATGTAGCTAGTATTTAAATACACTTTAAGCTTTAAATATAATGTCTAATGCTACAAAATTAACTATATAGGTATCTTATAATAACACTCACGATCAAATGTAATATCCAGTATACCGCTAGTATTATATACAATTTAAACATAAAATATAAAGTTTAATACCACAATTTTTTTTTACAAAACGGACGCCGATATTAATAAAACATTACGCAGCAAAATCACAATAATGAATGACTGACTGGTTGACCTTCACTTCGTAATTATCTTAACATGGATTTCGACACAATGATACAGTAGCAGATAGACTAAGCCTGTATCTTAGTGCGTAGTTTTTACCCGTCTGTACAAAGAGGAAGATAATGTTTTTCGACTGTATGTAAAATGTGACTATGTAGGTAAGTACTTAGTAGTTGTACAGTACTTCCTGCAATTATGTCCATCCAAGGGTTGTCTGGAAGAGATCGCTGCTAGCGATACGACTGCCGGTTGTATCTATTACCTTAGTTATAATAATTATGTTCTGTACCTATTGTTTTATCTGTATGTTGGTATACAATGAAGAGTTTTTGTATTGTATTGTACATTGCTTTATTTAAACGTTATGACCGCCAATTGATTTTAAATTATTTTTCAACACATTGCCTTAGAAATGCATTAACAAAATCTATATTATTGTTCGAAAAATACATTCCAGGGCCCTCATTCAGTATGACCAATGAGATAACTTGCCAAAAACGTGTGATTTTGTAACGTGCTCTAAACGTAAACGTGTTTCTTAAACGCGTCACGGCACATTATTGAAAAATGGTATTCTGTATGCCAAACAATATGTTTTCTATGCTCAGTTTTCGATTCCACGCCATTCGTTCATAAACCTTACTTCCGGTTCCATCGGTAATTTTGCGGTTTTATACATTTCTTTATTTTTCTGTCTTTTCTTTAAATAAGGTCGATTTATCAGCAACAAAACTTCAATAGCAATTTTGTAGCTTAATTTAAAAACTAAAAAACATTAAATAAATTATAAATATTTTTTTATTGAAAACAATCAATGGATTCTCTTATAAATACACTAGTTTTGGAACGACAATAAAAAAATCATTCTCAAAATGCGAATTATTGTCAATCATTGCATTGTCATTTTATCAATAACTACATGCGCCCCACAACTTCACCTGCGTTGATAAGAAATGTATCATGTATCGGGATAAAAAGTATCCAATGAGTTATACACTATAGTATTGTATAAAAACTATCTATTTACCAAACTTTACCCAAATCCGTTCAGCTGTTTTTGCGTAAATATTAGTAAGATTGTTAATAAAGTTATACATACATACAATCACTCCTTTTTCCTGTTGGGGTAGGCAGAGAAGAAAAGGAAAGAAGTGCCTAGGTACTTCTTTACTTTTTTTACTATTTGATATGAGTTTTACCTACTAGCATAATTTAGGCTATTTTTGTAAATAGTTAAACCTACCCTTAGTCCATCTTATTGCAAATGTAATGTTGGTCATCCTTGTATAACTTGTTCAACAAACAGACGCCAATAATGAAACTTGTAAATGTTTATAAAAACATTTACAAGTTTCATTATTGGCGTCATCATTAGTTTCATTATCGGTGCATCATGATATATACATAAGTATATATCATGATGCACCGCGCATGCGTAGTTTTACGCGCCCTTTTTGTTTAAATTCCACAATGTCATTTACTGTCAATTTTACTTCAAAAAATCAAGACGCGCGCGTTACACGCCATCTTACCTCACGATATTATGACATCTCTAAACGCGCTCACTACCGCGTTTGCCAAACTTGATATTGGCATAGAGAATACCTTTGATGCGAATAACGTGGAGAAATTGTAACGCGGCACGTTAAGACTTTAAAATGGTCATGTTGAATTAGGCCCCTGCAATCACTTGAAGATCTGATGGGGATTTTCTACAAGCGGATTTTTCCACTGCTGACACTGATGCACTGGCGCTGGAATTTAACGCTTTTAAGACGTTCGTAATTACATCATTGCGCGCACTACAAGGTCAGATTGAGATGCTAGCTAAGGAGACTGACCAGCTGGAGATGCGCAGCAGGCGGAAAATGTTGTTACTACAAGGCGTCCCGGAGTACAAGAATGAGGTGACGGCTGATGTTGTTGTGGCGACAGTCGTTAAAAAACTGAAGCTAGCGGCATTTTCGGCAAGTGACATCAGTCGATGCCACAGTATGGGACGTCCTGTAAGTGCTGATAAGTCGAGACCGATCCTGTGCAAAGTGAGGGATGTCGCCGTCCGTGACAAGATCTGGTCTTCCAAGGCTAGCCTCAAGGGTACGGGAGTCACTGCCTCGGAATTCCTTACAAAGACTCGACACAGCCTATTCATGGCAGCTCGCGAGAAGTACCGTGTAGCCTAGTGTTGGACGAGAGAAGGATTCGTCTTTGTTCTCAGCCCCGAAGGAGTTCGTCACCTTATCAGCTGCCAGGCAGATCTTGATAAGGCTTCACAAAAAGATTTTCCGAAGTCATCAGCGGCGAAAAATATTTCCGCGCAGACAAAAACAAAACGCACAGCGGCACGAAAATGATACCGTTTGATATTGTAGTAAATCAAAGAGTAACATAATATAATATACTGAACAGTGAACTATAGCTGAATGTTAGTTAAAATGAATTTGTAATTGCCGACTAATTCGAGGTGAGGTAACACGAAACACAATTTATTTCTACTACATAGATTCAGTGCAATGACAATGTTATTGTTGGATTACCCTCTTAATTTTTTTTTCTTTCTGGTGCTGCTTTATTTCTGTTCTATGAAGTTATGGTAGTGTTGTGATGAAAAGTAAAAAATACTTGAAAGATAATCTAATTTTATAAACGTACATAGTTATTATTCAATATTGCTTTAAAAATATATTATTTTCGTTTTGCCTTACATGAATTTGTAAATAATACTTATCTAAATAGCTTTGGAAGACGGTAACACAATTGTGTCTCTGCTTGGATTTTCTTTTTTCTCTTTAGTTTAAATTATTTTTTTGTTTAAATTACTTTTTCTACTTATGTACTGTGTCTCTTTGCTATTTCAACTCCTAACTATTCCTCATTTTCCTTTCAACAATTCACTGATTGTGATGTTAGGAAAAGTTCATTTCATCAAATGCAGTCGGTAGTGACTGTATCAGTCGAAAAATGATTAATCTCATACTAGACGAAGTACTTACTGTTATAAAACACCTCCTTTTTGCTGCGCATACGCCAATGTTCTCTGTATTTAATTTTCCCTCTAAGGTAAAAACTAACTTACCGCACTACGATCATAAATAACTATTAATTTTAATGGTGTACAATAAAGTCTAAGGGCCAGTTTCACCGGTTCCTGATAATGCGTTAGAATGTTAGGTATCTGACACATGGCGTATAAAAGCTGTCAAAAATCTATCAGATTTCTTCATATTAGCGCTATCAGGAACCCGTACCTACCTACCAAATATACTATACTAAATATACTATACTTAATTTGTGATACTCAACAGACGACAAGCCTTATAGTTTTTCTATTTACTTTGACCTTTTTCCTTGACAGACAAGCACTTGACCATAAAGCGTGGAGGATAGATAGCTTGACTAGACTTCTAACCCAGTCGGATGTCGCCAGTTCATATCCTAGCTGTGCCTATTTTGTATGTCATAGGTGATCGTCTACAGGTGGTAGACGCATTATTTCAATGTTCCGCCTGACTTGCTACTAAAAGGTACCACCATCAAGGAAAAAATCTGCCACCAAGACCGTACGGTGTTTCGGTAGCACAGACTTTGAGAGTCAGACCATTCTAGGACTAGGTGAACCCATCCACGACCATCGCTTACCACCAGGCGAGATAGTGGTCGAACGCCATAGAATATCTGATATTAAAAAAGTTATCATTCACCCCATCTTTCTTTCTTTTGTAATTAGTTAGGAATTTAATATTGTATTTATATATTTTTTACCCACGACGGAACGGAGACGGTATTAATATGCGCTTGGGGTGAGTTTTGTGTGTGCAAATACATGTTGCCATTTTTCTCCAAAATGACAAGTTAGTCCGATTTTGATGAAATTTTCAGTGATGGGTTCGGGTTTGATTGGTGCATGTTCATAGATAGGTGTGTTTGTGCAAATTCATGTTGCCATTTTTCTCTAAAACCAGTAGTTCGATTTTGTCTAAACGGTTCGTAATTAATCAGTGGTGGTTCTTAGATAGATGTTATGTCGTTAACTTTCTAAAGGATGCTGTTGTGGGTGTTTATACAAAATGTAATTTTGTCCTTGGCAGTACGTATGATGAAAGAAGAGGCGAATCCATTTTTTTTTCATATTTCTAACTTGTTTGTTTTTTGTATCTGATTTTACTTTGTTGTTTTTATGTTTACCTTTGTTATTTTTATGTTTACCTATTACAATTACAAACCTCCATGTCGCAAAACCCTATCCGTTTGAACAGTAGTGGTAGGTATCGGTCGTGGCTTGATCCATCCACCGAATTAATGAAGAGATTTGTTTGAGTTGCTTGTTATCGGTTTTTATTGCACTGCACAAACTTATTCCCCCATCACGATTTTTCAATCGGACAACCAGACTTAGGTACTGATACGCGCCTCCGTTACATGGTGGATATTCCATCAATCCGAACGAAGCGATTTGCTTCCACATTCATCATACGTACCGCCAGGGATTGGAACTCCTTTAAAAAATTATATCGCTTATTAAGAATCATATGTAATAAAAAGTCAAATTTGCCTGTCTTACCATTTGCAATTTATAGAGTTTCAGTCCCATAGAGCCCCAATTCATCGTCAGGTCAGCTTGATGGTACCATTTTATTTCATTTTCACCAAAGATAGGATGCAAGAATACCAATTTTAAGACCAATCGAACGTTAGGCTGTGATTCTATGTACCCATCTATATATTTTAAACCCCCGACGTAAGAAGAAGGGGTGTTATAAGTTTGATGTGTGTATCTGATATACCTGTGTATGTGTGTGTATGACTGCGGCATAGTAGCGCTCAAACAGATGAACCGATTCTTATTTCGTTTTGTTTTATATGTATTAAAATTAAAATAATAAAAATATTTCCCGCAGGGGCAGCTCTGTGGCGAA
This sequence comes from Cabera pusaria, assembly GCA_954871355.1. Taxonomy (NCBI): domain Eukaryota; kingdom Metazoa; phylum Arthropoda; class Insecta; order Lepidoptera; family Geometridae; genus Cabera; species Cabera pusaria. The sequence goes on from OX940905.1 coordinate 17,388,103, forward strand.
CGGACGGCGAGTGGCGACACCGCGTACCCCTATCCCGTGAGGGCTAAATGAGATCCTCTGACCATCGGCTTGCCTTGACCGGCCGGCCGTTGGTGGGAATCACAAGAGCTAAGACCTACGCTCCAGGTGGAAGTGTTAAAGGCATAAAGCCGCTAGAAGCGTTTAGTGATAGTTTAGCACAACTCTCGAAACCCTAAGCTATACACGCCACTGTTGCCCCTCGGCGCCGTCTTTATGGGGGGCCCATTCAGTGTTAAAGCAAGTCACTACCTGCCTTAATATTTTGAAATTAAACATAATTGGCGGGTGCTGACCTCATCTCATAGACCAGAAATCAGACATCAATCAGCTCATACAATAATCATGATACAATGTACCATCTTTTTATAGCTTAGCAAATCTTTCCATCCACTATCTATAGTAAAGAAACAGTTGTATAGGGCTTCTTGATATTGGCTTTGGCTCCATCAATGCCTTCTTAACGACAGGGTGCGTACGACCCGTGAAATGTAACGAATAAAATTAATAATAATCAAACAATTAGTAGGTTAATCTAAGCTGGAGATTGCCAGGCTTTAAATATGTGACTCATTTGTAATGAATCATTTTAAAATACTTATATATTGCTGCTTCTCATACGCCTTTACCATCTGTATGATAATAATGTGAAAGGATCGCTAAGCTTTAAGGCCTCCGATTAGTAATCACCCCTTATCATGAAACGCGATAATTATAACTTTATAGAATTAAATTAGGTAGGTCCTTCATTTAAAAAGTTGAGTAGGTAGTAATTTAAATAGTAGTAATTTTGTTATTACAAAATATTTACTCGTGACTCTGTGAGCCTCAGACTATCATAAGAGCAGTCAGTAGACCTTACGAGCCTGTCTTTGCATGGAATCCCCGACCCATTGAAGTTTATCGCGTGAAAAAGTTGTTCAGTCAAAATACTTCACATAGAAGTTTTGTGACATTAAAATGTTATATTTCAGTCATTTGAAAAACATGTTTTTCGAATAGGTTAAATATAAAATTTTAATTTATGTTAAACAAACTTAAATATTTTGAGAGCAAAATGTATTTTTAATCGTAAAAAATAGGATTAAAAAAATATTTACAATTCTGCCATCTATCAAAAACTTCGGAAAACTTTTTAGAACCTCCTCTAGTTGAATTAACTCTGCTGTTACATGCGAGACTATAAAAAAGTGCTGCTACCGATCAATAGATGGAACATTTTTCCAAAATTTGTCTTATTTCAAGAATGTCTATAATGTCTATATGTCTTAAACATGAAATAAACAAACACTTATGTAGTTTTTATGAACATTATGTTACAAATATTAATTATCAAAATAAGAACACAGAAAGGTATGAACAATTTATAGGTAATGCTTCAAATTATTTTATGTTTCCATTCTTTGTTAATTTAGTTTCGCCATTCGATCAGAGATGACACTAGGTGTTGTATCAAACAGTAGACCTATCAACAGACTGATATCATCGTCGAATAATCAGAAGATCACCACAAAAAATTTAGAAAAACCTTAGTATTATGCACAATGCTTAAAACATTTGAATATCATGCATAGACTTACCACCTCGCGTAGCACAACGTTGCACGCTGGAACACAATCCTTTGCAATTTTATTGTGATGATAACTAAACCTACACGTTATTTATATTAATATACCTTATAATACTAGCCTTATTTATTACACGTAGATACTACCATCATCTTATAATAATATCTGAAACATAGATTAAAAAACAATCCGAACCTTCTTAAAGAAGCATAGAAGGTACCTACAGGATCTACAGGATCCTACTATTATGTATTCTGTGGTAAAACTTCTGCTAATCTCAGCACTCGTTCATCAAGCCGGATTTCTTTTAGAGTTCGGTCATCAGTTCTGATTGAACAGGGATGGATAATCATTATCTCTGATTAAGAAGGATTTACTGAAATACTGACCGTAAATAGCTTGCCGCCGGCGGCGAGAAGGGATGAAACGGCAGGGCCAATTCCGTTGAGTTTTTATGCTAAGCTAATGTTAGGGTTAGTAGACATCGATTTTTGTTCAATATTTTCTTTGCAATACGTTACTGCTAAAAATATTTCTAACATAACTCATTTTCAACCGACTCCAAAAAGGAGGAGGTTCTCAATTCATCTGTATGTATTTTTTATCTTTTATATTTGTATGTATGTTACGCGATTACTCCGTCAATTGTGAACCGATTCGAATAATTCTTTTTTTAATCGGTAGGGTACATTTTCGAGGTGGTCTCATTGCTTAATTTCATCGAGATCTTTTAATTATCTCTAGACATATGACGATAAACGTCTCAAACTTGCTACTGAAACTGACTCGCAGGGCATGGTAGGCGGTTGTTTTTTTTTAACTATCTTAATGATTAATTAGCCTCATTATTAGGAAACCTACCAGTAGAAAGGTAGGTCGTTACTTTTTTTATACTCAGATTGCTGTTTTATAATAGATGCAGTAATATGACTATGCAATCTAATATGGTATACTGTTAATTAGGCATTTTTTAAATCTCTTATATGCTAGCGTTTGACTATCTGGCCTGGTGGTAAGCGATGATGTGGTTGAAGACGCTGAATACGCTAGGACTAGAATACTCTGACTGTCAAGGGCTATGAGCTGCACGAACACCGAAAGTTTATGGCGGCAGATTTTCTCCTTGATGCCTTGATAGTGGTAAGCTACTTTTTGGTATCGGTTTCCTGCTCTATAAATATATTTAAAAAAAACCGTAACATCAGCAACTCGACGAACCCAATTGCGACATTTTCTGAATACTGATAGAACGCTAGGCCTACAATAGAAACTCACTACCCGGTCACATTCCGGAACACATTAGATGTTACGCCGTGGTTCGTGTGAGCCACTTTAAAATGGGCACATACGTTATTCAAGATAAAAAAATCATTGGTGGACTGTGGAGATTTGAACCTGCTACTACTGGCGTCAAAGCCGACCATTCTCCCACTACGCCACTATGCCCTCAAATCAAAACCTATACATCAACAGCAATATTATAAATGCGAAAGTAAGTTTGTTTATTTGTTTGTTAAATCGGTCGTTAACCGTGAAGAACTCCCAATTCTTTACGGTTAACGACCGATTTAACTTATATTTTTTACAGGGATAGCCAGAACTATAGATTTAGGCTATAGGATACTTTTTAACGCGGAAAAAGTCGTGGACACAGCTAGTACATACATGACTTTGTTAGGTCGATCATACAAGTGACGACGGCCAAAGCCTACCATTACTGATTAACGTACCCTTCCATAGGTGAAAATGACTACCTGAAAATCAAGCTTGTTAAGCTCTTTAACTTTATAAGGGCAAAATGTGGATACAAATTAATAAAATAAAATACAAGTAATATACGATTTCATTGCGGTTTTACAACGTTGAATAAAAATATGACCATTTCCCGTCTTCTGTTAACTTTCAGTGCACTTTCAACATAGGTCATCGCTCGAAATTTTTATTTCTTCTTAAAATCTCTAAAGGTTGCATTCCTTCTTTCATATTTCATATTTCCCACAGAATTAGATTAAGTAGATTTAATGAGACAATACTTCACACCGGGACAGTTGCTCAATCTCTACCAAGCGCAAGTCCGGTCGTGTATGGAGTACTGTTCACACCTCTGGGATGGTTCTGCCAAATACCAGCTGCAGACACTGGAAGCTATTGAGAGAAGAGCCAAGAAGCTCATCTACGACGACCAACTAGTAAGCAAAAGACTCCAGAGTCTCGAGCATCGTCGCAAGGTCGCTTGCTTGTCGGTTTTTTATCGGATTCATTTCGGAGAGTGTGCATCGGAACTTCATATTTTGATTCCGCCATCCCCATTCTATAATTGGATAAGCAGGGATACTAAGAGACGCCACCGCTTCATGGTAGATATACCATTTACGCGTACAAAGCGATTCGCTTCTTCTTTCATCTTACGTACTGGCAAGAAATGGAATTCCCTGCCTGAGTCTGTGTTTCCGATTAGATACAATATAGGGGTCTTCAAGTTGCGAGTGAATAGGTATCTTTTGGGTAAGCGCGCTACATCATCGACCGCATCGTCACTTAACATCAGGTGAGATAGTGGTCAAGTAATACCCATTGTCGAATAAAAAAAAAAAACATTTCTCGTTAACCTTTTTGCTGTACATAATTCTAAATCTGTACATACATACATATAATAACGCCTTTTTCCCGTTGCGGTAGACAGAGACTACTTCTTTCCACACGCTACGATCTTGACATACCTCATTCGCTTCTTCCACTTCATGAGCGCCTTCATCTGTATGTAATAATAAATTATCTTTCTCTTCTTAGAACCTTCAAAGCATTCCACGGTTGAAAAACCACGTTTCCGCCGTATGCTAATGAAATAAGTTCAGGGAATTTCCCCATTTGGGGAACCATTCAAACGAAAGCACCGTGTTATGTATGTCATTACGAGATTTAAGTCAGCTTCTTGTACTATTCATTATTCTGTGGCTTCGTTCAGATTTTGTATAATTTTTGCTAGTTTAAATAAGCGGCATAATAACATATACTAAATTGAAAATCAGAGTCCAGTTTTCGTAGTTACAACAAGATCGCCGAGCCAGTATATACTGGATATATATATTTTAATTTTAAAATTATCGTGAATTTGTAACATTATTATTGTTATATACCGGCTGTAATTCACGTACCTTTAGTCGAATTTTCTCGACCTAGGTTTCGAGCGAGTCAGTCGCTCTTCCTCGGGAGTGAGGTCACGCGGTGAGATCGCGATGTTCACTGGAGCGAGTCAGTCGCTCTTCCTCGGGAGTGAGGTCACGCGGTGAGATCGCGATGTTCAGACTGACTCGCTCGAAACCTAGGTCGAGAAAATTCGACTAAAGGTACGTGAATTACAGCCGGTATATAACAATAATAATGGATATATATATATCAAGATCTTTGCTCTTAAATAATTAATTATTTCGTTTAAACTTTATATTTCCAGCTAGGTCAAGCGATGATATGCGCAAGCTGTCTGGCAGCGGTTGGCACGAGTAGTTGAAGATCGAACTTAGTGGCGTGCCATAGGAGAGGCCTACGTTCAGCATTGGACGGTTATTGGCTAATTATGTTGCTGATGAAAACTTAAAAATACTAGAAATGTTTTTATAAGGTCGGCTCCCGCGAATAATTTTTTGATGCTCGTGATGTTCTTCTCGATACATCAGAGTATCTCAGAATATTGACGAGTGATTCAACAGTCCTGGATTATAAATAATCTTAGGAGAGCAATAAATAAGGATTGAAGATTTATAAAAATGAGCTATATTGGGCTTATCAAGCTAAATTAGACTAAAGTTACACGACGCTAACAGGCAAAATGACCTGGCATTGTTATTGCGTGGACTTGACACAAACTTGTTTGGATTTGCACCTGAGACAGTCAAGCCATTGAGGCATTGCAATGTCCAGTTTGTTCATGAAACATCTTCACCATTAGTAGAGATCGTGGTCAAACGTTTGTCCGGCTTTAATAAACTAGGTAAACATACTATTACATAAAAAAAAAAGTTAAGGAGATAAATCTCGTGAATTGATCGTATTATTATAGCCCAGCAATACTCAGCACTAATTAAGAGCCTCGCAAATTTTAATTGCTTCGATAACGTAGTGGAACCTTCCCTGATTGCTTCCTCAGGGTAAGGCTATAAAGAGACGGGTTTCCGATGCAGACAAACCGGTACGGGTAGGAACCGATCGGTGCAGGTAAAATATTCCAATGTTATCATATGTGCTCACGCATAAAGAAACAGCTTGGAGAATATGAAGAAACAATGGAATATTTTACCTGTACGGATCGATACCTACCCGTACCGGTTTGTCAGCACCGGGAACCCGTCTCTTTATGTCCTCACCTGTACTTACCTTTGATGCCAAAACAGGTTAAGTACATAATGTTTAAAACATGAAAGCCTACAGGTGTTACAGATGCATATATCTGTTCAAGCATGAGTCTGTCTTGAGTATACAAGGTTTCAAATAATAGTAATAGTTAATGACTTTTTTTTGTCACAGACGTACAAGCACCTGAGCATTATCGGACTTCGAAGATAGAATCTTGCTACTAATGTGTTTAAATCATCGCCGTACATCAGTGGATCTTCCTATCAAACAATGTATATGAGCATTTCACAGTGGCCCTTCCGAGAAGGAAAAACATTGTTAAGAAACCCCCAACCCCTGGCAAGGTAGTAAGACACGTCTATTGTCCGCTTGGCCAGCTATCACCCTCAAGTTCGAAAATCTGTCACCAAACATCTAATATATCATTGTGTCCGGCAGCTGTACTTGAGAGCCAGTTCTGATTATAGGCCTAGCGTTCTATCAACCTCGACCGCAATCATCACTTACCAACAGGTTAGATAGTGGTCCATCGCTAGGCCTAGAATGGGAACTGGCTCTCAACGAAATGGAATAAAATGTAAGATGGCAGTACAACGAAGTGTTTAGGTAAACTGACTATAGGAGTAACTATTATATAATCTGTGCTATAGGTATTGGCACAGAATGAAATAATAAAAGTTGGTATAAAGGTAATCATCATAATTCATTAACAGCCAGGAATAAAGGTAATACTGGACAGTAATTAGCAATCCAACTTTCCCAGCCTAAGGAAATTACATAAATACAAACTTCCACACGTGAGATTCTGACCCGTGACCGACCGACATCTTTGTAGCCGTGCGTAGTACTCGTAAAATTAGGTTTGTAAGGATAATTTATAACTTAGATAAAATATAGTTATCGTAAGTTTCATTCATGGTAATAAGCTTCAGACTATTTGTTGTTATCACTTTGTTGTTATCACTACTGTAAGGCTATTCTGTAAGCTATCTCGGAAGCGGAATCTGCGGTTAGATTTGAATTTTGTATTACAAAATTCAACCGTATTACGAACGTGATACGACTGAATTTCGTAGTACGAAAATTCATATTTCGTACTACGACATTCAGTCGGTATATAACAATAATAATGGATATATATATATCAAGATCCAGTATAAATTTGTTCTCAGTTGAGTTCAGTCCGTTTTAGCAGCTCAAATATACCGCGAATAGGAATCGAGTTTGTTTATTTATATTTAATATAGTTATTATATATTTTTCTGGATGAGATAAGCCGAGGACCGTGCTCAGTGGCGTGCAATTGCTATGTCAAGCAGTAGACTTGTACGGGCTGAAGATGACGATGATATTATTCTGAACAGATAGAAAATACTTAGCAGTAAATATGACAGGTAAGTAAATAGATTGTGAAGTTCAAAATCCACATAAGTTATCTCTTATTATGTGAGTGGTTTATTAAATATCTTTTTAGTTTCAAAAAGTACTTTTTAGTTACTTATAAACTTGAATCTTGCACGTAATAAAGTAATACAGCTGTACAGCACTGAAGACAACTGTAACAACTTAATAACACTGGTAGTGGCTAGTGACATAATGAGAACAAGGCCTTCAATATCGTCAAAATACCGCCAATCAAAACAAAATCGAACAGAGAGCGTAGTGCGAGTTTTATAATAGGTTTACTTACTCGGTGACGTTACAGTAAACGCAGATTTGTATGGAATTAAAATACGCCATTTAGTGTGCATAAGAGGTAACCTCAGACTATCAGACGGAGCCGTGCCTAACACCCGTGTGAACGCAAGTTCAGTAATACTAAATGCTTGAGTAATACGCTTCCGCGCTCAGTTTCCTACCAAGCGGCTGCAGGGTCGGACGCTTCCGTGCAGTATTACTTCGCAGCGTTGCTTACGTAGTAATCATGCCGTATTGACTATGCCGGACTGAGCGCGGAAACTTATTACTCAAGCATTTAGTATTACTGAACTTGCGTTCACACGGGTGTTAGGCACGGCTCCGTCTGGATGATAGTTTGAGGAGGTAACATTGTAATTTTCATACAAATCTGCGTTTACTTTAACGTAATCGAGTAAGTAAATACATGTAAAGACACTCGCACTAGGCCCTCAGTGTATCAAGATCGCCACGACCTGCGTCAACTCTCGAGTAAGTGCATCAGACATGGACGAAAACGAGACATTCGAAAAGAAACAGCTAGGCTATTCTGTAAGCTATCTCGACAACGGAATCCGCGGTGAGATTCATATTTCGTACTACGAAATTCAGTCGTATCACGTTCGTAATACGGTTGAATTTTGTAATACAAAATTCAAATCTAACCGCAGATTCCGCTTCCGAGATAGCTTACAGAATAGCCTTACAGTAGTGATAACAACAAAGTGATAACAACAAATAGTCTGAAGCTTATTACCATGAATGAAACTTACGATAACTATATTTTATCTAAGTTATAAATTATCCTTACAAACCTAATTTTACGAGTACTACGCACGGCTACAAAGATGTCGGTCGGTCACGGGTCAGAATCTCACGTGTGGAAGTTTGTATTTATGTAATTTCCTTAGGCTGGGAAAGTTGGATTGCTAATTACTGTCCAGTATTACCTTTATTCCTGGCTGTTAATGAATTATGATGATTACCTTTATACCAACTTTTATTATTTCATTCTGTGCCAATACCTATAGCACAGATTATATAATAGTTACTCCTATAGTCAGTTTACCTAAACACTTCGTTGTACTGCCATCTTACATTTTATTCCATTTCGTTGAGAGCCAGTTCCCATTCTAGGCCTAGCGATGGACCACTATCTAACCTGTTGGTAAGTGATGATTGCGGTCGAGGTTGATAGAACGCTAGGCCTATAATCAGAACTGGCTCTCAAGTACAGCTGCCGGACACAATGATATATTAGATGTTTGGTGACAGATTTTCGAACTTGAGGGTGATAGCTGGCCAAGCGGACAATAGACGTGTCTTACTACCTTGCCAGGGGTTGGGGGTTTCTTAACAATGTTTTTCCTTCTCGGAAGGGCCACTGTGAAATGCTCATATACATTGTTTGATAGGAAGATCCACTGATGTACGGCGATGATTTAAACACATTAGTAACAAGATTCTATCTTCGAAGTCCGATAATGCTCAGGTGCTTGTACGTCTGTGACAAAAAAAAGTCATTAACTATTACTATTATTTGAAACCTTGTATACTCAAGACAGACTCATGCTTGAACAGATATATGCATCTGTAACACCTGTAGGCTTTCATGTTTTAAACATTATGTACTTAACCTGTTTTGGCATCAAAGGTAAGTACAGGTGAGGACATAAAGAGACGGGTTCCCGGTGCTGACAAACCGGTACGGGTAGGTATCGATCCGTACAGGTAAAATATTCCATTGTTTCTTCATATTCTCCAAGCTGTTTCTTTATGCGTGAGCGCATATGATAACATTGGAATATTTTACCTGCACCGATCGGTTCCTACCCGTACCGGTTTGTCTGCATCGGAAACCCGCCTCTTTATAGCCTTACCCTGAGGAAGCAATCAGGGAAGGTTCCACTACGTTATCGAAGCAATTAAAATTTGCGAGGCTCTTAATTAGTGCTGAGTATTGCTGGGCTATAATAATACGATCAATTCACGAGATTTATCTACTTAACTTATTTTTTTTAATGTAATAGTATGTTTTATGTATGTTTACCTAGTTTATTAAAGCCGGACAAACGTTTGACCACGATCTCTACTAATGGTAAAGATGTTTTATGAACAAACTGGACATTGCAATGCCTCAATGGCTTGACTGTCTCAGGTGCAAATCCAAACAAGTTTGTGTCAAGTCCACGCAATAACAATGCCAGGTCATTTAGCCTGTTAGCGTGGTGTAACTTTAGTCTAATTTAGCTTGATAAGCCCAATATAGCTCATTTTTATAAATCTTCAATCCTTATTTATTGCTCTCCTAAGATTATTTATAATCCAGGACTGTTGTATCACTCGTCAATATTCTGAGATACTCTGATGTATCGATAAGAACATAACGAGCATCAAAAAATTATTCGCGGGAGCCGACCTTATAAAAACATTTCTAGTATTTTAAAGTTTTTATCAGCATCATAATTAGCCAATAACCGTCCAATGCTGAACGTAGGCCTCTCCTATGGCACGCCACTAAGTTCGATCTTCAACTACTCGTGCCAACCGCTGCCAGACAGCTTGCGCATATCATCGCTTGACCTAGCTGGAAATATAAAGTTTAAACGAAATAATTAATTATTTAAGAGCAAATTCGCTGATTGCCTAGCCTAGCCTGGGAAATAATTTGAGTGCGTCGCTTAATTATGCAGTCAACGGAATAGCTCGTTAAGTTTCTGGTGCGAGGTCAGCGCGTCAGGTTTTTTTTATTTTGTTCTGCTTTGTTTGTATTCCTCCGACATGGGTTGGATACCTTTTTAGAGTGGGTTTTAATGTAAAAGCTATATGTTAAAATAACTCAAATAAGCAGTGACTTTATTAAAAGCAAAAATAGTTTACAATTTGCAAGTCACATTGTAAAAGTTATTATTAATTATGCAATTAATTATAACACAAAAGATTTCATTATAATATCTATTTACTGTTAATGTTTTTTTTTTTGGTTACTTTCTCTTTGATTGTTCTTCTTTTACACACTTGCATGAATTTGAAGCTTTCAGGATGTGGTCTCAGGATACAAAAGGATAATTGAATTATATTTACCGCATACAGAAAAGATATATTTTTGATATAAGTACACTTTTAAGTTGGTGAACTTCATTTCAAAACTCCAGTTTTTGTTTGAGTGTTTGGCCGTAGTAAAAGCAAAAAGTGCTAAGTACTAAAGTTAGTAGTATAAAAAGTGAGCACATCATAATTTTAAAATCGTTATCTTATTCCCTGTGTAAATAGAGACTACCAGCATCGCACTAAATATCCAAAGATATATCCGGCAATTTTTTTTCATTTCGCCGGATTCTTCCATTCCCATATCTTCATATAGAATCTCGTTGTAAGCTACTATTTAATTTAATACTGTTTCAGTTCCTCTGTCATCGTCAGATCCTTTTTAATTTCTGTTCAAATACGTCATTGACAATGCGGAAATTGTTTTTCCGAAAATAAGACTGGAGTTTTGTGTTTCGGCACGAACAAGACAACCGGAAATAATTGTTTATTCTAGCAAGTAATTGCATTGTAACAACGATCGGATGTTTATAATACGCGTCTTAATAGAAAAATTACTTACTCAGCCAATTACAGTATCTTTCATGCTTCTTTCACACCTTTTGTACTTTATTTATTTTTTCCAAAGGAATGATCTGCCTAAGGCGGTAAAACCACTTTGTCATATTAAACAGTATAAAGACACTGCGGACTGAAAAGCAAAGTTTCTTTTTAAATTACTTGGACCTTCTTTTATATCTTATGCCGTTGGACCATTATCTTACCTGTTGGTAAGTGATAATACGGTCAAGGATAGTAGCATGCTAGGCCTAAGTGGGATGTTTGGCGACAGATCTTTCAACTTGAGGGTGGTAGCTGGCTAGGAGAACAGTAGACAGTGTCCTACCGCCATACGGGGGTTGGAGGTTTCTTACCGACATTTTTTTTCATCATACGACCACAAAAATTTGTCTATAGAAAAATCCATTAGAGCACTTCGAGGATTTAAATCTGCTACCTTTGGCGTTAAAATCTACTATTCGCCCACTCAACAACTGGATCCTCTGGACAATATTACTAATGAAAGGCATTGACGCTCAAAGTTCGCAAGACGCTGACTGACAACATCGAGTTTTGCATGTGCTATTTTCTGGTGCTTTTCGCTCAATTTTAATAGACACATTTCTTCAGAGTGTGTATTACTAACGTTGCTGTGACAACAATCACATACAGACGAAATTGAGAACCTCCTCCTTTTCAACCGACTTCATTGAAAGTCAAATGAAAAAAGGTGTGATCCCGCAGAGAAATGCATTGCTGTCTTCATAGCTTGATGAGCTCCATTGCTGTGAAAGTTCATATAATGTCTTGGTGATCACTGAATAATGACCAAGCGAACTGCCATTAACTTAGATAATACTGCTCCTCCTTTACTTGGAACTGATGTTAAGTCAGCTGTGATATATTTCAAAAGATTATTTGTTTTCGTATTGGCTCTTCAAGAAATCACGGATAGGAAGCTCTAATTAAATACTGTCTTTAGGCACTGCATATAGGCGACAAGAACACTCGATAGAGTTTGCCGAATCCTACCTCCAATAAATGTAATTTTCCTACATTATTTCAACAAATATGTCGGTAAATACATACATAAATAATTAAATAAAAACCGGCCAAGTCGAGTTGGACTCGCCCACCGAGGCTTCCATACCAACCTTGGATATTACCAATTAAGCTAGACCTCTAAATTGTATTAGCGCTCATATAACTCAGATCCTATCTTAATCAATCAGGCCTATCTTAATTGGCGTAAACTATGTATGTATGAGGACACCCTTCAATTTTCAACTTTTTTTTATTTTTTGGAATTTTCCCTTTATTTGTGCTGTAAGACCTTGCCAAATTTCATGATTCTGGGTCAACGGGAACTACCCTATAGGTTGTCGACCCAAAACCTATAGGGTACTTCCGGTTGACCTAGAATTGTCAATTTCGGTTAAAAGCAAGGTCTTATAGACGTGTGTGAAGTTAGCATCTCAAGTGTTAGCATCTCACAAAAAAACTTCAGAAATAGTGGCATCCAGCATAGTTCTATAGTTCTTGATAAGTTTCAAAAATAGTTCCGTTGATTTTACATTAAAAATTTTTTTTTTCAAAAATGAGATTCTAACTTCGCAAAACCTTCATAGCATCTCATCGAATTCCGATAATTTGAATGAAAATAAATATATAAGCCAAGAGTTCTACATCCCTAGGTATGATAAATCAATAGTTCTATCAAATTTAGAAAGCTATAATAAATAAAAAAAAATTAAAATATACTAATGTATAGCACGGTGAGATGCTACTATTTTTTCGAGAGTTTTGGTAACAATACTTATTCTAGACGATAAATAACTTCTATTTCTATGATTTCAAAAAGAGTTCTACCCTGCAGCTCCTCCTGATTTTTTTATAAAAAATAAATTATGAATAATTTCAGATAATAATATAGAGCATGGTGAGATGCTACTATTTTTTCGAGAGTTTTGGTAACAATACTTATTCTAGACGATAAATAACTTCTATTTCTATGATTTCAAAAAGAGTTCTACCCTGCAGCTCCTCCTGATTTTTTTATAAAAAATAAATTATGAATAATTTCAGATAATAATATATAGCATGGTGAGATGCTACTATTTTTTCGCGAGTTCTGGTAACAATACTTATTCTAAACGATAAATAACTTCTATTTCTATGATTTCAAAACGAGTTCTACCCTGCAGCTACAACTGATTTTTTTATAAAAAATAAATTATGAATAATTTCAGATAATATATAGCACGGTGAGATGCTACTATTTTTTTGAGAGTTCTGGTTACAATACTTATTCTAGACGATGGTCAACTTCTATTTCTATGATTTAAAAAAGAGTTCTACCCTGCAGCTACTCTTGATTTTTTTATAAAAAATAAATTATGAATAATTTCAGATAATATATAGCATAAGATCTGCCGCAAATTGCACCAGACAGCAAAGGTATTCCAAGCGCTGAGGAAAATGAATGTGATGTAATCACCGAGTTTTCCGACGAAGGGTGCACCAAACTGGACTCTACCACAGAAGTAGTTTCGATTTCTGATGTATCCGTTCTAAATCATGTCGTTTTGGAAACCTCTGTTGAGGAGCAACAAAAACTCACAAACATGATTCCAAGCACTCATATTAATCAAAACAAATCGCTAAGTATAGCCAATGAATGCAGTGTTTGGAATTCGCAGGAAGAATGGAGAGGAAAGTGTGAAAAACAACACATCTCAATCACTGAATTGGAAGAACCTCCAGCCAGTAAAAGAAGAAACACTTCATACCTAGACACATGTCCAGAATGGGACTATATAAAAAATACAAAAATTTCAAAACTCCCTTTATTTAAAAATGGTCTGTTTTGCCAGCCTGTTATTATGGGAAATCATCGGCTAAATATAAAAAGAACTTGCGCATTTGATACTCTTTTTCAGCTCATTATGAGCGCAATGGCATCGAATAATGTGTATTCAGAATCACTAGAAAAGTCTACGAATAGAACTATCCAATTGGCTCGGAAAATATTGATGGAGAAACAAAAAATCTTGGCATCTGATTACCGTGAGAGAGCGGATATATTATCGCAAACAGGACTTTTCAAAATTGAATCTTTCACCAGGAAAATAAAACAGATGGACACTGAATGTAACGTAGGACACTTAGCTCAATATCTTTTTAGCGACATACCGAGCTACAAGACTAAAATTGCATGTGAATGTGGATATAGCCTGAATAATGAAAACATACTTTTTGGGATCAATATCGATGTAATCTTGTGTCAAGGCTTTGATTATATGCAGCAAGCAATTGATGAAGGACATAAAACCCAACGAATGTGCAAAAAGTGCAAACAGCTGATAGAAGAAAACATTGAATACGGACCACATCTAATTATTGACACAAGTGTTATAACTGACACTAGTTACTCGAAAAGAAACGAACACTTACATCACACACTGGGATCTATGACCAATTTTATAACCGTGCAAGATAAAACGTACCGTATGGCAGGTGTTGCGCACTGGGCAGCGGGACATTACACAGGTTTCGTAAAATCTGGCATGTTTTGGCACGAATACAATGATATTGGACCAACTCGTAACAGTGTTAATGCTAAAAAAATTGTACAACCTCATCTGATTCTGTACACGTTGTGTTAATTTCAAGAAGAGTGAGCACCTTCTATTCTTCTTATTATATATTCTGGACACTTATAAATGAAATCATAGAACAAATGAACACGAGACAGAAAAACCTCAACTATTACGTATTGATTTTAATCAACAGAGGTTTTTTAGCGCTAAGCTAAATATATAAAAAAAAACATAAATAAGCGACAAAAGCGTACTAGGCAAAACATGTGTGAACATATCACTCCGATTTCAAAATAACCTAGAGGCCATTCATTAATATAATTATTTTTCTTATCAACATTATTATATCATAGTAAATTATATATCATTGCAAGAATTTTGTTGTATTTTTATATTAAAGAAATTTTGAAATGAATTTAAGTAAACGAAGGGCATAATCACACTATAATTTAGTAAGGAAGCTAAATTTAATAACAGTTATAATTATCCTAAAATAAAATTATCTGTTTATATCAGAGATAATATAAATGTGAAATAAAATATTTGTCATTAAAAAACCAGATAAAACGGAAGAACAATGAAAAACATAACAAAATGCATGCAGATATTAAAAAAAACATTAAAAGAAATAAAATATAACAAAAAAAAAACGTACTAGGCAAAAAAGGCGTGAGCCTTTGACTCTGATTTCGAAATAACCTAAAGGTCATTCACTAATTATATTTTCTTATCAAGATCATGGTAAATTATAAATCATTCTAAAAATTGTGTTGTATTTTGTAATAAAAAAACTTTTTCAATGAATTTAAGTAAACGAACGGCATAATCACACTATAAATTAGTAAGGAAGCTAAATTTAATAACAGTATAATTATTCTAAACTAAAATTATCTGTTTATATCAGAGAGAATATAAATGTAACATAAAATATTTAAGCCATAAAAAAAACCAGATAAAATGTAAAAAAAAATTAAACAACATAAAAAAATGTTTACATATATTTTAAAAAAACATAAAAATAAATAAAATATAACAAAAAAAACGTACTAGGCAAAAAAGGCGTGAACTTTTGACTGCGATTTCAAAATAACCTAAAGGTCATTCACGAATTATATTTTCTTATTAAGATTATTATATCATTGTAAATTATAAATCATTCTAAAAATTGTGTTGTATTTTTTAATTAAAAAACTTTTTCAATGAATTTAAGTAAACAAAGGGCATAATCACACTGTAATTTAGTAAGAAAGCTAAATTTAATAACAGTATAATAATTCTAAACTAAAATTATCTGTTTATATCAGAGAGAATATAAATGTAACAAAATATTTAAGCCATAAAAAACCAGATAAAATGAAAAAAAATGAAAAAACATAAAAAAATGTTTACATATATTAAAAAAAAACATAAAAATAAATAAAATATAACAAAAAAAAACGTACTAGGCAAAAAAGGCGTGAACATTTGACTGCGATTTCAAAATAACCTAAAGGTCATTCACTAATTATATTTTCTTATCAAGATTATTATATCATTGTAAATTATAAATCATTCTAAAAATTGTGTTGTATTTTTTAATTAAAAAACTTTTTCAATGAATTTAAGTACACGAAGGGCATAATCACACTGTAATTTAGTAAGGAAGCTAAATTTAATAACAGGTAAAATTATCCTATAATAAAATTACCTATTTATTTCAGAGAGAATACAAACGTAACATAAAATATTGAAGTCATAAAAACCAGATAACACGGAAAAACAATAAAAATAACATTAAAAAATTTAAAAAAAGCATAAATATATTAAAAAAAATAAAGAAAGTAAAAGGCATAATCCCATGCGCATTTTGTAGGGGGGCTAGATTTTTAACAGAAATAATGTAAATGGAAACAAGTAACAAAATTAAAATGTTGAATAAACACCCACGACAATGTCCTTTAGAAAATTAACGTCATAACATCTATCTTAAGAACCACCACTGATTAATTACGAACAGTTTAAAGACAAAATCGAACTAGATTTGGAGAAAAATGGCAACATAGATTTCCACAAACAAATGTTTACTGCAGCGCCCCCTGGTAAGTTAACACCCTAACATCTTTAAGAACATGCACCAATCAAACACAAACCCTTCAAACCCATAACTGAAAATTGCATCAAAATCGGACTAGTTGTTTTGTAGAAAAATGGCAACATCGATTTGCACCAACAAATAATTACTGCAGCGCCCCCTGGTGATTTGTCACCATAACACCTATCTACAAACATGCACCATTTCCACCCAAACCCATTACTGAAAACTGCATCAAAATCGGACTAGAAGTTTTGGAGAAAAATGGCAACATGGATTTGCACACACAAACAAACAAACAAACATCCTCTCATCCCAAACGCATATATACAGTCTCCGTTCCGTCGTGGGTAAATAGGTGTGAACATTATCATTTTGATTTTGAAATACATAATATACATTCTTTTAGTTATTTAAATTGTGCTCAACTTTTCGTAGAAAGGGTAAATTATTCAGTTTTTCTTGCTTGATAAAATTGAGTTGTATTATTAATTCAATTACACGTACAACTAATTTATCTACATATATATAAAAGAAAGTCGTGTTAGTTACTACACTTATAACTCAAGAACGGCATATTAGACAGTTATTCATGAAGTGAGTATGCTCATTCATAATTAAATTAAATACTGGTGTTTATATTTTTACAATTAAATTTAAACCCAATCGAACTAATTTCAAGTTCATAACTTATCTATAACAATATTACATTGTTTCATTGCATCATGTCTTGCTGACACGCGGTTAAAGTACTTGATTGTTGTATTTTTATTCTATTTCTGTATTGCCATAACTTTGATTATTTACTTGATAATCGAAGTGCCATAATATATTACTAAGCTTAATATCTCATTTGTATTCCATTGCATTACGTTCATAAAACCCAGTGCATGTTTCACTATCAAACGCAATAGCACCCAAAGCAATGACTGTTAGAATTTTTGTCTGTTTGTCTGTTTATCTGTTTGTTTGTGCGTTTGTTCACGGTAATCTCAAAAACGGTTTATCCGATTTAGATGCGGTTTTCACTAATATATTGTGGTAAGCTTCACATAACATCAAGTGTTTGTGTCATGTCAATCAGTTTATAAATAAAAAAAGTTATGCCAATATAAAAAATCACGTCGAACATTTGTTAAACTATCTACTATATCTTTTATTATTCTTTCTTTGCTTTGTATGTAAAGTTGTTAATTCTAAGTTGCATTATGTTCTTTTGTAACCATCATCATTAAAAGCCAATGTTCGTCTACTGCTGGATATAGGCCTGTTCCTTAATTCTACTATTTAATATGTAATGTAATGAAAAAAATGTAGAGTCCGTAGCTTCGTAATATTTACTACACCAAATGAACACAGGATTAAATGATACCACTACCCCACATTTTTTTTTACCAATGTTGCTGTTCCAGAACCTTCATAATTACCTCTGGATTGCTTGTGATCTGTATCAGCGCAGCTACAGCGTCCATGGGGTCCCCTCGTAGGCAGCTACGCAAACGTAGCAAGTTCTTTGCCGATGAGATGTTGTATAGTAGCGTCGAATCCCGTACGGCCGCCTTGAAAGGGAACCACTCGCTTGTTGTAGCGGCGCTGCGATTGGACCATGTTAGCGAACGCGTCCGCCAGCTGCTCGATATTCCTCTTCAAACGACGTGGAGTGGCTGATCTGTCATTATTGTTATTCCTTACACGACGTTTTTTCTCTCCGACGTGCTCCGCCCATGTTGTCTGTTGCAGCCACTCGTCGACTTTCCTGTGGTCGTCCGCCGTCGTGATTTTTCGTTCATCACTTGAACGGCTCGCCTCTTCTGGATGAGGTCTGTTTCAATAGCTAGCTCCTTCCCCTTCAACTCGGCGATTTTATCAGCGGCTTCAAGCTCATCATCATCATCAGCCTGTATCAGTCCACTGCTGGACATAGGCCTCTCCCAAGATGCGCCACTGAGCCCGATCTTCGGCTCTTCTCTTCCAGTCACTGCCCACCGCTTTGCGTATGTCGTCGCTCCACCTGGTCACAGGACGTCCTACGCTACGTTTGCCGATTCGCGGTCTCCAATCTAGGACAAGTCTGCCCCAACGGTTATCAGTCCTGCGGCAGATATGACCAGCCCACTGCCACTTCAGCTTGCTAATCCGTTGAGCTATGTCGATAACTTTAGTTCTCTGGCGAATTACTTCGTTCCGGATTCGATCCCGCAGAGAAATACCGAGCATAGCTCTCTCCATAGCTCGCTGAGCGACTTTAAACTGGTGGACCAGTCGGACTGTGAGTGCCCACGTCTCGGCTCCGTATGTCATCACAGGTAAGACGCACTGGTTAAAGACTTTTGTCTTTAGACACTGTGGTATAGGCGACGAGAAGACTCGACGGAGTTTTCCGAATGCTGCCCAGCCCAGCTGAATTCTTCTCTGGATTTCCTTCTCGAAGTTATGTTTGCCTAGTTGGAGCGTTTGCCCTAGGTAAACATACTTAGTGACAACTTCGAGTGGGATTCCATCTACGGCAATCGGTTCCGGAACAACGTGCTCGTTGTACATGACTTTGGTTTTGTCCAAATTCATCCGGAGACCGATGCTACGAGAAGAATCAGCTAGGCCATTCAACATCCTTTGTAGGTCCTGCAGCGTCTCTGCCATAATGACGATGTCATCTGCGAATCGTAAGTGAGAGATGTACCTGCCGTTGATGTTAATGCCACCATGTTTCCAGTCCAGCGTCTTAAACATATCCTCCAAGGCGTTAGTGAACAGTTTCGGGGATATGACGTCCCCCTGTCTCACTCCTCGACGCAGGTGGACATGTTTAGTTCGCTGGTTCTGTACTTGTACAGAAGCTTCAAGCTCCGCCAAGCGTATTCGTAGAGTAGTTAAGCGTAGTTTGTAATACGTTGTGAGAGGGGCGGCGATCGGGACCACTCAATTGTAGACGCCTCGGCCTCCAGTTCGGACGGTGAGGCAGGTGAGGCTACCTGGTCAACCTCCGAAGCCACTCCGCTTCGATCCGGCTCTGTGCGGCGTGATGCTCGCCCTCAGAATCGTACCCTGAGCGGTTGGCTTGACTGCGGGTAACAACCATTTTAAATAAACAACAGTTATTACAGTTCTACGACGTAGTAGGTCTACGTCGTCTTAGCGTAGACTCGAAGACACGTCACGTAGCACGTCCGTAGAGTCGTAGAGAGTAGAGTTATCGTCTAGAATAAGTAATTTTACCAGAACTCGCGCCAAAATAGTAGCATCTCAGTATTCTATATAATAACTGAAATTATTCATAACTCATTTATTATAAAAAAATGCAGAGGAGCTGCAGGGTAGAACTCTTTTTATAATCATAGAAATAGAAGTTATTTATCGTATAGAATAAGTATTAATACCAGAACTCTCGAAAAAATAGTAGCATCTCACCATGCTATATATTATCTGAAATTATTCATAATTAATTTTTTATAAAAAAATCAGTTGTAGCTGCAGGGTAGAACACTTTTTGAAATCATAGAAATATAAAATATTTATCGTATAGAATATGTATTGTTACCAGAACTCGCGAAAAAATAGTAGCATCTCACCATGCTATATATTATTATCTGAAATTATTCATAATTTATTTTATTTATAAAAAAATCAGTTGTAGCTGCAGGGTAGAACTCTTTTTGAAATCATAGAAATGGAAGTTGGTTATCGTCTAGAATAAGTAATTTTACCAGAACTTGCGAAAAAATAGTAGCATCTCACTATGCCATATATTATCTGAAATTATTCATTATTTATTTTTTATAAAAAAATCAGGAGGAGCTGCAGGGTACAACTCTTTTGGAAATCATAGAAATGGAAGTTGATCATCGTCTAGAATAAGTAATTTTACCAGAACTTGCGAAAAAATAGTAGCATCTCACTATGCTATATATTATCTGAAATTATTCATAATTTATTTTTTATAAAAAAATCCAGGGGCAGGGTAGAACTCTTTTGGAAATCATAGAAATGGAAGTTATTTATCGTATAGAAGAAGTAATTTTACCAAAACTCGCGTAAAAATGGTAGCATCTCACTATGCTATATATTATCTGAAATTATTCATAACTCATTTTTTATAAAAAAATTAGGAGGAGCTGCAGGGTAGAACTCTTTTTGAAATCATAGAAATAGAAGTCATTTATCGTCTAGAATAAGTATTGTTAACAGAACTCTCGAAAAAATAGTAGCATCTCACCATGCTATATATTATCTGAAATTATTCATAATTTATTTTTATAAAAAAATTAGGAGGAGCTGCAGGAAAGAACTCTTTTTGAAATCATAGAAATAGAAGTTATTTATCGTATAGAATAATTAATGTTACCAGAACTTGCGTAAAAATGGTAGCATCTCACTATTCTATATATTATCTGAAATTATTCATAATTTATTTTTTATAAAAAAATCAGGAGGAGCTGCAGGGTAGAACTCTTTTTGAAATCATAGAGATAGAAGTTATTTATCGTCTAGAATAAGTTTTGTTACCAAAACTAGCGAAAAAATGGTAGCATCTCACTATTCTATATATTATCTGAAATTATTTATAACTCATTTTTTATAAAAAATCCAGAGGAGCTGCAGGGTAGAACTCTTTTTGAAATCATAGAAATAGAAGTTATTTATCGTAAAGAATAAGTATTGTTACCAGAACTCTCGAAAAAATAGTAGCATCTCACCATGCTATATATTATTATCTGAAATTATTCATAATTTATTTTTTATAAAAAAATCAGGAAGAGCTGCAGGGTAGAACTCTTTTTGAAATCATAGAGATAGAAGTTATTTATCGTCTAGAATAAGTTTTGTTACCAAAACTCGCGAAAAAATGTTAGCATCTC
This sequence comes from Cabera pusaria, assembly GCA_954871355.1. Classification (NCBI taxonomy): domain Eukaryota; kingdom Metazoa; phylum Arthropoda; class Insecta; order Lepidoptera; family Geometridae; genus Cabera; species Cabera pusaria. Next base: position 17,409,830 of record OX940905.1, read on the forward strand.
ACTATTCTACATATTATCTGAAATTATTCATAATTTATTTTTTATACAAAAATCAGTTGTAGCTGCAGGGTAAAACTCTTTTTGAAATCATAGAAATATAAGTTATTTATCGTATAGAATAAGTATTGTTACCAGAACTCGCGAAAAAATAGTAGCATCTCACCATGCTATATATTATTATCTGAAATTATTCATAATTTATTTATTATACAAAAATCAGGAGAAGCTACAGGGTAGAACTCTTTTTTAAATAATAGAAAAAGAAGTTCATCATCGTCTAGAATAAGTATTGTAACCAGAACTCTCGAAAAAATAGTAGCATCTCACCGTGCTATATTTTATCTGAAATTATTCATAATTTATTTTTAATAAAAATATTAGGAGGATCTGCAGGGTAGAACTCTTTTTGAAATCATAGAAATAGAAGTCATTAATCGTCTAGAAAAAGTATTGTTACCAGAACTCTTGAAAAAATAGTAGCATCTCACTATGCTATATATTATCTGAAATTATTCATAATTTATTTTTTATAAAAAAATCAAGAGTAGCTGCAGGGTAGAACTCTTTTTTAAATCATAGAAATAGAAGTTCATCATCGTCTAGAATAAGTATTGTAACTAGAACTCTCGAAAAAATAGGAGCATCTCAACGTGCTATATATTATCTGAAATTATTCATAATTTATTTTTTATAAAAAAATCAGTTGTAGCTGCATGGTAGAACTCTTTTTGAAATCATAGAAATAGAAGTTATTTATCGTATAGAATAAGTATTGTTACCAGAACTCGCGAAAAAATAGTAGCATCTCACCATGCTATATATTATTATCTGAAATTATTCATAATTTATTTTTTATAAAAAAATCAGGAGAAGCTACAGGGTAGAACTCTTTCGGAAATCATAGAAATGGAAGTTGGTTATCGTCTAGAATAAGTAATTTTACCAGAACTTGCGAAAAAATAGTAGCATCTCACTATGCCATATATTATCTGAAATTATTCATTATTTATTTTTTATAAAAAAATTAGGAGGAGCTGCAGGGTAGAACTCTTTTTGAAATCATAGAAATAGAAGTCATTTATCGTCTAGAATAAATATTGTTACCAGAACTCTCGAAAAAATAGTAGCATCTCACCATGCTATATATTATCTGAAATTATTCATAATTTATTTTTTATAAAAAAATTTGGAGGAGCTGCAGGGTAGAACTCTTTTTGAAATCATAGAAATAGAAGTTATTTATCGTATAGAATAATTAATTTTACCAGAACTTGCGTAAAAATGGTAGCATCTCACTATGCTATATATTATCTGAAATTATTCATAATTTATTTTTTATAAAAAAATCAGGAGGAGCTGCAGGGTAGAACTCTTTTGGAAATCATAGAAATGGAAGTTATTTATCGTATAGAATAAGTAATTTTACCAAAACTCGCGAAAAAATAGTAGCATCTCACCATGCTATATATTATCTGAAATAATTCATAATTTATTTTTTATAAAAAAATCAGTTGTAGCTGCAGGGTAGAACTCTTTTTGAAATCATAGAAATAGAAGTTATTTATCGTTTAGAATAAGTATTGTTACCAGAACTCGCGAAAAAATAGTAGCATCTCACCATGCTATATATTATTATCTGAAATTATTCATAATTTATTTTTTATAAAAAAATCAGTTGTAGCTGCAGGGTAGAACTCTTTTTGAAATCATAGAAATGTAAGTTATTTATTGTATAGAATAAGTATTGTTACCAGAACTCGCGAAAAAATAGTAGCATCTCACCATGCTATATATTATTATCTGAAATTATTCATAATTTATTTTTTATAAAAAAATCAGGAGAAGCTGCAGGGTAGAACTCTTTTGGAAATCATAGAAATGGAAGTTGGTTATCGTCTAGAATAAGTAATTTTACCAGAACTTGCGAAAAAATAGTAGCATCTCACTATGCCATATATTATCTGATATTATTCATTATTTATTTTTTATAAAAAAATTAGGAGGAGCTGCAGGGTAGAACTCTTTTTGAAATCATAGAAATAGAAGTCATTTATCGTCTTGAATAAGTATTGTTACCAGAACTCTCGAAAAAATAGTAGCATCTCACCATGCTATATATTATCTGAAATTATTCATAATTAATTTTTTATAAAAAAATTAGGAGGAGCTGCAGTGTAGAACTCTTTTTGAAATCATAGAAATAGAAGTCATTTATCGTCTAGAATAAGTATTGTTACCAGAACTCTCGAAAAAATAGTAGCATCTCACTATGCTATATATTATCTGAAATTATTCATAATTTATTTTTTATAAAAAAATCAAGAGTAGCTGCAGGGTAGAACTCTTTTTTAAATCATAGAAATAGAAGTTGACCATCGTCTAGAATAAGTATTGTAACCAGAACTCTCGAAAAATTAGTAGCATCTCACCGTGCTATATATTATCTGAAATTATTCATAATTTATTTTTTATAAAAAAATCAGTTGTAGCTGCATGGTAGAACTCTTTTTGAAATCATAGAAATAGAAGTTATTTATCGTATAGAATAAGTATTGTTACCAGAACTCGCGAAAAAATAGTAGCATCTCACCATGCTATATATTATTATCTGAAATTATTCATAATTTATTTTTTATAAAAAAATCAGTTGTAGCTGCAGGGTAGAACTCTTTTTGAAATCATAGAAATGTAAGTTATTTATTGTATAGAATAAGTATTGTTACCAGAACTCGCGAAAAAATAGTAGCATCTCACCATGCTATATATTATTATCTGAAATTATTCATAATTTATTTTTTATAAAAAAAATTAAGGGGAGCTGCAGGGTAGAACTCTTTTTGAAATCATAGAAATAGAAGTTATTTATCGTCTAGAATAAGTATTGTTACCAAAACTCTCGAAAAAATAGTAGCATCTCACCATGCTATACATTAGTATATTTTAATTTTTTTTTATTTATTATAGCTTTCTAAATTTGATAGAACTATTGATTTATCATAGCTAGGGATGTAGAACTCTTGGCTTATATATTTATTTTCATTCATATTATCGGAATTCGATGAGATGCTATGAAGGTTTTGCGAAGTTAGAATCTCATTTTTGAAAAAAAAAATTTTAATGTAAAATCAACGGAACTATTTTTGAAACTTATCAAGAACTATAGAACTATGCTGGATGCCACTATTTCTGAAGTTTTTTTGTGAGATGCTAACACTTGAGATGCTAACTTCACACACGTGTCTTATAGCACAAGTAAAGGATAATGTCCGAAAAATAAAAAAAGTTGAAATGTAAGGTAAATTTTGGTACTTACAAGTTTTTGCGAAAATCTAAATTTGCCCGTATCTTTTTATCGTATTGTCTCAGGACCTTGATTTTTATACACCTATTAGGAACTATAGATCTCAGTATCTGGTATAAATTTCAACTTGCTAGAACCACCCGTTCCTGAGAAAATCGGTGGTGACACACGAAAAGACAGACAGACAGACAGACAGACGGACAGACAGACAGACAGACAGACAGGCAGACAGACAGACAGACAGACTGACCGACAGACGGACAAAAAGTGATCTTATAAGGGTTCCTTTTTTACCTTTTGAGGTATGGAACCCTAAAAAGCGGCATGTATATAAAGCCCATTTAACAGGAAAGCAATAAATTCAGCTCTACCTGAGTCGTTTGCTTCCTTTCCACATGTTACCGGCGATAAATCAAACCCAATTCTGCCTCAGCTTAAAATACGGGAAACAATATATTGCGAATTTCCTTATATTGGAAACGTGGCGCATTACATGTTATCTGTGAAAGTACGACTTTTGACTTGAAATCATTTTAGAGAACAGTTTTTTTTCAGTAGCAGCTTCAGCAGTTTGTGCAATAAGAGGAGCGCGTGTTGATAGTTCTAATTTACTGTTTTTGATGCGTTGTCAACATTGTTGTCATTGCCAATACTAGTAAAAAAGTTTGATATCTTGGAAGGCACCTACTCTTATCATTATCGGGTGGTACTAGGTAGGTATATACCTTCCTTCCTTACCTTTGAATGTAAGTTCATCGTAAAGCTACGACGGTTCATTAAGTATCGGGTGATACTAGGTAGATATGTACCTTCCTTCCTTACCTTTGAATGTTAGTTCATTGTAAGGCCACGACGGGTCTCTTTTGCACAGACTCTAGAACGCTAGAATGGGAACTGGTTATTAATGTTAACACAGATCAATTGATTAATCTAATTGCTAGGGCACAGGCCAGATAGATGAGGTGAGAACGTGGCGCGGCGTCTTTTAAGTATTAAATTGACTTGATTTTATGACACTAAGATCCATGATTTTTATTTACCTTGACAGTTCGATTCAGTTACTTAATTCATAGTCACGAGAAAACTGGAAATTGAAGATATTGCTCGCAGCATTGTTTGGGATAAGAATTTGTTGCAAATATCCACTTCAATCAGAGTAGTATTGACAACGTCAGCAGATTTTAGATGATTTCAAATTCGATGCAAATACTTGCTTCCAATCACTACTACCACAGAATAACAAATAGTACAAGCTACTACTCCAAGTGCAGCCTGTTTCTGTCCACTGTTTGACAATCTCGACATCCACTGTAGGGCTATTCTGTAAGCTAGTTTACGCATCTCGCAAGCGGTAAGATTTGGATTTCGTATTACGAAATTCAACCGTATTACAATCTTATTACGATTTGAATTTCATATTAAGAAATTTAAATCTCAGGCTGGAATCTTAAAACGAGTCGCCTAAATTTGAGGATTCTGCTGCTGTGGGAGGGTCAAGGGGGTTGATTTTGATCCTCCTAAATAGATTTTAGTTGCCGGAGTTTAGTCAAAATATTTTAAATTAATATTTTTCTTTTTGTAAATTCGCGTGAAAAACTTGCAAATGCGTGAAACGGAACGTATATATTATATAAAGCCATAGTCTGACACTAAGGCAACTCGCTAGAGAATAGTGACCACCGGTCACCAGAACCGACGCTATGGCGTTTAAATTAAGGTACAGAAAACATTATTTGTAAAATGTCCGTCTAATTTGATTTATTGAAAAGTCAATTAATGTTCATTAAAAACAATCTTTATTTTTCCCGTCAACTATGTTTCCGCGTTTCTCCGCGCATAGGGGAGTAGTCCACCTTCAACCCCCCTCCCCCTCTCCAGCTTAAACTAACTATTGATACTTTTTTAGTACTAAACCTTAAAATATTAAAATATTCATATCCCCTAAAGGGAAAGGTTCCGCGACTTTTCCTTTAAGGGGGGGGCCTCTCCTTTTCCCTCCCCCTTCCACTCTTCTCCCCTAAATCGACGGTGTTTCAATAGAGTAGCATCAATGAACTTTGATATTAAATTTAAAAAAACAATGCATTTGAGGATATGGTGCGGAGGGTTTCCTCAAGTCTCCTCCTCCCCCCTTCCCCCCCACTTCCCTAAATTCAGGCGACTCGATTTAAGATTTTACCCAAATCTTACCGCGGATTCCGCTGGCTAGATGCGTAAACTAGCTTACAGAATAGCCCAGTCCCGCGAAATATGATTAGTGTCCGTTTGCACTAAACAGCAGTTAAGAAAATCCTAGTAAAGTTAGGTAACTTAGCATAAGAACAGTTTAGCTGTAAATTTGGCTTTCACTAACATTGGTAGGCATTACAAAAAGAAATTTGGTGGCCATGTAGGAATCAAAAATTTTGAGATTGTGAATAACAGTTTTGGGCCCACGTATTTTACGCGGGAAAGTACGCTGTCATTTATGACAACACGCTTCACGCATGCGTAGTATTTTACCACCTGTTAAAATTTGGATGTGCAATAATGCCACAAACAATTATTGTCTCGGTTGAAATTGTGATGTTTCCGAATGACGTCGATGCGTACAATTATACGTTATGAAGATAATTATGGGGTCTTAAGCTTAGCTCCAACAAGTGCACGGTCGCAGAAGAGATACTATGACACGGTGTTTTATTGACCCTAAGTTTTTTACAGCTGCAATAAGCTCCTATAAACCTTTCCTTTATTGCAAGCGCAGTCGATCTTCCCTCTAGATAAAATAGGTACCTACATTTTTTGGTGTATAAAAAGACATTTAATTCCTATACATTTTGTAGTTGCATGACGTGAATTTTTACTACCAGGAATAGGTAATTGTAATACTAGTGCGGTAAGTTGATTTTTCAAACGATTAGACGAGTAATACCAGGCCTACCATAGTCACGAGTTTGTAATTACCTACCAATTCCGCTTGTGTCATACATCTTCTTTCAATACATTTTGACATTTGCGAGTAAATAGTAGGTACAATTTAGTAATAAAATAAACATAAATATACCCGTCGGAAAGACGAAACAATCTTTGAAATTTTTTAAATATGAAAATGGCGCCACATGTAGTAAAAAAAAGAACTACATCCTTTCGTGTCATTTACTCTTTACTATTAAAGTGAGACAAACGTAATACGTTCGTCTCACTTTAATAGTATAATAATAATAGCAAATAAATAATAGCAAAAGCGCTTCCAAGGAGGTTTTAAAATCCAGCTTATATATATTCTCGCAATATAAAACTCATTGGTAGAATCAAAAAAAAGTATGATAATCAGTTTTAGATTTATTTGGATTAATTTGTTTAAAAAAATACGCGTCAATTTGAAAAGCTCCTTTCGTTTTTCGTCATTTCAAAAATATGATCCTGAATATAATGGTTTGATTGGATCAACCCAATGAGTCCAATAAAGGTCCAAACAAAGCTTTCATACTTCAGTAAGTATCGATATCATTTTCCAACTCACTTAGATCTAATATAGTGATGGGAGAGATGTAGAGTATGTAAATATACATGTACGTAGTTGGCGATGAGAGTCGGCCGCAACCGCACATTGGGGCTCTGTGCACCCTGATTATCAAGATAGGGTTGCCCCAAAGAACATATCGATATAAGTTTGTTTTTGTTTTGATATAGCTGTTAAGTTGTTTTTAAACGAATGGCTACATCGGTAGTGAGGCGAGACCCTTGGCAACTTCTAGTCCAAATTTACATACTTAGCGCAAATATCTTAACCCCTCTTTAAAACAGCCTGGCTATCTAGATATCTGTGACTGGCGCCGAAGATCGTGCGATCGTGCTGGAACGGCAAGCTGATTGGTTACATGTAGTTGTTCGGCGGAATGATCCAAACATTATATATACACACAGATGGTAGGAGTTTATTTTTCAACCGACTTTCAAAAAGAAGGAGGTTCTCAATTCGTTTGTATGTTTTTTTTAAATATTTTTTTTGTATGTACCTATGTTACGCGATTACTCCGTCAATTGTGAAACGATTTAAATAATTCTTTTTTTAAACGGTAGGTACATTTTTAAGGTAGTCTCATTGTAATTTAATCGAGATCTGGTTAGTAACTCCAGATATATGACATTGCTTGCTATTGAAATTGACTCGCGGGGCATGGAAGTCGGTTGTTATAGTTTTTAAACTATCTTAATTATATAAAGACAACTACCTGCACTAGCTAACCCTTTGTCGCGGGAGAATGTCGCCGGAATTGCTACCAAAAAGTAGCTTTCCACCCCAAATGTGGTAGGAGCATATTATATCGATGTTCCGTCTGTTGTGGCAGATTTTCTCCTTGATGGTGATAATAGACAACCACCATCAAAAAGAAAATCTGCCACCAAAACCTAACGGTGTTCCAGCAAGGCACAACAGCCATTGAGACCAGTTGAGACTCAGACTAAATTATTTACCATTCTAGGTTTAGCGTGTTCATCATGTTCGACCGCATCATCTAAATATATAAACTGAACAAATTTCATATTTTTATTTGTCATATCGATGAATTGCTTTCCCATCACTCGGGCATGTAATATCCATTTTGGCGTAATATGTGGCAGAACAGACGTCCGGAATGATTACGTAATGAAACAATAGGAGAACTATGTATAAGATATTCTAATGGAAACTTATGCTAAGCAAATATGTACCTACCCACGTAGGTCTGGATATACATTTGAAATTGTTTAAATAACTAAAAGAACCGACTTCTACCTACTGAACATAGATTGATGAAATTAAAATTAAAAAACCTGCAAAATATACTACGATTCCAAACAAAAAAATAATTTTCTAAATCGGTTTAAGTGTCTTTGAGTAACCGGCGAACTTACGTAAAAAAAATCCGACACAATGAGTACCTACCACCATCTATACCACCACCTATTTTTGAGGTCGGCTAAAAATAAATAAACGGTTATGATTTTACGACTTGAAACCCGTTTTTTTATTGTAGTAGGTACGATTCAGATAGGAGCATATATATATTAATCATAATAGGTAAGATTTAAAATGCAAAATTTTTAATTTTTGTGTTTTTTGGTTATAATTTAATTTTTATGTATTCATGTATCTTAATTGTAATTGTATTGGTATATGAATTTGATTGTTATATTGTGTTTAATAGTTACTCGAAATAATTTTAATTTATGATTTGAAGATGTTTATATATTATATTATAAAATATTCAATGAAATAGGATGTTGTATTCATTAGTAAGTTAAGGTTCTTTAGAAATACTACAAAATCATTTTCTGATTGACATTACTTCATGTCTTTGATTAGTTTTTAAGTATTTTTATAAAGTTTTCCACATTTTACTTAGCATATCGGTTCGCATTGTCTTATGTTGCATGTTAGATAGGTTAAAATTCACTACCCCTTTTTTAACATAACATATATATAGCATTATTGCGATAGCTTAGGCAAGAAGCAGTCAGAAAACGTTAGTTTTAGTACATAAACTAGCATAAATTTTAAAATTCAATTCAAAGGTTTCAGCTTTTTTAATCTGTTTCATAGCACCATTAAAGAGTAGTCGCCAGTAGTGTCGACATGTTATTACATCAAAAAGCTAAGTAAACTTAGAAGTGTCAACTGTCAACTATCATATCACTGCATTTGTTTACTTAGCCAACTGACGTCATGACCACATAGCAATATGGCAGCATCCTTGTCGATGCAATATGGCAATATATATATATATAATTTGAAAATGCAAAATTTAAATGAATTTTATGGCACTTAACGACTGAATAAACATTTTGTGATTTTTTAAATAGTTCATTAGCGCTATAGAATCTAATTGAGACACTTTTCAAAAATGGGTGTTATACCCTATTTTTAGTCTATGCACCAAACAAGTTATTCGCAAAGTCTGTGGTAAGTAGTTGTGGCTGAGTCTGTGTCTATCAGAGAGAAGAGAAATAAAAACATGCAGAGACCATCGAAGATAATTTGCATTAAATAAGTTGTACCCGCCATATTGAGTAGAAGAATTTCCAGGTAATTGTGAAAACCTACCGTGATCGCTATTAATATTTCTGAGTCTTTTGAATGCTGCGGCTTATCTTGGATTTTAGATGCAAAAAATCACAATAAAATGCTTTTTTGTATTTAAAAACATTGCACTAACTACACAGCGTTTCACGTCTAAGTTCACGTGTGTATTTTTTATAGATATAGAAAATGTATTTGGTTATTTGTTTTATCACGACTGTTGTCACCATGAAGTGGATGAGCGAGATAGATAGATCGTCTTGTGTGAGAGAGTAAAAGAGATGACAACGTAATGGCGGTAGCTAACTACGCCTTAAGAGAAATTACATATTTGTCTCTTTCTATTTACAGGTGTGACGTATAAAGTATTACGTGGTCTTTTTCTTTCGTCATAAACTGCATATTATAAAATTGCGTGAGTATATAAATATACAACATATATAGGCTTAATAAAGTAGGCAAGTTAGGCAACTTCTATTTAGTTTTTATAGTAGTGTAGTTCTGCTATAACTAACGTGACCATTTATTTTATCAATCAAAACGGGACATTACTTTATATGCGTAAAAAAAACAGTACCGATAAATTTGTGTAGCTACTAGATAAAGAATAAATTAATTACAAATAATCCAATCATTGACATAATCCAATCATCTGCCTCTAGCAAAAAAATGTAATAGTTAGAAATTCGCGTGGCTATTGGTTAATAAACAAATTAGCATCAAATAATCCAATAATATTGCCTGTCTGCGTACCTGTCTGCATTCTTCTTCGAATTGTTTCTAAAAACGGGACATTTATGACGTCCCAGAGATTTTATCGGGGACACCGGGACAGATTACCTACCTAGAAAAGGGTCGGTCCCGTTCAAAACGGGACGTCTGGTCACGTTAGCTATAACTACTCGATTCATTTAGACTTCCTAAAAGGACCTAAGAGAAATGGACATCAAAAAATAATTTTCAAAATCGGTTAATAGGTAAACGACGGAGTTCTGAGGTACCTACCAAACATGAAAAACATGTATAAGTACAGTCGATTTAAGAACCTCCTGCTTTTTTAAGTCGGTTGAAATTGTCGATTTTCTAATATTGGATACTTACCTATGACCATTATTTAGAGTCTGCTTCATTTTGCCCTAACCCGAGGTAGGTAAAGTCTTTTTATTTTTTATGTCCTGTCAGTGACAATGTCAAGTCAAAAGTACTTATAACCGGCGAGCATGTATGAAGGCGCTCATGAAAGTGGAAGAAGCTAAAGAGGTATGTCAGGATCGTAGCATGTGGAAAGAAGTACCTAGTCTCTGCCTACCCCAACGGGAAAAAGGCGTGATTGTATGTATGTATGTCAGTGACAAACAGTAAATTGATTAACAGTAATAATAAAAGAAAATATTAATAAAACGACGTCAATCAAAGCATTAATTTAATGAATACTTTTATTCAATCAATCAAATTAATATCCCGAACATAATTTACCTACAGAGAACCATTTATTAGGTAGGTACAGTTTCCCCACAAATGCATAAAGTCGCAGTTAAAACACCAATTGTACAAGATTTCAAACAAAATATCACGCAACAATTATTTATCAACTTGATAAACCTGCCTATCTATTTTTATCTCTAGCAAAGTCTCCGTTAACGATCCATCATAATGGTTAATTGACAGATAACTTGCTTGTACGAAGTGGCAACGTCGCGTTTTGCCCTCTCTTTCTATTCTATGTAGAGAGATGAGAGGTTGTTGACCTTGTCGGCCTGGGCGTTGCGTGTTACGTCAGTATTCAGTCAGAGCGGCAAGTCGGACCGTGCTTGTCGTTTAATCCTATCAGTTTCCATTATTCATAAGATGTCAATCCTCTTACTACGAGTAAATATTATAGTTCCGTGTTTTTTTTCGTTATTTTAAATTCACGTGATAAATAAGTTATTCTTTCTGATAGATTTTATCCAGTGTATTGTGAGACGAGAAAACCCGAAGATGGCCGATCAAAACCGAATGATGAAGTAAGGACATTTACAACTAACGATATAAAATAATGTGCTCGAATATATTATGTAGTTAATTTTTATTAGACAGTATTATTAAAAATGTAGGTACCGAGTTGGTAATAAATTGTGCTATTAAAATGCTGTAACAAGTATTTTAAGTTACTTGATAAGTAGGTATAATATTTATTAAATTATTATTTAGTTTATTTAATAAGTACCCACTTATTAAATAATCTAAGTATTAATTTATATAAGTATGCCGTAATGTTTGGTAATGATAATAATAAAAAAGAATTTTTACCATTGCCACTCAAAAAAGAGCACTTTATTCATCGATAGCAGTGAATAAAACGTTAAATTTGACTTAACTTTAATTAATTTCACTTGAGCTATGAAAAGAAAAATTATAATATAATTATTTCTAAACGGTATTAAGTATTAATCATAATATGTTTATAAATATGTATATATATATAAAAATAATTAAAATATATATATATGTATATTTATAAACATATATATATATATATATATTCACTTTGTATGTTAAATATCTTAAAACTTTTTAAAACTTTCTGAATGCGTACTGTTTTATTTTTACAGTTTCCATTCAAGTATATTACAAGTGGCATCGATAATAAAAAATAATGAACAGATAAAAGCTGAAGAACATAATGAAATGGAAAAGAAGAAACGAGACAGAAAAGCTAACTATTCTAGAGAAGAAACTAATAAGCTTGTAGATATAGTGATGTCAAAAATAGAAATATTAGAAAATAAAAAAAATGGCTCAGAACAATGGCAGGAAAAGAAACAGGCTTGGATCGATATTGAAAAAGAATTTAATAGAAACACTAGCAAATCAAATTATAGAGATACCAAAACGCTGAAAATAAAATATGAATCAATCAAAAGAGATTTAAAAAAGAAATGGACCGATATGATTGCAAACAAACGTAACTCCAACGGAAAATTGCCTAAGTTTACGTCAGCTGAGTTGAAAATAAAGGATATGCTTAATTTACCAATTGATGGTTACTGTGATTTTAGTTTGCTAGAAAAAAGTGATGGTGATAATGATGACGAGTCTAGCGATTCAAGTGAGCTAAATATGTAGTCAATATACCTCAATATATAGTACCTACTCAGTGACTGTAAACAAGCCGTAGACCAGGCTCAGTGGCGTGTCTCGGAGGCCTACGTCCAGCCGTGGACTGATACCGGCCGATAATGATGATGATGATATAGTTCTAATCCCATTTACATTTGCAAATCAACTAGAAAAATGTTTGCGGGTCAAGTCTTTGTGTAATATTAATATTGGGTCTTGGATTTTTCGGTGTATGGTTATATTTGGCTAATTATTTATACCCTTATTTTACTAGACAGTAAATTCCAATGGATATACCTAGTAGGCTACATTATGTATTATATTTGAGATGTCAATAAGTGTACTGAATGTGTTTAATTATTTTTAGCGTGGATAATATGTATGTTCAAATTAAATTATTTAAATATTTAGTGAAGTGCACTTACAGTACCAACATATTAGCAGTAAAAAGTAGGATATAAGCCTTATATCTTGCTTTTGGCTAACATTTTAATTGCGTTAGTGAGGATGGATGGATGTTTGTTACTCTTTTATTCAAAATGTGGTTGAACGGATCCGGATAAAATTTGGCACACAGAGGCAGATAGACACTACCTAGATACTTTTTAACGCGTACAAAGCCGCGGGGCAACTCTAGTATAGAATAAATGCTATGAATTTAGAATTTTGTACAATAATTATAACTTGTTTGATTTTTGTGTTGTATCGTTTTAATGACAATTCTTTAACTGATTGAGTAATTACGATATTTTAACGTTTGTGTGATAAAAGTAATATTAAATAATAATGCGATGCGTTAACCGTGAAGGCGAAAGGATTTTTTTTCGATGCCTACATTTTTATTACACAGCATAATAATTTACTACGTTTTTATTGTCACTGTCTCGTTTGTCTATCTAATAATATTCCATTTATCACTCAAATTTCCAGCACTTACTGATTAGCTACCCGACTGAAACTTTCAAGGTAGCGCACATCGCGATGACAATTTATTCTAAACACATTTATGCAATGCCAAATTCGCCTAAAAAAAAACATAAAAACTGATATATGGTAGAGAAAGCTAGATAGAGCAATTATAACACGTAAAATGTTTTTTAGTATATATTTTTTCATTTCATTTAGTATATTGTTATAATAACTGCAAATAACATTTTAATTTTAGATTCTGATTCAAAAGACCCAGCTTGGCCAAGTATCAAAAAAGAAATTGAACAGTCTGATGACGAGTCACCAAATCGAGGTAATTGTGAATTAATTATTGAAGTAGTTAACTTAAATCCTGCATTTATTCTTAAATTTAATACTTTTATTTATCAGTATGCTTACGAAAAAAAAAAGAAGTAAAACTAACGTTCATTTCAAACTCATTAATTGAAAAACTGGATTTTCAAGTGACTTAGTGATGTGGGCGTTTGCCAACGTGTCTAGTCTCGCGCTTCAAAGCTGTAAATGTAGGCGAGCGCCTAACACTTGAGGTCGATTGCTAGATAGATCGACATCACGTTAGTCACGTTAAATACCCGTCTGTTAATAAATAAATGCAATATACTTGTTAAACACTATCACAAATAATTACTTTTTTTGTTTTTAGTTGAACGTAACAGTGTTATGATTGAAGTCTCACGCTTGACCGAAGGAGAACCTCCAAATAAAAAGGCCTATGAAGATCCACTTACACCACCACCACAAGTTTTTCAATGTAAGCTTATTTTCAAGAATCATATATTATTGAGCAAGCTGGACATGACCTATCTATCTCGTCATGATTACTTTTGATAGAATGTAACTATGCGGTCAAAACAAATAGAGATGAAACTGCCTGTTGATTTTTATCCAACCTTTACAGTACAGTTACTCCAACTAGAGCCACCTTTCCAGCTGTTTACACCAAACAAAATCTATGAGCTAGATAAATTTATTGGTGACATTTGTATAATATATAGAATGTACGATTACACACGTGCCAGCTTGGCAAGTAGCGGTAGTAGCGAGCTATAAAAAAACAACACAAAATAACTTTAGATCATATTCATAACATTTTCTAAATTACAGATAAATATAACAACAACATAGATGCAGAACAAGAAAAATTACAATCGTTTAAATTACGCAATGAATTATTAAGAGAAGAACTTGGATTAAAAAAGCTGCAAAAAACAATTATGGAAGAAGAACTACAACAGAAAAGGGTTATGTATGAATTGGAAAAAGAACATTTGCAACTGAAGATACAAATGCTGAAGAAAGGAGATGAAAATTAAAAAGAGAAGCAATAATTTTAGTTTTCTATTTCTTCTTGTGTCTAATAATATTGTTGTAGTAAAAAGTTTCCACTATTAGTGGAAAACTAGACATAAGCCGTGTTTTCGCCATACGGGCGCGTCTTGAGGGCTCGTATCATATGCCGCTTTGTGGGCTACATTTTAGAATTTTTTTTCTTAATACTTGCTCTTTTGTATATAATTCTTAAAGAAATTTTATTCTTTAAGAACTATTGGTTTTACCTGTCAGTTGTCTGTAGGGCAATCAGTATTCGTATTTTAATTTAAGTGTATGCAGATATGTTCAATATGAGCCATATTATTTTTATATTGGACAGGAAAGCACTTTTTCTATGTTATCAGATACTAAGTGACAACGCTTTTAGTTTTAGTTTTTGGTTGATTTTGTAACTTGAGATATGATAATAATAAACTTTAGTTAGATATAATCAAAAAAATCTGATTTAATTTTACTCCTTACTGTCTTCACCTAAAATAATTCTGATTATAAAACACTGACTATTCTACTCACCACTGTTTGTTGTTGACTGTCTTGATCATGATTCAAACTCACGATAACTATAAATCTAAAATAATCCTGTTTGAGAGTATATGTATTATTATTTATGTGGCTAAAACACTTTAAAAAATTCATTCCTTGGTCCAATATAATACAAAATTATATTTTCATATTAACATACATATTCATAAATACCATTATATTTATCTAAGTTACTTATAAAATATAAGAAAAAATATAACATTATTTATTGCTATAAATAATAGTGGTTCTGTAAGAACCATATATAATGTAATTTGACGTGTGTAAGTGCAAATTTTTAATTTGCCAATATAATGAATAAATGCTTTGACTTTTGATATACTTCGCGTGCGCTTATAACCATGCAGTAGCCAGATATGCTTTAGTATTTTAATGCAAATAAAAGTAAAAAAAATATTTACGCATCAAGATTAACGAAGAAAGTCCAATTTTTAATGGAATTTCAAGTGCTTGAATTTTTCAATAGGCTTACCTATGTAGACTTAGCAAAATAGGGGTATCAGTTTTAGCGATTACTCGCGTTCACTTGGTCCTAGGAGGTCGAATCTGGTGTCTACGGGTTTGTCTCGTAAAGGCGGAGAGGACTGCGTTAATTAATGAGTATAGGTAGCTAGCTATAAGTTTCCATAAAAAAATGATATCCGTCCATATAATAACGCTAACAAACTTCAATCTTCCACGCTTTTACTCCTCCACTCCCCCTTCGGATTTTTTTCACAACATCTTGTGTAGAAAGAAGCCCTTAGTGTGCCTCTCAAATTTGATCGAAATCCGTCGATAAATAACGCTACAGCTAACTTACTCCGTTTTCTCCCCTATTTTCATTACAATCAAAAATCGCGATCGACCAAAAAATATAAAAAAATCACAGTATTTGTGTGCCAAAATAAGATCGGCTGAAAAATACAACAGACGGACAAAAACAATTTTGGCTAATCTCGAAACTGACACGCTTCGCTCGCAAATTACATATTATAAGTATTAAAAAATTGTAAATTGTAAGAATGCCGTCTGACATTTATTACATTCTATGTAAGTACCTATGCAAACTGTAAAATAGATACTAACGCTGTTAAAAATTAAACGAGTAGAATATTTTAACTAATAATTATAATATTACATTAAATAATCAGTATTCATACAACCCACGAAATATTTAAGCAAATAATAAGTTTACCTACACTAACGTCACTCTTTGCACTCATAATAATGTCGTCGGTCGTGTCGGACGCTGTAAGTCGGATCACGAGAGGCAACGGTGTCAATAATAATATCCGACCATGGTGAACGGTTTCTTCTAACACGTTCTGGTTAAACCACCAAACAACTAACTGGATGTGGATGAATGGGGCGATAACAATAAGTATGGCGGTATGTAAAATAGTAGTAATGTAAAATAGTACTAATAGTACCACTTAGTAAATATACCTACTTAGGTACAATTTGCGATGGCGTGGCGACATCGCGTCGACATCTTTAAACCGGTATAGAAGAAACTATTAACTGGTGTAACTTTACATTTTTTATGCCGGACGGACAGGCTATCTCACCTGCTTGTCTTAGATAAAATCATGCATGCCTGGAAAATAAAAGACTGCAGTAAGAATCCACTTACCTAGGGCAAATATTCAAACCCATCATTCATATGGCTTGCACCGAACATCATATATTACATATGGGAACTTGCTGAAATGTCTTTGTTCGTTAACATAGACGAATTGAGAACCTTCTCCTTATTGAAAGTCGGTTGAAAAAGAACCTTCCGTGTGACAATAGAATCCTTATTACTAGATGGTAAGAACGTTTAAAAAACTAAAAAGAACCGACTTCAATGCCGCGCTATTAATTTTCAGTACTAATTTTGAGGTGTTTATCTTCATATCTCTGGAGATACTTATCAGACCTCAATAAAATTACCATGGTACCACACTTGGGATATGTCCTTTCCAACAAAAAAGAATACTCAAAATCGGTTCATAAACGACAAAGTTATCCACGAACAAACATATAAAAAAATCATAAACGGTCGAATTGAGAAACCTCCTCCTTTTTATGAAGTTGGTTAAAAATAAACTACAGGCAGTTCAGCGCAAACAACATATTTAACCTTTTGGCGACACGCTACAAACGCACTCTGTGTCTGTGCCCTGTAACCGCCTCAAACCGCCGTACACCAATGGGTTTTTCTATAGAAAAATGTATGTGCGCTTCTCACAGTGGCCCTCCGGTGAAGGAAAACATCGTTAAGAAACCAACAACCCCCGCATGGTGGTAGGACACTACCTTGTGTCTGCCTGGCCAGCGACCACCCTCAAGTTAGAAAAATCTGTCACCAAACATCTTATGTGTTCCGGCAGCTATCCTTGAGAGCCAGTTCCCATTCTAGGCCCTGCGTGCTTACCATCTTCGACCGCATCATCACTTACCAACAGGTGAGATAGTGGTCAAACGCTAGCCTATAAAGTATTTAAAAAAAAAAGAATTTCGTAATACGTAATACGTAAATTCAAATCTCACCGCGGAATCCGCTTTCAAGATAGCTTACATAATAGCCCTACAGTGCCCGCAAGTTTGTGCTTGTCACGTATATGTGACTTTGGCGCTCAAAAGGTTAACATTATCGATAACTATAGGTATTTTTACTAACGTGATGTTGTTGAGTCTGACTTTTTCACTTTGAGAATACAAACAACATTGAGTTATGTACGTAGTATTATTATTTTCTATGGTTATGTTATGATAGCTTAGAATACTATATATATATATATGCAGTACTTTAACTTGAAATATATCAATATTTTTTCAACCCTGGCCGACCCACTAAATCACTTATTAATATTAATGTTATGTAAGCTGTAATAGTTGTAATGATAACTAACTATGTTTAATGGTTTTAAACTGTCTTAGTTAATTATAGCTGGAAATCGATAGTCTTATTACCATTTTTAACCGACTTAAAAAAAAGGAGGAGGTTTCTCAATTCGACCGTATATATATATATATATATTTTATGTTTGTTCGGGGATAACTTCGTCGTTTATGAACCGATTTCGATTATTATTTTTTTGTTCGAAAGGAGATATCCCAAGTGTGGTTCCATGGTAATTTTATCGAGGTATGATAAGTATCTCCAGAGATATTGAGATAAACATCTCAAAATTGGTACTGAAAATGAACATTGAAGTCGGTTCTTTTTTAGTTTTCAAACGATATTATATCAATCAAATATAATATTATGTAAATAAATTAAATATAATATAATGCATGAATTATCTGTTTTATTTTTTAAATTTTTATAATGCATGAATTATCTGTTTTTAATAAACACACAAAAATAAAATAATGGACAGTGTCGTAAAGATAACGAATAATGTTAGTATCTAAATACTTTATTATTTACATAATTCTCTGATTTTTATAATATGTAATCGAGATGTACAGTTCCTGCGCTCACCGTTCGAAAACAGAGTGATAGTATTTGCACCCAAAATACAGGCCTAGCCTAGTTTAGGGCTCGTAGCGATGATGGACCAGCCATTTTTTATGTACTAGCAGCCCGCCCCGGCTTCGCACGGGTAGAACATGCCTACAAAATTTGCATCAGTTTGTTGCATCAAATATAAAATATTAACATAATTAACAATCATCGTCAATATTTCAACCAATTTACACAAAACCTTAACGAATTATGCACCTAAACCTTCCTCATCAACACTCTGGCTATTGGTGAAAACCGCATGATAATCCGTTCAGTAGCTATTAAGATTATTGCGAACAGACAGACAGACGCAGTGATGGACTTTGTTTTATAATACTTACGTAGTGATATTGGACGGCCCTTTGGCGTTAAGGATAGTTACCCTGATTCTGACCCGACGGTCGTTGGTTCTAATCCTAGCTATATACCTACCAATGAAAGTTTTATGTGCATTCATGAATCATGGGTTTTCGTACAGAGGTAGTGGGATCATTGAATCAAAATCAATCAAATCATGGGATCAAAGAAGGGGTATTATACGTTTAACGTGTGTATCTGTGTCTGTCTGTAGCATCTTAGCACCCAACCGGATGAACCGATTTTGATTGTATTATTGATATTTTTTTTCGTTTGATAGATGTCTTCATCGAGAGTGTTCTTAGCTTCATTCATGAAAATTCGTTTAATCGTTATAAAACTATGAGCTTGTTTCTAGTTAATTGCGCTATGAAATCAACTTTCATAGGTCTGATCAATTCGAAAATCTTCTTCTTCAACGATATTGTAAGAACATAGAAGCATTGACCTGATGCTGGGACATCTCCTGTACTCTACAGAATACTCAAATCCACACCAACTTACAGCTCAGATTTTAAATGTTGTGTTTAGAGTCATTGGAATGCTTTTATTGAAAAGATTATACATAGATCAGTCGGGGTGGCTTATGTATAGATCATAACTATATTATACAATAGAATTTTATACAGAAAAAATATATTATTATACTATATTGACTTCAAATTGATTGTGATCGGTGGGGATCTACAGCATCGCTAAGCTTATAATAATATTTTCGTAGTAACTATGACCTAATCTGTGGTTTCACTGCAGATATTTTATTAATTTTGCGATGCGTGTATGTGAAATCTGTGATATCTTCTAGAGTTTTTATTTGAATTATATACTGTAAAGGACAATTTTAATCTATAATATGTGGCCAAGCTAATTAACGTAATTATTTGTATAAGGATTAATACTATACACTTGAAAATAGCCTTGGAAGTTATGTAATATTTTTTAACAACAAATTAAAGATTAAAATGGTTACTGTGAGTCAACCTTAAGAGATAGACATATGCTGTCGCGGACTTTTTTATAGGTCTTATTAAGTTGTACAACTCTATTATAGGAAATATTCTTTCATCTATTTTCAATTGAGCAGCGTTCGTAAGAAACGTGTTTTTTCGACCGTTTTTTAGTCGACTTAGGTTGCAAATTAGGTCTCCACGAATGTACCTTTGATTTAAACGGGATAATATATAGCCTATTTTCATGCCGAAAGTCCATTCTATATATTAGTGAAATAATTTTTTAAATCGGTCCAGTAGTTTTTGAGCCAAATCATTACAAAAATACAAAAATACAAATGTTCTCTCTTTATAATATTAGTATAGATAAATATTTATAATAATTTTGATTTTTCACGTCCATTCTGTGACGATTTTGCATGTGTTAATAAATAAGTAAAAATAAAATTTTTGAACAAGAAGGAGATTTCACCTTGAAAATCGTGACATTATTGAATTAAATAAATGCATAAGTTTTTGAAGTGAATTCTTCACTAGCGGCGTTGTGAACATTTTGGGATGGGTAAAAAATTTTAAACTCGTGTCAGGACACGTAACCCTGTCGAAAATTCGTAAGACGGAGGGAGAATATAAACTTTTGTTGGGATGGGTAAAATATGTTAAATTCGCATCAGGAAACGTGACCTGATCTAAAATTCGTAAGACGGAGGGAGACTAGACCAAATGCACAACGTTTTCACTTCTGCCAGCACTCCCGGAGTGCAACCCATTGATTTTTTTTTACCGGAGATTTGTTGCGGTCTTGGCCATGGCCATTCATTATTACAAGATTTTTTTACTAGCATCGAGATAAAAGTACATATACACATTCAGAAACTCCTGTATTGGAAATCGGTTTAAAAGCTTATAGCATGTGAGCACGAATTGAGTACTCCCTCTTCGGTCAACAGACCAGCGTCGGCACCGGTTTAATAACGAGCTTATCACAATGAACCGACTTTCAAAAAGGAAGAGGTTCTCAATTCGTCCGTATGTTTTTTTTGTTATAGAAACCTTTAAGTACTTAGAAGCATGGAATGTCATAGAAGCATAGAAAAGATAATAATACTTAATAATAGAAGTGCGCGCATTGCGCTTATATATTTTAGTTGCGGGTGTCAGTCCACTGCTGGACGTAGGCCTCTCCCAAGATGCGCCACTGAGCCCGATCTTCGGCTCTTCAAGCCTTACACGATAAGTGCAAATACAAGTACCTATCACAAGGTACTTGATTTTAGTTTTGACGTACCAACTAAAATATTATTATCAGTAAGTATGTTTCCTTATCGTTATCTTTATTTTCTATAGCGTCATTCTTTCAAGCACTTGGTAGGTACTGCCTAGATATAAACTATTATAGTATATGTGTCGCCAACTTCATGGGATAGTAAAAATCGTTCCGTGAAGTTTATTTTTATCGTTGTGCGTGCCATAATTATAATATCAAAGGATTAGCAAGCTGAAGTGGCAGTGGGCTGTTCACATCTGTCGTAGAACCGATAACCGTTGGGGTAGACGTGTTTTAGAGTGGAGACCACGGCTCGGCAAACGTAGTGTAGGGCGCCCTCCAGCTAGGTGGAGCGATGATATACGCAAGCTGGCTGGCAGCGGCTGGAAACAAAGAGCTGAAATCGAGCTCAGTGGCGTGCTATAGGTGAGGCCTACGTCTAGCAGTGGACAGAGATAGGCTGATGATGATGATGATGATAATTATTTTAAATTTATGTAACTATATAAAATTTAATAGCTAAGATTCATAATAACGCTAAAAAAGTTACGCGTGATATTGAATACTGTTATATTTTTACATGTCCTAACAATCTGAGCTCTTGAACTTATATGATGTACTTTAAATAAAAGTCTGCTAGAATAAAGCTATTTATCGTCTTGCATCTGCGAAAACAAGGTGTAGAAACTGTAGGAGCCCTTCATGATCTGAAAAAGAAAGTTAAATATTTACGATACATTTACTCGTGATTCTTTTTTCTCCCTTTCACAATTGTTATTGGAAAACACGGTACACAAATAAACATCATCCATACATGGTGTTCGTCACCCTAACTTGTACTATTCATTATTCTGTGCCCGAACCGCAAAAAAATGGAACACATTGCCGGCTGACTTGTTTCCGAGTTGCTATAACTTAACTTGTAGGCAAATGGCTTCAGAGCCTTGAGCACGACAGCATCTCCGCAAAGTCGCTAGTTTATAGGTTTAAGTCGGATATATTCCAGAGAGTGTGCTATTTAATTGCATGACTAGTACTGCCATCCCTTTTTTTTTATCGGACAACCAGAGATAGAGGTCAAATCGTAGACAGAGAAAAGAATAGACCGCGGGTAGCTCTGTCTCTTTCCCACATAAAATAGGATATACTATGGAGTTATTCCATGTAACGGAAAAGGACAAAGCTATAATATTTCCCTCTCTCAGTGCGTGCTGGCTTTTACAGGGTCAGTAACGTAGTTAGCCGTTTTTAGCTTAACAAAATTTGACCTTTATTGCTATGTATAACTGGGTTCTAAATATGTTATGTCACAGATTATATAATAGTTACTACGTGTCATGTTGCAATCTTCTATCTCATGTGGCCACGCTACCCAAATCTCTATAATTCCTTACATTATGGTTCAAATGGAACGTATATAATGACATAATCATGACGAGTATATAATCAAAGTGTCTAGCACAAAAAAAAGTTTTACAAAAAGCGTTACGATCCAGTTGCATATATGGAACTCGCATGGTGGTAGGACACTGACTAGTCTTCACCTGCCCAACGAAAACCCTCAGTTTATAGTACAGACCTAGGATTAATTAACGTAGTGAATCCTAAGTCTGAGGTTTATACAGAAGATCATCAAGTTCTTCGATTGATATGGCCGATGTCAGTCCACTGCTGGACGTAGGCCTCTCCCTAGATGCGCCACTGAGTCCGGTCTTCGGCTCTTCTGTTTTCTCTCACTAGAGTTTGTAACTGTACATATACATTATATTGTATTTTTATAGCGCTAAAAATAGCAAAAATGTTTCGCCCTTAGATCACTAAGGGCAATGCTGCTACCTTTAACACTTAGGGCCTAAGTACTTACATCAATAAAAGTAGGCACAGAAATCGTGGTGTAAGGGCCAGCGTTCAGTACTAACGATTGGTCTAACTTAGCTGCTAGAAGTAGTATTTGACGTCGTGTGTATTTATTTCCTTTCCACCAAGAACTTTCATAGACTCCTTTGTCTACTTCTTTCGACTGAAATAAGCAACTTGAGTTGATAATATGATGTTTTTATTATTATCTGTGGTCTGTGATAGACAGTATGTAACCAAAATGGTGGGAAAGGGGCTAGAGCGTAGATGAGAATATAGGGCTAGAGATACATTTATAATCTGTGCTAGAGATGAATATGGGAATTTTGCCTATATCTCTCTACGGGCTAGAGCGTAGATGGAAGTATAGGGCTAGAGATACATTTATAATCTGTGCTAGAGATAAATATGGACATTTTGCCTATCTCTCTCTACGGGCTAGAGCGTAGATGGGAGTATAGGGCTAGAGATACATTTATAATCAGTGCTAGAGATAAATATGGGAATTTTGCCTATCTCTCTCTACGGGCTAGAGCGTAGATGGAAGTATAGGGCTAGAGATACATTTATAATCTGTGCTAGAGATAAATATGGGAATTTTGCCTAGACAGAGTATATTAAAATAGACTTGTCCTTAAAATAATAATAATACTATGAGAAGGATAAAACTATACAATCACTAGTATAAGAGAGCGAGATGAACAACAATTTTTTAGCCTTCTCTGCGTATGCGATTTTACAAACTGGTTCCAGCGCTGGCTCCAAGTTCTATTGCACCCATTTTTTTTCCGTGGGAGGGGGAAATCCTTCATGAGATACCGCAGAGCTCGGGCTCTGCAATTATGTCAGACTTCTACTGACTAAAACCCCCTCCCTTTCATTACCATAGACACGAGGTCCATGCTTTTTTTAAATATTTTACCTATCTTAGTTATTAGTGCACCCATTGGCTTTCTTTCACCCGCTGACATATATGACCCGACCAAATTACGTGGTTCATCTTATAGCTTGTAACGTAACGGAGCGCCTGGCCTGGAGGCCTACCTCTCGCTACGGGTAATGAGGGAACCTAGACAAGATAAACTACAGGAGACGGGTTATACAAGTATCGGAATAAAACAACTAATTCTACAACACTACACAAACTGTTCTGGCGCAGATCTTCGGGCCCGTTCTATTCTGCGGGGAAGCTCGGCAATTACCGGACCTCCTCAAATTTTCCGTCACAGAATCCGGCATTGTTTCAGGTAATGAGATAAGACGTGCAGGGCTATCAGAGTAACGAACAAATGATGGGACAACAGTCTCAGCTGCGAGCACAGATTATTCATAATACTTATCTTTATCATGCAGCAGTCTTTAAGCACACATCTTCTGCCAAATGACAACATTCTGGCCAACAAACACGGAAGGAAGAATTTCCGTTTCTCCGTATTTTGACCTAATAATAGGTTTGGTAGTTCAATCGTGGTTTATTTTCACATTTTCTTCCTTTTTTCCCATAAAACTCAAATTTCTCCTTTTTGAATCATTTTCAGTACATTTCTTTGTCCAGACTGACTTCTCTATATTTTTCCGTCATTCTTTTTAAATTTTGAAAACATTCCGTTTTAAAAATAAACATAAACGTCTATATAAAAAGTTGTGAATCATGATACCATGCATGAAGGTGATTCGAATATGCCACAAGCTGGCAAATGTATCACGTGTTCATCATTGTAGTCGGGTTATATCTCTATAGCTATTTCATTCGCATACGCTAATGTATATTTCTTTGACGTTATAAATAAAAAACAGAACCTAGATCGCAGCTGTCTGCCGGTAATTAAATATTATTAATTTCTTTGATTATTTACTTTTATAATCAAAGAAATATTTTTAATACATATATCGATGAAATGACTAACCCATGATTTATATTATGGAACACGCACGATTAGTACATAAAATAGGATGTACTTACGTGTGAAATGTATTACATAAAAAGCGAGCAAGCTAAGTAGGTATGCTACCTCAAAGTTTTGGCATCCGATACTTAAGTAAAATTACTTAAATATAATGATCACCCGAATAATTAACTTCGAAACAGTAATTACAAATGGAGCCACTAATGTATAATTAGTTAAAATGCAATCAAAGAGTTTCCTCGTATCGTTAGGGTCGTACTGTAGCTGAATTTGTAAGTACTGCGCCTAGACATAAACCCCGGGAGGTGCGGGTTCAAGTCCCGTCGGTATGGTAAAATTTTGTATTAATGTAATAATGTTCAAAAAATATAAACTGTAGAAACTTTTGAAGGAACATAACATTCACTGAGTTGTTGGCATAGATTTAACCAAAAAAAGTACGTGCTACACGAACGCCACTTCGATTGTA
Source organism: Cabera pusaria (assembly GCA_954871355.1). NCBI lineage: Eukaryota > Metazoa > Arthropoda > Insecta > Lepidoptera > Geometridae > Cabera > Cabera pusaria. Next base: position 17,435,390 of record OX940905.1, read on the forward strand.
ACTAAGGTAAAATTAGGTTCGCGAACCTAATTTATACTTGCCACATTGAGGAGCAGGGTCCCCTATCCCCCTTTTTTTGATCAAATCTATGGTTGTAGGCTTTAAAATAGCACGGTCTCTCCACATCTTATCACATCGTTAAGGCGAGAACGGTTTATTTTCTAGTACCTGTCTCCCTCAAAATAACTGATGATGGTGGATGTAGGTAAAGAAAAGAAATACCTCAACTGCCACTTCATTGCTGTGCCAGCAAAAGAGAAAAAGTTGCGAGACCAATGCCGTAGTGAACTCAATTACCCACATTTTTTGCGATGTAGTCGCCTCGCTCTGTAATAGAGATGTATTCTCAAATTAAGCCGGATAGGGCGTGGAAGCTGGTTTATATTATGTAAGGAAACAACATGATTCACAATTTTCTGTTATTTCTGTTAATAAACATACCATAGAGAAGATCAATATTTTTGTTTACTTTTCAATGAACTGATAATTGACCGAGTGAGCGCAAAGCTCCAGCGAAGCGTCTCCGTTTTAGCTTTCAACAAAAATGCTTTACTATGTCTGTCCAGAATATCCAGATGTCCAGCGGATGTCTGGCTTTCTTCTCTACAGTTCGCATTGCTCAACCGATTCTTGTGAAATTTTGTGTGCAGGTTCGATAAATATATGGATTTATTTGTCGATTCAATATTTTGAAATGTTCCAATATGGCGGAGATATGGGAGTTAAATAATTAAGATAGTTTAAAAACAAAAACAACCGGCTTCCATGTCCCGCGAGTAAATTTCAGTAGTAAGTTTGAGACGTTTATACGTAAATCACGTAACATTCATACAAAATAAAAACATAAGGACGAATTGAGAACCTTCTTATTGTAAGTCGGTTGAAAAGTAAAAAATATGTACTCGTATATCAGCCATTCAGTTTTATTTTAGCTGCCATGCACACAGAGACACTAGTGCATAGATTGGTGGCTCTATGAGCTGTAGACCTTGCGAGTCTCTTTACCTTGTTTGATTGTAAATTAGCGTTATTTTTTTTTCATTATTTTCCACCCCTTTATAACCCCGACCCCATGCATTTTATTGGGTGAAAAAGATATTCGGAAAAAATATTGCGTCTTAGTAAGGGTAATAAAAAAAGTATTGTGAAATTTTTGAACATTTATCAGAACGCCTAAAAAGTATTCTTACGTTTTCAACCCTCATACCAACATTTCATTTTGAGAAATTTCCAAGCTTATAATAAAGCCTATTTTTTTAGCCTAGTCTAAAATGTAAATTAACCCTACAAAAGTCATTATTGTTTGCTTTATATAGATACTATATTAAGGTTTGATCCTAAATATTTTTTCTAATACACTACAGTGTATACAATGCTACATTGATACCATGATATGATATATGTATTTGATCCGTCCAAATTATTTCCAACCTCAACTCTACCTATTAAATTAATTTACGCGACGGAAATATGGCAAAAAGAAAAATTAAGGTTGAATTTTCGATAAAAACGCGTGATTACGTGGGGATTAGAGCTCCAAAAAAATGTTATTCGGGTTTATTAAGTTTACACTCGATTACTGGATTAAATGGATATAAATTACTTCAATATAAGCCTTGCTTTGAATTTATGAAGTAATTAGTAATAAATATGTTATAAGTGGGAGTTTTCGTTTTATGTTGTGTTATTGTATGGTTTCAAAAAATTCGTTTAATTTTTTGTATGATTATTACGTGATTACTGCCAATTGTGAACCGATTTAATGATAATTTTTTTTATGAGTAGGGTACACAACCGTGGTTACATAATACAATAATTTATTGAGATTTGCAGAGTATCTCTAGAGATATGAAGATAAACGCCTGAGACATGTCACTGAAAAAAACTAATGTACATACCTATTACGTTTATTTAAGTTTTCTCTGCATTTTATATTTTTGTGCATTACTTATTATATTATTATAAAATTCAATATTTACAATCGTACCTAATTTGGCTGTTTACTCAAAGTGCCTATATTGATTAAGCAGTGCAATATCTCTTTTTGGATCTGAAATCTATTCCAAATCGACATGTTTTTGATTCAACAGCAAACAATTAAATATTATTTGTTTTGATCAGAAAAAAATATATAATGTAGTTCAAGAAACATTTTTGATTATTATAGGTTCAAAACACGATATTTGCGACTTCACTAGATCATAAAAAATTACGAAAACAAAGAAATTCATGTCGATTTTTGGGTTTTACTTAAAGTACATTAAACTCACAAAAAATATGCCAAAAAAATTGGAAAAGTAGTTTTAAAAGAAATTAAATGGATAGTTTTTTTCAAAATAGTACTTATTTTTTTACACTATATACAAAACTATATAACAAAGTGGCCAGCGCGCCTTACTTCAGTAACCTGCGAGGCGACTTCGAGTGTCACTTTTACTAGCTGGCTGACAGTTTCCAGCTACGTGATTGGACGGACATAAATATATATCGCTAAATACCTACTGCGCTAAAATATAGTGGCTTTCATCTGAGCAATTAGTTCTCAACAGTAATTGTAGATGGCGCTACTAATGTATATCAAAGATTAAATCGAGAAGTTTTCTTTACCCTTCAAATATGTAGAAATGTTTTTCGGTTTGAAAAACAAAATGTTCAGTAAAACTGAAGAACGTATGAGATATCATATTTATCATCTAATTATTTATAGGTAATGGAAGCAGTGTGACGCTACGCAAAAAAACTCTGACATTGCAGAATGTTGCATGCCACAGTTATTCACAATCATCACTGTAGCACACAACAAGCAGCACAAGGAACTAAACTTACAATTTTATTTTTACATAAACTGGGTAGCAATTGACCACTATCTCATCTTATATTATGTGATGATGCGATCGATGGAGTGCGCTTACCCAGAAGATACCTACTTACCTATTTACTCGCGATTTGAAGACCCCCAAAGTGTACTTAACAAGAAACACAGACTCAGGCAGGGTATTCTATTCACTGACGGTGTGTATGATGAATGAAGAAGCAAATCGCTTCCTTCGTAAAAAAACTTACTGAAGTAAACTGCACAACACTGCAACATATTGTGATGGAACATAACAGCACATATATGAACATTGTCGGCGACATCAGCTCGTTCAACATGTGATATTGTCTGAAATTACAAAGAAAGACATTTGTAGTGGTAGGACTTCTGCTAGTCCGCCTGGGGCGGTACCACCACTTTGCCAATTAATTTTCAGCCGTGAAATAGGAATGTTTTTCGGTTGAAATGGCAAGGTGTCCAGTAAAATTACGGGGCATGTGAGACAGCTTTATGTCCCAAGGTAACAGGGGCAGCACAGTGACATGCAAAATTCCAGAGTCCAGAATTTTGCATGCCGCTAGATCTGTAATAGGTAGACGTCATCGCTTACCATCAGGCGAGCGTCGTGCTTGTCCTGTTTGCTTATATCATAAAAAAGAAAAAAAGTTAATACCTTAATATGAGTTTTTGTGACATATTCGTACTATCCAGTATTCACTCACTCTAAGTCAAGATGATGAAAGGGATAGAAAGTAATTTGAGATCGTTTACAAAACGAAAAATTATTAGTAATAAAAATAGTTCCTTTTCTTCACTCATGTAACGATAGTCATTTCAACCAACTTCCAAAAAGGAAGTCGAGCTCAATACGTATGCTTTTCTTGTTTCAAGTTACGCGATTACTCCGCCAATTTTGAACCGATTCGAATAGTTTATTTTTTCATGGATAAGGTACATCTCCACGTTGCTCCGATCTGATGTGTATCTCTAGAGATATGAAGATAAACATCTCAAACTTGCTACTGAAACCGTTTCGCGCGCCATGTGAAGTCAGTTTTTAGTTTTTGGTATTCCGTACCCAAAGGGTGCCAACGGAACCCTATTACTGAAACTTCACTTTCTATCCGTTCATACGTCCATCCGTTCATCCGCCCATCTGTCCATCCGTCCGTCCGTTTATCTATTTGACTGTCAGAGGGTTGTATCTTCTGAGCTATAATTAGTAATAGGTACTTTAATATGTAGTTGAATTTTCACAAAGTATGTATTAATCCATACGGACCTATTTGCCGTCACTTTGCAAGGGTACCAAATAAGTAACTTTCTGCCCCCTGTCACATAATTTTTAAGCTGAATTTTACCTACAACCTTTACAAGGTACCATTTTGTAAAATAAAATTCTGTTTCCTGTATCAAAAAATGTTAAGCTAAACAACAACATTCAACATACTTCACCAAAACACTATGATGCCTATGACATTCCCTGATCCTGTCAACTACAATATCGGCGGATAAATCTCTCCCCTTAAATATATTTCGCGAAGTTGCCTTTAGAATCCTCATGTGACCCTTCAGATAAGTCATAATAGCAACCGAGTTCATATCATACACAGCTACGACTCCAGATCCTTGACTTACCATTATTACATGAACACAAACGCCGCAGATATATCCAGGCAGTTTCGTATTATCAAAGGGAAACCATGAACATAAAATTTGTGGCAATGGCTCTTTTCCGCTCTTTATGTCTTCGCGATAAGATTTCGATGAGGCATATTTGAGGAGCGGTGTAGCGATCAGTAGTAAATTCGTTCCAAAAACCAGCACCCAGTATAGATACGTCACAATCCTAGTATATTTCGTGTATTCGTTTATTAGTTTTGTTGTCATCGGATCGCTTTTTCTCATTTGGAGTATCTCCTCCTCTGATATTTCTGATACAAGTTTTCTCCAAAGTTTCTGATTTTTGACGCATGATAAGCGTTTGAGGGCGCAAATCATGCTCAAAACTGTTAGAGACATATTGTTCAATACCTTGTTGAAATCATGTCTTACAGTATACAAGTCTATATATTGGCTTATAAGGAAAAGTGATATTGAGAAGTGAACAACATTGTAGGAAGCAGTGTAAAGTCTACTCCCAGTTTGCCACAAACCAAAAAAATAAAGGCCTTTCAGTGTAGGCCCGAGCAAGGGATGTTTAGGGTCCTCTAGCCTCTCTGTTAATGAAATCACTTTTTGCACGGCCATGTTTCGCGCGGAAAATGAGAATATTCTACATTGAAGGTGTTTTATACTGAGCTAGATTGCTTTAAGTGGATTGCCAATTAGCGAATAAGTGCTTATTTGCATTTTATTAAAGTGTATTTTTTTCTTTAACAGAGGTGAAAGGTAAAAGTTCAATTAGGTTCCCTTGGTGGCATGATCGTTGAGTATATATAGTTTTTGTGGCGCTGTTGTAATATTTTTTTGTTAGGTGGATATTCAATACTCTATACTTTAATGCTTCCATAATTATGTTGTAAGTACATAAAGTTCTTAAATCTAGGTACATCATTATGGACCCTGTTGGGCACATGCAAAATCATAAAACTAATTGAAAGATGCTGAAAAAAGGAGCAGGATCTATTGAAATTAATAATAATAAATGTTGTGTCGTCTTAATATTTTTTGTAATAAGATTTTAATGTTACTTGTATTTTTTTTATTTTTCAAATAAATTATTTGACGTTAGTTATGACTTTTATTACGTTATGTTATTTTTTGAATATTTTTATGGACAGTACATAAGGACCATTTGAGTGAACAGTTTATATATTTACTGAATTTGGAAGTGCTTTCATGCAAAGTTATAAAGAGGAGCGAATAAAAGAAATGAATTATATTGTCGTCTAAATATTCTTTAACAAGAAACACAGACTCATATGATGAATGAAGAAGCAAATCAATTCGTTCGTAAATTCTTGACATACTCTTTCAAATATTTCATAAGAATAATGAATACTTCCGCCATTAGCAGAATGGTTGTTTTCTTGCTAGATTTTTCTGTATAATTTCTGTGAAAAAAAAACTTTAATTATTTTTGCTGTCCGCTGTGTGTGTGTGTGTGTGTGTGTGTGTGTGTTTGTTTGTGTGTGTGTGTGTGTGTGTGTGTGTGTGTGTGTGTGTGTGTGTGTGTGTGTGTGTGTGTGATCCGTAAAAAATACTGGACATCCAAACTCGACAGCTAGAAAATAAGTTTTTTGTATCCTTTTCGACCCTATTGACTGTCTTTGTACAACATTTCAGCTGAATCGGTCAAGCAAACAAACAATCATATAAAATGACTCGCATTTTGGTGTTGACGATAATTTTATATTAGCCTACCAAGGCTATATAGTAGTATACATTTAGTCTATACAAAACTCATAACTGTGTATCTTAATAAAAAAATATTTGCCACGCGTTGCTTTGTTTTTGCTGCAGACAAACCTAGATAAAAACAGGTGTGAATGCATCAATCAACATCCAATTTAAAAATTACCTCTAAGTAGTCTGAATATTTACTGAACATAGCCTGTTCAAATATTAATGATACTAGACTTTTGATTGTAGTAAAAAGCTTTCTTAGTTCTTTGTGAAATTAAAGGATAATAGGCACTTTTAAATGGAATACAATTTTGAAAATTGTATTATTCGTGTTATTAAGTACCTATTCCTTTATAAGAGATAGACTTCTAAGCGAGAGGTCACCGGTTCAACTGGTGGTAGGAGCATAAGTATTATATCGATGTTCCGCCTGATTTGTACCACAAAGTAGATTGACACTATCAAGGAAACCTGCCATCATAACCCCACCACAGTTTTACAATGATTGTAAAACTGTGCAACAACCTTACTGTAAGGGATGTAAGGGAGCACAAATACCACCTCAGTGCTCCCAGCCAACCTCACCTGCCCGTGGTGCATCCTGCTGACCAACGAACGAGGCTCTGGCGACCGAAGAATGAGGCTCTGGTGACCGACAAATGGCGGTTTAACCATTTCAAATTATGGCATAGCCTAAATACTACAGGCCGGTGATGGGCAGCAGCGTCGCGCTAGCCTGTGCTAGCGTTTGACCACTATCTCGCCTAGTGGTAAGCGTTGATGTGGTTGCTTATGGTAAACGCGCGAAGCCTACAATAAATATAAATAATAAATAAATCTTTATTTCAGGTAACTTATGTAAACATGAAATGGGTAGACTCTCAAGGTTGGGTTGATGTAAGTAAAGGTAATGTATTTCTATGGTGTGAGAAGAAATAACTTCAATAACCTTTTCTTGGTGGATGTCGACACGTCACAAAGCTATTCCCTCAAAGTTTCGTTAATCCGTATGATCTATATTTTAATGTGTCACTTGTCAGTCAACCAGTTTATATAAATATAAATGAAAGGATAACTGAGCCCTCTATATTATACCGTAGATATAAAATTATATCATAAAGGCATCCCACTTTCCCAAATGGTTTCACAATACAGTTACTTTTTAACCGACTTCACAAAAAAGGCGGAGGTTCTCAATTCGTATGTATGTTTTTTTTTTTTTTTTGTGTACGCGATTTCTCCGTCAATAGTGAACGGATCCAAATGATTCTTTTTTTATTACTTTTAAGGGTACGACACGACCGCGGCGTCCTGCGTCCGTGTGCGCATTCGCGATCTGATTTTCAATCGTTTTCTGATCGCCATAGATCGTGTTTGGTGTGAACCAGTCGGTACAAATAGTTAGGACTCAGACTACCATAAAAAAGGGAGACGGATTCGTGCCGAACACACGAGTGAACGCAAGTTCAGTAATACTAAATGCTTGAGTAATAAGTTTCCGCGCTCAGTTTGCTACCAAGCGGCAGCAAGGACGGAAGCGTCCGTGCGGTATTACTTCGCAGCGTTGCTTACGTAGTAATCATACCGTATTGACTATGCCGGACTGAGCGCGGAAACTTATTACTCAAGCATTTAGTATTACTGAACCTGCGTTCACTCGTGTGTTCGGCACGAATCCGTCTGCCTTTTTTATGGTAGTCTGAGTCCTAACCGTGCACCAATAGATTTTTCTATGTGCATTGGTGTTTGTCCATAGGTAGTAGGAGCATTATTATATCAATGTGCCGCCTGATTTGATACCAACCATTAAGCTTACTACCATTAAGGGAAAATTCTGCCAGCATTACATTACGGTATTTCGGTAACACGCAGCTCTTAAAATTCAGATCAGTCACGAAGATATAATTATTAGAATGATCAAACACACTAACAATAACTCATTTTAACTTTATATGCAATTTAACTTATAATAATCGTATAAATATAAAGAGTTAATCAATCAATAATTCTTCTTCCATTCTCATAATTGTAAATATTTCTAAGCGGGATCGGGGAACACATCATTGTAGTTTGAATTTCATTCTTCATGCTCGGATAGGCAGCCATTAGGGTACCTGTAGGGTGTCTAAAATTGAACTCAATAACTGTTACAGAGTTCTCGACGACGACCGTCTGTGACCCCAATCGGTACCCCTACAAACCGGGGTCACATTTGTGGTAGGTACCTCAAATATAGCTCTACAAGTTTTCACTTCACTTGAGTTGAAGTTGAAACTATTAGACCACAGAATAAATCTATTACGCTATTTGCTCATTTATACAGTGTGTTGTTTTCTCTCAAGAATACTTAACCTAAGTTTAAGTCGTATAGAAAACCTATGTTTATACCTAATCAATAGGTACCAATATAACACCATATTATAAATTCGATTTTTTCTTTGTGATCTCTTTACGGCTAAATGGCTTAACAGATTTGGCTGAAATTTGCTTATGGATAATAGAGTAGAACTACAATTCTTTTTTAACTGTGAAGCACCGGGAAAAAAATCATGTGGATATAACATCAAACATTCAGACTCATAATTAACGAAGCTAAAAGTCTCCGAGGCCGAAAACAGTTAGGTGATAATTAAATTAGGATATATTTTCAGTGGTTTAATTTTCCAATACATTTGTGATATTATAAGGCTTATCACCTTTGATGTTAGAAAACCTGAAATTGTTTATCTCCACAAAATTCAACTTTTTGTTTTGATTCATACTAACCGCTTATTTATTTCAATATTCTCTCTACGAGTACGACTTGATTCCATTACATTTGACCTCATCATTTCCATCATCCTGTTACACCTCGTCAAAGCTGTAGGAAAGTTTTATGATTAAACTTTCAGTCTTCAAATCTAAGAGAAATTAAAAATATATTAATTTCGATGATTTACTGAGTTTTAAGTTCTAACAGTACACATTTTGCACATGAGTGCAAAATTTGTACATGAGTGCAAAAATGATTATGATTTCTTGATAGGTATATTAGTTGCCATTATTAGACAATTATCTGACAGTAGACGCCATTTACAAGCTGTCAAAAATCTAGCAGATACGTTCAACATCACCATCATCATCATCAGCCTTTCTCTGTCCACTGCTGGACATTGGCTTCACCTATGGTAGTATTATTATCTGTTTTGTGCCCATGGCACGCCACTGAGCTCGATCTTCAGCTCTTTGTTTCCAGTCAGCTTGCGTATATCATAGCTCCACTTAGCTGGAGGGCGCCCTACACTACGTTTACCAAGCCGTAGTCTCCACTTAAAAACTCGTCTACTCCAACAATTATCGGTTCTGCGATATATATGACCAGCTAACTGCCACTTCAGCTTGCTAATCTTTTGAACTAGGTCGGTAATTTTGGTTAAAAATAATAATAAGTTCCTTATAGCATAGCAACTATTATATAATCTGTGCTTATAGGCTTATCCGGCCCGGTGTATCTGGCCCTAAATCTCTCCTGCCTTGTAATTGCACTGGACTCTTAACCCTTCAAATGAAGCAAAAAAAAAAACACTTCTATTTACCGTTGAATAACTAATCATACCCCAAGAGAACAAGCCTACCTAAAAGTCCTAACCCTTTCAGTACTGCTTACTGAACCTTTGAATCGTAAATTTTACCATTTTCTAGGATTGTGGTAGTCAATTGTAATTAAGTTTTAGGAAAGTTCTGGATTTAGTATAGGCTTAAAATGTTAAATTTCCTTGTTCTATGGATTGGATTACACGAATTATTATAATTGGTCAAGATTTGTTCATGAGGAATTGTGTAATAAAGATCATAGTTATACATAACTAGCTTCGTCCGCGACTTCGTCCGCGTGGAATAGTGTCTTTGGGTAGCATTAACAAATAAGACACATACCATCTACACCGCGCCATACCACGCCACGCAAATCCCCCCTTCTCTCTTCCCCTCACATACCCTCCCCTCCCTCTTCCCCTCACCTCCACCTCCCCTCCCTTTCCCCTTCCCCTTCCCCTCACTTACCTACCCTCCCCCTCTGCTCCCTTCCACTCCCCTCCCACTTCCCCTCACTCCCACAACTCCTCCCCTCCACCTACCCTCCCACTCAACTACCCCCACTCTCCCCCTCCCCTCCTCTTCCACTCCCACTTCCCCCTCACACACTTTGAATGTCATATTTACTTATATCGAAACAACAACATAAAAAAAGAGTTTCAAGTTTCTAGCTTTAAAAATGACGATACTTCCATACAACTTTTCATCCCCTCTTTCAACCCCTTACAATCCTCTTTTCATTTTCATTGTTTGGCGTGCAAGCGAGACAGAAAGACAGACAGACAGACAGACAGAGTTACTTTTGCATGTATAATATTAGTAAGGATAAATAACACCCAGAGATGGCGCTAGCGTAGATTTTAATAGCTCTACTTTTAATATTGCCTAAATTTATGAGATCCTGCATTGCGCAAACGGTAATTATTTTTGGTGATATAGAAACTGATGAACTTGCTTTGTGATTAAACACCTCAAAACTTGAACTCGCTTAAAAACGTTTTCTCTTTATAATATTAGTCTGGCTTTAAGGTCGTTTGCAAGGAAAAAAACCGATTTCAAATGCTACTCTAGTCATTATTATACCATTAGGCATATCTTTCCCGAAGTCTATCCCACTCATTTTCAGAAGCAAAGTTTTAGATGTTTATCTTCATATCTCAGGAGATACTCAGATCTTGATAAAATTTAAATAGAACCATCTCGAAGATGAACCCTACTTACTACCTACCGATGACAAGAGTAATCGGGTAAGAAACAAAAAAAAGCATACATACAACCTCCGGCTTTTTGGTAGTCGGTTGAAAATGATTACTTTCATAATTAATGTGGAGGGGTACAAAAATTTACATCTTCTATGAAAACATATCACCTACTACTGCTTTTAGTAACCTCGGTAGTAAAATGAATGATTACGACTTATGAAGTACACACTATAAAAAATCTCTGGACAGATTTAAGTCCCTATCTTCAGTTTCTCGGCTATATCGTAACTATACTAATATCATAGAAAAGATAATAATACTACGTACGTTATGCTCCATTTCTTCAAAAATGGCATCCACTTTATTCGATGTATGGGCGACTAGAGCACTTCAATTGGAACCCTAATAAGGATTTGTTAATAAAATAGACCACAGTAGGGCCGGGCCTTAAGGTTTCGACGCGCATATTTTGTACCTATATAAAAAATACTAACATCAAAAAATCACAAAAAGGTAGATGAAAAAACTTTTTCTTGATATATTTGTTTTTTGTGTATCGTTACAGGTTAATTAATATAATAATAAACGTAAAAAGAAAAAAAATGTTTTTTTTTTTTTACTTGCGACAACTCGTTACCAAAATAATAATCACGTTAAAAGGGTCGAATTCGAAACGTTCTCATTTCGGAACTCGGTAGAAATGATGGCCTTTCGTAAAGCCCATAAAAGCGGGTTGTAAATAACAATTTCACGGTTAAATTGAGGCAATAACATATAAACGTGGCCATATTGAAACTGTTGTAGAATTACATGTATACGCCTGTAAACGCAAATTGGGGTAAAATAGCCTATGAGGGTTGTATTCGGTAGTTAAATGAACTGTTTTAGTGTTTTCTAGTCTCTTGAAACAGGTACTTTGAAATATGCCAAAGGCGTTTGTTTGTAGACCGATTTTGGTTCTCATGATGCAAAACTTCTGGATGATGAGATGATAATGATAATGATCTTTCATGATGATATTCATCTGGCGTAATCGAGAGAACGGTCGGCTTTGATGCCGGAGGAGTGAGCCGTGCATCAATGGGTTTTTTCTATCAAAAATGTATGTGTGCTTTTCACAGTGGCCCTCCGGCAAAGGATAAACATCGTTAAGAAACCAACAACCCCCGCATGGTGGTAGGACACTATCTAATGTCCGCCTGGCCTGCTACCACCCTCAAGTAAGAAAATCTGTCGCCAAATATCTAATGTGTGTAACGTAACGGAATGTGACGTAACGGAGCGCCTGGAGGAGGCCTACCGCACGCTACATCCCTAAAGGAACCAGGAACCTAGACAAGATAAACTACAGGAGAGGGGTTATAACAATTATATTTCTATAGATTCTACAATACTCTATGATACTTATCTCAAATAAAACTAAATGTTTATCACTGCACTTAGGGTCCATTGCATTGTATCCTGGTAAAGGTGAGAGTCCCCGTCAACAATCATTTGGTGTAGTATTACAGCATTTCGGAAACATCGGTTAGTATAACAGTTTAATAAGACTTGGACGATTATAAATTATGCCTAATTAGAGTTGTCATTATTGCAGCAGGCATTTGCTATAATTCCGGACTTGCCTTCCCAGGGTTAGCAACCGCAACCGCCGCAACCACCGCAACCACCAGTGGTGGGGAGGGCAACTATCAAACGAGTAAATGCAGTAGCCCCCGCTATGGGCCCCGCCAATATAACCTCCGTAGAACACCGGCATTGCTCACTTTTATTTATATTCTTTTTGTACAATATATTGGACTTGATTTTTATCATTATTTGTCCATTGTTTTCTCCAGACTCACTTCTTCATATTTTTCCGTCATTCTTTTTAAATTTTGAAAACGTTCCGTCATAATTCGTTTTGATACAAAAGAGTATATGTATGATATATGAAAATGTATGAGGTGATTAAAGATATGCCACATTATCCCCCCAACCAAGAAAAAATTTTGAGCACAGAGAAAAATTTTGATGTTATGGAACATATACTTCACCATTCACACCAAGCACAACATTCAAACTCCCCATTCACACAACATTCAAAAGTTTGGGTTTGGGCTCACGACTTTAAAAAGATCCAATGGCCCAGACTCAAGAAGTAATGTTCCTGGTGATCTGAAAGCTTATTTTTAGGGTGTCGATCAGCTGCACCACGAAATGAAAACCTATGTGTGACCTTATAAGCTTATTAAAGGAGTCGGTCCACTGCTCCATTATGCCTTCTTATTAGAAGACATATAATCATTATCTCTGGAGATATAACCAGACATATATCATTATGTCTCAATTAACATACATAAAAAAAAAACCTAACTATACTATTGACCTTTGAGCTTTTTTAAGGAGTCGGTACACTGCTCCATCCTAACAAATTCAAAAAAGAATAAAATCGAAATCAATGTTTAAACTAATATAGCCGAAAGAAACCAAAGTTAATGTCTTAATGGGATGAAATGAGGCGAGTGACAATATAGATATAAAACAATAATAAAATGACAATAACAATAGGTTAAAAAAAAATCAAAAGTTACTTTAAAAAAAAACAAAATTATCAAACAAAACGAAATATAAAAACAGTCTTTTTCAAAAACAAAAATGTGGTCTAGGTTCCATCGACTATCAAGAATTTTGAAAAATAAATTTTGAAAATTATGTAGGAAAGTAAACAGACAGACTGACAACCTAACATATTTAAAATCATTCATTAAATATATTTTTTTTAACAAAATGGTTAATGAAATTAAATGATTAACAAGAACATGATATCAATATAATTATGGTAATTAATGCAATTATGGCAGTCCGACCCCTTTGCACAATCTTCCACGCAATACTAGATAATAATATTGAACCCACGCCCTTTTCTAAATTCCAAAAGACCACGGTCGTCACATCTCATTTGGCATATATTTGATTCAAATCGTTTTTTTTATGTACCTATATTATTTTGGATATAACTAATATGTATTTTCGGTTTTCAGAGGGAAGTAAACAAAGACAGCAAGATATATAATAATATAGAAACTGCATGTTGGAATGTTGGACAATTATGGAAATTGGTTAGTCAAAACCTTTGTACATCTTCCACACGTCTGCTAGAATGTCATCTTCATAGTTCACTAGGAATCACATATGTTTAATACGCAAATATTTCATTATTTATCAAAAAAAAAATTAGGGTTCCATATTTTTAAAAAGTATTGGCAATTTTTTTTATTTTGAAATTTAATTTTTATAATAACTTTAGAAAAGTGTTTATACAGTTTAAAGTGAAGTGAAAAGTCATAATAAATAAATAAATAAATTTATGAAATACATTTAAAAAAAATTACGGAATAAAACTAGTATTTATTTTAAATGTTGATATTATATATTTAGTGAAGTGATAGTGATCATATAATCCGAATATTGTGGTGATAAAAGTGTATTATTTAATATATCGTGATGTACGGAACCTTAGTTGCGAAACTGACTCGCACTTCGTTCTTCTTCCTCTTTTCTTCTTCTTCTTCTTCTTCTTATTCAAGCATCAAAGATGAAGTTATGAAATATGTATGCTGTCAAATATGAAGATGACAAAATGCAATGATAATAATAAGGTTAGTGTACACTGAACACAACGAATTGTTATTTAAGAAATAAAGAGATTATTTTGAATAAGTCTTTTATTGAAATAATAATGGAGTTGTATTGTTTTAATGAACCAGTCTTCGTGAATTTGGCAAGTGTTCATTCTTTTTTCATGTATGAACCATTTCATGCAAGTAGTTTGTATACTTTTGCGTGAGGATTATTTGTGGGTAATTATTAAGGTTGGTAAAATTTTTCTTTTTAATTTAATAGGATGACGATGAGTATAATAGATGTTTAATGATATTGAAGTTGAATAACAATGATATTTTATGAGTTTATAAGTTAAGTTTATTGTCAATTTAATTGTAATAAAGTTATAATAGATTGATTTTCACCAACTTTTATCAACATTATATTATTATCTAGTATTGCGTGGAAGATTGTGCAAAGGGGTCGGACTGCCATAATTGCATTAATGACCATGATTACATTGATATCATGTTCTTGTTAATCGTTTAATTAAAAATCAAAAGTAATTGTTATAACCCGTCTCCTGTAGATTATCTTGTCTAGGTTCCTAGTTCCTTTAGGGATGTAGCGTGCGGTAGGCCTCCTCCAGGGCTCCGTTACGTTACATTTCGTTTCGTTACATGTGTTCCGGCAGCCTTGAGAGCCAGTTCCCATTCTAGGCCTAGCGTCTTCGAACGCATCATCACTTACCAACAGATGAAATAGTGGTCAAACGCTAGCCTATAATATATATATATATATAAAATTATATCCAATTAACTAATATAAATTACTTAATATAGAAATAAATAATATTCAGCTCTTTAACGCGCTCTATTCACCCATTGCTTCTGGAGACTGTGCGAGCTCATTTTGGATACTTTACTACACCATCGACCATTTATTTATTTATTTGTATACCTATGTAAGTGGTAGAGCTTTAAGCTCATATTTTTCAACTGTACTGTTGTAGCACTTAAAATATAATATGATATATATATATATAACTAGCAGCCCGCCCCGGCTTCGCACGGGTAGAACATATATGCCTACAAAATTTGCATCAGTTTGTTGCATCGAATATAAAATATGAACATATTTAACAATCTTCGTCATATTTCATCCAATTTACACAAAACCTTAACGAATTATGCACCTAAACCTTCCTCATAAACACTCTGGCTATTGGTGAAAACCGCATGATAATCCGTTCAGTAGCTATTGAGATTATTGCGAACAGACAGACAGACGCAGTGATGAACTTTGTTTTATAATACTTACGTAGTGATATTGGAGGGCCCTTTGGCGTAAAGGATAGTTATCCTGATTCTGACCCGACGGTCGTTGGTTCTAATCCTAGCTATATACCTACCAATGAAAGTTTTAGGTGCATTCCTGAATCATGGGTTTTAGTACAGTGGTAGTGGGATCATTAAATCTACCAAAAAGTAGCTTACCACCAAGGAGAACATCTGCCGCCGTAACCTTACGGCGTTCCCCGACGCAAAATGTAGGGGTAATATACGTTTAACGTGTGTATCTGTGTGTCTGTCTGTAGCATCTTACACCTAACCGGATGAATCGATTTTGTTTTTATTATTGACAGTTTTTTTTTGTTTGATAGATGTCTTCATCGAGAGTTTTCGTAGCTTTGATTCATGAAAATTCGTTCAATCGTAATAAAACTATGAGCTTTTTTCTAGTTATTTGCGCTATGAAATCAACTTTCATAGGTCTGATCAATTCGAAAATCTTCTTCTTCAACGATATTGTAAGAACATGGAAGCATTGACCTGATGCTGGGACATCTCCTGGACTCTACAGAATACTCAAATCCTCACCAACTTACAGCTCAGATTTTAAATGTCGTGTTTAGAGTCATTGGAATGCTTTTAATGAAAAGATTATACATAAATCAGTCGGGGTGGTTTAAAATATTATATTATTATATATATAGATGAATATTATTTTTTACAATAGATCATATTATACTATATTGACTTCAAATTGATTGTGATCGGTGGGGATCTACAGCATAGCTAAGCCTATAATAATATTTTCGTAGTAACTATGACCTAATCTGTGGTTTCACTGCAAATATTTTATTAATTTTGCGGTGCGTGTATGTGAAATTCGTGATATCTTCTAGAGTTTTTATTTGAATTATATACTGTAAAGGACAATTTTAATCTATAATATGTGGCCAAGCGAATTAACGTAGTTATTTGGATAAGGATTAATACTATATACTTGAAAATAGCCTTGGAACATATGTAATATTTTTTAACAAAAATTTTAAGATTAAAATGGTTACTGTGAGTCAACCTTAAGAGATAGACATATGCTGTCGTGGGCTTTTTTGTAGGTCTTATTAAGTTGTACAACTCTTACATAGAAAATATTCTTCTATCTATTTTTAATTAAGCAGCGTTCGTAAGAAACGTGTTTTTTCGACCGTTTTTTTCCGACTTAGGTTGCAAATTAGGTCTCCATGAATGTACCTTTGATTTAAACGGGATAATATATAGCCTATTTTCATTCCAAAAGTCCATTTTATGTATTAGTGAAAGAATTTTTTAAATCTGTTCAGTAGTTTTTGAGCCAAATCATTACAAACATACAAAAATACAAATGTTCTCTCTATATAATATTAGTATAGATAATAATTAATAATCCTTATAGGTCATAATAAGTTCCTAAATTAAGTTTTTTTTTTCAGTGCATCTGTCTGTCAACAAGCATCTAATGTGTTCCGGCAGCTATCCTTGAGAGCCAGTTCTCATTCTAGAATGAGGCCTAGCGTACTTACCATCTTCGATCGCATCATCACTTATCAACAGGTGAGATAGTTGTCAAACGCTAGCCTATGATATATATATATTTAAAAAAAATCTTAATTCGTTGTAGCCATAATTAGGTACACAATATTATTAAGATAAAATCACGGAATCAAGTGAAATTATAAAAATCTCCAAGGAGAGAGCAAACAAAACAAAAAAAATAAACTTTTGTCCGTGAAAATGGCGTTTGCAATAGCACCGAAATATCAGAAAGTCATAAAGTACAAAAAAAATATTTATAAATATTCCGCAAATAATTCTAATAATAGTCAAGACTATCCAAAGCCAAAAAAAAAGAAATCAAAGAGCTAAAGTTAACAAAAACTTCAATTTTATCGGCCTTGCAAGCCCAGAGGATAATAGAAATCCGATATGTAACCCCCGTTTTATTAAGTCCTAAACAAAAAATAGATATCACCAATAAAAAGCTACTTTAGATTCGGGAGATAAGGACGTGGGCGTGAATTTACTGTGGGCAACGAAACACGCGATACAATGAACATGATAATAATATGAAACAATATATAAGCTAAAATTGTAAAGAGCCTCTTGATGTTGGCTTCGGTTCCGTCAATGCCTTATAGATATAGCGTTAATATATATAGCGTTAATGACCCGAGAATGTAATTAAATAAAAGATAATAAAAAAATAGTTTATTTTCATCCATCTTAAATCTTAATAGAATCAGAGTACAAACAGATTAAGAGTAAACACAATATTGAGCCCACTAAATATTAAAAAAATACTACAAATCCCATCGGTTTATATAAATAGAATTATTATCACACAATATTCAACTAATTCTTTTCCTTGACAGTATACATGATGCTTTTCCATTAATCGTTTTATTATTTTACTATCTTCTATCTAGAAGCCCGTGTAGTACGACCACCATGCGCCATAACTTTATTCGGACAGAATCTTCTAATGTTCCTAAAGCTTCTTGCCCCCTATCATCATCATCATCATCATTAGCCAATTTCTGTCTACTGCTGGAGATAGGCCTCTCCTTGTCATGACATTATTTTCCCGCAACAAAGTTGTCATTCCCATACATTTTGAAGTTACGTTAGCGTGAATGAAAACATAAATTGGATTTTGTCTAGGGGGCCCTCTGACTGCCATGCGCTATCCTTACCGAACCTTTACTCATAATTAATGTATATGTGTAACATATTTATAATATATATATATATATGTATATATATTTATAAATATGTTATCTGTTATTGTTAATTTATGTTATTCTATCTATTTTATTTAAGTTATTGTTATCGGTGTTAGTCCTACTCCCGCTCTCAGGCCATTCTGAAAATTAGTGTCTTGGTTTTGGGGTCTACGATCCAAGAATCTAGACATTTGTGCTGAGACTGGTCTGTTTCAGCACCTCATATTGTATTTCTTTTTTGTTTTATTTAGTTAAGTTTTTTTACTCAAAATGTCAAATATATTTTTCATCTGTACTTTAACTTGAGGACCGCTGAATAAATGATTTTTCTTTCTTTCTTTCTTTCTTTCTTTCTTTCTTTCTTTCTTTCTTTCTTTCTTTCTTTCTTTCTTTCTTTTTTTCTTTCTTTCTAATGTAAGAATGTTTAAAAAAACTAAAAAAACCGTCTTCAATAATATTATTTAATCTTTTTAATGAAAATGTAATAATATGTATTTAACAATATTCAGCAGCGTCACGCGTCTCATTTGTGCGCCCATATGGGCAAAACATACTACTTGTACTATTCATTATTCTGTGAACATACTGCATACAATGTTTGTGTATGTGTATAATGAATGTTTTGAACAAATAAAATATCTTTATCTTTATCATCAAACGTCGCGATAGACGAAGTAGCCAGCAATAAGTAGCATGTCATCGAGGTATACAAATGCATCGTAATACAAATGTTGATATATTTAAAAACGCTCGATAGATTTCATTAAAATTCAAATAGGACACAAAAAATATTTTTTCAAATCGGTACAGCCATCCTCGAGTTATCGGTTAACATACATAAAAAAAAAGATTTCGACGAATTGAGAACCTCCTCCTTTTTTGTGAAGTCGGTTAATAAAAAACATTTTTGCCGTTTATCAAATTTGTTTATTGTATAGTTTTTACCCGCCTTCTGAACTTACAAATTCGCCGACTTTATAGCTCTGATCTAGTATTCAATAAGTTCTAAATCTCTCCTCTCATTTCGTTGAACGACGCAATAAGTAGCCGAAAAGCATTATGCGTAAGTACGAGAGTAATATGATAAAAGAAAATCGTTTTGCTTATCAAATATTTTACATAGAAAATGTTTTTAACAACTTATACTTTTTTCAAAAAGGATGAGGTTCTCAACTCGACTGTATGTTTTTATTTTGTATATATGTTACGCAATTACTCCGCGAATTGTGAACCGATTCGCATGATTCTTCTTTTTATTGGTAAGGTATCTCCAAGGGCCTATTGTAATTTTATCAAGATCTGATTAGTATCTCCAGAGATATGACGATAAACGTCTCAAACTTGCTATTGTAACTGACTCACGTGGCATGGAAGTCGATTGTCTTAATTTTTAAATAAAAAAATACATTACCTTAATTATAGTCTTATATACTACGTCCTATGGTTAATAATTTTTATAGTACAGTGTGACCTAAACCCGCACATAACGCACGCTTTTCCGTGACTTAAATACTCGATCCCAATCGTGCCATAATCTTCTATTTGACGGAAAAGCGTAGCAAGCGTAAAGTGCGGGTATATGTCACACTGACAGCTATAAAATAATATACTAATATAGCCTATACTCAGTCCAACCACTTATTTAATTTCTGACAGCTCCAGGGATGGATTAAATTGCTATACAAAATATCAGTTGACGAATTAAAAATTATAGTATTTCGGTAATTACGAGTAGATCGTACATCACTGGATTCACTGGTCGGTGACTTATGAACAGAAATTTACTTGATAATTAAAATAAGGAGGATAACTTTTAATTTAATTTAATTATATAGGTTTATTTGTTTGCTTATAGTTAGGTAGTTTTAATGTTATATTGATGTATATTTAATTAAATGTCTATTACGGTTAATAAGATCAAGCAAAAAATGTCGAAAAGCCCACGTTTCTTGTATGGGGTCCATTTTTTATTTTATTTAGAGGTCATAGTTATACATACTTTATGAAAATTTAAATGTCTACCTATATGGTTAAGAAGATACAGCCCTCTGACAGACGGGTAGACGGACGGACAGCGAAGTCTCAGTAATATGTTTCTGTTGGTACCCTTTGCGTACAGAACCCTAAAAAAGCTCATTATTCTTACAACGCGTTGACTCTAGAATCATACTGTATGCATTGAATGACATAAAATAAAAGTCACTGAGATATACGGAGCAAACACAAAAATATTATTGTCAGGCAATAAAGCAGGCTTTTTATATGGAAAGCCGTTCCAGAAGTTGTAAAAGTTGTTTTCTTACCTGCGTGATTGTTATATGAGAATTTATATGCGGGAAAATGGATAAAGAAAATGGCGTAACACACGGTCTAATTGTATTTATTGGATTACTTTGAAGGACTTTTTGAAAACAAACATAAAGTTTGAACATACTAACAAAAACTTACGGGTTTTTGACCTACAATACAAAAATAGAAGGTATTAATAAAAAAATATATTTAATTAAATTAATTCGTGTAATTTTTCCAGGACATTTTCCCTCGTTATCGGTCCGTATCGGTTCACTGCTGGACATAGTTAACCCAAAGCAGTAGTAGGTGCCACATCACGTCACTGAGCTCGATATTCGATTGTTCTTTTCAAATCGCCATAGCGCTACCAGCCACATTGCAAAAAGGTATCGTTATGTTAAAGCCGTTAAAGGTACCATTGGTAGACGAATGCGACTGCTACGCTGTTTTGTCGACGTTCGAACAATCTATGTCACTTTTCCACAGACTTCCAAAACGAAGGAGATTCTCAATTCGTCTGAACATTTTTTTGTATGTTTGTTACGCGATTACTCCTCCAATTGTAAACCAATTTGAATTAATCTATTTTTCAACCCTCTTGACTTGGCGCCGCTGGGGAGAGAAGCAAATGCGTAGACGACTGGTCGCATTTGCGGCTCGCCGCTTGAGGTTTGTGAGCTTGTACCAAAGCGAGGCGATTACGTTGTACGATGTAATGTTGAGGGCCCGGTGGCGTAATCGGGAGAACGGTCGGCTTTGATGCCGTGGTACCGAGTTCAAACCTCGCCGTGCACCAATGGATTTTTCTATCGAAAAATTTATGTGCACTTCTCACAGTGGCCCTCCGGTGAAGGAAAACGTGGTAGGACACTATCTAGTGTCCGCCTGGCCATACCACCCTCAATTTAGAAAATCTGTCACTAAACATCTAATGTGTTCCGGCAGCTATCCTTGAGAGCCAGTTTCCATTCTAGGACTAGCGGACTAGCGTGCTTACCATCTTCGACCGCATCATCACTTACCAACAGGTGAGATAGTGGTCAAACGCTAGTCTATAAGATATTAAAAAAAAATGTGCGCCAAGCGTAGGCGCCAAGCCTTAATGTTCTTATGTTTATTCGTACGTACCTACTTACCTTTAAACTTCCCCCACTCTTAAAAAAATAAATAAAAAATAATAATATTATTTTCTGTCGTGTGGTAGTCCTCGTATGTGACACCTGAGAGACAAGGGGATGACATACGTCACATAACGCGTACGTTTTATTTATTTAAGTGTCGTCTGGTGTCGTATCTTACGGCAGTTCAGTTTCCCGTGGGTTGTAGCGTAGCTTGGGAAATGCTTTGAAAACGAAGCTTTTGAAATTATTTGATTCATCAAAAGGAACGTATGTTTTACGAGTAGAACTTTTTGCACTAATCTAGAATACATCCTCTGTCTGAAATGTTTGTCTGTCAGTTGCAAAACTTTTCCGATGTATTAATATCCACGAGCTGTGCCTCGCGGTTTTCCCGTATTAGTATGTATTCTGTCTTATACTATTCCACCATATTAGTAAATATTGGCCAAATCGGTCGACACGTTGACATGAAGACATTACAATCAAACAAATATATGAATTGACTTGCGTTTTATTATTGGTTTTGATTATTCCAGTAAATGTTGACTAATTTTGAATGATGTTTTTATTATTTTAAGCTTTAAATTTTTAATTTTTATAAGCATATTTGGTATTGACACGGTAATATAATATTATACTTATATATTATTATACTGCGGTTTGGAACCCTCCGTATGCGGGACCAAAGTCTGACTCGCACTTGGCCAGTTTTTTTCGTTTTGTGAACGATCTTAAATTATTAATAGCTATAAACTTGCACCCATCACTTCATTCTTTAACCTTTATAATTTATTTATTTATATATTTACTAGCTGGCCCGGCGAACTTCGTACCACCTAACAGACAATGAATGTCGTGTTACCTTTTAGATGAACTTAGTTTAGGCTTTTAAGAACGTAATAAATTTATACAAAATAGATATTAAGTTTATTAATGTATTATGGCAATACATATAAAGAATAAAAGTTGGTAAAAATGGTTTTTGGAAATATATACACTTTTTTATGTTGCTCGTAAGCATAGATTTCTGAACGCACGCATATTTGACAATCAATAAATATGTCAAACAATTATCATTACTGACAATATTTAACATTTTTAAAATCTGCGTGACTTGAATTCACAAAAACTTGAAGAATTTTTACTAGAATTACTACTTGACACGGGCTAAATACACTAATCGTGTTGAGCCATAATTATACAAAAAAAAATACGGCGGAATAAATAATTGAACATCAAATGATTGGCAGTTTTTAAACCCAGGAACATTTTGGCAAAATATTTTATCTTATATAATTTTTTTAGGTCAATTATTCATTGTTTTTAATACTTACTATCCTATTCCCGACAAAGATAATTCCAAAAATACAAAAATTATAACAATTGGTCCAGCCGTTCTTGAGTTATAAGTGTAGTAACTAACACGACTTTCTTTTATATATATGGATTGCATGGAAAGCTAACAGCTAGTACATACATGAGTGTAAAAACAAAATAATTTTAGACCGAGAAGCCTTAAGGAGCTTTCAAAAATAGAAAGGTATTTAAAAATGTTTAAATGTTCAAACAATACAAATTATATATAGTTATAAAAAATATATGCGTTGGTAGTGTAAAGAAATCAAACCAAAGCGGGATTATGACACTAACAACTAAACGTTATTTTATTAATAACTTATGTACCTGATCAATTAAACAAGCTGGAATTATACATGTATTTACATGTATAATATAATATATAATACATATTTATGTAATATATTATAACGAAATACATTGGCAATATAATAATAATGCTAATTCTGATTAATTTTAGGAAAAAGTTTCTAGCACCACTATTTTTAAATATATTAATTCTGTCCACGAATAAATCGAAAGACTGTGAATGATTAATATTAAAATTACTACATACTCTGAAAAAGAAAGAAAGAAGGTAATGAATAAGATATACCTACTTATCCAAGACGATGTAAACGCCAGCATTCACTAATACAAAGAAACGCCTACACCGCACTAGAAACTATATAAGCACGAGATTTACCTATTTCACAACTCGTCTGTCAAGTGCTGACGCCAGAAACTAAAGCACCCTTCACTGAAGGCCGCAGCCTCTAACGATAACGATTAACTTTTTACATCTACTCAAGGGAATAAATGCCTTAGAGTGAAGGATTACGATTCCCTTTTGTTCCGTTTGAGCACGGTTTTATAACGTTTCTGGTGGTGGGTTAGTACCGCTTTGAGGGTCACTTTAAATTGGCAATATGTTCAGAAGTTTTGCTAGAAAGAAGTAAAATTCGTGAAAGATGCTGACGTGGATGTTGATCGACCAGCTTGAATAATGCAAATTGATATTTGTGCACTAAAAGCTGCATAGTTTGGCTTGATTTTCAGAATATTTTTTTTTGAACGATCTCGACATGTTCCCTCCATTTTTTCGGGTTACTTGGCAGATTTCATTATCTGTCGTCAAAATCAAAATATATGATGGGTTCACAATTGACGGAGTAATTACGTAACATATATACAAAAAAAACATACAGACGAATTGAGAACCTTCTCCTTTTCGGAAGGCGGTTGAAAAATAATAATTAAGATCGTGTAAAAAACTAAAAGAACGAACTCAAAATACCAAGCTTCAGGTATTTATCTCCATATCTCTAGATATACTCATTAGATCTCGATGAAATTTATATACAACCACTTGGGATGTATATTCTTTAAAATAAAAAAATAATTTTCTAAATCGTTCCAGGCGTCTTTGAGTAATCGGTGAACAAACATAAAAAAATACCGACGAATTTATAGCTTCCTCCTTTTTTTAAGTCGGTTAAAAAAGCGAGCAAAGCTTAGTCGTCCAGGTACCCGGTGGAATAATAAACAGAGTAAGTTAAGTTAAATATACAGCTGCTATTTCGGTTTCTGCCGGCCTAAAATAACGCTCTATTTTCTAAGTTTCTCAGACCCTGGTTTTAGTGTCGGCCTACTTTACTGCACATTAGAATGTATTTATTATAACCCTAATTCAATTAACAGACATGAAAGTTAGAAAGGTACAGGTACGTTTATATACAAGTACCTACAATAAAAGCCATATTTACCTACCTATGCCATTTCCTTTCGTCTAGGCTTTGAATTTTCCTCGACTATAACCTAGAAGACGCTAGGTCGCGGGTCGATGGCAATCTTTCTCTATTGTTGTATAGTTTAAAGTTTAACTACAGTATGGGCTGGTCATTATATTGTTCTATATTTATAGTTTAGTTCTTGTTAAGGCAATGGTGGCGATTCTTGTATCTAAACTTAATTTTACATCTCTCATATTCGGTAAGTAGGTCCTTATTACCCCCAAATCGGGCTTGTAGGTAACCAATTAGCGCTCTAGGGTAATAATGTAGCTAGAAAAGCCCCAGGGCGGTAAGTAATTAAAAAAAAACTCTTCACTCTTTCAAAAAGTTTGCGTACATCTAACCATCATACTTGCAATAGACATCATGCATTCAGCCCACTGACAAAAGAGGTCGCTTCGCTATTCAGCCTTGTCTTCGTATGAATATAATAGTCATCAATTTTAAATACCGAACGGATGCTGGGGCTAACTTAACCACTATAATAAGGCACGGTGAGTGGAAATCCAGCAAGGTGGCTGAAGTTTACATTGAAGATTCCATACAAAATAAAAGTAAAATTACCAACCAAATAACGGAAACTATTCAGCTTTCAAAAAATGAAACATATTTTTCAAGAGATGATCCGCAACCATCAACTTCTGCTGAAGAAAGCTTCATCCCGTCAGCTTTTGTCCATGACCAACAAATATCACAATCTCAAACTATTAACATACCCAAAAAGCACCTGTCCCTAAAATTTGAAAATTGTTCTCATTTCACTATAAAATTTTTAATTAATAAAATGTTTTATTCTAGTAATGCCGGTTTTTTTCTACTTACCTCACAATCGAGATGTAAAGCAGAGTAGTTAGCTCGGGTGTAAGCATCAATTGCACCCTCGAACTATAGGCGCACGAGCGCAGCGAGGGCGCATAATCAATCATAATAAATATCTCGGGCTGCAATTGATGCCTTACAGCCCTTGGCTACTAATCTACTATTACTGTACATTATATTCTTGTCGTGTCTTTTCAAATTTAGGGGTATGACAAGGATAGCACTATTTTTTAAGGTCAATATCAAAATCAGTATCAATGAGATATCTCGCTTTTTTAGAGTTCCGTACCCAAAGGGTAACACGGGACCCTATAACTAAGACTCCGCTGTCCGTCTGTCTGTCTGTCTGTCTGTCTGTCTGTCAGTCTATCTGTCTGTCTGTCTGTCTGTCTGTCTGTCTATCTGTCTGTCTGTCTGTCTGTCTGTCTGTCTGTCTGTCTGTCTGTCTGTCTGTCTGTCTGTCTGTCTGTCTGTCTGTCTGTCTGTCTGTCCGTCTGTCACCAGGCTGTATCTCATGAACCGTGATAGTTAGACAGTTGAAATTTTCACAGATGATGTATTTCTGTTGCCACTATAACAACAAATACTAAAAACAGAATAAAGTTAAAAATAATAGAGAGTCCCTGTACAAGAAACGTGTATTTTTCGCCATTTTACGCCATCTATGAACGCTTAGTTGGGTAAACGTCCCATAAATAGCGTTATGTTGAAATGTCGATCCTTAACACCTTTGTTAGACGTTAGATGGCGTTATAAGAAATAAAATGTTTATTAATTATTTTTTTTGCTAGCGAAAAATGATAGTGGTATTTTATGCTCGATCTTATAAAATACTGTAGTGTGGTACGGAACCCTACGAGTGCGAGTCCGACTTGCACTTGGCCTTTTTTTCATTTTATGATATAGGTAGCAAACAAGCATACGGCCCACCTGATGGGAAGTGGTCACCGTCGCCTATGAAGTATGAACACTTGCAACACTAGAGGTGTCACTTATAAATGCGTTGCCGACCTGTCAAGATTCTTTTATCGCCCCTTTTGAAGGACTCCATGTTGTAGCTCTGCGGAAAAACAGCAGACGGCAGCTCGTTCCACAATTTACAAGTGTACGGGAGAAATTACCGTTGAATCGAAATGTGTGCGAAGTCCAAGTCTCGATAATGTGTGGATGAGCGTGTCGTCTATGGCGAGAAGTACGATGGTAAAATCAAGTCTTTAGAACACTCCCTGTTAAAAAGCGGTAGAAGATACATAGAGACCGGATATCTCTACGCATGCCTAGCTTCGAGCATTTATCAATGAAGATGTTAACGCAAGGCGTACCCCTCTGCTGGCCATATAACCATTATTGGCCATATGAGCGTGCGTAAATACGCTGTATTTTTAATACTGTGTGCGTGTTTCAAGCTAGTGTGCGGGATCGTTAAAGTGAGTGATTTGTGTGTATGCAATGCGTGTTTACCTCGTCCCCCGTAAGTATCGGCAGAAAAAAAATGTTTGCGGATTACAACGTTAACATCTCCATTGGTAAATGCTCGAAGATGCTCAGAGGTTCGATGTTGGAGGTAAGGTCGGGGTCGTCAACAATTCTGACAGCTCTACGCTGAATTGCATTAAGTGGCTGAACGTCTCACTTATATTCTAGCTACTTATTCTTTGCGCTGGTAGTAATATGATGCTCTTTACCCAACTACGACATAATCAAAAGGAATAATACAAAATACTTTATTGTACACCAATTATTTAGGTATAGGATCTGGCAGACGTTGTCTTGCCCAATCACAGCGCCACCTCTGGGCAAATTGTGAATCTAAATTATCCAACTCAAACAAACACCCAGAAAATCATCAAAATAGGTCGAGCCGTTCAGGAGAAGTTTAGTCACATATACACGGACAGAAAAAATTGAAATATATATACAGTCAACTATATAGTAAAACTAAGACTACGTTAGAACATCAGCTCTTACACGGCTCTTACTGCTATATTCAGTAGTGAATGTACCGTGATATTTGACATATTTATGTAGGACCGTGTATATTGTGTTTGTATGGTTAGGTACACAAAGGAGTATTATTAGATGGTCCTGATTCAACATATTGTCATAGATATGTTTATTGACAGAGGGACGTGTGATACCTGTACATACTTTGGTGACAGGACTTGTTTGGTGATGTATGAATAGATTTCAGGCTCACTGAAGGGGAGTCTATTGAAGATTATTGTAGTTGGAAAAAGATCTTCAACTGAAATATTTGAACCTATTTAGAATTTTTGGATACAAATACATAAGCAAATAAAATTATTAAAGTGAGCAAAAAACTATTTCGGCCATCGCGTTTTCCCTCGAATAGACGATTTTGTGTTCTTGCGTCTAATTTCTTTGTAAAAACACGTTTTCATATAATCAAGGATCAGATTTCTTATCAACAACAATATATATGAAGTATATGGTAGGTATGGTGATAGGACACTATCTAGTGTCCGCCTGGCCGGCTATCAACCTCAAGTTAGAAAATCTGTCGTCAAATCATTTAATGTTTTCCATCAGCTATTCTTAAGAGCCAGTTCCCATTCTAGGCCTAGCGTGCTACCATCCTCGACCGCATCATCACTTACCAACAGGTGAGATAGTGGTCAAACGCTAGCCTATATGATACAAAATATATATTTATAATCTAACGAGCCCAAACGCGACAGGTTTATCGGTTTAGGAGTTCTTAATCCGATGGCCATCTTCAGTCTTCATCATCAGACCAGCTCGATGGTTATAATTACATTGCAGTTACATTGCATTGTCATCCAATTACTATGTATGCGATATTGTATAAGATAAAATAGAAACAACTTTTATAAACAGATACGATAAATAAAGTTCGCCAATGAATTAAATCAATAAAGAAAAAAAACGGTCACAACATCCAATCAAAGAAACTAAACGTTAACAATTTTCATGTCAAAATAACAAGACAACCTACTCAAAAATAACAAATGTGTATAAGTAAATAAGTAGATTTTACTCAGGACAGCTGTCCACCCATTGTAAGAAGGATTGATTTGATTTCAAAATACTCGGTAATACGGGTAATGTATCAGAGAGATTATTTCAAGTTAGTTTGATTGTAAAATTCCGATTTCAAAACGGTAGTGATTATTTACTTTAGCAATCATATAATTTAAAGTATGTTCTTTACATACAGTAGGTATGTACATTAATATCACTCTAAAACTACCTAACTATAAACAAACAAATAAACCTAAAAATAACAATAATAAAAGGGCAAGTGCGTGTCGGGCCACGCGCAGTGTAGGGTTCCGTAGTAGCCTGTTGTTCAATGCAATTCTTTACCCGTTATAAACAAGCAACTAGGTACTCCGTCTTGGTCACTTTAAAGGATTTATTCTAAGGATTTTGTATTTGGTACAAAATTATCCAACACCCAAGTTCAACGACTATTACTGCTAAACTAATAAAGTTATCTTAACCGCTATAATTTTTCTTTAAAGTTCATGAAATGCGCTATTATCACGAATTTTTCCAGATTTTTAAAGCCAGGAGTTTAGCTTTTAGAGGGGGGGGGGGGACGCCCTACTGGAACAAAAATTTGCACTTTAAAGTGTAATATTTCGTAAATGAAGCATTCAATCGAAAAATGGTATTAGCAACCCCTAAGTCATTTTAAAAGACCTATTCAACGATACCCCACACAATGGGGTAGACGATGAAAAACAAATTCATCCCCACTTCTCACATAGGGGAGCTACCCTAAAAAAAATATTTTTCAAAATTTTATTTCAGCACTTTGTCGGCGTCATTTATTTACATACCCCCACAAAATTACAGCTTTCTAGTATTAACGGTCTCTTAGCAAAACCTCGGACAGACAGACAGACGGACATGACGAAACTATAAGGGTTCCTTGTCAGGACTACGGAACTTGCATGGTTATAAGCATTGATGTGGTTGAAGCGAAGATAGTGAACACGTTAAGCATAGAATGGTATTGACTCTCAAGGGCTGTGTGTTGCCGAAACACCGTGCTAGGTTATAGTGGCAGATTTTCTCCTTAATATTGGTAAGCTACTTTTTGCTAGCAAGTCTTGTGTAACATTGTAATAATGTACCTACCAACTGTGAACGAGAGAACGAATGCACATAGAAAAATCCGTTAGTGAAATTACGGCTAGGATTTGAACCGGTGATCTCCGGGTTCGAAGTCACGTATCTACCCTTTATATTAAGTGAGCCGTCCATTACTGTTTCTATTCTAAACTAGTATTTCTATCCTACTATATCATTTTTATTAAGATCATATTCAGTTGTTTCCTTAAACATTCTAGAGGTATATTATTAAAAAAGCAATCGTCATCTAACATCAAGTGAGATAGTAGTTATAAACGCTAACATATTCAATGTAAAAAATCATAGCTCCTAAAATAAAAACCAAGCCACCACCATGGCACAAACACTAGCTTGTGAGCTCATCAATATTTCAACCGTAGACACTGGAAAAATAAATATTCTGCAAAGAAACACCTCGTACGACATTCTAATTATTTCCTGCAAGCTGATCATGTCTTTCTTGCAGAGACTTGAAGATCCAAGCCATCCTCTTTTGGGACCCACTCTTACGGGTCTAAAAATGTGGAAAATATGGCAACCGAATCGGTCCATTCCTATCTTCATCTACAATTTCATTCATATATTTGGGACTATGTTTGTTTTAACACAATATATTGAGCTTTGGATTATCAGGGACAATATGGAAATGGCGTTACGGAATCTGTCAGTGACTATGCTCAGCACCATCTGCGTCGTCAAGTCTATCTCGTTCATCTACTGGCATAAGTATTGGAAATCGCTTGTGAATTACGTGTCCAATTTGGAAAAAGAACAGCTCTCTCAAGGAGATAAAATAACAAAATCCATTATTGCTGATTATACAAAGTACTCTAGAAGAATTACTTATTTTTACTGGTGTTTAGTTACAGCTACTGTGATTACAGTAATTCTTGCCCCTTTGATCGGGTTCATCTCTTCTTCAGACCATCGCTATTTGATAAGAAATGGGACATATCCTTACCCAGAAATACTTAGTTCTTGGGTTCCTTTTGATCGAACGCGAGGTTGGGGATACTTGGTATCTGTTTTGGAACATTCAGCCATTTGTGTTTATGGAGGAGGGATTGTGGCGAATTACGACTCTCATGCTGTGGTTTTAATGTCCTTTTTCAATGGACAGTTAAAACTGTTAAGTAAGAACTGCGCCAGGATGCTTGGTGAAAAGAATGAAGTCAGTTATGATGAAGCGGTTAAGCAAATCAGGAAGTGCCATAATCATCATGTCGGCTTGGTAAAGTGAGTCTTCAGTTCAGTGCAGATTTATCGATATACAATAATATATTTTTGATTTTCAAAACTTTGCGATGTATTTCTTAAATGTTGATCAGGCTGATTTCGCAATATTATATTGTTTTTATTAATTTATCTTTTATTGCCAGAAAGTTACGTTTTTATTTACATTTTTAATTTAATTGTTATATCTTCTTATTGGCAATAAATGTGTTTTTATTTATTTATTTCAGAAATTCTGCAATTCTTAACTCATTGCTGTCACCAGTTATGTTTCTGTATGTGATCATTTGTTCGCTGATGATATGCGCCAGTGCTATTCAATTGACAAACGTAAATATTTTTATGAGTATATCATATATCCCTACATTTTATACCTATCTCAGTTAAAGTTATTACGACGTGATGGGTCATTGAGTTATCTAGTCATTACTGTTTAATGTAAAGTCGTGCAATTTTACGATGGAAATAAATGTCGTCAAGTGGTATTATTTTTTGGTCAGTTTTCGCTATGAAGGTTGGATTGCAAATTCAGTTGTCTTTGCGTTCCAGAAAACGATTAACGATATGACAAGCACTTGATCACAATCTCACCTGATGTTAAACGATGCGGCTAAAAGTAGAAAACGACATCAAAATGAGGTGAGGAACAATAGGGAATATGCATGTTTTTTTTAATATTTTTATTTGACTCATTACATCCATATAACATAATAAAAAAATAAAATACTGCTGGAATTGGTCTAATTAATTTAAAAAAAAAAACATTTAAATATACAAATAAATTTGAGCAGTTTAAAAGCCATCATTTCCAGGGCTCTTTAGTAATGCATTGTGACGTCACGCACTTACGTCAGACACACGCCGCTTGAAACAAACTAGCTTTTTTTTCTTTAACTAAGACTCCACGCGATTATTGTATTTAGCCAATGGCATGTTTTTGTTAAATTATACAGTTTCTATAATCTCGTACTCATTTTTATCTATATTAAATGGTTAGTAATATACATTTTTGCACAATAATACGCGGCGAACACAATATTTGAAAATAAATACAATAAGACCACACCATACATTTATTTTTATGTTCCCGCGCTCAATGTTTTCATTACGTGGAGTAGTGCATAATGACGTCAACTTTCGATTAGACCAATGGTGATCTGTTTTACAAACTTAAATTTCCCTCGCTTAAATTGCATTTTTAATTTATTATTTTAAGCAAACAAAATGGAATTAAATAAAAAAAACGGTTTTACATATAACTCCAGGACAACAAAGAATCGAAAAAAAAATATTTCCAATAAATCTGAGCTTCATGCATATTCCCTATTCTGACTCAAGTACAATCCACATAGCGCCCGTCTGCCAAACTGGCTTCAACTTATAATTATTACTCGACCACAATTATAAGATCTGCAGAATGGCACGATTTAGAACATGATGATGGTAATCGGTGAACCGTAAGCGACATGTCTTTGTTTATCTGGATCATCAGACTAATCACAATAATAGAAATAGTAGATTGTATAACAAGGGTGCAATATATAACGTTTCTGCGAGGCCGCTATTTTGAATCCAGAGCGAAGCGAAATTCTAAAGTAGAATCCTTAGCGTAGCGAGGGATTTAAAGTACATCGGCCGAGAGAAAATAATATTGCAGCCGAGTTTTACACTCGGCTTTTCATCCCCCTCTATGAGAAAAGGGAATAGATAAATGGCTCTATAAAATTGCAATTTAAGAGCATAATATTGTAAAAGACGCTGACTAACATAAACAAACGTAATAAATCAATAAATACATACAGTTTCCGATAAAATCTTCACACCATTTGCAATTTTTACCCGATAAATATTTTACCTTTAACTCATTGACATAGTTATTATACATAAGGACATTGAGATACCTACAAAAAAAGGTGCATATCTAAACCTAAAACGTATGCTATTAATTGTCCATCGGTTCATTGCTAGGATTGTGTCGATCAAGGTCATCAATGGACCAATGGACAATCAATGGCAGTCATTTTAGTTTCCATGATGACTTCTAAGCACTTTTTTTTTGTATTATATCCATACAGACAAATGTATCGCGGGACCTCCATGTCTATATGTATTTACTACTCAATGGTTAAATGTGTTATTATGACAGTCTGTGACCACAGGCTAAAAATGCCAATAATTCTAGCGCTTTTTTTTCTTCTTGGCCACCGCAAGATATGTGTATTGTGCCAATTTGTTTCCCCGTCTATATGACGTTGCGGCATTTTTTTTTACTTAATTAATGCCGCGCGCTCTCTATTTAATAGGTCAGTAACATTTCCCGTACAATATTATTAATGAACTTCCTTAAACAGGGCACTATAAAAGAACAGTCATAAGCCAAAAATTATAAAATTACTTTCCCGCCCTAGGGCAGGAAAGACCTATTTTGCGCGCACTTAACGAGGAACAAACCATCAGCTTTCGAATAGATGGGATGAAAATGAATATTGTCGGCCTACACAGATATTTTTAGAAATAAAAGTATCAAGGCATAAAATCAGATTTGTAGATCAAGTAAGTTACTAACAAGAAAGAATTCAATTTTTATGACTGAATTCCAGCAAGGCACGGGAACTATGCAGCGCATTTGGATAGCAGAATACCTGTTAGCTCTCATCGCCCAGTTATTTCTATATTGCTGGCATAGCAACGAGGTTTTGTACATGGTTGGTATTTATGTTATCCTAGTACTTCTGTATTATTGACATATATTTAATTCATGAAGTTATCTGCCAGCCACTTTGAAAGTTTTTTTTAAATACATTATAAGCTAGTTTTTTACCACTATCTCGTCTGTTGGTAAGTAGTAGCTTACCATCATCAAGGAAAAAATCAGCCACCTAACCTAACAGTGATCCGGCAGCACACAGCCTTTGCAATTCAGACCATTCTAGGCCTAGCGTGTTCACCATCTTCGACCACATCATCGCTTACCACCAGGCGAGTTAGTGGTCAAACGCTAGCCTATGATAATATAAAAAAAGTAATAAAGACGATACAATAAACCTTATTCCAGAGTGACAAAGTACAAGAAGGCGTCTACACGAGTAAATGGTGGTCACAAAACACGCGCATACGTCGCAGTGTTATACTGCTGGATGGACAACTGCGCAAACATATTGTCTTCAAAGCTGGCCCTTTTACTGACTTGACTGTTCCTACATTTATAGCTGTAAGTACTTTACTATCATCATCTATATCATGATCAAGTTCTGCCCACTGCTGGATGTATATTAAATTAGGTTCTTGATGTTGTAACAGGACAAGCCAGACTGATTTTTGACTGATAGTAAGTGTGCCTATAGTGAGTGTACCTGTGCCTATAATGCTGAGGCCAAACTAGCAAGAAACGCCGTTGATTATTGCGGTGATGGACGTTTAACGTAGTTGTAGCAAGTTGTAGCAACAAATTAGAGTGTTAATAATTGAGATAGTTTACAAACTAAAACAACCATCTCCATGCCCCGCGAGTCAATTTCAGTAGCGAGTATGAGACGTTTATCGTCATATCTCTGGAGATACTTATCAGATCTCAATGAAATTACAATGGAATCACCTCGAACCCTACCGATTAAAAAAAGGATCATTCGAATCGATTCACAATTGACGGAGTAATCGCGTAACATACATACAAAAAAAAAACATATAGACAAATTCAGAACCTCCTTCTTTTTGAGAAGTCGGTTGAAAATGATTTCGTTATTCGGGTCATCGGGTAACTTATAGTTTTTACCACCATTGAGCGGTAATTATTTAATTTAGAGCTGGAAACCTATCATGAAATTGTAATATAGGTAATATCAGACCTGAAGTATAAAAATACAGATTATTAAATTATAGGTATTTAGTATTAATACGCAGCACTTACTTCTTTTATCTTCATTTTATGGTTAATGTTAAGGTCTTCCTTTATTTTGTTTATTTATTAGTGGAGTATTTATATAAAGTACTCGTTTTTAATTTGCAGATATTAAAAGGTTCATACAGTTACTATACACTGCTAATGAAGAAAGAAGATTAAAATTTTACTAGAAAACATTTGGTGCCTACGTGTACAGTTTAGCAGCTCACTTTCTTTTGAAAACGAGATCTGATATTGGTTTCAATTATCTGAGCAGACGTAATAATGACACTTGAGATAAGATTGTAGACGGACAATGCCTGAGATAAGTTACAGTGTGATTTCGTTTTGAATCAGACATTTATAGTCCAAGAGGTGGGCGCCAAAATGGCACGAAATTTGCTTAAAATTGAATAAAACTATCTTTTGTAAATTGTAAAATGTGTGTAACACTTCAAGAAAGATAAAACTATCTTTGTCCTGCAGCTTTATAAAATAAACTGGCACTCGTAGGATTCCGTAACACAGTAGTGTATTTTATAACTATAATTTATCACCAGAAAAAAAATTACTTTGTATTTCATAGTGTTTGTATGAAAAACAAAGTTATATTTGCGGTTGCTATATTTTAAAAACTGCTGATTATATCTCGTTCGAACCAATTTTCGTTGAAAGTTTTTATTGAAATCTACAACGTAAATGTTTTTAAGATTTTACACACCCTTACTTTAAAAGTTAGAGACACACATTTTACCACTTTAGAAGTGTGTACATTTCAAATGATTGAATTTGGGAAAAAAATGTTTAAAAACCTCAATGTCATTTTTAAAGACCTATCTATAGACACCCTTCACATATAGGTATGACAAAAAAAAAATGTTTCAGTTCCATGTATGGGGGAGCCCCCCCTTCCCTCCCGCCCCTCCCCCTGTCCCTTAATATTTTATTTTTCTTATTTTTATATAAAAATCGTAAAGCGGTTCACAGAATACTTCACCTAATCTACCTACCAAGTTCCAAGTTTCAACTGTGTAGTCTTCATAGTTTCTGAATAAAGTGGCTGTGACCTACGGACGGACAGACAGACATGACGAACCTATAAGTGTTCCGTTTTTTGCCATTCATCTTCGGACCCATAAAAAGGTAAGTTGTAATGCAGGTTAAAAACTATGCGTATGGCAAATTTCATCTAAATCCGTTCCGCCGTGCGGGATTGAGGTTCTTCAACGCACAAAAATATTGCAACAATTCCTCATAGTTTTTTCACGTCTTAAGCATTTTCCAAAGTTTCAATATTAACTTCTTTACTTAGAACATTAACATTTTGTCGGAAAATTAATTCCGACCAGTTTGGAACATTCTTGAAGTTCTTCATCTGGGAGTTTCGCCTGCAAGCCCGTTCGCGATGCTCGGCACGTAACTAGTATACGTATTTTTGACGTGACAACGTCTAATAAATTGATGAACGCCGGCTGCATGCACGAAAAAGTTTCCGGTTACGCTCATTGTCCCGTTACGCTCATTGTACGCATGCACCGATTTCATCAATGTTTTGTTATGACGTTGTCACGTTAAACTATCGTCCGTAATAACGTCTAACTTTACAGAGAACCAACTTTTTTTACGTGATATTAGCCGTTAAAAACTTTAATATGTGTACTTTCACGATAATTTTAATAATCAAATTAACATTTGAGATTCACAATTATAATGTTTTCTTGTTAATAAAGCTTCAAGTAAGTAAATAGGATATTAAGTTGGTAAGAAGGTAATTTTGATCGCCATCTCTTAGATTATACCAGGTAAGTATTCTAAAGGACTCGTTCCTATCTATAGTAACCAGCCACTGTTTGTTATAGTTTATCCATAAAGTTTTATCTACTTGTATTTCTTGGCTGAATGTTGCATTGTTTAATGTAAATCTTGATGAAAAGAAAATATTTTAAAATCGTTTACATAACTAAAAGAACCGACTTCAAATGCCGCGCTAGACATTTTCAGTATCAAGTTTGAGGTGTTTATCTCCATATCTCTAGAGATAATCAGATCTTGATTAAATTGAAATGGGACCACCTGGGGCCTTATTCAGTTTGACCATTTTAGAGTCTTACCGTGCCGTGTTACGTTATCTCCGCGTTATGGTATTCTCTATGCCAATTAAAACGCGGTAAGGTAAGGTTATGAGCACGTTTTGAGCTGTCAAAAATATCGTGACATATGTGGACGTGTAACGCGCGCGTTTTGCATAATTTACCTATCGTGTGGCATACAGAATACAATTTTTCAATAACGTAACGTGGCGCGTTAAGGAACGCGTTGTCTCATTAGTCATACTGAATAAGGCCCCTGGAAAGTATACTCTTTCAAACAAAAGAAGAATTTTCTAAATCGGTCCAGGCGTTTTTGAGTAATCGGGCAATATTCATAAAAACATACTAACGAACTGAGAATCTCCTCCTTTTTGCCAAGTTGGTTAAAAAGGTGAAATTGCGGCAAAGTGCTTATCTGTAAGTACTATAAATATTTAATTTAAAATATACAACAAGGCAATGTCACTAGCTTTTTGGGAACATTACCGGCAGAAAGTGACCTTGGTTCTGTATTTTATTTATAGTTTAGGTATCACACATACACTTTACAACCGACTTCCAAAAACAAAGGAGATTCTCAATTCATCTGTATGTTTTTTTTGTGTATGTTACGCGATTACTCCGTCAATTCTGAACCGATTCGAATGATTCTTTTTGTTATCGGTAGGGTAAGTTTCCGAGGTGGTCCAATTGTAATTTCATCGAGATCTAATAAGTACCTCCAGAGATATGACGATAAACGTCTCAAACTTGCTACTGAAATTGACTCGCGGGGCATTGAAGTCAGTTGTTTTAGTTTTTAAATCTTCATTATTATATTGTCTAATTAGGTGATTATTTTTAGTTGTCTATGTACAAGTATATGTACTATTAAGATTATATAAATGTTATTAAATTAGAGACGTGTACCAAATAATTTTATCAAAAAATTGAATAACAGAAAATTTAAATATAATCGACATTATATAGAACGCTCATATCGTAAAAGTCTTCGCTTCCCGGCTGAGGCAACATTCATTGTGGTTTTAACTTTTGACCTTTTGGTAAGCCTCGAAAAATATGAGCTTTACTTTAAATAAATAAAAGTGCAAAATGTAGGTTCCCACTCAGCGAAATTAAAGCACTGCGTTTTAATGTACCATAGTTACCAAATAATTCAACCGACGCAATTCTGGATTTTAAATGAACAAAAGGTCAGTATTGCCGTAGTTTCTATTTCAAAAATCTGCAAAACTCAATTTTGAGTCAATTCTCATACACGAATTTTATTAATGAATGATTTATTAACTCCAAAATAGTATACTAGTAGTACTTAAGTTAAGTACGTAGTAATTTTTAATAAATCTGAAAACCGTAAATAGTAGTTGAAAACAAAAAAAAAAGTGAATTTATGAACGTATTATTTGCGGTTGGTGCAATACATTAAATTAACTAAAATTGCGCTAGCCCAGTCACTCCTTCTCCCAATCCTAGACTATGCTGACGCCAGCTACCTAGATCTCACCGAGGAGCAATTAGATAAACTTGAGCGTATTCAAAATCTCTGCATCAGATTCATATATACATATATATTTATATTTTATATATTTATATTTGTGTGTAATTGTGTACCTATATATTTGTGTATTTGTATGTATATATATATATATGTACATATATCCTATATATTATGTAAGGTTTAAGTAGGTATATCATTAGAGGTATTTACACATACATATTTTTCTGTATTTTATGGATTTTGTCATAATTAGTTCAATAAACTACGTTTGCACTCCTACCACTCATATTTAGTATCTATTGTGTCTCTTATCAACCCACGGTTGCCTGGAAGAGATCGTGATGCTTGGTGATAAGGCCGCCGATTGTACTCTAGTTAAGTGTTCCTTTTATCATTAATTACTTTATTTAATAAGTGCAATAAAGCGTATTCTATTCTATTCTACATTGTTCATGGATCGAACTGAAAAGTTAAGTTTGTCCTTAAACCTAGTTTGACAAATTCTTACAGAAGCCTGGATGCACGAGTCCAGCTCGCACTTGGCAAGTTTTTCTATATATCATAGCGTTTACGCAAACGTAGCTCTAAAATGAAAAAAAAATCTTAAATAAATTAGAGATAGCAATCACAAATAATTTATCAAAAAAAAAATAATACAAAACCCCCAAACAAATCAGCGACATTAACAAGGCCCTAGAGCCCTTCTCAGTAAAATATGGCGGCTTATTAATTAATAGATATGAAGGATGTAACATGAAAATAATTATAGCTTTGTTAATAAGACTTTAGGGAGTCTTTCATCTTTTAATTGTATCAAAACAGATTTCACGAGATCAAAGTGAATTGTGATCATTGAATTTTTACGCTGCGCTTTGAATAACGAAACGGGATACTTTACACAGGATTATAGCCTTTCAAGCTGGGATAACAAGCCTGACATTCAATATTCTATATCAGCTTATTGTCCTGGTTTTTAACATTGCAGCTCAGAATAATGACTGAGCATTGCCGTGACTAAGGTCGACCGCTCACTGACTCTAAAACCAAGCCTTCAATTGGCCGATTGTCGGCTTGATTTTTGATGTCAGACAATTTGAAAGACAGGTAAATATATGGATTAGATTTGTGTCAGTCTTTAATGCCCACAGAAGCACATTTCCATTTTAACCACATCACCTCTTTTCTGCCCGGAATTGGATAAAAGTTTCGCTTAGTCTAAAATATTCATTAATTGGTTGTTTTGTTTATTATTTATTTTTGCCTGCGGTAAAAAGTACTATACAAATATGCTATTTTTATGAACAAGGAAATTTCAAACGAGAGCGTCATAATATCTTATCTTAATTCGTAAACCTAAATAAAACTGGCCAAGTCAGACTTTTGTCCCGCACACGGAGGGTTCCGAATTTCCGAAGTCCGAACGCCACGAACTTTAAACACCAACTAAGTATATATTAACACAAAGGTAATTAATATAATTAAATATCTGGAAAACCGAGTGCTCTTACGACTAACTTTCTACTGATTCTAGCTGATTGAAGCTCTTAATGTACTAAATTTGACGATATATTATTCAATACTGTTCACTACTTTTATGCATATAAACCTTAACTAAGTAAACAAATCGACCGAGGCCCACAAATTTAACAAATGAAACGCTTGCGCGTGCTAATTTTTCCTGTGCTGCCATCTAGCTGCGTTAAGGTGAATTAATTTCGTATCGTATCGTAAAAACACGTTCTTTGTTTTAAACCCTTTAATTTTTAACTTTGTTCTGTTCTTAGTATTTGTTTTTATAGCGGCAACAGAAATACATCATCTGTGAAAATTTCAACCGTCTAACTATCACGGTTCATGAGATACAGCCTGGTGACAGACGGACAGACAGACAGACAGACAGACAGACAGACAGATAGACAGACGGACAGCGGAGTCTCAGTAATAGAGTTCCGTTGGTACCCTTTGGGTTCGGAACCCTAAAAAATAGAGTATTAGGAAGTACGAAGTGCGTTTATAATATTACTTACTGAAATTAAAAAACTTTCAAATATTCATTTTTTTTGTACTCGCTTCAATTTTATATCAATTACCCACGACGGAACGGAGACTGTATATGCGTTTGGGATGAGAGGATGTTTGTATGTTTGTTTGTGTGTGCAAATCCATGTTGCCATTTTCCTCCAAAACTAATAGTCCGATTTTGATGCAATTTTCAGTTATGGGTTTGTGTTTGATTGGTGCATATTCTTAAATAAGTGTTACGGTGTCAACTTACCAGGGGGCGCTGCAGTAAACATTTGTTTGTGCAAATCCATGTTGCCATTTTTCTCCAAAACTAGTTTGATTTTGTCTTTAAACGGTCCGTAATTAATCAGTGGTGGTTCTTAGATAGATGTTAATTTTCTAGAGGACATTGTCGTGAGTATTTATTCAAAATTTTAATTTTGTTACTTGTTAACTATACGTAATCCGTCTACATTTTTTAAAACCAAAACAACTATAACGTATTAAGATGTAGTTAGGTCACAAAGGACTCTTCCTTTGATAACTAAAACCAACTATTATCTTTTCTGTGCTAAAACCAATATACCAACCTGCGCCATCTAGGTATATTCCGACACTGCAGTTGCGACGACTTGACTTAGTTATTGGATAGATAAGTAGTCCGACGACGTGGCTTTCATCTTAAAACGAATTAAATGGCAGCTCTATGTGGGTAAGCACAGATTGCTGGTTGCTATAGAGATAGTTTAATATCAACTTCTTTTGGCTTTGAAGATTTTAAAATTTATATATATAGTATTATTTAGATAATTTGTAGATTTTGAAGCTGGTAGACAGAATTCGTTTTGGTCTCATTGTTTTCGTTATTATTAGTTGTAAATTTAAGGTTTTAGTTCTCGACCAAAAAATAATTTATCTTCCGCAGACCAGCTGTACTCCCACTTTAGCGTTGAGATCCCCCATGACAACGTTGAAGTGGGCCTTTTGGGTGGTGTACAAGGCCTTGGAAATGTCCTCGTACAATTCCTCCACTTCATCATCCGAATGTGCCGAAGTCGGTCCGTATACTTGGATGACCTTGAGGTTATACCTCTCGGTGAGTTTGATCACAAGATACGCTACCCTTGTCGACACACTGGAGATTTCTAGGACGTTGTCAGAGAGGACCTTGTGTAGAAGAACCCGACGCCG
This sequence comes from Cabera pusaria, assembly GCA_954871355.1. Taxonomy (NCBI): domain Eukaryota; kingdom Metazoa; phylum Arthropoda; class Insecta; order Lepidoptera; family Geometridae; genus Cabera; species Cabera pusaria. The sequence continues at coordinate 17,477,339 of OX940905.1, forward strand.
CCTTGGGATTGTTGGTCTCCCTCTCTGAAGTACATAAGATGACCGGATTCTAAGGTTACGGTATCCTCTCCCTCTCTTCGGACTTCACATAACCCCAGAATGTGCCATCTTATGTTCCTCAGCTCCTCTTCGAGTTGTGCCAGATGTTCGTCGAGCCGTAGCGTGCGTCCGTTATATGTAGCCAAAGTCAGTCGGCTTTGGCGGCCTGCCGTAGCCCGGGGATTCTTAGCACCCCCTGCCCCGCCGTTACCATGACCGCCGCCTTGGCCAGGAATAGCGGGGCGACCGGGAACTGGGGGCCGTTGTTCTGGTGTGCTTTCCATAGACAGAAATGCCCGTAATCACCTCACGCTGGGCAGGCGGGTTGGGTGATCGCAGAACGTAGCTCTTGCACCAGTGGCGCTGCTGCCCGTTACTGGCCCGTGGCATTTATCTACGTTGTTGGTAATGGTTATACCGCCATTGGTCGGTCGCCAGAGCCTCGTTCGCTATTCGGCAGGACGCACCGCGGGCAGGTGAGGTTAGCTAGGAGCACTAAGATGAAATTGTGCTCCCTTACATCCCTGCCCTAAACGGAGTTCCTCTCGAAGTTGTTCACGAATATGTCTACCTTGGGCAAATCTTGCAATTGGGTAGAAACAACTTCGAAAAGGAAGCTCGCAGAAGAATTGAGCTGGGATGGGCAGCATTTGGAAAACTTCGTCGAGTCTTTTCATCGCCCATACCGCAAAGCCTTAAGACGAAAGTCTTTAACGAGTGCGTCCTACCTGTTATTACCTACGGAGCCGAGAAGTGGACGCTGACAGTGCGACTGGTTCACCAGTTCAAAGTCGCTCAGCGAGCTATGGAGAGGGCTATGCTTGGAGTCTCTCTGAAGGATCGAATTCGAAATGAAGTCATCCGTCAGAGAACCAAAGTTATCGACATAGCTCAAAGGATCAGCAAGCTGAAGTGGCAGTGGGCTGGCCACATCTGTCGTAGAACCGATAACCGTTGGGGTAGACGTGTTCTAGACTGGAGACCACGGCTCGGTAAACGTAGTTTAGGGCGCCCTCCAGCTAGGTGGAGCGATGATGTACGCAAGTTGGCTGGCAGCAGTTGGAAACAGAGAGCTGAAGATCGAGTTCAGTGGTGTGCCATAGGTGAGGCCTATGTCCAGCAGTGGACGAAGATAGGCTGATGATGATGATGATGATGAGACCAGCTGATCGATCATACACTGTGAGTGAATCTAAAGATGTTTTGTCACGGATTCATAAAAACTACAAAACTAATACATAAAATCACAACTATAAAAGCTTAATTCTTCCTTGTAACCGACTTCGAAAAAGAAGGAGATTCTATTGAGAATCTCATTCTTTTTTCAATTCGTCAGAATCTTTTATTTTTTACGTTACCTTACCTACTTTCCCCGATTACTCAAACGCCTGGACCGATTTTGAAAATTTTGTTTAAAAGGGTACACTTTCCAAGTTTCCATTTAAATTTCCTTAAGATTTTATTTATTTTTTATTTATTTTATTTATTTATTTCACAACAATTAGGATAAGTATTACAGTTTCCCATTTCACTTACCTAATCTAATCTTGTATATAATTATATTTTGCCATATTATCTCTAAATTTAAAAACAAACAATTAAAAAGTAAAAGATAAACACTTGTTTGACATAATCAAGGAAAAATGTATATACGATATAATTAAACTCTATCACTCAACCCAATAACAAAATTCATTGCAGCACTGTGAAAGTCACTTGAACTGCAGTGAAATATATCAAGGTGTACATTAGCAGTGAAGGTGTTCAGTAAGCGTAGAGCGCGCGGGAGTGGAGCTTAGCGTGCATGCTCTGTTCTACACTGCACCTCGAAAAGAAGGTGTTTTCGTGCTCTTATATAATTATCCGGTACTGCAATCGAAATATTTTGTAAAATTGCAGGTACGCATCTTCGACCCAATAATATTTCTAGCACATACTTCATAAGGTCTACTGTCCTTCGTACTTCCAAGGAATTGTACCCTGTCATTCCTAGTACAAAATTACTAGGATATATAAAGGGATAGCCTATATAGTATCCATACTGTTTTTTGTAAAGCCATCTTAAGAACTTTTTTTGTATTTTTTCAATGAGTTGGATATATTTAGACTCATATGGACACCACACGATAGCATTGTGTTCCAGTTTCGATCTTACAAAAACATTATACAATGTTTTTATTGCCGATATGCTATCAAAATGTCTAGACTGCCTCAAAATGAATCCTAAGGTTTTAAATGACTTTCGGGTTATTGTGTCTAGATGAAGTCGGAAGGACATATCGTCGCTCATAAACACCCCTAGATCTCTTACACTAATGACCCTCTTTATAATGTTATAGCCCAACGAATATTGATACTTTAGCGGATTTTTCGACCGACCAAAAGAGATAACCGAGCACTTCTCAACGTTATAAGTGAGTTTGTTTTGCACACTCCACGCTGTCACTCTATCTATGTCTTTTTGTAGATCAGAACAATCCTCCAACGTTCTTACCTCGAGGAACAGTTTTAGGTCGTCCGCAAATAAGAGGCATTTCGCAGCAACGACAGTGTCCGGCAAGTCATTAACCATTATCAAAAATTCCAAAGGCCCCAAATTGCTACCTTGACTCACCCCAGAATGCGTGTAGTATGGTTTTGATACATACCCTTTATACTGGACATACTGTCTTCGATTTTTCAGGTATGAACAGAAAAACCGCAATAGTGGGGGAGTGAAGCCTACCTTTGAACATTTTTTAATCAAAATATCGTTATCAACAGTGTCAAATGCCTTTTGAAAGTCAAAATATGCAGCATCAACTTGAAATCCATCATCTACCGAGTCGCAAACGTACGACCAGAAGGAAAGTAGGTTTGATGTCGTTGAACGACCCTTCCTGAATCCATGCTGCGAATCTGCCATTTGACTCTCAAATTGTTGGCTAATCTGACACTGTAATATCGATTCGAATAACTTACCGAACACTGACAATACAGCAACCGGCCTGAAGTCACATACATCTAACCCAGAACCTTTAGGAACTGGGACAACTCGAGAAAGCTTCCAGGCGTCCGGATAAAATGAATGCTCGTAACACAAACAATACAAATAAGACAGCGGTTTTCTTAATGCCTCCCTACAATCTTTAACCAGATATGGTGGAATCCCATCAGGGCCAACAGAGCGTTTAGGCTTGAGTATTTTAAGAGCTCTTCCTACATCATCTTCTCCAATTGACTTGATGTGAATCCGCGAGCTGTCACTAGTGACAGTTTTGAGCACTTTATCTGCGTCAAGCCGAGGTGGAACCTGAGAATACACCGATTGAAAAAAATCAGCAAAATAATCAGCCGCCTCATCGTCTTTGACAGTTTCTCCATCTTTAAATAACTTTTTATTACATCTTCCAGGAGACTTTTTAGATGCTATATAACCCCAAAAAGCTGTCGGGTTATACTGAAGGACTTTTTGCATCTGCGATTTAAAATGCTGAAAATCCTCCTTTACATTCAATTTCACCATGGCTCTATATTTCATAAAATTCATACGACAACAAGGCTTACTTGTTAACTTAAAGTCTCGGTGATATTGAGCTTTTAAACGTATATGTTTAATGGTTCTCTCTGTATACCATTCCGGGTAAGTATATCTAGCCGGGCTTATGATACTGGGCTTATTTGGTACACATTGATCTATACAGTTATTTAGGATATCGTAAAATAGGGTTACTGCACAGTTAGGATCTTTCATTAAGTACAATTGATCCCAATCTGCCAACCTTATCAGTTCATATAATTAGTGAAAATTAGCTTTTTTGAAATTCCACACGAATCTTTGATCTTTTTGACTGTTGAAAGGTTGTTTCGGTGCTGTATAGTTACAATTTACTTCTATATCTAAAGGTGGATGATAACTGTCTGGAGAAATTAGCCACTCATGCTCCCGCTTAACTGTCACCTGCATTGATACCTCACTCACCAACACTAAATCTAATAATTGGTCATTACAGTTTTTAATATTATTAATTTGAATCAATTCACAAAATGATAAAAGATATTCAAATCTAGCCTTTACATTAGTATTTGCCGAATTCAAATTAAAATCACCACATATAATAATCTTGTCATAGTTAACGCAAATGGTTTCAATAGACTCAAACACATCAAAATATGACATGTCACTAACATTTGGTGGTATATAAACACACACCCCAACTACTATTAAGTTATTGCGTCTATAAATTCCCGCACATACAGCTTCACAACCACCTACAAGTGACAATGCCAAGTTGATATCCCTTAGTTGATATCCAGGAGCTGCTATAATAGCAACACCACCTCCCCGGCGAGTTCCTGGACGATCTGCTCTCACCATTGAATATCCTCCCGGTATTACTTCCTCATCCATAATTCCATCAGTCAACCAGGTTTCCGTAATAAAAAACAAGTTTGCTAAAGATGCTGTCATCGCCGCCGAGAACTCAAATAGTTTTGTACGAAGCCCTCTTACGTTCTGGTAGTAGATCCCAATAATATTTCTTTTATCGTTAGGAACACTGCGAAGCTCCCGGTTGACCATCTCTTCTACTTTGTTGATGCGCCAAATCTTCAAATCTTCTCGGCGCTTGTTCTTCTGAAACCATTGATTTACTTTAGCATTGAGAGGCCAATTCTTGCCGTCCATAAAGAAATCAAACATACTTTCCGGTACAGTGACAATGAAAGATGCGTAGTTGCTGTGCTTCAGACCTAACTTGTCTACGAAGTAGCGATTCATGCCCTGTGGATTTTTCTTAAGCATGTACTGAATGATCTTTTCACACTGAGTGTCAGCCTTCAGAGACCACAAATGGATTTTCTTGGATCCTTCAACGGCTTGCAGTTCATTATCAAGCTCTCCGGCACCAATTATCGTAGTACGGCGGCGCTGGCTCCTACTAACCGTCCTCCACTCTACTCCTTCAAGCTCATTCTGCTGAGATGCGGAAATTAAATTCACCGACTTCCTTGTTACCAGGGCCGGATCTGTAACCAACGTCGGTTTTTTTGCTACAGGGGGGAGCAACTCATGCTCTGGCTCAGTCAGTAACCCACCATGTCCGGTATTGCCGCCAGATGTTGAAGCTATCGTCCTGTTAATTGATAATGGAGCTGTGGCTTCCTTAGATTTATTGATCTTTAACTCCCTAATCTCAGCCCGAAGCGCCTTGACTTCCACTTCCAAAATCTCCATGTGTTCTAATTTGGTTTTAGTTTCCCGAAGTTCACCTCTCAGAGCTGTAATCTCATCCTTAAGCAGTCGCTCTCTCTCGCAGAAACCACTTATACCAGTCTGAAACTGCTGCATGGCAGACTGTAGTTGCGAAACTACTTGTTGTGAAGAAGTTTGACTTGATGCTGCGGGCGAATAGTAAGCCTGTTCCATTGTTTCTTCTCTTGCGGAGCCCCCCTTTTCCATAACAAAACTTCTTACTGGAGTGCTGTCTGGCTCCTTCGGAGCGGTGGACTTACACCCCGGACATAACCATCCCGCTGCTACTGCATTTCTATCCGAAATATGAAGGCAAGCACGGTGCTATGAACCCGCGCACTTAGTACATTTAGCGCCAAGTGTGGCAAATTTCTATCATCGCAAATGATAGAAATTTGCCACACTTCTCACACTTCAGCATGGTTATAGTACTTGTAGTTCCGCGATAGATCCGCAAAAGAGAAGTTAAAGATGGCGTGGCGTTAGAAACAAATAAGTTCCGGCACTCGATAACAGATGGCAGCACTTGATGCTTGCGCAGCTTCACTTTTTTTTGAGTGGGTACTTTGGCGATAATGCGGAGGTAGACCGCCAACCATCAGCAAAACATACCACTTAATTTTTCAAATTTAGGCAACACGTCCGTATTAATTCCTTTTTTTTTATAGACACAACTGAATAATAGCACTTAAACTTTAGGTCACATATAAAATCAAAGACTAAAACACTCGTTTTGTCAAGATATGGAATTAAAAACGTAAGTAGTTAACTCGCACACATTCACCGGCAATATATTTAAGATATGTTCAGTGTCTCTAAAGATAAGGAAACAAACACGTCAAACATAGCGCGGCATTTGAAGTCGGTTCTTTTAGTTTTGTAAACGATCTTTATGTATATCTTAACCATCTCGGGTAAAAAAAAAAAACAAGCAGTCAAAGTTAATAAAATATCTCGGCTAATCTCGTCAACGCATTCGGAAACGTATTATTCTCTTGTAAATACGTCATTTGGGGCACAATGGCGTAGAAAGGATTTACGTAAGCCTTATTGAAAGTCAGGAAATCTGAGATGCTTAGATGTTTATTAAATGAACCCAATACTGCGTCAAGGCTATTCTAATAATTGAGTGTGGATCTTATTACAGGCTTTTTGTATATCTTATAGCTTTATCCTATAGGGTTAGCGTTCGATCACATCTTGCCTGGTGGTAAGCGATAATGCGGTCGAAGATGGTGTAAACTTTAGCAAGTCGAGCGGAACATCGATATGATAGTCCTGTGGCTTGTTTTTCAGTTCAAAGTCGATTTGGAAGAAATAGAAATAGGATCATCCGTTTCTCGTTATTGGTATTTATTTTATAGATCAACTTTACTCAATAATCAAACTCAATAACAATTTGAGATGTTTATTGAGATGTTTTATATATTACCTCAGAACTCCCTCAAATCTTAACCGATTCAAAAAATTATTTTCCGTTTGAGAGATTATGCATTCTGTTTGGTCCCATTCAAATTTTATCCAGATATGACAAATATCTCCGGATGGATATGGAGATAAATAAAATAAACAAATTTGATAGCTTGACGACATGATTATGACTAGTGGATATTTTCACTATCGCGGGGTGTGAAGTAGGTTTTTTTCGTTTCGTAAACGATCTTTAAGTATTTAAATATGAGATGGGCTAGCGTTTGACTACTATAACACCTGATGTTGCAATATAATAATCATAGAAATATGAATTATTCATAGAAATATGAATAATAATATCTTATTATTCATATTTCTATGATAATAATGCAAGTGATATTGTATCTACGATGTTGGCATAACGTAAATAGTATAATTAGCGCGGGATTTGAAATCGTTTTTTTACTTCTTTTGGTAGGTATCCTATACAAAATACAAAATAAACTGGCCAAGTGCAAGTCAGACTCGCACTCGTAGGGTTCCGTATCACACTACAGTATTTTATAAGATCGAGCAAAAATACCTAATAAATATTATCATTTTTCGCCAGCAAAAAATTATAATTAATAAACATTTTATTTCTTATAACGCCATCTAACGTCTAACAAAGGTGTTAGGGATCGACATTTCAATATAACGCCATCTATGGGACGTTTACCTAACTAAGCGTTCATAGATGGCGTGAAATGCCGAAAAAAACACGTTTCTTGTATGGGGACCCTCTACTATTTTTAACTTTATTTTATTTTTAGTATTTGTTGTTATAGCGGCAACAGAAATACATCACCTGTGAAAATGTCAACTGTCTAACTATCACGGTTCATGAGATACAGCCTGGTGACAGACGGACAAACAGACAGACAGACAGACAGACAGACAGACACAGCGGAGTCTTAGTAATAGGGTCCCGTTTTACCCTTTGGGTACGGAACCCTAAAAAACTAACATCAAATGCCGCGCTAGTAATTTTCAGTTCTAAGTTTGAATCAGAGAATTGAAAATTTGAGAATCAGGGGGCTCATTAGAATCGCCCCATAATTCTCAATCATTCAAAAATCTATTCGGATTCGGAAGCTTAATTTTCAATTTTGAATATTGAAAAATCCGTGTGCTATATTGCCGCAAAAAGCTTCCCAATTGGAAACAGATTTTTTCGAATTGAAATATCAAAGCAACCGATCGGAGCGTTGTGAATTATAAAGATCTAAGTCGAAGTTAAGGCAGTTTCCGAATCCGACTTTGCTTTCGAATGATTGAGATTAGTCCTGCAGATCTCGATAAAATTATAATGGGACCAAACTATCTTAGACAAAGAAAAACAACGGGTTGCACTCCGGGAGTGTCGGCAGAAGTGAAAACTTTAACATTAACGTTGTGCATTTGGTCTACTCTTCCTCAGTCTTACGAATTTTCGATCAGGTCACGTGTCCTGACGCGAGTTTAACATTTTATACCCATCCCAAAAAAGTTCAGACCGCCGCTAAAACTAAGTAGTTTTTACTTCAAACAATATTATTTCAAGTAAACTCCATTAAAATTTGTTCAGACTAACATTAACAAAAGCAATTGAAATGAAAATGTTGAAAAACAGAACCTCCTTAAAATTTTAAGTTGGTTAAAAATACTCATGTTTTACTAGTATATAACATTGCTATTAAATTTTTGTAACAACATTACTCGACAGTTAAGTATAAGACATAGGTAATTTTGCGCTTTCTGAAGTCGTTCAAAATACAAGTAAATCACAAGTTACCTCCAAATTAATTAGCAAGTGTTTCCTGTCAAATCGAACCTCGATCAAGAAACTTCTAATATTAGAGGTGTCCCAAGCAAAGTTAACGTCACAAACGTCAGGTGAGATTCGGTTGAGGTAGGAGCTATTGAATGTACGTAAATACGTAGTATTATTATCTGTTCTGTGCTTTAGGCAGATCCACACTGGGCTAGGCGGCACTGGGCGCGCAGCGCTGTCGCTGTGTCGTTGTACATACAAGATATGATATAGTGTTATATTATTATATGAGACGTAATTCACATAATTTTTTTGGCGGGATATTTATTTTCATTTAATTTTTAACATACTTTTATTATTATTTTATATCTTTTAATGAATCAGATTAAATAATAGTTACTCTACAAACATTAATTATGAAAAATATAAATCGTCCAACATTACAAATTGACTACACACGTAGTACGTCTTAATCTAAATTGTGTTGGTTGACATGATTATGTCTGCCGCGAGCCGAACCCTGCCCAAACGTTCCCAGCACGCTTGCTGCATTGCCGCGTTTCACAGCTAGGGAAATTTGCTGGATCAAAATGATGATTCACATAATAGTATATATATATATTTTTTTTAAACTACTCAACTATAAACAGAGAAATAAACCTAATCAGAAATAACAAAAACTAAAATGTAGTCTACCAAACCACTACCAGTAGGTAAAGTTCCCAAAATACTGGCTGTATTCCCCCGTTGAATGGAGATGCGAATTTTTTTTTTACAATTTCTTTATTATATTAATGAATATAGAGTGTCATAAGTATTATATTACCATAGTGTTCACAGGGTACTTGTACTATTAATTATTCTGTGATACGGTGCACTGTGCCAACGCAACGCACACACTAACTGACTGCGCGCCCGTTTTTGTACTACGAAATTCAAATCGTAACACGATCGTAATACGGTTGCATTTTGTAATACGAAATTCAAATCTCACCGCGGATTCCGCTTCCGAGATAGTTTACAAAATAGCCCTACTGGTCGCTTAGGAAGATGGCGAGATAAGATTTTTATATCTGATAGGATAGCGTTTGACTGTTATCTCACCTGGTAGTAAGCAATGGTGTGATCAAGGATGGGGAACACGATAGGCCTAGTGGTTTGACCCTCAGGAGCTGTGCTGCTGGAATTCGATTTTCTTGAATACATTCAGGCACCACAATGTGGTTATATACCAACTATAAACTTCAAAAGGCGTTTAACGTTTAATTTCAAATGCAACTTCAAACTTTATTAAACTGCGAAGAAAGTTGCAAAGTCAAATAAAAGCTTTTAAAGTAAACCAATCTAGGGCGATCTTATTGCACTTTCTGTCTTCTCGGCTGAAGTTTTATTGAACTTTGAACAGTTCTAAACAGTTTACCGATTATAACTCAAAATGTGATTGAAAATTCATTTTTTTTTAATATTTGATTTAAAATATGCCATTTAGACTGATTTCACCAAACAACATTACCCATTCCGTTTGTTATTTCATTATAAGTATGAGGTAATAGGATGAGTATGACGCTTGCCTGATGATAAGTGATGACGGCTGCCTATTTCAGATTCTGTGGCACGTAAAACGCTGACAAGTAAATTATTAAAGTTATCTGTTCAAAACATTTACAAGAGACTTTCGCAAACAGCAGTATAGCAAATACCGGCAAAACAAAATAAGTTAAAGCAATTTGTAACTTCTAAAAATTAACGAACAACTGAACAAAATGTTTAAGTATTTTTACCAACAATAAGAGCTTGAACTCGAAGACTTATGACCCGAAACTGTCCAAGTTAAGCCTGTTTCCATTAACCCTAATCTCACTTGCAAAGAAATTTATAGGCGCTTTTGAGGGCCTTACACGGATCCAAGTTTTTGGTGCTCTCATTCATTACGGTTTTAAAGGTCAAGGTTTCATTGAAGTTTTACAGTAGTTTATTTTTACATAGAAAGAAGGATTACATACCTATAGTCGGCGCGTTATCAACTGAGTCGTGAGGCCTTTAACGTCAATAGAGATTCGGATATCGGTTAACGGCTACCTGTCGATGGTGTGTGTTAGTGCGAGCGAGATAGATATAGGGAAATGATTTATGGCCTCACAACTCAGTTGATAACGCACCGACTATAATGTATGTTGTTGTATTTCCCAGTATAGATTTTCTAATTTAAATCGAATACACGCGTACAGCGTCATTATTATAAACTTTTATTTAATTTGCTGTGTAAGTACGCGACGCTTTTGTATGAATGCAATTTTTTATATTAAGTTTCACAATACAAGCATTATATTGCCCAATCAGGAAGGCTAATAAGTAATTTAATCTATCATAAATTTATTAATAAATTATACATTGACATAATTAAATAATGGCCCATCAGCACTTTCTAATTGTCTCTTTTGTTAAGGTGAAGACAGATTGTTATTGTGTTTGTTATATTTATGCTCTTTAAATTGTTATCGTGTACTTAAGTGCACTATATTTCACTAAGATTCGCTATACACTAGACAACACTTATTCGAACGGTTCAGTTCTTTGAGTCTTCTCTCTATATCTGTGAGGTCGAGGAGTTGTATTGCCTCGACGTTCACGTGATGGTGAAGCCTTCGTTCGTGAGCTTCTGCGTATTTTTTTATGGTGCCGGCCTCATTGTGAAGGTCCCGATGAAGGCCATCATGGCGTATATACGGGTATTGACTTGTGTGGACGGAAATAAAACTCCCTGCATCAGCTGTGACAGCGTTTATTGCTTCCTCAGATGAACATCTTGAATGTGGGAGGTGAATAGATGCTTTCGTTAGTTGGATTGAATTTGTATTGCAAAGTCCTAAAAAAGCACAATGAAAAGGTTCACAAGGTACGGACACACCGCAGCGTCCTGCATGCGCAATCTAGGCGGCGATCAAATACGCGCAGTAGTATTTGTACCGACTGGTTCAAACCAAACGCGATCAGAAAACAATTGAAAAGTACTGAGATTGCGGCCGCAGATTGCAGGACGCTGCGGTGTGGCCGTACCTTAAGTAACACAATAGAGAATATGCATGTTTTCTTTAATATTTTTATTTCACTCATTACATCCATATAACATTTTTAAAAAATACTGCTGGAATTAGTCTAATTATTTTTTAAATAAACATTTAAATATACAAATAAATTTGAGCAGTTTAAAAGCCAACATTTCCCGGGCTCTTTGGTAATGCATTGTGACGGTACGTCAGACACACGCCGCTTGAAGCAAACTAGCTTTTTTTTCTTTAACTAAGACTCCGCGCGATTATTGTATTTAGCCAATAGCATGTTTTTATTAAATTATACAGTTTCTATAATCTCGTACTCATTTTTTCTATATTAAATGGTTAGTAATATACACTTTTGCACAATACGTATCTTCGGTGACAATGCAAGAATATGGTAACATCGAACGGAGCTGATGATGAAGCTGGGCTGTAGGGACTGGAACTCCGTAAATAGTAGGACAGTAGACAAAATTTGGGCTAGGATGTCGTGTTATTATTAATAATGTTCGTTACACTACAGAATAAATAATATTACAAGCTACACATGATAACGTCTTTACGTAATGAAAAAAACCGACTTCAAATACCGCGCTAGTCATTTCAGTGCCAAGTTTGGAGGTGTTTATCTCCATATCTTTAGAGGTACTCATTAGATCTCGATTAAATTGTAATTAGTTCTCATAGAAAGTATACACATTTCTAGGCCTAGTGTGTTTACCATCATAAATACCATAATAATAAATAATATGGTCGAAACCATATTATTTATTATTATTTAAGCGATGACGTCTGCCTATAATAGAAACTGTCGCATGCAAAACTCTAGACTTGCAGAATTTTGCGCGTCACTACACTGCGCCTTGAACGTTAAGACATTTAGATATATCACACGCTCTATCCTTCAAACGCTTTAATTCAAACCAGCAACATAAAGCATCATCGTGTAACGGATCTTTTGTAAAATATCAACAAGACAGCGGGAGTAAAGTTTATCGAGCGCGTGGAAGATTAATCGGCAACTTTTGAACCCAGGTGGGAACATTTATTGTGTGCGCTTGACTTGGTCCAGATATACAGTGTACACTGACTTTAAAGATCAATAGTATAAGCGAACATCTTGTAGGTACAAATATTATGTTTCTTTTAAGTGTTACACACTTCATATTTTTGTAAATTGTTAAACACAATCAATCATTTCATCATACCGACGGGACTTGAACCCGCAACCCCCTGGATAATATGTCCAGGTGCGCTTCCAATTAAGCCACGGTTCGATATATCGATACGACGAAATTAGTGGATTGCATTTTTAACCCAATTACGCATTGGTACTTATTTCGAAAGTTAATAATTCGGAAGAAATCATTACAGTTTTCAATTCCGACGATTCAAATAATTTTGGATTGTGTTTAACAATTTATCTTGTAGGTAGTTCAACTAATATAAAGCAAAAAAAAATCATACCTATAAAAAAAGAGTATCAAGATTTTATTTATTAATTATCCATTGGTTTTCTTTATGTGCTTTGCATCTCCAATAGTTTTATGAGGATTTAGCATTAAAAGGTAGGCCGATATCTTCCTGAATTTTACTTTGGTCAAGGCTTACCATGCCAGATATTCTATCACAGTCTATTGTCGAAAATTGTAGAGCCAAGATATCTTCATTCGATAAATATAAATGGACCTGAACACTATTGAAACTATCAACTTGGGTATGGATTCACTATCAGTCGCGAAATCTATCATTTGCGATATTGACAATGTAAAAAAACATGTTTATAAAAATAATCACTTATTCACATTATATTAAGCACATTATCTAAACTATCAAAAAGTAGAAACATATAATTTGTGGCGATATGAATATTGCCATCTAGATAAATTCAAACGACCCGCGTTCCGAAGAATATCTTAACTTGTTGGCTAGTCATTGCTTACTCCCCGGGCGTACTAGTAAGACGCGCGGCGAGACCTGTCTAGATCTCATGTTTTTAAAAACTAAATTAGAAACAACGTGCCTTGTCATTAAGACTTCAATAACCGATCATGAATCAGTTGCTTTAAATATTAACCTTAAAACAAAGTTAGTATACTGTAATAAGCCCAGAATTTTAATTAGTTTTGATAGTTTAGATGAAACTATGAAAAACTTTAAATTTTTAAATTTGGCAACAGATCCCAAAAATAAAGTTCTAAATCTGACATATAGGAGATATCGAAATTTTTGTACTGCGCAGCTGAAAAAAGCTAAACAAAATTATGAAAGGCAGGAGATCGTAGAAGCTAAAGACGATAAAAAGAAACTATGGAATGTAATTAGAAATATAAGTGGTCAAAAAAAGGTGGCTGATTACTTACCTTGCCTGCTATCGCCGACAGACTCCAATAAAAGTGTAAATGACATAAATATATTTTTCTCAAATGTAGGTAAAAATCTAGCCGAATCGTGTAGTAGCAGTAAACACACTGTAGCGAACCTGACATTAACTCCTATGTCTTCTCTTGTACTTCTTCCGCCTGATGACCGTGAAGTTATGCTATAAATCAGGAATCTAAAGGATAACTGTGCAGTGGGCCTAGACCAAATATCAGGTAAAATAATCAAAAGATACAAGTATATTCACTTATTAACAACTCTTACCTATATTTGTAACTTGGCGTTCGCAACAGGTGTCTTCCCTCAGGCATTTAAAACTGCACTTATTAAACCAATCCACAAGGGAGGGGATAGAGACTGTGTAAATAATTTTTGGCCCATCTCAATCCTTCCAACGTTATCAAAAATTTTAGAGCGACTTATGAATAAACGACTTATTAATTACCTGGAAACAAACAATCTTTTATCGTCTTCTTAATTCGGATTTAGGGCTCGTCGGTCTACTACTGACGCCGTCCACGAACTCATTAGCGCCATTATCGACTCTCTAGATGATAAAAAAAAATGTCTAACAATTTTCCTTGTTATAGCGAAAGCTTTTGACACGGTTTCTATCCCATACCTTGTGGCAAAGTTAGAAAGCATCGGTGTAAGAGGACTTCCACTCAAACTTTTTGAAGATTATCTTACAAACCGTAAGCAGCGCGTGAGAATTGATGATTGCATCAGTGACGAACAAAACGTGAACTATGGCGTCCCGCAAGGTAGTATCGTCGGTCAGACGCTGTTTTTAGTATTTTTTTTTTTTTGAGGGCCCGGTGGCGTAATCGGGAGAACGGTCGGCTTTGATGCCGTGGTACCGAGTTCAAACCGCCGTGCACCAATGGATTTTTCAATCGAAAAATTTATGTGCGCTTCTCACAGTGGCCCTCCGGTGAAGGAAAACATCGTTAAGAAACCAACAACCCCCACATGGTGGTAGGACACTATCTAGTGTCCGCCTGGCCAGTTACCTCTACCACCCTCAAGTTAGAAAATCTGTCGCCAAAACATCTAATGTGTTCCGGCAGCTATCCTTGAGAGCCAGTTCCCATTCTAGGCCTAGCGTGCTTACCATCTTTGACCGCATCATCACTTACCAACAGGTGAGATAGTGGTCAAACGCTAACCTATAATATATTTAAAAAAAAAAATATTGACGGCCTGTGCAGTATTACTCACCACAATGGCAAAACTCTCACCTTCGCCGATGATACGGCACTTTTCTTTACCGGTGACACTTGGAACGAAGTATTCTCCACTGCTCAAACAGGTTTTGATACTATGTGCAATTGGCTCCAAAATAACGTTCTCACACTTAACACATCAAAAACAAAGTTCGTCGCATTCGCCTTACGGTCTAATCTCCTACCGTCACCTTGCCTCAATATAATAGCCCACTCATGCAATACTCAAACTCAAACCTGTCAGTGTTCCATTTTTCAAAACATTAATGAGATTAAGTATCTTGGAATTACCATAGACCAAACCTTAAATTTTAAAACGCATATTAATAACCAAGTGAATAGACTTCGAAAATTGATTTATATTTTTAAGAATTTAAGATTTGTGGCAGATCAAAAAACAATTGAAATAGTCTACAATACCCTTTGTAAGTCTAAAGAAAGAGAAAGAGCTCAAAGAGCTATTCTAAAAGTAGGGGCAGGCCTACCTTTTCGGTTTCCTACTATTGATTTGTACAAAAAATGGGATGTACTCACGGTCCGACAAACTTTCATACTACGCACTGTACTGAAGCAACACTCACTTTTTCCGTATGATCCCGATCTTGAGAAAGATTAGCGTAGGAAGGCTACCTGTCCAACGCAATCATTTCGCTTAAGCCTATCCCATAACTACTTTGGATTTCTTGGCCCCTTTATTTACAACAAATTAAATAAACAATTGTCTTTTTACTCACTCCATAAATCTAACCTTAAGAAAACTGTAACTAAATATTTAAAAACGTTGAACTATCACGAAACAGAAAATGTACTAACTACTTTAAAATAAAATTATTGTATATCAATTATATGTCCCATTTAAACTTTTAACCTTAAATATATATTTATATGTATATTACGTCCAAAATAATTGCATCATTTTATATAAAAGCATACTATTTCTCATAATTCATCGATCTAAAATATTATATAAGCCAACATACATCTCGGACACTCCAAAAATTCTATATGAATATATTTTTGGCGTCAGCAAGTGGGTACCTCTCTCAAGCATTCGTCACTACATGATGTTTCCGTAGTACTAATAAAACTTACACACAAACATAATACATTCAACAATACTAGAAATAACACATACAAACAAGCTTTACTCACACTAATTGCTTCTGGAGTAACCACACACTACACTCATACTTAATACTCGTACAACGACAATAATACATTCACATCACTATACAACAAACTGACACTGTAACCCGATTACAGCACACATACACTATATTCACACACTTATGCACACTTTAGCAAAAATTACATTCAAAAGTACCCACTTTTGAATGTAATTTTTTTATTATATCCTGGACTAGGGTGATACTGCTAGTTATTGGTAATGTTACCTATGCAACTTTCATATCTATTTTTATTATTTTATTTTTTTGTAAAATTCAAGACCAATAACTATTACTATTTTAATATATTAACTATATTTATTGTTCATTATTTCCACAGAGTACCTTCTCACCTACGCAATAGTCTAAAAATATGTACATACGACGAGGGGGCCTGGCGACCTGTAACACAGGTTTTTGTACAAAAACCTACATCAGGCGCCAGCTGTCACAAAATAGTATAAGTTTAAAGATCTATTGTTCACGTACTTTTATTATCCTGTGTTAATAGTTACTAAGCTGTACCTTTTGTGAGGAGAAATAAATACTTTTTTATTATATTTTATTATAATTATTATATTATCTTCCGTCTATCGACACTATCTTTGCCTGCAACTTTGCCTATCATAATAGTATGCAGAAATTGGTAACATTCCTGCCTTACCATATGTCCTAGGTAGATAGCTTTTCTCTCCTTGATATTCCTGAGCTAGTAGAGTAGGGGATTCTTTGCTACAAAATTAAAAATGTGGTAGGTAGTTGTAATCTGTGAACCGCTTTTCGGTTTTTATACAAAAATATAAAAGTTTAAAGGGGGGGGGGGGGGGTTTATGGGGGTGGATGGCAGTAAGGGAGTGAAAAATCTAGAAAAATTGTATTCTGTAGATCTCAATAAAAACTTTCAACGAAAATTGGTTTGAAAAAGATACATTCAGCAGTTTTTGAGATATAGCGACCGCAAATATAACTTCGTTTTTCATACAAACACTATGAAAAACAAAGTAAATTTTTGGTTGCGAATAATCATAGTTATTAAAAATCATACTTTACTGTATTACGGAACCCTACGAATGCGAGTCCGACTTGCACTTGGCCAGTTTATTTACAACTTCTACAGTTTATATTCTGACACTGACTGAGAGAGAAAGAAGGAACCGCTTGGGCCTGAGTCACAAAGATCTAGAAGAATGAAATATTGCCCAGTTTCATATAGGATGCAAATCAGCACTATGAAGTTTTTTTAATGTATCCTATCCCATATGGAGGGTAACTATATCGAATTTAAGTTATTATCGAGTACATGTAATAATAGTAGAAATTGCAACATAGTATTTTTCGTTAAGGACGCTATTTTAAATCTATACCGGAGCGAAGGAGTCTAGAGTAGAATCTCGAGCATAACGAAGTAAAAGCTAGCCTTTATGATATAAAAAGAATAAAAAGAAAATACCCTGCAATTTTACTAGACACTTTGCAAGAAACGTTTCTATTTTACGGATATAACGGTGGTGCCGCTCTAGGCGTTAGCAGAAGTCCTACCTAAATAACTATAATACGTGAAATTAAATACCTACCATCATCAAGAAGAAAGCTTTTTATATTACAAAATTGTCGATCACGCTATCGACATCGAAGATTCGCCTAGTCATGCTATGTAACAATGGCAAGATTTTTTAAATCTGGCAACCCAACCTCGCCATATTTTATTACTACCCCCAGATTCGACAATGTGTTATATCGCCGGAGCGTTAACTCTTGTTGGGTATAAAGGGTTTTTATTATATCATACATTTCTCTCGTTTTTGTTAAGAGAAACATCAATCTCTTCATGCAAGAATGCTCGTTTTAAGCATCCCTTGTTAGAATGAAGATCGCTCTTGACTTGAAGATCTTACGGGTTATTTTTGGGGAATATTTTCTTTTATCTTTTTTAACGTGAATTTATATACTGGATTAAGTTGTCATTATTGCTTTTGTCACTTTTTATTGAAACTGTTTACTCATATACATTGATGAGACGTGTTATTGTACGTATAGGCAAACAAAATTACGTAAATTGCATCCATTTCTGTTATTATAACTGTGCTTGTATGTACATAGCTATAAACTAAAAGCATGGTAACATTAACAATATATTATATTACATTATTATGGTAGATATTAATATGGTAGTATTATTAATATTTTAGTAAGTAAAACCATATTTTTGTTCTACTATTGCATACAATATGTAAGTGCTGCTAAAACTAATTCGCGCGGTTGTATTAGTTTTTAAACTGGGTATATACCCAGTATTGTTATAATATTTTGTGTTTACAACGCATCGTATTGTAAAAATACGGCTGCATACTTAAACAACAAGAAATTCACAAAAAAGTAACTAGAATTTCACAACACAAATCAATTGTGACTGACTCAGGTTAAGAAACCCCTTCTGTTCATTACCGTTTTACTGTCACCTAAAAGATAAGGTAAAGTCAATGTCTAGACATCATTCTAAGCATCTAAGGATTTTTAACCGTTCACCTGTCGCGATGTTTTACAACGTGTGAAGTCACTCGGGGTGAATTGGATTGAAACCCAAAGAACGTTTAAAGTGTTAAAATTAATAAACTCATAATACATATATACGATACAAGGGTAAATAAACAACAAAATTATTTTGGATATTTTATTTTAATTTTAAAGTAACAACTTCTTTAGCAGCGTTGTGCACTATTCTTGGATGGGTAAAAAATGTTAAACTCGCGTTAGGTCACGTGTTCTGATCAAAAATTTGTAAAACAGAGCGCACGGCGCTTGCGTGAGGTGTCATTCCAAAATATTCAAAAAATGACGTGTTCAAGTTTTCACTTCCGCACTCCCGGAGTGCAACCCGTTTTTTTCTTGTTTTTTATATACTTGTTTTATCGTTAAATACATTTTATAGGTTGTTTTCTAGTTTATGAAATTTATAAAATTGATCTTGAATGCATTTAATTCGACTAAATGGCATCGCTCCAATTGTGGATGAGGTACTACCTGAAGTGCCAAATTCTTGCGATCGATTATGGCTTCTCTTAGAGCCTCTCTAAGCAGGTTCGGGGGAAAAGGAGAGCGCTCTTTTTACCTGACTGCGCGACGCAAAGGAGAGGTAATGTGTTTATCAGTCTATGTATGTATGTATGTATGTATGTATGTATGTATGTATGTATGTTTGTTCCTTTGTGGCACACTAGAGACCAAACGCGTGGGCCGATTTTGATAATTGGCACGTCAATAGATTCGCCATACTAGCGCAAGTGTCAACAAAAACATAAAAAATTGAAAAATTCAAAATGGCGGATTTCAGACGCCAAAATTTGGGGTTAAAAAAAAAATTTTTTTTTTCAAAACCTATCGAGTGGGGTATCGAATTAAAGGTCTTAAAATTGAGATTCAAAATATATTTATAACAAATAATTTATGATCGTACAAATCGAAAAAAAAAAACGATTTTACATGCCGCGTTAGTCACTTTCAGTAACAAGTTTGCGGTGCTTATCTCTGAAGTTACTTATCAGATCTCAATAAAATTACAATGAGACCAAACGAAAATCATATTAACTTAAACAAAAAAGAATTTTCCAAATCGGTTAAGCATTGATGGAGTTCTGAGGTAACAAACAACCTCTTCCTTTTGGTATAGTCGTTTAATAGTACAACTGTTAAGTAAGTAAGATTAAAAAGCAATACCCTATCTATTTCACGCATTTCGGTTTTTTGTTCTTTTTTCCATAATTGTAATAACGGTCATAGTTATACATATTTTGTGAAGATTTCAAGTCTCTATAGATAGAGAATATAGAGATAGTCTCTATATATAGATAGAAAAAAACAAGTAAGTCTAGTAGTTTAGACTTCTGTTTAGGGATATCAAAAAACTATACCATTTAAATTCTTTCTCGGTCGATACACTTATAAAATAAATTATACATTGTTATATGGAATGAAGAGACTTTAACAGTCGGGACACATTAATGGCTTAACGAATGGGGAAGTTAATAATGTGAGTTAAGTTAATAAGTTAATATGATTTTCGTTCGTTTTTTAACACTTCACTTTTTGCGCAGTCGGGTTTTTTTATTTTTTTATTTAATGTTTTATTATCAATGCGCGTAAGTAACTAGACGTTGTGCAGTTAGACAAACGATACATTTTATCTTTATCACACAGCTTATCATCACAGATTATGAAAAAAAAATAGTTTTTAAATAAAATAAAAATACTGTTTATTGACCCAATCAAGCTTAATACTATGTCACATTTTACAATTTATTAATTAACATATTGATGTAACACTGTGGCTTGTTTATTGTTGTCTCTTCTGGCTCACAAAACCTACACTAGGCAATAATAGTTCCTGTGCTGTAGGTTCGGTAATACCTTCGAAGTTCGCTGTTGCCGTGGAAGTAACTATAGGTAAGTATTTTTATTTAATTTAAGGATGAAATATAGACTTTTTATTTATAAATTATTACAATATTTGCATGTTTGTATTAGCTTGGCTTTGCAGATCTCGTCCGACGAGTGAGGGGTTAAGACTTTAAAGTCTAGACTCAAAGTAAGATATTCTAAATTATTCAGTAGGTAGGTACTAAACTTAATGACCAATTTGAACGGTAATCGACGATTTTCTCTGTAACATCCAATTTTATGCCTCCAATTTTATGAGGCGATTAATTTTATAGCGCGTTTGAAGACTAAAAAGTGATCAAGTTTTTCCTTTAATATCGCTTACTCTCAATACTCTGTAGTCAAGTCCTAGATATTATACTAGGGTCTATTCTATATTGAATATAAATTTTTTTTTAAATAAATCTTAAATTTTCTATAAAAAGTTTTCAACTCATTCTCTTAACAAGTAAAAGTTTTTATTTTATTTACAATAACATCATTGAAAATTGGAGAATTGATCGTACAATGTTAGGGCAGACAGCAATTTCTAAGATTTCTTGTTGGAACTCAATTTGAATAAATTTAATCTAATAATAAGAAAATAATTTCATGCTAGAAGTTGTGGTGAGATGTTATTTATTTGAAACTTATTTAAATTAGAAGTCTGCAATGCAAAACTGTATGTCTTAGAATGTCTGGCTTATTGAATAGTTCTATATAACCGACTTCACAATAAAGAAGGAGGTTCTCAATTCATAGCAATGTGTCTTTTTTATATAAGTTCACCGATTACTCGAAGACGCATGAACCGATTTGAAAAATTATTTTTTATTTGAAAGGGTATACTTCTCAGGTGGTCTCATTTAAATTTCATCGCGATGTGTTCAGTATCTCCAGAGATATGGAGATAAACACCTCAAACTTGGTACTAAAAAATATTTTTAAAACAATTTTATATTATTGAAAGTTGCATTAATACTATGAATATAATATATTATGTTTCTAATTTAATAACGATATGAAATTTAGTAAAGACACTATATGTGTTATAAGTGTAGACCTTACCATTTATAAGTTTTAATAATACCTCCACGAGTGAGAGTATCGCAACTACATAGTTGCTCTAATGTCGTCGGGTAATTTTCACAGTTAGTAGCAAAATTATTATTTTTTAAGTTATTAATTTAAATCGATTAATTAGTAGCAGCATTATATCGATGTTCTGTCTGACTTATTGCCAAAAAGTAGCTTACTATCATTAAGGTGAAAATAAGTATATATGTTTATATGTGCGTATCTTTGAGTATTCACCTACTGAATACTCAAAGGTGCGTATATACTGCCTACATACTGAATAAATTTCATTCATTTTTTAGGGTTCCGTAGCCGAATGGCAAAAAACGGAACCCTTATAGATTCGTCATGTCTGTCTGTCTGTCTGTCTGTCTGTCTGTCTGTCCGTCCGTATGTCACAGCCATTTTATTCCGAAACTGTTAGGACTACAGAATCGAAACTTGGTAAGTAGATGTATTCTGTGAACCGCTGTCCGATTTTTATACAAAAATAAAAAATATAAAAGTTTAAGGGGGGGGCATCCCATACATGGAACTGAAACAAAAAAAATGTTTTTCTTCAAACCTATACGTGTGGGGTGGGGGGGTGGTGGGGTGTCTATGGATAGGTCTTTAAAAATGACATTGAGGTTTCTAAAATATTTTTTTCTCAAAGTCCATCATTTAACAGATAGGCGAGTCTAAAGTGGTAAAATGTGTGTCCCCTCCCCCTAACTTTTAAAGTATGGGAGTGAAAAATCTAAAAGAAATTGGGCTGTAGATCTCAAGAAAAACTAACAATGAAAATTGGTTTGAACGAGATACAGTCAGCAGTTTTAGAGATATGGCGACCGCAAAGATAACTTTGTTTATCATACAAATACTATTAAAAACAAAGTTAATTTTGTAGTTGCGAAAAATCATAGTTATGGAACACTTAACTGTGTTACGGAACCCTACGAGTGCGAGTCCGACTTGCACTTGGCCAGTTTATTTGTCATTCATTTGGCTCTGTAAAATTCATACTGAATATAAAAAATTGAAATCCATTGTCTACAATATTGACAACACAAAACGCACTGTCCACCGCAGCGTAAAACTAGTAGGTGGTTTCATCTTTTATTCGTAAACCGTGGAATGTTACGGTTTTGTAATAAAAGCTTTTGTTATGAATGGAAAGTTACAAACATCTGTGAAAGAGAAATATATTTTGGCTTGAAAGACAAAGGGATGTAAGGGAGTATAAATACCAGTTAAAGTGCCCTCAGCCAACCTCACCTGCTGTGGTTCATCCTGCTGACCAACGAACGAGGCTCTGGCGACTGACAAATGGCGGTATAACCATTTCAAAATTATGGCGTAGCTAAATACAGGCTGATGACGGGCAGCAGCGTCACCGGTGCGAGAAGCTACGTCCTGCGATCACCAACCCACCTGCTCAGCGTGGCGATTAGGGCTTGAAAAACAAAGAGTTCAGTAAAATTACGGAGCTTATCAGACTTAGGCCGATATTCTAGAACAATAGTCAAGCAAAGACCGTTAAGTTGGCTGGTGGTAAGCGGTGATGTGTTGGAAGATGGTGAACACGCCAAGCCTTGAATACTCTGACTCTCAAGGGCTGTGTGCTGCCGGAAGACTGTAAAGTTATGTCGGCAGATTTTCTCCTCGATGGCTGTAAGCTACTTTTTTGTAGCAAGTCAATCGGAACATCGATATAATATATGTTCCTGCCGCCTGTGGACAAACACCTGAGCTAGGATTTGAACTGTTGACCTCTCGCATATAAGTCGAGCCATCCATCCGTAATGGTACGGCAATTGGGTTCTCAGACTCAGCTCTCAGTATGGCGACAGCTTTTCCAGCTTGAGGGTGGTAGCTGTCCAGGCGGTTACTAGATAGTGCCCTTCCATCAAGTCAAGGTTGAAAAATGTACAAATACATATTTCGATAGAAAAACTCATTGGTCCGGAATTTTAACCACTGAATGATACTACAGACATAACAATTTAATGTCTCTAACGCACAGTTTAAGAGCGAACGCGGGTGCACTTTTCCATACAAATGTATTCCCCCGTTTCCTCCCTGGAAAATGCTTCTAGATAACTAAAAACTAAAACTTGTTTCTACAAAATATCAAGGTCTACTGTAGCTACGCCCCTATAATATTCTTTTTTTGACCAATCAATTACAAATAGAAATATGACTCCTTCAAAAAAAACATACCTACAGGCGAATTGAGAACCTCCTTCTTTTTGGGAAGTAGGTTGAAAATCTTAAAGAGGAGATTAAAAGGCATATATTTCTTTTTGCAATTGGTTGGTCAAAAAAGGCAAATGATATGGGCGTTTCTATATCAGACCTTGATTTTTTGTAAAAAAAATTTTGCTCTAAAAGCATTGTCCAGGGAGAAAACGAGGAATACATTTGTATGGAAAAGTGCACCCCGCGTACCCTCTGGCGCCATAGTAACTTTTATAGGTATATAAACGCTTACAGTCAAGCGAACGTTAAGCTTAAAGGTATGGCCACACCGCGGCGTCCTGCGATCTGCGGGCGCGATCTAAGTACTTTTCAATTGTTTTCTGATCATGTTTTGTGTGAACCAGTCGATACAAATACTACTGCGCTATCTGATCGCTGCCTAGATCGCGGACGCAGGACGCTGCGGTGTGTTCGTACCTTAACCTATTACATTTTATATTAAAAACGTACCTATACCATTAGTTTTACCGACCTTAATTCTGCGTAATTCTAATTAGTGAGCTAGTATTTATGGACGAACTTTTGTTAAACAAAATTGACACTGAAGGCATCTCAATTAGAAATAAATTCTTGGTTAACTTAAAAGCTGTATTCAAGTTACCTCTAGTTACATTTACTTCTTTACAAGAACAAGGGGTATCAATGTCACCTTTCCACGTCTTTGTAACCTAAAGAACTTGATCCCTGGGCTTTAAGGTACGGCCACACCGCGGCGTCCTGCGATCTGCGGGCGCGATCTCAGTCAGTGAAAGCATATTATTTGCGTTCACAGATCTCAGTACTATTAAATTGTTTTCAGTACCCTTAGTACGAGTGTTCATACCAAACTCGATATCGTATATCGAACAAATTTTGTATGATAAACAGTATCAGGGAGCCATAATAAGTCGAAAATTATGTGAGATCTGTCAAAAACGTGTACGATGAAAACTATACTAAGGGTACTGATCGCGTTTGGTGTGAACCAGTCGGTACAAGTACTATTGCGCTATCTAATCGCCGCCTAGATCGATCGCAGGACGCTGTGGTGTGTCCGTACCTTTAAAGTGACCTAAGATATTTTTTTACAACCTTTTATTCAACTTGCAAGTCTTGAAACGTTCTTATGTAAGTGGCAGGTCAAAATTGAAAAATGGTTTGATAAACCGTTTTTCAACCACTTGTTCCGATTCAGCTGAAATGATGACACTATTAGTAATACATTGTTTATTGTGACATTAATATTAAGCTTGATTGTGTCAATAAAAATATTATTATTATTTATTCAATTTAATTAAATAAAATTAAATTTAACTCACGGGTCATGCCCGGTCTTTTGGAGGGCATTGATGGAGCTAAAGCCAACATCAAGAGGCCCTTTACAATGTTTACTTAGGTATTATTAATGGATGAGGAGGAGATATGGAAAACTATATTATAAAAAGATGGTACATTATTTAATGAGACTATTGGGTGAGCTGATTAATGTCGGATTGCTGGTCTATGGAATGAGGTACTGCACCCGCCAATTATGCCTCATTACAAAATATTTAGTCAGGTGGTGACTTGCCACCCACTGAATGGACCCCCCATAAAGGCGGACCGTTATATTGGCGCCGAGGGGCAACATTGGCGTGGATAGCTAAGGGTGTTGAGAGTTGTGCTGCACTTTCACTAAACGCTACTAGCGGCTTTATGCCTTTAACACTTCCACCCTGGAGCTTAGGTCTTAGCTCTTGCGATTCCCACCACCGGCCGGCTGGTCAAGGCAAGCTGGGGGTCAGAGGGTCTCATTAAGCCCTCACGGGATAGGGGTACGTGGTGTCGCCACTCACCGTCGGCTCGCCACAAAGCCGCCCCTACGGGTTTATTATTATTCGTTTATTCAATTTAACTCACGGGTCGTACACGCCCGGTCTTTTGGAGGGCATTGATGGAGCCGAAGCCAACATCAAGAGGCCCTTTACAATGTTATTTAGGTATTATTAATGGATGAGGAGGAGATATGGGAAACTATATTATAAAAAGATGGTACATTATATTATGAGACTATTGGGTGAGCTGATTAATGTCGGATTGCTGGTCTATGGGATGAGGTACGGCACCCGCCAATTATGCCTCATTACAAAATATTTAGGCGGGTGGTGACTTGCCACCCACTGAATGGACCCCCCATAAAGGCGGACCGTTATGTCGGCGCCGAGGGGCAACATTGGCGTGGATAGCTAAGGGTGTTGAGAGGTGTGCTGCACTTTCACTAAACGCTACTAGCGGCTTTATGCCTTTAACACTTCCACCCTGGAGCTTAGGTCTTAGCTCTTGCGATTCCCACCACCGGCCGGCCGGTCAAGGCAAGCCGGGTGTCAGAGGGTCTCATTTAGCCCTCACGGGATAGGGGTACGCGGTGTCGCCACTCACCGTCGGCTCGCCACAAAGCCGCCCCTGCGGGTTATTATTATTATTATTATTATATTACCTTTACGCGTTTGTAGGCTACTACACCTTCTGCATAATGATCTCTGCGTGGTTTTAAATATGGTGGATACCCGGCGTGTGCTACTACCATACTATTAAATATTCTGTGCGTACGCTAAATAATATAAGATAGTTTAAAAATTTGGATAAAATAGTTTATGATTCTTGTACAAAAACATCAAAGCCATATTATAGTTAACATAAACTGTCAAAGTTTTTTGACGTTTGTTATAGTTAAAGTAAGATGGTGCAACTCATTTAGGCTGAGTTGCCCAAACGTCAACACAGTTAACAAACGTCAAAAATCATTAAAACTCCATACAAAAACGCCGAATAGTTATAGTTACGGTTAAAGTAAGATAATGCAACTAAACTTTCACTACCGGTGTGCCATTCAAATAGCGTCCTTCGCCCACTCTTCTACAGTTCATAATCCAACTCATTAATTTTCTGTAACTTTGAGCTTACGAAGCAAGAGCTTTGATTTGGTTAAGTCACAGAATAAAAGAATAGTTGGCTAAGTCAGCTTAGCTCCTGTATTGAGAGGTAAAGCCATTTACTCCAACGGGAAGATCTAAGTCTAATCCGCTTATCGACCACAAGATAGCAATCTCAGACATGGTAGTACGCTTTGTAGATTTGCGGTGTGGTAAATAGATTGATCGATAGATAGATAGATAGATAAACTCTATATTAACCGATTTCGAAAAAGGAGGAGGTTTTCAATTAATTTGAGTTTTTGTGGTCAAACTAAAACAGAAAAATCACTCGATTTTTTTGTTAGGTTGTTTTGACACCCCCGTTGGCGTAAAGGACAGATGGCTTGACTGCTAAGCGAGAGGTCACCGGTTCAAACCCTAGCACGGGTGTTCGTCAACAGGTGGTAGGAGGGAGCATATTCAATTGATGTACTGCCTGACTTGCTACCAAAAAGTAGTTTACCACCATCAAGAAGAAATGCTGCCGCCATAACCTTACGGTGTTAAGGCAGTACGCAAGCCCTTGAGCGTTCTGACGCTCATAAGTATGTCTATTCTAGGCCTAGCGTGTTCACCATAATTATCCGACCACATCATCTCTTACCACTAGGCGAGATAGTGGTCTTGTTTTAACAAAATATAGAGAAAACATATTGAAAAAATGTCAAAAGATTGAAACTATTCTTATGTAGGTATTTTACATGCTGCGAAGGATACTCAATACTCAATCGTTTATTTGAGTTCATAATTACATTTCATTGTTTAAGGTAGTCTTAGATATAAAATGACAACATTACAACCCTGGTAGGGTATCCCAACATTTTAAAGAGCCAGCGGACCGGTTTATAACAAAGATTACATCATTAATATTTTAATTAAAATTAAATCATATTATATGTATTATCATTATCATAATATATTGTATTTATGTATTTATATATTTATTTATTTTGATTTCGGTTCACTTTATTTAACTGTATTTTTAATGTTTTGTCATCTAGGTATTCTTTGAGCGTATAATAAAGCTTAATTAATAAGCAAGTCCTTTAGATTTTTATTGAAAACACTAACCTTTTCTATACTTTTGAGACAGTCGGAAAACTTATTAAATATCTGTACCGCCATCACATATGTGCTAGAACTGTGAATTTTCATTTTAGAGCCGAGATGAATAAGGTTATATTTAAACATTGTTTTGTCTCCTCTAGGACCGTCTTTTTTTCTGGAAAAGGAATTTATCAAAATTTTTTATCGGAGGATTTGTATTAATGTGCATTTATCAACTTGTCTTGCAAATTTTTTGTGAATATGTGTAATTAAATTTAAATATCGCGGAACTTTTCTTTCAATTGTGTAATTTTAAATGAATACTTTAGTTTTTATCTCTCAATTTAATTTTACCAACTCGTGGCACACAAAAACAAAATCCCGTGAAATGGGTAGTTAAAATGAAATTAAGTTACCAGGGTAAAACGCTTATGCCCAAAAATTTAATTGTAATTGAAATAGCCTCTTCAACGTAATGGCACTTTTATAATCTTCCTTTAGACTTGTTCAAATAAGGCTGGAATCACATGTGAAATAAACTGGCCAAGTGCAAGTTGGACTCGCACTCGTAGGGTTCCGTAACACAGTAGAGTATTCTATAACTTTGATTTTTCGCAACTACAAAAATAACTTTGTTTTTCATAGTGTTTGTATGAAAAACAAAGTTATACTTGCGGTCGCTGTATCTCAACAACTGCTGACTGTATCTCAAACCAATTTTCGTTGAAAGTTTTTATTGAGATCTACAGCATATATTTTTTCTAGATTTTTCACTCCCTTACTTTAGAAGTTAGAGGGGGGGACACACATTTTACCACTTTAGACGCGCCTATCTTTGAAATGATTGACTTTGAGAAAAAATGATTTTAAAAACCTCAATGTCATTTTTAAAGACCTATCCCACACGGAATAAAATGGCTGTGACATACGGACGGACAGACAGACAGACAGACAGACAGACAGACAAACAGACAGACAGACAGACAGACAGACAGACAGACAGACAGATAGACAGACAGACAGACAGACAGACAGACAGACAGACAGACAGACAGACAGACAGACAGACAGACAGACAGACAGACAGACAGACAGACAGACAGATAGACAGACAGACAGACAGACAGACAGACAGACAGACATGGCAAATCTATAAGGGTTCCGTTTTTTGCCATTCGGCTACGGAACCCTAAAAAGACACATTTGATTGCGTGTTGTAAAAAAGTCACAGAAATATTAATTAACATTAATATTAACGAAAATAATAATCCAGGCTTTTCCATCAATTGTTTTTATTTATTTTTTAGTTTATTTGGTAACAATGTGGTTTGCACATTACTAGTAGTCTTGTTAACCCTTCCAACTAAGCTAAATTTCCTTTGTATGGAGTGGGTTCACGTCAATAGTGCAATGATTGGTTATCGAACTCACGACCTCTATATATAAGAATAAAATCTCTTTGGCTATACTATTTGTATCTGGCTAGTTTTGGTATCATTAAAATTTTAAATTTTAAATTAAAATTTAAATTAATTAATTATTTTAATTTAATTTTTACTTAATTTTAATTTAATTTTTAATTAATTTTAATTTAATTTTTAATTAATTTTAATTTAATTTTTTTATTTAGTTTGTATAAACATCGCAAATTTTTTTCGCCATAATTTTCGCCAGGTCCATAAGGACCTACTGGATAAAATGGATGCAATTTTTGAAAAAGTGGAGCAAGATCGGCATCTCAGTAGTTACGACGTAGCTAAAGAACTGGAAATTGACCACAAAACAGTTTTGGCGCATTTGAAAAAAACTGGGTACACAAAAAAGCTCGATATTTGGGTATCTAACAGACTGTGGCGAAACCCGGGTTAACTCGCAACAAGGTGATGTTGTGTGATGGGATTGGAAGGACATTATTCATTGTGAGCTGTTACCACTAGGCAGGACCATCGATTCTGAACTCTACTGTGAACAACTGATGAGATTAAAGCAAGAAGTTGAGAGAAAGCGGCCGGAATTAATCAACTGAAGGGGTGTGGTTTTTCATCATGATAACGATTTTTGCTGAGTTTTGCTGAGCTTTTTTGTGAGTAGACCTCACACATCTTAAGCCACTCAGCAAAAATTAAGAGAGTTTGGTTGGGAGGTGATAATGCATCCGCTGTATAGTGCTGACCTTGCACCTTCAGATTTCCACCTGTTTCGGTCTCTTCAGAATTCTTTAGGAATATTCTTCTCTTTGTCAGATTAACATGATGCTCGAACCCGCAAGTCTAGAGATGTACTCGAAAAGAAGAAGGCATTTAACTTAGCCGCCAAGTCCTGCAAAAAGGCTCTCAAGAAGGCTCGCTTTGATCACATACGCCAAACAGGGAGCAAACTTGCTTCTTACCCCTCGGGTAGTAAAGCGTTCTGGTCCCTGGCGAAGTCGATCGAAGAGAACTTCTGCCGTCCTTCACTGCCTCCACTACTAAAACCCGACGGGTCTCTAGCGCACACTGCTGAAGAGAAAGCAAATTTATTTGCTACTCAGTTTGCAGAATCTTCACGTTTAGATGCTGGCAATGCTGTACCTAGGAGTCTGCCGATTTGCGGGACGTTTATGTCCGAAATTCGCATTCGACAGACTGAAGTACATAAAGCGTTGCGCGATCTAGACGTGAACAAAGCTAGTGGTGCAGACGGTATACCAGCTGTAGTCTTGAGGACGTGTGCACCTGAGTTGGCTCCTATTTTGACACGCCTCTTTTGCTTATCCATGACGACTGGTCAAGTGCCTAAGTCCTGGAAGTAAGCTAACGTGCAGCCCGTGCCCAAAAAGGGTAGTCGTGCAGATCCTGCCAATTACAGACCTATCTCAGTCACTTCCATACTCTGTAAGACTATGGAACGAGTACTGAACCACAGGCTCCTGGCATACCTAGAAGTGAACGATCTCCTCAGTGACCGACAATACGGATTCCGCCGAAACCGGTCTACTGGGGATCTTCTAGCGTATGCCACTCACATCTGGAACGAGGCCATCGAGAACCACGGAGAGGCGCTTGCCGTCTCTCTTGACATATCGAAGGCTTTCGACAGGGTCTGGCACGATAGCCTTATTAGCAAGCTTCCTTCATACGGCCTTCCCACTGGTTTGTGTATGGATATCAGATTTCTTGAGGGATCGGTCGAATCGAGTGGTCATCGATGGCTGTTCTTCCGACCGATTGGCCATAAATGCCGGAGTCCCTCAAGGATCAGTACTCTCTGTAACGCTTTTTCTGCTGCATATTAATGGCCTGCTCAAACCCGGTACTTTTGGGTACGCAGATGACAGCACCGTTGTAGAGAGTTATAAGTCCAACGCACGAACCAGTGCATTACAAATCCAGTCCCATAGGGAAGCGATGGTCCAGCGCTTGAACTTTTCTTTAAAGGCAGTCTCCGATTGGGGCGATGCCAATCTAGTCAAATTCAATGCTGCAAAAACCCAGGCGTGTCTTTTCTCCGCCAAACGGAGCCAATTTCTTCTGGCTCCTACTTTCCGAGATGTAACCGTCCCGATAAGTAACCATCTCGAGCTTCTTGGCATCTCATTAACACCGACTCTCAATTTCGGCTCTTTTATTGAGTCTAGAGCCCAGCTAGCCTCAAAAAAGCTTGGCATTTTGGCAAAGGTGAGACAATACTTCACACCGGGACAGTTGCTCAATTTTTACCAAGCACAAGTCCGATCGTGCATGGAGTACTGTTCTCAGCTTTGGGATGGTTCTGCCAAATACCAGCTGGAGACACTGGAAGCCATTGAGAGGAGAGCCAAGAAGCTCATTGGTGATGATCTACTTGTAAGCAAGAGACTTCAGAGTCTCGCGCATCGCCGCAAAGCTTGTTTATCGGTTTTCTATCGGTTACATTTTGGAGAGTGTGCTATGGAACTGCATAATTTGATTCTACCTTCCCCATTTTATTATCGGACATCCAGAGACACTAAAAGGCGCCACCGATTTATGGTGGATATACCATCTACCCGAACGAAGCGATTTGCATCTTCGTTCATCATGCGAACCGCCAGGGAGTGGAATGGTCTGCCTGAGTCTGTGTTTCCGCCTAAATACAATATGGGGGTCTTCAAATCGCGAGTGAATAGGTATCTTTTGGGTAAGCGCGCTCCATCATCGACCGCATCATCACTTAACATCAGGTGAGATAGTGGTCAAGTGCCGCCCAGTTCATATATAAAAAAAAAAACATCACGAGAGAACTGCCAAAACTACTTGTCGCGGTTTTTTGATCAGAATCCCCAAAATTTCTATAGCAATGGGATCATGTCCCTATCTACAAGATGGCAAAAAGTTATCGAACAAAATGGTACATACCTACATACCTACCCTACATACTTTAGTTAAATGTAAATAAACCATATTAGAAAAATGTTTTGCTTTGGCGCCAGAAGTAGTGGGTTGAAATCCCATCGTGCTAATGGATTTTTCTATAAAAAATGTATGTGCGCATTTTACAGTTAACTTCCAGTGAAGAAAAACATTTCTAAGAAACCCCTGGCTTAGTGAGCCTCATCTGCTGAAAAAAATACACACAAACAGTACAAACAGTTACTTATTGGGCAAGTTTGTATCAAATATTATGTTTCTGTGAGTGGTTTGACTGATAATCTACACTTTATAATATTGAACAAATAATTATATAAAGTTATTATATTTGTAAATTGTAACATACAAACCAAAATGTCACTGAACCGACGAGATTCAAACCCACGCCTCCTGAGAAACTTGCCGGCACTGTACCAATTCAGCTACAGTACGACCCTATTGACACGACGAAACTAATGGATTGCATTTCAAACCAATTATCAGAGATGTAATATAAAAGGATGGTGCACTGCAGATGTTTTGACAAATTCATTTATTCCGTATATATTAGCAATAAGGTTGTAATTGATTTGTAGAACAAAACGGCCCAATTTAGAGACACCAGGGTGGGAGTGTGTCCTTGTCTAACAACCTGCTACTGCCTGCTAGTGCTATATATGTTCTCTACTATTTGATAAGTTGTCCATACAAAAGAATGGGACAAACTCCGTTCAAGGTCGGTCTCATGGTGTACGCGATCAAGTTTAATATGTAGCAGGTCTGTGCCAATTATGTATTGGTAGCGCCATATTATGTAGCAATCTAGTAACGGTAATAGCTGCTCAACGGATAAGTAAATAGAAATCGCATTTTGTAATCCTTATATGTACATAGATTTAGGACCTTCCTCCAGTTTCTTTATTATGAAATTATATTACGAAAATTATAAAACAAAATGGTATATTTAATTACATTAAGGCTGTAGAGAGCACCTGACGTTAAATATTAAAGTTGTGAAGTATTGAAATTAACTCACAATCTAATTTTGATGAGTATATTTACGGTCGTACTTATAAAGATTTTGATGAACACATAGCGGTGGATTTGAAACAAGTACCTAGTATTAATAATGTTACCGATACCTACCCCCATTCTGCGAGCGAGCGCAAAACTATTAAAACAGATAGCGAGTGGGCATCTGGCTTACTCCTTGCGTGGCTGTCGTACTGTTCGGACGTAGTGGTTATGTAGCCAAGGACACATTATGTAATTCTTATTATGTTAAAGTTCTGTGACATTATATAGTTGTAGGTATTGTAAGATTGTTTATTTTTTTAACCTTTGTCACTTCTGGTCGGTAAGAATAATATTAATGTATTGGTTTGAATGACACTATATGTTTAATAAGTCACTATTGACATTATATGCTGAGAATTTTATTTATCTGGAATAATCCAAACCCAAGTTATGAGGATTAAAAAAACCCGGCCAAGTCGTGTTGAACTCGCCCAACGAGGCTTCCGTACCAACCAATTAAGCTAGACCTCTAAATTGTATCAGCGCTCATATAATTCAGAGGTCTACCTTAATTGGCGCAAACTATGTATGTATGGGGACACCAATTTTCAACTTTTTTTATTTTTTGGAATTTTTTCTTAATTTGTGCTGTACGACCTTGCTTCTTGCCAAATTTCATGATTCTAGGTCAACGGGAAGTACCCTATAGGTTTTCGACCCAAAACCTATAGGGTACTTCCGGTAGGAAAAATTCCGAAAAATAATAAAAAATGAAAATTAAGGTACATTTTGGTACTGAGAAGTTTTCGCGAAAATCTAAATTTGCTCATATCTTTTTATTGTGTATTGTGACTCAAGACCTTGATTTGTATACCCCCAATAGGGACTATAAACCTCAGTATCAGGTATACATTTCAACTTACTAGGTCCACCCGTTCTTGAGAAAACCAGTGGTGACACACGGACAGACAGACGGACAGACAGACGGACAGACATACAGACAGACGGGCAAGAAAGTGATCTTATAAGAGTTCCTTTTTTTTGCCTTTTGAGGTACGGAACCCTAAAAACGACAAAGCGCTCCAAGAAAAGGTAGGTAGCCCTTGCGCTTCGCTTAGTTCGTCTTGGCGGGGGCATTACCGTGCCCTCTGTAAAAAAACTAAAGGAACCGACTTCAAATGCCAAGTTATTCATTTTCAGTAGCAAATTGAAGGTGTTTATCTTTATATGACTCGGTCTCGAATATCAATCTCGTGTCTCGTGATCGAATGATTAGTCTGAATGTTGCAACATGATTGAATAAGTAATATTAATAACGATACTTTACAAACAGGCGACATGTTCATGAGATCAAAAATAGGTATACCTGTGTATATCAGATCTCAATAAAATTACAATGGGACCAAACGAAAAGCATAGGTTAATCGTATTTAGACGCAAAACATAAACAAAAATAACTAATTGCACGTTGAAG
Organism: Cabera pusaria; assembly: GCA_954871355.1. Taxonomy (NCBI): domain Eukaryota; kingdom Metazoa; phylum Arthropoda; class Insecta; order Lepidoptera; family Geometridae; genus Cabera; species Cabera pusaria. Next base: position 17,512,194 of record OX940905.1, read on the forward strand.
CGCTGAAGGCGCTAGAGCTAAGTCGTTGATTAAACTTGAGTTAAGTTAAAGCTATGAAACGGCCCACGTTAATTAAGTGAAGTTCAAGAAACGCAAAGTTTGCGGCTTCGTAGGCAATTTACGTATGCCTGTGGGGAAATTAATGTGCTTGGGAGAATAGATGCATGGAGGCAGAAGCTGTAAGTAATAAGGTAAAGTTAATAATTTCAGATCGTTTAAAAACAAATAAAACCGACTTCAAATGCCGCGCTAGTCATTTCCAGAAGAATGTTAGACGTGTTGATCTTCATATCTCTGGAGATACTCATCAGGTCTCAATAAATTTACAATGGGACCACCTCAGTAGTCAGTTTGTACCTCTTTCGAATAAAGAATAATTTTGAAAATCGGTCCACATGATAGATACATCTGTGAACAATAAATAAAAATATATATATACATACAGACGAACTAAGAACTCCTTATTGTCGGAAAAAACGATACCTACTTTGCTCCAAATTTTTTGTTTCTTAAAGCTTATTAATATGTGATGGTAGATCTTCTGCAGTCTTGTGAAGTCTTTCCAATATTTCGTTTAGCCCAAGCTGGTTTCGAAAATGGCATAAGGCTACCTTGTAGGCTTGTTCTTGTTCGGTCATTAAAAGGAGCGCTCCGAACTATTACATTCTTTCAACTGTACTAATTCGGACTTCTAGTACTATAAGTACAGTAGTTCATAATTATCAATAAAAAATATGTCCCTATGACTGATACCATAACGTTTTAAATAGCTGTTGAATAATATCGTTTAAAAACTAAAAAAGAACCGACTTCAATGTTAATTTTCAGCAGCAATTTTGAGATATTTATCTCAATATCTCGGGAGATACTTATCGGACCTCAATAAAATTACCATGGTACCACACTTGGGATATCTCCTTTCTAACAAAAAAAGAATAATCAAAATCGGTGCATAAACGACGAAGTTATCCCCGAACAAACATAAAAAAAAAAAAAAAAAAAAAAAAAAAATATTTACGGTCGAATTGAGAAACCTCCTCCTTTTTTTGAAGTCGGTTAAAAAAATAGCATAACTAGCGTAACTAGTCAACGAACGATCACTCGTTCGTTAGTTCATCAGTTATCAGTTACGCTAACCCTTTTATTCATCGTCCTTTTCATTCCGTAAGCATGAGCAATTGAATCACAGACAATAATCGCGAACGAAATACTAAATGTACTATTATGCTTACGGAATAGTTCATTCTAGTTCAGTGTCAAGAATTCATTCATATTAGTACCTACTTAGTTCGTGTACTACACAAGGCTACTTCCTTGATTGAACATACATACATTGCTAGCGTTAAACCACTATCTCACCTGTTGGTAAGTGATGATGCGGTCGAGTATGGTAGCACGCTTGACCTAGAATGGAAACTGGTTCTCATGGATAGCTGTCGGAACAAATTAGATTTTTGGCGACAGATTTTCTAACTTGAGGGTGGTAACAGGCCAGGCGTACACTATCTATTGATAATGCGGGGGTTGGGGGTTTCTTAACGATGTTTTTCCATCACCGGAGGGCCACTTTGAAAAGCAGACATACATTTTTCGATAGAAAAATCCATTAATGCACGGCGGGGCTCTCTCTAACTCTAGCATCAAGGCCGATCATTCTCCTGTTACACCACCAGTAGTTGATGCCAGAGTTCTATCCCCGCCGTGCATTAATGGATGGATAAATGAGGGGGCCCAGGCCCTCAAAATCCCTGGGTGGTGCTAATGGTGGTGCTGTGTCTAAGACTGTCCTGCTAGCTTAAAATAGGTAGGTAACAGCCCTTGAGAGTCACAGTGTTTTCTAGGCCTAGCGTGTTCATCATAGCATCACCATCTTGACCACATCATCGCTTACCATCAGGCGAGATAGTCATAAAACGCAAGCCATCAGATATTTTTTAAAAATGTGGTTGCCTGTAAAGAACGATAATTTTACGTGATAACGTCATACAACCGTGCCTCTCTATCGCTTGTACTGTGCTCCCGCTTGCACGTTCGGCTCGGGCGGAACGTCACACTATAGTGCGTGCAGTAAGACGTTATCACGTAAAAGAAACGTAGAAATGGAAGTCTTAAATTCCTTCAAAAGCAAATTATCTCGTAGGTTCTTCTTCAAGCTAATTTTGTTTCTTTACTTTCTTAAGTCACGTCACAGAATAAATCGTAGCCATATGTACTTTAGGGCTCTAACTTCAGTCAAATTGCCGCGCCTCGAACCAAGTTCACCCGAGGCGAATTTTGTTGTTCAATTACCTAGAGATGAACGATAAGAGTAAATACAAGTACTTATTTGATACTGTTCTATGATAAAATCGCGCTTGTTAAGCGTGGGCCAATTAAAAAACAATTGACTACAAACCTATACTAATAATCGATAAATTATTGTGTCTGAACTTGAATGAAATAAATGAAAAGTTCAAATCTTTTTTAAACACAAGCTTTTTGTTTAATGAAAATTACAAAAGTGACAATACATACTAGCCCAAATTCGACTGTCCGATCATTTGCTATTACGGAGCTGCAGTCCCTACTGTCCTACTCTATTATTAGGGTTTGTTTTAGTTTTACATCTTGAGCCAAACTATGTACACTAACTCACCTCGGTTGGTAAGTGATCATGCGGTCTAGGATGGTAGCATAGTAGGCCTAGAATGGGAACTGGCTCTCAAGGACTGCTGTCGGAATACATTTGATATTTGGCGACAGATTTTCCAACTTCAATGTCCAAGGTCAACCGCATGGGACCGTATTATTGAATTATCACCGAAGATACGCAAGAATACCTTAGAGTCTAATCGAACGTCAGAAAGTGGTTCTAATTAGGCCTACAAGATTGACCCACACAAAGACGGCAAGTTAAATAAAAGCTCGTAACGTACACCGTACATTTTCATCTCACCTTCACGTAAATAAATTTCAATTAATTGGCAATAGAAAAACAATAATTCATTTGCCCCTGGCATTTGAACTTTGTCACAGCCTTAATTTATTAGCAGTACTGTCCCAAATTCTCAAAGATTCATTTGCCTTTTTGATCTCTATTGGAATCAAGGAATCCGTGAATGAGCTTAAAATTAAAAAAAGTATCAAATGACAAGACGTTCATCTTTTGTTCAAAATTAACGATGGCAATTTAACTTGGAATCTCCAACGTTTATGAGACAAAATTGAATTCATAATTTGTTATTATGAATAGGCACCAATTGCTACATTCATTATTACACAGATTAATGAGAAACGGAGATTTTATAAGTCATCTTGGGAACTGGAAGTTGGAATTCTCGTTTAATTGTGTTTTTGCTTTAATTTCAAACTCATTATGGGTCTTAAGTAGTAATCTCCCAGCTGTATTCAGATTTCACCCTGATTCCATTACACGTGTTACTCTGTGTTACTCTGTGTTACTTTGCGTTCTATTCCGCTTATTATTTTAATAAAACATCTTGATATTTCTTTACATTTAAATACATACTAGCTGCGTCCGCGGCTTTGACCGCGTTTATTCCTAGTTACAAATCTTCCTCTTTCTCAGTCTATCTATTGATGAAAACCGCATTAAAATCCGTGGCGTAGTTCAAAAGATCTAAGCGGCAAGAAGCGACTTTGTTATATACATACTGTATCATAAAGATTATTACTGGCAGTATTTTAGTCTGTCATGTCAAGAACATTTTAATAATGCTTTAATTTTAATGGTTAGATGGTTTGGGCATCTAGAGAGGATGGATAAAGGAAGATTGAAGAAACAGATTTATAAGACGAGTGTTAATGTGCCAACCGGTAGAGGCCGACCTAGGCGAACGTATCACGACCAGATCGGAGACGTTTTAAGAAAGGGCCAAGTCAAAAGTGCCTACCGGCGAGCATGTATGAAAGCACTCATGAAAGTGGAAGAAGCGAAAGAGGTATGTCAGGATCGTAGCATGTGGAAATCTGAAGTAGTCTTTGCCTACCCCAACGGGCAAAAGGCGTAACTTTATGTAGGTACGTATGTAAGTCGAAAACTGTGTTGCCTGGGTGTGTTAAGACGATACACGCTTGTCCAGTATACTTTTCTGATAGCAGTTCAGTCAGTAAGTGCTGCCATCGTGTTTGGTGGAGCCAGTGTTGAAAACTGCTTGTGCTTATATCATAAACATGCTCATACTATTCCACTGCAAGGCAGGACATAGCTACGTTAATTTACGGCCACTGTCATGAATAAATTATTAAAAAAACACCACTGAGTACGATCTTCAGGTACACCGTCTCTTGTCAGCCAGCTACCCTGATAATATTATCTTTTTTATATATATCTTATAGGCTAGCGTTTGAGCACTATCTCGCCTGGTGGTAAGCGATGATGTGGTCAAAGATGGTGAACATGCTAGGCTAGGCCTAGCGTGTTCGCCATCAACTTTCCACAATGGTCTGACTCTCAAGGGCTGTGTGTTGCCGGAACACCGTAAGGTTATTGCGGCAGCTACTTTTTGGTAGCAAGTCAGGCGGAACATCGATATTGTATGGTCCAACCACACATGCACTTCTATCACATTTCAGGTAGTTGTAGAATCGTGCTGTTCGATCTAAACTATGAGCGTCCTACGCTATTTTCTATGTCTTGCGAGCGCAAGCATAAAGTAGTCTGCAGCTCATATATTTTTTCGTCCATTTCTAGGCACACGTCTTAAAATAAACATTTGTGAAAGAGGACTAACCCTAAAATAAAAAAGTAAAAAATATTCTCACTCTTTTATTTGCTATAACGTTTAAGAAACATTTATTTTCTGGTAACCGCCTACAATTTTAAATACTTATACATTTATACCTTGCTAAGATCACAACAACTTTTATTAAAATAATATTTACAATAAATAACACATTTAAAACATATTTACATCTTGTCGTTAAGAAAATAAATAAGAATTTAAGTACTGTCACAAGGAGTTTAAAACTTCCGAGCTTGTTCATGAGTTAAAATAATATTAGCAGTCTTGCTTGACTTTCGGAAATATCTTTAAAATACTTAGGTATTTTGACACAAATATTACATAATATGTACTTATTAACTAAACAAACAAACATAGTAGATAATACAATATAACTGGTAGCAAACTTGCTATAGACAATAGAAGTAGTACTGTAGGTAAACTGATTCATGGAATAACTTGTGGAAGTTGATTATAGATAACTCAACAACCTAATACATAATTAAATGCTATTTATTTCCAAATAATCATTAACGATTATCCTTTTGACATGAATATCGATCAAATACAAAAAGATCATAAGTTTAGTATACGAAACTCCTAAAGGAATACCAAAGTCAATATTCATAGACCTTTTCAAACTCAAAAGCAAAATGTTCATAGTTTTTTTTACGTATAATTGGCACTACACAAAGATACTAGAAGAACGTAGGCTAATAAATGAATCCAACCGAAATCAAGTAGACGCTCCAGCGAATGCAGATTAATCAAACTTGGCTCACTCGACAGCAAGCTTAATTTGGTTAATTATCGCTGGCTGCCTTTGTTAATCTCGCTTGATCACACGGGTTCTATCAAATTCGTTTTTGTTAGTCTTTGCTTGCATTTAGCTACATTCATCGGTTTGCCTACGTTTCCTTTCGTCGCTTGGTGTCTTCAGACTATAATTTGTTTCATTGCGTTCAATGCTGAGTTATTTATCTCTGAATATATTACCTACATTATTTTCCGACTTCTCTAAATTGCCTATATTGATGACATAATACTTGTTAACTGTTTAAAACATCAAGATAGTTTCAAAAGTTTCCGGGAATGTAATTAATGCTACTGAGCACGTTCTCTCTTTCTCTCTCTCTCGGTTTAAACATCTAGATCTATTACTAACATCGAAAAACTTTTGAGTCTTGAATATTTACACTAACCATAGTAATAGATTTCAATAAAAAATTTGAAACACCACATGATATTAGAAAAACTCGGTATATAACACTCATGAAAACGGCTCTTACTACTTCAAAAGTAGCGTCGATTACTGAAAGAATTTGATTGACATGTAGATTTGTTCATAATCTCAATAAATTTTTCGCCATTCCCGAGAGAAAAATTTACTGAACGTTGAAGTATTTGACGACGAAGAATATTGAAGATTTAACACATTTTCTCTATAATAATAGATATTTTACTTAAAAAAATATATTAACTAATAACATAAGAGCCATCACATATTGGCGATACGTGTATTTTATGTCATCTCCATCTAATGTTATAATTTCACTCGTTAAGCTTGTATATGCAATTACAAGTCCCGCTTCGGTCTTTAAGGAACGGCCACTCGACAGCGTCCTGCGTGCGCGATAGGGAGCGATCGGATAGCGCAGTGGTGTTTGTACCGACTGGTTCATACCAAACGCGATCTACGGAGATCAGAAAACGATTGAAAATCGGATCGCGAATGCGCACGCGGACGCAGGACACCGCGGTGTGATCGTACATTTATCTGGTTGACTTTGAAAGTCCAAACAAGTTAATTTGAAATAAATAATTTAACTAATAATTTCCATAGTGAAAATTGTACTTATATCAATATTCACCTTCAATATGCGTAATTCTGGTTGAAGTCTAGCCACTTGATCACAATAGTAAAAGCAATAAAGAAATGTTATGTTATTAGGGTTTGACGCAAAATCTGTGTGTCCGTCTGTGGCATCGTAGCGCCTAAACAGATGAAGCGATTTTAATTTAGTTTTTATTGTTTTATAAGTGTCTTAATCTTAAATTTTTTGTTGTGGTAGGACTTCTGCTAGTGCGTCTGGGGCGGTACCACCACTTTGCCAATTAATTTTCAGCCGTAAAATAGGAATGTTTCTCGGTTGAAATGGCAAGGTGTCGAGTGAAATTACAGGGCATGTGAGACTCAACAGCTTTATGTCTCAAGGTAACAGGCGTAGTGCAGTGACATGCAAAATTCTGGACAGCCAGAATTTTGCATGCCGCTATATCTGTAATAGGTAGACGTCATTGTTTAACATCAGAGCGTCGTGCTTCGTCGAGAGCGTACCTTTTACCATAAAAACAAAATCGAGAGTGTTCGTAGCTTTGATTCATGAAAATCCGTTCAGCCGTTTGAAGACTATGAGCTTTTTTCTAGATGATGACGCTATGCGGATAACATTTATAAGTCTGATCAATTCGAAATTCGGTATTCTCTTACTTCAATGATATTTTAAGAACATGGTAAGCATTGACCTAATGCTGAAGCATTTCCTGGATTTTGCAGAACTCCTCCCCAACTTACAGCAGAGATATTGTGTTTTTGGGCTCATTGGAATGGGACTCAATGACCAAATTGTAAATAGATTAGTCAGAGTGGTTTTAAATGTTGAATTCAAGAATGCCAAGAAAGGCAAATTAAGTACAAAATGTGAAATTTAAAAAATAACCTATATATCTCCAATAATATAAAAATGAAAGCTCATACAATTGAATCATTTGGAGTATCTTTAGATAAAAGTGGCACACTACTGTAATCTTTTAAGCGTTCGCTGCCTTTTTTAGTGCCGTTATCGAATGAACTCGAGGGTAGTTTGGAAATCCAGTTGTTATTACCTATTTTATTCGATTTATGATTTGTGATTGAATTCTTACAGTCCTTCAGTTTGACTCGGGGCGCTCCGCCTTGATTCGCTGAATTGTGGTTTAGAGAATTCACGTTAAGCGATATGGAATTGGTTACACTTAGTCTATCTAGTTCTTCACCGTTGTCTAATACTCCATTAGTGACTGCTTCAGTTGGTTCAGAATACTGCTTCTGTATGCTTAGATTTTGCAATAACGACTGTGCTTCTTTTTCTAGTTTATTTGCATCAGTCAGTTTCTGCTGAAATATTATACCTGAGCCTCGTCGACTGGATGATCTTGATCCGTGATCCAACCTCTGTCTGAATGGAGTCAGATGTGAGAGCGAACCGCTTTCCGCCGATAGTGCTTGAGTCTTGACTAAAGGATGTCTTTCTTTTACGTTTGGATCTACTTTTTCACCTAACAACCAATACGTGACTAGAATTCCTTTGCCCTGTAACAAAAAAAATATATATTATTTTTGATCGTTAAAAAACGCTGAGAAAAGTTAAGTACTTTAATTTATTCAATTTACTGCCATCTTGTAACATATTTACCATAAGTACTGTTGATTTTGCCATAATTAGAATAAGATCTTTATGTATATATAGGTATTGGGACAAGCATCTATAGGAAAAAAGTAGTTTTCGAAATTAAGTTGATCGTAGATAAAGTAAGTTTTTTAACGCTTCTCATAACCGCTGGTGTCTAAAATGTTGAAGAAGGACATTAACAATTGGTATCAGATTTTATTATCGAAATTACTCCGACCAGTTTCAGATATATCATCATAATAAGCCGGCGTCAGTCCACTGCTGGACGTAGGCCTATCCCAAGATACGCAACTAAGCCCGATCTTCGGCTCTTCTTTTCCAGTTACTGCCCACCGCTTTGCATCCTATTTTTGGGAGCCACATCTACCGCAAGCTCACCGTGAGTGTAGTATGTGCTTATAAATTAAATTATTATGTGTGACTCTCACGATCCGTTCAATATTCAAACTGAAGAAGGAAGTTTCAAGTTTATTCATCAGAGGAGGCATAATGAGAGGCATATGTCCAGCAGTGGACGAAAATTGGATGATGAGGATGTTTCAAGTTTAGCAACATTATTACTATCAGATGACCTACGAGTATGAGTCAAGTGCTTACGACTCTCCTCAATATCAATTACGTTGAGGGTAACTTTGAAACTCGATAATTGATTTGATCAAGCCGATATTGTGTTAAATTGAATCACGAGTCATAAATCAGTAGAGCCAATAAACTAATGGTCAGTGACCGAAAATGAATTAGGGGGATGATTGAGGGCAAACATTGTTTATCGTGCAAAAGTAATGACCGAGCGGTATTTGCTTTTTGAAATAGTTTTTTTATTGATCCGTTATTAGATAGGTACTTATTTGATTACTGACAACCCCTGACGTAAAATAGCACATAATATGTTTTATGAGTACCTACTAATATTGTAGATTTTCTTTTGATATAGAATAATGAACAGTGCTCGCTAAGTGGTGCGTCTTGTAGTGTAACCCGAGGTACTCGTATGTATATGTGGGTGCGTCAATCAATAGACTTACTTTATATGGAGGTACGAAATTCGCAAACTTGCGCTCAAAATATTTTAATGAGACAATTTTTTTATAAACGGGCTGTCATTGACGTATCTTTACTCGAGTTTAGTTGACCTTTCGATCGAGTCCGTCATGGGAGGTTACGCGATGATATCGCGCCAATCACAGTGATCGTTGCGATCTAACCGCGACTAAAAAAAGTACGTGATTACAGTCGGTGTTAATATATATATTTTTTTAATTATCATCGACTTGGTACATTTTATTTATACTTTAGATATAACTAACTGTAATATAACGTACTACAATTTTGCTGGCAATGTTAAACATCAAATAGCATTTTGTATATAAGGAGCACTACAAAATAATAAAATTATACAGACAAAGGTCCCCTGGCTATGACTGCTACTTTGTGACCGTGCCACTAATATTATTAGGGTCAAAGTGTATTAGACCCGACAGCCAAATATTTGGGTATCTCGTTGGTGGTTTGTTTGTTTCATTTTGAGTCTGAAAAGTTTGTTTACTCAATGGTAACCTTGTTTGCTTTATGCAAGTGAGCCTTAAATAGAAATTATTTTGGATATAGTAAGTAATTCTTGTTCGTATTTAAGGTCAGATTTAGAGGGGTATGGAAATAATGGCGCGATAAACAACGGGTTTTGGGTCGTCAGCTTAGAATGTGTCGTGACTTGACATGAACTGATGATGGACTCGTTCAGGCTTGTACTGTGTAGGCAATAGGCATCACTCCCAGGAGAAGGAATTTTTCAAAATCTTTAATCAAAGTTATCTTAAACTAGAATGACACTAGTCGGAAAAATTATTGTAATGGCTGAACCTATTTAGAGCAAAGGTACTGTGTAAACTACTATTAAACAAAATGAACCCCGCATAAGATTACTGTAAATTAAGCTATCGCAGGATTAATTGAGCTACATTCTGTCGGTAAATTTTAGTATCACTGCCTAGTTTAATTTACGTTTTTATGAATAGCTTTTGTTGTTGTTGCGTTCAGTACAGTGTGTTTTTTTAGAATATTTATTATGTTTATTCTTTCTATTACTTTACTACTTCTTTTCTTTTTAAGGAAATGTACCTTCATAGCAACTTCACCACGGCACTCCAGTTGGAAAGACTCGTAGAGATCCAGCAGAGCCTTTGTGTCAGGAGACACGTGGATTTTTAGGGCTTCTCCATTGGACTCCATCCGTGAAGCCGTGTTGACAGTGTCTCCGAAAAGGCAGTACCGAGGCATCTTGAGACCAACTACACCAGCTACGCAAGGGCCTAGTGAGGAAAAATATCTGATATATATTTTGTGTCCACAAAATAAACAAAGCAGAACCAAAAGGAAAAAAACCAAACCCAAAAACATTTCCTTTTGTTTTTGCCATCCTTTCGTTTTTTTGAAAGATACACAAGCAATGCTATTTTATCTACATCCATTTAGAAGCGCGCTGTATTTGCAACTGACGATTGTAGCCGCGGTTATGGCCGCGCGCCTGGTTGCAACTCTTGCGGCCGCGTCTCGCGACCGGCCGCTGCGCTAGTGCGCTATTGGCCTTAGATATTGAGATACTAAACATAATCTAATGGAATTATGGGACTACATGAAAATATACCTTTAAAAAAAAGTTTCTAATCGGTCCAGGATCATGCCCTAAAAAAAAGTTTCCGACTAATTGAGTACCTCCTTCTGTTTCGAAGTCGGTTAAAAAGGATAGAACGCAGATGTTTTATCCCCTCAAGGTAAATATGCTTAACTATCATTATAATTTCGCAAAAGCACCAAAGAATTTTCTTGTTCCTCTATTTTTAGAAGTACCTTGAAGCCACAACAAAGCGTACATAGAATATTAGTTTGCGTTAACCTACGCATAAATTCAGAAAATGTTTTCATCCCACGAAACCGCAAAATTGTCTCGTTTACGGTTTTCATATTAACAAGCCTTTTATCTAATTTTCATACGTTAATTTTCAGTGTGCCCCAAATATTTTGGTAGACAATGGATTAGCTAGTATTATAGTGTCCGCCTGGCCACCTGCCACCCTCAAGTTAGAAAATCTGTCGCCAATGTGTGCCGGCAGCTATCCTTGAGAGCCAGTTCCCATTCTAGGCTAAGCGTGCTACTATCCTTGACCGTATCATCACTTACCAACAGGTGAAATAATGGCCAAACGTTTGGCTATATGATATAAACAAAATATATACATAATGTTCTTGTTCGTCAAATATTGGATGAAGCGGTATGCTATTAGTTAGAATATTTTTCTAAAGGCCCTCTTTCAAGAAATTCTTATAATTTTTTTCTAAAAATCAATGTTATTGATCAAGAGAGCGCGACACGTCTCCGTTTCAGTTTGGGCAAAAATGCTTTCGTATTTCCGGCTGCTGTCCGACTGTTCTCGACAGGTCGCGTTTCTCAACCGATTCTCATGAAATTTTGTGAGCAGTTCCATAATTATGAAAAATTCTAACTTAGATCCAGTTTGTGGTATTTTTTTACCATCAAGCTAGCGTTTGACCACTATCTCACATGTTGGTAAGTACTGATGCGGCCCAGCGCGGGAATGGTCATGCAGATTTAGTGTACATAATGATAAACTTCTACCTAATCTCTTTTTGAAAACATAAAAAACTTGAATAAAAAGTGATGCGTACGGTAAGTAAATATCCATACAAAAACCTCTAATTAATTATATCGCCTAATCAACTTAATATGAACCTTGTAATTTACAGCATAGTATGAGTGGTTGTAACCTTTGATGTAACCAAACCGCTTATTGTGATGACACTCGAGAAACAAGATCGTATTTTGAGTGAATTCACTGACGCTGTTTTGTAGATTCTATATCCACTTACAATTAGTTAATTAGTGTCGCCAAAGGCATGGCTAATTTCTAGCTGAATATTAAATGTTAACTCGTACACAATCAAATAACTAATAAAAAGTACAAAAATGTCACTAGTTTATAAAATATAACTAGTGGTATTAAGAACCACGCAGGGATCATGTGTAGAATTAAGGTTTAAGCCTACTGACGCAGATCGGTCATGTTGACCTAGTCGTGGCTAATAATGTCCCCTAAAATATCGAAGACAATCAAAATTGAGACGAAAAATATATACAAGACTGAGGTCCCGTTTATATTTTGTAGTATTCTTTACATATTATCTTCTTTAGATAGCATATACAACAAAGTCGCGCTCCTACTGTTTGTACGCTTAGATCTTCGGATTTTTCAGCAATACATAGAGTGGTTCAAGAGGAAGGTTAAAAAACCCAGATTAAACGTGGCGTTAGCTAGTAGGTACTGAATAAGACAGATAGCGCCAAGTCACCTAAAATTTAAGCCACTAACACCACTCTTAAATAGTGTGCTTTCACACGCCGGGGATAAGTCACTCTGTCAACGTCGTTCCGTAGATAACGTGGTCTAATTAAATTATATTACTACCTGTAAAAATGCTAGCTAGCACGGGCTAAAACAGGACTTTCAGGTAGATTTTTGGACGATCACAGAGACGCTTGAAAGTACGAGTGAACGCGGATTCTGGTTCTTTTTAGGGTTCCGTAGCCGAATGGCAAAAAACGAAACCCTTATAGATTCGTCAGTTCTGTCTGTCTATCTGTCCGTCCGTATGTCACAGCTACTTTACCCCTAAACTATTAGGACTGCACAGTTGAAACTTGGTAAGTAGGTGTATTATGTGAACCGCTTTACGATTTTTATACACAACAAAAAAGATAAAATATTAGGGGATACATAAAACTGAAACTAAAAAAAATATTCATCGAACCTATAAGTGCGGGGTGTCTATAGATAAGTCTTTTAAAATGACATTGAGGTTCCTAAAATCATTTTTTCTCAAAGTCAATAATTTGAAAGATAGGCACGTCTAAAGTGGTAAATTTGTGTTCCCCCTCCTCGAACTTTAAAAAAAATGCTGTAGATCTCACTCTCTTTAACGAGATACAGTCAGCAGTTTTACATACAAACACTATGAAAAACAAAGTTAATTTTTTGGTTGTGAAAAATTATAGTTATAAAATACTCTACTGTGTTACGGAACCCTACGAGTCCGGCTTGCACTTGTCCAGTTTATTTCTGTATGCTGAGTACGGAATATATACCTATTGTTCAACCCTACGCATTAGTGTCCTAAACGTATCATAGAATTTTCTGCGACTACCCCCATTTCCAGCTTTTATTTACTTCGCGAGTTTTCGTCTCATTACTCGTGAAATGTGAATACAACCGCATCTATTTGTGTTTGCGAAAACTTGGACTGAAACGACGCTCTTTTAATTTGCTATGAAAAATGTAGGGCTTGAGTTTAACTGAAAATTAGAGGGCATTTTTGAACATAATGACTTGGCTAATGCTAATAAGTGCGTATGTATAAGTGGTTCTTGTTTAAGGGGGTACGATTTCCATACAAAAGTATAGAGTAGATAACTCTTTATTGTACACCACAAATTACATGAAACTCTTAAACTATAATAGGCTTAATTTGAGTTGCACAATGGGCGGTCTTATCGCTAAAAGAGCGATCTCTTCCAGACAACCTTTGGATGGAAAGGAAACAAATCACGGTAAAGCGACGGCGCGGTGTAGTTAAAAAAAGAAAATAATATATATATATATAATTATCATCAACATAAATATCAAAAGAAAAAAAAATTTTCATAGTAATAATTATTACTCATTATAACTATATGTATATATATCATAGTATAATGCACAAATATAAGTAAATGGAGGTTTTTGCTTCGTTTACTCATATTTGTGCATTATAGTTTTGTATGGAAATCGTACCCCCTTAAGTTTAAGGATTTGAACATCGAAGATGAAAAATTATTTTCCCAATCCACATAGAGCAAGCACAACTGGTTCATCCTATCTGCCGATCTGGCTAGCTACAAATATCATATAGAACTTGACGAACCGATTGGCGACAGTTCAGCAAGATGTTTGAATCACGGTTGATGCCTACTACTACCTGAGAGCACCTATTTAGGACCAACCGAAGACTTTATTATTTTATAAGATAATAGGATAAGCACGACGCTTGCCTGATTGTACGCGATGGCGTCTACCTATTGCAGATATAGAAGCATGCATAATTCCGCAAAGCCAGAATTTAGACTCAAGGTGCGGCCACACCGCGGCGTCCTGCGATCTGCGGGTGCGATCACTTTTCAATTGTTTTCTGATCGCGTTTGGTGCTAACCAGTAGTAACAAAGACTACTGCACTATCTGATCGCTGCGGTGTGTCCGTATCACCTTTTAACAATGTTTTCTTGTAGTAAATTTACCACCAATATATTAAAATCTAACTAGTACACAGTAACACCAATAAGCATATGCAAAAGTCGGTTTGTATATTTGTTCGCTTATAGACCGATTTAGCTGAAATTATGCACAGGGATAGCCAGTCTTATGGATTAGGCTATAGGCTACATTTTAACACAGACAAAGCCCCGGAGCACAGCTAGTGTAATGAATGATGTATGATAAAGTTTGAGCCATTTCCAGCTATCTCAACGTTCAGTCGTCCCATTAGGATTGTGCCCATTGTGCCAGACACCAACTCTCAATATGTATGAGGGATAATTCTATAAGTTGTACTTTTGGAGCCTTCATACTTAATTTGTTGTCATATTTTGTATTTTGGCTGGTGTTTTTACTAAATATCATCAAGCTATTTAAGCCAACTTAGCTTGGAAAACCATATAAATACAATAAAATCTTTTAATTTTTACATTTTTTTTTTATGTATTACGTTTTTACAATGTTTTAAGCGGCAATAGTCCAATGGCTAAGGCGTCGCCCTGGCGATCAAGAGGTTGTGAGTTCGATACCCATCCATTGCACTATTGACGTCAGCTATGTTATTATATTTATGCCAGACACAAGGATATTTTAGCTTAGTTGGAGGGGTTAAGAAGACTACTAGTAATCTACAACCCACATTGCTAGTAAGCTTTTAAAAAAATATATCCTACATCTAACCACAATAAAACAATTTATCTTATCTCACATCCATCCTAAAAAAATCTCTTCTAGTGTGTGAGGCACCAAGCACCGTTATCCCGCAAAATTGAGTAAGGTTCTAAGATTGATTCGTATCATAATTTGTTGAGACAGACTAGGGTAGCGTGCTGTATTAGGTTAGGAAATATTACGTCTAGACTTTCTGCCACTAAAACTGAGTAAAATTGAGTACCTACAGATAACACAATCCTGAACTGTTATGCAAAAATATCAATGATATATAACAATGACTTATCATTGTATATCATTGATATTTTTTCATTATGATTATTATGAATGTATAAAGGGTCAATGTTTAAAGTATACTTGAATATAAGGACACTTATAATAGGTATATGTGGTTTGCATTACTTAATAAATAATAAAAATAAACTGACCAAGTGCAAGTCGGACTCGCACTAGTAGGGTTCCGTAACACACTACAGTATTTTATAAGATCGAGCAAAAAATACCACTATCATTTTTCGCCAGCAAAAAATAATGATTAATAGACATTTTATTTCTTATAACGCCATCTAACGTCTAATAAAGGTGTTAGGGATCGACATTTCAATATAACGCCATCTATGGGACGTATACCTAACTAAGCGTACATAGATGGCGTGAAATGTCGAAAAAAACACGTTTCTTGTATGGGGACCCTCTATTATTTTTAACTTCATTCTGTTTTTAGTATTTGTTGTTATAGCGGCAACAGAAATACATCATCTGTGAAAATTTCAACTGTCTAACTATCACGGTTCATGAGATACAGCCGGGTGACAGACGGACAGACAGACAGACAGACAGACAGACGGACAGCGGAGTCTTAGTAATATTCATATTCATATTCATTTATTCGTAAGTCGTCAAATTTACACGTCTTTTTTAACTAAATACAATTATTAGTACAATGTTGTACCCACATAGCTTACAATAAGTTGTAAATTATGTTCAAAGTATAATTAT
Organism: Cabera pusaria; assembly: GCA_954871355.1. Taxonomy (NCBI): domain Eukaryota; kingdom Metazoa; phylum Arthropoda; class Insecta; order Lepidoptera; family Geometridae; genus Cabera; species Cabera pusaria. Next base: position 17,528,401 of record OX940905.1, read on the forward strand.
TAATAATTAAATAGATGCTATGCAATAACAATAAATTAATAGGGTCCCGTTTTACCCTTTGGGTACGGAACTCTAAAAAACTAACTGAGAAAATACTTTGATTCAAGATCATGCTGGGTAAAAGCGTCAATTTTATTTACGTAAGAAATTGTCAAAATTATCGAAAAGAGCAACCCAAGATAAAAGTTTTATGTGTTATGTGTGTAAACCAAGTGTTAATTTTTCTGAAAAAAACTTCTGAGTATAGTTGCGTATAGTATATGGTACGTTTATATTATTTACACATCGAGAAAATAACTCTGTCGATTGTAGTTATAATATGCACTTGTTTTCATTTTATTTCAACCATTAACAAACAATTGAAAATATCCCATCTTGATTCAAACATAGAAAAATAATATTAAAAATAGATTTCTCAGGTTACGAGGTGTAAATGTACTAATAATAAAAAAAGTCAAGCATAGATTTGTGAAGTCGACCGACAAAAGATCGAGTAGAGACAAGTGGTGGGCGTTATTTAACGTAAGCGGTTCTAGAAACTGCTTACGAGGCTAATAACTGTGTACGTAGTTTCGCGGATCAAAAGTAAGCATTTATTTTTCGTAAGCAGTTTTGTGATAAGAAACGTTCTTTTTCTCAAAAATATAATGCAAAATGGTTATTTGATTACGCGTACGCAGTTTTATGCGGCGATGTGCTGTGACTAACTGTGTACAAGCTAATAACATTATTCACGAAATAGTGCATAAAATCAAAATAATGTGTTACCGAAATAGTGCGAAGCTTTCCTATCTTTATAACGTGATATTTAACAGCATCAATTTTAGTTTGCGTGCAAAACTGTGTTCCAAAGTAGTTCTGTGTGGAAATAACCGGGTACTAAAATAAGCGTTTTTAAAACTGCTTACGCGCAATAATAAAACTACGTTTTTTTTTCCGCGTAACTAGTCAGTTACGCGAAAAACAGATTGCGATCCACTTCTAGTAGCGAAGAAACAACCAAGTCACCGTTCTTATTTCTAGTAGTTCATTTAAACAGTTTTCCATGTATAAATTAATATGTGTACCTATAATTAAAAACGAAACGAAGAAAATTACCTAAATCAGAATGCAAGCCACAACACCTTATAGAACATTCTAGTCTGAGCTCGACACAGACGCATCCGAATCGATGCATGTTATGCATAAATCATAAGAGGAGATAACTACAAACGTGACAAGTTGATTTGTATCAACTATACAAAACGAGTTCAGCAAAAACATTGTTTTAAAATAAACATTTCTGTATGCTTATAATTTTAGATATTCTAAACCCGACTTCTAATGCCGCGATATTCATTTACAGTACCAAGTTTAAGGTGTTTATATATCCTCCATATCTCAGGAGATACTATACATATCTCGCTGAAATTAAAATTAGACTACCTGCAAAGTATACCTTTTCAACCAACTAAAAAATATCTTTCCAAATCGGTACAGGCGTCTTTGAGTAATTAAGGAACATACAAATAAAAGTTTCCGACGAATAGAGAACCTCCTCCATTTCTGAAGTCGATTAAAAATAAGCATTAATCTATCCCATACATTCATCAAGACTACGCAAATAAAATATGCAGAGCAACGTGGTTCTGCTGCGTTAAAAAAGTATGTCATTTGCTTGCTTTTCCTTTCCACTCTCCACGATATTTCAGCATTCTTATCCATGTACTGCCTGATATTTATGTCATCTTTTATCTACCTATATCTGAGAGATTAGCGTTAGCTACTACTTTGTAGCTACTATCTCGCCTGGTGGTTAGCGGTGAACACGCTAGGCCTTGAAAGGTCTGGTCTCTCTACTGTATTTGGTACTGAAAATTACTAGCGCGCCATTTGGAGTTTTTTCGTTTTGTTACCGATCTTAAATGATTAGGCAAAACAACAAATATGCATAAATCCAACGTAAAGAAGTTTACAAAGAGTTAAATATAAATATTAGTTTTAATAAAAGATTTCTCGCAATGTGGGTAGCACATTACTAGTATTCTTGTTAACCCCTCCAACTAAGCTAAATATGCTTGTGTGTGGAGTGAGTTCAATTCAATACCAGAAGTCTTACCAGAATGCAATCCAATCCTTAACTTGAGCTGGTCATGCGGCCGGTGCCTTATCTTGAACCTCCGCACTGCATCAAGGAGTGCCAAAGCCATCCTTGCCACTTCTGCAGCATGACGCGTCCCATTGCGTTCTGGTAGACCTGATACCACCATGTATGCGTCGCCTATTGTTTCCACCTACGACAAACATATTGTTAAGTTACAATTTGGGCCGTTTGCTACCTATATGGTAAAAAAAATGGCTTAGACATAAAGCATAAAGGATAGATACCGTGACTTTGAAATGGAGGTCACCAGTTCAAATGCTATCCTTGGAAGTGTCAAAAAATACTAATGAGTTAAAGTAGTATTTATCATAGAGCCCTAAAGCTCGCACAATTGCTGATACGGCAGCGCTAGTACTTGGTCGGAAGGTGCAGCGGCTCACTCATGGCTCCATCATCAGACCTTCGTTACCAAGTCCAAAACGAATCATATGATCTCCATCATCAGATCAGCTCCAAAATACCAAATTATAGTATTGCCATCCAAGCTACATCATTAAAGTTTGTAACGGCTGTTAAACATACACATGCATATAATAACTCCAACCAGTTTCGGACGTTCTTAAATTCGCGACTCGCGACGCTCGGGCTTGTAGGCAAAACTCCCAGACCAAGGAATTCAAGAACGTCCGAAACTGGTTGGAGTTACTTTCCGGTAAATGTTTACGTGTTAATAGCTGTTAGAAACTTCAATATGTGTAACTCTCACGATAATTTTAATAATTAAATAAACCTAGTTTCTTTTCGATACTATTATTAGAAGTAGGCTAAAATTAACTCCTAAAATCAGTGCCGGACTTACATTCTTTATAAGTGAAGGCCACTTTTTTCGCCACCCCATGTTCCGTTTTTTTTGGAAATCAATTGGGCGTCCTGACAAATCTGCCACCCCTAGGCCGCGGCCTATACGGCCCTTATTGACAAATCCAGGACTTCCTAAGATCGTATAACATTGTTTGTTATTTAGTACAAGAAAATCTAATAAAACAATGTTAAAAATAAAATAACACCTACCTTATAAACATCATAGTTTTCAACAATAGAATCGAAGCACGTATACAGGTCGTTCAGCAGATCTACCACTTGCATAGGAGTGGAAGAAGCAGACAGAGACGTGAACCCAACTATATCAGAAAAGTAGATCGTCACTTGTTCGAACGTTTCCGCCACTACTGACTGGCCGTTGATTAGTTGGAGAGTTACTGACCTGAGAACAAAATAATTAATTGAGCTCCTTTGGCGAAAAGGATGGCTTGACTTTTAAGATCCGCTTACAGAGACCAGGGGCCTTATTCATTATGACCATTTTAAAGTCTTACCGTGCCGTGTTACGTTATCTCCGCGTTATGGTATTCTCTATGCCAATTAAAATGCGGTAGGGTAAGGATAAAGGCGCGTTTTGAGCTGTCAAAATATCGTGACATATGAGGACGTGTAACGCGCGCGTTTTGTATAATTTACCTATAGTGTGGCATATAGAATACAATTTTTCAATAACGTGACGTGGCGCGTTAAGGAACGCGTTATCTCATTAGTCATACTGAATAAGGCCCCAGAGTTAATACATATTTATACGTAACATTCACAGTTATGCTACAATTGACTGTCAAAGGTTAAAAAAAGTTAGGGTTAGGTCAAATATGCACCTCGTGCACTAGGCAACCACGACCACGGCCAGTGGCCGCAAACGACCAGGTTACTAAAGAGCTTCGGAGACGGTCAAGCGTCAAGTGGCAAGCACGTAAATTTTTAGCCTGAGGCAAGCATTTTGAGCGTTTACAATGTCGGTTTGACCAAGCATAGCCACAGATTGTATAAAAGTTACTGCTTGCATCATGGCAGACGACACTGCCTACCTGTAAAATGATCGGGTATGAAGTGAAAAAATCTGCTTGACAGCCGCATCAAGCTTGGTTCAAGCAAAACAAATTTACATGTTTGAAGTTCTCCGAACTCCTTGCCTTAAAGAAGACATGAACGTCGCGTACTAGACGGCCATGGCTCCGACCTGGTTTCTTTAGTTAACCTGGTCGTGGCAGCCACTGGTCTTTGTTATGACCGTCGAGTGCGCGAGGTGCCTAAGCGTAAACGGACAATTATATTAAGACGCCTACACACGACCCTAAAATTAGTGGCGTTATCGGAGAAGTGATAGGAAAGACCCCAGATCGTACCATAAATCGACTCGTGTATAGGCAAATCGGACTTTTATTTTATTGGACCCGAATTTTATTGTTTACCCTCTAAAACTCAAACTTTAAAATCGCTTAGGGCGAGCTCACGATTTAGGGACGATTATCGTCTAGGGAGCGTTGTCGGCATGTGTGTAGCGAAATCGGGACTGATTTCTTTTTTTTGTTTAATTAGATTTTGAGAGTGTTGGTGGCATCACGGATCAACGAGCAGTCTGTTGCACGGTCGGTTACGTACTGACTGGCAGAGACGTGTGTAGAGTAGTAGACGATTTCATCCCCACGACCACTGTGCCAATATTGCCACTGATTTTAGGGTCGTGTGTGGCCGCTTTTACTGTCAAGAAATCTAGTCAAGATGAAAATTTACCTTACGCGGTATTATAACTTTGGCGATATAACTTCCAAAATTAATTAAAGCATTTACGTATTCCTATTACTAACAAAACATGGCAATAATTGTTTAAGTTCTTACAAAATTAGAACTCGCAACAAACTTAACAGTCTTAAATGAATTAAAACTTTGAAGATTTTAAATACTTAATGAAAAACTTTTTGTGCGTATTTGAAAATTGAAGTTAATAAGTAGGTAATTAAGAATGTGTTAAGTAAGAAGAGAATAAACAAAACAGTATTTTTGGTAAATTAATTAAATAATATTAATATTTTTCTAAAATATTCACGTGTTACACGTGATCTTTTTTATTCATTTCACTGACAAGTCATGGTTATTATGTTCTAGTAAAAGGTTAACAAATTCCAAATCGATCAGACTTATGGAAGTTGCTCTAAACCACTAGAAAAAAGCTAAAAACTAAACTAAAGTACCTTCAAACGGCGGATTTTTTTTTTAAATTATAGCTCATAAGACTATTCTTCTTCTATTAGTACAGAATATTGTACGCCCGAAACGGATAACTGTTGATACGGTTATTATGTGTTAAGACCATTTTATACCTATGTACCTACACAGAGGAACTATAAAGGACTATTCTGTTCTCGATTAAGTCAAATAAAGACAAAATAAATCAAAATTGATTCCTCCATTTGGGGCTACGACGCTACAGACAGACACGATACACATGTCAAATTGATAACACCCCTTTTTTGTACTTTTTGTTGTTACTTGAAATAAAATAATAAAAGTCAAGTCACATTTGAGTATCTGATTGAAGTGTGCGGAAGTGCGGCAAACACCAACTTTAAAGGTCTTCAGATCGCTCAAAACAAATTTATAAAAACACTATTTAACTATGAATATTTGACAAACACTTCTACTATTTATAATGAAACCAAACTATTCAATTTAGAGCAACGATATACATATACAACTTATCTATTAATAAAAAATTCTAACAAATAAAATCCACACACAAATCACATTTAGTAAAAGAACAACAAAACATTTACACAGCTTTAGAAATACAGACAAAATAACTTTACGGTCTGCAAGGACGCCATACGGCAGGAATATTTCGTTTGAGGGTGCACAACTTTATAATAAACTACTTAACGACCTTATAGAAAATGAAAGTATTATGATATTTGAAACTAAATTAAAATAAAGGATATATGCAAACATAAAAATCTAACATTATGTTTCTTTGAAGTGTTACACACTTTACATTTCGCCACCGATGCATAATTGGGTTAAAAATGCAATCCACTAATTTCGTCGTAACGATACATCGAACTGTGGCTTAATTGGCAAAGCACCTGAACATGTTATTCCTGAATAACATGTTCGGAACTTAAACTTGCAACCTCCTGAGGTTGCAAGTTTAAGTTCCGTCGGTACAATGAAATTTTGGATTGTGTTTAACAATTTACAAAAATATAAAGTGTTCAAAGAAACATCATATTTGATATACGCAGTGCAACATCTCTCGTCACATTTGAAATCTGTAATGATTTCTTCCGAATGATTAACTTACGTAATAAGTAGTCATAGATGGCGCCACCAATGCATAATTGGGTTAAAAAATGCAATCCACTAATTTCGTCGTAACGGTACATCGAACTGTGGCTTAATTGGAAAAGCACCTGAACATGTTATTCAGGAGGTTGCGGGTTTAAGTCCCGTTGGTACAATGACATTTTGGATAGTGTTTAACAATTTATAAAAATCTAACGCCGGAAATTATTTATAAATTAGTATGTAAGCTCATTATAAGCGAATTGTTCAATTCTTTATGAGTATATAAAATTTCTTTGAACCTAAAAGTACTTACTTGGGCAATAACTGGTAAAGCAGCTCTTCACATTTTTTCTTCTCTTCTAAGTAATCCTGAGTACGTTCACTGACTAGTGATTCTAAGTTATTTGCATACTGTTCCATACGGGAAAGTAAATTATCTAAAATATTACTACTTTCTTGCGACCTGTAAACAAAATATAAATACTTTAAATCATGTCTTTTTAATAATCTCTTATTGTACTCGTAGATTCTGTGCAAGATGAGTACCGTCGTAGAAATTGAGGGCACGTGTGTTGATTGATGATTCTAATTTACTGTTTTTGTTGCGTTGATAACATTGTCTGCTCTGGCATTGCCAATACGACTAAAAATCTGTGATACCCTCGTAGGTACCTACTCTTATTACTCTTATCATTATCGGGTGGTACAAGGTCGGTATATACCTTCCTTTCTAACCTTTGAATGTTAGTTCAAAGCCACCGCGGTGCTCTTTTTGCACAGACTCTAAAGATGTATAGATAGGTGTAAAGATACTTGAGGAAAAGTTATTGACTACGGTAAGAAAATACAATAATATACAGTACAAAAACTCCTTATTGTATACCAACATAAAAAAAACATAAGAAACAAAACAATTACTATCAGATTACAATGGGCGGTCTTATTGCAATCTCTTTAAGACAATCTTCGAAAGGACAGAAATGTAGGAAGTAGTAGTCGGTGTTGTCCAATAAATAAAAGTGTACCTATATTAATTACACTGATGTCATTTTCCAACATATTTTAATTTTATTTTAATTTCTGTACGTGATTATTTTTTATATAATTTATTTATGAACTAACATTTATTATATTATATTACATTTACATTCTCTACGTCACCGCCTGGCTCACTTTCTATAGTAATAACAATAATTCACGCATTACATATTCATATCTAAACATATTCCAACATTGGTAAGTTTTTTCCTTTTAATAATCCATACTATCTGTGAACTATATAAATTTAACACTTTTTATTATATTTAAACATAATCCGTCACTCTCACCTAAGGTCCAGGCTGAAAATCAGCACTGTAGTCGTCTGCAGCATTTCGCTGAGCCTGAACCTATTTCGGCCACAGTTACTGTACACTTCAAGCAAAATGAATTCTTTCTTTGTAGGACAAATACTTGGACAATCTCATAATTTTTTCATAGGATTACATTGCTTATTTTGTTATATTATGTTTTTAATTTTGTATTTTTTATTTGTTATTTTGCTGTAACCATTGTAATGTTGTTGTGTACAGGATATTGTGTTGTCGAAATGTCGTATTTTCTTTCTTTCTTTCTTTCTTTCTAATTTATATTTTTATTAATTACAAAGCACAAGTTCGACCACACATGGAATATTGCTCGCACCTCTGGAACGGCACTTCGAGCTACCAGCTTCAGCTTCTTGATTCCTTACAGCGAAGAGCCACTAGAATTGTCGACGATCCCGAGCTCTGTGAAAAACTAGAGCCACGTCGGAGCGCTATCCATCTTTTACCGTCTCTATAATGGGGAATGCTCTGAAGAGCTTTTTGACCTGATTCTACCATCGCCATTCTTTTATCGTACTGCTCGGCACCGTCAAAAAGCTCACCCTCACATCTTACAAACCTAGACATCTCCAACTACCCGTTTTAACCGAGGATTTTACCGCGTACCTGTAAGATGTGGAATGATCTACCCGCCGCGATATTTCCATCTAGCTATAAGATGGAGTCTTTTAAAAAAGGGTATCTACAAACTCCTCAAAGGTCGGCAACGCATCAAGAACACTCATGGTGTTGCAGTTGTCCATAGGCTACGGTAACCGCTTGCGATCAGGCGGGCTGTCTGCTTGTTTGCCAACCATAACATAAGCAAAAAATATAATAATAATAGTAACGAATATTCTAATAATGAACCAAAATATGTGCGTCTTTATAATAATACTAGCTACTTTCCCGCGCCTTTGTCCGCGTTTAATCCTAGTTATAAAACTTCCTCTTGAAACACTCTATCTATTGACGAGAACCGCATTTAAATTAGCTGCGTACTTTAGTCTTCGAGAGCGACTTTGTTTTATACTATGTGAAAATATACTAAACAACTTATAAATAGACTTTCATACGAGACCATCCATTACTTATATATGAAAAAAAATGTAGTCAGCAAGAAAATGATGCATTTATTAGTATGTCATTATTTGTATTTTTTTTAATAAGATATTTAAAAAAAAAGTAACATTCATATAGTAATCATGTGGCAAAGTAATAAAATGCCTTTAGCCAGTGAAGTTCAATTCAAACAATCATTATTGACAAAGAGAATGAATACGAATTTTCATTAATTGTTATTTATACAAGAAAAGCAACCAAAAGTACACCTTTTAGTAAATATAATCGCGAAAAAAGAATTCAGCACAAAGGTTTCCAATTGTTATAATAGATATAATAAGGAACAGTCCTTTTCTCTTAACGCCTGCTCCGGTTTCATTAGTATGAATTAATGTATTGATCTCAGGTCGTAAGAAATTTTGCAATGTAACACACAAACAGTCATACAAACAAGAAATATGACTGACACTCTTTTACGACATATTGTGTGTGTATGAAAAACAATGTCTAACAGAAATGTTGCGTATTTTTGACGTTCTTTTGAAAAATAAAAAATATTTTAGAATTTTTTTATAAAAGATTTTTTTTAATAAAATCTCTATTTTCAAATATTAAATAATGCTTGCCCTAATCAGCACCCAAATCAGTTTGTATATTTGTTTGTTTGGGACTTCTTTATGGTTAAACGGCTGAACCAATTAAGCTGAAATTTTGCACAGAGTAGTCATATATAATATGCCATTGGATATTTATTAACGCGTGCAAAGCCGCGGGGTGGAGCTAGTGATTATGATATATTATAGCTGGTTAAAATACAAATAGGAAGCACAAAGAAAGAAGAACCAGTATCCAAAAGTATATGTACATAAACATTACTTGTTGAGCCTTCTAATTGCACCCTTGAGATGAGCGAAGTCTGGTCTTTCGGTAGGTTCCTCAGCCCAACATCGACGCATTAACTCTGTGGCGTCGTCTACTTCGCAGGAGCGATGATGGGACGTGTTCGGACGAAGACTACTGGTTACGACAGCTTCAATGATTTCTAGAAGGAAAATGAAGGTTTTAGAGGAAGTTATTGCCGTCTTCCACTTTAAGACAGGCAAGTTAACATCTAAGATTATTATCATCACTCTACACTAGGTAAGATACTACCACCAGTAGATTAGAAGACTAATTTTGAACTAAAAAAACGGTCAAGTGTGAGTTGACTCGCGCACCGAGGCATCCGTGCAAACTTGTCACAACAAACTTAACTTTGCAGTTTCTTTTTTTTTTTTTTTTATAAATATTACTCGCAATGTGTGTTGCACATTCTTTATTCTTGTTAACCCCTCCAACTAAGCTAAATATGCTTGTGTCTGGATTGGTTTCACGTCAATAGTACAATGGGTGGGGTGGGGATCGAACTCTCGACCTCTCGATCGCCAGTCCGACACCTTATCCATTGGGCTATTGCCGCTTTGTTGTAGTTTGATCCCAATAACGATGCTTCTCTGAGACTCTGTTCATGAACCAACCGCAAGTAATAAGTTTGTACAGACAGTATTTACTTGACAGACGGACAGATAGACAGAGTGCCCAGTAATGCAATGAGAGAATGGTTGGCTTCGACGACATTGGATTTTGCTATGGAAAAATGTATGTGCAAACCTTACAGTGGCCTCCGGTGAAGGTAAGGTATCGTTAAGAAACCCCCAACCCCGCATGGAGGTAGGATACTGGCTAGTATCCGCCTGACCAGCTAGCACACTCAAGTCGGAGAATCTGTCACCAAAGATCTAATGTGTTCCGGCAGCAGTCCATGAGAGCCAGTTCCCATTCTAGGCCTAGCGTGATACATCCTAGACCGCATCATCACTTACCAACAAGGTGAGATAGTGGTGAAAAAAACAAAGGTAGATTTTTTTGGTGTTTTATATATTTAATAAATAGATAACATACCTTTGGGCGGTAGATCAATCCCAGGTCCTAACCAGAAAGCGCCCTGACGGTTTACGATCTCATGCATCACGATGCCGAAGGAGTAGACATCTCCTTTCTGAGTACCTTCCGGAGGAGGTTCTGACATGCGAAGAAGCTCAGGAGACGTCCAGAGAAGACCTGCGAAATAAAATGTTGAAATGATTCCTTGGAGGCGTGTAACGGTAGAACTTCGTAAAAAACGTGTACTTATATTAACAAATTATAGCCACCCCCGACTAATCTATGTATAATCTGTTCATTGACAGTTCATTCTAATGAACCAAGGCGGCAATAGGCCAATGCATAAGGGTCGGCGCACACGGGCCACCGGCCACAAGCCGCCACCGGCATATTTCCTATAGTTTTCATACATTTTATATGGACTCGCCGCACACGGTTGACGCCGGTGGCCGCCACATGCTACATGATAAAATGTATGAAAACTATAGGAAATATGCCGGTGGCGGCGGTTTGTGGTTGTAAGGTGTCGGCCTGGCGATCGAGAGGTCTAGTCAGAGATGGTAAGTATTCTGCAGATTCCAGAAGATTCCCCAGCATCAAGTTAGTCATGTGCTGGCAATATCATTGAAGTAAAAGAATACCGATTTCCGAATTGATCAGAACTATGAAAGTTGCTCTCAAAGCCTTATCAACTAGAAAAAAAACCGTAGTCCTTAAACGGCTGAATGGATTTTCCTGAATCAAAGCTATAACACTCTCGATCAAAATATCTATCAAACTAAAAAAAAAACTAAACCAAAATGTGTTCATTCATCCGTTTAGGATCTACTATGCCGCAAACAGACACACACATACACTAATATACAGATAAATACACAGATACACACGTCAAACTTATAACATAAACCTAGGACGATTTGTAACCCATCGTCCTAGACATAAACTTTTGTGTCAGGGTTTAAAAATTAGGCTGCCAGTTTAAAGGAGAACAGCAGTGCTTGCTACGCTCGTAGATAATAGCTACGAAGCTACGAAGCGTCGTATTGTTGTATTATTAAATTCACGACTTTTTATTGCTACGCACACATGTGTTGCGTAAATGTAGGGTTTAGACAGTAGAGTCACCTCTCATCGTCTGAATGTGATAGCTGATATTTTTTTAAGATAGATAAGAAAAATCGACTTCAAATGCCGCGCTAGTCGTTTTCAGTACCAAGTTTGAGGTATTTATCTCTATATCTCTGGAGAAACTCATACATCTCAATCAAAATACAATCAAACCAAATGGGAAGCATACTCTTACAAACAACAGAATAATTTTCCTAATAGGTTAATAAACTACGGAGTTCCAAGGTAACAAACTTAAAAAAAACAGTCGAATTGAGAACCTCAGCCTTTTTTTGAAATTGCATAGTTTAGACGTTTGCATTAGTGAATAGATATTTAGATTCTGAGGATATTTAATTTTTTAACACAACGTTTTTACATATTACGTTTATGTCGTGGCACGACATATTGACAAAGTCTAAAATGATGAAAAAACTTGAGACTGATATTTGCTTTATTTTGATATTTATTTTACAGCCACCACATATTCACACATACGACACCAGAGCATGTATACATACAGTCTCATAAGTTAATATTTAAATTATTAAAACTATAATTTCAATTTAATATCAGCCAGTTTATTGCACACCCTAACGACCTCATGCACACAAAAGTTTGTCTATAAAATTATATCACTCATATTTAAACGAAGCACAGTCATCAAAATACACAAGCACCAAAGGTACCTAAGTCTTTTGCGTGCAAAACATTTATTTTCCTCAAAAAATACATTACACGGCTTTCCCCGTCGATCGTAAAAAGGCGTGAATCCACAAAAGATAAATATGAATAAGACTTGGCCTTTTATGTAAGGTGTTTATTTTACGTCTCCCAAAATAAATAAGGCATAAATCTTCAAAAAAACTTCGCGAAGAAATAAAAATTGTACATTTTATATTTTGTGTATTCTGAGGGTACCCAGTGAGAATAATTCGAAAAGTTCATTTGTATATGTCAAAACAGGGACATTTGCAAATGTTGTCCGTGACTTTAAAACCATTAATTAAACTCTATCTGAATTTGAAAACGCTTTTAAAAGGACAAAAGCTTATAAAGAGCGAGCGTGAGTTGGAAACTAAAAGCTAGGTACTCGTAATTAATAATAAAATGTTGGGACATTTTGGAAGTAATTAATTGAATTAAATGTTCCTTCAAATTAACTAAGTTTATTGTTTCGGCTTTATGATGCTACAACATGGCCAACAGGTAGAGTAACATAAGTTATTTTATATTATTTAAATACACATTGAATACGCGAATTTTCTGCATCATTCTGACAGATTGTTACGCCTTAACAAAGAATATTGTACAATATGTCCAGTGAGATTACAGGGCTTGCGAGACTTAACATCTTTATGTCTTGAGGGTAACAGGTGCAGTGCAGTGACAAGCAAAATTTTGGCTATAGCGAATTTTGCACGCCGCTGTGTGTGTAATACGTAGACGTCATCGCTTACCATCCGTCGAGTTTCGAGGTCTTGTTACCTTTTACATTAAACAAATCAATAGAAGCTAAAAAAAAAAGCTAAAGAAATCGCTAGAATTTCCTATAGAAGTGTTGATGATAGTGGCCGTAAAGTAGGGCCGAATGACATTACTCTTAAATGAACAATTGAGTTCAATACAATTTATATGAGAAAAAGTCAATGTAGAGTCACCGCAAAAATTTTACGTAAGCCTTGCTGTAGTAATTTAATAATCTTGTTTCTTTCCAACAACGCGTTAGTGATATCATCCATTTTCGTTACAGAAAAGAAAATAGTTCCAAAACACTGGCTAGGTTTTGATACGAACCAAATGAGGTGTCGCTGTCAAAAGCGTCAAAGTGAATATGGTTTAATATTTTTTTTGTCATAATATTTAATTATTTGAGCATAGGTCGTCGAAAATGAGAAATGTTAGAGATAGGTATATATATATATACAGGTATATATTATATGGAATTAAAGCGGTACAATAGTAAATTATACAACAAGTGAATAAAAAGGCAATTTAATTCGAGGGATTAAGTTGGATCCCAAGAGCACCGAAGGATTCTAGATTAGAATCCTGAGCGGAGCGAGGGATACAAGGACCGAGATGAAATTTTTATTCACGAGTCGTGTACTTTTTCTTTTTACCATTGACTGCGAGAAAATAAATATTAGTACCTACTTATAGTACTTATCTATATTTATCATATGTTATTATTAAAGTGCAATAGATGTGGATTATTAACCAGCCACACCATGGCATCCTGCGATCTGCGGGCGCGATCTCAGTACTTTTCAATTGTTTTCTGATCGCGTTTGGTGTGAATCAGTCGGTACAAATACTACTGCGCTATCTGATCGCCGCCTAGATCGCGCGCACGTAGGACGCTGCGGTGTGTCTGTACCTTTAGTGCCGGTGAATGTGTGTGTAGGGAAACGGCTCAATCTTGAAAAACATGCTATTTGCGTTCTCACCAATATGCACTGAAAATCTTCAGTAAAGTTCACATCTTTACAAAGGGTATGACTTGGACTAGACTGAGACATCATCTTGATCAGAAAGGTGACTTTGACTCAACTTTATGACATGAATTTACAAAAACTTGAATAATTTTTATACATTATAATATTATATATACTATATATTACATATTCTGGCTGAATACACTAATCGTGTAGAGCAAAATGAAAACAAAAAAAAAAATTGGCGGGATTTTTATTTTTATTACATTATAAAGCTTCTAGGGTATACCTCCATTTAGCCAGTTAGTAGGCACTTTCAGTAAGTCTTATTTATGTTTTGTACATAATTCGTATTTTGTGCGTGTTCCAAATTCAAAATGTTTTTATTCACCAAGTGAGTAAAAGACCGTTTTATTCACTGCTGTCTGTGAATAAAGTGCTCTTTTTTGAGTGGCAATGGTAAAAAGGTACATTATTTAGAAGAGGCAATAGCCCAATAGCTAATGCGTCGGCGTGGCGATCGAGAGGTGGTGAGTTAGATCCCTAATTATTGCACTATTAATATAAACCCACTCCATAAAAAAGCATATTTAGCTTAGTTGGAGGGGTTAACAAGACTATTAGTAATTTGCAACCCACATTGCTACTAAGCTGCTTTTTTAATAAAAAAAAAATGTTTTACAAATGGAGAGTAAAATGAGGCGATTTCTCTCAGCACTGTTTTCCTAGAAAACCCTACCCTAAGGTTCTTCAGAACTAAGGTTCGGTTGGGTTCAAATGTCCTTTTTCTTTAAAGATTACTCGCAATGTGGGTTGCACATTACTAGTATTCTTGTTAACCCCTCCAACTAAGCTAAATATGCTTGTGTCTGGAGTGGGTTCACGTCAATAGTGCAATGGGTGGGGTGGGATTCGAACTCACGACCTCTCGATTGCCAGTCCGGCACCCTCTCCATTGGGCTATTGCCGCCTTGAAAGACCGATAATTATTTTAATGCATGATATACCTAATTTGTGTTCCTTTTATACATTAGCGTAATAGGCCCGTCAAATAATATCAATGTTAAACTTTTCATGCCTATTACATAAGTTAACGTTTTAACTATATGTATCATTGAGTAGAGTCATGCTTTGAAGTTTCCTCACAATAACAATAGATAGGAAATTACCCGTCCTCTCTAAGGGTCTTTGATCTCATTTCGTGAAACACAAATAACAAAGTGCTTTGTTTCTTTGAGTAGCAATTTCTCTTATTCATTGGACATTTTTAGAGGTTTAATTAGCTGCCAAAGTTAGTCATTGTAAACAAGCTCGAAAAGGTACTGAAGCAGGCCTCCCTCACTCGCCCATAGCTACTGGCGGCGATTTATACCTAAACTTTCGTCAACTCCGGCGGTACTATCTGCCAGTCGGTTGTCACTGCTCACGCGCGCGCAACGTATATTATTATTCAAATGACGGGATAACTGCGCATTCGTATTCTATATTAGAAACGATTTCAGTTTTTCATAGTCATTTTGCGGGTTTGACAAAAAACAAGCATAATATGTTTCATTTTTTTATGCTACCGATACTAAAATGACAAACGGCGTAAATTCTTTATTAATTTATTAATTTACTTTCATACTTTCTTACTTACTTTATACTTTCTTCATTTACTTTCTCGACTTCAAATTCGACTCTTAGTTAGGAATTTTGATGTTATTTTGTGAGGTAAATAAAAAGAATTCGTAAACTTTTTTTTTATTTCATTGAGTCAACCCTTTACTGTATCAGGCGCGCGCTGATACATCGCGCGCTGAATGAAGTAATCACAACGCTAGGTCGAGCACCTTAGACACATTTTTGCTTGTATTGTCTGAAATAAACGTTGGTATTGTGTTTTTGTAGGGGAGTGAAGTATCTGTTACGTAGTAACTATTATATAAATTGTTAAATATTATGTTTCTTTGAAGTGTTACACACTTAATATTTTTGTAAATTGTTAAACACAATCCAAAATTTCATCGTACCAACGGGACTATATATAACTATATATACTATTATATAACCTGTGACTGAAGTGCTTTTTAGACTTCGATGTTTAGCAAATAGTTAAATATGGTCTTAAAGGCCGCGTCAAGGCTTATTTTGCTGTCGGAGGCCAAGATACACTTGGCGTCATCTTGGGCCAGCTTAGAAGTAGTAATTGTTAACATTGAATTTGTTAAAATTTGGGCCCTCAAAAAAACCGTGTCAAAATAAACTACGTATCCACTACTACATACTTATGTGTTTGTTTATTGCAAAGCAAAGTACAATTTTTGCTTGCTAACTTTCCTTATCGAGAGGTTAACATTTTAAAGCCACCAATTAAATCCAGTTTAAAAAATGTACATAGAACAGCCACAAATTAAGCAATATTTAACAGCTGTTTCTAACATCGGCACCCAAACTGTCACGTCGCCAAGTTCTAATATCAATATTAAGGATTCTACTCGCAGGACCAATAACAGTAGACCCTAAACCCTTCGTGGGACGTGTATTCTAGCAGACTTTGCCTAACAGAAACCATTTATCTTGGATAGATAAATACCAAGTCACGATTAGATTTTGTTTAAACATTCTGGAAACGTCTTGAATATGTTTTGTTGGGCGATAAAGGAACGCTTGATGACGATTGAACCGACGCGCTCGGCTGATTCAGTTTGCTTATGCAAATTTTGGTAATTTTTTAATACACGTAGTAATGTACTTACATGCTGATACAGTAAGGTTGCAAAGAATGATCTTGTGTCAATCCATATTACATTACTAACACTGAATTTTGTGGTTATAAGCTGTACCGGTTGATTTTTACGAAATCGGTTTCGAGCAAGTTAGTCGATCTTCTTCTTTCACTAAATTTACTAAAGAGAAATAAGTGATGAAGAAGTGAATTAATAGGCCAAGTACAGCGAGAAAACAAACATCTTGTTCCCTGTGTATCTACTAACAAGGCCATTTTTTCACTAATTATCAATTTATAATACAGGGGTATTATTTTTGTCTCACTATACTAGGCTTTCAGACACACAGTGTTCATAAATTAAGTACTCACGAGTCCAATAGCTATGAGCCCTTGAATCCTTCTCCGAAGTCCTGAGACCGTGGAGTCCAAAGTCGGTTATCTTGAGAACAAATCTTGAGTCTACCACGCAGTTGCTTGACTTGAGTGCGCCGTGAGATCGAATGTCACTACCGTGGAGATAATGCATACCCTGAAAACAAGAGATGTGTTTAAAGGCGTCTACACAAATAAAAGATATTTTGACTTTTTTTATTTATGGAAGAGGTAAAAGGCGAACGTATCGGATCGGATAAACGGACCAGATCAGAGACGTTTTAAAAAAAGGTCAAGTCAAAAGTACCTATAACCGGCGAGCATGTATGAAGGCGCTCATGAAAGTGGAAGAAGCGAAAGAGGTATGTCAGGATCGTAGCATGTGGAAAGAAGTAGTCTCTGCCTACCCCAACGGGAAAAAGGCGTGATTGTATGTATGTATTTAAGAGGTAAAAAATGCGCATAATTTTTCTTTAAAAGTTCCTCACATCGCCAACACACAAAACATATTTTATTTTATTATTTTCGGTAAAACTTACAGTGATAGGTACTTAAAGGTAAAACACGTCTAACTGACTTCTGATCTCAATTTACCAGTTTTCGCATATATACACTCAGGTGCTTCATACCTTAACATAGTTTTTATATTAATTTACGCGTTGTTAAACAATACTGCATAGAACAGTCAGAGAGTCACTTCGATCGAACCAGTTCTTACCTAAATTGTAAGTTTGTATCAGTTGTCCAATCTTACTACAAGTTATCTCGTCTTACTAACATGTTGCAATTGATAACAAGCTCATTACCATCTTAAATCGCTTCACGTCACGTAGCACCAAGTGAGATAGTGAAAAGTCACTTGACAGCCCGTTGGTGTAAGTAAAAGATAGATATTTTGCCTTTTACACTCTCTTAATAATTAAGATGGTTTAAAAACTAAAACAACCGACTTCAATGCCCCGCGAGTAAATTTCAGTAGCAAGTTTAAGACGTTTATCGTCATATCTCTGGACATACTGATCAAATCTCGATGAAATTACAACAGGACCACCTCCGAAACGTACCCTAACGATTACAAAAATAATCATTCGTATCGGTTTACAATTGACGGAGTAATCGCGTAACATACGCAAAAAAAAAGAAAAAAAAAATAGACGAATTGAGAACTTCTTTTTGGAAGTCGGTTGAAAAGTGCGCGCAGCGTCGCGTCACGTTTCGGTGTGAACTGACCCTAAAGAATGCAATACCAAGCTTTTTATTTCACTCATTTCAACAATGGTTTGTGGTCAACCATAAAAGCACACAATAACGACCCTAGTAAAACTCAGATAACATTTCAACTACACAAAGTTAAGTTCTTGCCACAGAACTAAAGAATAGTTACTACGCAAACCTTTCTACTAAAATCTCTAAAACCTCCTCTAAATACATGATACCCTACAAAAACACCCTCATGGGACGGGTCTAAAGTGGCACAAGATGTTAACTTGAGAGTTTAACAGCCCAAAACATCCCTTAAGTTATGGGTGCGTAAACTTCTAAACGGACTTTATAACCTTAACAGGCTTTTGGCAATGGAAACTACTGCATTTTAGTTTAAAGAGGCAAATTTTCCGACGGGAGTAAGGGGACAGTTTAAGTAGCTTTTAGTAGTATTACGCAGCATTAGAAAATACGAGTACGAGTGTGTGGTCGTTTTGAAGTGACCTCGTTCAGAAATGCATGATGGTTTGTAGAGCTGCTAGATGATAACAGTATACTGTTAAAAATAAATAAATGTACCCAGTATACTGGGTAAAATGAAATACAAGGCGGAGTAATTTTATTATAATCTACAAAGCGCAACTTCCTCAACCCGTCTACTGAATTGCGGAACACGAACTCATTGATTTCACCATACCGACGGGATTTGAACCTGCGCCTTATGGGAAACATTTCCGGCGCTGTACCAACTCAACTACAGAACCATAATATCCTACTGATACAACGAATAGATATATAAGAACGACGATATATAACAATGTACAATAATATATAATGTAATATAACACTTAAAAGAAAGATAATATCTCATTAACTATATCTATCTTCGGTGTGTGATCCGAGCAACGGTCAAAGACCCTGTAGTCTCTTAAACCAGTGGTCAATTGACCACCGTGGTCAAATGACATTAACTAAAACTAGGTAACAGGTGTAACTGCGCCTGCTAACTGGAAAAATTATGTCAATGCAGAATTTTGCATGCTGCTGTATCTGAAATAGCTAAACGTTGTCGCTTGTCATCAGGCGAGCGGCGTGCTTTTCCTGTTACCTTATATCATAAAAAAAAACTATAAACAGCTTTTTTTACGTGCTGAAGCTCGTTGCGCGAGGAGCTTGCGGTAGACGTGGCTCCAAGAAAAATCATAAAATATTTCCGAAACTGGACGAAGCAATTTCGATGACAAAACCCGTGAGTGTACAAACGTTTTAAATAATAATATTATAATTATGTTGAATAGGATGAAATTCTAATTAAATAATTTTAAAATAACTCACTTTGACGATGTCGTGCATGAGACTAACTTTGAACATCCAGTCTAGCTTTATGGACTCATTTTCCAAAATATCTTGCAACGACCCCTTAGGGCAGTATTCTGTCAGAAAGCAGCAATGCGGTGGGTCTACACAAGCTCCATAAAATCTGGGAAAAAAATATGCGTTAATTTCAGTTGAATTTATGAATAAAAGATCAAAGTTTTAAACAGTTTATTTGCTTTGTGACGGACATACAAGCACTTGACTACTATCTCACCTAATGTTAATTACCTAGAGATGTGGTCTTAGAAGGAATAGGATAATGGCGATGAGACAAGGCGCTGCAGAACTACCTAAATTGAGTCCTATTTGGACTCAACATACAACACATAGCGCAATGGGGGCTACCATTTTCTCAATTACCGGTTGTTTTTACAGCGGCCGTAGTAATGGACATATTGTAGAAATTTCATCATACGTACTGCCAAGGAATGGAATTCTCTACCTAAGTCTATGTTTCCGATTAGATACAACTTTCCTAAGTTGTATCATTCTAATCGATCTTCAAGTCGCAAGGTATTTTTTGGGTAATCGCGCTACATCAACGACCGCATCGTCACCTAACATTAGGTGAGATAGTGGTCAAGCGGTACCCATTTTCATATTTAAAAAAAATCAAGTGTCTATCTTTTACAGTGAACAAGATCGAGCAAAACATTCTTATAGTGACTAATGTATACATACTTTGTAAACATTTCAAATGTCTATACCTATTACAGTTTATAAGACACAGCACTATGACAGCCGGACGGACGGACAACGGAGTGTCAGTAATAAGTC
Organism: Cabera pusaria; assembly: GCA_954871355.1. Classification (NCBI taxonomy): domain Eukaryota; kingdom Metazoa; phylum Arthropoda; class Insecta; order Lepidoptera; family Geometridae; genus Cabera; species Cabera pusaria. The sequence goes on from OX940905.1 coordinate 17,548,966, forward strand.
ACATTTGCGCCCTTTGGGTACGGAACCCTAAATATAGATGGGCACCCTTCGACGCCGAAGGTCTATCATGAATGACATAGTTCAAACAAAATTATACCATAGATATTCGACCTATTCCGGTCATGACACGTTCCGGACCCGACCCGGTGTAACGTAAATCATCCTTTTACCGTTAAAAATAGGAAGTAATAAAATCGCAATGGATCCAGTGTAAGTTTTGGGTACAATATTACTTTAATTCAGAATACCGATATATATTTTATTTAAAATAATGCTGGAAAGTCAGACCACTTTTCCTAGCCTTGCTTTAGTGCAAAACATAATAAATAAACTGGCAAAGAGCGAGTCGGACTCGCACACGAAAGGTACAATATAAGACAGAAAAAAATGCCAACAAACTACGTTTCTTGTAAGTTTTCATTATTTGTTGGTCTAGCGGGCAAAGTACGGATCAGGAGATACAGGACGGACGAACGGACGGACAGTGGAGTCCTTCACATGCCGCGCAGTTTATTTTCAGTTGAAAGATAGAGGTGTTTATATCTCCGTATACTAAAAGATTCACATCATCGACCTTTATCAATAATTTAAAGGACACCGGAAGTCACCTAAAATGTATTGCCTTCCCAAAAATGAGAACGATAATAATTTAAGATCGTTTACAAAACTAAAAAAAAAACGATATTAATTGCCGCGCTAGTCATTTTAAGTATTAAGTCTGTACCTTGGAAATATACTCTACCAATTAAAAAGATAATTATTCGAATCGGTTCACAATCGACAGAGTAAACGCGTATCAATCTTTAAAAAAATCACAGATGAATTGATATGCTACTCCTTTTCGAAAGTCAGCTGAGAAATGAATTTCAATACTGAGCATTATGTCAATAGAATAAAGTGAAGTAAGTAGAAAACTAAAGTGGTCGACATAGCTCAGCGGATTAGCAAACTGAAGTGGCAGTGGGCTAGTCATATCTGTCGTAGGACCGACAACCGTTGGGGCAGACTGGTTCTCGAGTGGAGACCGCGAATCGGTAAAAGTAGCGTAGGATGCCCTGTGATCAGGTGGAGCGACGACATTCGCAAAGCAGTAAGCAGTGACTGGAAATAAAGGGCTCAGTGGCGTGTCTTGGGGGAGGCCTACGTCCATCAGTGGACTGATACCGGCTGAAAATTATGCCAAATAGAATATTTAGGTAATATAGCATATTTACCTCGCCAAATGATCATGCTCTAAATCCTTCATCTTCTTCAGTTCCAGAAGAAGTGGTCGAGAGAGATCGATCCTTTGCTTGTCCATCCGCTTTATGGCCACCCTGCATCCCTTGTAGAAACCACACGGGGTGTAGACTTGTCTATCTCCCGCTAGGGAGGTCGCTTCGTCGGAAAATGTCGTCTGGAAAGAAGGAGAGATTTTAGATTGGTACTAATACAAAACCTACCACTTCGTAGGTGCATTATATCGACGTTTCGCCTGACTTGCTGCCAAAAAGTAGGTTACCACCATCAAGGAACAATTCTGCCGCCATAACTTTACGGCGTTCTGGCAGCACACAGTCCTTGAGAGTCATAGTATTCTAGGCCTAGCGTGTTATCGCTTATCACCAGGCGATATCAAACGCGAGTCTATAAGATTTAATTAAAAAATATCTAGTCCTTATCAAGTGCCTTAAGGTAATGGACGCAGTCAAAACTCAAGCCAAGATAATATGCTAGTATCTGCTACAGACAGACATCATCGTCGATCGTTCTGTCAGCTAATTTTAAGAAACATCCAAACGTTACAAAATACTCTTAAGAAGTATTGTCACCAGAATTTCACGCGCTTCTTAAATATTAAAAATTTGTAATAATAAAATACATCGACATTTTTACAAAAAAAAAAATTTGCAAGTCAAATTGTAAAAAGTTATCAAACAAAAACAAAAGCGTTTTCCAGAATACGCACAAAGAAATCAAGAGAGACCATTTATCCTCACAAAATATACTGAAAACGGGAAATCCCGGGATCCGATTTAGCGACGAAGTGAAAACGGACAAATTGTAGACCAATGGAAATTATTCGGCAGAAAAACGTAAAACGTAATCCAAGAGCGTAGCACTACAGAAAATAATACATTATGATTTAAGAACAGTAAGTACAGTAAGTCTTTATAGTTTGCAAAGTTTAAAAAAGCGTTTTTTGTGGTTTTGCTTCTAGTCCTCCTCGAGTGGAAAAAATATATTTTTGCTTGGGTTATTGTCAGATCTGAGACATCGAGGTATTTACTGTGATATGTTCTGTTATTTCACTGGACACTTTGCCTTTCAAAGTAAAAGAGGTGGTACTGCCCCAGAGTTAAGAATAATAATTATACTTTTTTTGACCTTTTGTTTATAGGTATATATAGGTATACATACTGTAGATTCGAGCACGCAGTAAGAGTTGGTACAACAACAATAATTGTGTAAGGTAGAGCGATTTCATGAAATTCATTTATATTGTTCGCTCAGTCACGATTGTTTGGCTAAATTATATGAGGGTACGCCGCTAAAGCCTCACAGAATATTTCAGAGTTAGTACGGTCTCAAGTTTATATCTTCTAAAGTACGCTTAGACCTTGGTAGGTACGAGTATTCTATGTTGGTTTATTTGGCATTGTTATGCTGATAAACGTTTTCATACTTCTGATATTAAATAGATAGGTACGTTTAAATATGATTTATATGACCACTATCTCACCGGTTGATATGCGATGATGCGGTCGAAGATGGTAAGCATGCTAGGCCTAGAATGGCAACTGGCTCTCAAGGATAGCTACCGATACTTACGATAGATTTTTTCTTTATTTCAAAAAATTGTTTTAGTACTCACCTACGTAACATAATGAGAGGCCACTGTGCAAAATTAAACTCTTTCAGGCCCAGCGATTAAGGTTGTACGATTGGAAATTAAATTTTTTTCTGGATCAAGAGGCTCATGGTTAGAAGTGCTAATACCTACCAATACCTGTACCGTAACTACTATAATAGCATAAAACTAAGTGTTGCTTACCGCCGAATAAATAAGTACTTAATGAGTTATACAAATATTTATTTAGATATCAAAGTTTTGAAAAAACGTGTCAGTCTACAACTACATTAAAGCGTATTTCAGACTACGCTATACTATCCTGCTATATTATATTACAGCATAACAAGCAAGCCGGTATATATAAATGTATAGTATATAGCTAAGTGTAAACGTGTTCTAAATAAATGTAAAGTTAGCGATATTGTTGTGCTATAAACTATATTCTATTATATTATAACGTACGTAGTCTGAAACGTGCTTTAGGATAAAAATGTTTAAACACAAGTGATTATTAGGGGCCTAGTGCTACGTAATACTATTAATTATTCTGTGCCCGTAGCACATTGGAGATTGCTCGAATTGAGAACTTAGCTATTTTTCGAAGTTGGTTGTAAATAAAAAACGTAGTTCCGGCAGTACAGAGTCTTTGAGAGTCAGACCATTCTAGGGCTGACGTGTTCACCATCTACGGCAATATCCTTGCTTAACAGCAGAAGTGATGTAAATAAACTGGCCAAGTGCAAGTCGGACTCGCACTAGTAGGGTTCCGTACCACATTACAGTATTTTATAAGATCGAGCAAAAATACCACTATCATTTTTCGCCAGCAAAAAATAATAATTAATAAACATTTTATTTCTTATAACTCCATCTAACGTCTAACAAAGGTGTTAGGGATCGACATTTCATAGAGTTTTCAAGCGTTCATAGATGGCATGAAATGCCGAAAAAAACACGTTTCTTGTATGGGGATTATATTTAACTTTATTATTTTTAACTTTATTCTGTTTTTTGTATTTGTTGTTGTAGCGGCAACAGAAATACATCATCTGTGAAAATTTCAACTGTCTAACTATCACGGTTAATGAGATACAGCCTGGTGACAGACGGACAGACAGACAGACAGACAGACGGACAGCGGAGTCTTAGTTATAGGATCCCGTTTTACCCTTTGGGTACGGAACCCTTAAAAAACGGATTAATTTACTTACCCCAGTACTATATCTGCGAGCGAGGGAGTGCATACTGCCTCGAAGTCTGCCACCAGGCTGGAGGACGTCACTCCAGCTTACTCTCCAGGTCATCATGGCTATCTCAGCTTCCAGTTTGTAGTGTCTAGTTAAATATAAATAAGGCGTTAGAATAAAGTCGTACTTGATTTTAAACCTTCAAACACTATCGTTACTTAAAATATAGAGCCAATACTAGGCCTAGCGTGAGTATGTAGTTAAACGGTAGTCTATTTAAAAAGAAAGATAGAAAAATCATTTATTTAGCTGTAGTCGAGTTACAGATATATACAACTACTATATATTCAAATTCAATTCAATTCATTTATTTCAGACTTTATCATTATTATAATGTCCATATTTTAAAAACTACCACAGCCGATTCGATACACACACAAAAAAAAAACATTAAAATATTCAAATTGATATAAAAACCTAACTACCTAATATCATATTTGCTACTAAGACCAACAACATGCAATTCTCGCCACATTTGCATTATAGGGCAGTCAACGTCCTTCCATTTCGCAATAAGCTGCAGGTTACTGTTGGACCTGCCCCTCAACCGGCGCATCAGGGACGTCATATGAACTCCCGCGGATATGCATCGGACATGCATGAAACCTAGGTCGAGACAGTCGACAACAAACAGTAGTGAGTATAATAGTCGGTTTTTTATAATCATGATTCAAACTCAGGATAACTATAAATCAAAGATATATACAAGAAAATATTAAACATCTTGACAATTTTTCCTGTAGTAGATGATATCATATTTTAGGGAATTGACTCCAAAATCAGGTGTTTAATGAAACATTAGTATAATTTATTTAAATACTCCAACAATACCTTAAAATATGAATAAAGTCTCACAGAATAATCGGTGAATATACTCACAATTAAAAGCAAGACAAGAAACCAACAGAAATTACAAGCACTCAAATCGATGTTGTCGCCACGAATGCCAAGCGTAAAGTGAAACCTTGAACTTGACGGTAACAACTTTATAGGTTTGAGCACCGTCAACATTGATCAATGAAGGTAGAACGTAACAATATAAATTATAATTATCATTGGTATGCCGACCAAAGTGCAGTGACACGCACAATTCTGCAATTCAAATTTTGCGTGACACTGTATTTCTTATATTGACAGCCGTTTTCGCAAGCGACATCTTGCGAACGTCTTGTAACCTGCTAGGTATCATCACTAATATCTATACCTTTTGAAAGTTTGCTTTTTATATTAAATTCCGTGTTTAGATGTTTAGATCCGTGTTTAGATCTTTCATCAGTTTAATTAAGGCACAAAGATGAAAAAGGACAGTAAAACAAGATTTGAATCCGTCAAAGCTCTTAAATATAATGAACTTTTGTAAACTTGATTGTAAATATTTTGTACCAAACATTATTCATATTAGCTGTCCTATTATTGAAACAAAAAATGTAACATGAAATCTGGGAATACTTTTGCAGAAATACTTTGTGTTAAACATAAAATGTAATACTGTTCTATTTTTTTGGGACTTATAATATGTCAATAATGTTGGGCGTTGTACAAAATTAGGGATGTTACCACAGAATACTTAATAGTACTACGAAATGTTACACAGAGGTAGATTTATCGGAACAGAAGTCGCAGTCGGGGTTTTTTTTTATATCACGTAGGTTAGCGTTTGACCACTCAGTTGTTGGCAAGTGCTGATGCGGTCGAGGATGGTAGCACGCTAGGCCTAGAATGGGAACTGGCTTTCAAAGATAGGTGTCGGAACACATTAGATGTTTAGCGACAGATTTTCTAACTTAGCGTAGTAGCTGGCTAGGCGGACACTATACCTATATATACGATAGTGTCCTACCACCACGGTTTATTATATTTAGTGTATCGGAGTCAGAACTGGAGTTGGACAGTTGGTACAAGAGAGATGTTTAAAATAATAAATAACAAATATTGCATTCAGGTAACTTAAGAAAACATTAAATGTTATTCTAAGACCCATATGTTTTATTTAAGGGCAAATAAAAACATTTTTCGGTCAAACTTTCATCTCCTCCCTTTTTTGAAGTCGGTAAAAAATCAGCTCCATTCACCATGGTTATAGATAGTAGATTCAATAAATCCACGGTATTTGATATAAAATAGCAATAAGAGAAATGAGAAAACGTAACCGATTCTTTCAATAGCGGGATATTAGGGATCATAGCTCGGGGGCGTAACTTTTGACGTTCTATTAAGGCAATAGCGATACGACATTATTTACAAGCAGTACGATTGGAAAAGTTTTCTTTTCCCTCGAGAGAACGCAGTTTTAACGTGATATTAATAGATTCTGAGGTTAAATAAAATATAAGAAGAAATAAGAGAAAAAAAGATAACAACATATGAAAAAAATGAGACAAAAAATTATACAAAATAAATAATATGCATTATAAAAATTCGCCAGAGGTAGTATGGAAGAGAAGAGATAAAGACAGCGCAATGGCTTATTTGAAAAATGTCTATGTCCAGCAATATTGATAATAATCATGATTTTTTTTAATCCACTTTTATTTTTTAACTTTTTTTTATGCCCAGATCAAGGTAGTTGATTTCAAACTTCTTAGGTTTTGAGTACATGAGCTTTGCATCAGGAAATGAAAAATATCATCAACTTTGCCGCATAGGTTGCAATCCGGACTGTTCAGCTTTTTATAAGATGTTTGAATTTGATGATAATCATGATGATGATGATGATAAAGCAATATATAATAGCCAAGTGTATGTTTTTAAAATTACTATAATAATGTTGTGAGCCGATGATGAGTGATGGTGTATACATACCTGTAGATGAACACAGACAGTATTGCTAGGACCACCACGACGGAACTCAGGATTATACTCAGAATCGCGTACACGGGCAATGCTGTAACAAATAAAATGTTGTTGTTAATATTATGATATTATGATAATGTGCGAGGCGTGCACTGTGCGAGGCGTGCACTGTGCGAGGCGTGCGCTGTGCGAGGCGTGCGCTGTGCGAGGCGTACGTTGTACGTACGCCCTGGCTGAGCAAAGTAACCTACGCTTGCTCTCACTGAGGCGCTTTGTTTTGTAGCGCAATGATATTCGCTGGCTCGCTCTGTACGTGCGTAGCACATGCCTCGCCACAATTGAAGATAGGCACATTGCGGGGCAAGTGCTTTACACGCGGTCGGATCGACCCGAGCATGCGCCAGTCGGTCTGAGCCTGTGCTGGTTTTATTTTTTACACGAGGCAAATATTGAGACGTGTTCTGCGATGTGTGCGCGGCGCATGCCTCGCAATGTCTGTATCAGCCCTTAGAATTTTTACACAATAAATCATTATATAGATAAGCTCGTAATAGTAACTGAATAAAATTTTGACAAAGCTTAAAAATTTGGTAGTATATATTTAATTTTATACAATCGGACCTGCACGGATTCATAATTTATAAACGCAATAAATGCGGGTGTAACCATATCAAACGGTGGTTGCCAACAAAAGAGCTCGATAATAATAAAACGTATCGCACCAAGAACATCAAAAGCAAATTACCGCAAAACATGCGATAATGAGAACCAATTTTACGCCGGAATAAGCTCCTAGCCTATCGTCGGCGCTAGATAGCTTGGGGCGTCGATAACATAACACGTAGAGGCACTTTTATCATGGAATACATTTTTATATAATTTGCATCTATTGTTTTAGATTTGTATTTTTTGTCTAATGTCTGGTAGAGATAGTTCGCGCGTAAGCAACACACGGAATAAATTTTTATATAACATTTTTTATTTGTATTTTTTATTCATCGCCTGTAAATAGCTTCGGAATATATGCGTGCATAACATTAACTTGTAAAGGCACATTTAGTATGGAAGTAATTTTTAAATTTTATTATATATATTTTTTATTTATGCGAGACAGGTATTAATAACATAATTTAAAGAGTTGTCTTTAGCACAGAAAACATTTTTGAAACTTCGTTCCGATATTGCTAAAAACACGTCAACTTCACAGAAATTCACTTGCGGGATAATTGAAGTCAGTCCAATTTTAAAGTTCCGTAGCACACTACCACAAGAAGACCTTATTCAACGTTTTTTAAGTTTTAAAAATCGCTTTTACTTCTTACTACTTCTACTCACTTCAGTGCAGACCACTTTACATATCGACGGGTGAACGGCAAAAAAGGTTTCCACGCAACCATTAGATTATGGACATTTTTACATACTCGGAATCAACGATTTTTACTGCCTCGTTTGAGCTATATTTTGTGCGATTTTACCATTTTAAAAATAGATCCTATTTTGACCTGCAGTATGCAACGACAAGGAAGGTGACTATTTTCTATAGGAATAGGCTTGAACTTGTTTTAGAGTCTCTTCAACACACTAAAAATACACTAATTTTCATACATACTGTGCGTTGAAATATCTTGTCAATAAATATTGCATTGAATTTCCCCTCTACATAGCTTTAGCAGCTGTGTCACACACAAACCTAAAGGGGTAATTGAATTTGAGCGCTCCAGTTTATTGGATAAAATCTGAGCTAGATGCTTCAAAACAATATTTGTTGATAAGACGACATACAATGTTTAAGAATATATTATATAATGATAAGCTGCAATCTAAGTGTTACTGAAATTAACCGCTTTTAAGATTAATGTTTATCTTATTTTGCAAGAAAATTTATTATGTCCATGCAAAATGATATCTTATTCAGACGAGCTGTTTCATTATAAATAGGAATCAAATAAAACATTTTGACCCCCCGACCCTTGAAATTATTTATCAAATAAAAAGTTGTTCGGACAAAAAAAATCGTCGTAGTAAGGATAGCAAAAAAGTTCCGTGATGTTTTTAAAAATTTTTCGAAATTGCAGGTGTGAAATATATATATATGTTTTACGTTTTCAATCCACTTTTATCTCCACAATTTTGAAAACGCTTCAAAAACTGATTAGAAAAATATCATATATTTATAGAACCTGCCAACAAAATTTCACGAGAATCGGCTGAGAAATGCGACTTGTAGAGGAGAACAACCGGACATCCGCCGGACATCCGGCCGGACAGACATACAAACACAAGGTTTTTTTTTGTCCAAGCTGAAACCGAAACGTTTCGGGCTCTCTCGGTCAAAAACATTTTAATAACCATGCACTTCACTCGTGATAGTTGCTGAGTATGTTAAAATATACTGTCATAGTAACTATTATACTAATTTAGAACACCATAGAGTGATAGAGTATGACACCATTGCCACTGTCAATTCTAATAGAGAAAACAGCCAAACCCTTTTACCGAAACAACAACAAACTCAAACCAAATTTCTCAAATAATTTCCTCGTAAAGGGCATTTCCCAAGTTAATAAGCCCGTCCTCCGAACACGCCGGCTCACCTTCTACAAATAATTTCCCTAAATAAACACTCCGTATCAATTACTGAGATTTCAAAGATAACGAATCACAGAAACTCGAACCCCAAAGTCAAACAAACTTCTTATCAATCGTGTTTAACCATGTTTACAATCGAGTAACTTCTGTTTTCAACTGTCTTCTAAAAAGGAGGAGGTTTTCAATTAATATCTTTGGTTTCATTGTTGTACATTTGTTACGAGATTATTCTGCCATTTTTTTTTGGTGGCATAAGTACATCTTCAAGGTGGTCCTTTGTAATTGCATTGAGACCTGAAGAATATCTCCATAGATGTAGAGATAAACACACTATTAAACGATAAAAAAACGATTTATTTCTATGAAATGTAAATGACATAAGGAGCAAATTAAACGTGTCTTTAGGTGTTCATCTCAAAGGTTGAAACTGAATCGCGCGGCATGTAAGTAGTTTTTTTTAGTTTTAAAACTTATCTTAATGATATTATTTTCTTTAATTATCTTAATTATATTTAATGTTTCCTGCAAAACAGAAAATAGAAAAGTTTGAGTTTCTGGACAACTCGCGTTAATCTTGGCTTTAACCAAGCTGTTCTTGATTTCTTAAGTATTTTCTTTCAAGCTTTACACTATCTTAATGCCTTGTTTAGGTAAAATGAATATTTTGATTACCACATCAATCATACTGGCAATCCTTTTTGCAGCATTTTTCAAGAGTCTGATGTTACAAAGAAAACATTTTCTTTGGTTTTCTTTTTTCTGATCGACAGATATCGTCTTTACCCTTGAAAGCCTTTTTGCTATGTTACTATGCCTTCTCTCTATATAATATTTTAAAGACTTTTACTAATATTATTTCAGAGGCGTGTTGCGACCGTTTCCTTTGAACATTTCATTTTCCATAATGTAATGTAAAATCTAATCTACTCAATCTTCTTCAGCCATTTAATAAAATTCCTCTTATAAATAATTTTCTAACTTGTAAAATTACTAAATCAGATCACGGCTTTGCTTATATATATAAGAATCATCCGTCCTATTATATCATTCTATGGTCGTGTGCAAAATTTCAGTCATATGGTTTAGCCGCTTGACCGTGAAAAGAGAACAACAAAACTGACTTTCGCATAATTATATAAAATTGGATCAACAACACGACGCTATAGAGGGATGAAATTATGAGAGTAAATTCTTGCGATGCGCGTGCAAGTGACATAAAACATACATAGACTTTCTAATTTTTAGGGTTCCGTACCTCGAAAGGTAAAAAAGGAACTCTTATAAGATCACTTTCTTGTTTACTTCTCAGGACACTTGCAACGGTCGGGGTGTCAATTACTCCGACCTGTCTAGATTCTTTTAGCACCCCTTTTGAAGGACTCTATGTAATAGCTCTGCGAAAAACTGGCAAATAGACTTTATATCTTTTTATTTCTCAGGACACTTACACACTCTGTGTGTCAATCACGCCGAACTGTCGCTCTTTTTATAGGACTCGAAGATAATAAATAAATAATAAATAAATAAAACGTTTATTTTCTCTCACAAAAGGTTCTTAAATTGTATTACCGAACTTACAGACAAGGTTAAGAATATTCAACCTATCTTTGTGAGAGACTGGTGCCTGAAATAGGTTTAAAAAAAACCTGTAGTACAGGTCACCAGTGCCCTCCCGCGGATCGTTGTACGTACTATACTATATTGTTCGTGTCTTACTATAAGTTAGTTAGCTTATATACGGTTTATGAACAACAACAAATCCTTATTAGATATAATTATTTACATTAGACAAAAACCTATACGTTAAAACATACTGAAATCATATGGAGGAATGAAGATGTAATAGCTCTGGACTTATCTTTGTATTTTCCCAATGTCTACAGTTGTAATTTGTGCATAACTATCATGGCTCCAAACCATTGGGTAATAGGCGTCATAAAATACTGTAAGAAAGCCTGTTAAATGTTTGAAGGGTCGAAATGGAAACACTTAAAATATCGTTTAGCAAGTAACTCAACGTTTACGAGGCATATAAAAACATCGAAGCAATCACTTACTTCCAGACAGTCTATTCTACTTCTACTTCTGTACCTTGTACCGCATTCATAACGTGGAGTATTCTAAAGAATTATTCAATTTAATCCCGGCGTCATGATTTTACCAAGCACCTATCGTCTTAGACAAAACGCATCCCATCCACATAATATCGATAATTGGACTTCTCTTGACTTCTAAAAATGGATCGAGTTCCCATCAGCGGTTTTAACATGTCCTTCATGTTATATGCGCAACATGGGTTCCTTTAAAAGGGGCGTTAAAGAATCTTGACCGGTAGAACAGTGTGAGAGAGCTGCGAGGTGCGCAGTGTATACGAGTTGATGCGATCCAAGAAGACGCGTTAGGACAGACGGGAATAAGACATACTTATAAAGGCGGCCAAAGCTGCAAGACACATCGTGTCTTCATGATCAGACGGTGTCAGTCTACTGCTGGACATAGCATCTTGTGATCAAGATACGGCATTAAGCCTAATTTTTGGCTCTTCTGTTCCAGTCACTGCCTCCACTTCGCAAATGTCGTCGCTCTACCTCGTCACTAGGCGTCCAACGCTACGTTTGCTGATTTTCGGTCACGGTCGCGGTCACTTCACCGGAAATACCGTTTACGCGATATCATTGAAGCAATATTTACAAGGAGAACAGTGCAAAATGCTTCAGCGCTATTTAGATACTTTTATATTTAGTTAGCTTTGAGTGTGGATAGAGAGATGGATGTTTGTTACTCCTTCACGCAAAAACGGCTGAACGAATTTGCATATAATTTGGCAAACAAATAGTTAAAAACCTGGATTAACACATAGAATTATACCAACTTCAAAAAAAGAAGGAGGTCGGTTTAATAATTCTATGTGTTAATCCAGGTTATTAACTATTTATATACCAAATATATATATATACTAGCAGCCCGCCCCGGCTTCGCACGGGTAGAACATATATGCCTACAACATTTGCATCAGTTTGTTGCATCGAATACAAAATATGAACATATTTAACAATAATCGTCATATTTCATCCAATTTACACAAAACCTTAACGAATTATGCACCTAAACCTTCCTCATAAACACTCTGGCTATTGGTGAAAACCGCATGATAATCCGTTCAGTAGCTATTGAGATTATTGCGAACAGACAGACAGACGCAGTGATGGAATTTGTTTTATAATACTTACGTAGTGATATTGGACGGCCCTTTAGCGTAAAGGATAGTTACCCCAATGAAAGTTTTATGTGCATTCATGAATCATGAGTTTTCGTACAGTGGTAGTGGGCTCATTAAATCAACCAAAAAGTAGCTTACCACCAAGGAGCCCGGGCCCGGTGGCGTAATCGGGAGAACGGTCGGCTTTGATGCCGTGGTACCGAGTTCAAACCTTACCGTGCACCAATGGATTTTTCCATCGAAAAATGTATGTGCGCTTCTCACAGTGGCCCTCCGGTGAATGAAAACATCGTTAAGAAACCAACAACCCCCGCATGGTGGTAGGACACTATCTAGTGTCCGCCTGGCCAGCAACCACCCTCAAGTTAGACATTCTGTCGCCAAAAACATCTAATGTGTTCCGGCAGCTATCCTTGAGAGCCAGTTCCCCAGTCTAGGCCTAGCGTGCTTACCATCTTCGACCGCATCATCACTTACCAACAGGTGAGATAGTGGTCAAACGCTAGCCTATAATATATAAAAAAAAAGGTGAACATCTGCCGCCGTAACCTTACGCGTTCCCCGACGCAAAATGTAGGGGTAATATACGTTTAACGTGTGTATCTGTGTGTCTGTCTGTAGCATCTTAGCACCTAACCGGATGAACCGATTTTGTTTTTATTATTGATAGTTTTTTGTTTGATAGATGTCTTCATCGAGAGTGTTCTTAGCTTTGATTCATGAAAATTCGTTTAATCGCTTTAAAACTATGAGCTTTTTTCTAGTTAAATGCGCTATGAAATCAACTTTCATAGGTCTGATCAATTCGAAAATCTTCTTCTTCAACGATATTGTAAGAACATGGAAGCATTGACCTGATGCTGGGACATCTCCTAGACTCTACAGAATACTCAAATCCTCACCAACTTACAGCTCAGATTTTAAAGGTCGTGTTTAGAGTCATTGGAATGCTTTTAATGAAAAGATTATACATAGATCAGTCGGGGTGGTATAAAATATTATATTATTATATATATACATATATATATGTTTCACTGCAGATATTTTATTAATTTTGCGGTGCGTGTATATGAAATTCGTGATATCTTCTAGAGTTTTCTTTTGAATTATATACTGTAAAGGACAATTTTAATCTATAATATGTGGCCAAGCTAATTAACGTAATTATTTGGATAAGGATTAATACTATATACTTGAAAATAGCCTTGGAAGTTAAGGAATATTTTTTAACAAAAATTTTAAGATTAAAATGGTTACTGTGAGTAAACCTTAAGAGATAGACATATGCTGTCGCGGACTTTTTTGTAGGTCTTATTAAGTTGTACAACTCTTGCATAGAAAATATTCTTCTATCTATTTTCAATTAAGCAGCGTTCGTAAGAAACGTGTTTTTTCGACCGTTTTTTTGCCGACTTAGGTTGCAAATTAGGTCTCCACGAATGTACCTTTGGTTTAAACGGGATAATATATAGCCTATTTTCATTCCGAGAGTCCATTCTATGCAATAGTGAAAGAATTTTTTAAATCGGTTCAGTAGTTTTTGAGCCAAATCATTACAAACATACAAAAATACAAAACTACAAAAATACAAATGTTCTCTCTTTATAATATTAGTATAGATATGACGGCGCATCGAGTTTTTGAGAGTGGCAACAAACGGAATTGACGTTGACAACTGACAACGAGCGGCTGACAGTGACATGTTTGTGCCACTCTGACACAACCCCGGACTCTAGTGTGATGAACGAAAAGCGAAGCTACGGAATGGAGATAACATAATGCATTTGCATCGCACGGAGGCACTACGTGTTCGGTGGAGTGTCTGTGTAGAATTAGTTGAGGCGTTTCCCTTCTCCTTGCCCGATTACCTACGTCCAAAGTACGTTCGGCTGCCTATAATGAACCCGAATACTGATGGGGGTACTCGCGTGCCTTCATATATATATCATATATATAATTATTCTATGTGTGTTCGCGGATAACTTCGTCGTTTATGAACCGATTTTGATGATTATTTTTTTGATAGAAAGTAGATATTCCATGGGTGGTACCATTGTAATTTCATTGAGATCGGGTAAGTATGTCCAGAGATATGTTGATAAACGTCTCAAGCTTGGAACTGAAACTGACGCGCGCGGCATGGAAGTCGGTTGTGTTTGTTCTTAAATTGTCTTATTTATATGTTACTTTTAACGCGGTATGCAACTAGAATACATAAAGAAACAAAACATATAAATATTTTAAAAAAAACAACATACAGACGAATTGAGAACCTCCTCCTTTTTTGTGAAGTCGGTTAAAAATAAACAGACCCAGAACTTGTCAATCAAACTCACTCCCGTCAATAATGTACGTGTCTCTTTACCTAACGAAATCAACGGCACGTTTAATCCAGAACACGAGTGCCCTTTATCCCTCAATTAAATTAAAAAGAAATCCAAGAGATAGGTGTCGTTGTGTAAATAGCACTTCTCTTGAGTGGACCTCTTCCTAAGAGGAAAAAAGTGTCAAAGAAAACAAGACAGTTATATCCGAGACTTTTCGAGGTGTTTTTCTTTGGTTTTAGTACTGCGACGCCTTATGCGACCTGTAAGAGCATTTTTAAGAAAATTGTACGTCTAGAAATAATAATTTTCAAGGTACTGTGGTTTGTTTAATACTGGATGGTACTGTTTACACTCCAAATGGTGCAGTTGTATATATTAGTAGTTTGGTTTATTCGTATATTATAATTATTGAAAATCAACAAGATGTAAGTCGTATCGTATTTGTTTGTTGAATTGAAATGTGTTACTATTGTTTAATGACTAGTTACCTGATAATTTTGTATGTTTGTTCACTTCATATAAAAAATAATCTTATTGAAGTTATACTTCTTTTGGCGCGATAGAGAAAAATGATGAGAGTGAATTTTTACGATGCGCGCGCACACCGACACCTAAATTTAACATCGTGAAGCTAGTTCTAGGTGGTACGATGCGCGCGCACACCGCCACCTAAATTCTACACCGTGAAGTTAGTTCTAGGTGGCATGACTATGTTCAAGTTGTATATGTCATTTCGTAAGAACGTCATATTTAACGTCATATTTTTACGTTAGTAAAACCTTTTTTATTATAAAATCTTTTTGATTAATTTTAATATTTATCGTTAATCACTACTGCATTTTAGTTATTTTTTTTCCATACGCCACAGAAGTATAACTTCTAACGCGTGTACATAAGTACACACACGTTTTTTTTATATGCTATTTGATTTTATTTATTTTTCTCAAATTTCTTCTAATTCAAAATAACCTCTTTCAATCATTTTTTTGTTTTTTAGTTTGACTAGTAGATTAGTTTGACCACTATCTCACCTGTTGGTAAGTGATGATGCAGTCGAGGATGGTAGCACGCTAAGCCTAGAATGGTTACTGGCTCTTGAGGATAGCTGCCGGAACACATTAGATGTTTGGCGACAGACTTTCTAACTTGAGAGCTGGGGTCGGCCAGGCGGACACGATAGTGTCCTACCACAACCTAACCTCATAAAACTACAACTTTCTGTCAACTACTAATATGCCATTATCGTCTTTAATTTCCACGAAATCGGATCTAAACTATTAAAAAACTGGCTGTGCCTCGCAGCTTCACCCGCTTTAAAAAGTATCCTATAGCCTAATCCAAAATACTGGCTATGCCTATGAAAAATTTCAGCTAAATCGGTCCAGCCGTTGAAAGAAAGTCCCACACAAAAAAAATACAAAGCGACTTTCTCATTTATAATATTGATGTAGATGGTGTTGCTAAAGTATCTCCTGAATTATTTCTAAAAGCAATAAATACTTAATTATTTTCTGTAAATATTTGGTTCAGTCCAAAGCACCCACGCATTGACCCTTCAAGTTCACCGTTTTCTGCAATCCGTTTACTTTACTTATTTATACCGCATCTTGATTATTTATTTAGGTTCAGTGGTTATTGTTATAATTATTCGAAGTGGCTCTGGGTTTTCTCAGACATATTTATTTTATACTTTGGTGTCTGAGACTTCTCAATTAGATTAATTCCAGCTCGGTGACTCTGATCTTGACTTTGTATTTTAGGAATAAAAGAATTTATGCAGTGTTGGATGTCGTTAACCTTGCTCTGTTTAGTTTTTTGCTGGAAAAAACATATTTAAAAGCTCCCAATAATTGTCACTTTTAGTCATAATAATGTTCACATGCGATAGTGTGTGGGTTTATTAACCGACTTTACAAAAACGGAGGATGTTCTTAATTCGACTGTTTTTTTTAACCGACTTCAAAAACAGGAGGAGGTTTCTCAATTCGACCGTATATATATATATATATATATATTTTTTTTTTTTTTTATGTTTGTTCGCGGATAACTTCGTCGTTTATGAACCGATTTCGATCATTCTTTTTTTGTTCGAAAGGAGATATCCCAAGTGTGGTACCATGGTAATTTTATCGAGGTATGATAAGTATCTCCAGAGATATTGAGATAAACATCTCAAAATTGGTACTGAAAATGAATATCGCGGCATTGAAGTCGGTTGTTTTTTAGTTTTTAAACGATATTATTATGTTTGTTACCTCAGAACTCCGTCAAATCTTACCCGAATTGATAAATTATTTTTTTGTTTGAGAGATTATGCCTCCCGTTTGGTCTATTTTTATCGAGATCTGATAATCATCTCGGAGATATGGAGATAAATAATATAAACAAATTCGATAGCGTGATGACATGATTATGACTAGTGGATATTTTCACTATAGCGGCATGTGAAGTCGGTTTTTTTTCGTTTTTTAAACGATCTTAAATTATTGTGCTTGTTAGTATGTTTTATTCACAGTAAAATGGCTGGTCAGATCTGGACATTATTTGGAATACATATGGCTTTGAGCATTAATTAAGAGATAGGCTACTTTAAAATACCATTGCTTACGTCTCCTGTGTAAGTTAATATATGTTTGAGGAGTAAACATGTCTATAATTGCCAATGGTCTACGTAATGAAAAAAAAAACGATTTCAATTGCCGGACTATTAGTCCTAGTTAACCTACTTCCAATTAGGAGGAAGTTCTTTATTCGTCTGTTTCTTTTTAGGGTTCCGTACCCAAAGGGTAAAACGGGACCCTATTACTAAGACTCCGCTGTCCGTCTGTCTGTCTGTCTGTCTGTCTGTTTGTCTGTCTGTCTGTCTGTCTGTCTGTCTGTCTGTCTGTCTGTCTGTCTGTCTGTCTGTCTGTCTGTCCGTCTGTCACCAGGCTGTATCTCACGAACCGTGATAGTTAGACAGTTGAAATTTTCACAGATAATGTATTTCTGTTGCCGCTATAACAACAAATACTAAACATAGAATAAAGTTAAAAATAATAGACGGTCCCCATACAAGAAACGTGTTTTTTTCGGCATTTCACGCCATCTATGAACGCTTAGTTAGGTAAACGTCCCATAGATGGCGTTTTATTGAAATGTCGATCCCTAACACCTTTGTTAGACGTTAGATGGCGTTATAAGAAATAAAATGTTTATAATTACGTATTATTTTTTGCAGGCAAAAAATGATAGTGGTATATATATAAAGTACTATAGTGTTATACGGAACCCTACGAGTGCGAGTCCGACTTTCACTTGGCCAGTTTATTGTATGTATGTTTCGCGTTTTACGTTACGTTTTAGAACGGATTTTAATGATTATATATTTTACTGGTAGAGTATATTTTCAATAACTATATTCGGAGATATGGAGATAATAACCTGAAACTTAGTACTGAAAATAACTAGTACGGCATTTGAAGTCGGTATTGTTCATTTTGTAACCGATATTAAATTATCAGTACCACGTTTGAGATGTTTTTGATATCTCTGGAGATACTCATTAGATTGCAAAAACGGGAAGTATACTTTCTCAATCAAAAAAAAATAATGAAAGTCATGAAACAATTTGATACTTACAGGTATCAGGACAGAGGGAGCCATCGAAGCCGCATTGAGGAGTATCAGGCGGAGGTGTGTTCCTTCCACCAGCCCAGTGAATTGGCCGGTCAGGGATGAACTGGAGAGATGAGTTGGCAGCCACGTATGTTGCTACGACCTGTTGATAAAGTGATTTGTTTAGTTTTTTAGGTAATTGAAACATTAAATTGCAATAAATAACTCCGCCGTCATACTTTATTCCATCGTACAATAAGATATACTGCGCTGTATTATGCGCCATCGGTACGTGATCGCTACAATACAAAAATGTTATTGCATACTATTTACATTCCTGTGCAACAAGCAAGAATGATACCTAAGGTATATTATAAATACATAATATAATATACAGTTTTCATTCATAAATTAGTTACATGCCTGCTGGTAAAACATTTAAATGTCAATATGTAAATATAGTTGCAAAACTAGGAAACATTGTGGCAATCCCATTTATTCGTAAAAAGCTATTTGCTTCCACAGTCACATATACGGTTTGGTATATGTCAGAATGTGTATTTATCGGTAAACACAATCCAAGGGTTTGAAGTTGCGTGAGTGAAGTGGTATTGTCTAGGAAAGCGTGCTACAGTATCATTTATTCTAGTAAGATAGTGTTTCCAGCTTTTACCAACAAATTAATATTTAACAACAAAATATTTTTAAATACCATAACAGGACCAAAAAAATCATTTCAGGATCTAAATTTTGAAGTCAGAAATAATTCATTTACTGAGGATGTAATAACTGGAGCTATAGGGTAGACATATTATAAAGCCCTGTCATTTGATTTTTTTTTTCATAAATATCCAGATAAAGTTATTTAATGTGAATATATTATATTTTTATAATTACATCCACATGAAAAGCTCCAACGTTATTCTATTAAAAATATAAAAAGAAAATCCTAAATATTTCACAAAACCGGGACATTAGCCTGCGATAAGGGCCTTTTAAAAGACCCCCGAAATATACTTAAATGCCCTAACCCTTTCAATACAACGTTAAATTCCTTTCCCAAGTTTTTACTGGGTAAAGATCCCACGACAGGTTTCAGAAACCCAAATTTACTACGTTGTTTTCCCCGACCCGACGTCTACATACGATAAAACCTTAAAGAGTTTAGGAAGAATAGGTAGTGTGAGCGTTTGGTATATAAATGGAAGAAATGCTAGAGAGGACAGTTAGGAAAATATGTAGCGATTTTATATTATGGATGCGCGTAAACCTCAACACTACGAAATAAACAAGTGAATTTTTGATATGTACAAAATACCCGACTGAAGGATAAAATACTGTTTTTTTTTTTTTTAATTTTTGAAGCTAATTAAATTTAAACATATACTTATATTATATTTTGTAATGTTCGTTAAATTTCCTTCATTTTGACACGCTACTCGTTTATAGGTAGGTGTAGTAAGGTTTAGGAAAAATATAATACTAACGACTTACAATTTAGCGCCATTTTGAAACATATGTTTTAAGTGTGACGTTCGACGTCTAGATGAAAGCTGAATGGCTCAATACCATTTTTTTTTAGTTGTAAATTCAAAGCAATAAGTTATGTTTCTGTTATATTTATAATATTTTTTTTTGTTTATTTAACATCACGGGTCGTACACGCCCGGTCTTTTAGAGGGCATTGATGGAGCCGAAGCCAACATCAAGAGGCTCTTTACAATATTTACTTGGTTATTACTATGGATGAGAAGGAGATATGGGAAACTATGTACATTAAAAGATGGTACATTATATTATGAGACTATTGAGTGATCTGATTAATGTCGAATTGCTGGTCTATGGGATGAGGTACATAATAATTATTATTAAATATGATCTATTTAACATGTGTAAGTGCAAATTTTTTATTTGCCCATATACTGAATAAATGCTTTGACTTTTGACCTTGTTTTTTTAAACACCTATTTAAGGACAATTGGGTAAAATAAGCGTGAGATATAAATACAAGAACACAGCGTAATACGCGCCAGCAAAACCAATCTCATTGTCACTTCTGAATCGAATATTCCAAAGGACAAACTGCTCAAAGGCTGAATGAACTGGGCATCAGCCTTGAACCTTCCCTCATAAAAGTATATTGAATTTTATGGCGGATAACTTCGGCAGCTCGTTTTATACAAATAGGCGTTGGACGTTCCGCTGATCAATTTTGCGTGTTCAGAACAAGTGGAAAATTTATATTTTTTTCCTTCTCGCAGAAAAACTCGATATGTAGGCAAACACCTCTCACCACTGAAAATGAACTGACTTTAATATTTTTTTAGTACTGACAATTATAACCAACACGGCAAATACTTACCAAAACTTATTTAACTTTTTAGTTAATTGTCCTAGATAAAAGCTTGTTTTTGAAAAGATCTTTTTACTTTTAATTAAAAACATAATTCAACATGACTCACGTGATGTCAAAATAGCCATCGAAGATTATTTTGGCTTCATTCAGAAACAATTTTCAGGATCTCGATATCTAAATTACCGTTTTTAATTAATAAGTATACAATAAACGTGATTTTTTATAAAAGAACCACACATTTTATCGACGTAAAAGGAAGCATTTTAATGGATTCTTATACAAAAAGCTTTCCACGTTATATTTTAGGTATAAATCCATCGTGGGATTGATGTTTGGAGAGAGGATTGTAGGTAATTGATCGTCCCCGGTGTCCAGTGTCAACACTAACTTGGCCAATTTGATTGGCCGTACGAGGCTGGGAAATGGCGTATAAAGTAGAATGGGATTTATGTTGGAACAAAAAAGAGGGTTTTTATTAATTCGGTCGATATTTTATTTTTGTAATGGGAGTCGTGTTGGGATAGTCGTGCTCGGTTGAACAAATTCATTATATAATCAGACCACCAGGGATACTAAGAGGCGCCACCGCTTTATGTGGATACACCATTTACCCGTAAAACAAAGCGATTTGCTTTATTTTTCAATTAAATGTAACGATTGGGATTCCCTGCATGTGTCTGTATTTCTGATTAAATACGATTTAGGGTCCTTCAAGTCGCGAGTGAATCTTATGGGCAAGCACACTATATAATCGACTTCGTCATCATTTAAGATCAGTTGAAATAACGGTCAAGCTCTACCCATTATTACCGAAAAAAGTCAGTTGTCGCTTTATCTCTGTTACATCGATAGACAAGTACTATTGCATCTTCACCTTACATCAGGTGAGAAAGCACTTATCTAAGCACTTCAGCTACTTCAACCTGTCAAGCACTTATCTAAATGGATCATCAGATTTATCAAAATCAAATCAAATCAAAATATCTTTATTGTTGAAACTGTGTACAAGTAGATGGTAAATTCGTTACATGGTAGTATCAACAGTTTGCCCTTTTCAGGCGTACAATATTATAAATAGTATTTATGAATCTAAGCTAATAACTATATGTAGTATCTTTAATTTTAGTTCTACTTACGTTATATTATTTACAAATAGGTATGCTTAGTAATAAGTATATATAGTAACATATACTATACATTAATTTTGATAAAACTCATTCAAGGTATAAAAGCCCTTAGTAAGCAACCAAGATTTGAATTGTTTGTTAAATTGTGGATTCGTTAACAATTTAATATTTAATGGTAGGTGGTTATCTTGTGGTATCTTGCCATCCCAAAAAAGAAATGTTGACTATTTGAGATTTTCCTTCAGAATTTCCTTCATAGAATATTATCATATTCCGTTAAGATTTTCAATAGTTTTAGTTTGAATTAGGTTTATTATTATAAATTGTATAAACGTTTTTCTTACTTTTCTAGACTGTTACTATTTTTCTTAACATCTACAAAGCTAAACAAATACAAAAGTATAAAAACTATCAATAAAGAATTCGATGAAAGTTCCTGAACGCCGGGCGAACTTAAGTTTGATAGTTTTCTTATACGCGAGCTAGTCAAAGATCGTTTTTCACCTACGACGGCGAAAGATGTTGTGAAAAATCGACATTCGAATATAGTAAGACCACGCTTATATACTTCTTTCGACAATACAATGAAAGTAACTACAAAACACTTTTGCTTCTACGTATATACATACACACCTATGTGAGTGAGTTAGTATTTCACTTCTTCACCCTGAAATTATTTAAATTGATAATAATTCTAGACTTAAACACTAATTTATATTGCTATGTAGCATGATCAGATGGATACAGACAAAAATATCTAAAATCTGAATGTTACGAAAATAAAAATAACGTACGATTTTTTTGAATAATAAGTTTGAACAATAATGTATGTGTATATCATAAATTGGGAGAAGCCACTGGCTCTCGAGACATAGCTATGCTAGTAAAATAAATTAGTCCATAAAGTAATTTGTATGTATTATTCTCCCAATTTACACAATTACTAACAAACAATTATTATGTATTCTCACTTTTCTTACTATTCCGACACACTTTTGTACAAGTTTTTCTTTTCAAATTAACAAAACTAAATTGTACTGAAGTACGCATTAGTTTTTAATATTTTGTTTTTTATTAATACTACTCCTGTTCGTCCTAAGGTTGTCTGGAAGATATCGCTCTTAGCGATAAGACCACCGCGCCGTGTATTACCTAAATATTGTTATTATACTATAAGCTTGTTTTCTTTTTCTTGGTCATCAATAAAGAGTTATTGTATTGTATTGTATTGTATTGTATTGTATTGTATTGTATTGTATTGTAATGTATTGTAATGTATTGTAATGTATTGTATTGTATTGTATTGTATTGTATTGTATTGTATTGTATTGTATTGTATTGTATTGTATTGTATTGTATTGTATTGTATTGTATTGTATTGTATTGTATTGTATTGTATTGTATTGTATTGTATTGTATTGTATTGTATTGTATTGTATTGTATTGTATTGTATTGTATTGTATTGTATTGTATTGTATTGTATTGTATTGTATTGTATTGTATTGTATTGTATTGTATTGTATTGTATTGTATTGTATTGTATTGTATTGTATTGTATTGTATTGTATTGTATTGTATTGTATTGTATTGTATTGTATTGTATTGTATTGTATTGTATTGTATTGTATTGTATTGTATTGTATTGTATTGTATTGTATTGTATTGTATTGTATTGTATTGTATTGTATTGTATTGTATTGTATTGTATTGTATTGTATTGTATTGTATTGTATTGTATTGTATTGTATTGTATTGTATTGTATTGTATTGTATTGTATTGTATTGTATTGTATTGTATTGTATTGTATTGTATTGTATTGTATTGTATTGTATTGTATAAACTCCGGGTGACATCGTGGAGTGCAGACCGTTTGAAAGATTTCAACACCGTTTCTCAGTAGCTAACTGCCATTTACATTGTAGCTACTCAATGTAGTTAACCTTTTCCCAAGCAATAGACTACAAACTAGCGGTCACAATGTTTTAGTTTGGAATGAGATTAATGTGGTGTAAAAGGAGCTCTAGGCAATATCAACTGTACCTAACATTCATACATTGTGGTAATAAATTGTGTTGTATGTAAAATTTATACTTTTAAACAACTGTATGTATCCGTACCAATATTTTTTAAACCTTCCTAATGCAAATGTGGGTTAATGCTAAAGCAATGTGGGTTGCACATTACTAGTAGTCTTGTTAACCCCTCCAACTAAGCTAAATATGGTTTTCACTGCAGTGGGTTCTCGTCAATAGTGCAATGGGTGGGGATCTAACTCACGACTTCTCGATCGCCAGGCCGACGCTTTTAGCCATTGGGCAATAGCCCAAGGCTAGGGCTAAGGCTATTCTTCGAACACTACTTAGAATATGTATGAAATACAATAAAATATTTATTACAAGTAAGCTGTTTATTTAATACACGATACATATTGAGTAGTTTGTATACAGCAATCGCAGTTAAATATATTTTCTTGTTTCATACTTTTTAGAGTGTGATTTTTCAGTAGTCGGGTTTTAGTTATAGAACTTACCTATTTTTATTTCAAGTATTTTGGGTTTTTACATAAACGTATGCATTCATACAATTTTATACATACTCACATATATACATACCTATCAACATACACATAACCCTCCCTTTTGCTTCTTTGCAACGCCGTAGTCGGGTTGTAGGTATAGTTTTATACTTTTATTGACTTAGACGGGATATATCTCGCAAACGCTACGCTTAACAAAACTATGATGTACTAAACGTTACCTCTTCTCTTCTCTCTCTTCATTTTAAATCCCTATTCAACGATACCACACACGATGGGGTGGAGTCATTTTTTTTTGTTCTTGACTCGTGCCCTCTAGAGGGCCCCATATTCAATGTATAGTGACGTCACATAGCCTTTAACCAGAAAACAAACAAGACGCTTCTAACGACACCTCATTTGTCAAATTATGATAAGTAGTTTAGAAATTATGAGGAACCAGATAAACATACAAACATCTTACATACATAGCCACATACCGCTCAAAAACATAACCCTCCTTTTTGCTTCGCCGTAGTCGGGTAAAAATTGCTCAAAATTAATGAAACGAAGGGTTGCGTTTATATTTTGTGACAAAATACACGTAGAACAGACTTTAAATCATCATCTATCTATCCATACTTATGTAGGGTAATCTAGACATTATGATTTAGATGTGAGAAAGCAATTTACTTAGGTACATAACAAGCACTCCCAGATGGGAAATTAATACTGGAAGTTGTCTGAAACGCAGCTGTTCCTAACAAATAGCGCTATTAGTTCTCTCTACTTCACTCTCAGGTGTTTTATAACAGTCGGAATATAACATTTGTTTTTTTTTTAAATGCATCGCAATAAACAACAAGTTTTACAGTAACAGGACTTCTGCGGGTCGAACTGAAATAGAAGTGCACAAGGCCGTAAGAATATGCTTTCATTTTGAGAGAGGCCTATTAGGCATTTTGACCCCAATGCTGGATAGAAGTGGGATCAAAATGCAGCAAATTATACTGATTATGAGGACTTCTGGTAGTTTGCATCTAGAGTTGTAATAGGTACCACCTCAGGTTTGATAATATAACGGGGTCGAAGGAATATTTGGATTATGTCGTTTCAGTGTCAGTTAAATATATTTGATGACCTAGAATTTGACCACTATCTCGCCTGGTAGTAAGCGATGATGTGGTCGAGGATGGCTAACACGCTAGGCCTAGACTGTGGTCTGACTTTTAATGGTAACATGCTGCCGGAACACCGTAGCTAACTATTAGTAGCAAGTCAGGCGGAACGTTTATATAATGTTCCTACCTCCTGCGGAAAAATACATAGAGAGAGAAAAAGCTGTAAGGTAGCCTGTGTTTAGAGGTAAAGCTATCTCACTTCAAAATTCAATTTAAATCCATCAAATCACTTAAGCTTGAAAGAGTTACAAACATACAAACTCACATACATCACCTCACAATATCTTTTCTGTGCTCACACTACGTGATGCGCAATATGGCCACTATTGTCAAAATTTAACTAAAGGCTTTGACGCAATTTGCTATAGCAATAACTACTCTATTCAAATATGTTAAAGTTCAAAACTATTTAGATAAAAGCCATACAAATGTAAAAGTTCAAGCAGTACGTGCCTAGTCTTCAAAGGAAAGCATTCTCATAACTACCGCGAACTAGTTTTTAATAAAGCTTAGGTAACTTCGCAAGCCCCTTGTTATTTCTTGGTTAAGAAGCGTGCACACAAGTCAACAATTCAATAAAATATTTTGAATTTTTTAAAGCATTGCAGAAGCATTTGCTTTGAATTCTAAATGAATTTTTGAACTTTAAATTAGTACTTTTTACTTATATACTTTTTAAATGTATTTTTTAATAGGATGATTATACATATATCATAAAGAGATCTAAATGGGCATCTTCAGAGACATGAAGAAGTTTACCTCAAACTTACTACTTGAAAGGACTCGCTCGAGACGTAAAGTCAGTTGCTTTTAAATATTATAAAACAACATGACAGCCAGCTGTAAACATGCCAGTTTTACCGGTTTCTGAAAAAGTTGCAGTCGTGAAGGATAGAAGTAATGCAGTATAAAAGCTATCAAAAATCTGATAGCTAAATTACTAATTGCTAACCATGAATCGGTGAACTGGCACTTAGAATTTTATTTTATATTTTTGTTGCAGATAGGCAAGCATTTGACTGGCTGGAAGCGGTTGGAAACGAATAGCTGAAGATCGAGCTCAGTGCCATAGGAGAGGCCTATGTCCAGCAGTGGACGGAAATTGGCTGATAATGATGATGATGAAGTGTTTGACCACTATCTCACCTGGGGTAAAGTTACGGTGTGATCGAGGGTGTAGCATGCTTGACTACAAGATACTTGTTCACTCTAGAATTGTAAATTTGAGAGCACTGATACTATTGACGTCTCCGTTTTAGTCAACAGTGATACATTTTGAAAGATATCAAATTTACTTTAGTTTAGTTTAAAGAGACTTAAAGGTTTGTTCATATATCTATTTTAAAAATGGGACCATTCTCGTATATTATTTTTTAATGGTTACTAGCAAATAAGCATACCAGCAATATGGGTTGCTATTACTTATAGTCTTATTAACCCCTTCAACTAAGCTAAATATGCTTGTGTCTAAATTGGTTCACGTTAATAGTGCCATGGGTGTGGGTCGAACTCACGACCTCTCAATCGCCAGGCCCACGCTTCAGCCATTGGGCTATTGCCGGTTAATTAAATTGACTCATTCCCACTAGTTCAGCCAAATAGTTCAACCGTTGAACTAGTGGCAATGTTTTGCTACTAGTTAAACTGCTGATGATTTACTTACTGGGAAATAACTATTTAAGTTTAAGTTTGGATGATATCAGTACCCCGAGCACGAAAAATCATCGAATTCGTATCGTAAAGGTATCGAGTCAACGATACAATAACGTGGTGTTACGATAGGCGGCAGCACGAAGCACACTCTGACAGCTATCGAGAGGTCGATACGATTATGTTAGTAACGTCATCCTAATGTAAGTAGAGACGAGCCGTTGTGAATGAAATGAACGTCTTATTGAATGAATTATTCGTTCAAAAATTAAATTGAACAGTGAACTTTTTATTACTTCTGGCTTAGCTTTCTATTTATCCGAAATTATATTTAAAAAAGTACTTTAACAGAATAAACATCTTCAAATACGGTATGAGTGATATTAAAATGAATTTTATTTGAAAAAGAGAATAATATTTAATACCTTTAAAAATATATATATCAGTTTATGAACGAAAGATATAGCGTCACCAATTACTTGATTCTTTGGAGTTTGGGTTCCGTATTTCGAAAGGAAAACGACGGCTCGAGGCTTCCCCACATCACAGAATACTTAATAATACTACGTACCCACACCTCGTTCTTTCTATCAAGCGTTTCTTTGTCTTGTAACATTGTTCATAAGGTTTATAATGTCTTGTCATTTCTGATCGTCTTGGCGCGTCGCGTCGCTGCCTATTCAATATGCATTGAGCCATAATGTTCATATAATGAAGAGTGTTGTGGTGAATTAAGAGTTTCATCATATTTATTATTACATTGTGTTGTGCGGAACCCTTAGTGGAAATCCGACTCACACTTGGTATATTTTATTTATTTACATGGATGGATGACGTAGTGACAGTGTCGAATTTGAAGTTTGATAATCAAATATGGTCGCTGACAACGATGAAACTTGTCAACTTGGAACGAAGGTTTTATTAACTCGAAGGAGGATTAACTATGAGGAAAGATTTTTTATGTTTGTATTTTCCCTTAATTTCAAGTAAACTTGCAGCAAGAAGATAATAAAGAGAACGACGTTGGTAAAGCGGGCGGTATTTGCATTTAATACACGCAAAAAATATGTTTTATGCAGTTAAAAAAAGTTTCGAAACTTTTCTCACCGGAAAATCCTAAGTGAAAAAATATTCGACTATGCTCGATAGCCAGCCTTCGAAATTTACATTACCGTACGTCAAAATTAAGTTCATGCTCGCATTTTGTTTATAAAATCTCAAGTATCGTTTACGTAACGATACGTTTGCGATACGAAAGTTAATCAAAATCGTTCGTGCTGCCGAATTTAGTTACTTTTACGCACGATAGGGGTACCATTGTACCATTGTACCATGCTGTACCATTTTCATACATTTTTACGTCGATGACGATACGAATACTTTTTCGCAAGTCGTTCGTGCTCGGGGCACAGAATTGGTGAAAGCATTTCTAAGTAAGTGTTAGTGTACAATTCACTAAAGGTACAGCCACACCGCGGCGTCCTGCGATCTGCTGGCGCTATCTCAGTACTTTTCAATTATTTTCTGATCGCGTTTGGTGTGAACCAGTCGGTACAAACACTACTGTGCTATCTGATCGCCGCCTAGATTGCGCACGCAAGACGCTGTGGTGTGTCCGTACCTTTACAGCATTTTATTTCGCAGTTTTCAAATCAGGGAGCCTTAAGTTTGCTCGATCGAGTTTCTCCGATAACTTGAAGCAGTTGTGTTTATTCTGCGAAGAAAATAACTTGTTGACAAGAACAAATTTATATTATTTTATACGAAAACTTTTAATTTGATTTTATTTAACTTCCCTGATGTTTTGTTTTTGTTTCATTTCATTTGAAGTTTTAATTATTGTATTTTTATGATTTATTGAAAACTTGAATTGAAACACTTCTTGAAGGGATGTTATAGTAATGTTGTTGTAAAAAACGAGCGTAATGTTGTATCTATATTTAAACATATTTTTTTTAGAAATGGCTGAACATTCGTTTCACTACGTCTCCTGTATAAAAAACAATGCCTTACTTTTACCCGATAAACATATGTCGCAGTAAATTACTCATTTACACGAAAACACCAGAATAATTGTTTTCAATGATATTTGGATGCAACAAGTATTCTATTGTAGGACTTCAAATCGCGAGTGAACAGGTTTCTTCTACGTCAGCGTGCTACATCATTGACCAGATCATCACTTAAAATCAAATGAGATAGTGGTTGAACGTTTTCCTATCTGATATAAAACCACAGCATATTATATCGATGTTTTGCCTGACTTGCTACCAAAATGTAGCTTACCACCACCATCAAGGAGAGATTCTGTCGCGATAACCTTACGGTGTTTCGACAGCACACAGATAGCCCTTTTATAGCCATTGAGAGTCAGAGTAATCTAGGCCTAGCGTGTTCACCATCTTCGACCACATCATCGCTTACCACCACGCGATATAGTGCTCAAACACTAGACTATAAGACACAAAAAAGAGGTTCCACCGTGAATAAATACAAAGGAATACAACCAAGGATTCAATAGAAACATTCATCATTGTACTAGAGAAACCATGAAACACCTACATTGCCTTACCACCAAACAAAAGCTTCATCGATAACAAAAATAAATCCATATAAAAGTTGGCCAACTATCTCCTCAAGGGGCGCACTAATTATATTATCCAACTTTAACAAAGTTTGGGTCCGCCAACAAAACAATTAAGCAAGTTGACACAGGGTAAACAGTTCAGAAGAAATAAGCAGATGTGACATATTTGTCCCACGCTTTTGCTGATGAAATTTGTTTGTACAGAGCCGGTAAAGTTCAACATTAAGGAAAACTACTTTGGTTTTTTTATCGTTTAGGCTAGCGTTTGTCTACTATCTCACCTATTTGCGGTCAAGGATGGTAACACGCTAGGCCTAGACTGGGAACTAGCTTATTTTTGTGATAACTATAATTTAAATTCGTGATCGCTCGCGGAAGCGTTGGCAAGACGATCTTAATGCATACGAAGGAAATTGGCGTATGCTTGCAAAATAATTAGTTTTTCCCATTTTTTTGGAAGCCTATGCCAAGTCCCTAAAGGTACGGACACACCGCAGCGTCCTGCTTGCGCGATCTAGGCGGCGATCAGATAGCGCAGTAGTATTTGTATCGACTGGTTAACACCAAACGCGGTCAGAAAACAATGGAAAAGTACTTAGATCGTGCCCGCAGATCGCAGGACGCCGCTGTGTGGCGGGACCGTACCTTTAGTTATACTCTTGTCCAGCAGTGAAACAACTTAGATAAAGAAAAATTAACAGGACAAGTACTCGTACGTCACTCGTACAATGGTATGCAGTGACGTTTGTTTAATATAACCTACCACCAAAATGTACCTCTCCACCTGTGACAACTACAGCCTTATATTATGTGAACCAAATTAAATAGCAGAGTTGCCGCGTAAACTGTCATATTACTCGTGAACAGTAGGACAAATTACATGTAAATTAAATTTCAACTGTGACTATGATTAATGAGAGCTCTAGAGGGACTGGGAAACGAGATTCGTAACTCACAAATAGTTCTTTGGAATTTGAGCTTGCGCCAGGTGTGCTGTTTGTTTACGATTTACGATTTTAGGAGCCACCGGTTCCGGAATATTTATTATCATTTTAATAGGGAACATTCGAATTTGGAAGCGTTGTTTTCAAATCAGTGACTGGAAGAGGAGATCTCAAAAGTGAAAGATTTTCGTTTTTCTTTTCGTTGTATACAACGAAAAGTAGCTATATACTGTATCTATGATATTTATAGTTATACAGATGTCGAGCTACATCTCCCTCTATTATTTTAGCATGCTAGGCCTAGAATGGGAACTGGCTCTCTAGAATTACAACTTGATTTCTACATCATCGCATACCACCAGGTGAGATAGTGGTCAAACTATCAGATGTAAAAAAAATAACTGCCAAGTGCGTGTCGGGCCACGCGCAGTGTAGGGTTCCATAGTAGCCCGTTATTTAATGCAAGTCTTTACCCGTTATAAATTAGCAACTGTATGTTTATGAAATGCAAAATAGTTTAAGCTGAAATAGCCCTCCGCCATTACGTAGGCATTTATCCAGTCCCTACATAGGTTGTCTGGAAGAGATTGCTTGATGCGATAAGACCACCAATTGCTTTACCATTATGTTATTGTTTTTTTAATGAAGCTATTGTACATTTTGTATTTTGTGTTTTGGTAATCAATAAAGAGTTTTGTATTGTATTGTATTGTATTACTTCGTCTTTGTCACTTTAAAGGATTTATTCTAAGGATTTTTTATTTGGTACAAAATTATCCAACACCCAAGTTCAACGACTATTACTGCTAAACTAATAAAGTTATCTTAACTGCTATAGTTTTCCTTTAAAGTTCATGAAATGCACTATTATCACAATTTTTTTCAGATTTTACAAGCCAGCAGTATAGTTTTTAGAGGGCGGGGGAGCGCCCTACTAGAACAAAAAATTAATCCCCACTTCTCATGTAGAGGAGCAACCCTAAAAAAATAGTTTTCAAAATTTTATTTCACCACTTTGTCGGCATAATTTATATACATACCCCTACAAAATTACAGCTTCCTAGTATTAACGGTCTCTTAGCAAAACCTCGGACAGACAGACAGACAGACAGACGGACATGACGAAACTATAGGGTTCCTTGTCAGGACTAGGGAACCCTAAAAACACAAAAATCAACTCAAACGGTAAAGCTCTTCAATGAATACGTGATACGTATTATTAGCAGACAGAATATATTATTATTAATTAGCTTAGATGGAGGGGTTTAACAAGACTACTAGTATTGTGCATCCCACATTGCCAGTAACCTTTTTTTCAGAAAAGAGACAATTACTTTTGAACTCATAATAGATATAATTATATTGTAATACAGGACTTATCGCGCTAAAAACATAATTTTATTTACCTCGACGTTTCGATCAAGTTGCATTGACCGTGGTCACGAGAAGACTGAGTGACTTCAGTCAGACGTTTCGATCAAGTTGCATTGACCGTGGTCACGAGAAGACTGAGTGACTTCAGTCTTCTCGTGACCACGGTCAATGCAACTTGATCGAAACGTCGAGGTAAATAAAATTATGTTTTTAGCGCGATAAGTCCCGTATTACAATATAATAATGTGTGTAAATCGCGAAAGTTAAAAAAATCATAATAGATATTCAAGTTTAGATACGAGTTTTAATAAACAAAACTATAACAATAAAGCGTGCAGCGCTTTATTGTTATCTCGGAAATCGTGAAAATAAGGGTCAAAATTCACGGATAGTTTTCAACTGAGATCCAAGCTTACGTCAGGTGAGCCCCGTACCCTCGTTGAACAGTTGGGAATTTAAGAGTTAATAGGGTTGTCGATAACACATAATATCTTACTACTTTAAACTTTCAGAGGCGTAGGTATATATGCACTATATTATATATGCATAATATTATATATTATATATGCACTATATATGCAACAAATAGCAATTTAAAAAACGACAAGCTACAGAAAATCAATTGCACCAAATGTGAAGACGGATCAAATATACACATAAAAATTGCCCAGAGACAAGTTGAAGGCGTTTTGCTAATATCCTAAAGTAGAAAACTAAGTTACAAAACTAAGCTAATATCTTTACTAATTTTCATCAGGTACATCTAGCTTATACTGTTTACATTAGTCTTAATATCCACAAAAATATATAGTATTCAATAATTATTTCTTAGAGACAACCCTAAAAAGCACTAAATCTCAAGGGCGAGAAAGTTGGCGCGTTTTTGAACAAGTTCTGTAAAACAACATAGAATGGTAATGTGCGAGTTTGAATCATGGAGATGTAATCTCAGAATTGCTTATCTTTAGGAAACTTTTGGGTATGAATTTAGCTCATATTTAATTTTTCTGACTACCTACGTTTAAAGATATTTTAAGAGATTCTTTTTGGTAATGATAATATACAACATTCAGTGGATTATCTAATACTATAAGAATCTTTGTTCTGACATACTGACTGACTGACTGACAGACAACGCACAGCCTAAACCGCTGGTCGTAGAGACTTGAAATTTGGAGGGTATATTTGTATTAGTACGTAAGGGTGTACTAAGAAAGGATTTTCCGAAATTCACCCATTAAGGGGATGAAATGGGGGATCAAAGTTTGTATGCAGAAACAAGATTAGACAGTATTTTCTATCCGAAACTTCACACAAGTGCATCAGTAAAAAAATAAGTAAATACGTGTTTCAGGTTTTTTTGAAATTTCACCCTTAAGTGAAATGGGGTAACAAAGTGTGAAAATCAATATTGTTTCGGATTGAGCTGAAATTTTGCAAGCAGATAGTTATTACGACGTTAGTTACCTCTGAGAAAGAATTTTCAAAAATTCACCCCTGAAGGGGATGAAACGGGGGTTCTAAGTTTGTATGGAGAAACAAGATTAGATAGTATTTTCTATTCGAAACTTCACATAAGTGCTCAAGTAAAAAAATAAGTAATGACGTGTTTTAGGTTTTTTTTAATTCCACCCCGACAAGGGTGAAGTGGGGTAATAAAGTCTGAAATAAAGATTGTTTCGTATTGCGCTGTAATTTGGCATGCAGATAGTTATTTTGACTTAGGTATCCGCTAAGAAAGAATTTTTCAAAATTCAGTCTTCAAGGGGATGAAGCGGGAGTTCAAAGTTTGGATAGTCATTTTATTCGACAATTCATACAATTACTTCTGTAAATAAATAAGTAAATACGAGATACAGACTTTTTCAAAATGCCACCCTAATGAATGCAGAATGCAGATAGTTATTATGATGTAGGTATCCGCTCAGAAAGGATTTTATAAAAATTCCTGACGGATATGGAACGGGGATTCAAAGTTTGTATGGCGAAACAAGATGAGATAAAGTACGTGTTGTAGGATTTTTCGAAATGGGATAGGTAACAAAGTCTGAAAATTTGAGTTTTTCAGGTTTTATAAATATGAATCCCGAATTGCCTTAGTCACGCGATAACATGAAAACGGGTGAACTGATTTGGCTAATTCTTATTTGATGTCTTTAATGATAGAATCGTTTTTACAAAAGAAAAGTTTTAAGTAAATAAAAGAAGTTTTTAACGTGGGCGAAGCCACGGGGCACTTCTAGTTTTATTATATAATTAAATAGAATCATCACTTACTAACAGGTGAGATTGTGGACAAAATGCTATAAGATATTTAAAAAAATAGAATTATTTATCTTGTGATTTAGGATACTAAAAATATATTTCAAATAATTGATATTTAATTAAACGGGGATATTTTTTTATTATATCTGGAAAGCTACGTTTGACCAAAATCTCGACCATTATAAAAACTTATCTACCTAAGATTCAGTACAGGAGATCGAGTTTAGTCACGTGAAATAGGAAAAGCCTATGTCCAGCATTTAACAATTATTTATTTATTTAATCTATTTATTATGTTTAAAATGTTGGTAATGAACATTATTATTAATTGAAAAATTGCCTTTTTATTGTGCCTATGGATAAAAGAAATGACTTATTCACTAAATTCAACAGTCTGGCCCCAAATATTAAACTTTTACATAAAGAAAACTTTTAAAAAAAAATTTAAAGATGCTTCGGAGCGCCTAGCAAAAATTCATTGCCACATAGCATTTCATATAATTAACGTTTTTGTCTCTTTGTTCCAAAATTTACTTATATACTTCGCTGTTGCCCGTTTTGGAATCACATGACTTTACTATCAAGTTTAGATGAAGCAATCAAAAATATCCTAATAAAAATTCTAAATTGTTCCCTTTCGGACAAATCATGGTGTCAAGCTTCCTTACCTATTCGGTTTGGATGCATAGGCATACGCAAAATTTCTAGTGTGTCGCTACCGGCGTTTTTATCTTCTGTCCATAGTATTACCGGTCTTTTCGGGAAAATATTAAACAGTTCACTACCGAATATATCGATTGATATAATGGAAGAAGCAAAAAACACCTGGTCCATGGCATGCCCAGGAGAAGCCTTCCCAAGGAGCCTCTGTTCGCAGCGGCAACGGGACGAGCCCTTATGTAAAATATTACAAAAACAACTATTGGATAGTTATATAGATAGTAGGGACCGTGCTCGTCTACTTGCCACGCGCGAACGGGAATCTGGATATTGGTTGCAGGCGTTACCTTCGTCCAATATAGGTACTTTCATGGATAACAACAGTTTTTGTATAGCGGTGGGACTGCGTCTGGGCATCCCTTTGTCAGAACCGCATCTCTGTCGCTGCGGTGACCAGGTGGATAGACTGGGTCACCACGGTCTTTCATGTCGTCGCAGTGCGGGACGGCTTTCTCGACACGCCTCACTGAACGACGTCATCCGTCGGGCTCTTGCCACCGTCAACGTGCCGGCTATTTTCGAGCCGAACGGTATCGCACGTGATGATGGTAAGAGGCCTGACGGCATGACGTTGGTTCCTTGGTGTCATGGAAAGCCGCTAGTGTGGGATGCGACGTGCATCGACACATTGGCAGTTTCCCATCTCCATAATACCTCACCGGCGGCAGGAGCAGCTGCAGACGCAGCAGAGGCTCTCAAACGGAGGAAATAAATAAGCATCGGTGACAACTATGCTTTTCTTCCGTTTGGTCGAAACCATGGGCCCGTGGGGTCAACAAGCACGCGGTTTTGTTAGGGAGCTGTCTAGACGCCTAATCGAGGTCTCCCACGACCAAAGAGCTGGCGCTTACCTCGGGCAACGCATTAGTTTCGCGATTCAAAGAGGTAATGTCGCCAGCTTTTTGGGTACTCTACCAGCAGACAGCGACCTAAATTCCATTTATTATTTGTAGTTTTTATTTGAATTATTAGTCATAGTTAATATTTTAGTTTAATAAGTTTTTTAAATTGTGTTGATTTATTTTTATTTATTTTTTTAATTAAATTAAATGTTACTATTGAAAAAACATATATAAACAAAACTAGCTACGACCGCGGCTTCACCCACGTTAATAAGTATCTTATGGTCTTCCATAATATTGAATATATTTATGCAACATTTTAGCTATATCGGTCTACCCGTTTGAGCTTAAAGAAGCCACAAACAAACAAATATAAAAGCTGACACTTGCATTTATAATAGTGGTGGTGATTCACACGAGTTAACTACACATTTTTTTTTAGTAAAGTAAATCAAAGATGCGGAAAATATCACTCCTAATCACTGCCTGATATATTCCTCTACCTACTACCATTTTCACGAATTCCTAGATCTAATTTTAGCTGAATGCTTTTCTAGGCGAATTTCACGCCTCTTTTAGTCACGGATGTCATTACCAGAGTCATTAATAGCCGGGTCTATGCAAATAAGTCTTGTGACTGGAAAATTAACTACACCCACGCTTTCACCGCAAATACCCTAGTCGCTAGTCTGGTGTACTCGTTGTTAATTATTCGACCTTTAGTTATGAAGGCAGTGTGTGTTTTAATCACGCATCAGTGTTTTTATAGGCGAAATTGGCCGTAAGGCAGAAAATGAGGAAACTTTTTGAATGTTAGGCCCGCCACACACATTCCAATGTATTCGAATTCGGAATTCGGTTTCGGAATTCCGAAACGAAATATTATCGAACCGGATTCCGTACCGGCCACATACATTCGGAATTGTTTCAAAAAGACTTCAAACGAAACACTATCGTATGTGGTTGATCCATAAAGGATGGATTTACTGCGTTCTAAATTTCGGAACGGAATTCCGTTTTCGTATGTATGTGGCGGGCCTTAGAGTGTTTGTAAGCCACTCAGTTTGAATGCAAGGATAGTCGCTATAAGGATAAGTCAAGTAAGTTGTCCAGTGCCTCGTCTCACTGCCGTCTTTTTTTCTGTTT
The DNA here is from genome assembly GCA_954871355.1 of Cabera pusaria. Classification (NCBI taxonomy): domain Eukaryota; kingdom Metazoa; phylum Arthropoda; class Insecta; order Lepidoptera; family Geometridae; genus Cabera; species Cabera pusaria. The sequence continues at coordinate 17,586,281 of OX940905.1, forward strand.
CAACATTGTTCCAAGCGATTAGTGTATTTAGCCAGTGTCAAATTATTACAATATTTCAAGTTTTCGTAGAATCATGTCGTAAAGTCGAGTCAGAGTCATATTCAAGTCAATTTGAAGGCAAAGTCATAGTCAGTCCTGAGTACGTCACTTACATATTGGGTACAGCATTCAAAATGAACTGAATAAATACAAGCGACATAAACATACAATTAAAATTACACTCCATATACCTAATTTTAATTGTATGTTAATATTGCTTGTGTATATATAAATATATATATATATTGTTAGCGACTGCGGCGCCATCTTGAAGACTACGAGTCATCGAAACCTATATAAGCGCGCGAGAAACAGCGGCGCGTCCCTTTCAGTTGCCGACTTTCATAGCGAGCAGTAGCTCTTGGTCGTTCTCTGTATTTTTGTTATATTGTTCGATAAATTGTTAATTTAAATAATCAGTATTTCTTTGAAAATTAATCTTGTAGTCTTGTATTTTTTTAATGAAATTTGTTAGGACTCTCTAAAAATATATATATAGATATAGGTGTTATTTTTTCTTAGTTTTATCAAAATACACAATGTTATATAACCTTTCAAATAAACCCTTAAAACCTCTCTTCTTACTATAACAATCCCATAATTAAAGCTTTATTATGTCTTAAGCCTACTTCACTCTAGCAGTGCTCCACGCCACATGAAATTACTGCTAATAGCAAGGCTTTGTAACGGAAGAAATTTCCCAACTATAAACTGTTACTTGACCCACTCCCGTGATCAAAAGAGCCTTAAGCTCTTCTTGAATTATTAAGGTTGGAGGCAAAAAGGCTAAGAACCTTTTTGAAAGCGTCGGGCTTCGAAATTACGTCTTTGCGTCGAAGCTCTTCGCGACAAAGAGTTTAATTAGCCCACTGTAATTAATGAAAGGGATCTAAAATTGGTCGAATATACCAAGTTTGTTAAATGTTTTTGTAGCTATTGTAGAAGAACATAAGTGTTCAGTAAAATTACAGGACACATGTCTTTATGTCTCGATGTAACAGGCGCAGTGCAGTGACATGCAAAACTCTGGCGATGAATCTATTATAGGTAGACTTCATCGCTTACCATCAGGCGTCCGTCGTGCTTGTCCTGGATGGTGATGATATAAGGTAACAACCTTATATCATAAACAAATATTACGCTAGTTTTTTGCCATTTGTCAATCGACTTCCAAAAAGGAGGAGGTTCTCAATTCGTCTGTATGTTTTTATTTTTTAACCGACTTTACAAAAATGAGGTTCTCAATTCGTCGGAATCCTTTGTGTTTATGTGTGTTCACCGATTACTCGTAAAATGCCTGCATCCACACCTGCACCGATTTGGAAAATTCTTTTTTTTTTGTTTCAAACGGCACCCTTCCCAGGGCGGTTCTATTTAAATTTTAACGAAATCAGTCGAGTGGATTCTAATATATCAACATGTGTTACGATCCATTTATTTACTTCGATGACATGCTACTTACTGCAGGCTACTTTGACAAGCGCGACGTTTAAGTTAGTTAAAGTTAGTTGAGTTAGTTAAAGTTAGTTTAGTTAGTTAAAGTCGGTTCTTTTCGTTTTTAAGCGATCCTAAATTATTGTGTGTTTGATCGCGGATTACTCTGCCCATTTTTAACCAATTTTAATGATTATTTTGTCACTACACAATTTGCCTTAATAGAAAATTCACATTCCTATTTAACAGTTGAATAACTAATTACATCGCCCCAGGTGGAATAGCAGAAATCATCTTTCTACTTAAATTTTAATACTCAACAGCAGACCCATATCATAACTCTATGGCGGTAGATGAAAGCAAAATAAAACATAAACTAAATACTCTAAAACCGGGCGGAATCTTAACCTTTTAGCCTTTGTCTCCCACTTCCGGCACTCTTAAGTAACTTGACAGGGCACTAGGGTTGTCCACAACTGATAAAAACTTTAATTTGTATTGTATAATGAAACGATGGGGCTCGAGGGATTATATCAATTTTAATTAGACAGGGTTGGAGGTATTAGGGCGTAAATAATACGATTTGGTATTTTGTTACTAAATAAATTATTAACGCCAGGTTTAGAAGCTTAATTTCAAATTGTCGACCAAGATTTTTTATGTGGATTCTCTACTACCTTGAAAAATAGTCAAATTTGGTTTACTTGCAATTACTTGACTCTAATGTAAAATGTATAATTAAATTAATTGCATATTGGGACCAAACAAGAAGTGAGCCTTTCACACAAAAGAGTTTTCCAAGTCAGTTAACAAGCGACGGAGTTCTGAGGTAACACACATAATAAATAATAATACACTCGAATTGGTACCTAACCTTCTCTTTTTTTGAAATCGGTGTAAAATTCATGGAAATGCCTATTATGTTTTTTTATCCTTTTATAATAACAACTCTCTGTACATTTACAAAACCCTGGCATGACATGTTACTAACTATTTACTACCCACACAAACAAGTACTAAGTTCGTAAAAAACCGGACGGAGCTTCGGGGTAAGTAAACTACGGTTTTTTAATAAAATATTCAAATGTTGTATTCGAAGAATTCATTATTAAATGAAGCCGAAAACTTATACACGACCAGAATGTTCATAAAACCCACGCTGTTAAACTATTTGCAGTAGGTAAAGTTTGTTTGTTTTAGTAAAATAATCGACGTTATACAGCAGGCTTGACTTTGAAGGTGCTTGACTTTGAGGGCCCGGTGGCGTAATCGGGAGAGCGATCGGCTTTGATGCCAGAGGTACCGAGTTTAAGCCCCGCCGTGCACCAATGGATGTTTCTATCGAAAAATGTATGTGCGTTTTTCAAAGTGGCCCTCCGGTAAAGGAAAAACATCGTTAAGAAACCAACAACCCCCGCATGGTGGTAGGACACTATCTAGTGTCCGTCTGGCTACCACCGCTACCACCCTCAAGTTAGAAAATCTATCTCCAAACATCTAATGTGTTCCGGCAGCTATCTTTGAGAGCTAGTTCCCATTCTATAGGCCTAGGCGTGCTTACCATCTTTGACCGCATCATCACTTACCAACAGGTGAAATAGTGATCAAACACTAGCCTATTAGATATTAAAAAAAAGACTGAGAAGTCGACTGAAGAGTTATGTATTTGTTTTCCAAAGTATTTAAAGAAATATCAAAATTTAAAATTTTTATCAAATGTTTTACCTACTAATATGTTGGTATGACTAAAAAGTATCAAGATCTAATAGCAATCTACAGTAATAATAAAGAGATACAAAACAATATTTTAATATCTACTACAATCACTCAAATACTAATTTTATTGCGGCAGATGCACACAATTAAGTAATAAGGTATATGAAAATAACAAATTACAAGAAAATAAAACCATTTACTATGTATTTTTATATTTTAGTCAAAACAAAACTTATCCGCATGTGGTCTTCTCATATAATTCATTTCAAAATCAATAAAAATTTCACGTAAAATTGTAAAACGAAACTTAAAATAAACTAATTTTGTCCTTGTAGGTTTAATTAAAGGCCACCTAGAAAATTATGAAAACAAATTAGATAGATAGATGCATAAATAAGTGCCCCTTGACGCGTGTGATCTATTTAATGAAAATTGTTGTTTTGAGGAATTCTCGTCCAATTCTAATATAGCCTACTAAATGTTTTACTCTATTCCTCATTTCATAATCATAATCATAATCAATCATTTATTCGTCAAACACATATTACATTAATAATTAGTTCCGGATCTTATGAAACAGTTTGTCAATGTGTTCGGCCTGCAAGCAGACGTACAAATATTTATATGGTATATAGGTATTTACATAATAATTTTTATTTTGATTTATTATCTACATATTCTTTAATGCTATAAAAACATTTGTCCAGCAGCCATTCAGTTATCTTAGTCTTAAAACCCTTACCACTAAGTGTCTTTATCTTGTCTGGCAGTTTATTATAAACTGTGATGCACATATTATACATGTTTCGCTTGTAGATATCATCATAGATAGATATCATACTCATTCAACTCATGTACTGACCTCGAATTTACTCGTCACAGGGTTCATGTCTAAAAGTGAGTAGGACGCCACCCGGTCGCCATTTTTGCTTATTACCACTTCGCCCGTGATGCCTGCAACCAAATATGAAGGTTATATCTTAAGAAATAAGTTTGTTATTACTAACCTAAAATATAGAATTTAATTTAATAAAATTCATTCATAAACGTTGCGATGATCTACAGGTGGTAAAAGCAAATTGAATCTATTTTTCCGCCTAACTTGCTACCAAAAAGTAGCTTACCACTATCAGGAGAGAATTCGCCGCTACAACCTTGCGGTGTACTGGCAGACCTTGAGAGTCATAGTTTTCTAGCCCTAGCGTGTTCACCATCGTCGTCCACATCATACCTTACCACCAGGCGAGATAATGGTCAAACGCTAGCCTATACGATATTTATAAAAAGTTTATTGTTCATTTTGACTACAATTTCCGGTAAGGAAACCGTGCGCACGTCTAACCTACTTGTGATCCGATAACATGAGTAACCAGTATACTGAGTCAACTTTAGTCAAGAGATAAATATTTTTCATTTATTAATATTCTCGATAGAAATTTAAACAGCATTATATGTAATAACTACAATTGGACCCCAGAGCCGTAGAGTGTCGTAGCACACGCTACGTAACTATGTATCTACGACGTAGCTGAATTCGTAACGGTGCTCTACGAAGGTTTCGATATAATGGAAATGTCTGAGCTTTTTTAAAATAATGGAAATATATATTATAATACAACTTTGAGTTTAGAATAGAAGTATTACTAGTATCATAGCCCTGACTTTCTTTTTATTGTTCAAACTTTAAAGTACTCTTAACTTCTAAACATCATAATTATCAGTTAAAAGTTCCAGTGGTAGAATTACGCGAGTCGGAAAATACAATAATGATAACAATTAAATATAATGTTCTTGCAATACTCAGTGTTTATAAAGCTTAAAAACTTAGAGCTCAAAGAAAAGATAATCGGCTAATTTTGGTTTCGTGGAGTGCTAGTACGTAGTTCTCGAAGTGCATTATTTTCCGTCACGTACTGTAAAACTTGTCTCTCTAATTATTAGAAATTCATTATTTTATAGCCCAACTTTTTATATCTGACAAGCAAGAGTATCACCACCATCTCGCAAGCACTATTTTATCACAGAACACATTATCACATAACATTAAGAGTATGGTCAAGGCAATTGACTCCTATCGGGTGATTTAGGGTCATTGACATCCGATGGAGGGGTTATTATTACCCACTCACGTTCACAGGCTTAGCCCGTTATCCTACATCTTATCCTTGGATGGTGATGTATAGGTGACCACTGACGATAGACTATAGCCAAATATATCCGACTATAGCCGACTATAGCCGACTATAGAAATATAGCCAAAGCTCGAACCTCCACCATACAGAGATATGTCGCCTATCAGTTTGCCGAGGTACGGCTTGATGTTTTATATCAGTTTGGAAGGCTTGCTTCCTCCCTTTCCCTGCCGACCCACCGGCCGATCCAGCTTTTTGCATATCATCGAGATGCTGACGTGCGCTCTACGAAAAATGCGCAATTCCGCTTATTGTATTGCATTAGCTGACTACTTAACTAAATTTAATGTATGTAAGAGTCACGATTTTGCGATAAATTCAAACTGACTTAATAATAGTGTCCGAGTTGCGATTGCTTTTCGGGTTCCACCGATTCGAATTTGGAAGACGGGCTTAATTGATTCCACTCCAGACTTTTTTTATGTCTAAGGCTAGAGTTTTACAACTATCTCACCTTTTGAAAGTTACGATAGGGTCAAAGATAAGTAGGTAGCACGCTAGGCTTTACACGGGAATTGGGTGTCACGGGTAGCTACCAGCACACATTACATATTTGGCGACTGATTTCCAATTTCTAGCTATGCTAGCTGTTCATTGACGGATATTAGACAGCTGTGTCCTACCAACACGCAAGGGCACTAAATAGATACATCTGTTTTTTATCGTTTCATCTCACTACAGTCTTCCACTTCAGGCACGAATGATTCTGCCTCTACATCTATAAACAAAAAATATCGTCCTAATTTACCTTGAAAAGTCCTGTTCCACATATTCCTAATAACGGCCGCACCATCTAATTGTCCTCTCGGATCGGCCGCATGTTGCAACGTATCGTTTAAAGCTAGGGCATACAGCAATACAGCGTCGTAGAATGCCGCTACAAACGTTGACACGACTTCCCCCTTGCCAAAGGTGTAGTTGTATTTTGTCGCTGCTAGTTCTTTTACCTGTGGATGAATTGGACATTAATTTTTATGATATTTTTTTTCATTAGCAAAGCAATTACAATATGATTTACAGAAAAACTTGTTCTATATTACAATTTATTTGAGTTTAATAAGCTTTAGTTCAACTCATTTGTTTGAAAATAAATTGTAAAGTAGTAGAGGTATCTTCACCATGAATCGTATCGTAGTCGGTAGCCAAACACCCTGTATATCAGCATCTTGTACATTTTAAAGGGAATCAAGCTTCACATCGAAATTGCATAGGAAGTGTGATTGCTAAAATATTCCAGCACAAAAGTGAAATGTGTGAAAACCATAATGAGCGGTAGACGAGTAAGTTTTGTGGTGGAGTAGACATATTAATTTTTTACCATTGCCACTCAAAAAAGAGCACTTTATTCATCGATAGCAGTGAATAAAACGCTCTTTTACTCACCCGGTGAATAAAAACATTTTGAATTTGGAACAAGCACGAAATACGAATTATGTACAAAAAATAAATAAAACTTGCTGAAAGTGCCTACTAGCTGGCTAAATGGAGGTATACTATAGAAGCTATAGTATAATAAATTAAAAATAAAAATCCCGCCAATTTTGGTTACATTTTTTTTTGGTTTCGTTTTGCTCCACACGATAAGTGTATTCAGCCATAATAAAGTACAAAAATTATTCAAGTTTTTGTAAATTCAAGTCATAATGTTGAGTCAAAGTCACATTTCTGATCAAGTTGAAGTCACAGTCTAGTTCTTGGACTAAGACTTGTAAGGGTAAGAGTTGTCTTACCCCAAGTAAAGATGTGAACTTTACTGAAGATTTTCAGTGCAATTTTTGCGAGAACGCCAATATCATGTTTTTCAAGATTGTGCTGTTTCCCTACACACACATTCACCGGCACTAAATGGTTAATAATCCACATTTATTACACATTAATAATAACATATAATAAATATAAATAGGTACTATAAGTAGGTACTACTATTTATTTTCTCGCAGTCAATGGTAAAAAGCAGATTACACGACTCGTGAATAAAAAATTTAATCTCGGTCCTTGTATCCCTCGCTCCGCTCAGGATTCTAATCTAGAATCCTTCGCTGCTCTCGGGATCCAACTTAGTCCCTCGAATTAAATTGCCTTTTTATTCACTTGTTGTATAATCTACTATAGTATGTCACAAGTATATTGTACTTAATGTTATACATGCGACCTCATAATTATTACTCTGAACTGTTGTAAAATCTCAACTTTCTCTCAAATTTCAAGGTATTATTTCATGTTTTTTTTTATTTGTTTATATTTTATAGGCTAGCGTTATATATATATTAGCGTTTATAGCGTTTGACCACTATCTCATCTGATGGTAAACAATGATGTGGTCAAAAATGGTAAACACGCTAGGCCTAGAATACTCTGTCTCTCAAGGGCTATGTACTGCAGATGGCGGCAGATTTTCTTTTTAATGATGGTACGCTACTTTTGGTAGCAAGTCAGAAGGAACATCGAAATAATATATGCCTTAACTCATTACTATTACACAGTTATTGAAATATTTGAATTGCTACCAATTATTACACAAATGCCTCACATTCAGGAAATTCTCGTTAAAGACAGCATAATATAATACGCTACTATTTGCTTTCGTGAATTCCGCGTAGGCAGGATATTGAAATTAATTTATTCTGTGATAACATATTACCATCAAAGGGGCTTATGATTATAATAATATAATTTCCGTCTTTAGGTGAAAGGAATTTCTTGTTACAGAGGAGACAGGGAAATTATGTAATAGGCTAAAATTATTTGATCATTTTAATATTAATTGGTGGGTTTTATTTACAATTTATCAATAGTAAATTTATAGATTTTGTTCATTAATTTTATATTAGTTAAACATGAGCTTACTGTTTCATAAAGTTTAAAATTAACAGCCTTTTTATTATCAAAGGGAAGTGTACAGTTTATCAGGTGCAGTCATCGATCAGTGTTTTTACCCAAAAAACAATGATCAATGTACATTGATCATTGTTTTTGGCTATAAAGGCAATAGCGGCAATAGACCAATGGCTAAGGCGTAGGCCTGGCGATCTAGAGGTAATTAGTTCGATCCCCACCCATTGCACTATGGACGTGAACTCACTCCAGCTAGGCTATTCTGTAAGCTATCTCGACAACGGAATCCGCGGTGAGATTTGAATTTTGTACTACGAAATTCAACCGTATTGCGAACGTGATAAGATTGAATTTCAAAGTACGAAATTCGAATCTCACTGTGGATTCCGTTGTCGAGATAGCTTACAGAATAGCCTAGCAGATATAAGCATATTTAGCTTAGTTGGAGAGGTTAAAGAGACTACTACTTTGTAATGTGAAACCCATAATGCCAGAAAGCTTAAAAAACAGTGAGGTATACGTTACGCTTTAGCGCTACCAATCCAGAGCTGTGCGTGCCAGTTTTTGTAAAGCGGACATCATCGCTTACCAAGCAAGAGTGGTACTAATTCTGTAACATTTATTATTCTGTAACATTTCATTATTGAGGGCCCGGTGGCGCAATCGGGAGAACGCTTGCCTTTGATGCCAGAGGTACCGAGTTCAAACCGCCGTGCACCAATAGATTTTTCTATCGAAAAATTTATGTGCGCTCTTCACAGTGGCCCTCCGGTGAAGGAAAAACATCGTTAAGAAACCAACAACCTCCGCATGGTGGTAGGACACTATCTGGTGTCCGCCTGGCCAGCTACCACCCTCAAGTTAGAAAATCTGTCACCAAAACATCTAATGTGTTCCGGCAGCTATCCTTGAGAGCCAGTTCCCATTCTAGACCTAGCGTGCTTACCATCTTCGATCGCATCATCACTTACCAACAGGTGAGATAGTGGTCAAACGCTAGCCATTCACGTATAAAAATTGTTCTGTTTCTAACTAGTCCCGTCTGTGACCAGTCTCATGTGACAAACATCCACGCCATCCCACCAGTATTTTTTTATTAACAGACTTTGAAGTGGGGCATGGTGAGTGTCCACCTGTCCAGGTGGGCTGATATAATCATCAATAGGGTGTCCAAAGTTTACCGGTTACTTTATGTAATAAGAATTAACGAACCCGATCAGAAAAATCCAAGTACTCCTTCTTTTCAGGAGCTGGGCTGGTGACGGTCAGAACTGCGCTGTAAGCTCTCCGTGCCTTCTCGTTGCGTTCATCTGTATCGCCTTCCAGTTTCCACGGTTCTTTTGATGATGCTGAAGCCAAGCTGCAAAGAGAAGATCAATAAAATACTGCATCAACCACAGTAAAAGCATCGAAAAACAAGTGAAAACCGCCTCCATTTTGAAGCGTTTTTAGGGTTCCGAATCCAAAGGGTACCAACGGAACCCTATTACTGAGACTCCGCTGTGTGTCTGTCTGTCTGTCTGTCTGTCTGTCTGTCCGTCCGTCTGTCACCAGGCTGATCGTGATCTCATGAACCGTGATAGTTAGACGGTTGAAATTTTCACAGATGATGTATTTCTGTTGCCGCTATAACAACAAATACTAAAAACAGAACAAAGTTAAAAATTAAAGGGGGTCCCTATACAAAAAACGTGTTTTTACTATAGCGCCATCTATGAACGATTGTTTACCACAGTGTTATTCAACCTTTTTCATGACGCGACGCGACCCACTTAGTATGAAAACAAAATCGACCTACTTGCACTGTTTATAATCTGTATTTTGTCATATTGCTAGCTTCAACCCGCGGCTTCGTTCGTGTGGCCTACAGGAAACAAATTCACACGTCACTCTTTCATCATTCACATTCAAAGTCACAACACCTACAAATGCACTTTAATTAATATTTTCTTTAAAAGTATATTTTCAAACTGTGTTTTTATTTTACTGAGGCTTCGCGACCCCTCGTGATCCCTTTATAGAGGCTTCACGACCCCCCAGGGGGGGGGGTCACGACCTCGCGACATACACGTTGAAAAACACTGGTTTACCTTATTATTACCTACCCTAACATCTTTGTGTTAATGTTCACTTAGTTGGTGTTAGAAGTTCGTTGAATATTCGTTAGATGGCGTTGTAGTAAATAAGCATGTTTAGTATTGAGACGGAATTTATACATATCGATGTTAAAACTATGTTATTTTTTTTTTGGGCAAATTTTGTTCAATCAGAACCCTACGTGTGCGAGCCCGACGCGCACTTGGCCAGTTAATTTATAAATATCCATAACTCGCATTCATAGTACACTTACTTACTACTTACTACTACAACTTACTTAGAAAACAGCTCGATATTGAAGAACACGTATTCGCCTGACGACACCATGTTGAGATCATCTGCTGCCAGCATTATTTCCCTCACGGTGCCTGGATTCGCACACAGTACCACGACTGAAACAAACATTTACTTTTACTTATAATTAGACCCTTTATTTACCCTCTGTAAAGGTTAAATAAACACCTTCACAAAAAGTTCTTAATTCGTGTGAATAATGCTTTTTATATGTCTAGCATAAGTAGGCAATTTATTTTATTTCAGAGCAATGTATTGTAGAGTGTGAACTCTTACGATATGTGACCTCTACAGACCATCAGACTTTCTATCGGCCGTTAATTAGGTCGATTTTTTTTTAGCTTCTCAATGAAACGAAGCACGGCTTTGGTCGCTGACATAAAACTCCCAGTGGCAAGGGTGTTATTTATGACGTACAAAATGACTATGATGATGAAAGCTGTGAATGTGTTTGTATGTTTGATGGTGTTGGTAGTGCCCATTAGATATCGGCCGATAGCTAATCGGATTCTTAGACCAAAGCCGTACATCGCTTCACAAAGGCACGAGAAGGTCATTGTAGTTGTCAAGTAGAAATGCACAATATACGCCAAACGGGACAGTATAAATCATGCAGATCTTATTATAAAATCTACAATACACGCTATTAATATACTATCTATAACATACATGTCATTATCACCTTATAAAATAACATACTATAACTATTAAGAATAATAAAATTAAAATGTAGCCTAAACACAAACCATCCAGTTATCACATTGTTAAGGGTGAGACGATCACAAATGAAATTAGATCATATGTAAGTAATACATTTATTTTATTTCATAATATTTAATTAAATTTAAAAAATTAATATTTGTATTATTACTTGTTAATATTACATACCAATCACCGACTAACTTCTTCTAGCTCATACCTAATCGACCAATCCTACACCTACAGAGACATAAAAACAGAACCAAAACTAAAAGAAAGACAAGTCGAACGTTAGGCTCGCAAAACCAGTTCGAGAGAAAACAAAACATTTAACACGTATATATAAAACGAAAATTTACCATCAAACGTTCGGTTTACGCATTGTTAACCGATACTAACAATTCTTCTACGGATCAAATATTTTATTTTTTTATTTATTTCGGCTTTACTGGCATATTTGCTTTTGTGACATTCGGATGGAATTGACAAAAGGAAATGGCATAACATTGAGATTTTTTGTAGCAAAAGGATTTTATCGGCTTATGGGAAACCTAGCAAATACACACGTTTTTATTGTTGTCTAGCCACGCTCGGTGGTTTTTGCCACAAAGGTAAACGTGGCGTTGAAAATATCAGTATCAAGCTCCATTCGTAGCAGTCGTAGACGTTGAAGCATAGCCAGTGAGGTAATGATATTAAAGTTTCCAGTGATGAAAGTCAAGACTATCTCTTAATATTGTAGTGGTAGGACTTTTGCTAGTCCGCCTGGGTGGTACCACCACTTTATCAATTAATTCAGCCCTGAAATAGGAATGTATTTCGGTTTGAATTACACGGCATGTGAGACTTAAGAGGGAACGCGGGGTGCAGTTTTCCATACAAATGTATTCCCCTGTTTCCTCCCTGGAAACTGCTTTTAAAGCAAAATTTGTCTCTACAAAAAATCAAGGTCTGTTTTAGCTTTGCCCCTGTCATTTGCTTGTTTGCTTGGTTAGTCAATACTAACCAATTGCAAATAGAAATTATGAACCTTCAAAAATCGCAAAGACAAGATAAAAATGCTTATATTTCTTTTTGCGCTTGGTTGGTAAAAAAAGCAAATAATAGGGGCATAGCTACAGCAATCCTTGATTTTTTGAAGAAACAAATTTTGCTCTAGAAGCATTTTCCAGGGAAGAAACGGGGGAATACATTTGTACGGAAAACTGCACCCCGCGTTCGCTCATAACACTTTTATGTCTCGAAGGCTCAGTGCAGTGACATGCAAAATTATGCCTATCCAGAATTTTGCAAGCCACTGGTATCTGTTAAAGGTATAAGTCATCGCTTAACGATTTTAACTTATATGCAAAATTTCATCCCAATCAAAATCAAAGTGGGTCAAATTTAAATTGCAGGATTTGATTACAGACACCAGGACAGGACAGGTGAAACTAAATAAAAGATATTATATTTATTGACAAGTTAAAATGTAATCTAAACCTGTCAACAAACAAAAAATAACGAAAACCTTTTAACACAGCGTTTATTTGGTTTATGTTAAACAACAAAATATTCACTAAAATCCAATTTCGTTTCAATCAACCCGATACCAAACATAAAAGGCTTGATGGTAAAAACTGTTCCAATTCTTTGGCGAATATTTATTCATTTTAGAATTTATTGAATGATTCGTATTCAATAAATATTTGAACATAAGAATGAACTGTACACTGTAGAGTTAATTTCAGGTAATGTAGTGGCAACACTATTGTGCAGTAGCAACATTTTTTTTATACAAGGGCAACCATCCCGTTTAAATATTTATTGAACAATTTGTAACTTGTTACAGTGTTTCTCCGGTGAAGGAAAAATATCGTTAAGCAACCAACAACTCCCGCATGGTGGTAGGACACTATCTAGTGTCCGCCTAGCCAGCTACCACCCTCAAGTTAGAAAATCTGTCGCCAAACATCTAATGTGTTTCGGCAGCTACCGTTGAGAGCCAGTTCCCATTCTAGGCCTAGCGTGCTTACCATCTTCGACCGCATCATCACTTACTAACAGGTGAGATAGTGGTCAAACGCTAGGCTATAGGTATAAAAAAAACAATTTGTAATAGATTATTCGTACAAAGTCGCGTAGTAAATTTTATTTTGTGTATCGATCAGAGCGTTAAAAGTCGACCAAAATTATATATTTTCTTAAATAAACAAAAATTGTAAAATCAAATCTTAATATTATCAAAAAATATGAAGCGTAGATCAAGAACGAGAAAAGAAGTAATTACGACGTCTTATTCTAAAATTCCAAAAATGTCGTGGAGTCTTTTAGCTATTTTGTCCAGTGATTAAACCCAATCCAATATAATAGCCTATTCAATCTACGTTTTGAACGCGCTTGGAGATCAATTTCAAAATTAACTCGTTTTCACCCGCGCCTTTCTTTAATCGACTTTCTGCCCTAAAATTAGATGATTAGAACAGATGCCAATGTAAGAAAATGATGTAAGAATTAATCTATGTTTTAGTTGTTGTAATTAAAATGGATACAATGAAGCGCTAATTCATTGGCAAGGTAAATTCATAAATAATTACAGAGTATCTTGCGTAGTGAATCTCAAAACTTAAAGAAAATAAAAAACTGCTGCATACAAAATTTTTTTATAACAGTAGCACTATAAAATTATCAATTGCCTGTAAAGCAAATGACTTTTTATAAAATTAAATTAAAAAATGCAATTCATTTTTGTAGGCGTATAACGTTGTGATTCTATAGCATATTCTGCTATTTGATAAAAAGTGTAGTTGTAACTCAAAGAGAAATAAATATCTTTTTTGAATAGTAAATTATATTTATACCTCCCGAGAAAAGTAAAGTGAAAGTAAAGCTTACAAATATAATAAAAATCTAAATGTCGCAAAGCTCGCAAATAAAAATATAAGTTTAGTACAAAAACTCGCACAGGAAAAGCAAAAACACGTGTTAAATCAAATAATATGCTACTAACGTTTACGCCCTTATGAAATACGTGTTTTTCGAAAGAAATCGGTTATAAATATGAAAGCAGCATTTCTCACGATGATGGATTTTGGATGAGATAATACAAAGAATATGAGGTCGTTTCATATTTGATTTGTGGTTCCCTCTGGGATGGACCAAAAACTTGCCTTGCATCGTTAGCTTCTTTTATAAATATTTCCGGTTTATACAGAATCTTGTTACAATAATATTGATACCCTAGTAAGTTTACTATGGCATTTGTTTGTCAATCTTTAAGTCTAGTCTATAAACTGTATGTAAACGTAGAGTTAAATAAAAAAAATGTTTAAAGCGCGATAAGTCCTGTATTTTATTATTTATAACAAAATCTAGACTAATCTACTATTGTAATTTCATTATTATTTTTAACACCTTTTAAATTATTTTTAAACATAAGTATTAAACATTTTTACATGTAGCTATATAGCTTTTATGACCTCTTTAAAACAGATAGATGTTCTCAATTTTTTTTTTTTTAATTGAATTTTTTTAAGCGTTTTGGCACATACTGGTACTTTTAGGGCGGGGAAAAGGCACTGAACTCGCCTGACCGTCACGCTCAGATACGAATAATTATTCACTTCTGAAGTGTTCTTTCTGACTTCTGTGCAGTCCTATTAATGAAAGATTTGCTTTTAAGTCTTGAACGGCGATGAATATGTCACAGTAAAAATACTGAATTACTCATAAATCAATCTAACTAAAACAAAATCGTTAAGAGCTATTTCAAAAAATTACTATAACGCATCGCTTGCTCAAGCGAAAAAAGTGATTATGGAAAGCGTGAGTGTAAGTAACTTGTTTTGATACGTGCATTTCATGAATAAAGAAATATAAGTAGTAGTTTTAAAAATTGTGTGACTGACCCATCCATATAAGATAATTTAAAACAATGTTAATATTTTTTTGTGTCAAAAACAGAATTATTATCACAAATGATTGAGATCGATTAATTGAAGAATGTACTTTATTTTGATATAATATTTGTTTAGAATTGCACTTTATTTTAAGCAATAAGTCGTGTAAAACTGCAAATATAATTCATAGAATTTTTTTTAAGATTTTTCTTTTTTTTTAAGTACAATTATAATTAATTACAGATATTCTTGTTCACTATGTGTCTACAAGATTAATAATTTATATATATTTATATAATAATTGAATAATTTTTATAATCAATCGAGTAGTTTAGTAAAACCAGCATATAATTTAAATGTAATACATTTTTTACAAGACATTTCTTAGGAATTCTTAGGAGCTTTATTCAAAATAGATAATGATTAGCAAGTAATGCTGTAACACCTAAGAATAAATCTATTGATTTATTCGTAGTGTATCACTAACAACTTTAATGCAAATATAATACTTTATTATATCTGTACTTACTTAATAACTTTCGTAAACCATTATAACGTATGCGATTGATTCGCAATTTTATGACATGCAAGCAAGTTTATAACAATGAATCTTTTTTTTATATATCTTATAGGCTAGCGTTTAACGGTAAGTGATGATGAGGTCGAAGATGGTAAGCACGCTAGGCCTAGAATGGGAACTGGCTCTCAAGGATAGCTACCGGAACACATTAGATGTTTTGGCGACAAATTTTCTAACTTAAGGGTGGTAGCTGGCCAGGCGGACACTAGAAAGTGTCCTACCACCATGCGGGGGTTGTTGGTTTCTTAACGATGTTTTTCTTCACCGGAGGGCCACTGTGAGAAGCGCACATACATTTTTCTATAGAAAAATCCATTGGTAAACAGTGGTTTGAACTCGGGTACCACGGCATCAAAGCCGACCGTTCTCCCGATTACGCCACCGGGCCATCAATGAATTTATATGAGAATGTCCTTATCTTCCATAAGTATTTAAAAAACACAAAACCTATTCGTACTTTACTACTAACGGAGTTATTGTTGCACTTAGAAATATGTATACCAAGGTATTTAAGATTTCAGTGTAACATTGTTTCTTGGTCCAATAAATTAAAATTAAAATGGAAATTAAGCGCAGAAAATCTGGCTCTTAATTTCAGCAAATGTAGTAGCTGACTGACTAAACGAGTTGCCTTGAACCGGTTAAAAGTTTTGATTGTAAAAGATTTGATGCTAGAAAAAACTTGAATTGAAATTAATAGATATAAATCTATACAACTATACAACGGACACATAAAATAAAAATTAAATATGCCATTAAGTATCGTTATTTTGATTAGAAACAGAAAATAATGTTTCCCACTTTTTTTAAAACTTCATGAAACATGTCGCATTTATGCTGCATGAAAATACAATGAAACTTTACGCCACTATGAGCGGCAAATTTAAAATTCAAATGTCGTAAAACTGAAGCACACTTTCAACCTTTGTGAATAAGTAGTAACCACTAGTAACCACTATTAGTATGCAACGATCGGAACGCTTGCTTGTTAACGAGAAAGCTAAGAATCGCTGATCAGATTGCATCCTTCATCCACAAATTTTTAAAAGTCATATGTCATACTCGATAGGTATTGCTGTCAGTTTTCTGGCAGTCACGGTTATGACTGACGGACAACCTATCGTCTAATGGGGTGAATAACGGTGACACACCGATATTTAGATACATTAATTATACATACACACAGATACATCAAATGTGCGTCGGCAACCATCAGTCGTGAATTATGGTTTTGAATGTAGGATAACCTATCATGTAATGGACGCCTTAGAAAAAAGATCGTGCGCTACCGTCCTTATTAGGAATGAAAGGTGTGGGAGAGTTTGCGCGTGACACTAGTGGAAGGCTACACACGGAGAGACGTATATCTAAGATACATCTTGTACATAGAGATATAAAGAAAAACGGTTTGTTCCACTTAAAAGTATATATATTTTTTTATGTTGGACAAACAAGTACTTGACCATTATTTTACAATGATGTTACGTGATGATGATCTAATATATATATATAAATATAAGGTCTAAGATAGTTTTGTCTGAAATTGAAAGATGGCTCTGAGACGAGGACAACTTCCCGTGCCATACAGGCTGGCACCATACACAATATTCACCTGATGAATAATTCACCTGAAAGTGAAACGACTAAAACTACTCTTCAATAGTGTAGTTTCACACGTCACGCGCAGTCACCACTATGTCAGTGGCGATGTGATATTTAGTTCTTTTCCTAACCCACTAACCCAGTAGATTATGAAATATACACATATACAGCAGACTATGATAAAGAATATCTTCTTTCAAAGAAAAATACAAAACTTGGATATAAAGAACCTGAACAAATTGCTTGTCGTCTCATCGCGTGATCCCGTGATCGCGTTGGGAAAGCAAATTTTTAACCCGCTTACAGAAATGACATCCATATTTCATACGGTACCTTCTTTTTATGTTGTATAAGTGGATTTTTAAATGAAAGGATTTTGTAATTTTCAGCTTGATGCACAACAATCTCTGTATAAAGAACATTATACGTACTTACACATGTTACAGATAAATTGCTGTGAGTTTTGTGAGCCCCGTTGGAGGAAAGAATAGATGACCCGACTTCTAAGCAAAATCTCGCCAGTTCAAATCCTAGCATGGGTGTTCTTCCACAGGTGGTATGTGCATATTATATCGATGTTCCGCCTGACTTGCTACCAAAAAGTAGCTTACCACCATCAAGAAGAAGGACGTCGCTGCTGCTGCTACTGATACTGCTGAATTTTGTATTATATCTATGTTAGTAAGTCGAGGACCCGGTGACGTAATCGGGAGAACGGTTGGCTTTGATGCCAGAGGTACCGAGTTCAATGCACCAATGCCGTGCTCCAATGGATTTTTCTATAGAAAAATGTATGTGCGCTTTTCACAGTGGCCCTCCGGTGAAGGAAAAACATCGTTAAGAAACCAACAACCCCCACATGGTGGTAGGACACAATCTGGTGTCCGCCTGGACAGCTACCACCCTCAAGTTAGAAAACCTGTCGCCAAGCATCTAATGTGTTCCGGCAGCTATCCTTAAGAGCCAGTTCCCATTCTAGACCTAGCGTGCCCATCATCTTCGACCACATCATCACTTACCAACAGGTGAGATAGTGGTTTTATCATGGGCCTATGTAACATCTATATTAGTTGCCTGAAATAAATTGTTTTTTTTTTATCGGAAACAAGGTCACGCATCAACATCGTCGCAAACTGACTAAATCAGACCGTAGAGTTAACGGTTATGAAGCTGTTACATGTACAGCAAAATACAATAAGATTTTTTAAGTTTTAATCTAGGAACATATTAATTGAATTATAGTTATAGTCATAATTAAAAAATTAGTTTGGTTTATCTTGTCTTCTCTTCTACAAGGATAGATATACCTATTAAAGATTATTTTCGAGGACAGAAAGTAAGCTTGTGTTTTACAAAAAATGTTTTATATGTCCTGTAATTTTCCTGGGCTTATCATAAATGGTTCATAATATAATGTGTCCCTACAATATGAAAATATACTTTTACTCTTTAGTATAACCTCAAAGAACCAAATAACCAATAAGTAGTAAGCTCAGCGTCTAATATCATAATAATCCTTAATATCTTGCCCTTTTCGGAATAAGCATCAGTTTTACGAGGAAGGCAGTAGAATCACCCGTTTCCATGCCGGGCATGATTCTGTAACGATTTGTTTTCCTTGGACGGAACCTAATTCCGTATAAATGGATTTAATACAAACTTGACGTCTTATCTGCTGGACGTAAGGTCGGCGGATGGGCGTTTTCACATTGGACGATAATTGTAACTACACGATATCGTCGGACTGGTAGTTTGATACAAATGAATGAATGAAAATACTAAATGCTTTCACACTGTGTCGTTTATCGTCGCCGGCAGATTGTATCAAACTACCAGTCCGACGATATCGTGTAGTTACAGTTATCGTCCAATGTGAAAACGTTCGATACATTGATTTTTCAGGAAGACCAAAAAGGTTGACCGCTAAAATATCTTGAATAATTCAAGGCTTTTTTAGATATTGTGTTGTTTGAACATATTTTTACAGGTTAATTTATAATTATTATTTTTAGTAGAATGATATTATTACCAAAGAATATTTACTTCAAAATCATTCTAGAAAGATATTTTTCGAAATATAATATAGCAAAAGTAATCAAAAAGTATTGGTAAAGTCAACAAGTATTTAGTAAAATTGATTATACTGATGTGGAATAGTTATAGTTTATAACGGAATAGTTTATTAGAATCAAACAATCATTAAAATGGTCAGGCCTTATTTTTATAGCAATATAAAGCACGCATTTTTACTACATGCAATTTTTTTTTGGTACTTGTTCTTACTCGAGCTCGATCTAGCTCGATCTAGCTCGCTCTGACTGCGTAAAATACGCTAAGTCCCCGTTCTGTTTGACAAAGTCTTCGATGACTACAAAATAATTTGTTTTTTAACTATAGACACGTGGATCAAATCGGTAGTTTTTTATGTAAAAAAATATTCGGAGCAATCAGATATAGAAACCGGCCGTAAAAGTGGAAGCGCTGACGATTGACATTATATTTTATGTCAATCGATCTGAAGATCGTTTTTGTCGATTGACACTTGATTGAGTTTATCGATAATCAAACTTGTCTGTCCAGCGTAAATGTAATCACTACATATTATAAAATAAATTTCTCCGCCGCGTCTGTCTGTCTGTTCGCGATAAACTTAAAAACTACTAAACGGATTTTCATGCGTTTTTCACCAATAGACATAATGATTCATGATGAAGGATTATGTCTATAAAAACTTAACTATCGCTAACTAATGTACTCTTTCAGGCTGTCGCGGCTGGTCTGAGCCATTTAAAAAAAAATAACACAGGTTATGGTTAGTACAAAATGTGTATAATAATCAAGCCATGATAAAATAATGCATGACACCTTTGACCGAGTTCAGACCGACGTTAGTCAAAGCAATTAGGCAAAAACTATATATCAGGTTAATAGTGATAAATGTTTATAATAATAAATGTAAATAAAAATGTATTAAACCTTTAACAAACCCTTAAAAAAAGAACTTTTGTGTCCCAGAATGCTTTATTGACCACTTACTTCTAGAGTCTAAAGAGAGTTTGTGAAGCATTTCCTTAAACTTGGTGGCAGTGGTGTTTGTCTCGTCAAACGGTACAGTGACAATGTTGGATCCAACTGTTTTTTTCTTCAGGACGGTGAAGATGGCACTCAGTGTGAGGAAGCAGGGGCTGTTGCCTTTACCAGTGGAGAGATCGTTGTTGTGGTAGAGCATCCCAAAGCGACGCCAGTTGAATTCCTGGAACAAAAAAGTTTAAGTTTATATATTTTGAATGGCAATTAGTTTAGGGATTTGTCAGTTATTTGGTAACCACATACATCCATAGGTATATCCACATAATAAGTAATATAGGCTTACAACTTAATCCACTTCATGATTTTTGGGAGGTACTTAACTGGTGACTACAAGTTGAAAGACTAATGGGCTTGACCACCCAGCAAACAATGCCGCTTATCAGTTTGTTGAGTAAATGAAAAATGATTTTCGTTTATAGAAATCATAGCTTTTTATCAGGCAAGATTGTGGTCAAACGCTAAAAGATAATTAAAAAAATGCTAAATGGTGCCAGGATAGTAGTAAAACAAAAACGTTTTTGATCAATTCTGTAACTTAGGTAATCAGATAGACATTGCCTTACATTTTATACAAAAAAAAGCTGACAATACTTATAATAAATGAAAATATTATCTTCAGTCGAGCCTTTTTTCACAAATTACACGGAGATCAAGCAAAGGCAGAAATAAAACCAGTGGTAAAAAACACAAATTTTCTCCAAGCATAAAAAAGTTTTATAATAAAATGGCAAAATAAAATCGTCTCGGATACAAAAGGAAACGACTTGTTCTGACTGTGGAAAACCTCAAGTGATTTGAGGGCTTTACGTCAGACGTATTTTTTAATGCCGCGGTAAAAACGTTGGTTTTCATAACGATCAAGTGGCTGTTACGTGCTTAAAACATTCTTAGGTAATTGATATCAACACGTTAGAGGTATAAATAACGCTTCATAGCATCTCCTTCTTTCAGAACAGTAAGACGTCATTTAAATGTGCAAAATCTTGTGGCAGTCCCTAGTACAGTACTATCAATTCTCGTACACCAAAGGCTTATACATCATATAAATCAGTGCTGACTGCCGACGCGTTAACGACAGTACCTTGCGATTCAGTATCAGTTAAAATTATCATTTCATTTTCAGTGCGAATAGCATGTCACTGAACTGTCGGCACTGATGTGTGCGTATAGGCTTTTGGTGTACTTTATTTACAATATACATCATAGTTTTGAATCAGCGTAGCAGTATATGCATGACCCTTGCTAGCTTAGAACTGTTTTAGGAGATGTGTAGTGGGTGCACGCTATTACCTGTACCATTATACAACATCTTACTTATGGATAAAGTGGTAAATCAGTTTTGAATAGAAATACTAGATGTCATTACAATTGCATTTTTTTGCACATAGAAAACGCCACATGCGTTTCGCATGAGCGTTAAAAATCCGGTGTGTATAAACGCGGCATGTCAAACTTATTAAGTTTGAGATGTCATGGATTTATTCCTTGGCATAAACTTGAGTTTTGACTTATGTATATTGAGGTCAACGAATAAAACTCAGAATTTAATTTGTTATTACATCCAGACTTAATATTATAAAAAACGTTGGTAACTCTGTCACACTATCTGTTTGTTACCTAATCACGCCTAAATGGACGATATGATCTTAATGAAATTTTACAAAGAGATACTAATTTATACCATGAGAATGAACATTAAGCTATTAAATTAGTTGGTTTACGTGAACAAAGTCGCGGGCATCAGCTAGTTCTTTACAAAAACGAGTAGGTAATTAGATTAGAAAAAAATAATTTCGATATTGTTACGTTATTACGTAACAAATGTTGACAATGCTATTGCATTGTCAACATTTTTGTGTTTAGAGATTTTTGACATGTTGCCCAATTACTCTTAGGAGCGTTTTTTACCTTACGAAAGAGAAAAATAGGACAGTGAAAAAAACAAATAACTATGAAGCAACTTTATTACAAAATTAACTTAAATAATAGTTAATAAAAAAACCTAATTTGAGCAGCAAAACATAAAACAATATAAAAGGCAATTCTTGTAAAATGAAAAGCACAAAAAACATAGATCAAATTATAAGTAAACTCAGTAAAATGGAAATAATTAAAATGGCACTTTAAAAATTTGCTTGGTACCTAAAAAACTAAATCGCATATTAAGATTCCATAATTCGGTGATAACGGTGAATTAGTCAATGTGGTCGAAGATGGTAATCACGCTAGGCCTAGAATGCTCTGACTCTCAATTGGCTGTTTGCTGCCTGAACACCGTGAGTAAGGTTATTGCGGTATATCCCAGGTACATATGTATATCGGTAACTATGGTTTTTTCAAGGGTTATGACGTCATTATTTTAATGTTGAATATCTGGTCCTATAATAAGGTATTATTAATACGTATGTGACGTTACCATATGTAACAAACAGTTATTTAAGTTATTCTCAATAAAATTTATAAGGTATAATAATTTGATATTTTCTTTTATTTTTTGCTATGATAGCAATATTTAGTTCTCAGAGCGAACGACAAAGTTAGTATATTTATTTATTATATAATACAAATATTTAGTTTAGTTATGGATTAGGCGCTAAGATCGCCGATGTAAGACTTTATAAATATAAACATTAATTGTAATATTTCTGGTATGCAAAGTTTTTTTTTTCTAAAAAAAAAGATTACTCGCAATGTGGGTTGCACATTATCTATATGTATCTATTGGGCGTTAACGGGAAACACAGACACTGGCACGGAATTTCATTTCTTAGCTGTACCTATGATGAATGAAGAAACAAAACGTTTCGCTCTGGTAGATGGAATGTCCACCATAAAGCAATGACGCATATCGGTACCTCTGCTTGTTCGATAAAAGAAAGGAGATGGTGGTACTAGTTCGTGCTGTTGGATAGAGCAAACTGTCCGAAATGTATCCGATAGAAAACTGATAATAAACTAGCGACTTTGCGACGATGCTCTAGGCTCAGGAGGCTATTAGTCTTAATACACATAATAGCTTATACATGGTGTTTATTATTATGGTTTATATGCTCCACAGGTGTTAAGAGCATATTATATCGATGTTCCACCTGACTTAATAACAAAAAGTAGCTTACCACCATCAAGCAGAAAATCCGCTGCCATAACCTTACGATATGCCGGCAGCACACAGTCTTTTAGAGTCAGAGTATTCTATGCCTAGCGTGTTACTGATCAGCATCTTTGACCACATCATCGCTTACCACCAGGCGAGATACTGTAGTGAAAAGCTATAAAAAATCTAATTAACGGAGTTCAAAATGCAACTCTATTTTATTTCCCAGCATCACAACACCAAAAGCGGAATGTTGAAGAAATATGTTTTATGATTCAGATTTCTCTGCTAACGAGAATATTTAATAATATATTGAAAAATATACAATTTGTATCTTTTTAATTACGATGGATGGATCATATTAATAGATTTTAATACCTTAATGAAGCTGTTTCGACTGTAGCAATTTTCCATAAGCTTTTTACTAATATTTTATGTGTTTAGTGATTTTTATAGATCCACTCTTAGTTCATAATACTCGTATTTTGAATTATAAATCGTTGCAGAGCATAAAGGAGGAAATAAGATTAGTATTTTAAGATTATTTATTTATTGTTATTTGCTTAAGATATAATATAATGATAGGAGATAGAATAAATAATTGCTAATGAGTAACAACTAAAGAAGCTGATACGTAGACACTGACAAAGAATGGTTAAAACTCAAAGTTGTGTACAATGTATATACGTTATGTATTTATATTAAATATTTGTTTATTCCTATCGTTTTGTTTTATAATTATTATTTTATTTTATTACTATATTTTACTCTGTAGTGGCACGACACTGACCTTGCTCAACTCATTATCTCTTTCTTCATCTAAAGGTTGACTGGAAGAGATTCGAGATTCGAAGAGGATCGCTTTCAGCGATAAATTCGCAAGTGTATTGTTTCATAATTTATTTTAATTGGTGTACAATAAAGTATTTTGTATTATATTGTATTGCTCAGCTCATCGCGCTATAGAACGAGCTATGCTCGGTATTTCTCAATTGCTAATTGCAATCCAAGTCTGGATGTAATTGTGTCCGTGATATGTATGTTTGTGAAGTCCCCCACGACACAGAGGATAATACAAAGTAAACATTATATTAAAAAATAAAATGGCTAAGTGCAAGTTGGACTCGCACCCCTACGAGGTTCGGTACCACACTAGAATATTTTCAAACCAAAAATTCCACAAGCATTTTTCGCCAAAAAAAAAATAACTTGGTTTTCATAGTGTTTTTATGAATGATTAAGTTTTATTTGCGGTTTTGAAAATGTGCTATATCTCAAAAACTACTGACTATATCTCGTTCAAACCATTTTTTGTTGAAAGTGTTTATTGAGATCTATAGCATATATATTTTTTAGATTGGACATACATATTACCACTTTATAAGTGTCTATCCTTCAAACGATTGACTTTGAGAAAAAATAGTTTTAGGAACGTCAATGTCATTTCTAAAGATCATTCTTTAAACGTATGGGATTGATGAGATTTTTTTTTTAGTTTTAGTTTCATTAATGGAGAGGGATATCCCTTAATATTTTATATTTTTGTTTATTTATAAAATTCGTAAAGCGATTCACAGAATTCATCTTCCTAACAAGTTTCAACTGTGTAGTCTTAATAGTTTCGGCATATAGTGACTGTGACTTATGAACGGACAGACAGAGAGACGAATGAAGAATCTATAAGGGTTCTGTTTTTTGCTATTCGGCTACAGAACCCAAAAAAGTGGCTATATAGGAAGGAGAAAATCTGCCGCCATAACCTTAGGATGTTCCGGTGGCACAGCTCTTGAGAGTCAGAGTATTCTAGGCCTAGCGTGTTCACCATCCTCGACCACAATATCACTTACAAGATCAAGATAGTGTATCTAGCCTACAAGATATTACAAAAACTATTATTTTCAATACATAGTATTCTAGACAAAAAGTCGATAAACTAACTATTCCATATCAGCTTCTATGTCAATGTTAGTTAGCCAAGACACAAATATGTTATGACGTCGCGACGCCACCAACGGAAAACTTCAGTATTGTTTTGATGGCAGATTTATTGAGTTATTCTGTTATCTTGAACTTCTAAGTAGGTACAGTGCTCTTCAACCGACATTGAAAAAAGAGGAGGCTATTCGTCTGCTTCTTGTCTTGTGTGTATGTTACGTGATCCTATTGTGAAAGGCGAACATTTGTGTGTGTGTTTGTTACTTCTACACGCTATAACTACTGAACCGATTGAGCTGAAACTGTATGTAAATAGCCTAGATCCTGGAATAATACATAGGGTACTTTTTATCCTGATAATCCCACGGGAATGATGTCTACGCGGGTAAAAACGCGGGCACAGCTAGTTTTTATTTAAAGCTAATCTAAGAGCGCTTGGACTGTCGAGATGTATTTGACGATATCTTAATTGCATAAATCTATCCAAGCGTCTATAATATACGAGGTAATAAATAATACTACAAAAATACATATACAAGATACGCGTAAAAACATAAGCCTTTCTTTGTAGCCTTGTTAATAGTTAACTTCCAAACCAAACCACGCCTTCAAACATTTTATTAAGCTATGTACTTTAAATGCCAAACAAACCGACAAACTAATTTTATTATCTTTAATAATGACAAGTATCCGTATCTTCTAAGGGTAGCCCGCATCTGACAGGGACGGAGTCAGAGAGGGATCCTTTTAATGTCACTGAACGATATAACCTTTTCATTTAATGTTGCTTTTTAAAAGATGGCAAAGGACAGAATTACTTATTTTTGTGTAAAAAGTAAAACATATTTACTGACCAAGCGAGGGTAGCGAGCGAAGCCTCTCAGTTTCAACTAGGCCATAAATACTTTTGTCCGGGTGTTTGTCTGTCTGTTCTCGCCTACAGGTCGCATTTTTCAACCGATTTTAACGAAAATTGGCTCACGAGTTCCTTGATTTATTTAAGAATGTTTGTCAATCGCGTGGATTGGGGAAAAATAGGGGGGGGAAAGGAGAAGTTTGCTGTATTTATTATTGTATTTTTCTGTTTGTGTTATTTATCAACGGATTTCAGTCAAATTGGAAAGGCACACTTAGGACTTCATTGTACACAACAAGTGAATAAAAATCCAAGAAGGGGAAGTGGAAGGGAGAAAGTGGTAAAGTTTGCTTTAGCGTTGTATATGGACGGATTTCAATTTTTACAAGAGCACGCGAGGTCTACTGTTATCACAGAACTACCAGTACTAAATCATATTAGAGTATCTACGTTACCCCCCTGTAGGCATATAAATAGTTAATGACATTGCTATTTAATATTTTTGCAAAGATGACTACTCTATTTTTTTTTTACTTTTACAATATAATCTCTATAGCAAATACGTTTAAAAATTATACATTTAATGAAGACAGAACAAAGCATCTATGCAGCCAAAATAATAAAAAAAAAACAAAAGAAAGACGACTTTTATAAGCGTGACACTACAAAAAACAAATGAAACATTACAATTCAAAGATAACAATGATATTGTCACAGGTACGACATTCAAAAACCCTCAGAATATTACCTCGAATATTTTGCGAATGGTGACGCCGGCTTGGGTGTAGCTCCCCATCATTCTGATAAGGGTACTGTAGCTGGGTATTTTGTAGTCGAACGCCTCAGCTTGAGCACCAGCCGTCAGCACTGGAATGCCCCAGGGACCAGCGTATCTTGACACGGGTGCTATGACGTATTCACATCCAGGACCGATGAACGCATCTGCAATACACACAGCCACTTATTCTCTGACAGCTCTAACAGCTCAAGAATCATAAAAAACAAAGGCGTATCAAAAATATTCTAATTGAAGCGTAATGCGTATCGAAACATGTTTACAAACTGGGCTTACCGGCTGATCCGTTGACGTAGAACTCGAACGCTGCTAACGGCCCCTCTACAGATGAACATCTGGTGTCTCTGTAGTCTACTAAAATCTGCCATCCCGGTAAAGGTCCCTCTGGTTTCGTCATTGCCTGAACTGCCAACTCCAATATTGGCAGAACCTTCACCAGAGAAAAGACTTGATTCGGATCAGCGGGCAGCAATACTCCCAGCTTCAATATTTTTTCGTCAAACTGATGTCTCTCTGGCCTCAAATTGAAATTTATATTTTTAACATAGTAAGGACTGGACGCTAAATCGTGAGGATATCCCACGGCGTGTGCGTCGTCGTAAATATTATTTGGCATCTCATACATTGGCGGGAAGTCCGTGATGTTTGGTAAGATAATGATATCTTTGTTTTTATATAAATCGTAGTACTTAATCAATTCCTGCGCTTCTGGGGTCTTTTCTTCGATATCGGCTTGCCTTTTGGCTGATGCTCGTCCTTTCCGCATATTTTTATTATGTAGTTTCTCGTCGTGTCTGTGCCATGACCTGGACTTATCTCTTAAAAGTCCTCGGTTTATGTGTCCTTTAAATTCTTTCATATTAACTTCACTTACGCTAACATCACACTTAATTATCACATTAATAACACATAGATAAAAAACGAGGAATGAAAGTAAGATTGGCACATTGAAGTGTTTGCTTTTAAGCGTGTATGCTTGAGCATTGTCCATAGGCTCACTAAGTTCTTCATCGTCCCGTCTCTTTCTGAGATTAGCTCTGTTAGCATAGGGTCTCTCTTTACACCTCAAGGTCTTCGTGTTAGGCGAAGGGAAAATCGCATGAACGATCTCCACCATTTTATGTCAGAGTTATGTCATTTTATTGGGTTATTTCACGCCACGTCGTCGTCCTGTCAAAATGGTGGATTAAATTGTGAATTTTATTGATTAACTTGTTGCCGAGTTGATGATCGTTGGCGTGACATTTGAGTAGCTGTTATTAATAGACAAAATTGCTATTTCGGCGGTGACCTTGTGCTTATGTAATATTATGCGAGCGTACATATGGACATGCACATTAAGTAAATTTATATTTTACCGTGACATTCGAAATTGAGCTAATAATTTTAAAAATAAACACTAGTTATATATTGCAAGTATGCAACAAGTTTTGTTTATAAAAAGTATTTAAGTATATATTTGATTTCCGTCAAACAGGTTTCAACGTATCTGCTAGCACATTATGATTATTAAATTAATTGCTTTATAACAATATCTGTCCTTCATATAACTTGTAATATAGAATAATTAATGTTTGTAGTGTATACCCGTTTTCAACCGACTTCCCAACAGGAAGTGGTTTTCAATTCGTCTGTATGTTCCTTTTGTGTTGTATGTTACGCGATTACTGCGTCAATTTGTGATCCGATTCGAATGACTCTTTTAATCGGTAGGGCACTTTTCGAGGTGATCCCATTGTTATTACATCGAGCTCTTATAAATATCTTCAGAGATCGGATAAGTATTTGCAGAGATTATGACGATAAACCTCTCAAACTTGCTACTAAAACAGACTCGGGGGGCATGGAGGTTGGTTGTTTTACACCCATATGCATAGTCGGTTCCTCAAGATTTCCTCCACTCGAATGTGATTTGACTCAACCTCAAGGATAAAATCGGTAATCGGTAATGCAGAAAGAAAAAAAAAATCCTCGACTTGACCAAATTCCTCAGTCGAGTCGAGTAATGAACTGTCAAACTCAAGGTACGTCGCGATCTACCTTAAGGTCTCCTCAAAGCTTGTTATCAGCGCTTTCAATATATATAATAAGTCAAGTTTTAATATATATAATAATAAAATAATAAATAAATTAATGACGTCATTCCTTCACTCAACCTCGACTCGCCCTTACTGGAGGTTCCTCACTAGAGGGTGAAGACGTAACTGAACATACTGATTTCAAGGGTGTTTTCAAGAATTCCTTGAGGTCACCTCGACTAAAGTCGAGTGGAGGAAATCTTGAGGAACCGACTTTGCATATGGGCGTTAGTTTTTAAACTATCTTAAGTATTACGAGTGAATACGACAACAATTCAGTTGATGGTACTACATAAACTTCTGTGTTAGTATTGATTAGGTCAGACGTTAGCTGTGTGCGTAGACGAAGCAGCAAATTCGAAATGTATGATCAATATTGATTGACATGTTTTCATCATAATCAATAAAAACTGCACTTAATATTAATATCAAATCTGCATTATGCCGTGCATTATGCCTCCTAGACAAAACACGATTTCTGCTGGCGTTCATACCAAATGCAACTTGAAAATATATTGGAATGACATTTATTTTTACACAACAGCTGTAATGTTAATGTCATTTCCAAACATTATCTAGGTGCCCTGTTTTCGTTAAGGATAGAGAGAGTTAGCTTGATTTCGAAACGAGAGGTGGCCGGTTCAAATCCTGGCACGGGTTTTCGTCCACAGGTAGGAGCATATTATATCGATGCTTCGCCTGACTTGCCTTTACCACCACCATGGGAAAATCTACCACCATAACCTTACGGTCCATGTGTTTTGAAGCCGAATAATTTAAATTTTTAAAAGGTAAAGTAAACAGATAGCTAATTTATATTCTAATCGCAACTTTTACGCCAAATTATGCAAAAAATTAGAAGAAAATGAAAAGAATACGGAGTAAAATAACTGTGAAAGAAATATACATAAAAAATTCAGCTGTTATTCAATTTCATTGGGATTAACTTTCAATAGCATTTCTGTCTATGCTTTTCATCAATTACTCATCTAATTACGACAAAGTACGAAGGAAGTTTATGTGTTTAATATTATTATGGTGGTAGGAGCGTTATATCTGTGTTCACCCTGACTTGCTACTAAAATGATGCTTACATAACAGACTCAAGAGGAGACTCAAGAGACTGCATCTCCCTGAGCATGCATGTTAAAATATTTTATAATATAAATTGCTCGATGTGTGCATCTGACGGGTTTTAAGGGCAATGATATCAAGCCCAATTAAAAATAAGTTAGGAAGACACTAAATTATTCTGATTATTGTTGTCAAAATATTCAGACATTCCTACATCATCGAAAAAAAACAGCCAGTTTAATATGATATTGTGTGCACGGTCAGCTTTTTGTGCCTCTGTCACGTGTTAGAAATCGTAGCAGCCTGTATGCTTTGATCCCCGATAGCTCTACGTCTAATATCATATATAGAGAAGCATTACTGTAAAGTAGATTTTTTTAAATACCTACACGACGGTGTTTATAGTTCAAAACAAACCACAAGATATATAAAAAAAATGCTGCCCGAAGTCACTATTCCACGCGGACGAAGTCGCGGGTACAGCTATTCATAGAATAAAATAGACAGCTTAATATTATATTGTGTTTTCTCATATCCAAAGTTGCTAAATTAAAAAACAATTAACAACCGAAATTTACATTTAATATTAACTAGTTAATATAAAAAAAAACAAGTCATTAGTTCTGTTAAAGTTTAGCGACCTCCTTAAAATTATAAATATTTAATTGTGTGGGTAGGACAAGCTCCAACTTATACTCTATTTAATTTATAATAAACAGTAACAAGGCATTTTAGTAAAATCTTTAATTACTTATTAAGCATATACATACTGAATTAATACACTCAATATCCATGTTTTACAATTTAAAAGCCTCTAATTATTGTTGAATGTAAAAACATAACAGGTACCAAGTATGTGTATAGCGGTATTTTGTTTTTTTACCGACTTCAAAAAGGAGGAAGTTCTCAGTTTGTCTGTATGTATATTTTTCATGTACGTTCACCAATTTCTCTGTTAACCGTGGACCGATTTTCAAAATGATTTTTTTAATTAAAAAGAGGATACTCATTGGTACACTCGGTGGTTCTATTGTACATTTATCAAGATCTAATGAGCATATCTAGAGATTTGGAGATAAGCACTTCAAACTTGTAAATAAAAATCAGAAATTATTTTTTGATGCTGACTATTTATAATGATGCTAGGTCACATTGCAATTATTGGTAATGTCAGTCTACCCTTGGTATTCATAATTAAGATAGTTCAAAACTAAAACAACCGACTTCACATGCCCCGCGAGTCAGTTTCAGTAGCAAGTTTGAGCTGTTTATTGTTATATCTCTGAAGATACTAATCAGATCTTGATAAAATTGAAATAGAAATAATAGACCACCTTGAAGTTGAACTCTACGTGTAAAATAAGTTATTTAAAAAAAACCGACTTCATAACCACAAACAGGCACTCAAAAGCGAAAAATAAATTACTTAAAATTATTATAAGCGCTACCCACTTATCTATTTGAAGTCGGTGCCAGCTAAGTCTAATAGGTAGTAGATAGATAAATCCCTACATGTATCTACCTACTTACTAACCTACATGTACCTACTTACTACTACTACATGCATAGTATCTATCTACTATCCAATAGACTAAGCTGGCACCGACTTCAAATAGATAAGTGGGTAGCGCTTATAATAATTTTAAGTAATTTAATTTTCGCTTTTGAGTGCCTGTTTGTGGTTATGAAGTCGGTTTTATTTTTTTTGAAAAATAACTTATTTTACCCTTTTTAGTGCAAAACAAGTTTTAATTAAATTACATGCATCTATTAAATTTCGTGTTTGGGCTGTTATACACTGACGGATATATACTTTTTGAAAATTTCAAGTATGTACCTATAACGGTTAAGAAGATACAGATCTGTAAAGTGCGCACATATAGACACACGGACGGACGGACGGACGGACGGACGAACAGACAACAAAATGCCGCACTAAAGCGAAAATATTCACTAGTAATAATGATGTCATCAAGGTATCAAAGGACAATGTTCAAAATGGCCCTGTGCAATTAAAGCATCTGACACACACGATAATTAATTGTCTATTTTATTACAATAATTCCAGTAAAGTAAGTAAAAAGTAAAGTAAAAAATTCCAAATACTTTTATAAAACGGACTAGTTGTATTCCAAAATGAATATTAAAAAGTATTATTTGCGATTATTAACATTAATTGCCGCCATATGGCCAACAGAGTACTGAATCACTCTACTACGTTATAAGAGGCACTTCCCTATATTGTTGAAACCCGAATTATGAAAGCACTGTGTAGCCAACCTAACAACGGAAAGTATTATTTACGTAGTAACTATTATATAATCTGTGGTATTATGCTTATACATTATTTTTTTGCAGTGTTGGTTGGTACTAAGTACGTTCATAATTCTGAGTTATTTAATAATGTATTCAGTGTCGCGGGACTGAAATGGCCGCCATCTTCGCCAAACGTCATGTCATGGTAGGACATATCTAGTGTCCGCCTGGCCAGCTACCACCCTCAAGTTAGAAAATCTGTCGCCAAACATCTAATGTGTTCAAGCAGTTATCCTTGAGAGCCAGTTCCCATTCTAGTCCACTTCTCTATCTTGGACCGCATCATCACTTAGCAACAGGTGAGATAGTGGTCAAACGCTAGCTTATAAGATATTAAAAAATAAATAAATAATAATTATCCCCACCTTTATTTCTATCTCGCTCACAGTTACCGTAAGAATATCTGTCAAAAACCAAAATCAACGAGAAGAAAGATGTAAAAACATTATTCAAGGTCATATTTTTTAGTCTTCAAAAATGTATGCAATAGCAACCTCCATTGTGTATAATCTTCTTGGGACTCTTCTACTAAAACCAGTACATTCTCCTATGTTTGAGGTATTTATCTCCATATCTCTGGACGAACGCAAACGCTAGCCTATGGGTAGGTATAGATATAAAAAACAAACATACATACAAAAAAAAACATATAGACGAATTGAGAACCTCCTCCTTTTCGGACGTCGGTAGAAAATATGCATACATTCCTACAGCATCGAATTAAACAGACAGCTTATGATAATTGTGTTTTCTCATGTACTACCAAAATTAGCAGTTAAATGTTATATTAACTAATTAATAAAAAACAATTAAATTAAATGTTTTAAAGTTTAGTGACCTCTATATGAATATTTTTTTATTGTGTCGGTAGGCCAGCTCCAACTTATACTCTATTTAATTAAAAATACACAATAAATAGGTATTTTAATAGTTTAATAACTACTTATTTAGCATATATAACCGATTTAATACTCAATATCCATATTTCTACAGTTAAAAAGCCTCGTTTTGTTATTAATGTTGAAACACAGCAGGTTAGCGTTTAGTGGTATTTTTCTTTTTTACCAACTTCAAAAAACGGATGTTTCTAATTTCGACCGTGTATATATAGTATACTAGCTGACCCGGCAAACGTTGTTTTGCCATATAAATAAATGGCTATTAAAAAATAAGGGTTGATCGTAGAAGGGTGAAAATTGAGGATTTTATGTATTTTTGTATGTTGTATCATAAAAAAATAGAAATTAAAAATTTTGTCTAAAAAATAAAATAAAAAATTTAGGGGTGGACTACCCCTAACATTTAGGGGGATGAAAAATAGATGTTGGACGATTCTCATAGATACCGGATAAGCACAAAAAATTTCATCAAAATCGGTCAAGCCGTTTCGGAGGAGTATGGCAACGAAAACTGTGACACGAGAATTTTATATATTAGATATTACGATTCGTGTGACTTAAGTAGACGATTATTGCACGGCGTGAAGTTCAATATAGTGCAAGACGTGCAATAATAAACAACATAAGTCACGGCTATCGTATATTATTTTATAGATAGCTTGATTATGCCTCCCGTTTGGTTTAATTTAAATTTTATCGAGATCTGATAATCTTCTCCGGAGATATGAGGAAAATATATAGTCGAATTGAGAACCTCCTCCTTTTTGAGAAGTCGGTTGAAAAGCCTAGCAAATTTCAGTTCACTCAAGTGAATGGGATGAATCAAACATACTTACACACTCAAACTCTCACCTTTATAATATTAGAAGGATTAATCTATCCATAACTCCTGTAATAAACGGGGATAAATCGAGAAAGGGGTATTGTTAATAAGCGCAAAGTAGCCCTAAACAAACCTTGTAACGACAATAAAGTCCCAGTCTCGGTTGATATCCGTACCAAGCACGTAGTGCGCGGATGCCTTATATGACATACGACGTGACTTGCCTGTGAGACGTAAAAATTTCATTGGAATAAGGTTGCTGGTAATAAAAACTTGTGATGTCCCATGGTTTTATACCTTCCTTCCCCATTGATTGAAATTTAAATGGGACCACCTGGCAAGTGTACCCTTTCAAACAAAAAAATAATTCTTCTAATCGGTCCAGGCGTCATTGAGTAATCGGGCAAAATACGTAAATCTGTATTTACGTAGATATGTTTCTCACTTCCAGGTTTTCAATTCACCGAAACCTCGAAAGGTTCATCGGAAGTATCGGAACCTTTTTAGGTTCCGGAGGAGGTTTTCCATTTATCGACACACACACACACACACACACACACACACACACACACACGCACACGCACACGCACACGCACACGCACACACACACACACACACACACACACACACACCTGGGTTTATTTATGTGTAACCTTTTTTCCTTGGCAATAAACCTTATTACTAACTATCTAATTATTACGTATAATCATCATCAACTTCATAGTGTAGTTTAAAATTCTGTCGTTTTTTTTACATCATCTGAAAACATTCTAATTTTTTTTTTCTAACGCGCCTTAAGAATTATTACTTCAAAAAATACTTTTTTTGTGTCCATCATGCTAATATCGTGTCAGGTGAAATCTTCAGAGATTTCCCGCGTTGCCAACACAACCATACATAAAAGGATTATAAGGCAGGATTAAACTATAAATAGCTTTCTGAAAGCCTGTTAGTAAAAAAAGGTAAACTAAAAGCAATTTAGACATCAGAGTTTAATGAAAAGTAAAAGTAAGAAGTCTTGTAAAAAGAGAAATATAAAATACTCCCAGATGGGACTGGCAAGGATCGAATAATCTTTTGCATGTAAATCGGTCTTATAGAGACAAGCTCTTATAGTTACACGAAAATTATTTAAATCGGCATTATATTTTATCGGTTTTACCTTTTTTTGCTACTTGTATTATATTTGAAAAGGGATGCTTAGATGGTTTGGACATCTAGAGAGGGTGGTTTAAGGCAGATTGACGAAGCAGATTTATAAGACGAGTGTGAATGGGCCAGCCGGTAGAGGTCGACCTAGGTGAACGTATCACGACCAGCCCTCGATTCTCAATCATTCGGAAACCCATTCGGATTCGGGAGCTTCATTTTTAATTTTGAATATTGATAAATCCGTGAGCTATGTTGTTAAGGATACCTTTCCAATTAGATACACTGATTTTTTCGAATTGAAATATCATAGTTAGCCATAACCCACGACCGGTGTGCTGCCGAAACACTGGAAGGTTATAGCGGCAGATTTTATCCTTGATGGTGCTATGCTAGTGCAGTTTCGCGTAACATTCTGAAAGTGACAATCCAGGGTTTTGCATGCCACAGTATCTGTTATAGGTACACAGTTATATATACAAAAATACTAAAATTTAAAATCAACCAAATATAAAACATGGAATTAAAAAAAATACATTATCATTGTCATATTAATTGTGAATGTATGCGTATGATTATTTAATTTAAATTTATTAAATATCAAAGACAAGAAAAGAAAAAAACTTAATTCTTATTTTAAAAAAGACCGTTATACAAAACGTCCCTATATTTTCCCCTAATTTCCCAAAGCAGATCTTTCCTTTGAAAGCCGGACAATAGCAATAGGAACATCCATCGGAAACAATTCAGTAGACAATGCTGAACAAATGGGCTGAGAGGCGCCCTTTTATTTTCCTTTTGTCGCCTCGTTATTTAATACCGTTGGAGATATTATAGTAAGCTCAGTTAGTATGGTTTGGCTTTATTGTATCAAATGATTGAATCGTACTAAATTTTTATAAGATTCACTTATATTTTTATTTTATATTTTCAATTCGAACATTTAAACTTTTAGTATGTACATATTTTATTTTTCCACTGGTGGTAGGAGAATATTATATCGATGTTACACCTAATTTGCTACTAAAAATACCACCACCAAGTTGAAAACCTTTGAGAGTTATTATATTAGTTTTTATCATCGATCACATCATAACTTAACACCAGGCGAGATAATGGTCAAACTCTTATCTATCTAAACTTCTTAATCCTATCTTAACTAATACTAAAAAGAAGGAACGTATTTAACGAATTTAAATTTTAATATCAGTGACAAAGCAAGTGCAATAAGGTTCCAACATCGCGGAAAATATCGTTTGCGCGATGCAGGATCTCATACATTTAAGCAATATTTACAAGGAGAGCTATTCAACTTACTCTAGCGCCATCTAGATGTTTTTATCAAAACTAATATTATAAATTAAAAAAAAATTAAAATGTTTGTTTGTATCGATTTAACTCAAAAACGACAAAGTTGATTTAAAAAAAATTATCACTAATGGAAAGCTACATTATCAGCGAGTAATATAGCATATTTATCCCCGTATTCTGACGGGTACGGGAACTACACGAGTGAAACCACGAGGCGATGCTAGTCTATCTATATATATAAAAATGAACCCCTATTTCTCCTGGTCAAGCTATAACTTAAGAACGGGTAGACCGATTTGGCTAATCCTTTTTTGTTGTATTTGTAATTGTCAGGAGAAGGTTTTTTTTAGAATAAAAGTATTTAAGGGAAATGAAAGTAGTTTTTAACGCATATAAAAAATAAAACAAAAAACACTACACAAGTAAACTATGATATCAAATAGAAATAGTATCTACGTCAGCGAATCTATGTTTTTTTAAGATCAATTCTTATTGTAGACGTCCTAACGTCTAACAGGTGAGATAGTGGTCAAACGCTAGCCTATCAAACAGATATAAAAAAATAATCAACTAACTTTGTAATAAAATTTGATTTTAATAAGGGGTTAGTTTCTAAAATACCGTAATTTGGAAAGTTGCAACTAAATTATGGAATATACAATAAATATATTTTGATGGCACCTAATCATATAACAGACAAGATTTAAGAGGCAATTGAATAGTTGTATAATGTCAAATAATACATGATAATGTCTCATAACTTAACAAAATGTTACTCAGATCCCACACTTAACTAGCGGAGCTAAAAAACCTGAAGTTATAAATAACTATAAACAAAAAACGTTAAGGCTTCGACGACGACGTTAAGACGTTACTAGAATTCAACTTAAATTCGAACTTTTGAGAAGCGAAATAATTTAATTAATTCCAAAAGCGCTGAATGAAGACGTTGCTTTGTAATAATTGCGCTTGTATTACCTTGCAAACGTAATTTTTGTTTCTGAATAATAATCCGCCAAGTGCGAGTACCTTTGACTCGGTTGGACTCCCACACGAAGGCTACCGCACCACTGTAGAGTATTTTCGTAATAATAGTAATGATAATAAAATCTAATTATCATAATAAAACGGTACCGCGGGCTATTTTAATTACTTACGCCATCTAGTGAGAATGAGAGAAGACGAGGAGGACGTCTCACGTGAGAAGGAGAGGTAATCCCCTCCACTAGTCAAACGGCTAAATAAAATTTACTTAATTGGGCACAGAGATAGCTTTTATGGTAGTAGAATATTTTTTAATCCACTAGAAGCAGCGGGCACAGTCTACTTTTGAAATAGACTTAAAATGCAATTCCTAATTTCTTTCATTTTAGATAAGTATCTATTTCAGGCTTTTTATTTTTTAAATGTAATTATTATTAAATAATGA
The DNA here is from genome assembly GCA_954871355.1 of Cabera pusaria. NCBI lineage: Eukaryota > Metazoa > Arthropoda > Insecta > Lepidoptera > Geometridae > Cabera > Cabera pusaria. The sequence continues at coordinate 17,624,497 of OX940905.1, forward strand.
AAGATCTAGGCAAACACTTTCTAAATCAGTCAGTTTAAATATTTAAATTATTCTTTATTAGGTTTGTATAAACAATGTGTTGGTCGCAGGCTCCTTAAGGCATCAAATTTGATACGTACATAAAGTGAGGCCATAATGCAATTTTATAATGAATCAGTCACGTTAAATCTAAAAATGAACCAACAAGAAATTTAGTCTAGTCTCCCATTCAAGTTCTAATTATATTTTCTATAATTAATTAACTCGTTTTTTTTTCTTTTTTTAGGGCTCCGGACCCAAAGTGTAAAACGGGACCCTATTACTAAGACTCCGCTGTCTGTCTGTCTGTCTGCCCGTCTGTCACTAGGCTGTATCTCATGAACCGTGATAGTTAGACAGTTGAAATTTTCACAGATGATGTATTTCTGTTGCCGCTATAACAACAAATACTAAAAACATAATAAAGTCAAAAATAATAGAGTTAAGTGACCAATGAATTAGTGCGCATACCGAAAAGTTTTAAACAATCTGTAGCTTAAATGTAGTGTGTAGGTGATTAGGCATCATGTTTATTATGATTTATTACTTATTAAGCAATATCTAGACGTCATCTGAATGGAAATAAACTGGTAGTCATAACAATTAAGCGGTCAAAATTTTCGCCAGCGCGTTGTTTGACTTATTGATTGAGTTTGTCTAATAATTACATTATCATTTTTTATCAATACGCATCAATTATTTTATCATTTTTAAATGTCAAAGTCTAGATTTTTAATGAGATATTCAAATGAAATTTATTACATAAAGCCTATTTTACACTGAAGCAAAGACGACGAGCACGCCGCGAATAATCCGCGCATTAGAATTACGATAGCAACATTTCAGTTATGAGTTACAATTTAGTAACAATTTAGTGGTAGGACTTCTGCTAGTCCGCCTGGGGCGGTACCTGGTGGTACCAATACCAACCGGCTTTGCCAATTAATTTTCAGCCGTGAAATAGGAATGTTTTTCGGTTGAAATGGCAAGGTGTCCAGCGAAATTACAGGGCATGTGAGACTCAACATCGTTCTGTCTCAAGGTAACAGGCGCAGTGCTGCATTCTGACAGTTCAGAATTTTGCATGCCGCTGTATCTGTTATAGGTAGACGTCATCACTACCATCAGGCGAGCGTCGTGATTGTCCTGTTACCTTTTACCATAAAAAATAAAAAAGTTAAGTTTGACTTTTTTATATACAAATGACAAGCACTTGGTCGTTGTTTCAACAGGTGGTAGGAGCATATGAAATAGATGTCCCGCCTGACTTGCTACAAAAAAAATTTACTTACATCAAGAAGAAAATCTGCCACTATAAACTTAGTATTCCAGCAGCACACAGCCCTTGAGAGTTCTAGGGCTAGCGTGTTCACCAACTTCGAACACATATCGCTTGCCACCAGGCGAGTTAGTGGACTAACGCTAGCCTATAAGTTAACTAGAGTTGTCTAAGATAGAAAAGTACTCGTCTGGAACTGGGAGCTTTCTCGCTCACAGTCTAACTATGATTGTATAACTGTGGTCTACCTCGCAAATTGTTGGAAAAATGGTTTGAACTTTTTCTTACGAAGGAAATTTTAATAAAAAAATTATGTCACCGCGTTTATTGTAATTGGACTTCTGCTAGCCCGACTGTGTCGGTATTTCTTTTTGTCTGTAGTTCGACTGCGAAATATGTTTCTTTAGTTTGAAGGACACAGACCAATTAAATTACAGGTCGTAAAAGAATACGCGGTTAATTAACATTGTAATCACGTCTTATAGTAAGAGCGCAGGTAAGTGACGCGCAATGTTCAGATTTATTTTTCACTCCACAGTCTCTGTAATAGGAAACATCATTGATTACTATCAGGCGAGCGTTTTGCTTGTCCTGTTATCTCTTACCATAAAAAAACCACCATTATCACAAATGCGAAAGTCAGTTTGACTGTTTATTATTATATCATTGCTACGCAGCTTGACCGATTTATGTTAAGGTACAGACACACCGCAGCGTCCTGCGTGCGCAAATAAATAAGATTACAGACGTATTTGTACCGACTGGTAGGTATCACACCAAACGCGATCAGAAAACAATCGAAAAGTACAAAGTAAAAAGTACTGAGATCGCGCCCGTAGATCGCAGGACGCCGCGGTGTGGCCCTACCCTTAGCGATTTATGACCGATATATATTATTATAATATTTATTTTATTTTTATCAGCTGAAACAAAATTAGATATTATTCCAGTTTGCTGTTATGAAAAAGAAACATTACATTGTGCAACTATGTTATTTTAACACAAAGTATAAAATAGGCTGGTCAACAATTTCAAAGTGCTACTAAAACGCTGAACAAGGTTTAGCTACCCGACCTATTTCCTGGGATATGTCGGATGTGCTGACATTGCCCGTGATATAGTCGCGTGCAAGGCTCTGTGTAATAAATAACATGCCTACAACTACTGCCTCGAACCATAGATATTACAAGTAACTACTACTATGAGGTTTCAAGTATGAAATGCAAGCTGTTTACAACTATAGCCGAGTATAACAAGACTGTCTGTCTAAGCTTCCTTCTTCCTTTAAAATGCAAAAAATAAAATTGACTTAAAGTGCAAATTGACTATTCTGTTTTTAGGCGTATACATTATATATTTATGATATAAGGTAACATACTAAGCTACGTATCACGCACATACGTATAAAAAAGATACATGCAAATTAAGAACCTCTTTCTTTTTTATGTCGGTAAAAGAAGCAAATAACAGTGTTAACTGGATCTATACGCGTTACACACAATATACGAGTCCTGACAGACAAATTCACCCCTTAGACTATGTTCATAGTAGATACTCAATAGCGCTCTTAGAGCCTTTACGTTGAACCTGTTTTTTTAGGCTTTACGCGATTAGTCTATTTAGCCAGTGTTAAGCATCCGATTTTCAAATGACTTCAACAATTTTATTTCAAAGAGTATAAATTATTGAGGTGGTCCTATTTGAAATACATCGGTACCTTTTTTTGTTAATATTGAGTTCTACATGAAGTATATATCTCACTACCATTACAATCTAGCCTTATAACAACTATAGCCCGGCAATCTCTTGCGCGACCGTCCCGCGGGGTGACAGACGGTGGCGGGACGAGGTACCCAAGATGTCAGCGGGTAACGGATAGTGTAGCGGGGAAGGGAAGCGTGTGTAGTAGAGATGATGAATATAACTATCAACCATTAAAATAAACTAATATTCAAAATTAATCATAATATTCAATAACCAAAATTAACATTAACGAATAAAAATATTATATCGACATATATTATATATATTATATGACCTCGCCTTGCGAATCACGAACTAACCCATTTTTATGCACTTAAGTTTAAGCTTTAAACGGTACTGGATAAGGAACATATTCGAACATTGATATATTGTACGATGACCGGAGTGAAGTTCGAACATGTTGTTTTCAACCATATAAAATATTCCATAAGTTAACTGTATTCGATTGTCTCTCTATTCCCCTCAAAATAAAACACTAATAATTTATTCGCCGAGTCGATGTTTCCGATATTTTTATTCTTAACAAAGTGAAGCGATATTATAAACAATTAACTGTAGTGTATGGAATTAGTTAATATATGTTTCCAATATTTTTATTCTTTACAGAGCGAAGCGATATTTTAAACAATTAACTGTAGTGTATGGAATGAGTTACTTTAATATTTCAGTTAGATATTTATGTTGAATGTTTTAGTTGAATATTTCAGTTGAGTGTTTCGGTTAAATATTACAGTTAAATATTTCAGTTAGATATTTTATTTATAACTATGGAATGAGTTAATCGATGTTTCCGATATTTTTATTCTTAACAAAGTGATGTTATATTTTAAACAATTAACTGTAGTGTATGGAATGAGTTAATGCTATTAACTGCAAGTTGTTGTACTATTACTTATTTTGTGTTGTTGTGTAGTGGAAGTTTGTTTTTAAAAATGCTGAGACGGAATACCTCCGGCGTTAATATGGATTTATTTAATTAAGTGTGTGGGAGTCGAAAAAGAAAAAAGACCAAACCTACTCGAATAATATTAACTAATATTTTTAACGAATAAAATGATCGATAGTTTTTTTTTATCAATTATCTGTTAACCAATAGAATGTTTCAACCATTATTGCCATCTTTAGTGTGTAGCCGTGTGCTAAAATGACCCGCTACCTCGTCCCCGCCACCGTCTGTCACCCCGCGGGACGGTCGCGCACGAGATTGCCGGACTATAGGCTATTGATTAATTTGATTTTGACTTAATTTACTACTAGAATAGTATCGGGTGATATTATGTATTTCCAGAGATTAGAGATATTGTTACTGAAAATGACTAGCGCGGCATTTGAAGTAGGTTGTTTTCGTTTTTTAAACGATCTTAAATTATTATAATGTTTTTTAGTAGTCAGGTTCTAACTCAAAGTCATGACAAAGTTGATTCTTTTAATAACGATGGACTGAAAGCTTTTATTGGCGTTTTGGATATGTCTAACACAAAATGAATGTTTGGTAACCTGCGATTTTCCTACATTCATAAACGCCACTCTTTAGTTATTTATATTGGCGTTTTGGATATGTCTAACACAAAATGGAATGTTTGGTAACCTGTGATTTTCCTACACTCATAAACGCCACTCTTTGGTTATTTATATTGGCGTTTTGGATATGTCTAACACAAAATGGAATGTTTGGTAACCTGCGATTTTCCTACACTCATAAACGCCACTCTTTGGTTATTTATATTGGCGTTTTGGATATGTCTAACACAAAATGGAATGTTTGGTAACCTGCGATTTTCCTACACTCATAAACGCCACTCTTTGGTTATTTATATTGGCGTTTTGGAAATGTCTAACACAAAATGGAATGTTTGGTAACCTGCGATTTTCCTACACTCATAAACGCCACTCTTTGGTTATTTATATTGGCGTTTTGGATATGTCTAACACAAAATGGAATGTTTGGTAACCTGCGATTTTCCTACACTCATAAACGCCACTCTTTGGTTATTTATATTGGCGTTTTGGAAATGTCTAACACAAAATGGAATGTTTGGTAACCTGCGATTTTCCTACACTCATAAACGCCACTCTTTGGTTATTCGTGTCTTCTGTTTTATTTTTTTCAGCGTTACTACGCCTGAACGTAAAATGATACAAGGCTCTTTATAAATATTTTAACAGACTTCAAAAAAAGACGTTTCTCAATTGAACCGTATATTATATATGTATATATATATTATATGTTAGTTTGCGGATAACTTCGTCGTTTATGAAACGATTTTGATGATTTTTTTTTGTTGGAAAGGTTTTATCCCTAGAATGGTATACCATAGTAATTTTATCGAGATCTGATAAGTATCTCCAGAGATATGGAGATACTTGGTACTGAAAATGAATAGCGCGGCATTTGAAGTCGGTTCTTTTAGTTTTTTAAACCATCTTATTTTTTATTCTTCTTATTTCTGCTTATTTTATCTCTTTGAAATATTCCGTTTCCTACATGGCCCCGTAAGGGCGCGCATTGTTGCAGACTTTCACCTGCATCAAATCCAATATTATAAATGCGCAAGTAAATTTTTTTGTGTGTAACTATTTCAACTCCATATAGCTAGATCCAAAACGCTTGTCAGTATGCCTCATAGGACTTTTTTCAAATTCTTAGAGCGCTAATAGTTTACCTTGTATGAACATAATGTTGCCAACAAAATTCTCTCTTTCAGCATATCCGAAATAAGCCTATCAACGCCAACCTCAATCAATTGATCCTCCGCGTAATTGACAAACTGTAATTGGGTTTTGGCACATTGCTGAGAAAACGAATTCAGTAAGGGTTATTAAGAATAATTAAGATTGCCGCGCGAGTCAGTTTCAGTAGCAAGTTTGAGACGTTTATCGTCATATCTCTGGAGATACTTATCAGATCTCGATGAAATTACAATGGGACTACCATGATAATGTACCATACCAATTAAAAAAGGAACCATTCGAATCGGTTCACAATTAACGGATAATCGCGTAACAAACATACAAAAAAAACAACAGGTTACACTCCGGGAGTGCCGGCAAAAGTGAAAACTTGAACACGTCATTTTTGAATGTTTTGGAATGACACCTCGCGCAAGCGCCCTGCGCTCCGTTTTACGAATTTTCGATCAGGATTTGTACCCATCCCAAGAAAAGTACACAACGCCGCTAAAGAAATTTTCACTGTAAAAACATACAGACGAATTGAGAACCTCATCCTTTTAGGAAGTCGGTTGAAAAATAACAGGCAAAAATTGATTCAGATGATAATTTTTATGGTAGCACCAGTCTAGCAATCTCTGTATCGACATCAAGTAAAACCTGGTTTTCACGTACCAAATAGCTGTCGGACAGTAAAAGACCGTTAATATCGCACAGAGAGACACAAAGTTGAGCTAGTTCTGACAAGACAAAAGCTGTCGGTCAGCTATTTCAAAATTGTTTGATTCTACTGTCTACTGACATTCCCATACTGCTATAACTACTGGATGGTCAGTTACTGGACCGACACTCGTTCCATGCGAACGTAAGTTGACAGTGACTAGACAGTGGACGGCTGAAGAAGTGTCGGATTTTAAGGTTTCCGTAGTACACAAAGACCCCTAGTAGGCTATCTACTGTAGTAGGGAGAACACGTCGGGAATGTTATATTGCTGTACAGACTGCAGAATGTACACTGAATGTATACTGGGCGGTCAGAAACTCATCATTAACAGCCATCAGTACTCATCCAATGCTGGACGTAAGCCTCTCCTATGGCACGCCACTGAGTTCGATCTTCAGCTCCAACCGTTTCTAACCGCTGCCAGCCTGCTTGTATATACCTACCATCGCTCCACCTAGCTAGAGGGCGTTCTACGTTTCGTTTACCGAGTTGTGGTCTCCACTCTAGAACACGTCTATACCAACGATTATCGGTTCTATGACAGGTGTGACTAGTCCACTGCCACATCAGTTTGCTAATTCTTTGAGCTATGTCGATAACTTTGATTCTCTGTCGGATGACTTAGTTTCGAATTCAATTTTTCAAAGATAATCCGAGCATTGCGCTTTCCATAGCTCGCTGAGCGACTTTGTATTGGTGGATCGTCAGTGTTAGGTCAGAAACAGACCCAGTGAAAAGTCAATCTTATAACACCCCTTTTTTGTGTCAGGGGTTGAAAATAGGGGTTTAGTGCTTGTTTCTCAGACATTAGCTACCACCTTCAAGTTAGAAAATCTGTCGCCAAGACATTTAATGTGTTCCGGCAGCTATCCTTGAGAGCCAGTTCCCATTCTAGGCCTAGCGTGTTTACCATCCTCGACTGCATTATCACTTACCAACAGGTGAGATAATGGTCTAACGCTAGCCTTTATAATATAAAAACATAAAATAAAAACATTAAAAAAAAAACAAAATCGCAATTGATTCCAGCGCTCCAGCGGTTAATTTGTCATATGATGTAGTATGTCATGATCCATCAACTCAACAGACAACAATCCAAAACACTTCATATTACGTTATCAAATAGTTATAATTTATATTCTATCTTCTGATACTTGGATTAAGATTGATAGAGAACTTCATGAATGGCTCAACCTGTGTGCTAAATTTAGATTTAATCTCTGTCGAAAACCTGTTTTAGGTGGAATATTTATATCAAGGTATTTGTATCTATTATATACTATATTTATCATCATTGCCACTCAAACCAAAAATGTTCCTGACATCATCTAACTTTTAAACTGTTGATAAGTATGGGTATAATTTTGTATTTTTTACCCACTTCATAATGAAGGAGGTTCTAAGTTTGTTTGAATATATGTTTTTTATGTTTGTTATATATTCGTTCACCAATTTCTCTGACAATTTTATTGTAGACTGATTTTTAAATATATATAATTTTTTATATCTTAAAGGCTAGCGTTTGACCACCTCACCTGTTGGTAAGTGATGATGCGGTCGAAGATGGTAAGCACTAAAAAAGCCTAGAATGGGAACTGGCTCTCAAGGATAGCTCCTGGAACACATATTTTGGCGACAGATTTTCTAACTAGACGGTGGTAGCTGGCCAGGCGGACACTATATACTGTCCTACCACCATGCAGGAGTTTTTAGTTTCTTAACGATGGTTTTCCTTCACCGGAGAGCCACTGTGAATAGCGCACATTAACTGTTCTATAGAAAAATTCATTGGTGTACGGCGGGGTTTGAATTCGGTACCTCTGGCATCAAAGCCTTACACCACTACACTACTACACTTCTACCACTTACACCACCGGGTCCTCAAAATATATTCGATATTCGATAGAGTATACTTCTGAGGTTGTCCCATTGTTCATTAATTGAAATCTGATGAGTATCTCCAGAAATAAGGAAGTCCTTATTTCTGTTCCAAGTTTGAGGTGTTTACCACTTCGTACTAAAAATGACTAGCGTACGGTAGCATTTGAAGTCGGTTTTTTTATTCGTATTTAAAGGATCTTAAATTATCATTGTGTATATTGTTAAACACAATCCAAAATTTCATCGTACCGACGGGACTTGAACCCGCGACCTCCGGAATAACATGTTCCGGTGCTTTGCCAATTAAGCCACGGTGCGAAGTATCGTTACGACGAAATTAGTGGATTGCATTTGTTAACCCAATTATGCATTGGTGGTGCCATCTATGACTACTTACTCTACTACTCCGGAATAACATGTTGCATGTCCATGTTCAAAAGAAACATAATAATATCATTGTGTAGTTTCGTATGTTTCCAAATAAAATTAAAATTAGAGGCATATTTCTTCCATACTATATTATCAATATTATGTTATAAGAAATATTGCAATAACTACATATCGTTTTTGAAATAAATACATTTGAATATCATTCGGATTTAGATTATTTATCTTAATTTAGATTTTTATTCACAACATATTTTTTAATATCTTATAGGCTTTTTTTTATGTTATGGTTGGCAAACAAGCAGACAGCCCGCCTGATCGTAAGCGGTTACCGTCGCCTATGGACAACTGCAACACCATGAGTGCTGTTGATGCGTTGCCGACCTTTGAGGAATTTGTGGATACCCTTTTTAAAAGATTGCATCCTATAGGATGCAATCTTTTAAAAAGGGTATAGCTAGGCTAGCGTTTGACTACTATCTCACCTGTTGGTAAGTGATGATGTGGTCGAAGATGGTAAGCACGCTAGGCCTAGAATGGGAACTGTCTCTCAAGGATAGCTGCCTGAACACATTAGATGTTTGGCGACAGATTTTCCAACTTGAGGATGGTAGCTGGCCAGGCGGACTCTGATAGTGTCCTACCACTATGCAAAAAAATACATACCTAAAATAATAGTACATACCAAAACGTACGCATGTTTATTTTGCATAAGTGAATTTTTTTTTTTCGTAATGGTTCTATGTTAAACATTCATATTTCTTAGTATTAAAGAACACATTAACATAAAATTGTATCTAAGAGGATCTGCCAACGCCAGTGGCTGAAAAACGATAAATGAAGTGGCAGCCTGCCACAAAAGCCTTAATTTCGTCGCTCAATGCATGATTCGAAGAACCACATCATATTAAAAGTCGGTAAAGGGTGAAGTTTACAAAAAAAACTGATGGCTTACCGAAAAGTGTAGTTTAAAGCCACGCCTAACATGGTAATTTATACATAAGTTTATTTTTAAATGAAATGGCATTCGCTTCACAACGTTACAGATTAAATCATGAACAAAAATTGAAGTATTTCCCTGTATAAATTTAAAGTGGCAACACATTATACGGTAAATTGAGGATACAATTGAGTTAGTGTAACAAGGTCTTAGAATTATTTGGCTAAGCAGTGTACACATATTTTACGTTTTTCATTAGCATCGACATCCGCCCATTGTTTCTTTTATGACGCATCGGAACAGAAAGCTAATTTGATATAAGGACATCTTATTGTTCTATTATTTTTGGCGCATGGCACAATGGTCACAGGTGTTGTTGAGGACAAAGCAGTTTAAAAATAGATACAAATTGTACTTCAAATTAATGTAAATTTGCTGTGTTAACAAAAGCTTTATAGTAAGTATGTGTAAATATTACGTATACTTCCGGCAAGATGTTTGGTTTAATTCAACTCTAACCAGCTGCGCAATGTGACACCGTTAATAAATGGTGGACATTCCATCAATACGTACGAAGCAATTTGCAATTTTGCATCTACATTCCTTATACGCACTGCCGAAGCAAACTCTTTCAAACAGAAAAACGAATTCAATATTGGTTAATAAATAAGGGAGTTCTGAGATAACAAACACAAAAAAAAAACAGTCGAATTGAGAACCTCCTCATTTTTGTGAAGTCAGGTAAAAAGCGTCTTTCCTAAAACCGTGAAAGTGCGATGAATATTCGAGTGAAAACGACTTTGGCAAGTATCCCAATTGCACGCAGGTCACAGATATTACTCACAATTTAAAGCTTTATTGTTATGTATATATAAACTTTATGTACCCACTCTGTAGTTAATGATCCGTAAACGTTGTAATCATACAACGGATCGTTGAGAACGGAAATCCACATATTTCAGTTAGTATTTATGACTCTGTCGACGAATAAAGCAATACAGTGCAGTAGCAAAATACAGTATACAAATATGACTTTATAGATTTAGAGGTGACGACACAGTAATACTTTACTTTTTACTTGTTTTACTTTTAGGAATACAGTAAACTTTATGTTGATTTAGTTGGTTGGATAAAAGAAACTAGGATAGCCTAAAACTTTTATCCTGTCCTATCCTATATCCTAAATCCGCCATCACGTCACAAGAGTCTACCTGTAAACGGTCACTTATAAAACTGCAATATTTGCATTTCAATAATGTTCCATATTTTGTATGTACGACGGATCACATTGAGATCCTTTAAAATGAAAGCAATAACAAAGAATTGCATCACAATTTTTGTCGACCTAGGATTTGTTTATGTCCGACCATGTGAGTGAACGTCTCGCTTTTGCTGCGTCCAGTCCCCCTCATTCTTCCCTGAAGAAGTGTATCATGCACGAAACAGCCCAGACAGTTGACAAAAAATAGCAGTGAGTGAGTATTATAGTCAAAGCTTTTGTAAGTATATTAAATATATTGCATTCGTAATTATACCGCTCAGTTGAACTGATTCCTAGTCACTCCAGACTAATTTCAAATCAAAGCATTGCTCATCAAGTGTATGACATTGCAATATAAACCCTTTTATCTTAATACATTTGTAAAACTTTCTAGCTTTAAAATCCGTCTGTTCATACCCAACTTTTTGCCGTGCATATTGCAAGGCAAAAAGTCAGTTCAATTTGAGTGTACCTATGCAAAAACTCCTACTAAGATGGATTGCATTCTGAACTATTATTCAATCTGTCATAATAGATCACTTTTAAAAGCTCTATTTACCGTTAAAAACAGTTAATATAGATATTTTGATCGATATATCTTGTAATAATGATGATTAATTTACGGGTAAGTTAGCTAGTCAAATGCGGGCTAGACTCGCGAGAACATAGTTTTTTTTTATTAAATAACAATTAAGTATGCTTAGTTAAAATAACATATTTTTGTCTGTCTGAGTCTAATTTTTAACCTGCGCAGTATTTATTTAATTGTGATTTTTATTTATTATTAGCTGTGCCCCGCGGCCTTGCCCGCGTCCACTACTTTTTCATGAGAACCTTCTCCTGACAATAATAAACACAACAAAAAAGAATTAGTGAAACGGTCCAGCAGTTCACGCGTGATGACGTGACCAAGGGCAATTGGGATTCATTTTTATATATAAAGATTATATAGATTTTTGTGTATGTGGACAACTTTCACAAATCTAGAAATGTAGTATCAACATGGTAAATGGACTTGATATTGCAGCATCTCCTGCAATCTGCAGGATACGAAACTCCTATCCAGCACTGACAGCAGGGATAACCTCAATAAACAGGTAAATGACAAGACATGATCAGTAATAGCGACTTGATGATCAGGCATCTCCTGGAATCAGGCGGAATGCTAACTCGTCACCAACTCACAGCTGAAATTTTAATTTCAATAAAGGTACGACCACACCACGGTTATCTACGTGCGCGATCTAGACGGCAATCAGCTAGCTAGTCTCAATGAAATTTAAATCGGGCCACTTGTAAGGTATATCCTATCAAATAAAAATAAAAAACCAGATCGCACCAGGCATGTTTGAGTACTCGGTGAACATACATAAAAATTAAAGAGTCCTTCGAGTTTAGAACCTCCTTGTTTCTTTGGAGTCAGTTTTCAGTTTTCAGTTAAAAAGAGCAACAGTTCCAACATTACATAAAGGTATTTCAAACTCCACGTTTATTACTAGCTGGCTTTGAATAGGCTAATTAACATTTCTGAGTAAATTCTTCATTAGCTAACGTCTATTTATAATTTCAGTTGGTTTTATTAGAGGCAGAACTTTGCCAGTTCAGCTGGCCAATATCACCGCAGCCGCAGTTATGCGACATATATGACATGAACTTTACTGATATTTATAATAAACTAGCTGATACCCGTGACTTCGTTCATGTACACCAAGAATTTAGTAGCCTACGTTCATCCTCATGATATAAAGTATCTCCATTTTAAATTTCAGTCAAATCGGATCGTCCGTTTAGGCGTGATTAGGCAACAAACAGACATAGTGACAGAGTTACAAACATTTTTATAATATTACTAGCTGACCCGGCAAAGGTTGTTTTGCCATATAAATAAATGGCTATTAAAAAATAAGGGTTGATCGTAGAAGGGTGAAAATTGAGGATTGTATGTATTTTAGTATGTTGTATCATAAAAAAATAGAAATTAAAAATTTTGTCTAAAAAATAAAATAAAAAATTTAGGGGTGGACTACCCCTAACATTTAGGGGGATGAAAAATAGATGTTGGCCGATTCTCATAGATACCGGATAAGCACAAAAAATTTCATCAAAATCGGTCAAGCCGTTTCGGAGGAGTATGGCAACGAAAACTGTGACACGAGAATTTTATATATTAGATATTATAGTATGTATAAACAAATGCAAATACAAATAGCTTCACACTTAAGTATAATTAAAATAAAATAGTAAATGGATAAGAAATGTACCTCTATAGGTCTCATACAAGTTTTATCACATATGAAGTTATATTTACCTATATATCATTTGATTAAATAATATTTACATGCAAATTTTATTCACCGCCAATCAGAATTGTTCAATAGGTCGGCTAAATTGAAACGTCGCTAAACCTGCACTGTAATTGAATAGGAACTGTAACACCGATTAGACCAAGGTCGAGGCTTTAATATGGGAGCTAGGTTATTAATAAGCTTCCGGCATAATTGATATATAATTTGCTCTAAGCAATCAGCACATTGGAAATAAGTCCATTGACTTTGAAGAATAAATAAATGTAAGCGTTATAAGGAACTAGCTGTGCCCCGCGGCTTCGCGCGTTAAAAAGTATTCTATATATTATATATTCTATTTTATATCCATATTACTATCTATCTATCTATATATATATTAGCTATCCCTGTGCAAAATTTCAGCTAAATCCATCCAGCCGTTTGACCGTGAATAAAGGTACGGCCACACCGCGGCGTCCTCCGATCTGCGGGCGCGATCTCAGTACTTTTCAATTGTTTTCTGATCGCGTTTGGTGAGAACTAGTCGGTACAAATACTACTGCGCTATCTGATCGCCGCCTAGATCGCACACGAAGCACGCGGTTGTGTGTCCGTATCTTAAGTCCCAAACAAATATACACAAAAGTTTAAGTTTAAAGTAAAGTTTATAAAAAAAGTTTTGATTAAATTCACATTCCTGACAACCGTTTGGAAGCAGTATATGTGCGTTGTAACAAATAATTTTTGTTCGACGACTTTTAATGATTTATCTATTTTTTCGTCCTTATTAATGTACATAAAATTTATTGTGCAATATAAATACGTACCTAGGTATAATAATGCCTCAATTCGAAGCGATGCCCGAATAATAATCAAGATGGCATGCTTGCATGGCGAGGAAGACGCGCCTTTTACGAGACGGCATAACTTAAAACTTTTAACCTTTAACTACTAATAGCTCTGTGAGCTGTAGAGCTCACGAGTCTGTCTTTGCGTAGCTTAAAACTGAATAACACACCCCGACACCTTGCAGTTTGTCGGATAAAAAGTTGTTCAGACAAAAAAGTTTAAAAAGTCTTAATAAAAACAAAGAAGTTATGTGACATTTTTAAACATTATTCGAAATAGTTATAGATATTAAAATACGGGACTTATCGCGCCTTAAACATGTATTTTTATTCAACTCGACGTTTCGACCAAGTTGCGTTGATCGAGTTCACGAGTCGTCTCGTGACAATCAATGCAACTCGAGTTAAATAAAAATTAATGTTTTAGGCGCGATAAGTCCCGTATTTTAATATTTATAACAATGTGTTCAAATCGCGAAAGTAAGTTAACATTTATTTTAAATGGCTGAAATATGATTTCTTGTACATTTTCAACCCATATTCACCACCACCCATATCCCATCTCCACTATTTTGAAAAATTGCCAAAAACTGAATTTAAAAAAAAAAACCATATTCCATCCAATTGTCAAACCTGCTTACAAAATTTAACGAAAACGGCAGAGAAATTATGCGACTTGTAGAGGAGAACAGGGTATCCGGACATACGAAAACGTTTTTGCCTAAGCTGAAACGGAGATGTTCGCTTGGCTCGGTCAAGAAGTAATCTTTACTACGTATACTTACTTATATTTTGTGTATGGTATAGCTTAGTAGTGAGGGAAATTTTTTTTGTTATGATGTGCAAAATTTGCTTTTATGAGGTTGTTACGTATTTAACAACAACCCAGTACAAGTTATACGCAACACGATTATTCATACTTTCAAAAAATTCAGACATTTTTTTCGTTACGTTTACGTTAATATCTTGTCGTTAATTTCACATTAATGTCAGTACAGCGCATATAAACCACGAATTTATGCCCTACCGAATTCTGCGGTCCAAACTCAGTAGGAAACGCGTTGACCGCGCGTCGTCATCGCGTCGACTATTTTAAGAATTTCACGGTTGACATCTAAGCGATATAATATTTTATCTATAAGCAATAAATTGTTTATTGTCCTACTTATCTCAAGCAAATTTTCACTTACTTCTTCTAGTGTCCTGAATTTTGGGAAGGCACTGCTGTTTGCAACAGTATAACTGTTGCAGTATAACTGTTGCAAAAAGCAGTGCCCTTCCAAAATTCACTAAAGCAGAAATCAGGGTTTCAGACTTTCTTTGTAAAATATTTGTGTTAAAAATAAAGCAATTCTGTATTTTTTTTTTACTTTGTCACTCTATAAGTGAAATCCAGATATATCGAATGTAGAAGATGGTAAGTACCTAGATAGTAATTTGATATATTGACCAAATTACTCGTAGTACTACGTAGTACTCGTGGTACTAGTCAGGTAGATCACACAATACATAATTGTTACCTTTAAAGTATCCATCACAAACTGTACAATCGACTAGACTTCTATTTTTATCGATATTATCATAATATGTCACCCTTGATGGATTAGAAGGTGTCACAGATAGTTATACAGTATGTATGAAATGTATTAAAAAAATATTACAAAGAAAATGGTTTCTTAAAAAAATTACAGATTTACAAGTACTTAATATAATATTACTAGCAGTGCACCGCGGCTTCGTCCGCGTTAAAAACTACTTTAATTTATTTAAAACTATTCAATTAAAACCTTGTCCTGACAATTACAAACACAACAAAAATGAATTAGCCAAATCGGTCTACCCGTTCTACCCCTTAAGTTATAGCATGACCAAGGGAAATAGTGTTTCATTTTCATATATCTTTAGTTAATTTTATAAATACTATTTACCATCAGTATGACTTCATAAATAAAGAACTTTTGACTTGAACTTTCATCCCCCATTGCACAACGTTAATGCTTGTCTGGGAAAAAAATTGATAACTTTATTCTAATACCAAATGTGTTCATTCAAGTACCAATTTTAATCAGTATTCACTTCACTTCATTAATAAATTATAATCATACTATTAAAAAGGACCTCAGGTGAAAGTAGAATTATATCGATGTTTGAGGTCAAACCATCTATCTCTTATGCCAATGAGGCTCTAAAAAAATATTTTTTATCTAATTATTTTAATGATAAATTAAAGATTTTTTTAAAGATAATAAAATCAAAATAAATAAATTTAATCATTTTTTGACTCGAAGTTGTAACATCCTGTACATCCCATACTAATCCATCAAGGCACGTGTAAGTGAGTACATGAAATATTCAATTCACGTATCGCCGCACTAGCGACACCTATCACCCTGATTTCAACGAGCTTGTGAGCACAGGATACGAATATGAATCTCAACTTTCGTTCATGTATTGCGCAATATTATTATATCATACGAAATTTGGTGTAGATTTATTTGAAATAGCGGGTTCTTTAAAAGGAATATTGCGGTGACTGGAAAATGTTGGTTTCTTCTCTAGAACACGCTTACTGCAAATAATTAAAAATATAATATTAAAATTAATTAAAATGCATTATACAGGATTTCTAAAACGAATTCATGCTGAAATTCCAAAATAATCTTTATGACTGCAGTAAATCTTCCCTCAATGTTATCAATATACTTTCAAATTAACCTGAATTATATTTTTAGAAAGTAGTATATTTAATGTTATTCAGCAATTTGTACCATAAAATTTATTTTTAGCCTCAGACCAAATCTAAATATAGATTTAAGATTATTTTACAACATGACTGCGATTTAATCGTTTTTGTTAGATTATAGATATGCTAATTTTATTGTCTAATACTGCTAACTGCTATAATATCTACATTTTGTATAATAACGGTCATATAACCGCAGCTGTGATGGCGGTGGTAGTCTCGGCACACCAAAAGTTTGTTCAAAAGTATAGTAACGTAGTGTAGTAACTAGTATTATACAATATAATATATACCCACTAAGTAATATTATTAATATGAAAAAGTCAGTTTCTTTGTTCAGCTGGTAGACCACTTGGATGGATTTTTGCACATAGATAGACAGTACGTACATTAAGTTAGAACGTCAAAAAACACATAAATTGACATCCCAAAAAAAGGATAATACATCGAATTATAACCTAAATTCGATGGGATAATAATTGGCAATCCCAGCAGCTGGCCAAATACCGACACTATATATTTTATTACAAATTATTAATAGTTTATACTGTAAATAAAATATTAAATAATGAAATAAATAATCCTCTAATACTATAAGAATCTTTGTCCTGACATACTGACTGACTGACTGACTTAGCAAAAACGCACAGCCTAAACCACTGGTCGTAAACATGAAATTTGGAGGGTATATTTGTCCTATTACGTAAGAGCGTACTAAGAAAAGATATTCCAAAATTCACTCCTTAAAGGGATGCAACGAGGGGTTCAAAGTTTATAATAAACCAGTAGTGCCCCGCAGCTTCGCCCGCGCTAAAAACTTAAAACGTTCTTTCTTTTCTTTAGTTAAGTCGGTCCACCCGTTTTAAAGTTATCGCGTGACATAGGGAAATAAGGATTCATTTTATAAAACCCAAAAAACCAAATTGATTTTCAGACTTTTTTACCCCATTTCACCCTCTTAGGGGTGGAGTTTCGTAAAATCCGGAAACAGGGGCTTACTTATTTTTTTACAGAAGTGCTTGGGTGATGTGTCGAATACAAAATACTATCTTATCTTGTTTCTCCATACAAACTTTGAACCCCCATTTCATCCCCTTAAATAATGAATTTTAGAAAATCATTTTCAGAGGGAACTAACGTCATAATAACTATCTATATGCCAAATTTCAGCGCAACCCGAAACAATATGGTTTTTCAGACTTTGTTACCCAATTTCATCTTTTTAGGGGTGGAATTTTTAAAAAGCCTGAAATACATATCTACTTATTTTTACTGAAGCACTTGTGTTTTGAATAGAAAAGATTATCTAATCTTGTTTCTCCATACACACTTTGAACCCTAATTAAATAATAACATAAAAAATGCATCCCCTAAAAGGGTGAATCAGGTGATCTTCTATATCTAATACTATATATATAAGTATTCATTATTTTATTTACAGAAATTTATTAATTATTTATAATAAAATGTTTAGTGTCGGTCTTTGGCCAGCTGCTGGAATGACCTATTTATTTTTTTGGGAAATATTATTACCTATTGTTGGGAAAGTCCATTTATGTGTTCTTTGACGCTCTAACGTACGTACGTTGTAACTGTACGTTGTGTCTATCTCTGTGCAAAATTTCAGCCAAAAGGTCTACCAGCTGAACAAATAAACTGACTTTTTTATATTATTAATATAGTAACATATAATTTAGTCGTGTATATAATAATGAAATATATACTGATCAGTCATGAAGCCCTCTACCCACAGATGACGGCTTGACAACTGTTTACGCCACACCCTGTATATGTAAGATATATATATACATATATATATATATATATATATTCATATTATTCGTTCATACAAATTGGTTAAATTATACGAAAGGTGTACGAACTTTAAATGGTGTATCTATTTATCTAGCTAACTAGCTGTGCCCGCGACTTCGTCCGCGTGGAATAGTGTCTTTGGGTAGCATTTTTAAATATTTAGGCTAATTATTTTAAACACATGCGTATCCCACCTACACCGCACCGTAACACGCCGCGCAAATCCCCTTCCCCTATCCCCCCACGTCCCCTCCCCTCCCCTCCCCTCCCTCTTCCCCCCACTTCCCCTCCCCTCCCCCCTCTCTCTTCCCCCCACTTCCCCATCCCCTCTTCCTCTCACTTCCCCCACTTCCCTCTCCCCTCCCCTTTCTCCCCACTCCCCCCTACCCCACTCCCCCCGCCCCTCCCTATTCCCTCACCTCCCATCCATCTCCCCCTTTTCCCTTCTCCTCACTTCTACCCTCCCTCCCCTCCCCTCATTCCCCCTTCCCCTTCTCCCTCCCCCTTCCCCCTTACAAACTTTTAATGACATATAAATGTATATCGAATCAACAGCCTAAACAATTAGTCTCAAGTTTCTAGCTTTAAAAATGACGATACTTCTATACAACTTTTCATCCCCCCTTTTAACCCCTTACAACCCTCTTTTCGCATTAAAAAGTCACCTATGTCCTTTCTCAGGCTCTAGACTATCTGTGTACTAAATTTCATTTAAATCGGTTCAGTGGTTTTGGCGTGAAAGTGACACAGACAGACAGACAGACAGAGTTTTTTTCGCATTTATAATATTAGTTAGGATTTATCGTCGCCGTGTCCGCCATCACTATTGCGACAGTTTGACTGGAGCTTTACTTTTACAGAATCGTCTTTCTGATTGGCATCTACATTATTATGCAGTGGGCTGGATAAACAAGTCCATATAACTAGAAAGTCATCTGAGATCAAATAAAGATAACAGATAAAAATAACTCGGTGAGTCACTGTGACTGTGCTAATTACTGACTATTAATAGACTTGAAGTGGAAAACTTTTATTGCGATAATATCTGCTCCTCGAGGTTGTTACCATGTATCTCCATTATTTTTATTCCAACTCTAACAGTCATCATCATCAGAATTCATCAGACTTTGCCAATTTTTTTTTTAATGTTGGTTTAGCATGTAGATTATCTACCCGCTATCTTTGGGGATGCCAACTATACTTTGTGGCATACACCAGATTTTAAATTACAGTCTCATAGTCGCCTTGACAAGACCCGACTAGATATAAAGGGATAATATTTTTAGCTGCTAACAAAACACTAAAGATTATCCTCTCACAAAAAAATCTAAGAACAACTTAGCGATATAAATATTGAACCAAAAATCCTAGTGATCCTCCCAAAAGTGCGCGTGTTTTTTCCAGTTATTACTGTCTAGTTATATATTTTTTTGGAGTTTTCCGGCCATATCAGTTTCTTATACATACAATTACTTAGGTTGTTTCTAAACAAAAAATAAATTGAAATGAAATGAAAATACACTTTTGATTATGAAACTTCTGAGATTTTTTTTATTCCAAGTTTGAAACAGCCTGTATACAAATCCATTGGAGTCAAAATTGTTATTTTAAATTGAGACTCTATAAAAATAGATGTTAAATATTCATTAACTAGATTTTACAAGGTTATTAACTACATTTGTCTGGTTCTGTCAGATGTTTATCTATTTTTAGCTCATTTCGTCATTAAATTGACCAATTCTTTATTATTATAGCTATTTAAGGGGGTACGATTTCCATACAAAAGTATAATGCGCAAATATGCGTAAACGGAGCAAAAAATTGCACTGAAATCCCGTCTATTGGTATTTTATAAGTATTTACATATCGGGAAATATTTATACCTTCATAATTTGATTGATTAAGATAACATTATTTTGAATAACAGTAAAATTCAAGTTGAAATATAAAAATATTGATTGAATAATATCTTTATATTATTCATTTAAATAATGCTGTCAAATATGATTCCCGACATGTAAAGACTTATATAAGACCAAAAGATGTGATTTCAGTGTATGTTTTTGCTCCATTTACTCATATTTGTGCATTACACTTTTGTATGGAAATCGTACCCCCTTAAGATATGAAAAATTTTTATCTATGAACCAAATCCATTCTTAAGATAAATAAATAGTTTTTATTTTTTATGTCAATAATGGGAGGATTCGTTTGAAAGAAATAGATGCACCTATAAATTAAAATCCACCTTGTCTTAATACACTTCATTTTTTATTTATTGTTAAATTAGAGAAATAATAAAGATTTAAAGAACGTTGACTTTGGTGGCAGATTCTTTATCTAATAACTGGTAGAAATGGGGGAAAAAAAGCAAAAGAAGTGCGGTGTTCCAAGGTGAAATAAACCTATAAATTCATATCTACTTTGTCTTTACACTTCATTTTTTATTTATTGTTAAATTAGAGAAATAATAAAGATTTAAAGAACGTTGACTTTGGTGGCAGATTCTTTATCTAATAACTGGTAGAAATGGGGGAAAAAAAGCAAAAGAAGTGCGGTGTTCCAAGGTGAAATAAACCTATAAATTCATATCTACTTTGTCTTTACACTTTATTTTTTATTTATTGTTAAATTAGAGAAATAATAAAGATTTAAGGAACGTTGACTTTGGTGAAAGATTCTTTATCTAATAACTGGTAGAAATTGTCTAAAATCGCAAAAGAAGTTTTATGTTCTAAGTTGAAATAAATCTGTCATGTGCAGGTGAGATTCGTACACGAAGGTGTGCTGCTATATGTTATTACTTATAAGCTGAAAAAAATATGCCGAAAAAAACAAGTTTCTTGTATGGCAGAGGGAGTCCCACGAGTAGCCTCCCATGGGACTTTTATACTACATTTAAATTTAATTTCAACCGACTTCCAAAAATAAGGAGGTTCTCAATTCATCTGTATGTTTTATTTTTTTTGCGTGTATGTTACGAGATTACTCTGTCAATTGTAAACCGATTTGAATGATTCTTTTTTAATCGGTAGGGTACATTTCCGAAGTGGCCCCATTTTAATTTCATCGAAATCTGATAAGTACCTCCAGAGATATAACGATAAACGTCTCAAACTTGCTACTGGAATTGACGCGTGGCATGGAATTCGGTTGTTTTAGTTTTTAAACTATCTTAATTATATTATTTTTTGTTATAGTGGCGTAATACACACTCTTTGAACATTCTTTGTGTATACTTTCTGTTACTGTTCATAAGATCAAACAACATTCCTTCTAATTTATATTTTTGTATATTGTTACACACAATCCAATATATCATCGTAACGACAGGATTTGACCGCGCACCATCTGGAAAATATACCCAGGTTCTCTGACCAACTAAGCCACTTTTTTTTATGTCAAAGTAGACAAACAAGCAAGCGGCCCACCTGATCGAAAGTGGTCAGTGGTTTATAGGCCGCCGCCTATAAACACCTGCAACACAAGTAGTATTGCACGTGCTTTGCCTACCTTTTGCATAGAGGACTCTTTTTAACGCTCAATTAAATCGCTGAATGTTGTACCGTAGCGGAAAAACTGGTGGGAGATAGTTCCACATCTTGCAGGTCCGTAGCCGCATAAAACGTACCGTATGCGATGTCCACGTGTCAACAATATGAGGATGAGCTCTTTTGATGACGTTACGAAATAAGCACATTATATTATAATATTTAATAATAATAATAATAAATAAGCAACTAATATTTCCCAGAAGGTGCGAGTTTGAATCCCGTCGGTACGATGAAATTTTGGATTGCAATGTTCAAAAATATAAAGTTATAACACTTAAAAAAACAAAATATTGCCTTCTGATTAATTTAAGAGTTTAACTTCCAGATAAAGAAGTCTGCCACAAAAATAATATCACCTGATACGTATAAATAAGCATTTAGCTTATTTGCTAGTAGGCTCAAATATTCATCAAATTTTAATAAAAATATATTTTCTATCTAAAAAGCTACAGATATAATACCTTAAATAATGATATTGACGGTAAGATTTTGCGCCAAAGCCGCAAAAGTCTGTGTGACATTGGGAAAATAAGCTAAATTTATTTTTGTCTGGCCTTTTATATTTTACTTAATACATTTTGTAATAATATGAAGATTGGTTGCGCCCTACGATTTTACATTCATTAATAAATAGGTGTCCTTTGACCTACACTTTACTGGCTAACGCTGTGAACATTTTACTTCCTGTAACTTGTGAACTTGTGAACTTCCAAATCAGTAAAGTGTCAATAATGATGGTCAAGGATTGTAGCAAGCCCGGTCTAGATAGGAACAGGAGCTGCCGAAACATTCTAGTGTTGATCGTCAGATTTTCCATGGACCGTTACTAAATGTTGTTTTATTTTCTATGATGGTATAAATAACGAATATGTAATGTACATAAAAAAAAGGACAGGCACGACGTACGCCTGATGTTAAGCGATGACGTCTACCTATTACAGATAGAGGAGCATGTAAAATTCTGGATAGACAGAATAAACGCATTTCAAACTACGCTATAATAAAATAGCTTATAGCATATATTTTATAGCACAACAATATCGCTCACCATACATTTCTTTAGAACACGTTCACACTGAGCTATACTATAAATGTGCCGGTTTGCTTGTAATTTGCTTGTCATGCTGTACCACATAATAACTAATAGTGATGTACTAATTAGCGGAATAGTATAGCGAAGTCTGAAATGCGCTTTACCACACTGCACCTGTTCCTATTACCTTGAGACATAAAGATGTTAAGAGCGTACGCGGAGTGCAGTTTTCCATACAAACGTATTCCCCTGTTTCCTCCCTGCAAAATGCTTTTAGAGCAAAATTTGTTTCTACAAAAAATCAAGGTCTGCTGTAGCTATGCCTCTATCATTTGCTTTTTTTGACCAACAAATTGCAAATAGAAATAATGACCATTCAAAAATCTTAAAGAGGAGATAAAAAGGCTTATATTTCTTTTTGCGATTGGTCGGTCAAAAAAAGCAAATGATAGCTACAGCAGACCTTGATTTTTTGTAGAAACAAATTTTGCTCTAGAAGCATTTTCCAGGGAGGAAACGGGGGAATACTTTTGTATGAAAAACTGCAACCCGCGTTCCCTCTTAAGTCTCAAATGGCCTGTAATTTCACTGTAACTTTGCCATTCAATCCAAAAAATATTCCTATTTCACGGCCGAATGACTGACAAAGTGGTGGTACCACCCCAGGCGTACTAGCAGAAGTCTTACCACTATAGTTCTACTGCTATTGATACAACCTTGCCCAGCACTTGTATCCTGTCGCCTTTTAAAACCGGAGGTTTCGAGGTTTACCGGTAACGCAATTTTATTACCGTCCTTTTTAACGCGGGACAAGCCGCGCGGCACTTCGAGTATTATAAATTTGTATTTAAAAATTCACCGGCAATAAAACTATAAAGGTACGGACAAACCGCGGCGTGCTGCGTCTTGCGTGCGCGATCTCAGTACTTTTCAATTGTTTTCTGATCGCGTTTGGTGTGAACCAGTCGGTA
Organism: Cabera pusaria; assembly: GCA_954871355.1. Lineage (NCBI taxonomy): Eukaryota > Metazoa > Arthropoda > Insecta > Lepidoptera > Geometridae > Cabera > Cabera pusaria. The sequence goes on from OX940905.1 coordinate 17,648,670, forward strand.
CAAATACTACTGCACTATCTGATCGCCGCCTAGATCGCGGATGCAGGACGCTGCGGTGTGTCCGTACCTTAACAGTTTTATAAATATAATCAACAGTTCAAGTTAACCTTCATAATCGTAGTTTAAAGGTTAAAAAACAATGCCATGTTATAAACGCAATTACTATAACTACCATAATCACTAACTGGTTGCATGATGTCTATTTTTGGCTACAACTCAAACTTGTTTCCGTGTATTTGATTTATGGTATAATATTTGAAATAATTATATCGTAAATAACGATTTTGGCATCTCTAATTTATCCATCTTACTAACACTTAAGGGCCAGTTTTACCATTTCTGATTAGGTTTTAGATCTAACAGTGAGCAATAATTATCTGCACGGACTGATAACAATGACGTTATCTAAAAGTTTAAAAAAAATCTGACAGATCTTTTTATTAGTCGATGTACAGCCATTATACCCCGGCATTTTAGAACCTATTTGAAAATTATTTTTGCATTAAAGGCAGCAATTATTCCCTAAGTGGTTCTATATTTATCAACCGAATTCCAAAAAGAAGGAGGTTCTCAATTCGTCTGAATGTTTTTTTTTTTTCATAATTATGTCATTTTGAGCTTCGTAGATACGACGGAAACCACACCACAGACTTTCATTTGCAGTTTGAATGTATAGTTTCCCATATATTTGGATATACATAGGATATTGTGTTGTTGAAATAAACCTTTTTTCTTTCTTTCTTTCTATTTCAACTACAAATAATAAGTTTGGAAACACACTATATTATGAAAATAAGAATTACCTACCATCTATTATTTAATTATTTAAAATTATAAGTACTACCTAAAATATATTTTCTTTTAAATTTAAACGGGATCGTCTAGAATGAGATAGTATTATGGTAGCAGCAATTAAAGTCGGTTCTTTTTAATAAACTGGCCAAGTGCAAGTCGGACTCGCACTAGTAGGGTTCCGTACCACACTACAGTATTTTATAAGATCGAGCAAAAAATACCACTATCATTTTACGCCAGCAAAAAATAATAATTAATAAACATTTTATTTCTTATAACGCCATCTAACGTCTAAAAAAGGTGTTAGGGATCGACATTTCAATATAACGCCATCTATGGGACGTTTACCTAACTAAGCGTTAATGGCGTAAAATGCCGAAAAAAACACGTTTTTTGTATGGGGACCCTCTATTATTTTTAACTTTATTCTTTTTTTAGTATTTGCTGTTATAGCGGAAACAGAAATACATCATCTGTGAAAATTTAAACTGTCTAACTATGACGGTTAATGAGATACAGCCTGGTGACAGACGGACAGATGGACAGACAGACAGACAGACAGAATAGGGTCCCGTTTTACCCTTTGGGTACGGAACCCTAAAAATCAGAGCCCCAATGGCGTAAGGAATACATGGCTTGACTTTTAAGCGAGATGTCGCCGGTTCAAGTCCCAGCACGGGTGTTCGTCCACAGGTGACCTAACCTAACGGTGTACAGCCACCGTACACAGCCTTTGACCACATCATCGATGACCACCAGATGAGATAATGGTCAAACGCTATCCTATTAGATATAAAAAGGTTTTAAAATAAATTGTTATAATATATCACCCATACTTTTATTTTAGTAAAAAAGCTGCAAATCCTCTTCACTTGCGATTTATATTTAACTTAAACTTTCATCTTCAAATTTTCTCAAAGTCACTATATTAATTCTGGAACGTCTGCTGCAAGATACTTTAATAACCGGCCAAGTGCGTGTCGGGCCACGCGCAGTGTAGGGTTCCGTAGTAGCCCGTTATTCAATGCAAGTCCTTACCCGTTATAAACAAGCAACTAGGTACTCCGTCTTTGTCACATTAAATGATTTATTCTAAGGATTTTGTATTCGGTACAAAATTATCCAACACCCAAGTTCAACGACTATTACTGCTAAACTAATAAAGTTATCTCAACCGCTATAGTTTTCCTTTAAAGTTCATGAAATGCGCTATTATTACGAATTTTTCCAGATTTTTCAAGCCCGCAGTTTAGCTTTTAGAGGGGGGGGGGACGCCCTACTGGAACAAAAATTGCAGTTTAAAGTTTAATATTTCGTAAATGGGGCATTCAATCAAAAAATTGTAGTAGCAACTTTGAAATCATTTTAAAAGACCTATTCAACGATACCCAACACGATGGGGTAGACGATGAAAAAAAAATGCATCCCCACTTCTCATATAGGGGAGCTACCCTAGAAAAAAATATTTTTCACAATTTTATTTCAGCACTTTGTCGGCGTAATATATATACATACCCGTACAAAATTACAGCTTTCTAGTATTAACGGTCTCTTAGCAAAACCTCTGACAGACAGACAGACAGACAGACAGATGGACATGACGAAGCTATAAGGGTTCCTTGTCAGGACTACGGAACCCTAAAAACCGCATAGATTGTATCAGAAATACTAAGTAAATCTAGTAACTAGCTAGGATGAAATTAAAAACCAGTGTATAAATATTATTAACAATATTTACGTAGTTTGCGTAGATTGTAGATGATAGATTATGTACATGGCAAATCCTGTCGTACGAGCATCGTACGTACGGCAGGCTTACTGCCACTGAAAATACTTTCTACAAGTCCGAAACGTGTCAGAGTAACTTCGATATCCCAACCCGTAAAACCGTTCGTTATAACTAGTTATGAATAGTTTTTTAACGAGTTTTTACGACCCAACGGTTTGACCCAGAGTACGTAGTACTATTAATTATTCTGTGCTCAGAGTAAAACAAGATCTCCAGTCTGTACGCGGTAAGCTACGGTAGGTGACCTAATAATTTTGACATTTCATTCTAGCACACTTCAATATTTATGAGAAAAACTTGAATATATTATGGAATTCTGGCACAAACCAGCGGGCAGTCCTAAAAATTGCCTTTACCTACTCAACAGTTTGTAGCTAATGGTCTACCTTTCCACGTTAGAACCAGCATGTAAGAGGCTATAAAGTGAATTAAAATAACTTTAGAGTTCAGGTCAAAAAAGCTATATCTAGAGTGATATCATTTATAACGTAGGTGTAGGTAACCCCCTCTCGTCTTCGCTAACGAGACGTTAAGACAAGACTACTCACTGATTAGATTGACGCCCTTCTTCAGTACTATTCATACCATTACCATCCGAAAATATGAGCAACATTATGTATTGTTTAAAAATTAACGATCCAACTGTGAAGTTGGATCATAAATTTTTAATAATCGTTAATAATGACATACCATAAAAATATATATATCAGGACTATGTAATTTTTTTAATAAGTTAAAATATATTTATTTAAACAACCTAAAATAATTACCTAATGACAATATCCAAATTATATAAGCTTATAATACCTATACTATAAATAAAAGACAAGACTATGTTTACTCACTAAAACATAAAAATAAAATATTATAATTTAGATAGTTCAAAAACTAAAATAGCGACTTCACATGCCGCGCGAATCAGTTTCAGTAGCAATTTTGAGACGTTTATCTTCATATCTCTGTAGATACTCATCGGATATAAATGAATCGTATGCTAGGACCACCATAGAGAGGTACCCATGCAAAAAAAAATCAAATCGGATCAAAATTGCATCAATACTTGCGCAACTAACATACAGACGAATTTAAGAACATCCTCCTTTTTGGACAAAAATACGGTTGAAAATAAGTCCGCGGGTGATGTTTTTTAGGATTGAAGTAAAAGTACTAAGTATTCCACGAGAGTCTCGAGAATAATCTCCAATCTAGACTTACAAAGTGCTATATTATGGTAAGTGAACGTACGCGTTAAACTTTTTTCCCAAATTATGATTCTTCTAAGCTCGAATTTTATCGCCTGTGAATTGTGGCGCCATAAAATTGAACAACTTGCTTAGGTTTGTGTTTCTTTCGTATTTTGTTACATTTTAGAGGTAATTTCGTAGGATGGAACTTGGAAGGACGAAATAATATGGTCCAATGTCAGTTGTATAGACGGTTTACGATTGACGAGATCTTCTCGTCCGTAAAATTGAGTCCGATGTTCATTGTTTATAAAATGTAGATAAATTAGAATTTGAACCTATTGTATTGTATTTGTATTTAAGTTTTAATTCGTTTTGTTAAAAAATGATGTACTTGTTTGACAGTCACAAAACTTCTTTGATTGATGCCTGAAAGGGTAACGCTTTACCTTAACCTTATGTTAAGTTTCTACAGGTTCCTACTACCATCAGCATGCATAATGTTATGTTCCGCCTTACTTTATAGTTTATACCATAAAGTAGCTTACCTCTATCAATAATATCGTTTAAAAACTAAAAAAGTACCGACTTCAATGTTCATTTTCAGTACCAATTTTGAGATGTTTATCTCAATATCTCTGGAGATACTTATCAGACCTCGATAAAATTACCATGGTACTACACTTGGGATATCTCCATTCGAACAAAAAAAGAATAATCAAAATCGGTGCATAAATGACGAAGTTATCCCCGAACAAACATAAAAAATATATATATATATATATACGGTCGAATTAAGAAACCTCCTCCTTTTTTTGAAGTCGGTTAAAAATAATATTTGCCGCCATAACCTTACAGTGTTCCGGCAGCGCACAGCCCTAGAGAGTCAGACCATTCTAGGTCTAGCATATTCAATATCTTCGGCTACAATATGATCAAGCGATTATATTGTAGTATACCACCAGGCAAGATACTATTGGTCAAACGCTGGCCCAAAATAAGGGATTATACGGTCGATTATATTATTTGGCACTCTTACCTAGAGGATACCTATTCACTCGCCTTTGTAAAGACTACCAGCCCAGCATGGTCATTCACAATTTTTCGAAAGCCAATTCGGATTCGGAAACTCTTTCGAATCGAATCTTCGTGAATTCACAATGCTTTAATCTTAAAATGTTTGGTACTCATTTCAAATTTTAAAAATCAGTGATTCTAATCAGGCTTTCCGAAAATAAATCGCTCACAGATTACTCAATATTATACTACTACTGCGATTAGTTTGTGTTTATTTATTATGTTTCATTATTTCACAATTTTTTGTATAAAAATTGTCTGAAGTACTGAAATATGCATTAGGGATGCACGTAATAGTAAGGTTGGCAACTCCTACATTAATCAGGGGAATTTAACATTTGTTTTAAATGTGACGTTCTCTTTCTACGTTTAGATGACAGCTGAATGGTTCATTACTTTTTTTTTTTCACGCGATTCAAATTCAAAGCAATTAGTTATGTTTTTGTTTTATTTAGAATAATTATTATTGATATGATCTATTTAATGTTATTTGACGTGTGTAAGTGCAGATTTTAATTTATTTATATATATATATATATATATATATATATATATAATTATTTGACTTTTGACTTTTTCGAATTCATAATTTCACTGCCGAATTCTAATATATCCGATTTAAATGAGATTATCAGCGAATATAGTAATCTATTCGTACCTATGCATTTTGCTAGATCTTCAGTAGTACTATTATTTATTCTATGATCTAGCCTCTTCTAACACAACAGCTTTTAAGAAGAAAAGAAAATAAAGAAGCTTTTGGCACAAAATAAACAATAGTACCTACTGCGTACTTTTAGTAAACTATACACAGATAACAAGCCCAGAGGCATGTGTCTTTTCAACAGGATTTCTCTTATTCATAATCAAAAAGCCATTACTCTGAACATAAATTATAGTTTTTGTCGGTATCCAGAGACGTCAGAAACAATTGATTGATGATGTAATGTAAATACTACGCCGTCTTTTGTTTTTCTGCTCTACCCTATTTATTGAAAAGTGTTGCCGCTAAGTTGAAAAAGAAGAATTACTTTGAGCGAGGTGTGTTGTACCAACTTTAGCATTATATTTTGTTATTGAGTTTTAAAATAGAAAGCTACATAATTTATGATAGTACAAAATGAAAAAACCGACATCACATGCTGCGATAGTCAAAGTAGCCCGTAGTCAGTATAATGTCATCAAAGTGTACAAATTTGTTTATATTGTGTATCTCCATATCTCCGGAGATGATTATCAGATCTCAATAAGTTTAATGGGACCAAACGGGTAGCATAATATCTCAAACAAAGAAATAATTTATCAAATTGGTTAAGATTTGACGGAGTTCTGAGATAACAAATATAAATAATTTCATACTGTTTTAATGAAAATTACTTTATGGATTGTATAACAATGTTCACGGAAGTACCACAGAATAATTAATAGTACTAGGTACACAGAATCCTTCTTATAATGTAGATATATTTTAGGAACAAACTATTCCTATGGAAAATCAATACCTAGTTAATATATTAGATACATTTTGTAGTCTCATATGTGCGCCCACAATATTGACACATCAGTTTATATTGGTAAGATCAAAATATAAAGATTTCTTAAAGCTTTCCGTGGCCAAGTTTACTTGCCCTTCCGAGCTTTTATACTCGCAATTTCTGAATACATTTGATTGACGTCTAAGGACTGAAATATTTGCCTTCAAAACAGAAGTAGAATCAAGTAGTCACACGTCAATGCAAATAGGAATGTTTGATTAACTCACGGATTAACTGTTGAACAATATGCCAAAACACAATTTGATTTGCTTTGAGTATACAACCAGAAGTATTTTGGCATACCTTTTTACCTGACTAGGGCAAAACCAAAGAAAGAGTTATGTTTTAGCAGTATATAAACCGTATTGATGAAGATTTTGATAAACGCACAGTGGTGGATTGACAGAAATATAAATATACCTTATTATTCATATTTCTGTGGGTGGATTTTACACATTTAGCACGTATAAGTATTAATATTATATATATTAGTATTTGTTTAGTATATTAGTATTAGACCCGACTAATCGCACTAAAAACATAATTTTATTTACCTATAAAGTTGATTGCAGCTTCGGGAAATCGTATATTGGACAAACAAAGCGCACAAAGTCCGCCGTCGCCGAGCATTTGCTAGATTCGGGACCTAGCCACTGGATTGAATTTCACGACCCTAACATTCTATCCAGCGAACGCTACTATTACTCTCGTATTGTACGTGAAGCGGTTGAAATAAAAAAAAAACATCCGAATTTCAACCGGGAGGATCGTTTTAGATTGGTTACAACTTGGAACCCAATGATTAGCAAGTGTTCCAGTCGAAGTTTAAATCAACGAAAATCTGCTGATGTCGTCAGTATTGTGTGTCGCAATGGCAACTCCGATCAAAATCAAATGAGGGTAGTTTCAAACTACTCTCAATTATAACAATGCTGATACCCACAACTTTAGTCTTCTCGTGACCACGGTCAATGCAACTTGGATCGAAACGTCGAGGTAAATAAAATTATGTTTTTAGCGCGATAAGTCCCGTATTACAATATAATTATGTGTGTAAATCGGGAAAGTTTAAAATTTACTATTACTATCCAATAGCCATAATCAAATTAATGTCAATAATGTTACTGCTTTGAATGAAACTATGCGAGCACTGTGATAACACTTAGTGTTGTTTGTGAATTCGCCGGTAGTATGTTTCGTAGCGACCGTAGCGCTCCAAATACTCGTTCCATTTTGATGGACGAGGTGTCAATCAGTTTGCTATTACAGTTCAGCTTTTCCTGTGGTCAGGTTTTAGGTTTAACGCAAAGGAATCATATTACAGTATTATTCTAACGCCATAATTTCTTATTATTAATTCTTTACTTTTTAATGTAAAATAATGCGTTAGTACAGCTAGTATGAGATATATCATTATAAATACCTACATCAAAACATTTTCGTCATTTAAGTACTTTCTATAAACTACTTAATTTTAATGAGCCTTTCAAGTCATAAATTTTCTATAGTTTTTATTGCGACTCAGTATCACCTACTAATGCTACAAAATAGTCATGCCATTAGGGCATTTACATATTTCGGACATTTTGATGATAAGGTGTCTTACATAAATACAGTCTAGTCGCTACATACGGTTCGGCAGTATGTGTTGAACGACAAGTCGGGCCTGCGGCTAGCAAGCTAGCTGCAAATTGGGGAGTCCATCATAAGACCCTTGACTTCTTCATGCTATGCAACAGCAATAATTAAGATAATTTAAAAACTAACTATTGACTTCCATGCCCCGCGAGTCAGTTTTAGTAGGAAGTTTGAGACGTTTATCATCACATCTCTAGAGATACTTATAAGATCTCGGTGAAATTACAACGAACCTACCAATAATAATAAATGTACCCTACCAATTAAAAAAGAATCATTTGAATCGGTTCACACTTGATGGAGTAATCGCATAACAAACATACAAAAAAAATCATACAGACGAATTGAGAACCTCCTCCTTTTCGGTAGTCGGTTGATCAAAATATACAATGCAATACAATGCAATATAATACAAAAATGCTCTATATATTTAATGTGAACCTACCGGATGTTTTCGCTTAATAGTATTTCAGAGCATATTCGAAATAATACAACGCCGAAACTAAGTTTTTTAAAATTATATTAGGTAACTGGACAAGCACGACGCTCGCCTGATGGTAAGCGAGCAGTAAATATTATTTAAATACTATATAATCTATATACACAAACTTATTTACTACTTTTACCACAACAGCAATTAAATTCTTATTAATCACACAATAACATCACAAAATAACATTTTGAACAGAAAAGAATGTGAACGAACAAACAAATTAAATGTCAAAACGTCGAATAAAAATTAACGCTTGAAAACATTCAGTTAACGAACATTAAATAAACGTTATATTTATAAATAGTATTTCGTGTGTTGGAATGTTTTAGAGAAATAATATCTTAATTGTATTGTGTATTGTATTGCTTTTATACTATTTTTAAACCGACACCCAAAAAAGTATTAGGTTATCAAAATAAATGTCTGTATGCTTTTTTTATGTGTGAATGAGCCTCGATTTCTTCGAGAATCGTAAACCGATTTAAATTATTTTTGTTTTTCATGAGTAGTGTATATTTCTATCTATGTATATTTCACAATGGTTTTATTGTACAATTCATCATGGTCTGTTGAGTATCTTCAGAGATATGGAGATTTAAAACGCCTCAGATGTGAATCATGACTCTCTGTAAACGATGTGTTGGTGCTTTTCATCACAATCTGGTGTTAAGTTCTTAAACGATCTAAATGATTTGTTTAACAATATGGTAAAATCCGATCGAGTTTTATCCTCTAAGTAACATTTTGCCCTTTGATTTTTAAAATCATTTTTGCTTTGCTCTGCCCAGGCCTATAAGACGTTTTACGTGTGTGTGGCTTCTTATTTTTATTTTTGTATCATAAAGTTACGTAAAGGAAAACATACGTTTTTAACCGACTTTAATTATTTAAAAAAAAACATCGTAATAGATACTTAAATCATTGTTTTTCTTGTTCTACTGTTAAACAAGTTAATATATTGTATTCTTGAGTTTAATGAACTTCTTTTAAAAATAATAATAATTCAAGAACTTTCTTATGATTAATATTCTTGTAATTTGTATGTATACATCTATTAAACTACCGCAAACATAAATGATTATATCGTAAATAACAACAAACATAAATAGTGTGTCGCAATAAATTATAAGGACAATTAAAATTACGCATTATAAATTTTAATGAAAATCGTAAATAATGCTACCGACTGCCAACCAATAAAACTTTACAATATAATAAAATGTAACGCAAGCGAGGCGCTCAAAACATAAATTTGTAGTGGGTATATTTTGTTCGATCACCTCAGAATAATACGTTGGAGAAATAGAGGTAACGGAAAATTGTTCAGAAGATTAGTGGTTTGGGATAGTTCTACTAAGTATTGGTTTAAAATTAGTTTGCTAGCGCCTTGTCTCATTGTTATATTTCCAATTTCAATTTTCAGATAAGTACTACGACTCTATCTTATGCGATACAATGATCGTAAAAGTGCTTGCAAGTCTAGCATAAAAAACAAACTAAAATAAATAGTGACCATAGGAGGCTTAAGTTAAGTGGCTAAAACCTCACATTGGACAATGATACTCGTGTATCGCCAAGTTCCAGCATGATATTAGGCAGTTCCGTGCCTGTGATCCAGTTTGTTCCGATTTTAAATACTACTCAATGATGGTATCATCTGAAGAATCTGAAGCTGAAGTAGCAGTACGCTGGTCATATCTGCCACAGGACTGATAACCGTTGGAGTAGACTTGTCCTAGAGTGGAGACCGCGAATCGGCAGTGGAGCGACGACATACGCAAAGCAGTGGGCAGTGACTGAAACAGAGCCGAAGATCGGGCTCAGTGGCGCATCTTGGGAGAGGCCTACGTCCAGCAGTGGACTGACACAGGACTGATCTCAGCGAGTGGATGTTTTTTTTGGGGCAGATATTTCAGAACTATATGCGTAGACAGTTGAAACACTTTATTGAATACCTTATTAAAACATACAGAAAGCGGATACGTTGTCATTTAATTTTTGTAATGTTTTTTCCCTTAGGTCAAAATCCAATTCAACTTGACCTTGACTTAACTTGACCACCATTTTTTGCTCAGTAGCTATTGTGAAAAACCTTGTCGTTTGTAGCGCGGTAGTGCTGTCACATAAATTGTATCAGAGTCAACTCTGTTCACAGTATATTTCAAGGATATAAATAAAATAATTCATACGTTTAACTTACGTAAAAGTAACGTCTAAAAATAGAAATAAACCTGCATGTGACGAATATGTTATCGACGGTACTTGAATACATGTTTTTTTATGTCACATTTAAAATTTACACGTGTTCTTAAGATTGAAGCCATTAATAACGTAACGTTGTACCTATTATCTTTTCTGTGGTTATATGTGGTACTTATAACTGGTATATACGTGGTTCTTAACGTGGTTATAATCGTTAATAACGTTTATAAGTGTAGTTGCTTAATATCGACCTAAAATTTGGGCTTTACGTGAAACAAGTGCCTAATTTTTGGTAATATAATATTTAAAAAAAAATTTAGACCTGGTATTACAATAAATAATAATGTAAATGTTACTGGATAGTCTTAATAAAAACACTTAAATCGGTTAAAATAAGGAAGTTTCTATTTTTAATGCTTCATAAGCGTTTGTCAGTTTTGTGAAAACTTGTAAAAAATAGAGGGTTTTAAAATTCTTATTTATGTATAATTAATAGGCCAGCGTTGATTAACTACTTCTAATTAATTACTCTAATTATAAGTAACAAAATGTAGAACGCTTAGCTTATAGATCTTCAGAAGATATATGCGGTCACCACCGAACCTAGCGAAAAACACAATCTCAGGCGACGAATTCCATTCCATTTTTATTGGATGTTACCACACCATATACGACCGACCGAGAACTAATTTATATTCCGTTAAAAAAAAAACACACTTCGTAAGATTGCCCGACGACCTTCTTGTAGATTTCCTTAATATCACGGGAAAATATTTAGGAACATAGAAACATCTGATCGAAACAAAAAAGTGCTGAAGATATTATGATAATTTCTTAGAGATATTTAAAACCTTAACTCATGAGCTCGTGGAAGATATTTTAACACGTATTTAGAAGAAGACATCCACAAGCTCAAATGAAATCAACCGCTAAAGCTCGCTCCACGCTCCGTTCCATTTTACGTAGGTATATTCTAAGCCTTAATAAAAGTCTTTCCTGGTATTTCATTTACGTTACAATCTCCCTTGACATGTCTCCTAATTGCATTGTATAGACTTTTCCCATTTTTTTAGGATTTTTCGATCCGTTAATAGAAAACTTCCTCGTCCCGTTTATTATTATTTCATTTTTAGGGTTCCTTACTTTAAAAGGAAAAAAAGAAACCTTTATAGGATCACTTTGTTGTCCGTTTGTCTGTCCAATTGTCTCTCAAAACCCTTTATCTCCAGAATACGAAGAGGTATCAAGTTGAAACTTATATTAAATACGGTACCTTTTGGGTGTAAAAAAATCAAAGTCTGCTGTAAGTCTACGCGATCAAAAGATATGACCGTTTCTGTCGCATATTTTCCCATATTTTGCGATTTCACAAGGCAATCAAAACCTATACGGTACTTCCCGTTGACCTAGAATCATTAAATTTGGCAAAAAATAATAAATTTGACATATAATAAATATATAAAGCACTTTATATAAGTGCTTTATATATTTTATAAGGAATTTTGTTTGATAGGACAATATCTAGTGTCCGCCTGGCCAGGAACGACCCGCAAGTTAAAAAATCTGTCGCCTAAAACATCTAATGTGTTCCGGCAGCTATCCTTGAGAGCCAGTTCCCATTCTAGGCCTAGCGTGCTGACCATCTTCGACTGCATCATTACTTACCAACAAGTGAGATAGTGGTCAAACGCTAGCCTATAATATATATTAAAAAAATCTGAAAATCGTACATATGTTTTTTTAATAAGAAAAAAAAGTGAATTTACTATTACAAACTTTTTATTTGCGGTTGATGGAATACATTTTCTATCGATGGAACTGCAAAGTTGGTACGGAAGCATCAGTGGATAAGTCGACTTGGCCGGTTTAATTAGAAGCCAATAAGATGCGATTGAATGCCTATTGGTTTAAAAAAAATTGTGGTATGTGAAAAAATAATTAAGATAGTTTGAAAAACTAAAAAACCGCGCTTGCTATTTTCAAGCAAGTTTTAGATATTTATATCCATATCTCTGAAGATACTCATCAAATTAATTGTACAATGTGACCAAACGTAAAATAAACCCTGCCAAAGGAAAAAGGAATCTTTGAAATCGGTTAATAAATGACGGAGTTCTGAAGTTACAAACATGAAAAATAAAATACAAATGATTTGAGAACCTCACCCGTTTTGAAGTTGATTAAACAGCGATATATTGCTAGTCGTTTTAGTGATGATAAGTGTGACATCAGGTGAGATTGAGATCAAGTGCTTATCTGTCTATAATCAAAAAAGCAATAATATAATAAGATCCTTTAAAAAACTAAAAGAACCGACTTCACATGCCGCGCTATTAATTTTCAGTACCAAGTTTGAGGTGTTTATCTCCATATCTCTAGAGATACTTATCAGATCTCGATGAAATTACTATGGTACCATCCTTAGCACATCTCCTTTCCAACAAAAAAATAATCATCAAAAGCGGTTCATAAACGACTAAGTTATCTGCGAACAAACATAAGAAAATATTAATATACGGTCGAATTGAGAAATCTACTTTTTTTGAAGTTGGTTAAAAAACTATTATCAAAATTGCCTAAAAGCCATTTACATAAGTCAATTTCTTTTCCGACTCGTTACTAGGCCGCACCGGTGAAAATATACAAAGTAAATATTCAATGATGACTGTGGATATTTACATATGTATTTTCGTAGTCTATTTTTATCTGTCTCATTTGACGAATCGGCCCTTGTAAAGTGGCCTTTGAGGAAGACTAATTTCATCACTAGGCAATTTACATTATCGATGTCTCGCTCGCTTTATGAGATAGGTACCTAATAATATTATAACGAATACAATGCAAATGAGTCTAAAGTGCCTTAACAGCTGTTGATCTGTTACGACAACATACACGCGGCGCCCTTTGACTGTTGATAAGCTACCGTTAGCATACGTATTCAGTTATTTTTATTTCATTATTATTACATTTCAGAGTATTGTTCTCACTTTTGGGATGGTTCGGCCTAATACCAACTGGAGGCGCTGGCGGACTTTTCTTTTCTGTGGCGCTGGAAGTTATTGAGAGTAGATCCAAGAAACTCTTCAATGATGACTGAATGACCAACTTATAAGCAATTAATGCTCTAAGCCTTGAGCATTGCAAAGTCCCCAGTTTTCCCCTCAGTTTTCTATCAGATACATTTCGGAGAGTATGCCACGGAACGGTTTAATTCAGTTATCATCGCTTTATGGTGGATATATCTTCTACCGGCACAAAGCTGTTTGCTTCTTCATTCATCATCATACCGCCAAGGAATGGAATTTCCTGCCGGCGTCTATGTTTATTTTTTTATTTTTTTTTACTACTTTATAGACTAGCGTTTGACCATTATCTCACCTGTTGGTAAGTGATGATGCGGTCGAAGATGGTAAGCACGCTAGGCCTAGAATGGGAACTGGCTCTCAAAGATGGCTGCCGGAACACATTAGATGTTTGGTGACAGATTTTCTAACTTGAGGGTGGTAGCTGGCCAGGCGGACACTAGATAGTGTCCTACCACCATGCGGGGGTTGTTGGTTTCGTAACGATGTTTTCCTTCACCGGAAGGCCACTGTGAAAAGTGCACATAATTTTTTCTATAGAAAAATCCATTGGTGCACGGCGGTTTGAACTCGGTACCACGGCATCAAAGCCGACCGTTCTCCCGATTACGCCACCCCCCCCCCCCTTTCTGGTTAAATACAATTAACGGGTCTTCAAGTCGCAAGTGAATACATCATCGATGACATCTTTATTTAACATCAGGTGAGATAGCAGTAAAATGCATCTTTTATCATATTCTAAAATATCTATAGACTTTTAAAAAGTATCCTTGCCCTAAACGGCTCTAAAATATTAACCTATAAAGTAACCGAGCTTTTGTGCAGGCAACTGTAAAAAACTCAATCCTCTATGAACGAGGCTGATCTCAGAAAATGATGACGATGCCTTTATCACGATTGGATTCAGTATTTTGATGAGATTGGATTATTGAGGGTAGCTTTGTCTTCTTTCCCTTTTATGTAATAAACTGGAGAAAAAGTTACACATTTACTCGCTACCCGCTTTTTTTCTGAGTACCGTATTCGTGTTTATCTTGTTAGAAAAAGGTCGTAGGGTAGATTTTTTTTTCTTTTTAAGACTTTTTTTTAATATTGTATAAGCTAGCGTTTGACTACTATCTCGCCTGGTGGTAAGCGATGATTTGGTCGAAGATGGTGAACACGCTAAGCCTAGAATAAGAATAGTCTGACTCTCGAAGACTGTGTGCTGCCGGAATACCGTAAGGTTATGGCGGCAGATTTTCTCCTTGATGGTGGTAAGCTACTTTTTTGTCAGAACATCGATATAATAATGCTCTTACCACCTGTGGACGAACACCCGTTCTAGGATCTGAACCGGCGACCTTTCGCTTAGAAGGGAAGCCATCTATCCATTACGCCAACGGGGCTCAAAAGGCTTTTTAGGGTTCCGTACCCAAAGGGTAAAACGGGACCCTATTACTAAGACTCCGCTGTCCGTCTGTCATGCCTATCTCTCTATCTCTATCTCTATCTGTCTGTCTGTCCGTCTGTCATCAGGCTGTATCTCATGAACCGTTATAGTTAAACAGTTGAAATTTTCACAGATGATGTATTTCTGTTGCCGCTATAACGCTATAAAATACTAAAAACAGAATAAAGTTAAAAATAATAGAGGGTCGCCATACTAGAAACGTGTTTAATTCGGCATTTCACGCCATCTATGAACGCTTAGTTAGGTAAACGTCCCATAGATGGCGTTATATTGAAATGTCGATCCCTAACACGTTTGTTAGACGTTAGATGGCGTTATAAGAAATAAAATGTTTAATAATTATTATTTTTTGCTGGCGAAATATGTGAGTGGTATTTTTTGCTCGATCTTATAAAATACTATAGTGTGGTACGGAACCCTATGAGTGCGAGTCCGACTTGCACTTGGCCAGTTTATTTTATTTTATTCTAGTCTCTGTAAGTGACTGAAATTTTAATCGCACAATTATTTTTTTGCAAGTTTTAAAGGCAAGATTATGTGACTAGGAAATACCACATATCAATCAAATCGGTCACCTATCAGTTATTACAATGAAGTTTAGTCATTCTCCACATGAAAATGTAAAACAAGATCCAGCCCAAATGTTGTCTATATTACACGTTAAAACGTACTGCAGCCGTTTAGATTTATTCTTAGCTACCAGTCACACAAGTTGACAGAAGGTCATGTCGCGCTTTGCAATATACCTGTAGTTATACAATTGTAGCTACTTAATTTTTGTTTCCAAAATAAAATGAGAGCTTGACAAAATACTTCGCCCGCGTTACAAAATATTCTATAGCCTAATCCATAACACTGGCTATACCTGTGCAGAATTTCAGCTGAATCGGTCCAGCCGTTTGACTGTGAAGAAGTCCCAAACAAACAAACAAAAAAATATACAAACTGACTTTTGCATTTATAATATTGGTTTTGATGATAAATGCTTCAAGACCTTGCTTCTTGCCAAATTTGACGATTCTAGGTCAACGGGAAGTACCTTATAGGTTTTTGACTCAAAACCTATGGGGGTACTTCCAGGTGACCTAGAATTGTCAATTTTGGTTAAAAGCAAGGTCCTATATAGCACAAGTAAATGAAAAATTCCGAAAAATAAAAAAGTTGAAAATTTAAGGGACATTTTTGTACTTAAAGTTGTGGCAAAAATCTAAATTTGCCTATATCTTTTTATAGTGTTGACTCAAGACTTTGATTTTTATACACCTAAGTCCACCCGTTCCTGAGAAAGTCGGTGGTGACACACGGACAGACAGACGGACAAGAAAGTGATCTTATAAGGGTTTTTGTTTTTACCTTTTGAGGTACGGAACCCTTAAAATAATAATTTAAATCAGTTCACATTAATTGATGGAGATCGCGTAACATAAATACAAAAAAATAAAACTGGCCAAGTGCGAGTCAGCATCTCGTCTCTTATCGCACACTTAGGGAGGGTTCCGTACAATACGAAACATAACAGAGTTTCAACCTTACCAAGAATATTTGGTTTGGTCGCGATCTAAAAAGACGGGGCTCGTTTACTAGCGCCATCTATGTCATTTTGCCGAAACTAATTAGATAGATGGCGTTTATAAACACGTTTTTTGTATGGGG
This sequence comes from Cabera pusaria, assembly GCA_954871355.1. NCBI lineage: Eukaryota > Metazoa > Arthropoda > Insecta > Lepidoptera > Geometridae > Cabera > Cabera pusaria. Next base: position 17,665,572 of record OX940905.1, read on the forward strand.
ACCCCCTTTAACTTTATTTTGTTTTTAGTATTTGTTGTTCTAGCGGCAACAGAAATACACCATCTGTGAAAATTGCAACTGTCTATCACGGTTAATGAGCTATAGCCTGGTGACAGACGGACAGACAGACAGACAGACAGACAGACAGACGGACGGACAGCGGAGTCTTAGTAATAGGGTCCCGTTTTACCCTTTGGGTACGGAACCCTAAAAAGACATACAAACGAATTGAGGAACTTCCTTATTTTTGGAAATTTGTTTTGAATTTGAATTTTTTTGATTGTAAATCGTTTAAAAAGATCCCATTTTCACATGCTGCGCAAGTAATTATAAAAATACAAAAAACAAACTAATTGAAAATCTCCTCATTTTTGGAAATCAGTCAAAAAGTAAATTTACAATAGCGAAAAGTAAATTTACGTACTATTAATTTGATATAGTTTTATAATTCTTATATCAATATCATGCTCGTAATATTGGTTTAATCTGGTTTAAAGTAAAACTAAAACTAAAGCGATAGTGCACTTATTTAATAATCTGTAACTAAAGTGCGAAGTTGAACATTATTTTTAATCGACTTCAAAAAAGTAGGAGGTTGTTATTTCGTCTGTATGTATGTTTGTTACATGAATAATCCGCTAATTGGTAATCGATTCGAATGATTCTTTTTGCATGAGTAAGTTACATATCCACGGCGGTTCGTGAGATCTAAAGAGTATCAAAAATATGTAGGTAATGTAGTTTCATAAATAAAATAAATCGGCAAGTTTTGCGAAAACCAAAATAAAACAGATCATATTATTATCAGTGCCAATTGCTCTCGACTTTCTCTCCAAACCAGTTTTATTTAACCAGTATGCATTTTGTGCAAGAAATTGAATACCTTTAAACTCCTACAGCAATGTTAAGTAACAAAGTTAATATTGTGTTTTTGCTACTACATTATTGAAGTTATACTTCTTTTGGCGCGATAGAGAAAAATGATGAATACACCTAAATACACCGTGAAGTTAGTTCTAGGTGGCATGACTATGTTCAAGTTGCATATGTCATATGTAACGTCAATTTTTTTACTTTAATAAAACTTTTTTATTTAAATAAAATCTTTTTGATTAATTTATATTTAATTATATATTACCTAATCGTATACATTTTTGACGACTTTTTTTGTGCTTTCTGCTCCTGGACTCGAATTAAAAACCTCCTCCTTTTTGGAAGTTTGAACATAAACCAGTAGGTCCGACGATGAGCGAAACGAGGAGGATGGGTTAGGTTTTTGTGGCCACAACGCACGAGCCGAGCGAACGAAGTAAGCGTGCCGCGGCAACGGCCGGCGAATGCCAGAACCGAATCGGCCCCTGTTCACTAGTGTAAGGCAGACAAAATATAAACCTTATAATATACCTATTAAGTATTACTAAGAACAATTGAAAACCTCCTCTTCTTTGGAAGTCGGTTGAACATAAACCAGTAGGGTTAAGTTTCTTGTGACCACAAAGCATGAACCTAGCGAGCGAAGCGTGCGTGCCGCGGCAGCGGCCGCATCTCGCAAGCGGAATACGCGGTGAGTACTACGAAATTCAAATCGTAATCCGATTGTGAACCGATTTAAATGATTCTTTTTTTAATCGGTAAGGTTCGTTTTTGAGGTGGTTGTCATTTCATCGAGATTTGATAAGTATCTCTAGAGATATGACGATAAACGTCACAAACTTGCTACTGAAATTGACTCGCGGGGCATGGAAGTCGGTTGTTTTAGTTTTTAAACTATATTTTCTTCGAAAATCCCTTCGAACCCTAAAAACCGCAACCGTTGTTTTTGAGGTGTAATTGCGTGTAGTAAAAAACATACTTTAGTAATTCTTACAATATTTTTTATATTGTAAGAATTACTGAAGTTTGTTTTTATTACACGCAAAGACAGCTATAAATTGTTTATAATTTACCCTTGAATAATTGGATGTAAAATAACCACTTTAGTGACATCAAAATTAGGTAATGATACAAGATAATTGGATCAAATTACGCACCAAATTTGAATTAGACCTACAAGCATAGATTAAAGAGATCCATCCCCACATGAGGTCAATTAACTATAGCCTAATTGAAAGAGATTGGCGCTTAGAAGACTGTCTAGATGTGGCTAATTGATTTAGGCACATGATAGAGATAGAAGATATAGCCTATCTCGGACGAAGGAATAATCACATCAGTGAAAATGGTAACAATACTTACTAGCAACCCGCCCCCGGCTTCGCTCGGGTGAAATATAGATACTTATGTGATGTCAGTGTGGAGTAACAATTCCATCATACATTATTTTAACCGTCTTCCCAAAAAGAAGAAGGTTCTCAATTCGTCTGTATGTTTATTTTTGTATGTATGTTACGCAATTACTCCGTCAATTGTGAACCGATTTGAATGATTCTTTTTCTTTTAATCGGTAGGGTTCGTTTTCAAGGTAATCCCATTTTAATTTCATCGAGATCTGATAAGTATCTCCAGAGATATGACGATAAACGTCACAAACTTGCTACTGAAATTGCCACGCGGGGCATGGAAGTCGGTTGTTTTAGTTTTTAAACTATCTTAATTATTGTTAACTCTAACGGCATATGCAGCGCACGCCGAAATAAACACTCAGACAGTGGGGTTTTTTTGGAGTTTAGACTAACTTGATAATTAATTTTTATTAATATTTCGGCCAAATATCTGTAGGTACATAATATATTATAGCCTATGTGCTATTTTAAGCTATGTATGTATGTATAATCTTGAACACTGTAAAGTTTCATCAAATTCCATCCTCTATTTTTGCGTGAAGAAATGACAAACTATCCATCCATCCATTCATCTATCCATCCATCCTCAAACACGTATAATATTACTTTTTAGGATTTTTTGACATTGATTGACTCGATAAAGTTATTAAACATGTGAGTTTATAGCTTTACGGTTGTCAAATTATTATTCTATCGCTTATGTCGTAAGCCATTTGGTACGCAGAAATGTATGACTTTTAATCAAATAATCTAGTTACTGCTAGTCTTGAGCAACTGGATGCGGAAACTCAAAAACTGAGCTACACAAACATAGAAGAATCTGTGTTTGTGTAACTACACAAACATAGAAGAATCTGTGTTTGTGTAACGCAGAAAGAAGTGTAATTAATAAAGACTTCTAAAATATTTGCAACGTTAAGCGACGATAACATTGTTTTAACCCCTGACGCAAAAGAAGGGTGTTGTAAGTTTGACGTCTATCTTCACGTTTGTTTGTGACACGTAGATCCTAAACGAATGGACCGATTTTGATGTTTTTTTCCTATTTCTTTGATTGATAACTTAATCGATAGTATTCTTAGCTCCGTTTAGCCATTTAAAAATTGAGGTATTTTCTGGTTGATGCTTTTTTTTCATGACGGTAACTCTCATAGGTCTGGTCAATTCGTGATTTGGTATTCGAATAGGTTCACAATTGGCGGGGTAATCGCGTAATATAATACGTAAGTAAAAATAAATACACACGTATATACATACACATTCCATCTAAAGGTTGTCTGGAAGAGATTGCTCTTTTAGCGATAAGATAGCCCATTGTGCGGTTCACATTATAATAAGCATTTTATTTTTATGTATATCTTGTAACTTGCGGTGTACAAATAAGAGTTATCTATCTATCAATCTAACTAACATACCGAAAAAAACATTCAGACGAATTGCTAACCTCCTCCTATTTCGAAATCGGTTGAAAATGTAAACAAAATGTAAGTAATTCAACAAGGTAAGTACATGCTATTTTATTACGTCACTAAATGTGTGACCTGAGTAATCTAAGTGTTTGATTTGAACTCATTAAATGTTATTTATTGATACCGTATATTCAAATTACAACAATATTGACGACATTTATTCATCTCAGTGCATAGTATTTATGTAATAAATACATAAATATTATAGATAGATAGATAAAACTCTTTATTTGAACACCAAAAGAACAGAAACAATGTGAAACAAAATAAACTCTAAACTTATAACTATAGACCTATAGAACTATAGACTATAGATATAGCTATGCAAAGGGCGGTCTTATCGCTTAGAGCGTTTTCTTCCAGTTCAGTTTATTATACTGAATGAGACATTTGATACAATAATAAGTTTTATGGTATTAGGTCACAGAATGGGCCAGACTCTTGCCTGGTGGTAAACGATGACGTATAACAATAGAAAATGTAATAGTACTATGTACTACCTGTCAGACAGTGACAATGTGGTCAAAGACGGTAGCACGCTATAGCGTTAATAAATCTTACTTTTATATCCTTGAAGCTTTGAAGAGAAATATTAGATAAAGTGCTGTAATATTTTTAATTCAACATTCTTGTCGAGATCATTTCAGAGGCACTTGTTGCTGAAACTGTCATTCGCAGAGGACGCGACGTCCTTTACATTCAACAATATAGGTACTCGCTACCTACAACATATCGATCGGTATATGAATGTACGAGTACTATAAAGCAGTAAATATGAACTACTGTTATTATAATTGCGAAATGTTAAGTGAATAGTTTAAATTTTAAGATGTCCCGGTGGTGTCGTGCGAGAATGGTCGGCTTAGACTTAGACGCCTGAGGTATCGAGTTCAATCCCCGCCGTGCACCATTGGATTTTTCTATCAAAAATGTATGTGCGCTTTTCAGAGTGGCCCTCCGGTAAAGGAAAAACATCATTAAGAAACCCCCAACCCCCGCATAGTGATAGGACACTATATAGGCCAGCTACCATCCTCAAGTTAGAAAATTTGTCGCGAAACAACTAATGTGTTCCGGCAGCTATCCTTGAGAGCCAGTTCCCATTCTAGGCCTAGCGTGCTACCATTCTCGACCGCATCATCACTATTCTCTCTCTCATCACTATTCGTGATCTCACATTTAGGGTATAATTACAAGGATGCGCCATCTAGATGCTTTTAAAATAAGTTATGTTGGTGAGTATAGATAGATGGATAGAGGGATTTCTGTAACTCTTTCATGAAAAAACTGCTGAAAGTACCTATTTGGAAGAAATTTGGCATACAGATTAACCTGAAGTAACGCAGGATACTTTTAAACGCGGGTGAAGCCGCGGGGCACTGCTAGTAATACATGTTTACTACTTTCGTGAATAAACATATAGTTATGTTGTTATACATTATAGCGGAAATTCTATATACCTACGCAAATATTTTATATTCGTAGGCCTCAACATCTACTGTATATGATTAAATACATTAATCAGTGATATCATCACCGTCTCGAAAATTAAGAACGTTCTTTAAGTTTTTTTTTAAACAATCTATCTTTCTTACGAGTTAAAATACAAACGGCACAACAAAACAACAGTACCCCTAGTACGAGTGTTCATACCAAACTCGATATCGTTTACCGAACAAATTTTGTATGAACAACAGTACAGCGCCTCTAGTGGTTACTACACTTCACTAAATTTAGACCAATCAGAGAGCCAGAGTAAGTCGAAAACTATGTGTGAACTGTCAAAAGCGTTTACGATAAAAACTCGTACTAGGGGTACTGAAGATCATCTTCTGTTTTGCAGTATATTGTACGGTTCCTTCCATCTCAAATGCAGCGAGGACAGGTGTTTAGTTAATTGTGCTACGTAAGACAATTGTCTAAAAATAGCTTTATTATAATAGAAGTTTTGTTATACAGAGGTTTACGACCATATGAACTACAGCTTCGACTTGAGTCATAAACGGCTAATCATGAATCTTATGACTGATAGGAGATGGATATGAAATAAATGTCGTTCGTAGGTCTAAGATAAGCATTTAAAGTGGTGTTAACTGACTTCAAATAAATTAAGTTCATTATTGTTTATATACCGGCTGTAATTCACCTACCTTTAGTCGAATTTTCTCGATGTAGGTTTCGAGCGAGTCCGAGCACATCGCGATCTCACCGCGTGACCTCACTCCCGAGGAAGAGCGACGGACTTGCTCGAAAACTAGGTCGAGAAAATTCGACTAAAGGTACGTGAATTACAGCCGATATATAAACAATAATAATGTTACGAATTCACGATAATTTTAAAATAAAAATAAATAAAGATGTTTTACAAAACGAAAAAAAAACGACTTCACAAGCCGTGATAGTGAACATATCCACTAGCCATAATCATGTTATCAAGGTATCAAATTTGTTTATATTGTTTATCTCCATATCTCCAGAGATGATCCGATCTCGCTAAATTTTAATGGGACCAAACGGGAGACATAGGCTGAGTTGCAACATATTACTTTAACTATAACAAACGTCAAAAATCTGTCAAACTCCATATAAAATCACCGGTTAATAGTTATAGTTACGGTTAAAGGAAGATGGTACAACTCAGCCATAGTCTCTTAAACAAAAAAGATTTTTTCAAAACGGTTGACGATCAAGGTTTCAAAAGATTTGACGGAGTTCTGAGGTAACAAAGATAAAGACAACAGTCGAACTGAGAACCTCCTCTTTTTTGTGAAGTCGGTTAAAAAGAAGAAGATTGTCGATTCAGATGTTTATACTTTAGATGTATGTTCGGGCATAACTCGGTCGTGTATAACGGATTTGCAAAATAGATCTCGTTTAACACATGGATTATCAGAATAGGTATCTATTCTACGCGAGCTAGCCAACACAAATAAAAAAATTAAATGAGATATATTTCAAGATTCTGGTTACTTTATACTGGTTGTTTTAAATAAAAGCAAACATTTCATTCCCTGTAATTATTAAAGCACTTGCCTGTAAATAAACCGATATAATCCGACACCGCGTGAAAGGTAAGTAGGTAATGTCATTTTCTCCTCTGTAATTAGTATTATAATGTAATAAAAACATGACTCAAGTAGGGCATTATTTCATTTTACTCAGTGCATGTTGTTAAAGGAATGTGTTGTCGTTTGTTAAGGCTGGTTACAGACTGTCTTGGATGGATTCAAACTATTGCGATGTCCTATCGCAATGATGTATATAAATATCTATTTAGTAGTACTATAAATGCTACTCAAAAATTAAAATGATCTTATGGCAATGTGTAGGCAATAACTGTCTACAAAGTCAATACGACTGATTTAGGAAAATTAAGAAAGGTCCAAGGAAGCGTTGACAGGATGACATAGCTAGCTAGCGTTAATGCGTTTTAATAAAATTGGCTTAAGCTATTCTAATAGGGTTCAGAAAAATAAAAGAAAATTAAAGATAACCTAGCTCAGTAGCAATGTTATACATTTTTTTTAAATAATTGCGAGTTAGTACAGACAATGCATATTGTTCATTCAGTTAGGAAGTTGCCATCCATTAAGCCACATTATCCACTAGAGCTAAAATATCAACAAGATCTGGTATATACCTATAGTTTGGAAAGAAAGAGCGAGTGATGTGCGCCATCTTTCTACTTTCTGTGAAATTTACGCTCGCGTGAAAAGAGATACGCGCATAGTGGCTCGAATCACCCCAACTCGTTAATTTATTATTCAGTTACATGAAAAAAAAAGTTAAGTCGAAATGCAAGCCCTATGTTGTTATAAGTATAGTATATAATTTATTATTATGAGTATAGTTATAAGTATACGATCAAACCTAAAACAAAGACCTGATTGACTTCGCTTCAAAATTTCATGTAGATGGGTGGGTGCTACAAAATCAAAGTGTCAAAATCTATTTACTGTTAAAATGCAGTAAGGTGAAAAACACAAAAGGTTAAAGACATTTCAAAGATCTAACATTCTACTACAACAATGATGTGCAATTTTTGAATCATGCAAATGGATGGAGAGATTGCATAAAATATAAATCTTAAGGAATGAAACAATACGTACAAGCAAATGCCCACCAATAGTCCGCAATGAACTCCGCTACGCTCATTGCTCTGCACTGTTTGCAGCCTAAATTCTGATGTCCAATTATATCTGTCAAGTTGCTGTAGAACAAATCTCGAGTTCCATTATTATCGCCTTGACGAGACATCGGAATAGGCCTATAATTGACTATTATCTTAAGAGTGTCGAAACAATTATGATGGAGCACGCTAGATTTTACACGATAAGGTTGTGTCTACTTACCCCCTTTTTTATCTTATCGGCTCTAATAGCTTTGTGGTATCTATATTTTGATCTATTGCGTTGCGTATCAATTAAGTTACTAGTATTACGTATATTAGGGTTACGTATCCCATTTGCATTAACTTTATCAATTAAGTTACTAGTATTTTTATTGTTACGTATCCCCTTTGCATTACTTATAGAAGTAAGTTAAGATTATAATTGTTTATTGTAAATTGATTCTGTTATTTTGGTGTGCAAATAAAGAGTTTTATCGATCTATCTATTGGTCGTTAATATTCAGCTCTAACGATCAGCTAACTGATGAGTAGCAATTTGTTCGCAATAAGCTGAAGCTCTGGTGAGCACCGTTGCACTCGTAGCGGGTGTAGCCGCGTTTGAACTACCCAGATACTCACTGTCTCACTGATTAATTATCGACTCGGATTTTTTTTATTTAATTGAAAAAAAACTAGCAATGTGGGTTGTCTTGTTAACCCTTAAACTACGCTAAATATGCTTGTATCTGGAGTGGGCTCACGTCAATTGTGCCATGGGTGGGGATCGAACTCACGACCTATCAATCGCCTGGCCTTAGCCATTGGGCTATTGCCGCTTGATTAAGTAATTAAGCTCATTTTTAGAATTCCTTACCCTAAGATACCAGCGGAACCCTGTTATTGAGACTTAGCTATACGTCCGTCCGTCCAATACGTGCTTAGCTAAGCTGCTTAGTGATAATTGATAAGATACTAATTACTTGTTGGTATTAAAACAAAGGTATATATATATAAATGACGCGACATCTGTGGGATACGAATACAAACAATTGCCACATACACACCTACATAAAATCACGTTTTTTTTCGTTGAGGTACACAGCGACTTATATATACTTCTTTTACACATGCTACGATTCTAACAATTACTACTGTGTCTAATTTCCAAAAACTTGTCATGAAGTTCTCATACTCGGCAAGCTCTATCAAGTAGTTCTCATTTTCAGCAAGCTCTGTCAAGAAGTTCTCATATTCAGCAAGCTCTGTCAAGAAATTCTCATATTTAGAAAGCTCTATCAAGAAGTTCTCATATTCAGCAAGTCCTGTCAAGAAGTTATCGTATTCAGCAAGCTCTGTCAAGAAGCTGTCATACTCAGCAAGCTTTAAAAGTGCTTAGTATATAGTCGACATGTTGCTCAGTAAATAGGATCGGCGGCGTTTATTCACTTGCTATGGTACTCTTCTAATATTAAGCATATTTACTTGCACTTTTATTTTTCTTATACCTACTAAATATGTTTATTTACATGCCTACATATTTGCTTCTAAGCTCATGGCTTCCTGTGTTATTAATATTAGTGGTGTTAACAAAGCCACAAAATATTATATTACAGCATATTCTAGCATCCAATGACTACGACCTCTCACTAAAAGTAGATATTTCTGTCACATTTTAGTAGTGTAGCCAGCTATAAAACAACGCGTTTTATTTATATTTTCATGTCTCATAAACCACACAATCATTTGAAAGACTTTATAGCGCGCCCCACACAATTTGGACCTTTCCCAGGGTTCCGTACTAATTCATCGCTTTCACAATACAATAGATGACGTCAAAATAAATATTTTTATAACAACGCTCGATTACGATCTTATATAAATATTTGTTCCAGTTACGGATAATGAATTTGGTAAACATAAAAACAAGCGAGATGTTTGCTGTCAAAACATCAAACTATTTTTATCTGAAACGGCTTCCTTAAACCGCTATCGAGATGGAAATCACCTTGACTTACTTTTTGTTTTGGTCAATAGTTTACCTGTAGACGGTCAAACACCAAAAGCATTGTTTTCCTCAGTCATGTATGCACAATAAACCAGTTCTACGTTTGTTACTATTTGTTACGTTGTATATTTTTATGGTGAGATAAATGATTTTATTTCATTAAAGACAGATAGACACTCATTGATCACTACTTGATGCACAATGACAAATCGGTCTAGGATGGAATCATACCTGTCTGGTAAAGTACGGACACACCGCAGCGTCCTGCGTGCACGATCTAGGCGGCGATCAGATAGCGCAGTAGTATTTGTATCGACTGGTTCACACCAAACGCGATCAGAAAACAATTGAAAAGTACTGAGATCGCGCCCGCAGATCGCAGGACGCCGCGGTGTGGCCGTACCTTAAGTGGCAGATGACAGTGAGACGAGAGCCTAAATAACCGAGTTGCGTTAAACACATAGCAAAAAAATCCAAGCCCGTCTGCCGAATGGCACCGATCAAACTTCGGAAAAGAGAACTATAAAACACGATGTATATATACCACAAAAAACTATTGGCTCGCTCAAAGACTGTGGTTAACCATCGACAAAATTTGATGAACATCCATAAATATTAACGATTGGCAGCATTCCTACCTACATTCTCAAGGTTTTATGTTAAGGCTGCAAAATAGAAAGCCGAAATCTTTTTAATTTTGCCTCATCGTCCAAATTTTAATTACTCACTTTTGGATCAGCAACAGGAAACAAGTTCTAAGTTCAACAAGGTGAAAATATGCCATTTTTAAAGGAAGCAGGATGAAATGCTTCGGATATACTTTTATCTGAATAATATTAATTCTTTAGTTCTCTTGGAATGTAAAATTGCAAATATAATAAGTAAAAATAGTAAAAATCACTGTCTCGTCTAGCTACTGTCTTCTTATTCAAAGCATTTCGTCTCTGACCATATTGTAAATTTCCATCAATTGTAATCTTATGTGCTTGAATGTTAACTAACAAAATGCAATCTTCTGTTTACTAATTGCTACAGACAAGCATGGCAGAACCTCGTACGTCACTCAGTAAATAAATACTGCTATATCCAAACAGACTATGTTAATTTAATCTGTATCATATTTCATCATGAATGGAGATAGTTTAACAATGTCACTTAAATCTTCTTCCACTTCATCAACTCATTTAACTATCACTTTCCATTCCTGTTGCCGCTTACAATTACTTTCTTCTTTCAGTTTCTTCCGTCTAAGATTTATTTTATTTTGATGTGCCTCATCTACTTTAACACCTTCAGACTTCTGCCGTTAATCAAACAAATCACTTGTCTTGTCATGTTCAAATATATTTATACAAGTTTTATTTGTGAATGTAATGTAACTCTTGGATTCCACGTAAGGCAATCAAATTTTGCCTGTGCAATACCTTAGCATGATTATATTAAGGTCCAACATGGGAACTTGAGTGCAACAGCATTAGAACTGCGTATTTATTTCCGAGTCTGCGCATGAGATAAAAGTTATTTTTTATGGGTTTAGAACTAATTGACCTCTACGCTGGACACAAAGTACTCACAAATTACTTAAAACTTTTTTAACTCTAATACCTACTCACATACTTGCTTATGTAATTCCTGCTATACGTTGGTTCTAGTACATCAATGGTGCTTAGTTTTAATGACCATTAAGAAATTATCGCACATCTATTCAGTATACCAAAACCAAACTACAGATCTGTCATTTCCCGAAGCATTATTTTTATTCTGAGAATTTGCACTCGAGTCGTGTAAAAGTGACATGTTTCTTTAATGCAAATTACTGATGCATATACATTATACGTTCTATAGCATCTATAATTTTAAAATCTAGGTCAGTATACGACTACAGTTTTAATGAGTTATAGTCAGCACTGAAATGGTAATATGATACGAGACATTAAACAATACGACCTTTTTTGTATCCACATGACTGTTCTATTAAAGGATATGTTTTTATCGAAGTTTTTACTTCCTTATCCAAGTAAGTCTATCTATAAATAGAAATAACACTTATCTTGATCTTCAAAAGTAGTATCGGTTTCAATGGCTGAATCATGTATACTGTTTATTTTAATTTTAGCATTGAAGACCCAAAGTGTTTGTTGCCTATTAGCGATTAGCTAAGCGAGATATAAATAGCTATTAGCTCTTGATACAATGTAATGTTCACATTGTTACCTCTATTGTTAAGACGAAACCGATTTAGGTAACGTTTGTGTATATTAACATGGTAATTAAATGTGTTCGATAAATCGTCGTGTATTTTTAAATCGAAGATAATTTAACTACACAAACTGCTTTACGAAAGCCAATAATATTGCGTGTTTGGTTGATATTCCCTCAAGGTTATATTCTTGCGCCGTTGTTGTTCCTTATATATATCAATGCCATTAATAAATAACATAATATTAATTATTAATTTATCTCAAACACAAATAACCAAATAATATACAGAACTATTTTATTACTCTGTTTTCTTGTAAATCTAACGTTCTCTTTTGTCATGTATCGTATTTTAAATATCCTGTAAAGATAATTCTATTAGTAGAAACATAATAACCGCTTCAAACTCGAAATCGTATTCGCGCTGTGTGATAACTTGATAAGACACATATACCATATCTAGTTACAAGGCAGTTAGTAATGTGCGTTGCACATTACTAGTAATCTTGTCTCTGTCCTCCAACTAAACAAAACATGCTTGTGGATGGAGTAGGTTCACGTCAATAGTGCACTGGGTGGGGACCGAACTCACGACTTCTCGATCGCAAGGCAGACGCCTTAGCCATTTAGACTATTGCCGCCTAAAATGTATATCGTAAAGCGTTCTATCTAGTTGCAATTTATCTATCTAGTTGCAAACGAGCTTGTATTCCAACGTTCACAATGCACAGTACAAATGAGTCAATACGCTCATATTGCAACGTATAATAAGCCAGTTGAGTTTGTTCGTGTGCGGAAACATGGTATCTACTATCTACATTTTAATTAACGCCATAATGGTTTTAGTCCTATTAATAGATTTAAGCTCATTAGCACGGAATTAAGAACGTTGTGAGCGTATTTTTTATTGAATGGAGCTAAACATGCGATAATCTGGTTGCATATTATTAACGCTAATGTCAAATTAATTTAAGCCTAGATATTGCTGTCGTTCTTTCAACGCCGTTTTGGATAAAGAAATTCTTATTTTATACTAAGCCAAGACAAAGAATATACTACTACGCCAAGATTACAAAAAGGTAAGGTGGTATGATTTCAATACAAAAGTATAAGGGTGTGTACAGACTATGTAACATAACACGTTATAAAATTGTTATTTAACATGTTTCAGACAATGTGGACACGGAATGTTATAAAACATGATATTATAACATGTTTTATAAATCCCGTGTCCATATTATCTAAAACATGTGAAATAACAGTGTTATAACATGTCATGTTACATAGTCTTTACGCACTGAATGCACAACTCAGATTAAATGTAACAAAAACTTCTACTACAATCATATCTATTGGTCTAAAAAATTAAAATACTATTTGATTAGATTTATTTTGATATCGAAGGCCCGGTGGCGTAATCGGGAGAACCGTTGGCTTTGATGCTAGAGGTACCGAGTTCAAACCCCGCCGTGCACCAATGGATTATTTTATCGAAAAATGTATTTTCGCTTTTCACTGTGGCGCTCCTGTAAAGGAAAAACATCTTTAAGAAACCAACAACCCCTGTATGGTGATAGGACACTATGTAGTGTCCGCTTGGTCAACTACCACCCTCAAGTTAGAAAATCTTTCGCCAAACATCTAATGTGTTCCGGCAGCTATCCTTGAGAGCCAGTTCCCATTCTAGGCCTAGCGTGCTTACCATCTTCGACCTCATCATCACATACCAATAGGTAAGATAGTGATCAAACGCTAGCTTACAATATATTTAAAAAAAAATAAAAATAAAAATTAATAGTTTGATTGAATACTATTAAATTATTTTTAATAAAAGTGAAGCTCAAGATGAAATGAATAATTATTCATTGAATAATATGTTCATATCATCATATTCATATGAATACTCAAAAACTTGCTACCTATACAGATTTTAGTGCAAGTTTTTGCTCCATTTAAGGTACGACCACACCGTTGCGTCCTGCGTGCGCGATATAGGCGGCGATCAGATAGCGCAGTAGTATTTGTACCGACTTGTTTACACCAAACGCGATCTACGACGATCAGTAGGGCTATTCTGTAAGCTAATCTCGAAGCGACATTCGCAGTGCGATTTGAATTCCGTGTCACACAGTTCAACCATATTACAATCGTATTACGATTTAATTTCGTAGTACGACTCACCGCGGATTCCGCTTGGGAGATGCGTAAACTAGCTTACAGAATAGCCCTATAGAAAACGATTGTAAATCAGACCGCGAACGCGTACGCGGACGCAGGACGCCGCGGTGTGGTCGTACCTTGTTTGTTTGTTTGTAAATTCTTTATTGCACAAAATTAGTACAAAAGGAGGACTTAATGCTAAAAGCATTGTCTACCAGTACCTTAATCATATTTGTGCTTTATCTTTACTTTTGTATATAAATCGTGGCAGTAGGCTGGTCATATCTGTCGTAGAACCGATAACCGTTGGGGCAGACGTATTTTAGAGTGGAGACCACGGCTCGGCGAACGAAGCGTAGGACGCCCTCCAGCTAGGTGGAGCGATGATATTCACAAGCTGGCTGACAGCGGTTGGAAACAAGGAGCTGAAGATTGAGCTCAGTGGCGCACCAAGGAGAGGCCTATGTCCAGCAGTAGACGAATACTGGCTGTTAATAATGATGCTGATGATGATGATGGAAATCGTATCACTTTAATAGGACCCGGCGTGTACCCCAGGTGCAATGTGTCACCGTTCAAAGTCTGTAAGTCATTGAAAGGACAGCTTCGTCTCCTGCGCAGATGATGTCTAACAACAGTATAAATTAGTATATTGCACTCGGGTGCTAACTATACGCTGTACAATAATCGACTATTTAAGTCACGGAAAAGCGTGCGTATAGTACGAGTTTAGGTCACACTGTGCTATAATAAAACTAAAAGTCTATCTTGCGCAGATTACAACCCCCTTACGCCTGGCATATTTTCGATCTGCGCGACAGGGATCCTTCGAATTCTGGACATAACTACATACACTTTTTTTTATTTTATACCTATAACCTATAACCTAGTGGTCAAACGCTTGCCTATACAGCATAAAAAAATAATAACGTTATAATTTAAATCTACTAAAGCTCATTTTTATATGAAAGCTAATTTTACAATGTGATAAAATCATCGCTAAACGAGATATAAAGATGCGGAAAAATCTTTGTTTCTTTTTAATAAACTAAATTGGCGCATATATATTTTTTTATCTAAGCAGCATACTAAATTTATATTTTAATTACGAAAATTAAAACACAGGTCGTTAAAATAACATAAAATTAAAGAGTAAGGCTTGAAAAATATCGATTAGGTATTTAAAATGCAGCTTCTTTGATAACGATCCAGTTTTGACTATTGAAGCGTTCAAATAAACAAATAATTAAAAAAGCATTTTAAAACGCCGTAAAATTTTTTGAATGTTATAGCATACCTACCTAAACGATAGTGAACTAGTTTAATGTCATGCGCATTATTTGTAGAAACTGTTATCTCTGTTGTTTATTGCAAAGTATTAACTGCCTGTACGAAGTCTGCAATGATCAGTACAGTATATACAGTACATACATACGTAGTACTATTAAGTATTCTGTAATACAGTTATCGTGCTGCAGCGTCACTTAACATCAGGTGAGATAGTGGGCAAACGCTTAAATTGCTTATCTATACTAATATTATAAAGAGAGAACATTTGTATTTTTGTATTTTTGTATGTTTGTAATGATTTGGCTCAAAAACTACTGGACCGATATAAAAAATTCTTTTACTAATACATAGAATGGACTTTCGGAATGAAAATAGGCTATATATTATCCCTTTTAAATCAAAGGTACATTCGTGGAGACCTAATTTGCAACCTAAGTCGGCAAATAAACGGTCGAAAAACACGTTTCTTACGAACGCTGCTTAATTGAAAATAGATAGAAGAATATTTTCTATGCAAGAGTTGTACAACTTAATAAGACCTACAAAAAAGTCCGCGACAGCATATGTCTATCTCTTAAGGTTGACTCACAGTAACCATTTTAATCTTTAATTTTTTGTTAAAAAATATTACATAACTACCAAGGCTATTTTCAAGTATATAGTAGTAATCCTTATCCAAATAATTAAGTTAATTAGCTACATATTATAGATTAAAATTGTCCTTTACAGTATATAATTCAAATAAAAACTCTAGAAGATATCACGGATTTCACATACACGCAACGCAAAACTATATATATCTGCAGTGAAACCACAGATTAGGTCATAGTTACTACGAAAATATTATTATAAGCTTAGCGATGCTGTAAATCCCCACCGATCACAATCAATTTGAAGTCAATATAGTATAATAATATACTTTTACTGTATAAAATTCTATTGTATAATATAGTTATGATCTATATATAAACCACCCCGACTGATCTATGTATAATCTTTTCAATAAAAGCATTCCAATGACTCTAAACACGACATTTAAAATCTGAGCTGTAAGTTGAAGTGTGGATTTGAGTATTCTGTAGAGTACAGGAGATGTCCCAGCATCAGGTCAATGCTTTCATGTTCTTACAATATCGTTGAAGAAGAAGATTTTCGAATTGATCAGACCTATGAAAGTTGATTTGATAGCGCAATTAACTAGAAAAAAGCTCATAGTTTTATAATGATTGAACGAATTTTCATGAATCAAGCTAAGAACACGCTCGATGAAAACATCTATCAAATAAACAAAAAAATCAATAATAAAATCAAAATCGGTTCATCCGGTCGGGTGCTAAGGTGCTACAGACAGACACAGATACACACGTTAAACGCATAATACCCCTTCTTTGATCCCATGATTTGATTGATTTTGATTCAATGATCCCACTACCTCTGTACGAAAACCCATGATTCATGAATGCACATAAAACTTTCATTGGTAATTATATAGCTAGGATTAGAATCAACGACCGTCGGGTCAGAATCAGGGTAACTATCCTTTACGCCAAAGGGCCATCCAATATCACTACGTAAGTATTATAAAACAAAGTCCATCACTGCGTCTGTCTGTCTGTTCGCAATAATCTCAATAGCTACTGAACGGATTATCATGCGGTTTTTACCAATAGCCAGAGTGTTTATGAGGAAGGTTTAGGTGCATAATTCGTTAAGGTTTTGTGTAAATTGGTTGAAATATGACGATGATTGTTAAATATGTTAATATTTTATATTTGATGCAACAAACTGATGCAAATTTTGTAGGCATATATGTTCTACCCGTGCGAAGCCGGGGCGGGCTGCTAGTCATGTATAAAATAATTTAAGATCGTAAAACAAAATAAACTGACCAAAAACGATCCAAAATTATCAATTAATTCGTGGTCGCGGAAATGGTTCCGTACAAAAAGGGTACCAAATGAAGGGTACCCAAAAGGGACAACCAATTAAGGAGACGTCGCTGTCTGTCTGTCTGTCAGAGGGCTGTATCTTCTAAATCATAGTAGGTATTTTTTTTTTACATCTTATAGGCTAGCGTTTGACCACTATGTCACCTGTTGGTAAGTGATGTGCGGTCGAAGATGGAAAGTACGCGGGGCCTAGAATGGGAACTGGCTCTTAATCGTGTCCTACCACCATGCAAAAATAATTGGAATATTCACAATGTATTACCATGGCCGCAACACAACACAACAAATGCTAAAAACAGAATAAAGTTACAAATGAAAGGGGGTCCCCATACAAGAAACGTGTTTTTTTAATACCTTTCTTGCTTGATATTATGTATCGTAATAGACAGAGACTTACACAAAGTATGTATTACTATAGCTGACATAACAACACTAAAAACAGAACAAAGTTAAAAATTAAAGTACCTAGGTCCCCATACTTGGAACGTATTTTTTCGGCATATTTGCTTCCTTCTAATTTATTATACATCGAATTAGGTTATAATTCGATGTTATTATACTTTTCGATCCCGACCCATGGCTCTATTGACGTGAACCCACTCCAGACACAAGCATATTTAGCTTATTTGGAGGGGTTCACAAAGATACTAGTAATGTGTAACCCACATTGCTAGTCAGCTTTTTTTTTTTAAATAAATAAATTATACTGTGGTACGGAAATCAACGTGTGCGAGTCCAATTCGCACTTGGCCAGATTATTTGAATAGAAATGTCAACATTTTCAGATTGAAGCATTTTGAATTGCAAGGATCCGTGTCGAACACAAAAATATGAATAATACTACCTTATTCATATTTCTGTATATTTTAACCGACTTCAAAAAAGGAGGAGGTTTCTCAATTCGACCGTATATATATTTTTTTTATGTTTGTTCGCGGATAACTTCGTCGTTTATAAACCGATTTTGATTATTCTATTTTTGTTCGAAAGGAGATATCAGAAGTGTGGTACCATGGCAATTTTATCGAGGTCTGATAAGTATCTCCAGAGATATTGAGATAAACATCTCAAAATTGGTACTGAAAATGAATAGCGCGGCATTGAAGTCGGTTCTTTTTTAGTTTCTGTGGTGTAGAAGTAAGTTTCAGAATCCTTGTTTTCTTCTTGTTTTTTACTTTTGACAAGTCAAAAAAACAAGTTTTCTAATGATTATAAAATAGTCATGATGATTACGAGAAGACTCAAGTTAGTCTTCTCATATCGTTCTCGTTGCCATATTGAATACTCAATCATCAACATCATCTTCCTACCCTTATCCCACTTACGTGGGGTCGGTGCAACATGTCATTCTCTTTCATTGAGGTCTCTCCGCAGTTTTTTTTTATATAGAACTGGGCAGCACTTAACCACTATCTCACCTGATGTTAAGTGATGATGCGGTCGATGATGGAGCGCGCTTACCCAAAAGATACCTATTCATTCGCGATTTGAAGACCCCCATATTGTATTTAGCCGGAAACACAGACTCAGGCAGAGCATTCCATTCCCTGGCGGTTCATATGATGAACGAAGAAGCAAATCGCTTCGTTCGGGTAGATGGTATATCCACCATAAATCGGTGGCGCCTTTTAGTGTCTCTGGATGTCCGATAATAAAATGGGGAAGGTGGAATCAAATTATGCAGTTCCATATATACGAGTATATGCAGTTTTTCCGCATCCACTCCTTTTACATCTATATCTTCTATCGCACAGTCCATGCACACTTGCTTCGGTCTTCCTCTTCCTCTATAACCGAACAGTTTCATGTCCATTGCCTTTCTAGTCACATGGACTTCACTTCTTCTCATAATGTGTCTATATCAGGCCAACCCATTGCTTCTTAACTTTTCTGTCACTGGTACCACTTTCAAGCTTTCCCTCACATATTAATTCCGAATTTTGTCCATTCTTGTTACTCCACACATCCATCCAAGTTAAATACTTAATATCAACAATAATAACAACATTAATTTACAAATACTTAATTATAAAATGTACTGACTGCTTAAATTAAAAAATAAAATAGTTAATTATTATGCGAAGGTCAAACCGGCCACAGACATTATAATCGAGATTTTATTAATATCATGACGTCTGCTCAAAAGGTCAAATTATATTTAAATGATATGAGGTGTCAGCGATTGTTTAATTGATATCACTTGAAATCAGATTCAGTTGAGATAGGGCAGGGGTATTCATCAGTGTCACAGAATAGATAATAGTACAATCAGTGTTGAGATTTTATCGATTCATTATTTGTCAGTGAGGTTTCAACAAGTATTAGATCATCCAGTTTTTTTTTTACCAGCTATGAAGATTTATATTTATATAAATGAGATTAATTATAGTGATCAAAATTGATACTGATTTATGTATTAATTTGAATAAATGTATTTACAACAAATCTGGCATTGAAAAACGGTCATTGTGATTTTACTAGCTTTGCGTTAATAATTTAAGATCGTTTAAAAACAAAAGAACCGACGTTTGAGGTGTTTATCTCCATATCTCGAGATACTCATCAGATAAATTGGACCACCTGGGAAGTATACCCCTTCACAAAAATGTATGATCGTACAAAACGAAAAAACTGACTTCAAATGCCGCGATAGTGAATATACGAGTATCCACTAGCCATAATCATGTCATAGAGGTATCAAATTTGTTTATATTGTTTATCCTTATATCTCCGGAGATGATTATCAGATCTCGATAAAATTTGAATGAGATCAAACGGGAGGTATAATCTCTCAATCTAAAAAATATTTTTAACCGACTTCAAAAAAAGGAGGAGGTTTCTCAATTCGACCGTATATATATTTTTTTTTTTTATGTTTGCTCGCGGAATAAAAAAAAGAATAATCAAAATCGGTTCATAAACGACGAAGTTATCGTCGTTTATGAACCGATTTTGATTATTCTTTTTTTGTTCAAAAGGAGATATCCCAAGTGTGGTACCATGGTAATTTTATCGAGGTCTGATAAGTATCTCCAGAGATATTGAGATAAACATCTCAAAATTGGTACTGAAAATGAATAGCGCGGCATTGAAGTCGGTTCTTTTTTAGTTTTTAAACGATATTATTTCGAATCGGTTAAGATTGATTGATTGAAGATTTGACGGAGTTCTTAGGTAACAGAATAAAAAAAAAACAGTCGAATAAATAACCTCCTCCATTTTTGTAAAGTTAGTTAAAAACGGGTTAACGGTCAGTTAAGAGGGTGCGTAAAAAGCTAAACCCTAGAAGTGAAACTTCCAAGTTCATTCAATTTATATCTCAACATTTTTTTTTTGTACAACTCCATCTGTTGAACTTAGCGGGACGAATGCCCGAATGATAGCGAATACGTCTTCGTAGTTACGTCATAGATAATATCGTTTAAAAACTAAAACAGAACCGACTTCAATGCCGTGCTATTCATTTTCAGTACCAATTTTGAGGTGTTTATCTCAATATCTCTGGAGATACTTATCAGACCTCGATAAAATTACCATGGTACCACACTTGGGATATCTCCTTTCCAACAAAAAAAGAATAATCAAAATCGGTTTATAAACGACGAAGTTATCCGCGAACAAACATAAAAAAAATATATATATATATATACGGTCGAATTGAGAAACCTCCTCCTTTTTTTGAAGTAGGTTAAAAAGATAATAATACTACACGTTAGGCGAATACGCCGTTCTACCGTTCCGTAGGACATTATCTTTTCTGTGGTTCTACAGTAGAGAGCGGTTCTAAATATAAATATATCATGACGCTTACGTCACTTCCGTTGATTCTGGCCGTGACGCTACGTTACTTCCGTCAAATTTTAGCCCAGTGCGACTAAAGAAATTTCACTTAAAAAAATAATTTTCTAGATGGAGCCATACGCCTATATAGCTGCGTCTTCTTGCATTCCTAATTCGTTCGCCTTCGTGCGACCCTGTGTGTACCCCGCATAAAAATAACCATAAGATATTTCCTGCTGTTGCAATATAAAACTGTAAATGCGTTAGAATGCGGTTACTGACTCATCAATTAAGTATAAATAAATAAATAAACCACAATTAATAAAGGACACTATTATACCTATGATAAGTCTATGCGCAAATGCATCTAATACATTACAAATGACTACAGGCAAGCCCTATAAACGTCGGAGTTTATTTCCCATTAACGAGATTGAGATAACTTAAGTACCTACTCGTGTTCACAGCATGATCGATCTGATTGATACATAAGTCATTGATATACTAATGGCCGTATTCATAAAGATGTTGACGAGTGTGCATAGCAGTGGATTTGAAACGAGTAATGTCAGTAATGTATTGGTTTTGAAGGTCACTGCGCGTTCGCGAGTACTGTGAGAATTCATAGTGCTGTTTATGAATACGGGGTTAGTGTTGTTTGTAAATACGGGGATAAGAGCAATTATTCTGTATAATTCGTTCTGCATACCGTTCTGCGATGTTATAATGGCAATGAGTGGGTGAGGTGCGAATTATTTATGCATAGTTTTGATTGCTTATTCAAGGGTAGATTCTAAGTTTAAGGTATACAAATTTTATGTTTTACCTATTTCTATTTTTAGAAGATAATTCCAAGCAAAATAATATTTCTTAATATATATTTTTTAATGATATAAGGTAACAGGACAAGCACGACGCTTGCCTGATGGTAAGCGATTACGTCTACCTATTACAGATTACAGATACAGCTGCATACACAATTCTTGAATGCCAGAATTTTGTCAGTTACCCCGAGACGTCATAAAGATGTTGAGTCTCACATGCCCTGTAATTTCACTGGACACCTTGCCATTTCAACCGAAAAATATTTCTATTTCACGGCTGAAAATTAATTGGCAAATTGGTGGTACCGCCTCAGACGGACTAGTAGAAGTCCTAACACTAATTAAAAACACCTCATGCAGTATACCGTTTTTTTTATTTACAAGCATAGCGCTAATTAAAGATATCCGCGTGTTAAAAAACACTATTTACCTCTATAAACATGTATCAATCCTATAACTATAGCAGTAGGATGTATTTATAGTCTTTAATTAATAAAATCGTCAGTTAATTATAATTGATTGATTGAGCATGCATTTAAATAGCTATTTCGCTATGTGATAATTTCCTTGAATAGGTATAAGGAGAATATTATACTTGATAACATTATCTTCTGTCATGCGGGATATATGTTTGATTAGCTGTACCCCGCGTCTTCACCCACGCTAAAAAACTCTTCCATATTAAAAACTCTTCTTGCATAAAAAAAATGTCCTGACAATTACAAACAAAACTAAAAAGAATTCGCCAAATAGGTCCACCCGTTCTCAAGTTATGGTGTGACCAAGGGAAATAGCGATTCATTGTTCACCGACTTCCAAAAAGGAGAAGGTTCCGTGTTCGTGTCTGTTTTTTTTTATGTGTGTATGTTTCGCGGTTACTCCGGCAATTGTAAACCGATTCGAATGATAATTTTTTTAATCAGTTGGGTACATTCCCGAAGTGAAGCATTGTAATTTCATCAAGATTTGATAAGTATCCCTAGAGATATGACGATATACGTCTCCAACTTGCCACTGAAACTAACTCGCGGGAAGTCGGTTGTTTAAATTTTTAAACTATTTTAATTATTATAATTATGTTTAGATTAAATTGAAGTTCGTAGGTATCCATAGAGTTTTAAGAGTGCCGTACCTTTATTTTTAAAAACAGACCAATTTATTGTCCATCTGTTGAACTTATTTTATCTAGATATGGGATCGTTTACAAAACGAAAGCAACCGACTTCAAATGCCACGTTAGTCATTTTAAACCGACTTCTAAAACGAAGGTGGTTCTCAATTGGTCTGTATGTTTTTTTTCAGTACTAAGTTTAAGGTGTTTATCTGCAGATCTGAATGAAATTACAATGAGACCACCAATTTGGTAATTTACCCTATCAATTAAAAAAATAATCATTCAAATCGGTTTACAATTGACGGAGGAATCGCATAACATAGATACAAAAACAAATAAAT
Source organism: Cabera pusaria (assembly GCA_954871355.1). Taxonomy (NCBI): domain Eukaryota; kingdom Metazoa; phylum Arthropoda; class Insecta; order Lepidoptera; family Geometridae; genus Cabera; species Cabera pusaria. The sequence goes on from OX940905.1 coordinate 17,689,096, forward strand.
ACACACAGACAAATTGAGAACTTCCTCCTTTTTGGAAGTTGGTAGAAAACTAGCGTGGCATTTGAAACCTGTTTTTTTACCCGACTACGGCGAAGCAAAAAGGAGGGTTATGTTTTTAACCGGTATGTGGGTATGTATGTATGTAAGTATGTATGTATGTTTGTATGTATGTTCATCTGTTCCCTCATAACTTCTAAACTACTTATAATAATTTAACAAATGAGGTGTCGTTGAACCCGTCTTATTTGTCTGCTGGTTATAGGCTATGTGACGTCACAACAAATTGAATGTGGCGCACCCTAGAGGGGACGAAGTCCAAAACTTAAAAAAAAAAACTCTCCCCACCCCATCGAGTGTGGTATCGTTGAATAGGGATTTTGAAGATAATTGAAGATAGGGTTTAGTATATCATATTTTTGTAGGGCATAGCGTTGGCGAGATATATCCCGCCGAAGTCAAGAAAACTAATGTGTACCCCACGGCGTCGCAAAGAAGTAGTTGGGAGGGTTATGTGTTTGTTGATCACTGTGTATGTATGTGAGTATGTTGACACGTATACATGTATTTATTTATCCAAAAACCCCAAAGTGCTTTAAATAAAAAATAAGTTCAAAAACTAAAACCCGACTACTGAAACATCACTCCCTAAAAAGTATGAAACAAGAAAATATTCTCATCTGAGATCGCTATTACAAACTAGTATCGTGAATTATACAAACAACTAACTTGTAATAAATATTTTATTGTATTTCATAAATATTCTTAGTGGTGCTCAGAGGATAGCCGTGGTCGTATGTTACTTTGAATGAATACATATGAAATATAATAAAATATTTATTACAAGTTAGTTGTTTGTATAATTCACGATACTAGTTTGTAATAGCGATCTCAGATGAGAATATTTTCTTGTTTCATACTTTTTAGGGAGTGATGTTTCAGTAGTTGGGTTAAAGTTTTTGAACTTATTTTTTATTTTCGATTTATACACGATCTTTAATTATCATCACATATTATATATTTGGCTAGTCGCCTGCATAACCACCCAAAGTTGGGTGTATTGTTCTTTCCAGTAATATCTTGTAAAAATTGTCAAAAATTTTATACTAGTCATATAAATTGCATCAATTTGTATCAATGATGCCTACAACTTAATACATTTTCGTCACAGAAACCTATCAAAATAGGTTTTTGTGATCTGACAAAGAGGACGCGACGGTCATTACCAAACCGGATGACCAATAATATAGTTAATACAGCAATAATGTTACTCAGATGCATCAAAATCTGATGATTCGGATTTCAATTTAAATTACTAGCTTCGATTTCGTAGCGTTAAAATATACCTTCATTTATTTAAAACTTTTGTTTCATAAAAACCTTTTCCTGAAAATTAAAAAAAACAACAATAAAATAATTAGACCAATCGGTCCGCCCGTTCTCAAATTATGGCGTGACCAAGGGAAATAAAGGTTAATTTTTAACCGACTTCAAAAAAAGGAGGTCTGGATTCATCGAAATCTTTTTTTTTCTTTTTTATGTATGTTCACCGATTACTCGAAAATGCCTGAACCGATTTGGAAAATTCTTTTTTGTTTCAAAGAGTACCCCTCCCAGATAGTCCCATTTAAATTTTAACAAAATCGGTCGAGCCGTTTTAATAAATCAACTATTTTATGACGATGCATTTATATACCTTGACGAAATGCTGCTAACTACTGGCACAGATTATAATATATAATAGTTACTACGCTTACTGGCTACTTTGACTAGCGCTACGTTTGAAGTCGGTTCTTTTAGTTTTTTAAACGATCTTAAATTAATATATAAACGGACAACAGATTTATCCGTTTCAGAAATCAGAAAACTGAAATCAAGTATTCATTTGCAAAAATACAATTTAACTTGCAGCATTGGCAGCTATCCTTGAGAGCCAGTTCTCATTCTGGGCCTAGCGTGCTTACCATCTTCGACCGCATCATCATTTACCAACAGGTGAGATAGTGGTCAAACGCTAGCCTATAAGATATGTTAAAAAAAACGTATTAATAAATTATTTAGTCACATTTTTAGTTTTAATACCGGTAGACAAAGATCCTATCGAAATGGCATATAATGCACCTGGGGCCTTATTCAGTATCACCAATGAGATAACGCGTTCCTTAACGCGCCACGTTGCGTTATTGAAAAATTGTATTCTGTATGCCACACGATAGGTAAATTATACAAAACGCGCGCGTTACACGTCCTCATATGTCACGATATTTTGACAGCTCAAAACGCGCTCATAACCTTACCCTACCGCGTTTTAATTGGCATAGAGAATATAACGCGGAGATAACGTAACACGGCACGGTAAGACTTTAAAATGGTCATACTGAATAAGGCCCCTGAATCAAAAAATAATAATTTGATGATAATATGCAGATAACGCATCTGTAACGGTTTTGGTGTTGTAAGAGGCGACGGTGACCTCTCTTACCATTGGGCGGGCCGTTAATTTAATTGTTCAAATTTAAGAGTATTCTGGGCCTGGCGTGTTCATCACCTTCCACCACAGCATCTCTTGCAACCAGGCGCGTCAGTAGTCAATATATATAATATATAAAACATATGTCGATCGCTATATCGACATCGCGTAAGTCACGTTAAATTCTCGATTTTAAATCTATAAATATATATAAGATATAAAAAACTTAAGTTAACGGCCCGCCCAATATACTTTTTTATGTCAAATAGGCTACGGTTTGACCACTATCTCATCTGTTGTGAAGTGATGATGTGTTCGAATGTAGGCCTAGAATGGGAATGTAACACATTAGATGTTTGGCGTTATTTGAGGGTGTTATCTGGCCAGGCGGACACTAGATAGTAGCCTACCATGCGGGGGTTGGGGGTTTCTTAACGATGTCTTCCTTCACCAGAGGGCAACTGTCAAATGCGCACATAAATATTTCTATAGAAAAATCCATTCATGCACGGCGGGGATTGAACTCGGTACCTCTGGCATCAAAGCCGGCCATTCTCCCATTGCCATGATTCCACTACCCATTTGTTTTCATTTCAAACAAAAAATACTAGATTATAAATAAGAATGCTATAAACGTTGTGGGAAAATCAATTAGAAAGCTTCCTAGTAGCCCCATACCTTTCTAGTAGGCCCCATACCTTTCTAGTAGGCCCCATACCTTTCTAGTAGGCCCCATACCTTTCCAACAATGTTGTTCCGAAATCACGAAATTAATGCTAATATTTACCTTACCCTTGCTATTTGTGTTTGCTTATCAGACGAAGAAACACGAAGAGAGATCGTTGTATGTTTGTTTGTCATGATAACATTATATTCAATGGAATCATGAGCCTAACTTAATATGTATGAATTGAAAATATTTCTGTTCTGTTTTAACGGCATACTACGAATAAGTGCCATGTGATATAAGTATTCTCTCCTCATTTTAATTTTTTAGAAATTGTTTCGTGTAAGTAAGTTTCGTAAGGTGCGGTCACACCGCGGCGTCCTGCAATCTACGGGCGCGATCTCAGTACTTTTCAATTGTTTTCTGATCGCGTTTGGTGTGAACCAGTCGGTACAAATACTACTGCGCTATCTGATCGCCGTCTAGATCACACACGCAGGACGCTGCGGTGTCCGTACCTTTAGGGTAATATCTACGACTTTAGGCCTATTCAAAAATCAGCGTTCAGACCCTTGATTTTCTATCATTTGAAAACCTGTTGGGATTCGGAAACTTCATTTTAAACTTGATGAATCCGTGTGCTATTTTGTCTCGGAAACCTTTCCAGTAAAAATCATTGATTTTTTCTAATAGAAACGTCAAAAGTAACTGATCTGATCATTGTGAATTGCAAAGATTCGAGTCGAAGGAGAGGCAGTTTCCGAATCCGAATTTGCTTTTGAATAATTGATAACAACACTGACTTAGAATTTTGTGTGCCACAGTTGTGAGGTACCTAACATATAAAATCACAAGATTCAGGGATCTTCTTTTTTGTCAAGTTGCTCAAAATTATATCCAATACTTTATCTACTTTTTAATGTTCACGTTAAGTTCCTAGCTTCCTGAAGCCTTACTATTTTACAAGCATTTCTGATATTAGCATACGAGCATGTATAAAAGCGCTCATGAAAGTGGAATAAGCGAAAGAGGTACCTACGTCAGGATCGAGGATCGTAGCGTGTGGAAAAAAGTAGTATCTGCCTACCCCAACGGGAAAAAGGTGTGACTGTATGTATGTATGTATTTCTGGTATTTTTGTTTTATATTGTTGCAGAATGATCTCATATCGATCATGGGCTAAGGCTGGATAATGGCCGGTTCACACATGTCTCCGTTTTACTGTACGTTTTTTTTTCGTCGATGGCGTATGTAGTTGTATGAGCGACTTCACACATGGCACAGTATTCTGTATACAGTAAAAAATATCGTTCCGTAAAAAAATTACATTCCGTTTTGTCATCGAATACTGGACGACGGAACAGTAAAAATATACGGACACGTAGAATTTTAACGGATAGATACTGTGTGCGTTGCGCTCGCAGTATAGCGGCGGTATACTGCGAGTTTTCTGTTCACACATCGCATCCAGTAATGACGGATTCGTTGAACGTTATACGGTGCCTATTTGTGAACAGCGCATAAATTTATGACGTATCCGTTAAAAACGTATCAGTAAAACGGACTCCCATGTGTGAACGGGCCGTAAGGCGGCAATAGCCCAATGGATAGGGTGTCGGACTGGCGATCGAGAGGTCGTGAGTTCAATCCCCACCCCGCCCATTACACTATTGACGTGAACCCACTCCAAACACAAGCATATTTAGCTTAGTTGGAGGGGTTAACAAGAATACTAGTAATGTGCAACACAAATTGTGAGTGAAATCTTAAAAAAAAAATAAAAAAATAAGGGACTGATCGATATGAGATCATCATCATTCTGCAACTAAATAATTCGGATCTTGTACATATCATGATCCGAATGGTCTCATGTGATGATCTCTTTGGTCAATATACGTTTTTTATTGTGTTGCATTATTTTCACTTTTTTTAAATTATCTTAAGTACTGAAACAAAGAGGTGCGTGTAATGGTATGGCTGGCAACCCTGCTTCAATAGTCCTGATGTGGACGGTTGGACGGCTGCATGACACATTACTTTGGTTATTTTTTAAAATCAAAGCGTTAATGCTATGTTTACATGATAATTAAATATGATTTGATGATGTATTTTGTGATTTTAGACGTGTGTGTGTATACATGCGTGTATTTTTACTGCCTACATACTGAATAAATGCTTTGACCTTTTGAATATGCTTCACACAGACAGAAGCACCAAAGCGACATACTCCCAGCTACTTATGTACATATAACTTAATGCATCTCCCACACTATCAAACCATACGACTGCCCAGTCCAGTCGTTAAGTCCTATGTATAGTACCGCAGTAGCCTTCCAGGCGGCCATTACTGTAGGTACGAAGGACAATAAAGCTCTACACAAAATGAGTTCTCAACTCAAGAACTTGCTGTAGAAGAGCATTCGACGGGTTTAATGCGAAACGTAAGACGTAGGTAGGTAGATACTATTACTAAAGGAAATATTTTACGTATAAATATTACTTAAGTTTAAGAATTATTCGTGAGTTCAATCAAATTGTTTATTTGTGATACACCGGTAATACAACGGTGTTAATAGTAGTTTATAATAAGAACATACTGTGATCAGCCCCTGAGGCATACAAATATTAGTTATAAAATATGCAAATTAAAATTAAGATTAATTATTCATTATATAAGGCATTGTCAATTATACATTTTATAGATACCTATTTTACTATAATATCGTTTAAAAACTAAAAAAGAACCGACTTCAATGCCGTGCTATTCATTTTCAGTACCAATTTTGAGATGTTTATCTCAATATCTCTGGAGATACTTATCAGACCTCAATAAAATTACCATGGTACCACACTTGGGATATCTCCTTTCGAACAAAAAAAGAATAATCAAAATCGGTTCATAAACGACGAAGTTATCTGCGAACAAACATAAAAAAAAAAAAAAAAAAAAAAAAAATATACGGTCGAATTGAGAAACAATTCGACCGTATATTTTTTTTTTGTCCTCCTTTTTTTGAAGTCGGTTAAAAATAATAAATATATATAATGCCAAATCATTTCGCCTATGCAATATTATAGCCCAATTGACCGCGCCATTTAACCGTAAAGATCTAACCAACAAATAAAATATAAACCGACTTTCACATTATAATTAACAGCGTGGGGATAGAGTAAATCGTTTATGGCAGGTTATGGAATCCGAATCATAATTTATTTATATTTTCATAACTATTTATATTTTAAGTTTAGTAGTAATGAGTAAAACCTGTGGGTATCAAGCTATTCCGTGGTATCAAGTTACATGCTACTTTCACAGCTCATTTTATATGCTGTCAGTGTATTTACCATTTATATATATTCTGTTACTAAGAATATGTACTGATAATCAAGATCGTTAAAAAAACTCGGGCGTCTTGTGCTTAAGTAATTACTAAACACGGCGCCTGAAAGTATGTACCTTGTGGATTTGTAGTTTATGACATTGATCTTGGTTTTTCTGCTATTTATTTTTTATTGTTGAAAGAGTTACTTCGGAAGAGGATTAGTTATTTTGTGTTGATGTCAAGAACTTTATCTTTGTGACATGATTTAAACGCGTGAATTGGCATAGTTAATAGCTCAAGTATGTGAAAAGAGGCTAGAATCCTAAAAAAATGTTGTAGTCTGTCATTTACATTATCAAAAATATTGGATACGTATTTTTTATATTGTCAATTAAACTAAAAATGACAAACATATAGAGTGTTGAAATTCTGAGTGACGTCACGGGCTCACGGCCCACTACACTTTTTAGCGGTTCGTAACATCACAAGCCAGCACTCCCGAACTATGACGCTATTTATCTTTGTCAATTTTACTTGGTGTGTAAAATAAAATAAAAAATATGAGCAATATTTTTTGATAATACAACTGAGAGACTCAATAGAATTATTATTTTTTAACCCAGTAATCATCCCTATTCGTTGTGAGTTTCGGCGCTAATCTTGATATCCCATTTTAAAGATAGAAAGGTAGCAAGGATGAGGTTTTGTTGCATTTGACCCCGAGTGGTCTATCGGCAAATCAAGATGTCATCGTGTTATGCCGAAGCAAACTTGCTACGCGTGAGTCGGCACAACTTGGTCGCTTCATTCGTAAATTTAGCGGTAGAGCGTCTACATATTTTAAGGTCTTTGCTGCTGACATTATTAATAGACCGTAGTTTTTTAATTAATTGACGGTTAAGTTACATGTTAACGATGCTATAAGTCAAAACATAGGCAACGCTTAAACCTACCTATGCTACCTTTCTTTTCTTAGAATATTTCTCACAATAACACATATTGTCGCTGAGATGGGTCATAATTTTTAACTTTTAACATAAGTTCTATGGTGGATTATTGAGATGGGATCGTAAGGGCAGACTTTTGCTGTTGTAAGTACGTATAGTAAAGCTAGGAGGAGTCCTGATGTGTTCAATTATAAAAAAATGGGAATTGAGAACTTTTCTCATTTTGAAGTCAGTTAAAAAATTATGATCAATGTAGTAAATTTTATCAACTATAATTCTTTGTTTTATTTTATTAGCTGTGCCCCGTGGCTTCGCCCGCGTTAGAAAGTTAAAAAGTATCCTGTAGTCAAATCCATAATACAGGTTATCACTGTGCAAAATTTCAGCTAAATCGGTAAAGCAGTTTGACCGTGAAGAAGTCCCAAACAAACAAATAAATATATAAACTGACTTTCGCATTTATAATATTGCTGATGGTGATGGTGATTTGTATTTCTAGGGTTCTCTCAGGGAACTCTTTAAAACATTTTATATACCAACCGATCCAATTTTTATAACATCAAAATATTATATATATTGAAAAGATAAGCCTACTAAATTATACTTCTCATATAAAGCGATTAATATCACTTAATATGCTATTAATTTAATTTCAAAACTACTATCTTTAACAGAAATTAGTATGTTCATATTGATTTTTTATGTTAATTCAATTAATAAACCATTTATTTCGTAAACATATTTTAAATATGATATATTAATATTTCATTAACGTCGTTAAAATTTAGGCTTGTCACTAATGTAATTTTTCAAAATTAATATTCTTAGTTGTAATTTACATCAAAAGTATTTTTTTTACTCAATTATGTAAATGATTAAATGAAGATATGAAATAAGATATCAATGAGTTATAATGTCTTTCTCAAATTGCGGCTTTTTCTTTAGATTAAGATAATTAATCACAATTAGAAAAACAATTGTAGATTATAATTTTATGTAGATTTGTTATAATTTACTTATTTAATTACATTAACTTATAAAACATGGCTTTGCTAAGTATTATTTATCGAGATAATAAGTTCTCGTTTTTATTAAACTAAATTCTATATAGAGGTGTAAGCGAACAGAGTGAAATTTAGGAGGGGGGAAAGAGTAAATTGATAACAAACTTAGTAAGTTCTGTTCGCCACGCGCAGTAACATACACAACTAGTAGTTATGTAGTTGAATTCTCGAGCTGCATGCGAGTGCCTGCTGCCTGCCGCGCCGCTGTAGTATTATCACAGTTTTACATCATGATTGTAAAACTGTGGTATTATTATCTTTTCTATGGCGCCGCGGTGAGTGGTATTGTTGTAATATGCGTGTGTGCGTGTCTTCGCTATAGGGTGCTCCAGTCTATTTTATTGATTTTTGACTTTTTTTAGGGTTCCGTACCTAAAAAGGTAAAAAAAAGAACCCTTATTAGATCACTTTCTTGTCTGTCTGTCTGTCCGTCTGTCTGTCTGTCCGTGTGTCACCACCGATTTTCTCAGAAACGGGTGGATCTAGCAAGTTGAAATTTATACCAGATACAGAAGTCTATAGTCCCTATTAGATGTACAAATCAAGGTCCTGAGTCAACACGATAAAAAGATATGGGCAAATTTAGATTTTCGCAAAAACTTGTAAGTACCAATATTTACCTTAATTTTAAACTTTTTTATTTTTCGGAATGTTTCCTTTACTTGTGCTGTAAGACCTTGCTTTTGACCAAAATTGACAATTCTAGGTCAACTGGAAGTACCCTATAGGTTTTGGGTCGAAAACCTATAAGGTACTTCCCTATCCCAGAATCTGACCTAGAATCATGAAATCTGGCAAGAAGCAAGGTCACAAATAAAGAAAAAAAAAAGAAAAAAAAGTTGAAAATTAAAGGGTATCCCCATACATACATAGTTAACGCCAGTTAAGTAGGCCTCTGAGTTATATGGTCAGTAATACAATTTAGAGGTCTAGCCTAATTGGTTAAATAATTGGTTAACCAACGTTGGTACGAAAGCCACGGTGGGCGAGTCCAACTCGACTTTGCCGGTTTTTTTTTAATGGATGTCGAGGAATATTTTTTTTTGAACATATTTAATGTTGTTTCTAGTCATTGTATCAGTAGTTTCTTTCGATATTAATTTGTTTATTAAATCTGGAATCATGCATTGCGATGTTTTTTTACCGTAATCGTTATTAAATGTAGGTTTAAGGAGTACTTTATTAGTTATATTTCTAGTAAATATGTTATAGAATAGGGAATATGCAGGTTTTTTTTAAATATTTTTATTTAACTCATTACATCCATATAACATAATAAAAAAAATAAAATACTGCTGGAATTAGTCTAATTATTTTTTAAATAAACATTTAAATATACAAATAAATTTGAGCAGTTTAAGCGCCATCATTTCCCGCGCTCTTTGGTAATGCATTGTGACGTCACGCACTTACGTCAGACACACACCGCTTGAAGCATACTAGCTTTTTTTTCTTTAACTAAGACTCCGCGCGATTATTGTATTTAGCCAATGGCATGTTTTTATTAAATTATACAGTTTCTCTAATCTCGTACTCATTTGTATCTATATAAAATGGATAAACAGTAATATACATTTTTGCACAATAATACGCGGCAAACACAATATTTGGAAATAAATACAATAAGACCACACCATACATTTATTTTTATGTTCCCGCGCTCAATGTTTCTATCACGTGGAGTAGTGCATAATGACGTCAACTTTCGATTCGACCAATGGTGATCTGTTTTACAAACTTAAATTTCCCTCGCTTAAATTGCACTCTTAATTTATTATTTTAAGCAAATAAAATGGAATTAAATTAAAACAAAGGTTTTACATGTAACTCCAGGACAACAAAGAATCGAAAAAAAAATTTTCCAATAAATCTGAGCTTCATGCATATTCCCTATTATATATAAGGAGTGGTCATCATATAATTTGTAGCTCAGTTCCGCCCACAACGGGGCATACTCCTCCTCCGTTAGATCGAGCGCGCACTGCGTTGCGGTGCGTTTATTCTACGGTACGGTAGAAAAAACGCAGTCACGGGTCCGTGGACTGCGGCGAAAAAACCCAATAAACGAAAGAACCCTTATAGTTTCGTCTTGTCCGTCTGTCTGTCTGTCCAAGGTTTTGCTAAGAGACCGTTAATACTAGAAAGCTGTTATTTTATAGGGGTATGTATATTTTTCGATTAAATGCTCCATTTACGATATATTAAATTATAAAGTGCAAATTTTTGTTCCAGTAGGCCGTCCCTCCCCCCTCTAAAAGCTAAACTGCTGGCTTAAAAAATCTGGAAAAATTCTTGATAATAGCGCATTTCATGAACTTTACAGGAAAATTATAGCGGTTAAGATAACTTTATTAGTTTAGCAGTAATAGTCGTTGAACTTGGGTCTTTGATAATTTTGTACCAAATACAAAATCCTTAGAATAAATCCTTTAAAGTGACAAAGACGAAGTATCTAGTTGCTTGTTTATAACGGGTAAAGACTTGCATTGAATAACGGGCTACTACGGAACCCTACACTGCGCGTGGCCCGACACGCACTTGGCCGGTTATTGTCATAATAATATGAAAAACATTGTACGAACTGGTACTAAACTAATTAATGTTTTGAAAAATGGGCATCCTAGCAATTCTTACAATAATAATAATTTATTTTATTTTATTTTTGAACAGGCATAATTTTATATTTTATTTTTCACATATTTGGATTTATCTTTAAATCAAGATCGTTTTGTCCATTTTTGCTTTAATAAATAATTCTTAATGATACCTTACGGAAATATCAATGTAGTAATTTTAGTAGATGAAAAAACTGAATGTCTCCGTGCATTTTTTCACCGCATTGCTTCTTAGACCTCTGTTCGATACAAAAACGTGGGCGGTAGACTTGAGAGAAGCGATGATTTTACCGCATGTGTTTATTTCGCCGCAATGCGCGCCTCCTATGACACTCCGTATTTCACAGAATATGCGTTACAATAATTAAGGTATTTTAAAAACTAAAACAACCGAGTTTCATGCCCCGCGAGTCAGTTTCTGTAGCAAGTTTGAGACCTTTTTTGTCATATCTCTGGAGATACTTATCAGATCTCAATTTAATTACAATAGAACCACCTCGGAAGTGCACCCTACCGATTAAAAAACGAATCATTCTTATCCGTTCACAATTGACGGAGTAATCCCGTAACATACATACAAAAACAAATAAAACATACAGACGTATTGAGAACCTCCTCCTTTTTAGAAGTTTGTTTAAAACGCAACGCAGTGCGCACTAGACCTTACTGTTACTCCCCCCCATCCCTGTTCTGAATTACTCTTGGCCATGTCCTATCCTTTTTGCGTACTTTTCGATGTCGTCGACTAACCTCTGTATTTGTCGACCGCGACTTCATTTTCATTCACGAGGCCAATATTCTAATCTAATGTATAAAACATAATTTTATAGCAGTATTACTATTTTTAACCGACTTCACAAAAAAGGAGGAAGTTCTTAATTCGTCAGAACCTTTTTTTTTATGTATGTTCACCGATTACTCGAAGATGCCTGAACCGATTTGAAAAATTCTTTTTTGTTTCAAAATGGGACCACCTGGGAAGGGTGCCCACCCTTCCCAGGTGGTCCCATTTAAATTTTAACGAAATCGGTCGAGCCGTTTTCAATATATCAACACTTGTATTACGACGCATTTACTTATCTCGACGACATACTACTTGGCTGGCGCCTTTACTTACTGGCACAGATTATGTAATAGTTACTACGTCTACTACTTTGACTAGCGCGATGTTTGAAGTCAGTTCTTTTAGTTTTTTAAACGATCTTAAAATATAACTATTTAATCGCATATTTTATTGACAGAGCCAGCGCGACACGTCTACGTTTCAGCTAAGGCAAAAATGCTTTCAGCATATGTCCGGCGGATATCCGGATGTCCAGTTGTCTCCTTTACAGGTCGCATTTCTCAACCAATTCTCGTGAAATTCTGTGAGCAGGTTTTATAAGAGCATGGGATTTTCGTGTCGATTCAATTTTTGGAATTTCTTCAGAATAGATTTGATATGGGGTATGAAAAGGAAAAAAAACATAGTTCAGCCATTTCGCAAAATGTTCAAAAATCAGGCCATACATAAGACTTAAGTTATTTAATAATCCATGCGATCGGTATGCGTTTTTTTAAGTCGTGTTTCACTATTTCACATTTTTTTTATATTAAAATTGTCTGAAGTACTGAAACTAAGAGGTACGTGTACGGTTAGCAACTCTACTTTAATATTTTTTAAATAGTCTAACGTCAACGATTGGATGGCAGCTTTTGTTTTTTTAGGGTCCTGTAGCCAAAGAGTAAAACGGGACCCTATAACTAAGACTTCGCTGTCCTTCCATCTGTCTGTCTGTCTATCCATCTGTCACCAGGCTGTATCTCATGAACCGTAGTAGATAGATATATAGAGAGATAGTTGAACAGCTGAAATTATCACAGATGATGTATTTTTGTTGCCGCTATAACAACTATTTGTTGTATAAATTGTTAAACACAATCCAAAATTTCATCGTACCGATGGGACTTGAACCTGCAACCCCCTGGATAACATGTCCAGGTGCTCTTCCAATTAAACCACAGTCCGATCTATCGATACGACGAAATTAGTGGATTGCATTTTTTAACCCAATTATGTATTGGTGGCGCCATCTATGACTACTTATTTCGAAAGTTTAATTTACAAAAATATAACGTGTGTTAAACTTCAAAGAAACATAATATTTACCAATAATAATATATGATCGTACAAAACGAAAAAACCGACTTCACATGTCGCGATAGTGAAAATATCCACTAGTCATAATCATGTCATCGAGGCACAAATCAAATTTGTTTTTTTCATTTTTTATCCTCATATCTTCTGAGATCTCCGGAGGTGATTATCAGATCTCGATAAAAATTAAATGGAACCAAACGGGAGGTATAATCTCTCAAAAAAAGAAATCGAAACGGTTCAGATTTGACGGAGTTCTGAGGTAACAAACATAAAAAAAATACAGTCGAATTGAAAACCTCCTCGTTTTTTGTGAATATATTTCAAAAACAGTAAATTTTGTTCAACCGTTACGTGTGCGAGTCCAACTCGCACTTGGCCAGTTTTACTTTAAATTTAAAGCGTCAAATCATGCTTTTGCTATCTTGACTTGATAATTGATTATGACTTATTTTATGATTTGGACGTGTATATTATGCGTATTTTAATACTGCGTACATACTGAATAAATGCTTTGGTTTGATTTGATGTGATAAAATATATGCGGTAAAAACCGTAACAGTAAGTTTAATAATATAAGCAGTACATATATAATAGTCTTATATTGTAATGTATTATATTCGCTAAAAACGTAGGTATAAATAATTATATTGTACTACCTACATAAGACAATAATTATAAATTATAGTGTCAAAGTAAAATTTACTCTACATTGTCATTTAGACTATAATTGTTGTCGGTGTCGTCTGGACAAGGAAAATAAATACCACCTAATAAATTAAAAATTGAAATATATCTACCTTAGTTTTCATTATATAACTATGTAATTATTACTGAAGGAAAAACTTGTGTTTAATAATACGTAGCTATCATAAAAAGTCAGAATACCTATAAAACGCAACAACTGCACAAGGTCACCGGAACATCTTAAAAATACCATTTGAATACGATTAAGAGTTAATTTTACAATTTAAATAGTTGTTATTTTCAAGTTCAAGTGTGCTCGACCTTCTTGGCACAATGAAAAAAACAATACATTTTTGGACAAAAAAAAAACACGTTCTGTTGCCAATTACAGAAAAGTCAGACCAACTTAATACGATACAATTTATTTCTTTTGTGTGCGAATTAACATAACTTACAACGAATGCTGTTGTTACGTTTGAACAGCTGAAAAATAATATGTGAGCCAACGATCATCGCTATATTCAAGAAAATAATAAAAGGAAAATTCACATTTCCGACGGTGAAAAATCCGATCAAAACACAATCACTGGTTGCACTTTCTAAAACACAATAAAAAAGTAATGTAAACACAGATTAAATTTTCCACACGCGGCACTTCGAGAGCGATTTTCCCGCGAAAACGTGGCTGCGACACGTGCGCCCTCTCACGCTGTGAAAACAACACTGAGAGCTCACTTGGAAATTTCAAATTTCGAAGGCAAATGCGATCGCGCGATGTCTTCGCGACGGGTGAGCGAACCACCGATCTTTTCTTACAACCTTTCAGACCGGTTTAAGCCCATTTATATTATAATAACAGCCAAAAATAGCGTGAAAAGTAAGAATTCGGTTTAATTCCATATACATTTGAGCGTATTTCCCGAGCCATTTGGAATGATTCCCAGTTGTCGACCTTCAAGGCTGTTTTAGACGGACATGTCATCAAGAAAATTTCATTTGTTGCTTGTGTTTGCTGTACAGGGTGAATTTTTGGGAAGGGGCCGCAAGTTTGGTACTACTTTCATTGTAGTTTTACAGTAAAACGTTTTAAAAAAATAGCCCATTATTTTCAACTACATTTAGAGCTGCAATCACAAAATTTAAAAAAAATACAGTCAGCTAGAAAATGGGCAGTTTCACTGAAAACTTTTTTAATGCTATTCACCCCGCTTTCTTATAGTGATAGAAATTTTATCGCACTAACTTAATCCCATACTATTTTATGGTAAAAAAATTAAGGTACTGACTCATGTGAGGTTGCGGTTAAATGTAGATTCGTAATATATCTAAACCCCGTATTCATAAACAACACTATGACACAGTTTTACAATCATGATTACACATATAATTGTAAAACTGTGACTATGAGGACTCACAGTGCTCGCAAGCGTATAATGTCATTAAACCATTACATTACTGGCATTACTTTTGTCAAATCCAGCGCTACCTTTTCTTTACTCATGTGGCTATGCTTTATAATACGGCCGTAAAAGTTATCGCCGACTGGTCCAACGTCGCTCCAGCCCGGCAAAGAAATGTTCATTAAAATGTAAGCCATTTGACGTTCACTGTAGACAGCCTTTACATTGACAACACAAAGAGCAGTCTACTCTAAGTGCTGTCAATGTAAAGTCTACAGTGAACGTTAAAAGGCTTACATTTTAATGAACATTTCTTTGCCGGGCTGGAGCGGTGTTGGACTAGTCGGCGACAACCTTAAGGCTGGTATCACAGAACGACACTCACGTATATCTCCAATACACTCTTAAAGATAGAATGTAACCATATTTTAATTGGTTAACTGACATCTTAATTATCTGTAAGAGTAGATCTATCGAAATAATTTTGACAGGTCGGCAACGCATGAGTGACTCCCCTAAGTGCCGAACTGTCAAAATTATTTTCCAAATGTTCATAGGCGACGGTGACAACTTCCCAGGCGGTCCGTTTACTTGTTTGCTTAAAATATCGTTCTATAATCTAAATTCTTTGATGATATTCACCATCATCATTAGCCATATAAATTGATTCTTTTGTTTTTTTATACTGTCTATTTTTTTGTATGTAGGTATGTAGTATGTAGGTTAGGTATTGATTTAGTTCTAAGGACTTGAATGGGTAAATTGGGCAACTGCAATGCTCATCTAAAGTGTGATAAAAAGATAAATAAATAAATATTGTGACCCGCGACATTAATTATGTCATCAACCCATATTGCTGCCGGACGATTAACATTAGTTTTTCCTGTTCTGTGTCATATCACAACCACTGAACAGCAAATACCTGCAATGTAATATTCTATTTGATGTTCCGTGGTATCAACTCTAATATTAGTAGGTATCCCAACTTCAACAAAGTCATCGCTATAAAAGTGAAAGCTTCTTTAGCGGCGTTGTGCACTTTTCTTGGGATGGGTAAAAATGTTAAACTCGCGTCGCGGCCACGTGTCCTGATCGTAAGACGAAAATGAGGAAGACGGAGCGCACGGCGCTTGCGCAAAGTGTCATTCCAACGAAGCGCAGGGCGCTTGCATGAGGTGTCATTCCAAAGGAGCGCAGGGCGCTTACGCGAGGTGTCATTCCAACGGAGTGTTCCAAGTTTTCTTCCCTCCCGGAGTACAACCCGTTGTTTTTTTTATCTTAGATAAGCAAGCGTTTGACCACTATCTATCTTACCAGATGTTAAATGATGATGTGATTGATGATATAGCACACTTGCCTAGAAGATACCTGTTCACTCGCTATTTCAGGAAACTCTGGCAGGGAATTCCATTTCTTCACTGTGCGTATGATGAATGTAGATGCAAAGCATTTTGAGCAACAGAATGAAATATCTAACATGTATCGATGGCACATGGCTGTGCGCCTGGTAGTACGATGGAAAAAGGGGGACGGTGGAATAATATGTAATTGAAATGATAATTGAGTAACTTGAACCTTGACTGAGGTTAATCAACGCTTTAATCTAAGATGTAGAAATAAAAATCATAACTGCGTAACGTGTATCTAAACTTTATTATTTTCCTTAAGTTTCAAGGTCTCCATCGTAAAAGTAAAAAAATGTATGCGATCCGTGAATGGCCGGTACGGTAACAAAATTGTTAAGCTATGACCCAAAAAAGGTTTATTTTTATTTAATATTTGGTCTCGTTTGCGTCGTCTTAAATGCAGTTCCGTTATAGGGTTGTACTCGAAATAAACTTGGGATTTATTTTTATTTATTTTGTCATAAAATCGAGGAATTGTTTGACAGATCCCAGATGGTAAATACAGATTTAATATATGAAGCAAGTTAATGATAAGTAGCTATATGTAAGCAAAGATGTTATTATTTTATTTAGTTGAAATCTTCATCATTAAAAGCCATAGACGTAATATAAACGGATGGTGCACTGCAGATGTTTTCACAAATTCAATTTAATCCGTATACTCTAACTATAAGGTTGTAATTGCTTTGTAGAACAAAACGGCCCAAACGAAAGGCACCCGGGTGGGACTGTTTCCTTGTCTAACAACCTGCTAGTGCTATATATATTCTATACTATATGTATAGTATATATATAAGACGTCCATACAAAAGAAAGTGACAAACTCCGTTCAAGGTCGGTCTCATCAAGGCCATTTTGCGAAGTCGAGTTATTAAATAGAAGGTCTTTGTTAAAAGCTCATACATCATTATGAGTCTATTGTTGAAAAAAGAATACCGATGGTAGAAAGAGTTGGTGATGTTAAGACTCTTAACCCAGCATCACTAATGTCTACGCACATAGTGCACTACTTTTACTATTATTTAATCTGCGGCTGCACTTGCAGAACGCAGTTGCACTACAAATTAGATCCAGAATAGTACCTATATGTGAAAGTGAAGTTATTTAAAGTGAAGTTATTATATTAGTATAATTATATTAATTATATTGTAGTATACAATTATAATTGTATTGTAATACGGGACTTATCGCGCTAAAAACATAATTTTATGCAATGGCAACTCCGATCAAGATCAAATGAGGGTAGTTTCAAACTACTCTCAATCACAACAGTGCTGATACCCACAACTTCAGTCTTCTCGTGATCGACGGTCAATGCAACTTGATCGAAACGTCGAGTTAAATAAAATTATGTTTTTAGCGCGATAAATCCCGTATTACAATATAATTACGTGTTTAAATCGCGAAAGTTTAAAAATTACTATGAGAATATAGTAACCTACAGAAAGCCTAAACCTTCGCTTAGATCAGAAAATCTGTCGCCAAAAACTTTGTTTCTACAGCTGTCCTTTAGGCGATACGATATACCACACTGCCCCGCACCACTCTGCGGGGTATGTGGCGGCGGAGCCACGCGTGCCAGTGCGCGAGTGCAGATCTGCATCATCATGCAGATTTTTTGTATTGATTTCTTGGACCCACGCGCGGATTTGCGTGTTTCTCCGCATGTAGGCGCGTGATCTACAACACTGCGCGTGAATGCGTTTCCAGTGTGTTGCACTACGCGTATTTTCTATACAAATACAGATACTTGCAAACAACGTAAGACCGAGCACTCCCGCGCTACGCCGCGTGATGCGGTGTAGTGTGAGAATTGCCTTAGAGCTAGTTCCTGTTATAGGCCTAGTGTGTTACCATCCTCAACAGGTGAGATATTGTTCAAAGGCTATAATAATGATATAAAAATTGTTATGGACGTAGCTCAAATATTAGCAATCTATTACTGAACTGTATCTTGAGACCACGACTCTGCAAAAGTAGTGTTTTTTATTATACTATTTTCGATAGAAAAATCCATTGGTGCACGGCGGTTTGAACTCGGTACCTCTGGCATCAAAGCCGTTCTTCCGATTACGCCACTGGACCCTCAACTGTGTCCTGTGTAGGACGCCCTTCAGCTAGATGGAGCGATGATTTTACGCAAGCTGGCTGGCAGCATTTACGTTTGTTTTGAGCGAAGAGGAAGAGCTGAGGATCAAGCTCAGTGGCAAGGCATAGGAAAAGTCGATGTCCAGTTTAGGACTACTCTTTATAGTATAGATAAATTATAGACCACCTATTTTATAGAACATCCCGCCCTTTAAGTCAATCTAACGTAAACAATGTTCTAGGAAGGCTCCTCCTGAGGCCTACGTTCAGTAGGAGATGAAGATTGACCAATGATGAGAACGGACTGGTTTCCTTCCTAAAAGTGCGGATAAAAAGACCACACACCAGGTCCTACTCTGTAAGTCAATCTAACTTAACCAATGTTCAAGCAAGGCTATCTTTGATTACTTTTCAAATCGAGACGACGCTTTGCATTTTAACTAGGTACTATACTAGTATTCATTTGAAAGCTAACTACCTATTAGGTCTTTAATAGAACGCAATGGAAGTCGGTATATTAGGGTTCTGTAACTCAAAAGGAAACTTTGTTTTCCGTCTGTCCGTCTGTGAAGACCCTTTTTTCAGGAACGCGTAAAGATGTCAAGTTGAAATTTATATTATATACTTGGGTTTACGGCCTCTTTCAACTTCAGCTCAAATCAAACTTGTAAGTCAACGCGATTAAAAGATATGACCGTCTATGTCGCATATTCGACATGCTACATCATACATGCTACATCGTCGATCGCATCGTTACTTAACTTCAGGTGAAATAGTGGCCAACGCTTGCCTATCTAGTATTTTTAAAAAAATGCGACTTCACAAGGGAACCAAAACCTATAGGATATTTCCCGTTGACCTAGAATCGAACCTTAAGCAAGAAGCAAGTTCACAAGCATAATGAAACGAAAAAAAATCTGAAAACACAAAATATGGATTTTATTAACAAAAAAATCTGATATACTACTATTATAACTTATTATTTACAGTTGGTGCAATAACCGTGTCAGCGCATCGGGAACGGCGCTAAAGGAACGAACTGCAAAGTTTGTCCTGTTTGTCCTAGTTTGACAAGTTTGTAAGGAAAGGAACCATCGATACGCGAGTCCAGCTACCATTTGGCCGATTTTAAGCTCCTTATTTCTACTACTAAAATTGTTTATTCGATGTCTTTATTTAATGTGGTGATAAAGTTTTAGATAGATAAAATCGTTTTTACAAGCTTTTATTTAACTTGCAATGTATGTATGTATGTCACTATGTATGTGCGGGTGGAATCTTGGAAGCTAAATTAGACCCACTTCCCGATGTCCGATTTGACTCAAATTTAGTGAACTTATGTATCTTCGGTGTCAATACAATAATATGGTACAATGGAGCTGGTCTGATGATGCAGACGGAAGGTGGCCACGGCATCTCTGCGATAAAACAACATAACCCTATAGAATTTGGGCTCGATTGACTCGTCTTGAGGAGGACTTTACACCTAGATGATATCCAGGGTCTGATAATGAAGCAGGAAGGTGGCCACGGCATCTCTGCGATAAAACAACATAACCCCAGCCAGTTTGGGCTCGATTGATTCGTCTTGAGGAGGATTTTACACTTAGATGATATTCAGGGTCTGATGATGAAGCTGGAAGGTGGTCACGGCATCTCTGTGATAAACTAACGTAGCTCCACCGAATTTAGGCTACAGTGATTCGTCTTGAGGAGCACTTTACACTTAAACGATATCCAGGATCTGATGATAAAGCTGAAAGGTGGCCCTGGCATTTCTGTGATAAAACAACATATCGCCACCCACCAAGTTTGGGCTCGATTGATTTGCTTTGAAGAGCAATTTTCCCATAATCACATCATAATATCCGTAGAATATTTGAAACATCATGCTTACTCTACAATACTCATTTAGTTAGTTATCTTACCTACCAAAAAGATAAAAATAAATAATAAATAAAAAAAGTTTTTTTAAACCAAGCTTTTATCTGGGAATACTTCTGTATCTCAAGCGTTTAAGAATATAGGTAGATATCTACCCGCAAAATACTTACTAGAATTTATTTTTAACATTTTAGTTCCTTGTTCCAGATAAAAGCTTGGTTTAAAAAACATGTTTTACTTTTAAATTTTGTTTGTTTTTTTATAGCTTATAGGTTAGCGTTTTGAGTACTATCTCACCTGTTGGTAAGTGATGATGCGGTCGAAGATGGTAAACACGCTAGGCCTAGAATGGGAACTGGCTCTTAAGGATAGCTGTCGGAACACATTAGATGTTTTGGCGACAGATTTTCTAACTTGAGGGTGGTAGCTAGCAAGGCGGACACTAGATAGTGTCCGACCTCCATGCGGGGGTTGTTGGTTTCTTAACGATGTTTTTCCTTCACCGGAAATATTTTTAGTGATTGCCACGGAATCTTGAAGACATTATGACAAGCCATTATCAGGCATTAATGTAGAGACACAAACATATTTGGCACTTATTAGGTACATTAAATTCTTGTCTTGCCTTCTTGTTAGCAATAACAAAACGCACAGCCCTAAAAATCGGTAATTGTAGTTATGACGCAACACACGCAGCTTTCTCTGCAGGTTTAAAAATAAACTGTTCTGGTCTTGTATTCATCTCAGACCTCGAGTTTGATAGTTGCATTCTTTCTACTGTATTACATGCGGCAGATCCTTGTTGGTTTACATTATGACAGACGCCTGCATAGAATTACTAGGGCTAACAAATAAATAATTTTGATTTTTTCTTCATTATCTTATAGGCTTGAGTTCTCTACATTGATAGCGATGCGTTTTGTTATCACAAACGTCTTATGGATAGAGAAGCAGACAGTTTCTGTTTTAATTAATGCTAACACAACTTTAAAATGTATGGTTATGACATTGACAATTACTTTGTTGCGGAAAAATAAATGTCATTCGCATACAATTTAAATTTGCGTTAGCGTGAATGAAAACAGAAATTGTATTTTGTCTAGTTTTAATTCACGCTAACACGAATTTAAAATGTAGAGGAATGACATAGACAAATACTTTGTTGCGAAAAAACAAATGTCATTCAGATACCTACAACTTAAATTTGCGTTAGCATTAATGAAAATATAAGTTATGGGGTTCAAGATTCTTTATTTTCCTAAGAACATAGTTTACTTACAGATATAATACATTTTATGTTACTTAATTTAGTTTAGTATATACAGTTAAAAATATGTGCATGCCCAAAACTTTAATCTAGAAATATAAGTAATAATGCGATCGTAATACGCGCGATGCGCATCCACTGTGGTTGTAGTTAAGTTAAAATAATAACATTATTTTGTCTAGGGGCCCCGATCCGTTACGGTGACGTTTCGTTTCCTTTACGTATTGGTAGTGTGCAGCTTCGGAAGCATGCGACAGCCACTTGCGAAAAACAAAATATGACACGAAGCCACAGAATAAATAATAGAACGAGTAACGAAGCGAGAAACGCTGCCTGGTGGCAAGTAGCGACTACGGCCGACTTCGTGTGCGACAAATTCATATAAAATGTTTGAACGATGCAGTCTACAGCCTGCTCAGTGCGTTTTATATATGTGGTACTTGGCTTATTTACGAAGCTCTTTCCATAGTAAAGATGATCCTAGTTACTTTACTAAAAGCTTACAATTTGGCTGAACTGTATAAAGTCATTATTGTTATATACCGGCTGTAATTCACGTACCTTTAGTCGAATTTTCTCGACCTAGGTTTCGAGCGAGTCCGTCGCTCTTCCTCGGGAGTGAGGTCACGCGGTGAGATCGCGATGTTCACTGCGGGCCGCCGCTCGCTGCGCTCGGCTTGATAGCTGGAGTGGGGGCGGACTGGGCGGCGATCGGTAACGGCTGTTCCTTTTCGGTACCGAGGATGCCTGAGATAGCCCGAATGATGTCATCGTCGGTTCTTCATCGCTGCTACTCCTATCGCCAGAAGTACCGTCGCAAACAATGCTGACTGTGTCACACTCCAGACTGACTGACACTTTCTTTTTCGAGGACGCATTAAGAATCGGTTTCCACGCTGACGGCAAGGTCCATCCACTACCTCGGTTGAAATTGGGGTGTCTATTTATCTCAATAGCCTCACGTACTTTTCTAGGTACAAAGAACTTCTCTCTAGCTAGTATGGAGGCTTTATCAAAACGGATAAAGTGGTTTGTGTCCGCGAGATGTGCATGCTCTGCGATGGCGGATCTTGTCGTGTCCGAATTCTTAATGCGCCTTATGTGTTCCGTAAGTCTAGTCGTGATATTGCGTCGAGTTTCTCCCACGTAGCTCTTGCCCCAGTCGCATGGTATTCTGTACACGCCCGGAACGTTCAGCTCGTCCTTGTCCTTCGGTGAACGCAGCATCTGTCTAAGATGACCTGGTGGGCGGAAGATCGTCTTGACATCATATTTCCGTCGTAAAAGATATCCGATTCTGTCCGTTACTCCTTTTACGAACGGTAAATAAGCCGGTGATCGATCCGCTACTTGTGGTCGCTTGTATGAAGTCAATTGTACACAATATTCCGTTTCCCTTATACTTTCTCACAGTCGCTAGGAACCTACTTAAGGTCTATACCTGCTGCTTAAAAATAGGTTACCACCACCATCAAGGAGAAAATCTGCCTTCATAATCTTACGGTGTTCCGGCAGCGCACAACCCTTGATAGTCAGACCATTTTAGCCTAGCGGTGTTCGTGTGTGTTTTCTCCTTGATTGTAAGCTACTTTTCGGTAGCAAGTCAGGCAGATCATCGATATAATATGCTTCTGCCACCTGTGGAAACGTTATCAGTTAGCCAGTAAGTTGAAACAAAAAAAAATTAAATTCATAGTTCAATATAAATACGGCAACTACTCCAGCCCATCTTCCGAACTAACCGGCGCCGATCACAACGGAGATACCGGTTTTCTAAAAATAGCAAAAGGATCAATTTTGATTCAAGGATATGTTCCAAACTTAAATAACCTAAAACATTGTGTATACATAATACTGCCTCAGACATAATAGGTTGGATTTCCAACAAATTATGCAACATTATAGTGGTGTTATATTATAAAGGTATGCATTTTAGCTAAACATATCGCGTTTCACCTTGAAACTTGAACAATTTAGAATTGGAACGAAGCATATTTTAGTAATATACTTTATGATCATTCAAACCGAAAAAACCGACTTCGCATGCTGCGATAGTCAAAGTACTGGTTAGTTATAATCATGTCATCTAAGTATACAAATTGGCTTATACTGTGTATCATCATATCTCCGGAGATAATCGTCATAGCTCGATAAAATTTAAATGGGATCAAACTGGAGGCATCATCTCTTAACCAAAAAAAGAATTTTTTAAATCGGTTAAGATTTGACAGAGTTCTGAGTGTACAAGTAATATCCTTTTTTGTTATTTAACTATATATATATGTCAGTGTATTCAAAAATGCAAAAGAAAATAATGAATTAAAACTACAATTAAGTAGATATAAAACCCAGTTCCGAAGTTTAAATTAGCACAACAACCCTTAGACCATGTCAGGCCCTCTATAAGATGAGCAATCAAGGCTTGTTCACTGAGGTAACAATCATAAAAAAATACGAATTGAGAACCTACTTCTTCACTGTGAAATCGGTTAAAAAGTAGGTCTGATGGATATTTTTTATATCTCATAAGTTAGCGTTTGACCACCATCCTTTCCTACTTACCAGTGATCACCCATTTTGACCAGGGATCAAGTGTGGAATTTTGGTCCTAGCCTCAAAATACAGAATAAAACCAAAAACCAACGTCCAATCGTAATTTCAAGCTCTGTGTCCGAAAACCGATCCGAAAATCCGCGCGCGCGCGCCACTCTTCTAACCCGTGTAAAGTGGCTAGCAAGCATTTTTACATGTAGAAATGGGCTAAGATAGCTTTATAAAACACGATACATTTGTAAAACACGTTTTCTACGCGACAACATTCACAGAGCGACCTAGGCACGTAAACTACAGAGATATATATTTATAGACTAATACCCAAAAGTCAAAGCATTTATTCAGTAAATGGTCAAATTAAAAATTTGCACTTACACACGTCAAATAACATTAAATAGATCATATCAGTAATATTTATACTAAATATTACAAAACTTAATGCTTTAAATTAAAAAAAAAAACAAGAGTAATGAGCCATTCAGCTTTCATCTAAACATCGAACTGTTAATTTTTTCTGAGATCTTGACCGATGGGCGCGGGTGGGTAACATATAACTCTCCATTGGGTGACAATGATCTGTGAAGTATTATTCAACTGTGGAGTCATTTTTTATAATTATTTATTTTTACTAGCTGACACGATGATAGAAGTTCAACGACATAATTATCTATTTAACCAGTAAACTACTCACGTGATAAGGTGGAAGTTGATATATACGTGTGTTTTCGGCTGGCACCGGTTAAATAGTAAAAATGGATTATAATCAGTGTTATTTTTAATAAAATAATTACCTTATAGATTACCTAGAATAATTTAAGATTTACAAACGAAAATAGCTTCATTAAATGCCGCGGTAGACATTATCAGTGCTTAGTTTGATGTGTTTATCTCTATATTTCTGAATATACTTATTAGATCTCGATAAAATACAATGTACGGAAACGGAAAGCATACGCACAATAATAATAAAATAAAAAAAAACCAAATACAAATGACGGAGTTCTGAGATAACAAAACTAAATAAATTATAAGTAAAAAATATTTTTAGAAACAAGCTTTTATCTAGGACAATGAACTAAAATGTTAAAAATAAATTCTACTAAGTATTTGCCGTATAGGTACTTACCTATATTCTTAAAAGCTTGAAGCACTACCCATTTTTCAGGCTAGGTAATTACTATACTTCAGTGCTTCAAGCTTTTAAAAATATAGGTAACTACCTACACGCCAAATACTTACTACAATTTATTTTTAACATTTTAGTTCATTGTCCTAGATAAAAGCTTGTTTTTAAATATAATTTTTATTTATAATTTTTTTTTAACTTTTTAGTAGGTAGGTATAGATACCGACTACCTACTTACTACCTAAGTATTTAAGAGAAGGCATGATTTTTTAAAATATTTCACGGTTATTTGATGTGATTATGATGGGTAAAGTGCTCTTCAAGGACAATCAAGCGACTCGGTGGGGCCATGTTGCTTTATAACAGAAATGCCATGGCCACCTTACAGCTTCATCATCAGATCCTGGCTATCATTTAAGTGTAAAGTGCTCCTCAAAA
Organism: Cabera pusaria; assembly: GCA_954871355.1. Classification (NCBI taxonomy): domain Eukaryota; kingdom Metazoa; phylum Arthropoda; class Insecta; order Lepidoptera; family Geometridae; genus Cabera; species Cabera pusaria. The sequence continues at coordinate 17,715,165 of OX940905.1, forward strand.
CGAATCATTTGAGCCCAAATTAACAGGGCTTACGTTATTTTATCACAGAGATGCCGTGGCCGCCTTCCAGCTTAATCACCAGTCACTAAATATCATCTAGGTGTAAAGTTCTCTTCAAGACGAATCAATCGAGCCGAAACTCGGTAGAGTTACGTTGATTTATCACAGAGATGCCGTGGCCATCTTACAGCTTCATCACCAGACCCTGGATATTATGTAGGTGTAAAGTTCTCTTCAAGGCGAATCAATCGAGCCCAAACTCGGTAGAGTTACGTTGATTTATCACAAAGATGCCGTAGCCACCTTCCAGATTCATCGTCAGACCCTGGATATCATGTAGGTGAAAAGTTATCTTCAAGACGAATCAATCGAGCCCAAACTCGGTAGAGTTATGTTGATTTATCACAGAGATGCCGTGGCCACCTTCCGGCTTTATCATCAGACCCTGAATATCATCTAGGTGAAAAGTTATCTTCAAGACGAATCAATCGAGCCCAAACTCGGTAGGGTTATGTTGATTTATCACAGAGATGCCGTGGCCACCTTGCAGCTTCATCATCAGACTTATCACAGAGATGCCGTGGCTACCTTCCGTCTCCATCATCAGACTAGCTCCATGGTACCATATTATTGTATTGTCACCGAAGATACATAAGTACATAAATTTGAGTCCAATCGGACATCGGGAAGTGGGTCTAATTTAGCTTCCAAGATAAAAGCTTGTAAAATATACAAATGTATATATACATACAGGCGAAAAGATCTAGCTCCTCTTTTTTGTGAGTCGGTTGAAAATTTGGGTAAAAACTTAAATTGAGTGGCCTAAATTTAGGGAAGTGGAGGGGGAAGGGGGGAGGGGGAGACGTGAGGAACCCCCGCGCACCATTTCCCCCCGCCGGAAACGCATAGTTTTTTTTAAATTTAATATCAAAGTTCATTGACGCTACTCTTTTGAAACACCGTCGATTTAGGGGGGGGAGAGTGGAAGAGGGGAGGGGAAGGGAGAGTAGAACCCCCTCCTTGAAGAAATAGTTGCGGATCCTCTCCCTTTAGGAGATAGAAATATTTTAATAGTTTGAGGTTAAGTACTAAAAAATGTATCAATAAGTTTCAGCTGAAGAGGGGTAGGGGGTGTTGAAGGTGGACCACTCCACTAGGCGCGGAGAAACGCGGAAACATAGTAGACGAGAAAAATAAAGTTTTTTTTAATGAAAATTAATTGACTTTTCATTAAATCAAATTAGACGGACATTTTAGGGTGTTACCACACCAATCGATCGACGGCATCGATCGATCGTCGAATGAGGTCAGTGGACTTCAATTGACAGTTAATACCTACTACATCAGTAGGGCGCCCAGCAATCATGTATCGATCGACCATCGATCGGGCATCGATCGTCGGTCGATCGATTGGTGTGGTAACACCCTTACAGATAACGTTTTCTGTACCTTAATTTAAACGCTATAGCGTCGGTTCTGGTGACGCGCGGCCGCTGCTGCGGCTCCCCTCCTCGCCACGCTCGTTAGCGCACGTCACGCGGTGGTCACTGTTCGCTATTGTGTTGCCTTAGTGTCATACTATGACTTTACCTAATGTTTAATTTACGTTTTCCCGCATTTGCAAGTTTTTCACGCGAATTTACAAAAATAAAAATATTGATTTAAAATATTTTGACTTAACTCTGGCAGCTAAAATCTATTTGGGAGGATCAAAACAAGCCCCCTTGACCCCAGCAGCAGAATCCTCAAATTCAGGCGACTCGTTTTAAGAAAATGTTAAAACCACACGACTTTACATTTATTAAAAGCTTAAAAAGTTTGAAACAAAAGTCAGACGTCGTCAACATTTCAGCTAGTTTTTGCGCTCACCTTAAAATTGTTAAATCTGAAGTAATTATCTCACAAAGAACTTATTCCAACCTCTCTACTAACCATCTATCATTTCACCACATTTTTTAAGTTTACCCATCCCTGTTTAAAACAAGCCAGACGTCAGCCTTTTTTAAAACCTATTATTTTAACAATGAGAGAGCGAAGAATGGGATAGGCTAGGCTAATGTATTCTGTAAGTTATGTTGAGGGCACAAGACATTATTTTAAATTATGATTTAATTCATTTTTAACCGAATTAAAAAAGTTAGGCGTTTGAGAACCTTCTGATCGTCTGCTGTATGTATTTTTTTAAATGTATTTTCACCGATTAACAAAGTAGAAAATACTCATTCACCCATCTAAATGCATCTACATGGCGCTTGAGTAAAGATAAAGAAAGAGATAAAGATTTTTATTTCAGATTTATAACAGTAGTACATACATTTTCTTAAACTAGTACATTTTTTTACGTCTAGAAGAGTTGAAATAAATGCATTACTATTATTTATAGATGACTGTAACTATAGATGCATAAGACAGTAGTAGTAAGTACATTAATATGTCACTGGGCCCCAAACTAGGCTATGCCTGGATCTTGGGTGCCCAAATTCTATACCTGAGAAGAGAATTACTGAGAAACGAGTCTGTAAATGTTTACATCGTAAGTTATATCGTATTGTTTATAGTAAGTTGCACATCTCAAAATTTGAACTGTATGTATAATATTTCACATTTATAATATTAAGTAGGAAGTAGGATAATCGCATCTTAGGAGAGGCCTATGTCCAGCAGTGGACTGATACAGGCTGACGATGATGATGATGATGATAATCGTGTAGATACCTATGTCGCAACCAACTAGCTTAATTAGCCATTCAGTTAATATCCTAGCCTAGACAAATAACGTACGGCCTGAAATCATTCAGGCGTGGCGTCTTTTACAACATTTAATGAACTGGCTGACTGATGCTTGAACCAGATATACAATTTGTATGACAGGCATAATCATCCGCCATTATTTAACATACATCATGATACATGACGCTACTGGCTTCAGGCTGCTAGAACGCCGCCTTTTGGTAAAAAGGGTAGGTTGTTAATTGACCGGCTAATTAAAGTAAATGGATGCGACATATACAATTTCAAAGACCGACTAAAATCTGTGTGTTTAATTTTATTCAAATCTGTTCAGCCGTGTTTCCGTGATTGAGTGACAAACATCACACTTTTTCATACATAATACTAGTAGAATAATAAAATATTAATAAAATATAGTATAAAAACGAAGTCGCTCCCGCTGTATGTACACTTAGATCTATTAAACTAAGCAACGGATTTTAATGCGGTTTTCTGCAATAGATAGAATGATTCAAGAGGAAGGTTTATAACTAGGATTATATGCGGGCAGAGCCCCGGGGCGCAGCTAGTAAAATATACTTAAAAGATAAAAAAAAATGAATGATCGCATCGTCATATAAAGCCGCGACCAGACATGAGAGACTTGCCGAATGCCGATTAATGGCCTAGTAGCATGTGCTCGGCATCTTATTCGCTAAATAGTGAGCATGTCTATATATAGGTACTCATCTGCGGCCCTTATCACTAATATTTGTAGGTTTTCGTTTACTTTGTAGACAAATTTACCGACAATAAGCCGAGCGAGGAGAGCACAAATTATCATTGCTCGGCGATTTGCGAGCACCCATCCTCACTACTCGCTAATCGGAGAATAATCGGCTCGGCACTCGGCGAGTGCCGCATGTCTGGATGCGGCTTAACATCAAGTGAGATAGCAGACAAGCCTATATAGTATAAAAAAAGAAAGATTGAACTGGGTCGTTTAGAATATGTAAGAACTTGACAGACCAAAGCCTATTATTTGATATAGTGGCAGGTGAAAGGTTTTTTAGAGCTTTATCTATAAAGGTTTTAAGGTTATTTTTTAACGGGTTCCTGATAAGGTGTCAGATAGTTATTTGACATACAAATTGTATGATACGTTACAATACAATACGAAAACTCTTTACTGATTATCAAAACAAAATACAAATTGTACATACTATGTAATAAAATCGAGATTAGTGGTGTGCTATAGGACAAGCCTATGTCCAGCAGTGGATGGAAATTGGCTGATAATTATGATGATAATGATAAAATTTAAGTTCAAAATAGAATAATAAGCCAATATAATTGAGGTCTTATCGCACAGAGCAATTTCTTCTAGACAACCTTGGCATGGAAAAGAAGGATACTAACAGAGACATGAGAGTTGCGTACAATAAAATTAATGACATACGACACTATATAACATTTGTCAAATATCAGATAAGTTCCTAATAAGGGCTATCAGGAACCGTTGAAACTGGCCCTAAGTACTGTAAATTAAAGCTCTTTCAAACATAATGAGGTCTGTTGTTAATCTCATACATAAATTGATATTTGTCGCAAATGAGAACAGGCAACAGTAAATTGTTATTAATGGTAAATAGAGAGCCATTGCAGAATTGCGGTGTTCCGGGTTTTTTTATATCGTGTAGGCTAGCGTTTGACCTCTATCTCACCAGTTGGTAAGTGATGATGCGGTCTAAGGTGGTAGCTCGCTAGACCTAGGATACTGGCTCTCAAGAATAGTTGCTTGAATAAATAAGATGATTGGCGACATATTTTTTTAAATTTTTAATGATAGGCAAGCGTTTGACCACGGTTGGTGGTCAGTGATGATGGTGTGATCAGAGATGATGTACACGCTAGGCCTATAATGGTCTGCTGCTCAATGTCTGTGTACTCTCAAGGTACGGACACACCGCAGCGTCCTGCGTGTGCGATCTAGGCGGCGATCAGATAGCGCGCAGTAGTATTTGTACCGACTGGTTCACCCCAAACGCGATCAGAAAACAATTGAAAAGTACTGAGATCACGCCCGCAGATTGCAGGTCACCGCGGTGCGGCCGTACCTTCGACGTCTGTGTGATTTTTCCTTCATCGGTGGGCCACTGCGAAATATAATTGCTCGGTTGGGCAAAAATTAATAATTGCGCATGGACAAACAGTGACTATATCCTGTTCTTTGTAGGATTCAAAATATCTCCTTATAATCCGTGCATATATTTTGTGTGTTGCGAATTTGTGGCTCAATCCCCTATTCCATCTAATATAATGTACCTACTCTATGATCTATGATTTCATTAATTAAATTTCATCAGATCTCGATGACTTGTACTATGGCACCAAACGGGTATTATACCCTCTCAAACAAACATTAATTTGCCAACTCGTTTATAAATTAGGGAATTCTGAGGTAACACACATAAAATAATAAGTACAGGAGGTCCTTTTTGGAAGTCGGTTAAAAATAACATTAGAATATTGTGTAAGGTTGTTACATTTGTTACTTAGAAGGTCTTCATAATTATCATCATCAACATCATCAGCCTATCTCTGTCCACAGCTGGACATAGGCCTCACCTATGGCAAAAGACAATAATGTTTCATAAATGCGCCAAAATACAACCACAGTCTAGCGCTGAAATTTGCCTAGAATAGACTGTTTGTAATTAATTGAGAGCAAAAAATCAACACTGCTTTATTTGCAAAGCTTTTCAGAAATAACTAAAGTTGTATGTTTTAATTAGTTTCAGTTAAAAGCATGAGTGGTTTTAATTAACATGCGTACGATGTAGTGGTTTTTATTAGTATGCTGTTTTGTGGACTATTTTTGTTGCCTATTATAATTATTTTTCAAACTATAATTACAAGGGCCTGGACCTGGCCCAGTTATTCGCACCTGAGTTTTATTTTTGTATATCTTATAGGTTACCGTTTGACCACTATACTGCCTGGTGGTAAGCGATGACATGGTCGAAGATAGCGAACACGCTAGGTCCAGAATACTTCGATTTCCAAGGGATGTATGCTGCCGGAATAAGGTTCTTCCACCATAAGGTTATGGCAGCAGATTTTCTCCTTGATGGTGGTACGCTACTTTTTTTTTGTCAAATCAAAATTGAAATTTGTTGTGCATGAATTACTTTCCATTTCCAAGTATACAATGTATGCAAGAAATATTTTTCGTATATTGCAGTACTTAGAAATAAAAAAACAGGACAAAATAACTCACAGTTTTAATTTAAAATCGAGTGCTAATATCTGGTGTCTGGTCTACTAGTGTCAATATTTGGTCCTTTTGCCCTGTATTCCGTTTACCCACCCGAAGCGTATTCTTTTACTAAGTCTGTTACCTAGTTATACCTAGATCAAACACTGACTAGATTGCACTATAAAAAAACACAAAAACCTGTTAACGCGGTTTAGTTATCTAATACTATAAGAATCTTTGTCCTGACATACTGACTGACTGACAGACAACACACAGCCTAAACCGCTGGTCGTAGAGACTTGAAATTTGGAGGGTATATTTGTCTTAGTACGTAGGGGTGTACTAAGAAAAGATTTTCCAAAATTCACCACTTAAGTGGATGAAATGGGGGTTCTAAGTTTGTATGGAGAAACAAGATTAGATAGTTTTTTCTATCCGAAACTTCACACAAGTGCTTCAGTAAAAAAATAAGTAAATACGTGTTTCAGGTTTTTTTGAAAATCCATCCCTAAGACGGTGAAATGGGGTAACAACAGTGTGAAAATCAATATTGTTTCGGTTTGCGCTGAAATTCGGCATGCTAATGCTAAGATAGTTATTTTGACGTTAGTTCCTTTTGAGATAGGATTTTCCAAAATTTACCCCTGAAGGGGATGAAACGGGGCTTCAAAGTTTGCATGGAGAAACAAGATTAGACTATAGTATTTTCTATTCAAAACTTCATACAAGTGCTCCAGTAAAAAAATAAGCAAATACGTGTTTCAGGTTTTTTTTAATTACACCCCTAAGAGGGTGAAATGGGGTAACAAAGTCTAAAAATCAATATTGTTTCGGATTGCGCTGAAATTTAGAATGCAGATAGTTATTATGACGTAGGTATCCGCTTAGAAAGGATTTTCTAAAAATTCCTCCCGGATATGGAACGGGGATTCAAAGTTTGTATGGCGAAATAGAGGTGATAAAGTACGTGTTGTAGGATTTTTTGAAATGGGGTAGGTAACAAAGTCTGAAAATTTTAGTTTTTCGGTTTTTATAAATATGAATCCCGAATTGCCTTAGTCATGCGATAACATGAAAACGGGTGATCCGATATGGCAAATTTTTATTTGATGTATTTAATGATAGAATTGTTTTTACAAAAGAAAAGTTTTAAGTAAATAAAAGAAGTTATTAACGCGGGCGAAGCCGCGGGCACTTCTAGTCATAATATATGTTTTACTTTCATACACCTACCAAATTTAAATACGTTATGTAGTACCTATCTCTTCTCATAAAATCACAATCTCAATTTTCTTTTTTAAACCAAAGTTACCTTTAACCTGTCCAAAGGTACAAAATCAGCTCTTAATAAAACCGAGTCAATCTCAAAGCGCTGACTTCGCAACGGTTAACAAGCGGACGAAAATTGCAATTACAACAAAAAACGTTATCCAACTTTCTGTGGGTACTAACTAAGGAAGGGTCTTATGGGGCGCGGCTATGTTTTACGCCCTGGCTATATATATATAATATATAGAGATAAATACTATTTTCATTAATTTAAAACTTTTCATTCATAATATTGATAATAACAAACACAACTAAAAATAATTAGTGAAATCGGTCCAGCCGTTCACGCGTGATGCCGTGACCAAAGATTTTCTTTTATGGTGTACCTACCTCAAACACTAAAAGAAGCAAACAAGCAAACGGTTCACCTGATGGCAAGTGGTCACCGTCTCCTATGAACATTTGCAACAAAAGAGGTGTCACTCATGCGTTGCCGATCTGTCAAGATTCTTTTTAACGCCCCTTTTGAAGGATTGTTATTGTAAAATCATTTTGTTCTCATAATTGATTAAATTAAATAAATCATCATATTAAATCAACGTTATGGACCTGCAACATCTTCATTTTGCTAAACTGCTAAGTATTTACCAAAATCCGTATTTTTTAATATTTTGACTCATTTGAAATTATTATTCAGTAGAATATGATTAGAATGCAATGGAAGACAAAATTCAAAAACATTTATACGATATGTATTATATTGATATCTTATTTAAACAATTATTTTAGCATAATATGCTAAAAAAGTTGTGGTAGAAGCATATTATGCTTCTACCGCAATTTTTTTTTTCACCGAACTGGGTAGCACTTGATGATAATGCGGTCGATGATGGAGCGCGCTTACCCAGAAGAAACCTATTCACTCGCGATTTGAAGACCCCCTTACTTATATTATTACTAGCAGCGCCCCGTGGGATAGCAGTGATATCCCCCATAACGCACTTCCTGAATCCATTCCTGTCACTCATCAGATTCGTCTAGTCTCAGTGAACGAACGTTGGTACATTTATTGGAGCGATTTTCTGGAATACTTTGCTGAATTTGATTTTTTGCCTGGTGTTTTGGAAAATATTAATGTTTACCTTAAGAAATTGCCATGCAATTTTATCTGTGCTAGTCAGTATGTATATTAATAGACGCCATATTATTACGCTTTTACTAGCTTTAATTATTTTTTTTAACAATTTTTATTAACAATGATTTTTTTTAAGGATTATGTTAAAATTTAGCTGTGCTCCGCGGTTTTACCCGCTTAGACATCGTTCCCGTGGGTATATCGTGATAAAAAATGCTATGTGTTTATAGTTTCTATGTGTTGTTCTAGGGTCTAGGCTATCTATGTACCAAATTTCAGCTCAATCATTTCAGTTGTTTTCGCGTGAAGAAGTAACAAAATACACACAAACTTTCGCCTTCATATTATTAGTAAGAAGTAGGATATTTGCGTGAAGGTACACGAATACGCTCTCGTTTCTCACGATATTTTTAATCCGTAACATAGTCCCTACTTAACATAATGAATTAAAAAATGCTCTCTGAAAGTGAAACGGTAATTTTCTTAATGCGGCTCTGTCCTAATATAGTGTGACCATATTAAGTTGTAATCACATTCTTTTGAGAGAATGCTAACAAGGTTTTCAACTGAAGATAATAATCTCATCATAGGATTATTTTATCTGATTTCCTGTCAGCTATCCATCATTGTTGACCGCATTGAGTCTTATCGGTAAGTAAAAATCTGAATAGGCCTACATCAGGTGAGATTGGCCGTAGCTTAGGCCCAGATTCATAATGAGGCACAACGTCAAACAAATTAGTGAAATTTTATATGATGCAGTCATAATACAATAATTAAAGATCGTACAAAAAACTTTAAAAATTAAACTTGTCAAGTGCTAGTCGGACTCACACTCGTAGGGTTCCGTACCACTCTACAATATTTTGATCGAGATCAAGATCAAACAAAAATACCAATATCATATTTCGACAGCAAAAAATTACTTTGTTTTTCGTAGTGTTTGTATAAATGACAAAGGTTCATTTGCGGTTTAGAAAATGTGCTATATCTCGAAAAATACTGATTATATTTTGTTCAAACCAATTTTCTTTGAATGTGTTAATAAAGATTACAATTTTTTTAGATTTTCAACTCTCTTAGTTTAAAAGTGGGGTGGACGCACATTTTACCACTTTAGAAGTGTATAACTGACAAACAATTAACTTTGAGAAAAAATAGTTTTAAGAACCTTAATGTCATTTTTAAAGACCTATCTATACACACCCTGCACGTATAGGTTTGATATTTATTTATTTTTTTAGTTTCAGTTCCATTTATCAGGAGGTCATTTATTTTTTTATTTTTTAATATAAACATCGTAAAGCGGTTCACAGAATACATCTACCTACCTTATTTTCAACTGTGTCACAGTTTTACAATCATACAGTTTGGAATCGAATGTACTTACGCAGAGCAACGGCGGGGTACTCGCGGGGAAGCGGGCGGCGCGGACCGCGTCCCACAATCTCGCTTAGTTTGTGGGATCGCACGTTGAGGGACGCCGTGAACGTGTTAAAGCGCGAGCTAGTTTTAGTTACGAGAATCGTGGATGACATTAATTTTATTCGTGGACACTTGTGACTTGTTCTGACTTACATTTTTTTTTCATTTATTAAATTTATACGATGTAATATAATATTTATTTTTTATGAATTAATAATTACCCATACCTTGATATTTAGTAAAATTGAGTTCAGGTTAAAGAATGACATCTAGTAGCTTTTTGAAAAAAATTACCATCGGCATCAATTATATTTGGTATATAATATAGGCAATGATTTTCTATATAAACTGAGGTTTGTAAGTACATACGCATCACGTCGCTATGATCTTGTGTGAACCAGAGTTTAAAACTACACTACTAATACGTTTATTTGATATACCTACCTACACTTCGCTTATGGGCTACGAGTTCTTCAACACTTATGATAAATTATTTTAGCTGTCATTTTTTTGTATATTTGTTACGCGATTACTCCGTCAACTGTAAACCTATTCGAATAATCCTTTTTTTAATCGGTACGGCATATTTCTGAGGTTGTCCCATTGTAATTTCATTGAGATATGACGATAAACGTCTCAAACTTGCTACTGAAACTAACTCGCGGGGAATAGAAGTCAATTGTTTTATTTTTTAAACTATCTTAATAATATTTATTCAAAAAAGTGTTCTATTGTATATTCAAAATCAATAATATTTTTTCTCTCACAATATTATCAGCTCGTAGATTTTTATTGACAACCCTTGCACATTTGCGGCTGATAGCGTAAGTACCTACTCGGGCGGCGGACCGCGGCGGTGTCGTCCAACATCAAAGGCGATTCTCAACTGTATGAGTGTAAAACTGTGACTGTGTAGTCCTAATGGTTTCGGAACAAAGTGGCTATGACATACGGACGGACAGACATGACGAATCTAAAGGGTTCCGTTTTTTTCCATTCGGCTACGGAACCCTAAAAACGACTTTAAATGCTGCGCTAGTCATTTTCAGTACCAAGTTTAATGTGCCTATCTCCATATCTAAGTAGATACTCATTAGATCTTTACGAAATTAAAATGAGACTATAAAAAAAAACGTATTTCGAACAAGAAAACAGTTTTTTTGCAAATTTGTACATATATGGAATTGAAGGAATTAATTTAAATTTAAAATTTAAATTGAAATTGAAGGAAAGAAGCATGAAGGAATTACATAAACCACATTTATGCCCGAACGTAAATTAAAAAAAGTATATAAATATTCGAATTGAAAATTTCCTCTTTTTTGAAGTCAGTTAAAAATAATTGTTTAAATGATGATAAGTACATAAAAAAACAATATTCATACGAAACGATTACCGCCTTTTGAAAAGTCGGTCAACATTAAATTGCTTCGAGTCTTTTAATTATTAAAAATAGTGTTGTGAAAAAAAACTATTTCACTTGTTGCGTAACATATTTGTAGACTAGCTTTTGCCCGCTACTTCGTCTGCGTAGAATTAGGTAATAAATTGATTCCCTTTATATGCGTGTTTCTGAGGTACGAGTACTTACATATGTATCACTTCTAATTCTTCTTCTGCGATTAGTTTGCGTTTTATTTATTTGTAGTGTTTCATTATTTCACAATTTTTTGGATAAAACTTGTCTGAAGCTCTGAAACATGCATTAGGGGTGCACGTATAATTACAGTTGGCAACTCTACATTAACCACGGGAATTAAACATTTTTAGGGTTCCGTACCTCAAAAGGTAAAAAAGGAACCCTTTTAAGATCACTTTCTTGTCCGTCTGTCTTTCTGTCTATCCGTCTGTCTGTCTGTCCGTGTGTCACCACCGATTTTTTCAGAAACGGGTAGACCTAGCAAGTTGAAATTTATACCAGATACTGAGGTCTATAGTCCCTATTAGGTGTATAAAAATCAAGGTCTTGAGTCAACACAATAAAAACATATGGGCAAATTTAGATTTTCGCAAAATCTTGTTAGTACCAATAGATTATAAAGAAATAATATTATTATATAATTCAGATTTTATAAATTATGCACAATATTGCTACACCCTAAATAGTACAGGGTACATGTCAATAGTAATAAGTAGATTAGTTTTAGTCTAAGCTACAACTATTGTACATTGTGTTGCAATAAACAATACTGAATACTGAATACTGTACCTTAATTTTCAACTTTTTTTATTTTTCGGAATTTTTCCTTTACTTGTGCTCTAAGACCTTGCTTATAACCAAAATTGACAATTCTAGGTAAGCCGGAAGTACCCTAAAGGTTTTGGGTCGAAAACCTATAGGGTACTTACCGTTGACCTAGAATCATGAAATTTGGCAAGAAGCAAGGTCTTACAGCACAAATTAAGGAAAAATTCCAAAAAATTTAAAAAAGTTGAATATTAAAGGGTGTCCCCATACATACATAGTTTGCGCCAATTAAGGTAGACCTCTGAGTTACATGTATATGAGCACTCATACAATTTAGAGATCTAGCTTAATTGGTACCAACCAACGTTGGCACGGAAGCCTCGGTGAGCGAGGCCAGCTTGACTTTGCCGGTTTTTATTTTTCATTCAAAGCAATAAGTCATGTTTTTTAGGGTTCCGTAACCAAAGGGTAAAACGGGACCCTATTACTAAGACTCCGCTGTCCGTCTGTCTGTCTGTATGTCCGTCTGTCACCACGCTGTATCTCATGAACCGTGATAGTTAGACAGTTGAAATTTTCACAGATGATGTATTTCTGTTGCCGCTATAACAACAGATACTAAAAACAGAATAAAGTTAAAAATAATAGGGGGTCCCCATACAAGAAACGTCTTTTTTCGGAATTTCACGCCATCTATGAACGCTTAGTTAGGTAAACGTCCCATAGATGGCGTTATATTGAAATGTCGATCCCTAACACCTTTGTTAGACGTTAGATGGCGTTATAAGAAATAAAATGTTTATTAATTATTATTTTTGCTGGTAAAAAATGATAGTGGTATTTTTTGCTCGATCTTATAAAATACTGTAGTGTCGTACGGGACCCTACGAGTTCGAGTCCGACTTGCACTTGGCCAGTTTATTTATATTTAGAATAATAATTATTGATGTGATCTATAAAATGTTGTCGTTGTCGGTTCTACGGCTAATGTGGCCAGCCCATTGCCACTTCAGCTTACTAATTTGATGGGCTATGTCTTCGAGCATTATGCTCGAAGGGCTATGTCGATGACTTTAGTTGTCTGTCGGATCACCTCGTTTCGGATTCGATCCTTCAAAGAAACTCCGAGCATTGTAAAGTCGCTCAGCGTGCTATGGAAAGGGCTTTTCCATAGCACGCTGAGCGACTTTACATTTGTGGATCAGACCAACCGTGAGTGTCAACGTTTCGGCTCCGTATGTCATGACGGGTAAAACGCATTGATTGAAGACTTTCGTCTTGGGACATTGTGGAATTTGCGCTTGTTTGTCTCACAAAAAACCTAATACCGTCCTCTATGTTGTATGATGGATTGCCATCCATATCTTTGTCTCACCCTTGACGATAATAATATCTATATTGAAAGATATATTACACGCATCAATATCGGTAAATAATTGCCTCTTGTGACCCATGTCTCAGAATGTCCGTTTACAGAACTTTTTCAGTTTTCTTACTAAAAACAATTGAGGTTAGGGACATACGAGAATACTGGATAATATAAGTTTTTAAGATTTTTTGGTCACTTCCATTTCTACTTTCAATAGTAAAATAAGTAATTTTTGTGATAATTTAATAAGGAGTAAGCTTTTATTACAACCTGTATAGGTGAATAATAAAGCTTTAAAATTCCTTGTAATGCTATAAAAGTTAAATTAAATTAAAATTGATTTATTTCGAGGAACATTAGACTCAGTCATTTTAGGCACACACACATCAAAAATATATACATTCATTTTACATACATTTATCTATATAGCTATATTATGTTCTATGTTTGATGTGGTTGTGTATCTGCGTACAAAAAAAAAACTTTTAAAAGACCTAATATGCCACAAACATCTCTTACTAGATATGAGCAAGTTCAAGCAAAACGATTCCAATCAAATCACCTGTCTTCGTCTCGTCCCCAGACCCAATAAAATCAGGATCGCCAATATACAAATCGGATGGCAATATTGACGATCCCGACGCAAATATTTGACCACGTCCTGTCATTACGGACTTCGTCGACAGTTCGACCGGAAGGGATGGTCTGAACCAGTTAATCTGATTTAGAGGATATGGAGAAAAGCTTCCGAACTTCAGAGGCTTCAGAGAAATATGAAAAAAGTGCGAAATTGGGTACGATAAGTGTTATGACTTATTTATTAGAAGTTTCCTAAGCGGTAGGAGCATATTATACCGATGATACCAAATTTCTTAACACCATCAAGAAGAAAATCTGCTGCCATATCATTACGATGTTTTTGGTGTTCTCAATTGTTATCCAGTGTAGTACCATATCATTTTATTTTTTACTTTAAATATATGTTTAGCTAGCTACGAGTAATACCCGCGATTTCGTTCACGTACACCAAGAATTTTATCACCGTAAAGCTCTGTTAATCAACATTTTGTGTAATCTGAGTTATGTAAGTGATGTGTAAAAAAGTCAGGATTTTATTATCACAAAAAGTAACCTATGTTCATTCTCATGCTATAAAAGTATCTCCTTGTGAAATCTCAGTAAGATCGGGTCGTCCGTTTAGGCGTGATTACGTAACAAACAGACAGAGTGACAGAGTTATTATTTTTTTTATATTAGTATGGATATTTTTGTAAAATTGTCATATAAGTATATTGACATTTTAGTTTGACAGGGAACATAACGCGCCATTATTTTCACTCTTCATATAATTTTCATACCGGGGTACAAATAATATACACCCATAAAATTAATCTTAGTTTATAAAAGTTTTATATACCGACGCGCCGCAACAATAAAAACCATTAACATCTTTTGACGCATTTGTGTAAAAGAACATCAAATAGAAAGAAAACACGAAAGTTTCAGGCAAGCCACTGAAAAAATCCCCAAGACCAAATGAATTCCTTAATTCTCATTAACATAACACTTCCGGTAAGCACCTCTGAGTAATTTTGTCGCAAACTCTAACCAACGTATCGTAATAGCGTATTATTGAGTTTTGTGATTTTACGGAGCTGTATAAAAAAATTGTAGTCTTAAATTATTATCGCTCCATTTGTATTTTTAACCGACCTCAAAAAGGGTAATATTAACCGATTTGGATAATTATTTTTTGTTTAGAAAGAATATGCACCCCTTTGGCACTATTGTAATTTGTCGAGATATGATAAGTACATCCAGGTAATAAACAACTTAAATTAAGTGACGAAAATGACTATAGCGTAGCATTTGAAGTCGGTTTTTTTTCGTTTTGTAAACGATCTTTAAAAAAATCTTAAATTATTATTCCTTTAATAATTATAAAATCAATTATGAATAATTATAATTCAATTATGACTAATAATGTAAATAACATTCACATATTATTAATATTTTTATTGTTTTGTCAATGCGACTTTGAACCGACTTCCAAAAAGGAGGAGGTTCTGAATTAATATGTTTTATTTGTATGTATGTATATTTCGGGATTACTCCGTCAATTGTAAACCGATTCGAAAATTATTTCTTTAAATTGATAGGGTACATTTCCAAGGCCTTATTGTTAATCAATCGAGATCTGATAAGTATCTCCAGAGATGGCGATACACGTCGCAAACTTGCCACTGAAACTGACTCGCGTGGAATGGAAATCGGTTGTTTTAGTTTTTAACGTTTTCTTGTGTCTAATATAATACATTTATTAATATTATTTTTAATAGCAGGATATACCACAGGTAGACCTTATTGTCTAAGTCGTAGTACGTCGTACCGTAAGGAGACGATAACACCGAAATGGGATGATTTTTGCACAACAACTTAAGTCCAGTTCACAAAGCACATTGATTTGTGGATTGAACTTAAGTCATAGGACCAAGCCAAGCTCGTCCTTTAAACTTGCCGGAACATGAAATGTCTTTGTTTGATGAGCTATTTATATACCTAATACGATTATATACCTAAACGTCAGTAGGTTAGGATGCATGTAAAATTTAATGATCTCAAAGTATTTGTTGGTAGAGCTCGATTTGGTTCGGTAGGAGTCACAAAAATATGAATAACTTACCTTATTATTCATATTTCTTTAGATAGCTGCTGACTTTATGGGTCATTCCCACTAGTTCAATTGTGGATGATTTTCTTTAGCAGTTGAACTATTGGGAATAACTTTTCAAATTTCATTCCCACTAGTACAACCGAATAGTACAACCGTTGAAAACGAAAAATGGGATTCAATACACCATTTTTTGATTGGTTGGTTGGATAATATTCTGATGAAATTTTGTTCGGAACCAACTGAAACAATGAATAGTTTTTTGTTATTAAGTACCAGGGTCGAAACAAAAATGCGACAAGTTTAATTGTTTTTGAAGTTATACTTATTTTAACACTCACTATTTTTTTAGTGTTAACATCTACATTATTACATTCACAGTCAAACATATAACTGCATCTACGCAAAACGTACGTGAGCCATAAGAAAAAGGTTCTCATTTTCGCAAGCCCTTAACAGGACGTAAGCTACCTTCCTTATCTGAAACGGCCTATCCGAGTTTATTGCAAACTGGTCACTTACCATTATGTGTTCCGGTACGTTTCAGTGTCATTAGTTACCATTACCGCTTTGTTTAAGGGATGGAAATACTATAGCCTTGAATTTCCGCTTAGTTACATTTTAATTTTATTAATAATATTTTAATCGACTTTGTAGGAGAAGGTTATTACTTTGATATATGTATTTTGTGCGTATTTCGAATTCGAAATTATACGAAATGCCTTATGCGAAAATAGTGATTTTATATCATAATAGGCTAGCGTTTGACCACATCTCACCTGTGAGTAGGTAAGTGATGATGCGGTCGAGGATGGTAGCACGCTAGGCCTAGAATGGGAACTGATTCTCAAAGATAGCTGCTGAAACACATTGGCGACAGATTTTCTAACATGCGGGTAGCTGGGCAGGCGGACAGTAGATAGTGTCCCACCACCATACGGGGGTTGGGGGTTTCTTAACGATGTTTTTCTTTCACCAGAGGGCAACTGTGAAAAGTGCACATTAATTTTTAACACATTAAACCCATTGGGGCACGGCAGGGATTGAACTCGGTATCTATGTCGTCAAAGAAAAGAAAGAGAGAGAATATAATTATTTGTTTGACCTTATCACGTGAGTAGTTTACCGGTAAAATAGTAATAAGAGAGAGAAAGAAAGAGAGAAAAGAAAACCATTCTCTTATAAAACCACAGGGCCCTTTATTAAAAAAAAATTCAATACACCGGGATGATCACCTTTAAAAAAACCTGTCGTTACAAGATGTAGACACCTCAAACTTACCACTGAACATGAACCGATTTTATATTGATTATATTATTCATGTGTTAAATGGAAACTGAGGTATGTTCCCGTACGCGTCACTGCCATTGTTTCATTCAATACACTTACCCTTCGAGCATTTACCAATGGAGATGTTAACGTTGTAATCCGCAAAAAAAATTTTCTGCCGATACTTCGGGGGACGAGGTAAACACGCATTGCACACACACAAATCACTCACTTTAACGATCCCGCATACTAGCTTGAAACACGCACACAGTATTAAAAATACAGCGTAGTTACGCACGCTCATATGGCCAATAATGGCTATACAGCCAGCAGAGGGGTACGCCTTGCATTGACATCTCCATTGGTAAATGCTCGAAGCACTTACCCGGTAATCGGTTCTACAGTATATCTAATATGACGCGCCCACTTAGACTTAAGCATGCTAATCCTCTGAACTACGGCTATATTTCCTAAGCATTTCAAATTATAAACTCAATCCAATAAATCGAGGTACATGTAAACCAGAGGCGCTCATCATAAACTGACTTACGTGCCGAGCGGCGCGCGATTGGGCGTGAGGAGTACTTTCGCTAAACTAAGCGAGATGTAGATTCAGCACTGCTTTTTATTTTAACGTAGAGCCACAGAAAAATGAATAGTTGGTAGAGCTAGTTCGCGACGCCACATCTGGTACGTACATAATACATCGATGATCCAATAGCATTATTTAATAAATAAAAAAAAGAATATAGTTTAGGCTTTTAAAATAATCATATTATGTATAATTTTGAAATAGACGCAAATATAGTGTCCATACTATCATATAATATTGCTCTGGTTCCTTTTTCGTCCCTTTTTGCCATTTTTATCCCAAAAAACAATGGTAAATGACATTTTACACGGCTGGCTGCCATCAGGGAAGCGAAAACGGTTGGATTATACGCGTTTTTCGGGAGAAACTAGCATGTGTGGGAAATGTGGGATATAAGACTGTATTTGGTCTTTTCGTTGTTTTTTCTCATTGCTGACAGACAAACTCTTGACTACTATGTTTTACTTTTTTACTATGTGTTACTTGAAGACGTAGTTTGTGCAGAAATTTTTCTTCTATGGAAGTGTAAAGATACGGCCACACCGCAGCGTCCTGCGATCTGCGGGCGCGATCTCAGCACTTTTCAATTGTTTTCTGATCGCGTTTGGTCTGAACCAGTCGGTAAAATACTACTGCGCTATCTGATCGCCTCCTAGATCTTGCACGCAGGACGCTACGGTGTGTCCGTACCTTAAGTAGGTACCAGTGAGGCGTTAGACAAAATGACTAGTCCAATCCAAATAGCGCAACAGTCCCAACCCTATCTTTTAATTAGCTGGCATCGAATTATTGCCATCATGCCGATAATTAAGTAGGTTATGTTGATGTGGACTTTGTCTATTTATATGCTAATATCACACGGCTTACAACTAATAGATACCAACTGGTTAGTCTCTGTTTTTCTGTACCTACCTATGGATGACGGATTGGGAATATTGCGCTTTATTGGTAGGAAAGTCTGTTACTAAAGTCATTTGTCCAGCTCTTTGAGTTTTTCGACTTAATTCCAAACTAGCACAATTCTATCTTAGACAGCATCGTGTTTTAACATCAAGTGAGATAGTGGTCAAGTGCTCATCTGACATTAAGATAACGTCCACGCGTTTTTTCCGTTAGATTTGTCACCGTTTACTCCAGAACTAAGAATTACTAGGTACTCTAAGAACGCCCAGATAATGTAGTTATCTAATTCTAAAATATGACTTATAACTTAGCTTAAAACACATGAAATAAGTACTTACCTATATGACATACATTGACATAGTCTCACGAAAATTTAAGTGCCAGTGTAAGTACATAATATATGTATATGTATATAAATCATATGTAGGTTAAAATAAAGTGCGCATTTCCTTGTATACAAAGTATTCCACGGAACTGCTCGTGCTCAAAAACAAAACAACACGGTGTAAAAGTTCCACACGTGCTAAACCAGGCCATCGTTATAATTTCCCAAGCGACCCCAAACAAACTCACTGGCATAGTTGTTCCCTACGACTTGCAAGAGCATATCTTCATAGGTTTGTATAGACTGTATCTCCCATCCAAATACGTCTATTCCCGAGCTTATCATATAGGAGTGAACGGTAGACGCTAAAAGGAAGCCCCCATCTCCTCCAACCGTCGATAGAAAAGCCGGCGTGTCGTACAAAATTATTGCGCGGTTCCAGTCGAATCTGTTAACAACGCCATCTGTTATCGAGCGGTCAAACTAGTAAACTGGTGTAACGCAATCTTACGGAGAAAAGCCACGAAAGTTTCAGCGCGACATCTTACAAATTTTCACTGAAACATTTCGTTCACTTATACTCGAACTTACGTTAAGTATTAAAGAAATAACATAGATGGCAGTAAAATAAAATTTGACTTACTTGCAAATTTAGTACCGAGCTGGTACTTGAGGTTTTCTGTGTAATTCAAGCCAGCATCAGATGTGGTGTCCCACGGCGTGTAAAGGATATCCTCCTTCTTCAGGAAGTTGGCAAAAGACTTCATCATCAGCAAACATGTAGATTTGCCAGCAACGTGGATTTGCGCATCAGGCTCGTTGATGAGTAGCAGCCTGTTCCACTGGTAGCTAGATGGCGTGAAAATAAAGTTGTGTTAGCTAAGCCACTCGTGCAGAAAACTGTGCAGGGACAATAATCACATTCATTCATTTTGAGACCGAAGTTACCAACATTTACCTATTAGGTAGATAGATTTTTATTTTTTTTATTAGACTATTTTTAAGGGTCAATAAGAAACTTTTAATTATTATCTATCTAGTTACGTGAATCAATAAGTTAAACAATCCACAGACACCTAAAAATTAAAACTATATATATACACGCCAAATTGAGAACCTCCTGTTTTTTATTATGACTAATTATTACTAACTCAATTTTTGTTTAATTTTTTTTATAAGTAACATGTCAGTTGTATTGGGCCCACACATATACCACAGTTTTACAATCCATATGCATGGGATGGCTTATACTAAACAAAACATACGAAACTTTGAAACAAACAAAGGACAAAGAAGTAGCATTTGCTTAATCCGATACTTTTTTAACCGACTTCAAAAAAAGGGGGAGGAGGTTTCTCAATTCGACCGTATATATATATTTTTTTTTTTTTATGTTTGTTCGCGCATAACTTCGTCGTTTATGAACCGATTTCGATTATTCTTTTTTGTTCGAAAGGAGATATTCCAAGTGTGGTTCCATGGTAATTTTATCGAGGTATGATAAGTATCTCCAGAGATATTGAGATAAACATCTCAAAATTGGTACTGAAAATGAATAGCGCGGCATTGAAGTCGGTTGTTTTTTAGTTTTTAAACGATATTATTCGAATAATTGTGAATAATATAACAAACTATTTCGAATCAAAAGTCTATTATTACCTTTACTCCGTATGAAATTGCCCTAACGTTGTAATATTTTCAAACTAATATTTACAAAAATATAACTGAACCATATAAACAAACTGTATAATGTCAGGCTCACTTTACCCACCCATGACCATCAAATAAAATAGAGTGCCTACCTACTTCAACATACAGATCATAAAGTAAGATAAACAGAAAAAGCTTTGAAAGAACCTCGAGTAGCCCAAAAGTACCTACTTATTCAAAAAGCTGTACCAACCTGATAACGTTGATAAACGTAAAAGCCTGCGACCGAAATAAAATGCTTTTATTATTTTTAGCTCTGAGTGACAATACCAGATAAGACTGTTTTGTTTTGGGTTTACAAATGAATAAAATATTAAGTACGCCATTTATATCCACGGCGTTACCTATCTCAACAACTAATGATTTAAAGGAATGTTAAATGTTTTCCTCGTCTTAAGATAGCTAAGAGGTGGCGTAATCGGGAGAACGGTCGGCTTTGATGCCTTGAACCGCGCCGTGCACCAATGGATTTTCATATCGAAAAATGTATGTGCGCCTTTCACAGAGGCCCTCTGATGAAGGAAAAACATCGTTAAGAACCAACAACCCCCGCATGGTGCTAGGACACTATTTAGTGTCCGCCTGGCCAGCTACCACCCTCAAGTTAGGAAAATCTGTCGACAAACAATTAATGTGTTCCGGCAGTTATCTTTGAGAGCCAGTTCCCATTCTAGGCCTAGCGTGCTAACCATCTTCGAGCGCATCATCATTTACCAACAGGTGAGATAGTGGTCAAACGCTAGCCTATAGGACAAAAAAAGCTTATGTTTTTATTATTATTATTATTTATATTTGTTTTCAGATTTTTTCCTTTATATGTGCTTCAAGACCTTGCCTCTTGACAAATTTCATGATTCTAGGTCAACGGGAAGTACCCTATAGGTTTTGATTTCATTGTGAAGTCGCAAAATATACGACATAACTGGTGATAACTTGATTGTGTTCACTTACTAGTTTAATTTTCACACCTAAAATATAATATAGACCCGAGTATTTGATATAAATTCTTCTGGTGGAATAATCTGTCTGGTAGAATACTCGGACTACGAATAAATAAACTTATTATTTATCCGTAGTCTGACTCTCAAGGGCTGAGTGCTGCCGGAACACCGTAAGGTTATGACGACAGATTATCTCCTCGATGATTGATCCTGGGTCAACGGGAAGTACCATATAGGTTTTGGATTCTCTTGTGAAATCGCAAAATATTAATGATAGGTTTTCTTCACCATTAAGCAGAAAATCTTTAACTGACTACTTTTTGATAGCATAAGCGGAACATCGATAACTACTGCCACATGTGGATGAACGCCCGTGCCAGTATTTGAACCGGCGCCATAGAAAAGATAATAATACTACGTACCGGCGCTCCGCTTAGACGTCAAACCATAAATCCTTTACGTCAAAGGCTCTCAGTCAAACCATACATCTATATATCTGGGTATTTTATTTAAGTGGCCTATGGCGTCACTTTGGACCCTTATCACAACGACAGTCACTTATTGACAAAATCCGTTCTTCCAACGGCACTTTAACACGTTCCAAAATCATACTGAGCTCCTATCTACAAAGATGTTTCGAAATATTTCACGCTCGTAGCAACATCTCCGCTATTGATTCAAAAGTGTTGAGAACTCTCAAAGATCAACTCAAAGAAAAAAATATTTGCAAGTCTCCGAAAAGAATTGGAACAATTACTTTATCTCCAAGATTTGAATATTAAGAACTATTTTCAGCTGACTTCATACAGTTAACATGTTGTATGTTATACATAGAGTATTTTAACACCTGAATTCTAAGGCTGAATTGCACCATCTTACTTTAACTATAACAAACGTCAAAAATCTGTCAAATTCCATACAAAAACACCGGTTAATAGTTATAGTTACGGTTAAAGCAAGATGGTGCAACTCAGCCTAAATATTATTTCTGTCACTGTCATGTACAAATTGTAAGTAGATCAAACAATAATGGGCTGAAACCTTAAAGAAAAATGGAAAAACTAAAACGGTACGGATACACCGCGGCGTCCTGCGATCTGTTTTTTCAAATGTTTTCTGATTGCGTTGGTGTGAACCTGTCGATACAAATACTACTGCGCTATCTGATCGCCGCCTAGATTGCGCACGCAGGACGCCGCGGTGTGTCCGTACCTTAAGGAAAAGGTTTGTTTTTTTTACCCGACTGCGCAACGCAAAGGAGAGGTAATATGTTTATCAGTCTATGTATGTATGTATGTATGTATGTATGTATGTATGTATGTATGTATGTATGTATGTATGTATGTATGTATGTTTGTTCCTTTGTGGCACACTAGAGACCAAACGCGTGGGCCGATTTTGATAATTGGCACGTCAATAGATTTGCCATGCTAGCGCGAGTGTCAACGACAACATAAAAAATTTAAAAATTCAAAGTGGCGGATTTCAGACGCCAAAATTTGGGGTTCAAAAAAAATTTTTTTTTTCAAAACCTATCGAGTGGGGTATCGAATTAAAGGTCTTAAAATGGAAATTCAAAATATATTTATAACAAATAATTTATGATCGTACAAATCGAAAATAAAACGATTTTACATGCCGCGTTAGTCACTTTCAGTAACAAGTTTGCGGTGCTTATCTCTGAAGTTACTTATAAGATCTCAATAAAATTACAATGAGACCAAACGAAAATCATATTAACTAAAAAAAAAAAGGTTTTTCCAAATCGGTTAAGAATTGATGGAGTTCTGAGGTAACAAACAACCTCTTCCTTTTGGTATAGTCGTTTAATAGTACGGAATTTGCCGTCTTTTACTTAACTAAAAAGTGTAAAATAAAACATTAAGTTAAAAAATAAAAAACCCGACTGCGCAAAAAGTGAAGTGTTAAAAAACGAACTGAAAAGAAAAAAACAAGTAAGTCTAGTAGTTTAGACTTCTGTTTAGGGATATCAAAAAACTATACCATTTAAATTATTTCTCGGTCGATACACTCATAAAATAAATTATATATTGTTATATGGAATATAGAGACTTTAACAGTCGGGACACATTAATCCCCATTCGTTAAGCCATTAATGTGTCCCGACTGTTAAAGTCTCTACATTCCATATAACAATGTATAATTTATTTTATGAGTGCATCGACCGACAAAGAATTTAAATGGTATAGTTTTTTGATATCCCGAAACAGAAGTCTAAACTACTAGACTTACTTGTTTGTTTTCTTTTCAGTTCGTTTTTTAACACTTCACTTTTTGCGCAGTCGGGTTTTTTGATTTTTTAATTTAATGTTTTTTTACATCTTATAGGCTAACAGGCGAAATAGTGGTCAAACACCACTATTTAGCCTTCTGTTAAGCGATGATGTTGTCGAATATGGTGAACACGCTAGGCCAATAATACCCTGACGCTCAAGGGTTATGTGCTGCCAGAACAGCGTAAGGTTATGGTGGCAGATTTTCTCCTTGATCGTGGTAAGCTACTTTTTGGTAGCAAGTCCGGCGGAATATCGATACCATGCTCCTACCTCCTGTGGACGAACACCCGTGCTAGGATTCGAACCGGCGATCTCTCGCTCAGAAGTCTCAACGGAGCTCTCAAGTAATAAACTCAAAGCATGAAAATAGACTTGTCATAGAGTGAAGACCGCGAATCGGCGAACGTAGCGTAGGATGTTCTGTGAACAGGTGGAGCGAAAACGCAAAGCGGTGGGCAGTGACTAGAAAAGAAGAGCCGAAGATCGGGCTCAGTATCGCATGGACTGACACCGGCTGATGATGATGATAATGATGAAAATAGCACTTCCTCCTACTTTGCAAGTTGTAATAACAACTTATCTAAATACATATCTAAACTGATGAAAAGCAGCCATGCGGTCAAAATACCCTGTAAATTGAATTCGGATGATAACCTCATCGTAATACCTGGATTTATAATAGTCATTGAGGGTCTAGCCCTCGATAAGTTATGGTAATGACTTCTTCTTGTTAGGCCATACGCACACTAATCAGCGTAACTGCGTCAGCCAATCGGTTGACAGTAACATAATGTAAATAAGTTATGTGCAATGTTTGCACGCACGAGCCATTCGCTGAGAAGGTGCTAAGTGATCACTAATGTGGATTTAGACGCAACCGGAGCACAGTTGACCAAATATTTCTCCTTAAACATCTAATGAAGAAAAAATGGGAGTACGCGCAAAGCATTCATGCAGTCTTTGTTGATTTTGCTAAAGCTTACGACAGCATCGATAGGCCTTCCTTGTACACAATCCTGAGAAATTTTAACAACCCAAATAAACCCGTACGAATGATTGAGGTCGCCACTAAAGATAGTAGCATGGTTGTTCGAGTAGGAACAGAGACTTCCGAAAAGTTTGAAGTACTGACCGGCCTGAAACAGGGCGATGCCTTGTCACCTGTGCTGTTTAATCTTGCACTAGGGCATATCATTCGCAAGGTTTACTCTCTAGACATCGGAGTGCAGATTAATGGACAGCACAAGGTTATAGGGTACGCAGATGACCTCGCACTGCTTGGAGAGAAAAGGTAGCAAGTTGTTGAAGCAGTATCTTGCCTTCAAGAAGAAGCAACTAAAATCGGACTTAGTATGAATCAACAAAAGACTGAGTATATGCATATACGTCGCTTCAAAAACTCCAGGCAAGTAAGGGAAGATCTGGCAGTGGGAGACAAGTCTTTCAAGGGCGTAGAAAAGTTCCGTTATATTGGCTGCACTGTAACAGATACCAATAGGAGAGAAGACGAAATAGAGATAAGAGCTCAAAACACCCTTCGCTGCAATGCAGCCCTACACAATGTTCTCCGCTCACAATTGCTAAGTAGACGTACAAAGTTCTGTACATATAAGACTGTGATAAGGCCCATTCTAATGTATGGCTGTAAAGCTTGGACACTCATCCAAAAAGAGGAGAGGATGCTTTTGGTTACCGAGAGAAAAGTACTCCGTAAAATACTAGGTCCGGTTCATCTGCACAACGGCAGCTGGAGGATAAGAACCAACAGACAGTTTTCTGTCGGTTCTCATATATATAGACTCTACGCTGAACCCAGCATCGTGGGTGAAATTAAAGCACACAGGCTTCGATGGCTTGGGCATATCGAGCGGATGGAAGATGATCGTGCCGTGAAACGTGCATACCTAGGACGTGCAAAAGATCGGCGTCCCGTCGGACGCCCCAGATACCGTTGGTCAGACGAGGTCCAAAAGAACATAGCCCAACTTGGAGTGTCCGACTGGAGAAAAACCCGCGCAATCTAGGAAGCAATGGCGCCTTTTATTGTCGGAGGCCAAGATCCACTTTGGGGTCATCGCACCATCCTAGTAAGTATGTAAGTAATGTTTGCACGGCCATGTGGGCTCGACATAAAGCTACGCCATCTGTAAAATATGGCTTTAATTAAAGAATATGTAATGTTTTGTTATTTTTTATGATATAAGGTTATAGGACAAGCACGACGCTCGCTTGATATTACAGATACAGTGACATGCAAAATTCTGAACTGCCAACATTTTCACTCCACTGCGGCTGTTACCTTGTGACATAAAGCTGTTAAGTCTCACATGCCCTGTAATTCCATGGACAATATATTAACTAGCTGTATTCTATGGTATGTATTCATTATGTAATACTAACGTAATGTAATTTAAAGTAGAGTAAATAAATGTTAATTGATTTTTTAAATATTTTTTAAGTTTTTTTTTTTTTTAATTTTCATCGCTCTTTAATTTTTTATTGATATCCAATAAGTCATCCAAAGAGTTATATTATAATACAAACTTTTTTTTTAAATGAAACACATTATTCAAATTGATCTGACAATACCAGAGATAAGAAGTGAACATAAATAAAAAACGGCGTTTATAAATCTGTATCGTGTTTTAGTAATCGACAAACTTGTAGGCCAAAGGCTCCAGCTAGGCTATTCTATAAGGTATCTCGACAGCGGAATCCGCGGTGAGATTCGAATTTCGTACTACGAAATTCAATCGTATCACGTTCGTAATACGGTTGAATATCGCAATACGAAATTCAAATCTCACCGCGGATTCCGCTGTCGAGATAGCTTACAGAATAGCCTAGCAGAGCCTACTAGAGCATCGCCACAAAATCGTCGTGAGTGAACAGGTATCTTCTAGGTAAAAGCACTACATCATCGACCGTATCATCACTTAACATCAAGTGACAACTAATAGTTAAACGCTTGTCTATATGGTAAAAATAAAAAGTTGCCCTAAAACGCACGAGTGATAAAATGCCTAGTGCACGAGTTGCCTTAAAGTTATTTGCAAGCTGCGGTGCTTCGACACGAGATAAATTGACTAAAAGGGACCTACCTTATTAAGTTTTAAATGATAGCGAAAGATCTTTACCACCATACTATTATTATAAATGCGATAATATTTAAATTTTAGCATGGTGGTAGGACACTATCTAGTGTCCGCCTGGCCAGCTACCACCCTCAAGTTAGAAAATCTGTCGCCAAACGTTTAATGTGTTCCGGCAGCTATCCTTGAGAAATAATTCCCATTCTAGGCCTAGCGTGCTTACCATCTTCGACCGCATCATCACTTACCAACAGGTGAGATAGTGGTCAAACGCTAGCTTATAAGATATAAAAAAAAAAAAAAAGTTTGCAATAGGATATGAATACTTTCTAAATAAGTCGGATGCTAAGCCATGCGGTGTACAACTAATGAGCATTTTGTATATTTAAATTGTCACTTTACCTGAACATTGCTTTATTAGATCTATCTTATTTTCAACAGACTTCAAAAAAGAAGGAGGTTCTCAATTCGAACGTATATATATATTTTTTTAATATCTTTTACCTAAGAACTGCCGTCATTTATTAACAGATATGAATTTTTTTTTGAGAGACTATATACGAGATATATATATACTCGTACTTCCCGGTTGGTCCGTCCTATTGTAATTTAACCTGGGATTTGATGAGTATGTAGTACTAGAGATATGGAGATAAATTGTAAACTTTAAACTTTTGCGATTTGAACATATAGTTATAAATATTAAAATACGGGACTTATCGCGCCTAAAACATAAATTTTTATTTAACTCGACGTTTCGACCAAGTCGCATTAATCGTGGTCACGAGACGATCAATGCAACTTGGTCGAAACGTCCCTATACAAAAAACGTGTTTTTAAAAGCCATCTATCTAATTAGTTTCGGCAAAATGACATAGATGGCGCTAGTAAACGTGCCCCGTCTTTCTAGATCGCGACCAATTAACCAAATATTCTTGGTAATATAAATTAATCAAATATATGAGGTTGAAACTCTGTTAGGTTTTGTATTGTACGGAACCCTCCCTAAGTGTGCGATAAGAGACGCGATGCTGACTCCAAGTGCGAGTCGTTGTATGGGGACGTTTCGACCAAGTTGCATTGATCGTCTCGTGACCACGATCAATGCAACTTGGTCGAAACGTCGAGTTAAATAAAAATGTATGTTTTAGGCGCGATAATTCCGTATTTTAATATTTATAACTATATGGAGATAACCACCTCAAACTTGGTAATGAAGTATAGCTGCAGTCATTACTAGCGCAGCATTTGAGATCGTTTTTCTTATGTTAGAGTAAAACAAGCAAGAGGCAAACAAGCAGACGGCCCGCCTGATGGAAAGCGGTTACCGTCGCCTATGAACATCTGCATCACCATTAGCGCTGTTGATGCGTTGCCGACCTTACAGGAATTTGTAGATACCCTTTTTAAAAGGCTCCATTCTATAGCTAGAGGGAAATATCGCTGCGGTCAGATCATTCCACATCTTACAGGTAGAAAGCCACGGTTGAAGCGGGTGGTGCGAGACTTCCAATTCAGTTTTTTAAACGATTTTTAATTTATTTATTTATTTATTTTATTATTCTTTATTTCGGGTATCAATGACCCATACTATACAACTTAATTATTACTAATTACTATTACTTAATTATTGCCGTATCACAAAGACTTAAATTTGATAACAAAATTACATTAATTAACATTTAATTGAATTGCAGAATAATAATGTCAGTTAGTCAGCACGCTAATAATATAAACAAATTTCAGTCAAAAACAAAATTACAATACAAAGTTACATTACAATACAAACTATGGCGAAAAATATAATACACTAAATTAAAATAAAATTGAATGTCACTAGATTTAAAAATGTCAATAAATTACAATTAGAATATGTCAAAATAATGTCTAGGCAACAATTAGAATAAACGCCTGAATGGCTGTGGTGATCTATGAATGTGCATCCAGTGTATTATAACCTGGCTGTCCCAGCGATCCGACAACACGCTCAAAATAATGTTGGTGCTGCCGCGCACTCTGTTCCACAGCGATGCGCATCTTTTACGAATGATGGCATGAAAATCATCTATTCTAGCT
This sequence comes from Cabera pusaria, assembly GCA_954871355.1. Taxonomy (NCBI): domain Eukaryota; kingdom Metazoa; phylum Arthropoda; class Insecta; order Lepidoptera; family Geometridae; genus Cabera; species Cabera pusaria. The sequence goes on from OX940905.1 coordinate 17,744,395, forward strand.
TCAGCAAACATCCCTGAAGCACTGCAGAAGCGCGGCAGCCCCATCAGCATCCTGAGCGCGTTATTGTACTGGATTCGCAAATCGCTATATGCCCGCTGCGTATAGTTCACCCAGAGGCTGCACGTGTAGAAAGATTGACAATAAGCCTTAAAAAGGGTTGCCTTGACTTCTCTTGTACAGCGCGCAAACCTCCGAGCCAACATATTACAACGGACAGCCAGCGACCTGCGCTCGCGTTCGACATCCAGGTTATCTTTCAGATCCTCGGTTATCCAGTGCCCCAAATACTTAAACTGCGACACGAGATTCAGTGCAGTCCCGTCAAGATTCACTACTGGTACTTTGTAGGTCTTAGAGCGAGCCTTGAAGACCATGACTTCGCTCTTCTTGGCGTTGTATTCGAGGCCGTGGGCAGCCGCATAGGTCTCACATATTGTCAGAAGCTTTTTTAATGCTCCAATCGACGGACTCAACAGCACCATGTCATCGGCATAGCTTATATTATTTACGCATACACCATCTATGTGACACCCGACTCTGGTGGTGCTGAGTTCCTCGATCAGATTGTTGACATATAAATTAAATAGCATCGGAGACGTCAAGCCACCTTGTCTCACTCCGCATTCGAGCTGGTACTCCTCCGATGTAGCATTACCCCACTTTACGCGGTTTACTTGATGCTTGTACCAATATTGAAACAATGATATTGTTTCTGGTGGCAAGGTTGTTTCGCGTTTTAATTTATCCCACAAGACATCATAGGATACTAAGTCGAATGCCTTTGAAAGATCCAAGAAACACGCGTAAATTGGGGTTTTTCTATCTGTGTAGTACGAAACGGTCTGCTTGAGACAGAGAACAGCACTCTCAGTTGACAGACCTGGTCTGAAGCCAAACTGCGCATCGTTTATTTTGAGGTGCTATCTCAGCTGCCTGTCAAGCAGGCCGTCCAGCACTTTAGCAACAATGCATGCCAGTGAGATTGGCCTGTAATTTGACAAATCGGAAGCATCACCAGACTTGTTTTTTATAATAGGCACTGCCATAGTATACATGAGACTCTTCGGTAGATATGTATGTCTCAGACACAAATTAAAAAACATAGCAAGTACTCTGGGCAGATGGACGCCCGCGTACTTCAGATGCTCAATGCTGAGGCTGTCACAACCGGGCGATTTACCTCTGACCATTTTGGATATTACAGAGGTAACTTGCCTCGCGGTGAAGGTAACGCACGTTTCGGGTAAAGTTTCAGTATCAACATCGAGCCCCCGCAGCAGACTCGCATCCAGCAAAGATGTCACCTTGAAATGCTTATAAAAAGATCTAACAATATCTTGCGGCTCATGGACACCTCCGACACTAACGGGAAGGCTCGTATTAACATTTAAATCTTTTGTTTTTTTCCAAAAAATTGTAAAATCTTTATTTAAGTGAAGTTTAGCCAAAATATCCATTTTAATTTGGTGTTTATTGTCTTGGCACCATTTTAATTTGGATTTGAAAATTCGCCTTGATTCACACATGTTCTTATAGTAAACACCTGAGCTAGGTTTGCCATATGATAACCATATATCAAAACATAGCCGAGCCTTACCGTGGGCCTCCTTCACATACTTGTTCCAGCCAGTCACATATCTTTGATTACAGCGGCGACGCTTAATACAGTGACTAAACTCCGCCGCTTCCGTCAACACAGAAATAATATCTTTGTACATGTCATCAAGAATTTATTTGTGCTGTTCATCCGTACACATTATATCTGCACACTTGTGAAATCGTAAATCAAAATCTATGCATCTCAATTTTTCGTTACAGTAACTATGATATTCATTAATTTGATTTTGATCTCTAACACCCCACATAATACGATTTATAATAGAACTACAAGGCATCAATTTAGGAACAACACGGTCAATACTACACTACAATAAAATAGGGAAGTGGTCTGACCAGTACGCATCATGTAGCACGTTTACATCAAGTATTGTCTGTCTAGCCGCCGTAGTAACAACGCAGTGATCGAGCCACCGATGCGAGCCGTGCGTTTCACTCACAAACGTAAAAGTGTCCGTCGGCAACGACTCGATATCAACGCACGACCAAAATTGTTCACTACAAAAATTCAATAGTTCAGAGTAAAACAACTCACCGGGGTGGGCGTTAAAGTCTCCGAGCATGTATACATACTCCGTGTTATAACTTTCGATGATCGCGGTCATTTCACTGAGACACTCCGTAAATTCTGTCAGATTTTCATTTGAATCGATAGGCATATAAACAGAAAATATAAGCAATAATTTATTATGTAAATTAACCGTAACAGCCGCAAGTCGAACACTGGTGCATTTCACAATGCTGACTACCGGGAAGCACGATTTCCGCCACAGTATAGCGACACCACCGTGAGGCCTCCCCCGCAGCACACCCACCGAAGTATCCACAGCCGATACTCCGGTGTAAGAGAAACTGTCGTCAATACTGCCCAAAAATGACAGGTCATGAGGCAGTAGCCACGTCTCCTGAAGAGCTATTATATCGGCTTGTTTACACAAGTTCCCAATAGATTCACACGATCTCTTCACATTTTTACAATTGAATGTTGCCATTTTAATGTTTTGATCCATTACTAATAAGATTGTGATTGTTTTCATTCAGTGCACCCGCTCTGTTCACCGCATGCTGCCTGAACTTTACAAACCGACGATAGGCTACGCCTTCTGGCCAGAAGTTATCGTCCATAAAAAAACCCAGGCTATGTTTAGGTATATAGATCTTGTATGAGTTATAAAACTTCTGTATCTTCATAGTTACCTTTTCTACCTGAACTTTTATACTGGTCTTTTTCTCAATATATGATGTAATATCACACACAGATACTTCTTTCGCCACATTATAAATGTAAATAGGAACTTTATTATCTGCTGCTTTAAACTTAACATAGACTCGATCTTTGCTTTCCCTTTATTAGCTTCAAAACGATTCCTTAATCTTTTCCTCTGTACCTTGATCCAGTCTGCGTTAGGAACTTCTTTTTCCCATTCACCCTGTCGTACAATATCGGCTAATCGAGTCTCATTGTTCGGCGGAGCATGTACGTCGCACGGGACAACCGTGTGTCGCGCAGCCGGCCGGTAGGTAGGCGCGCGCTCGGATGCAACCGGTTGAGCGGAATGAGTCATCGGCTCAGCTGACGATTTATTTACCTTCGGCAACTTAAGATCCTCCTCCTGTGTTGGATAGACTGATTTGTTAATGCGTTTAGTATTAGACTGTTGTTTACTAGTCAATGCAAAGGTTACAGTCAATGGAACTTCAGACTGTGAGTGACTAGGCGTTTGACAAACATTCAGTGGCGATGATGTCGATGTAGGAGGATGCTTATCCACATTCACGTTATCTGCATACATATTAGGCAATCCCATAGGGCTGCTGTCACACTGGAAGCTTTCTGTAAGACAGGCACCGCGTCTGTTATTCACATTTTGATACATGACATTATTAGTGGGTGAGATTGTCTGCTCCTCGTCTAGTCTCGCTCTGAGAAGATCTAAGTCACACTTAGATGCACTTGTTTCTCTAATATTTTTTACTTCTTGTTGTAGTTTCAAAATATCTTTGAGTAGTTTAGTAACATCCGTATTATCAAACAAAATAGGGGGTAGTTTCTGCAGTTCACGCGCAACAAAAGTAGGCAATTCATCGGAGTTTGCTTCTTTTAACAGACAAATAATGTCGTCAATATCCCGAAGCTTCTTCCCATCACCCTTTCTGTTGATTTTCCGTTTGTCTGCAGAGATAGATGCAAACAGTAAATCTTTCGCATTTACTAAGTCCTCCTCCGTAAAAGCACCGGTATATATTCTGCTAATACTTTGTTCGTCCATTATATCTATCTTGTTACTAATAAAAGCAAGCACTTCACTAATAACAATATTGCAGCTCGAACATTTTGCAAGTTTTGAGGACATTTTGTCACTCAATAACACTCGTAAAGAACCCGATAAGCGCAACACGTCACGAGCGTACGGGACGATATTTAGTATGTAGCGAATTATAGACGACTATTTAATTTTATATATATTTATATTTTAACTAAGATTTTAAGGGCAGTTGTGTAGCATTATTTTCTAGACTACCTGACTTCAATGCCCGTTTGCACTAAACTTAAGATTCGCCTAAGATTTTAAAATATCTCAAATTGGGAATCCAATATTGGGAAAAAAATCTCAAAATATATCTAGTTAATGATCCTAATATATATTTATATTTTGAGATTTTGTTTATTTTGTGATATTTTGACAAGCTAACGCAATTCATAAGTTTAGTGCAAACGGGCATAAGAGATCTAGAAGTTATGACTACACGGAAACAAGTCAGCGAGCAATATGTACCATTCTTTGCGGTTCGAATGACGAACGTCGAACCAAAACGTTCTTAACGTTTCGTAATGTCTTTAATTAAACATAAACATATTAGACAGGTAGGCAACTATATTATATCAAAACAATGTAATAAATGGCCATAAGCTCTGTTCAACATAATAACCAAAAAAAACCCGTCAAAATATTATGATTTCATTTCACGGCAGGAAAATTACCTGGAACACGCAATTTCACGCGAGATATGTCTACATATATCTTGCTCCTGTCTGATCAAATTATGCAAGCAATCTATGGAAGTACCGCTTATTTATTTATTTTAATAAGTTCCTATATTGGACGGATGACTTTGATTGATCTTTTATTGGTTGACTTGATAAAAGTAGACGATCGTAAAGACGTGTGTATTTTTTGAGCGTATCGTAAGCCGAGTTCAGAGATTTTTGTTTGTTTGACCACGCAAAAAAATTACAAAGTAATCTGATTATTAAATGACTTCAGAAAAGGACGAGGTTTTCAATTTGTTTGTATTTAAAACCGACTTCGAAAAGGAGGAGGTTCTCAGTTCGTCTGTATGTTTGTTTTTTTTTTATGTATGTTTACCGATTTCTCTTTCAATTATGGTATGATTAAAAAAAATTGGAAACGTATACTCCTGAGCCGGTCCCATTGGAAATTAATCGAAATCTGATCAGTGTCTCCAGAGATATGAAGATAAACACATCAAACTTGCTACAGAACTACCTCGGGGTAGTCATTTTCTGTAGCAAGTTTGATGTTAAAAACGAAAAAAAAACTGACTGAACCGATTCAGTCAGTTTTTTTTTCGTTTTTAGGGTTCCGTACCTCAAAAGGTAAAAAAGGAACCTTATAAGATCACTTACTTGTCCGTCTGTCTGTCTGTCTGTCTGTCTGTCTGTCCGTCCGTCTGTCTGTCCGTCTGTCCGTGTGTCACCACTGATTTTCTCAGGAACAGGTGGACCTAGCAAGTTGAAATTTATACCTGATACTGAAGTCTATATAGTTCCTATTGGGTGTATAAAAATCAAGGTCTTGAGTCAACACAATGAAAAGATATGGGCAAATTTAGATTTTCGCGAAAACTTCTCATTACCAAAATGTACCTTAATTTTCAACTTTCTTTATTTTTCGGAATTTTTCCTTTACTTGTGCTGTAAGACCTTACTTTTAACCAAAATTGACAATTCTAGGTCAACTCGAAGTACCCTATAGGTTTTGGGTCGAAAACCTATAGGGTACTTCTCGTTGACCTAGAATCATGAAATTTGGCAAGAATTAAGGAAAAAATCCAAAAAATAAAAAAAGTTGAAAATTAAAGGGTGCCCCCCCCCCCCCCCCCCATACATACAGTGTTACTACATTAAGGTAGACCTCTGAGTTATATGAGCGCTGATACAATTTAGAGGTCTAGCTTAATTGGTACATACCAACATTGGTACGGAAGCCTTGGTGGGCGAGTTCAACTCGACTTGGCCGGTTTTTATTTTAATTGTCTTAAATTATTTGAAAATATAATAAATACAAATAATATAGATGATTTTTTTTTTGCTGATGGTTTCTAGAGAGGTGACCTTCTTAGAAAAACACGATGATGAGACGATGGTCGAATTCGGGTACTGTCTCTCCTTTGACTCTCTTTTGAGATCGTTGCAATTCAGAATGATCAATAACAATTGATATATATTTTTTTTAAATCAGTGATTCTAATCGAAATCACAATGAAGCTTCCTAATTTAAATGTATCCGAATGAAATCAAAGAATCAAGAATCAAAGCATTTATTCAGTATGTAGGCAGTATTAATATACGCACATATACACTTCAAAATCATAAATCATAACCAATTATCAAGTAAACATAGCAAGAGCAGAATTTAACGCTTTGAATTAGAAAAAAAAAAGTAATGAACCATTCAGCTGTCATCCAATCGTTTACGTCAAAATATTTAAAAAAAATTTAAGTACGTTAAAACCAACCATACATGTAACTGTGTGTTTCAGTACTTCAGACAATTTTTATATAAAAAAAAATAAAAAAAGTGAAATAGTGAAACACAACTTAGAGAAACGCATACCGATCACAGTACATATCATGATCCGAATGGAACTGATAGTCCGTCTGTCAGCAGTCAAATGAGAATAACTATGCTGATCGCGAATGTTTATATAGTTTATGTTTATATGTTTATATATATATAGTACTCGAACCCGTTCAATTGAATTTGCGCTAATTACGAAGTGTAATCGCGACATTATTATCTTGTAAATTAATTGAACTAGTGAGACATTAACTCGAATCCTCAGAAACTCAGCAAAAGCAAGCCTATTCATTAACTATAACACCTCTTAACTACGATAATTTAACACACGCAAACCCTTAGAAGTTTGTTAGACAAATACACTAAATTTGGCAGAGTGTAAGTTTCTAATACAATATTAGCTTACTTGTTCTGAAGGTAATAGTTTCAAAACTTTGATTCGCGGCTGAGAAACTTTGATCGGTGTGCGAATAAAACTACTGCTTGGTGAGGCTGTGGGAATAATTGTAGGGTTACTGATTGATAACGAGCTGTCTGTTGTTTGCCCGCAGAGCTACATGGAGTCGAATTAACCCTACCATCCCCTTTTTTCTATCGGACAACCAGACATGCCGATGTGGGCCATTGCTTAATGGTGGACATTCCATCTAGCCGCATGGAGAGTTTTGCTTCAATATTAATCATACGTACTGCCAAGGAAAGGAATTCCTTGCCGGTATCAGTGTTTCCCAGTAACTACAACCCGAGGGTCTTGAAATCGTGAGTGAACAGGTATCTTCTAGGTAAGCGTACTACATCGTCGATCACATCGCCACTTGACATCAGGTGAGGTGATGGTCAAACGATTGCCTATCTTATCGTATAATATCGTATAAATAAAACCGGCCAAGCCGAGTTGGACTCGCCCACCGAGGCTTCCGTATCGACGTTGGTAGGTACCAATTAAGCTAGCTCTAAATTGAATGAGCGCTCATATATCTCAGAGGTCTATCTTAATTGGCGTATACTATGTATGTATGGACACACCCTTTAATTTTCAACTTTTTTTATTTTTGGAATTTTTCCTTTATTTATGCTGTAAGACCTTGCTTCTTGCCAAATTTAATAATTCTAGGTCAACGGTTTTCGCTTCTGTACCCTATAGGTTTTTGACCCAAAACCTATTGGGTACTTCCGGTTGACCTAGAATTGTCAATTTTGGTTAAAAGCAAGGTCTTACAGCACAAGTAAAGGAAAAAATCCGAAAAATAAAAAAAGTTGAAAATTAAGGTAAATTTTGTTACTTATAAGTTTTCGCGAAAATCTAAATTTGCCCATCTTTTTATTGTGTTTACTCAAGACCTCTATTTTTATACACCTAATAGGGACTATAGACTTCAGTGTCTGGTATAAATTTCAACTTGCTAGGACCACCCGTTCCTGAGAAAACGCTGGTGACACACGGACAGACGGACAGACAGACAGACGGACGGACGGACGGACGGACCGACGGACGGACGGACGGACGGATGACATAATATGAAATACCTCCTCATTTTGTGAATTCGGTCAAAAATTACAAAGGTAGTATACACATTAACATAGTGCTTAAAGTAAGCTGTGGTGCACACAAAAAAAATGTTACTTACATTATTCATTTGCAGATCTGCATTTTTCCAGGGATGAAAGAAAACGTAGCAAAACTAAAGAACGACAACAGTAACTAACTTGAAAGGGGTTCCCTATCTATTCGCATAACATTTTCAGACCTATTTTTGAAAGTCATAAATTTCTAATTCTAATATTACTTGTTACTAATAATCTGTAGTCATAATATTATTTACCCCTACTATCACTTGTCCTAGTGTTAGTACTAATAACATTTGAAATTTACAATGCATCATGCCCTAACTACCACTCGTCCTAATGTTATTATTCATAATATTTGAAACTCATAAACTTACCACCACACACCATAACCTACTGTTTTTTTTTAATTATCGTGAATTTGTAACATTATTAATGTAATATATACCGGCTGTAACTCACGTACCTTTAATCTAATTTTCTCGACCTAGGTTTAGAGCAAGTCTCTTCCTCGGGAATGAGGTCTCGCGGTGAGTTCACGATGTTCACTGAACATTATTGAACATCATGGTATATAACATTAAAACTGTTTTTTTTATTATTAATATAATTCTTCAACCGTATCATCACTTACCAACAGGTGAGATAGTGGTCAAACGCTAGCCTATAAGATATAAAAAAATGCAATAATAAAATCATTTATTTCAGACACACAACCTATAAATTCAGTGATTACATTAAAACATTTAGTAAAATTAATAATAAAATTAAGTGTGTGAAAAAAATAAATTAATTGTATGCATAAACTTGACTTATTATTTATGTTACTATATTTAGAAAAAATACATGATTATAATATTGTTTTTATTTTATCATATAATGCTCTACAGTTTTTGTTGTTCTTGAAATAATTTGTGTATGAACACAAACATATTATGACAACAAACATTAGGACTAATAACCGTTATACTCACTACCTATATGATAAGCAAATATTATAACAAGAAACTATAGGAATTATAACCACTATTCTCATTTATATGACAAGCAAAAAATATGGCGAATAATTATTATGACTATGACAAAATATGCGCGTCCAATGATAGGACTAAAACGTATTATGACAAATGATGTATGCCAAAAAATTTTAGGACTAAAAACTTCATGCGAATGAATGGGACACCCTTGAAAGGGCCAATTTCTTATATTTTCATCCTAATTAAATTCAAAATAAATTCGAGATTTTTCTTATGACAATTGTTTGTTCATCGTTTTTTAATAAGGAATCATGAGGACATGATTAATAAGCGATATGATAGAAAAATAGAATCAAAACATAGAAAATAACCCTCAGCAATGATGTTAACTAAATATAGAAACTAAAAGATAAATTCATTAAAAAAGGTCTCAATTTTCATAAACACATTTTACGTTTTTATGGCTCATCATGGAATACGACGTTGTGGTGAGCTGAGGCCTTTTTTTACTTTCAAGGAAAAAATCTCGAACAATGCGGATAAGAAAATGTATGTTTATAATGTTAGTGCACACCATACAAAAACAAACATATTCATAATCCCGTTAAAAGTTCTGTTAACTTTATCAAATATTTCCTCATGGTCATGATTTAATTCGAGAAACTTCCCTCATATAAGGAACGATACAGTGTGACGCGGACCGAACGCGCAGACGCAACGGACGCAAGCACTAACTTGCGTCCGTCGCGGAAGAATTCGTCGTTCAGTTCCATGCGGATCGTGATTGAGAGTGGGACATTCAAACTCATTATAAAAATTGAATTGGTGGTGGTGGTACACTCCGCACGACCGTTCATCGAGCACTGAACAATTATATTAGGACCAAATATGCGTCCGCACGCGGATATCCGGCGGAGGAGCGTCGCACTGAACGTTCTGTATATGCCTAACAAATGTTATCGCGTATATCCGCGTAGGCTATCCGCGTCGGCTATCAGCGTCGCACTGAATCGGCCCTTAATCTACAATAGACGCAAATAAGCAATACAGTGTCAAAGTTCTCCTTGCCATTTTGAGAAAATGACTGTTGTTGTGTAAATGTATGATGCGGATTTTACTTTAACAGTTTTATGTTTTTGTATTCTAACTAGCAGCGCCTCGCGGTTTCACCCGCGTAGTTCCCGTTCCCATTAGAATACGGGGATAAAATAACACTGTGTTACCTAACTGCATCCCTATACAATAATACAATTTAAATCTGTACTCACTGTCGCATAAGATCGATGATGAAGTAAGCAACATCTTCGAACCCGAGAGGTCCGGTCCTGACCAGCATGTAGAACTCATCTTTACAGGTCTGCTTCGGTCGGACGAAGTCGAAGGTGAAGCCGCCAGTGGTGACCAGGGGGATGCCGGTGCCACCGAGGAACTTGGTGATGCGGGCCACCGATGCTGGGGAAGAGAAAATTTGTGATTAAAAAGAGGATACGATAAGGAGAACATGATGGCAGGCCTCACAGGTGGTAGGAATATATTATTTTGATGGTCCACCCGACTTGCGGCCAAAAAGTAGCTTACCACTATCAGGAGAAAATCTGCCGCTATAACCTTACGGTGTTCCGACAGCACACAGTCCTTGAGAGTCGGAGTATTTCATTTTCCCCACTTTTTCTTCGACCACAACATCGCTTACCACCAGGCGAGATAGTGGTCAACGCTTGCCTATAAGGTGTAAAAGAAAAAAACTATATTTATCGCATATATATGAAAGTATTGTTTATGAAACGCATTGAATATTATCATCAAGTAATACATCAATGATTATCCCACTATCCTACTTATATTCCCAACCAGCAAAAACTACACTTAAAATAATCTCTAGACCACTGTTTTCTTGCTCTTACACCATTCTTATATCGTCGTATAAGCCTGGATTTGGGCACCATTTATAAGCGTAATTTGTTTATATCTTTCTAATATCAGTCTTATTGAATGTTGTTTTCACTTAAATGATTCTTACCAAAACTAATTTAAGCGTACATAGGCTTACATTGTTTTGACGTTAAGAGTCCTGTGAGCGTAAGAAAGTTTAATTTGATTTTACATAAGATCAAACACAATCGTAAAAAAACTTGGTGTAGTGTTTGTTTAAAAGTTACAACTAATAAAAAAGAAATCGAAAACAGTAAGGATAAAGGTATTTAATAATTATATTGTAATAACCGTACCATTATTAACAAGTGTTTCGTTTTATGCTTTTCGATAAGTATTAGTATTGGAAAATATGATTTACTGTAATGTAGACCCTAGTTTATGATGTTTCACAACTCGTGCGCTTCATCAATATATAGTATCTAAAATTGAATGATGACTTTAATGATTGAATGATTAATGATTTTTAGTAATTAATTTGTGTTAATTAGTGTAAGTGGTTTGTTACCGTTCTAATTATTATTTTTTTTTTTTTCCTTTCTGTATTTATTAGGGACTTTTACCCAAAGGCATGCCAGCCCCATCATACCCTAAACATAACAATCTACTTATAAACTATGGTGCTTAACAATGTCGAACAGAAACCTAGCCGCATCACACGCAGGTGATGCTAAAATGTTAATATATATACCCATGTCATTCGTATTAATTTTAAATTTTCTTAAGAGTAATGCGCGTTCATTTGCTCCTTTTGTACATTCCATAATTATATGATGGATATCCTCAACAATCCCACAACTTTCACAGTTTGGAGAATCAGTTATTTTCATCATATGAGTGAATTTCCTACATGGGTAATGCCCCGACCGTAATCGATGTGCTAGCACACAATCAGTTCTGGACAACTGGCCCGTACCCAACCATGGTATACGAGGAGGCTGACATTGAATTGTTTTATACCAAATTCCCTTTTCCCGACTTCTCTCATCAAAATATTCCTTAAATTTACTATAGCAAATTTCTTTACACTTTGGCAAAAATTCCGAATAATTAGGTTTTATAAAATATGTACTACCCTGCGTAAATGCTAATTTAGCTAATCTGTCAGCCTCCTCATTTCCATCAATACCGATATGAGATGGAACCCATTGCAATTTCAATTTTATTCCTTTAGCAATCATATTAGCGATGGTTTTAATAATTACATATTATATATATATATATCCTTGAATTGACATAAAACATTATTTTCATTTAAGAGTGAACGTTTAGGATGTGAAATGGTAATTTATGTGACCGCACTAAAATACTTTTGGTGAAATATAATAGTCAACATCAAATGTTACTCTCACAATTTTAGTCACAAATTCGATTTAAGATCAAACTTTCTTAAATTAGACTCGTTTTTTCTATTGTAAGTATGATGATTCAATATCACTCTAATACTGTGCCTATCCACTGCTGTTGATCTTTTAATAGTTTTGAATAAGATCAATATTTACATGTTTTAAGTACTCTAATTAAATGCTGATATTAGTCTAACATTCTTACAATAGCACTTAGAAAATATGTAATAAAATTAAATGAGCTTAGAAAATGTGGATATGAGAGCTAATTTATCTCAAGTGTGATAAGTCTTAATAAATGCTTTTTTAGGAGAGTGTGGCTTACAACGGCACTGTAAATTTAAACTTATATGCATAATTAAGACAAGGTATTAAGATCAAGCGTATTAGAGCCTGTAACGGCTTGTCAGAGACTAATATAGGAGCGATAGCAATGACGAAAACAGATAAGAGACCACTATAAGCTCAGAACTCTTATAAAGTGAGAAACGTAAGACGATTTTGCTAGTTGGGTTATATACGCGAAAGTTTGTGCGTGTGTAGGTATGCTTGTTACTTCTTCACGCTAAAGTTTCTTAGCCGATTGAGCTGAAATTTGGTAAATATATAGCCTAGACCCTGAAATAGCACATAGGGTAGGTACCTACATATTTTCATCTCACGGGACCAATGTCTACGCGAGTAAAACTGCGGAGTACAGCTAGTACGGTATAAATACGGTCTGCTCTTTGACACCTCTGAATGGCTGAGAGGGGAAGGGGATGGGGAGGGGGGGTTATCATTTGAACATAATTTATAGTATTCTCTAACCATATTTTTGAATTTTGAATTACCATTTGGGATCTAAGTAAAACGATTTAAAGTTGCATTAATTCGCAATTCCGCAGCCGAGATACCTTGATTTACTTTATCGTAACAAAAGTATATATCAAAAAATCTCTGCCAACATGCTTCCGGCAATCCGTTAGTGGAAACAGAAATAAAAACAACCATTAAAGGTCCGATGTTGTTTTTTGACTTTTTACGAGTAGGGTTCCGTAGCCGAATGGCAAAAAACGGAACCCTTATAGATTCGTCATGTCTGTCTGTCTTCTGTCTGTCTGTCTGTCTGTCCGTCCGTATGTCACAGCCATTTTATTCCGAAACTATTAGGACTGCAGAATTGAAACTAGGTAGTTAGATGTGTTCTGTGAACCGCTTTCCGATTTTTGTACAAAAATAAAACTTATAAAAGTTTAAGGGGGGGGGGGTCATCCCATACATGGGACTAAAACAAAAAGGTTCCTAAAATCAGTTTTTCCCACAGTCAAGTTTTTTTTAATAACCACTAACTAGGTAATCATTGTCACCCAAGGGAAGGTCGCTAAATGTCTATTTATTTATTATTACATTGTTATAAAACATTCAAATTTTTATCATAACGACGGGATAAACATACAAAAATTTACAAAAAATATAAAGTGTAGATAACACTCAACAGAATCATAATAACTCTGATTTCCAGATTTTTTAAATATTTGATTGGTTAGCGTGTGACCACTAACTACTACTAGTAAGCGATGATTTTGTCGAGGATGGTGAACACGCTAGGCCTAGAAGGCCTTTTGACTTGACTTTTGAGTAAGGTTGATTAATAAATAAACCTAATTTTAAATAAATGTACACTGTAGTTTAATTCACATAATTATAAATGCGCGAATTCCACCCCGATACATAAAATACCACTCGGATACAAGTCAGTTAACAAGATTCCACATTAAGAAAGAACTAAAACCCAACTATGAAAAAAAATCAGCCTTTGTTACCCAGGATCATAACAACGAATCGATCAAGACTTGTGGCATAAACAATAAGTTGAGTAGTTTAGCCGCTACAGTAAAACATAAGTAAATACAATAAATAGACTGCTAAAATTTAACTCTTCCATTTGCCATTATTATTTTTGCATTGAAACGGGTAGAAATGTAGTAAGAATTTATTCTTGTTCATGAAAGTATTTTATTGAACTTCAAACGAAATTTCTTCAATGACAAAAATGACGTAAATGAAATATCTCGAAATACTGCAGACATCGTCACGTATCCGATTCCGCGGCGCCTTTATAAAGGTTTGAACCCTTTGATGTCACGACTCAGTCCGTTTCATGTACATACTTCTATTGGACTTGAGATCACAAACGGGACTACAAAATTGCAGACAAATATTCTTGTATTGCTTACGAACTGATACCCGCCCACGGGCCATCAAATACTTAGTATGTTCTGATGTTGATGTTCTGTGGGCGGGTGCCAGTATTTAAAGATACTAAGTATTTGATGATACCAAGTATTTGATGTTCACTGTACCCGCCGCTTTGCTCGGGTTAAAAGTATAGTTAATTGGCTAACTTGTAGCACTTCGCAGCTTCGGCCACGCTAAAATGTATTCTATTTCCTATGCTACAATATCATCGCTCCACCTAATCTGAGAACGTCCTTAACTGTCTATATCTGTGCATAATTATGCCTAATTGGTCAAACCGTGGCTGAAACGTACCTACCAAACATATAGACGATAATATAATTAAGATAGTTTAAAAACTAAAACAACCGACTTCTATGCCCCGCGAGTAAATTTCAGTAGCAAGTTTAAGACGTTTATCGTCATATCTCCGGAGATACTTATCAAATCTCAATGAAATTAAAATGGGACCATTCCAGAAACGTACTCTACCGACTAAAAAAATAATCATTCAAATCGGTTCACAATTGACGGGGTAGTCGCATAACATACACACAAAAAAATAAATGAAAAAAAAGACACAGACGAATTGATAACCTCCTTCTTTTCTCTTCGCTCAGAAAGGACTTTCAAAAAAACCCTCCTGGATACGGACCGGGGATTTAAAGTTTGTATGGCGAAACAAGATGAGATAGCCTGTTTTATTCGAAACTTTACACATAAGTACTTCTGTAAATATATAAGTAAGTACGTGTTGTAGGATTCGAAATAGGGTAGGTAACAAAGTCTGAAAATTTGGGTTTTTCGGGTTTCATAAATATGAATCTCGATTTGCCTTAGTCACACGATAACATGAAAACGGGTGAACCGAGTTGGCTAATAATTATTTGATGTCTTTAATGATAGATTTGTTTTTACAAAAGAACAATTTAAGTAACTAAAAGGAGTTTTAAACGCGGGCGAAGCCGCGGGGCACTTCACTTAATAATAAAATTGGTGTTTATTTCGGCTAAAGCAGTCGTATCAATAAACAATCATATTTTTGAAGGTTATATATTAATGGTGTTAAGTACCATGATAGTCGTACCATTTGATTGATTTAACCACTTTATTTGATTAACATAAATATTAAATTTGTAACTTATTTCAAAGTAGCCATAAAAAGCCTATTTCTAATATATTTATGTACATAATTTGTTACAAAGTATTTTCCATTAACATTATATTTTAATAGTAATATATAACATATCTATAAATTACGTCGCAGAACTAGCTTCTGCTCGCGGCTTCGCTTGCGTGGCGTACAGGAAACAAATCACATATTTTTTTCATATAATATATATATGCGAACTCACTCTCACTCAATTGAATATACGAAATGATAATATTTCAAACATGCTGCATGAGCTTATTTTGGAACAGATCACCTATGACCGGCCGTGTGAAAAGCAGTTCTCCCTAAGTCGACTACCCCTGTTAAATTAAGACTTTGGCCTTAAGATTTATTTATGATCATGGCGAAACAGAATTTGAAGGGAAACTGTACACTTTTGAACTTGAAGGGGTAGTTTGATACAGTCGGGTAGTCAATGATCATCATGATGTCAGACGCGTAAGGTCTACTAGGTAATTACTTTGGAAAAACTGTGATACATGTATCTCATATTTTTAGTTAAAGAGTATGTGTACCGATTATTATTCACTGGGTTTTTCGATGACTTGGATCGAGCGACCCAGAGAATAAAAAGTTTCCTAGAAAATTCAACCTCTCATTTCACCCTCTCAGAGGTGTTCGACATATACAGACTATATATACAGACAGATAGTCGGACAATCAGTTCCATTCGGAACATGATTTGTACTGCAATTAGTCTGCGTTTTATTTATCTATTATGTTTCATTATTTCACAATTTTTTGGATAAAAATTGTCTGAAGTACTGAAACATGCACTGGGTTGCGGGTGCACGTAATGGTACGGTTGGCAACCCTTCATTAATAAGGGGAATTAAACATGTGTTTTAAGTGTGACGTTCGACGTCTAGATGAAAGCTGAATGGCTCAATACCTTTGTTTTTTTTTTGTAAATTCAAAGCGTTATGTTTCTGTTATATCTATATTTTTTGTTGAATATGATCTATTTAATGTTATTTGACGTGTGTAAGTGCTAATTTTTAATTTGCCCATATACTGAATAAATGCTTTGACTTTGACTTTGACTTTGTTATTTTGAAAACCTCTTTCTTAGTGGATACCTGCACTTTAAAGTACACCCTTAACAAATATCATATCTCTAGGACCAGCGGCTTAGGTAGAGCATTGATATATCAGACATTCATTCAGTCAGTCAAAAGAAAAAGGAGGAGGGGGAATTTTGGAAAAAGTGTGATACACGTAACTCATCATTTTAATTAAGGAACGTTAATAAAGGAACTTATTTCAAGACAACTGAACCAGCGAATAAAAAGTTTTCCAGAAAGTTTAACCCTCTATTTCACCCTCTTAGGGGTGGAATTTCGAAAAACCCTTTCTTAGTGGATGCCTACTCTTTACATAGAACACACCCTCTTTATTCCATGTGTCTGTTAGCGGTTTAAGCTGAATTTGAATTTTTTATATGTAGATAGATATCTCCTATACCTCCTCCTATATCTATAGGTATACCTCCGTCCCGGTTCTACCATCGAAACTCCCGAAACCGTCGAAAAGCACATCCGCACATTATAGATACGTGGGCATCACATACTCCTCGTTCCACACGATTGTTCTTCCCACGTACCTTAAGATGTGGAATGACCTCCCATGTGAAACCTTGCCAGAAACATTAAATCTGATAGCATTAAACGAAGAGTATGAGAGTACTCTCTAATAAGGGTAGGCAGCCCACCAGCAATACCTCTGGTTTTGCAGATTTCAATAGGCGGCGGTGACCACTTACCATCAGGTAGGTCGCTTACCTGGTTGACGCTCCATATTTTATAGAAAAACAAAAGAGATATGAAGTACTAAGTTTGAGTTCTTTATTTCTATATATTTTTTGTAGTGGTAGGACTTTCGCTAGTCCGCCTGGAGCGACACCACCACTTTGCCAATTAATTTTCAGGCGTGAAATGGGAAAGTTTGTCGGTTGAAATGGCAAGGTGTCCAGTAAAATTACAGGGCATGTGAGACTCATCATCTTTACGTCTCAAGGTAACGGGCGCAGTGCAGTGACATGCAAAATTCTGGCAGTTCAGAATATAGCATGCCGTTGTATATGTAATAGGTAGACGTCATCGCTTACCATCAGGCGAGCGTCGTGCTTGTCCTGTTATCTTTTACTATAAAAAAATATTTAGATACACATTTGACGTCGATGAATTTAAGGTGTTTTTTCTAAAATAAAATATTTAGAAAATCGGTCCTCAATTTACAGAAAAATCGGTGAACATACATAAAAAAATACATCCAGACGAACTGATAACCTCTTTATTTTTAGAGTTGACATAAAGCAAAAATACCACTAAAAACATACCTTGGTACCTGCTGTGTTTCAACATTAACAGTTAGAGGCTTTTAAGTTGTAAATAAACTGGCCAAGTGCAAGTCGGACTCGCACTCTTAGGGTTCCGTAACACAGTAGAGTATTCTATAACTTTGATTTTTCGCAACTACAAAATTAACTTTGTTTTTCATAGTGTTTGAAAAACAAAGTTATCTTTGCGGTCGCTATATCTCTAAAACTGCTGACTGTATCTCGTTCAAACCAATTTTCGTTGATAGTTTTCATTGAGATCTACAGCATACATTTTTTTTAGATTTTTCACTCCCATACTTTAAAAGTTAGAGGGGGGGGGGGGGGGACACACATTTTACCACTTTAGGCGCGCCTATCTTTCAAATGATTGACTTTGAGAAAAAATGATTTTAGGAACCTCAATATCATTTTTAAAGACCTATCCATAGACAACCCACACGTATAGGTTTGAAGAATAAAATTTTGTTTTGTTTCAGTTCTATGTATGGGATGCTCCCTCTTAAACTTTTATATTTTTTATTTTTGTATAAAAATCGGAAAGCGGTTCACAGAATACATCTACCTACCAAGTTTCAATTCTGTAGTCCTAACAGTTTCGGAATAAAATGGCTGTGACATACGGACGGACAGACAGACAGACAGACAGACAGACATGACGAATCTATAAGGGTTCCGTTTTTTGCCATTCGGCTACGGAACCCTAAAAACGTGGATATTGTGTGTATTAATAAAGTCATATATATGCTAAATATGTAATTATTGATATATTTAAATGCCTAGTCATAGTATATTTTTAACCGACTTCAAAAAAAGGAGGAGGTTTCTCAACTCGACCGTTTTTTTTTTTTTTTTTTTATGTTTGTTCGGGGATAACTTCGTCGTTTATGCACCGATTTTGATTATTCTTTTTTTGTTCGAAAGGAGATATCCCAAGTGTGGTACCATGGTAATTTTCTCGAGGTCTGATAAGTATCTCCAGAGATATTGAGATAAACATCTCAAAATTGGTACTGAAAATGAACATTGAAGTCGGTTCTTTTTTAGTTTTTAAACGATATTATAAATTGAATATAGTATACGTCGGAGCTAGGCCTACCTACACAATAAAACATTTATTCATATAAAAGGTCACCAAACTTTAATAGAACTGATGAATTCGCTTTTTATGTTAATTACTCAAAATTAAATTTAACTGCTAATTTTTATAGTGGATTGTATTTCAATTTACCAAATTTAGATTATGAGAAAATACAATTATCATAAGCTATCTGGTTTATTGGATGATGTAGGAATTTATGAATATTTTCAAACGACTTCCAACACGAAGGAGGTTCACAATTCGTCTGTTTTTTAGGGTTCCGTACCCAAAGGGTAAAACGGGACCCTATTACTAAGACTCCGCTGTCCGTCTGTCTGTCTGTCTGTCTGTCTGTCTGTCTATCTGTCCGTCTGTCACCAGGCTATAGCTCATTAACCGTGATAGTTAGACAGTTGAAATTTTCACAGATGGTGTATTTCTGTTGCCGCTAGAACAACAAATACTAAAAACAAAATAAAATTAAAAATTAAAGGGGGGCCCTTACAAAAAACGTGTTTTTAAACGCCATCTATCTAATTAGTTTCGGCAAAATGACATAGATGGCGCTAGTAAACGAGCCCCGTCTTTCTAGATCGCGACCAAACCAAATATTCTTGGTAATATCAATTAATCAAATATATGAGGTTGAAACTCTGTTATGTTTCGTATTGTACGGAACCCTCCCTAAGTGTGCGATAAGAGACGCGACGCTGACTCGCACTTGGCCAGTTTTTTTTTTGTATGTATGTTTCCGATTAACCGATTACTCCGCCAATTGTGAACCTATTTTAATGATTTATAATCTTTTTAACCGACTTCAAAAAAAGGAGGAGGTTTCTCAATTCGACCGTATATATATATATATATATATTTTTTTTTAATGTTTGTTCGCGGATAACTTCGTCGTTTATGAACCGATTTTGATTATTCTTTTTTTTTCGACAGGAGATATTCCAAGTGTAGTACCATGGTAATTTTATCGAGGTATGATAAGTATCTCCAGAGATATTGAGATAAACATCTCAAAATTGGTACTGAAAATGAATAGCGCGGCATTGAAGTCGGTTGTTTTTTAGTTTTTAAACGATATTATTTACAGGTAGGATTCAACTTCAAGGTGCCTGTTTAATTTTTTTCAAGATCTTGGTCTTCAAAGCTATTACGATAACATCGCAACAAAACATCAACAAACATCAAACAAACATCGCAAACTTGCTACTGAAACTGACAGGCGCAGCATGGAAGTCAGTTCTTTTAGTTTGTAACTATCTTAGTTATTATTTTGAAGTGTTTATCTTCATATCTCTAGATATACTTATTAGATCTTGATGAATTTACAATTTTAAATTCATTATCATTCATTATCATTACACTATTTTAATTTTAATTTTTAATAAAAACATATTTTTAAATTCGGACCACAGTTAACGGATATCGGTGTACGTACATGAAAAAAATAAAGAAAGACGAACTGAGAACTTCCTTCTTTTTAAAGTCGGTAAAAAAACAAAATACTACTGATCACACACTTAGTACCTGCTGTGTTTTTACATTAACAACAATTAGAGGCATTAAAACTCTTAAATTATGGATATTGAGTGTATTAATATAGTATCATGTATATGCTAAATAATTAATTATATTATAAATTATTGGATACATTAAAATGCCTAGTTACTGTTTATTTTAAATTAAATATAGTATAAGTTGAAGCTTGGCCATCAATTAAATTATTATTACATTAAATTACCCATACAATAAAATATTTAAAATTGATATTGGTTTTTTATATTAATTAGTTAATATTAAATTAAATTTAATAATAAAGCTAATTTCGGTAGATATTGTTTTTTAATTTAGCAAATTTGGATATGAGATAACACAATTATCATATTAAGCTGTCAGTTTTATTTGATGATGTAGGAATGTATGCATATTTTAATACAATAACCAGAATAATTTGTGTTTCTGACTTAATTTACATTAGGCTTGATATCATTGCCCTTAAGACCCGTCAGTTACACACATCGAGCATTCAACATTATATAGACTAGAAGAGCCCGGCGCCTTCACCCGCGTTAAGAAATGTTCTTTCAAGAAAAGTATTATTTCATAAAAACACTTAAAAAAAGAATTAGCCAAATCGTTCCGCCCGTTTTCAAATTATAGCGTGACGGAAATAAGAATTCATTTCTATAAAATCCAAAAACCATATTGATTTTCAGACTTTGTTACCCCATTTCACCCTCTTAGGATTGGATGCCTCAAACACGTATTTACTTATTTATTTACAGAAGTGCGTGTGTAAAGTTTCGAATAAAAAGGCTAATCTAATCTTGATGCTCTATACAATTTTTTAACCCTCGTTTCATCCCCTTAAGGGTGAATTTTTTCTATGTCATAATAACTATCTGCATGCCAAATTTCAGCGTAATCCGTTCAGTGGTTTGAGCTGTGTGTTGATTAGATCAGTCAGTCAATCAGTCAGTAACGTTTGCCCTTTATATACAACAAATATATACAGATAATAACATGCTATTAGAACTGTGTGAGAAACTTCTGAAGGCTGTTAGTAGGCTGTTGATTCTGTTTACCTACCTACCTTATGATGATTAAATATCAACAATTTATTGCCCTTTTCAACGGCCTTCAAAAAATGAGAAGGTCTCAATTCGATTGAATTTTCTTATGAGGTAACACCTCAGAACTCCGTCTATTATTATTTGTGAACCGCTATGGATTTTTTTTTGTTAGCGGCAGTACTTATAAGTACTTAGAGCAAATGAAAAGTAATACGTAACTAGTAATATATTACTAGTTACGTATTACTTTTCATTTGCTCCCATCATAGTTTCACCGATTAGTTTAATCACATCTCCAGATATATGGAGATAACTACTTAAACTTGGCTTGATACTGTCAATGACGCGGCATTTGAATTTTGAAATTCGAATTTTCGTTTTGTAACCGTTCTTAAATTATTGAAAACATGTTTATTTATTTATTTAAAAAAATAGTAAGCTATCAGCATTGTCAAAACGCTATCTATTTAGTAACTAACTATAACAAGGGTTAAACTAATTATTAAAACTTAAAAATAATAAATAAATAAATAATAAATAAATAATTTATTGAGAAAACTTAGGCTTATTACAACATAGTAAATGGTTCTAATATAAAAAAAAATATCGTAAAGTTATTAATAATAACATTCAACATATCATTAAATATGTCGACATGTTGGAACTGATGCACAAATTCATTAATGGCAGACATGTCATTGTTGATTTGAAAGTGCTCATTACAGTTGAGAAGAAACAGCCCTGTGATAAACATACGGACGGATGGACTGCCAACGGAGTCTCAGTAATGGAGTCCCGTTGGCACCCATTTGGCCTTAAAAGGCCAGCAAACCAGCCGCATGAATATCTCTTATTTAACTAAGTACCTATTCAGTTATTTATTCGTGACGGAATGAGAAAATGGTAATTTTCGTCAAGCAACGCGAGCAATCTAAAATAAACTGGCCAAGTGCAAGTCGGACTCGCACTCGTAGGGTTCCGTAACACAGTTAAGTATTCCATAACTATGATTTTTCGCAACTATAAAATTAACTTTGTTTTTCATAGTGTTTGTATGAAAAACAAAGTTATCTTTGCGGTCGCCATATCTCAAAAACTGCTGGCTGTATCTAGTTCAAACCAATTTTAGTTGTTAGTTTTTATTGAGATCTACAGCATATATTTTTTTTAGATTTTTTACTCCCATACTTTAAAAGTTAGAGGGGGGGGGGACACATTTTACCACTTTAGACGCGCCTATCTTTCAAATGATTGACTTTGAGAAAAAATGATTTTAGGAACCTCAATGTCATTTTTGAAGACCTATCACCATATATAGTCGTAGTATACATATATAGACACCCCACATGTATAGGTTTGAAGAAAAATTTTTTTTTTTGTTTCAGTTCCATGTATGGGATGCCCCTCATTAAACTTTTATTTTTTTTACTTTTGTATAAAAATCGGAAAGCGGTTCACAGAATACATCTACCTACCAAGTTTCAATTCTGTAGTCCTAACAGTTTCGGAATAAAATGGCTGTGACATACAGACGGACAGACAGACAGACAGACATGACGAATCTATAAGGGTTGGCCGAAATAACATTTTCACTGCCAAAAAAAAATGTTGTCATTGATTTGAAGGCATCAATCCGAAGCAAACATTTGAAGCAAACATGAGTAATTCGAAAGCAAATTCGGATTCGGAAACTGCCTTTACTTCGACTTGGATCTTTGCAATTCACAATGCTCCGATATCCGGTTACTTCTGAAATTTCAATTCAAAAATTATTTGATTTTAATTGAAAAGGTTTCCGCGACTAAATACGTAAGTTAGTGAGGAGTTGAGTATTCTACAGACTCCAGGAGATGTCCCAGCATCAGGTCAATCAATGCTACCAAGTTCTTAAAGTACCGTTGAAGTAAGAGGATACCGAATTTCGAATTGATCAAGCTTCAAACGGCTGCACGAATTTTCATGAATCAAAGTTAATGTAATAAATAACAATCTCGATTAAGACTAAGATCAAACAAAAAAACTAAATCAGCGTTGCTTTATCCGTTTGGGCGCTACGATGCCACAGACAGACACATACACACGTCAAACTTATAACACACCTTCTTTTGCTTTGGGGGATGGGAGTGGGGGGAAGAGAGAGTGGGGGAGGGGGGAGGGATGATTAGCGCGGCGTGGTACGGTGCGGTGAAGGATGAGATACGCATGTGTCTTATTAGTAAAATAATTAGCCTAAATAATTAAAAATGCTATCCAAAGACACTATTCCACGCGGACGAAGTCGCGGGCACAGCTAGTAATATTATAAAAACGTTTGTAACTCCATCACTCTGTCTGTTTGTATCCCATCACACCTTAACGGACGATCTAAACCTACTGAAATTAAACAAGAAGAATATGTTATACATGAAATGAACATAGATCTTGGGTTGCCTGTTAAGACGGTATTATGCAGTTGATAGACGGACAATCATTTCCATTCGTAATATGATTTGTACTGCAATTAGTCTGCGTTTTATTTATTTATTTTGTTTCATTATTTCACTTTTTTGGATAAAAATTGTCTGAAGTACTGAAACATGCACTGGGTTGCGGGTGCACGTAATAGTACGGTTGGCAACCCTACATTAATCAGGGGAATTAAACATGTGTTTTAAGTGTGACGTTCGACGTCTAGATGAAAGCTGAATGGCTCAATACCTTTGTTTTTTTTTTGTAAATTCAAAGCAATAAGTTATGTTTCTGTTATATCTATAATATTTTTTATTGAATATGATCTGTTTAATGTAATTTGACGTGTGTAAGTGCAAATTTTTAATTTGCCCATATACTGAATAAATGCTTTGACTTGACTTGACTTGACTTGATAGGCTACTACATTCTTGGTGTACAGAGTCGCGGATATCAGGTAGACATAAGTAATACATAAACACTACAAATACACTCTGGGTAGTCAGTCTAATTTAAGGAAGGGCTATTATAATCACATAAATTCTATGCCTACACAAACATTATGACCATGCTATATGCAAATGAAATCAAATGGCGCATTATGTATATTTACCGAAAAGCAATTGAATTAATTAAGCTTGTTATTAATAGGGTCGTTTGAGTATTTATAGCCTGGAATATATTGGAGTGCCTTTTCTGCCGACTTCCGAACCGAAAAAAGGGAGTAGGTTCTCAATTCGACCGCTTTTTTTTAATGTTTTTGTACCTCAGAAATCCCTCAAATCTTAACCCATTTGAAAAATTCTTTTTTTTGTTTGTGAGATTATGCCTCCTATTTGGTCCCATTCAAATGTTACCGAGATATGACAATTATCTCTGGAGATATGGAGATAACAATATAAGCAAAGTTGTATACTTTGATGACATGATTATTACTTTGACTATCGCGGCATATGAAGTCGGTTTTTTCGTCTTGTACGATCATAAATTATTGTAAGTCCCTTATTTACTATGGGATATACGAAACAATGTTGTATATTTAAGCAAACGAAATGAGACTATATGAGCTACATGCAAATTAGGCTATTTGCGAGAATTTTATTACATGAAGCATGAGAGTAATTTTAGGAGCTTTTGTTTTGTTTTCATCAAGCTGAACTGTTTTGGGTGTATGAAACATTATTGTCATGATGTGAGCAAGATTTTATTTTTACTTGACTTAGCTTTTTTCTACGTAATTGTTTATTCGTGAGCTTTATATTTGAGTAGGTAGGAGCATTAATTATTAATTGTTGTATTGTATTTAAGCACACATTGATTATTCGAAAAATACTCACAGCCATACCCGATTATCTAATTGTACACCCATGCCTGTATTACTTTATTTTCTTTGCTACTTACCTCCCAATGTATTGTAGAGTATAATAATAATAATAAATATCTTTATTGGGTTAAACAAAAGTGTAGGTACATTTCAAAATATCTAGTGTATAAAAGTATCTATTTAACAATGGATAGTAAGTACCCTTGTAGAGCTCTGTACCCAGCACTAGGACTATAAAGCCTGTATTGCGGGTTACAGTGACCCTCTCCGGTAAATGCCATTCCTTTATGCATATAAAAATTTGTATTTCTTAGATGTGTACTAATTAAACATATATAAATTGTTTTTAATTTATGAATATTTGTCTTCTTTCCCTTTCCACATCCCCTACTACACAATAGCAAAGATTTTCTTTCTACTTATATTCTACATACATAAGAGTATATTAATACATGTTTAACATTGATATTATTCGATTAATGGTTCACAACATATAGTTCTCGGAAAGTACTACCTAGCTGTTCTGTGGAACTATGCTGCGTTATGCGGTGTCGGAAACGTATTACTATAATAATAATCATTTATTTCAGGCAACATAAAACCCATAGTTGTGTTAAAACTAAAATTTGAACAGTGTAAAGGGGTGCCAAGTAAAGTATAAAATAAAATAAAACAAGTTGTAGCACTATTAGTGCTGAATCCCACACAGAAATCCAACGCCTTTAAACGCAGGTCCCTAATATTGGCAGAGACAGCCACGAGGATTTCGTTGGTGGAGTGGCGCAGGCGATGCCAGAACGAAGCCACTCTAGTCCTGATCAAAGCAAAAAAGTCAACCCACGCCTTTGCAAATATACTTGAAGCACTGCAGTACCGCGGAAGCCTCATAAGAGGCCGGAATACGTCATTATACTTGGACTCTTATTCTGTTCATTGCTTTCTACGTAAACCTTATCCACAACTGGCAGATATAAAATATTCACAAACAATACGCCTTGAAGAATCTGGTATTTGCATCATTACTGCACTAATTAGCAAACCGAACATGTTCCCCGTTTGACGGCGAGGGCCCTTCTCTCCCGCTTCACATCATCGTCGTCATGCATTAAACATGTCTAGAATGTTCTTTTGTTTTTCATGCAATTACGTAAATCCTATACTGCATACCACGTTGTGCGTACCGACCAAGGGGACAGATGACTAGTCTACGCAACGAAATTAATCGTCTGTATTGAAATTTCAAAAAATCCTGTCATTTTATTTCAGTCAAGTCAAGTCAGTCCCTTTCTTTTTCTAGGTGATAAAATAAAATCCATTTTAAAATACTCCGACTCAACGAAAGTGGGACTGTTTTATTTCATTATTCAGGGTCATGGCAGACGCGTTAATTGTCACGAATCTGCTTCTCTAGGGTTACCACTTCAAACACGGGGTCTACAGCTCACCGAGTCACTAGTAATAGGTACATGCCCAAACGTTTTTACTTATAAAGTTGAAATAGATATGAAGAAAAGTTAATGTAAATGTTTAACTTTATTAAATACAGAATCAAACGCGTGGGGGATAGTTTTGGAAAAACATACACGTGTCTAATAATTTGAATGTACCAATTTTCATTTCACCCACCCAGGAATAAAAGTTTAATTGAAAATTCAACCACCCATTTCACCCTCTTAGGGTGGATTTAAGAAAAAACCCTTTCTTAGTGGATACCTACACTTCACACATAACACACACTTCAAATCTCATGTGTATATGTAAGACCAGCGATTTAGGATGTGCGTTGATATATTGGTCAGTCAGTCAGTCAGGAATACCACCAGCACTTATATTTTTAACCGACTTCACACAAAAGGAGGAGGGTCTCAATTCGACTGTTTTTTTTTCTCTTTTGTTTTTGTTTGTAACCTCTGAACTCCGTCAAATCTTAACCGATTTGAAAAATTCTTTTTTTTTAAAAGAGATTATGCCTCCTGTTTGCTCCCATTCAATCGAGATCTGATAATAATCTCCGGAGATATGGAGATAAATATCTGAAACTCGAAATCGATGCATTTGTATACTTTGAGGACATGATACTGGCTACTTGCTAATTTGACTATCGCGGCATGTGAAGTCGGTTTTTTTCGTTTTGTACGATCATAAATGATTTACTACCGAGCTATGCGTTATTATTATCAAACTAGGTAGATACCTAAATCATGTGTACAATGTAATGCCAATATAAATGTAACGCTTGTAAAGCATAAAATAAGTGTTTTACTTTGTACTAGTAGGATTAAAGTGATTAAGCGTGCACTATTATTACACACACACATTATTACTACAATAAATACTTTTAAAATTTAATTAAATCAGTCATGACTTTGAATTTAGATAAGGCAACAAACAAAACTAGAAAAGTACAAGAGACAAAACTCGGGAATCAAATAAACACTCTCAAGGGCGGAAAAGTTACGAGCTCATTAAAACTTATGTAAGACATGTGAGAATACACGGACGGGCAATCTCTCAGGAGTATGACTACGTACCAACCTACCATGTAGTTACCTAATGGTATGAAAAGTTTGGAAGCTCCTGCTTCGTGACTGTTACTTTACTGGGTAGGTTTGACTCACTTCATGAGGGAAGGTTTTCAACTGATGTGATATTCGTTTTTGTTAATTTTCTTAATATCTATAACTATCTCTCCTGGTGATATTGAAGACGCTAGACTTAAAATTATTAGAATTTCTATGTATGTGTTTCTCGAACACCGGCGACAGATTTTCTTTTGGATAGTGGTAAACTACCTTTTGGTTGCAAGTCAGGCGGAACATTGAAGTAATGCTCCTACCACCTTTGGACGTTCACCCAAAATTGCACACAGAAAAATTGGTGCACTGCACATCCATCATTTACGTCAACGGGTCACCGTTCAAAAATATTCAAGAAGAATCAAAGCATTTATTCAGTATGTAGGCAGTATAAATATACGCACATATACACGTCAAAATCATAAATCATAAAATAAATCGTAACCAATTATCAAGAAAACATAGCAAAAGCAGAATTTAACGCTTTGAATTAGAAAAAAAAAGTAATGAACCATTCAGCTGTCATCCAATCGTTTACGTCAGAATATTTAAAAAAAAATAAAGTAGGTTAAAACCAACCATACATGTAACTGTGTGTTTCAGTACTTCAGACAATTTTTATATAAAAAAAATAAAAAAGTGAAACAGTGAAAAACAACATAGAGAAACGCATACCGATCACAGTACATATCATGATCCAAATGGAACTGATAGTCCGTCTGTCAGCTGCATAATATTGTTTAAATAAAAATAAAAATGGCAAGCCTAGAAAGAAAATCTGCGGACAAAAGGGGAAAACTGAATGGCTGTTGAATCTACCGGTTATCTATTAATGTTATAAATCAGGTATAGTTTTTTAATGATATAATGGGACAAGAAAGACGTTCCCTTGATGTCAGCGATGATGTCTGCCTATAACACATTGGATTACCAGAATTGTGTACGTCATTGGACTGGGCCGTTACCTTGTGACATCTTATAATAATAATATGTGGAAACTCACTTGCGCTGTTTACTTTTTCATATATTATCTCGGTCGAAGAACTGACAAAGTGGTGGTATCGCCCCCGGCGGACTAGCTGAAGTTCTACCACTAGATAAGTTGTTTATGATGAAAGTTTGATTTTGTTGAAGTTGTGTATGAAAATTTGTTTATTGTTATTGTAAAGTAAAATAATATACTGTTTATTTAGGGGAAACTGCGAATCGGCAAACACAGTGTAATCGGTCAACGAATGTGTGTATATTATCAACTCAGACATCACATATATATATACACAAATATATAAATAACTAGCTGTGCCCCGCGGCTTCGCCTGCGTTCACAAAACAACTTTTTTTTTTCATAAGAACCATCTCCTGATAAAAAACACAACAAAAAATGAATTAGCGAAATCGGTCCTGCCGTTCACGCGTGATGCCGTGACCAAGGGCAATTGGGATTCATTTTTAACCGACGAAAAAAAAACGGAGGAGGTTATCAAGCCTTATAGATTTAAAAAACGGGAATTTAACGTGACTTACGCGATGTCGATATAGCGATCGACATATGTTTCGGCCTCATCCGGAGGCCTTCTTCAGGATCTTGAGTGCGGGGCGCTCGCTGACGCGTTCAGCCTCGCACTGCGGGCCGCTGCTCGTGCAGCGCGGGCGGACGGAGCGGGCGGCGGCGGCGGCGGTGGTGGTGTTGGTGGGGGGTGATGATGCGGTGTACATAGTGGAGGCGCGGGATTAGGTTGGAGGGCTTCGTCTTCATCACTGCTGTTTTCTTCAGACGAAACCTCATCCAACCGGCAGACGGAACTCAAGGTGTCCTCCTCACTGTTGCCACTGGTGACGTGCTTTCCATGAAGAACGGTTTTCCACGTATGTGTCAGGTACCACCCTCTGTCTCTGCTGAAGTTACGACGACGACTGATCTCAATGGCTTCTCGGATTTTGCGGGGCACAAAGTACTTTTCACGCGCCAAAATCCGTGCCTTGACAAATCTGATGTAGTGCGTCGTCCCAGATGTGAGAGCGTGCTCTGTAACCGCCGAGCTACCGCTGTCGACGTTCTTCATGGAAGCAATGTGTTCTTTGAGTCTTGTGGACACGTTTCTTCTGGTCTCGCCTACGTAGCTTGCACCACAGTCGCAAGGAACGACGTAGACCCCAGGAGCTCCTAGGGGATCCTTATCCTTTGAAGAGCGTAAGTATGTAACAAGTAGTTTTGATTCGGCGTACATATTTACATTAATTTAGGAACTTAGTTATTAAGTTTAGTTAAAAACTCAAAACCATTACAAAAATATATACTGAGGTATATTAATAGTAGTTTAAGAACTTCGTTATCAAGGTTAAATAACAAAGGTTTATTATTTTTTACTTTTCAGTTTTTTCAGCGGTTTAATTTTTGTTAAAAAGTTTAATTATATATATAAAAAAAGATAAAAATTAAAACCTTTTTAATATATCTAATACTATAAGAATCTTTGTCCTGACATACTGACTGACTGACTGACTGACTGACTGACTGACTGACAGACAGACAACGCACAGCCTAAACCGCTGGTCGTAGAGACTTAAAATTTGGAGGGTATATTTGTCTTAGTACGTAAGGGTGTACTAAGAAAGGATTTTCCAAAATTCATCCCTCAAGGGGATGAAACGGGGGTTCAAAGTTTGTATGGACGAACAAGATTAGATAGTCTTTTCTATTCAAAACTTCACACAAGTGCTTCAGTAAAAAAATAAGTAAATACATGTTTCAGGCTTTTTCAAAATTCCACCCCTAAAAAGGTAAAATGAGGTAACAAAGTCTCAAAATCAATATTGTTTTGGATTGCGCTGAAATTTGACATGCAGATATGCATGCCAAATTTCCTTCATTTAAATTTTTTTTCAATTCTTCATTCAAATTTGCATCCCTGAAGGGGATGAAACGGGGGTTCAAAATTTGTATCGAGAAACAAGATTAGATAGTATTTTATATTCGAAACCTCACACGGTTACTTAAGTAAATAAATAAGTATATACGTATTTTAGGCTTTTTCGAAATTCCACCCCTAATCCCATCTAAAAGGGTGAAGTGGGGTAACAAACTCTGAAATCAATATTGTTTCGGATTGTGCTGAAATTTAGAATGCAGATAGTTATTATGTATTATGTATATATTAGAAGGTATCCGCTCAGAAACGATTTTCTAAAAAATCTTTCCGGATACGGAACGGGGATTAAAAGTTTGTCTGACGAAACAAGATGAGATAGTCTGTTTTATTCGAAACTTTACACATAAGTACTTCTGTATAAATAAGTAAGTACGTGCTGTAGGATTTTTCGAAAACAAAGTCTAAAAATTTGGGTTTTTCGGGTTTTATAAATATGAATCCCGATTTTCCTTAGTCACGCAATAACTTGAAAACGGGTGAACCGATTTGGTTAATTGTTATTTAATGTCTTTAATGATAGAATCGTTTTTAGAAATGAACATTTTAAGTAAATAAAAGGAGTTTTTAACGCGGGCGAAGCCGCGGGGCACTTCTAGTTATCTTATAAAGTCGGACAAAATGTAGGCACCAAAATCTACAAACATCACAACATGTACAATCTGAAAATAAAAATACATTATTGCCACCCCTGCTTTTAGCAAATCAAAGTCAGGTCGTTCCGTAAATTTAAATAGCAATGAAGAATCCCACTCTCGAAACATAATTTATTACAGCTACTTTTCAAGGACTTCTTTGAAGTAAGCCTGACCTTTTTTTAAAGATGTTGGGCTCAAAATTACTAACCATTTATGCGTTGGTTAGACTACATTATGACTCCTTATAGACTAACCCTTCCAAATTATTTGAGACCAGGAGCTAGTATTTTGTTTTAGTTTGAGGGCTTAGTGGGAGAATGGTAGGCTTTAACGCCAGAGGTACCGACTTCAATCCCCGCCGTGCACCAATGGATTTTTCTATCGATAAAATTATGTGCGCTTTTCACAGTGGCCCTCCGAAGGAAAAAACATCGTTAAAAACTCCCAACCCGCATGTTGGTGATAATGGTGACAATCTAGTGACCGCCTGGCCAGCTACCACCTTCAAGTTAGAAAATCTGTCTTATGTGTCTAATGTGTTCCAGCAGCTATCCTTGAGAGCCAGTTCCCATTCTAAGCCTAGCGTGCTACCATCCTCGACCACATCATCACTTACCAACAGGTGAGATAATGGCCAAACGGATACATACAAAAAACCAGGATACATGCAAGTAATAATTGTGTCACAAATGGATTTGAGATATATTTTACAATCAGCTGCGTGTCTCGTCTCGTCAGGGGCAAAGGCTTCCCCTTTGCAACTGAGGCTTCTACAAAGGAGGAGGTTCTCGATTCGTTTGTGATCTGATGAGTATCTCCAGAGATATGAAGATAAACACCTCACACTTGGTACTGAAAATTACTAGCGCTACATTTTTTAAGTAGTTTTTTTAAGATTTTTAAACGTTTAAAAATCTTAAAATAATGTATGATCGTTTAAAAATCTTAAAATAATTTAAGATCGTTTAAAAATCTCGCTTCCATTATTAAGTTGTTTGAATGTGGTCGCCGTTGGGTCAACGCAAAAAGGTAAACCGTAACTGGAGCTTGTAAAGTAGAATATTGACGTAAAGACCCGTGTAGTTCTATCCATTTCAAAATCACAGACTGAAATATACGTTTAAATTTTGTAGGTAATTAAAATTAATTACGCGTCTAATATTACATTACACGCCTGCATGTTGAATTGATTATTATCTCCTGAGATCCATAATGAGAGCCCCGATTCCTGGAAATTTTCCCCGAACTGTTCGGCGAAAATTTTCCAGGAAATGTTTCCGTGAGCTTATAAGCGCTAAGCTTATAAGTGGAAAGCGCACATACATTTTTCGATAGAAAAATCCATTGGTGCACGGCATCGACGGATGGTGCACGGCCTCTTGATTGACCTCTGGCGTCAAAGCCGACCATTCTCCCACTACACCGTTGGGCCCTGAACCTGGCCTCTCTAATCAAACAAGATAATTTCCATTTTCTCTAAGTGATGTATGATTTTATTTTACCGCTAAATCTTCACCGGCAAGGAACCTAATTTAGATCACTTTTCTATTGTGTTTTTGACAGATGCCGCTAAAAAGGTTAGAAGAGCTTTTACTCAAGTACAGTCTATCGCTATAACAAAAGATTTAGTAAAGTGTGTTTCCTCGGGTATTGCAGATTTATAGGCGACGATCGCCGCCCACTTGTTTACAACTCGCATAACAAAAAAAACTTTAAAACCACTCCATTTTTCTACAAATCGACAGTTATTACACAATAAATAGTTTTAAATAACACTCTCATAAACACGCCCCTATATATAACCCGTGTTTTTTCCGATCATTTTCCCATTATTCTTACAGAAGAACATAATTTATATCCAATATATTCAGGAGTCGCAAAACCTGTTAGTCAATCTGGATAGATAGATCAATATGGCTTTAGAAAGATTTATGCGAGTCAATAAATTTATGCTCAGAGAAGGGAGTGTTTATATTCGTGAGTCCTATAGTGTTCCGGCAGCACACAACTATTGGGAGTTAGTACATTCTAGACCTAGCGTGTTCACCATCTTCGACCACATTATTGCTTATCACCAGGCATGAAGTTAATCAAAGGCTAGCCTTTTTTAATCAACTTGACAAAAAAGGAGGAGGTTCTCAATTTGACTGTATTTTTATTTCCTTTTTTTTTAATGTCTGTTACTTCAGAAGGGATCCCTTTGTTTCGCATAAATTTTTAATTCTAATTTACTTAGCCATAACAGGTTACGCATAATTTTAAATGGTAAAATAGTACATTCGCATAATTTCTTTTAGCATATTGTATAAACAAGCATAACTTTCAAGTAGGCTATATTGTTTCGGCCTAATTTTTATTGACATAAAGTTATAGGGTATATTTTTAATTGGCCTAATAGTTTTAGTCATAATAAATGAAGTCATAATTGAATATATACACATACACATTGAATATATACAATATATACACAGAATTTATGCTGAATTATTCCAATTAAAATAAACAAGGTTTATTTAATTACATATATATTAATTTCTAAAAAAAATACTATAGTATTAAAAAAGTACATTAAACAAAAAATGTAACACTTCAAAAGTCAGAATTAAGGTAAGACTACGTGTCATGTTTAGTATAGAGTTGTTTGGCTCAAAAAAAAGGGTCGTGGTTTCAAGTTTTTAAATCAATATTTATTAATATGTGAACTTCAAGTCCGTAACCAAATTAAATTTATTAAATAAAGTAATGTAAAGTTATTAATACCAACAACATTTTGGTACTAGACTGTGACAGTATGTTCAAGTTTGGTGGCCCCTGGGCCACCCATACGCCGCGATTATTTTTATTTTAGAACTGAAAGTTATTTGACCTAGCGCAAAACATTAAATTAACATAAATTATCTTTTTCAAAGTGCGTCTATGTCACAGTTTTGGTTCTACATTTCATTAGATATCATAATTATGTTCGTAATTTGGTGAGGTAGTTATAAGTCACTATTTATACTTATTATGCGCATCTTGACGTGCTTCACACAATCCAACAAACTTTTTATTAATTTGATGGTTTTTTTTTGTAAATCTACACGCTGAGCTTCGTAACTTTGTCTGCGTTAAAAAAGTATATGTCCTATTCCATTATATAAGTTATACCAGCGCAATATTTTAACAAAATCAGTCTACTAGCTACATTAGTCGTACAGAGATAAATTTAAAAAAAGTACTTAGTATTTAATAATTATGCTATAAATTTATGACAAAAAAAGTTATGTATAAACAACTATGCCGAATTATAGTTATGCGTTTATATTATTCTTTATAATATTATGCCACAAATGCTTATGCTAACAGTAATTATGTCAAGAAAAATATGCCTAATTACTTTATGCCAAATTAATGTATGCTAAATATACTTAGGAGAAACAACATTATGCTAAAGTATATTATGACAAAAAAAAACATGCGAAACAATAGGGAACCACCTCAGACCTCCGTCAAATCTTAACCGATTTGAATTTTTTTTTGTTTGAGCGATTATGCCTTCCGTTTGGTCCCATTCAAATTTTATCAAGATCTGACAATTATCTCCGGAGATATGGAGATAAACAATATCAGCAAATTTGTATACTTTGATGACATGCTTATAAGTAGCGGCTACTTAGCGGTTTTTTTCGTTTTGTAAGGAAAATCTAACTATTTATGCATGCACACATGCATTAGGTAATCATCAAAATTTTATTTTGATCAATTACTGAGTAAATAAATAATATGAGGAGTGCTTTTATTCTGCAACAGGCGCTAAACATCTACATGGTTAATTTAAATCTTGAGGATGTTACACCGAAGTATAATATATGGTTGAAAGAACTTACCTAAGTGAATTTCAACCGGGATTATACGAGGTGTAACATCAGAAGAGATTTAAACTCCCACCCACCCGTTGGATATCCTGTTGTCAATACAACTTTAAACCCTAGTGTTGCAGAATGCAGACTGATCTACTACTCTAAAACAAATGAAGGAACACAGTCAAAATATTGGCTGGTGAATGAGTATTGAACGAATGAACAATGTTTTAATTTTAATTTTAATTAATTTATAACTATATATACAATATAAACTACTCCTAATGCTATAATACAGACTATATAAAATCTACAAATAAAAAACTGAATTAAGGTCGCTGTCCGCTGGTAGGGTACCCAAAAAGCTGGCGACATTACCTCTTTGAATGGCAAGACTAATTCGTTGGCCGAGGTACGCGCCAGCTCTTTGATCATGGGAGACATCTATCAGACGTCTGGACAACTCCTTTACAAAACCGCGTGCTTGTTGCCCCCACGAGCCCATATGGTCAACCATATGGACCCCAAACGGAAGAAATGCGTAATTGTCTCAATTTTAATTTTATGTGTTTTAAACAGTGTGACGATGCGATACAACGAAAGACGGACTACATGGTTAATTTAAATCTCTTCGGATGTTACACCTCGTATAATCCCGGTTGAAATTCACTTAGGGAAGTTCTTTCAACCATATGTTATAATCGGTTTAGTGGTTATGGAGATACGAGGTAATAAACATTCACACACACTTACTTTCGCGTTAATAATATTAGTAGGAAGGATAAGATCATAGATAAAAAACCATCTGCACGCCTTTTCCAAGATGGCGGCCGCGGGACAATTCAATTCCATTCAATTCAAATCATCTATTTCAATTAGTACAAGGTACAATTTAGAATGTCAAAATATTACATATTCATTTACAAGGGTTACAACCCCACAAACTTGAATCTAACCTTACACTCCTTTACCCGTTCTTGACATCTAAAAATAAAATTGCGTCCTCTGACAAATGCACGCTAAGCTTAAAAAATGTAACATTTCAAATCGCTGTTCGATCGCTGGCTGATCGCGTTTGGTGTGAATATGTTTGCACGCAAGTGGGTCGCGACCGTAGGACGCAGGACGCAGGTGTGGCCGTACCTTTAGTCGGTTTTTTTCGTTTCGTAAACGATCTTAAATTATTTTATTAAGTATATTATTTATGATATATAATTTTTCTGTACGCGCTTTGTCACTGAACTTGTCTTTAGAAATGCCTAAAGACTGACTCTGGATTTTATACCATTTTACCTTGACATTCCAACCTCGTTTCCCAAAACACATCGAATACACATAACTGTTCGAAAGTAAAAATAAACCGTATTGAAGTAAACGTGATGACTGATGGATACCATTTTGTAGATTTATTTGAATCAAGCTATGCTCTGCGGCTTCGCTCGCGTTAAAAACTTCTTTTATTTATTTAAAACGTTTATTTAATTAAAAATTCTTTCTTTCATAAAAACACAAAAAGAGTTAGTCAAATCGGTCCCCCTTTCTCAAGTTATGGCGTGATCAAGAGAAATAGGGATTCAATTTTATAAAACCCGAAAAACCATATTGATTTTCAGACTTTGTAACCTACCCCATTTCACGCATTTATTGGGTTGAATTTTCAACATGTCTGAAACACGTATTTACGTATACATTTACAGAAATAATTGTGTGAAGTTTCGAATATAAATATTATATAATCTTGTTTCTCCATACAAACTTTGGACCCTCTGTTTCATTCCCTCATTGAATGGGGTGAATTTTGAAAAATCTTTTTCTAGCGGATACCTACGTCATAATAACATTCTGCGTGTTTTTTCAGCGCAATCCGTTCAGTGGTTTGAGCTTTATTAGAGAATAATAAATAATACAAGTACAGAAGATGCCCTCCATGCGAGCTAAAATGCGAGATTATACCTAGTTACAACGTCACTAGCATTCAAAATACGCTACATGCCTCGGATGCGACCTTGAATATGCGTCACAGAATAAACTCATAGTAATAAATGTGTGTTGATAGATCAGCCAGTCAGTTAGAAATACAAATTACAGGTTTACGAAAAGCTATGTGGAACAAACTAAACGCAGTGATTACATTCTCTTTGGAAATTGACAATTTATTAAGAGATGGCTACAATCATGTTTATATTGTATCCATGGAGACTTAGTCAGTAACGATTGCATTTTATTATGCAAAGAAGATTACACTACATTACAAAATAAACCGGTACGGGTAAAAGTTGCTGAATAGCATATCTGTAGAAAGCAGTTTTTGCCATTATATTATTTTAATGATGTGAGGGACACGTGCATAACATGATCTTACCACTCTTGGCTTGGTCAAAAATTTTTTAACACCTCTTTTGAAGGACTTCATGCTACAAAACAACATAAAAACGACAGATGAAAGCTTGTTCCATATCTTTTAATCAGAAATACAACCAACAGATTTCATTAGAGATATTTCTATTGTATTATTTTATCCTTACGTCCAATTGAGTAGCCGCCGTACCAGAAAATAGCTAAACCACAATTTTCCGATGTCATCATACGAACTGCCTAACTGATTTTCCCCATATATTCGCTGAGGGTCGAATAAATCCCAAGGGTCCGTACGTTACAATCGTTACATTGATCCCTGTAATCTCATTTGACTTATTGTTAGGAAGCTGTGTTCGGGAGATAAGCCCCAGTTTTATGTACGTACCTAGTTTTCATTTCTGTTATTGACTAACGGGGTAGCAGGAAATGGTACTGTGGGATGTGTACGAATATTGATTTTATTGTTATCACCAAAGACAACGATTCCTAAAAAACATAAACCTTCGATTTAGTGCATGTTTAACCGACTTCACAAAAAAGGAGGAAGTTCTCGATTCAACTGTTTTTTTTGTTTATTACCTCAGAACTCCGTCAAATCTTAACCAATTTGAAGAATTCTTTTTTGTTTGAGAGATTTTGCAACCCGTTTGGTCCCTTTCAAAGTTTTACCGAGATCTAATAATCATCTCTTGAGATATGGAGATAAACAATATAAACAAATTTGATACCGCGATGACATGATTATGGCTAGTGGATATTTTCACTATCGCGGCATGTGAAGTCGGTTTTTTCATTTTGAACGATCGTAAATTATTAACACTTTTTTATTAGCTTCACTTGTACACCAACCAAATAAATTGAAAATTTAAAAACTTTATTTTCATGTTTATTACCTCGGAACTCCGTCATGATTTGGAAAATTCTTGCTTTGTTTAAGAGGATAAGCTTCTTGTTTGGCCCCATTGTAAATTTATCAAGATCTTATGAGTATCTTCAGAGATATGGAGATAAACACTTTAAACTTGCACAGCATTAAAGCTTAGCATTTGAAGTCAGTTTTTATAGTTGTTTTAACGATCTTAAATTGTTTTGTAAACAGCATAATGTTTAATTTTAGATTTATGTAGAAACTTTTCAAATGATTTTAACTAGTAAGCCTGTTCACGTAGGTACGTTTATTTGTTTTTTACAGGCAAAGCGCTACGCTGCGGTAGATGACGGCAAAAAACGTATGTGCACGAGAGGCTTTGCTAACGTAATACTTAAAGAGGCTCTCGTTTATTTTGTATCCTGTTTATTTTGTGCACAATATAAAGTTATCATTAATTCAATCATTAATGTAATTCAAATACTCTTTCTTGACACCAAATACTAAATAAATGACTTAAAACAGGACTTAACTAATTAAAATTGGGTACAATGGGCGGTCGTATCGCTAAAAGCGATCTCTTCCAGACAACCTTTAGATGGACTAAACCATTACAGATAGAGCACGGACGGTGGTGTATATTTCCAACATTCCCATGATTCGCCTATCTCTTCTACATAAAGTTGGTTAAACACTATACGGTTTGTGATTCACTGACATAAAAACTTTGGGCACCTTTGAAACAACAAAACAAACTTTCTCCAAAGAATATGTTCTTGCCAGTGTCTTGTTAAAATAATATTAAGGAAAGAAAATAAAAGTAACGCAGAACAAGTTTATTTGATTTTTTTACGCTTCAGTAGGGTTTTGGGATAGCTTTTCTTGTAAAGATTTTAGTGTGATCAGAAATAAAATTTATATTTTATTAATTCCCACGCCCGCAACTTTTGCAGCAGTTTTGCGAAATAAGAATCCAAATCCGTGCAATAGTTTTGCGTGATTGAAAAACAATGAACATACATACTAGTATGGTTTGTTACTATAGACATTTAGATTCTAAAGGAACGGCAACACCGCGGCGTCCTACGTCCGAGTGCGCGTTCGCGATCTGATTCATTGATTCATTCAATCGTTTTTCGATCGCCGTAGATCGCGTTAGTCGGTAAAAACACTACTGTGCTATTTGATCGCCACCTAGATCGCGCACGCAGGATGCCATGGTGTGGTTGTACCTTGAAGGCTTCTGTTTTACACAAAATATATGAGTTTAATCTGGCGAGTGTGGTCCTAATCTCAACGATGCAAAAAAAATCAGTCAAGAGTAACAACGGCGGTCGTTCCCTCCGGGTATTTTTACGCAAAGTGAAGCTACGAGATCCGCTCAGAAAATAGTTGGAAGTGCATAATAATACGAGGTACTAGCTTAAATAGGTGAGGCATATTGTAATGTATTTCTCATGAGTCTCTGTATCAATATTTACATCCGCGGAATCGCGCCGCTTCACGCCTGACTACCGGTCAGGCCGGGCAGGAGCCAGAAACAATATCTTTTTTAATATCGTTTGACCTCTAACTCAACTGTTGGTAAATGATGACAGTTAGGCATAGAATAGGTCCCACGTCACCAAAGAGAAGCATAAATGCCTATAAAATTAGTTTCTCGCAAAAACGTGCATTTACGCTAACGGAGAATATTTTGGTAAAATATGAAATTTATTTTTGACCATTCATAGTTATTTTAAGTTAGTTACATATCATTTTAACTATTATTTTAAGCTAGATGAAGCGATGATATATGCAATCTGAAAACTGAAGATGGAGCTCAGTGGCGTGTCATAGGAGAGGCCTATGTCCAGCAGTGGACGGAAATTGGCCGCATAATATGATAATAATAATTTTATTATAAATTCTGGTTTTCTTTTAGTGCGCCCCACGTGTAAGTAATTATTGTTAAGCTTAATTGAAGGTAGGATTTAAATTTCTAACAAACTAATTTCCTGTCTTCAAAATCATCTTATTCTCCTTCAGTAATAGAATCAGCCAGCGATACCTCATTTTGTTGGATCTTAACTTCTGACAAACATTTAATAGAACATTCAATGAATAATTTTATTTAAATTAACACAAGAGACAGTGGTTCAGTCAAAAGCCCGGGGCTTTCAAAGGCTTATGATTAAGACAGTCTATTTGTTAGTATTGTTTTAAAGGTTGGCAAGTTCTTTATTATTCGGAATTGCGATACGCTACCAGAATGATGTTACAGTTTACTTTGTTTTATTTTAATATCATATATGTTGGCGTTTGACTACTTAACTATCGTACCAGTTGGTAAGTGACGATGCGGTCGAGGAGGGTTGCACGCTAGGCTAGAATGGGAACTAGCTCTAGTCTAGAATACCAACATAAAAATACTGTGGGAAATTTTTGTGCAGACGAGCAGCAGGATATGATACCGTTAGAAAGATAGTAACTACGCCCGAAGCTTCAACCGCATTAAAAAGTATCCTATATGTTTATACGTTGTATACTATCTGCATGCAAAATGTATTAATATCCGTTCAGATATTTTTGCGTGAAAGAGCAACAAACATCATGGATGGACCCGTCTAGCAACAACATAACTTCCTATAAAAACTTTGTTCTCCTTATAGTTATTGCCTGTATGAGATCCGATAGCGCGAACGATATTTTCCGCGATTTTAATAGACGACTATCCCGAGCATGTGCTATCAGGTGATATTTAAAACTTAACTCTAATAGAAACATTTCGCATTTATAATATTAAGTAGGATAGGAAGTAGGACTGTGACTTCAAAAGCCGCGCGAGCAATTTTCTGTGGTATTTTTCTTCATATTATATACATAATATCATATAGCCCTATAATTGCAATATTCACGGTTATGATGTTTCAGCTAATAAGCTTGCTAATCTGGTGTGCTATGTCGAATTGTCGATGAGTTTGCGTCTATGCAAAAACTATCCAGTCTTCCATTTAGTAATAGGCAGTTTTTTTTTCATTTATATATATAGGATATAAGGAAAATCTAACGACACCTCTCGAGAGAAAATCCATCAAGCCGTTTAGGCTACAGAGCTTGCCAAAGCATTTACATTCATGCATACACTCGAAAAATAACCCTCCTTCTAGTGCAGTCGGGTAAGAATAGGTAAACAAATGTGTAAATATGAATTTTAAATATATTAAGGAGTTTGCACACCATGAATCACGGTAGACAAGGCGCTCCTTTATTTCATAACTATCTTACTATATACTTGCCTGTAAGCCAACATTCTGCAAAATGTATAAAATAAATACTCGTATGCGTCGAGTGTGTA
Organism: Cabera pusaria; assembly: GCA_954871355.1. Taxonomy (NCBI): domain Eukaryota; kingdom Metazoa; phylum Arthropoda; class Insecta; order Lepidoptera; family Geometridae; genus Cabera; species Cabera pusaria. The sequence goes on from OX940905.1 coordinate 17,786,366, forward strand.
AATTGATGTTTGTTACCACGTATCTCTATAACTGCTGAACCGATTTTAATGAAATTTGAATCATAGGTTATTATGTCTTATTCCACGGCTGGCTGTGGAATAAGACATAAGCTGATCTGATTTTCGAAAATCATCCCACTCGTTCGCTGCTGAAAACACACACCGTGCGTTTTTTTTATTTTTGGTATCGGAAGTAAAATAAAAAAAAATATATAATACATTTTTTTTAAATTAATTTTTTCACAGGTGGTGCGTGTGACCTTCTGCTGTTGGATTTTAGATTTGATTTGATGCCACAGCTACGAAAAAAAATTCCAAAAAATAATTTAAAAAATTAAAAAATATGCGAAAAAGTGCCGCAGTTTAATTGTTCGACAAAAAATATATCATACAAAAAAATGTATGATATATTTTTTTTAATTTTACTTCCGATACCAAAAATTAAAAAACGCACGGTGTGTGTTTTCAGCAGCGAACGAGTATAGTATAGTAGTAGGGGTTAAAAAGGGTGATAAAGTTTTTATAGAAATTTTCATCTTTGGTTCGATTCACTTAAACACGGTACAAATATTAAATACCTACTACCACACGGCTTAGCTAGTTATTCATAATAACGAACTGATATATTAAATTATTAAAAGCTTTCATTTCTAAATCTTTCTCGTGCCTCGTGGTATTTGTATAATCCTTGTAATATCCCGTAGTATTTCGTGTATGTTAATTTGATGTTAATTATAAATACGGCATCTTTGTGGATTGGATATTTGTAATTAATGCGGAAATGAAAGCGCTTCTTAGGAAGATACTTCAAATAAATAATAGCTTTTACGTTTTGGTAAAAGCCAGTACCTTTACGTTATTCAATGTATCCATATTTAAAGCTGCTTTTATATTACCTACGCAATTCGTTTAATATTTGTTTTTTCGCAGACTTCACAAAAGGATCAAGAAAAACTTAATTCAAAATACGTAACTTTTTTTTTTAATACCGAACTGGGTAGCACTTGATCACTATCTCACCTGATGTTAAGTGATGATGCGATCGATGATGGAGCGTGCTTACCCAGAAGATACCTATTCACTAGCGATTTGAAGACATATTGCACTTAACCAGAAACACAGACTCAGGCAGAGTATTCCATTCCTTGGCGGTTCGTATGATGAACGAAGAAGCAAATCGTTTCCTTCGTTCGGGTAGATGGTATATCCACCATAAATCGGTGGCGCCTTTATGTACCTACCTTTATGTAAAATTTTAATTTTGTGTAAATCTCAAATTAATTGGCCTAAAATGCTTAATGAATATTCGATTTCTTATAAGTTAAAGGCAGGGTGGGCTTTATGTTATAAAGATTATAATTGTGTGTTGCAATCGCTGAAGATTTAGAACGAAACACCTCGGAATATCCAGCGAAATCTCGCTGAATATTCCGAGGGGGTGATGATCATATGATTATTTGTTTTCTTCCCATGGCAAATTGGCAGACATTTTGTTTTGCTACCGATGCTCGAGTGCTTGGATTACTTTAGTTATAACTACTAAAGGTCCAACTGATGTAGATAAGATTTCATATAATAAATGGACACTAAAACCTAGTATTTCTTCTGTGGTAAAACAATGTCAAACATTAAAAAAATTGTATGTGACAAAAGGACAAAACAAATTAGGTAACAAAAGGAAAGATTATTTATAGGCATTATTTTCTTTTTTTCAAGATTCTAAAATTGGTCGTGAAAGTTTTGTAGTTAATTTATCGATAAACATCGACCACCGGACGCATGATATAGAACTTTACTCAAAGTTGACAGAAGGAAATGAAAATGATCTGCGCCTTAACAAAAAAAATCTTTGTACTTTTTGTCGAGTATTATTCTGTGATTACTCTTAAGATTAGGTATCAAAGTTTAAATAAAGAGATTGTTTTACCTTTAATGAATTAGTCCAAAGAATCTCTGGAGACTCTCCTCTTCATTAAATAGTGGAGGAATTTTCTTATTACAGACGATGTTACGAATGAAAGTTGATACACGAATTATAGGTACTTAGGTTACTTACTTACGTATTTATTTCTAAATTCACATGGATTACCAGTTTACTAGGCAGTACACTTACGACTTACTTATCTAATTCGAAATGAAGTCATCCGTTAGAGAATCGAAATTTATCGACATAGGTAGCTCAAAAGATTAGAAAGAAGGTCCCATCTGATAACCGTTGGGATAACCGACACGTGTTTTAGAGTGGAGACCACGGCTCGTGTACGATTCAGTACTCTGTGGGGCGCCTTCTAGCTAGATAGTGCGATGATATACGCAAGCCGCCTGGCAGGCGATTGGAAACATTAGGCTTGCGTTTGACCACTATCTCACCTGTTGATAAGTGACGGTGCGGTTGAGGATCGTAGCATGCTAGGCCCTGCCAAAATATGTAAATGTTTGGCGACCGACTTTATAACTTGAGGGTGTTAGCCGGCCAGGTGGACAATGGACACTGTCCTATTTCCATGTCCGGGGTTTCTTAACGATGTTTTTTCTTCAGCGGAGGGCCACTTTGAAATGCACTTTAAACAGAAAATCGATAATTTTATTTGCAACGTTATGTAACCGTTGAAACTGATTTCTTAGCATTTTTTTATTATTTTATTTATTAATTTTGCATTATAAAGAAACCGATGGCTTATTAATCCAGGTTGTAGACGAATTATCCGTGTGTCATATTCAGTATTTTTTGCGTGATTGAGCAACAAACAAATTTTCATACATTTCATTTCTCCGCACCTCTGGTTGAAATAACAAGGGACCAAAATTCTGGCATGTATTAAGCTCAGAGACTAAGCATCGACCTTCAACGGGGGAATACAGCTAGCATTTTGGGAGCTTTACTGGTTAATGCTGGTAGTGGTTTGTTAGTGCTTTTTAACCGACTTCAAAAAAAGGAGGATGTTTCTCAATTCGACCGTATATATATATATATATATATATATATTTATGTTTGTTCGCGGATAACTTCGTCGTTTATGAACCGATTTTGATTATTATTTTTTTGTTCGAAAGGAGATATCCCAAGTGTGGTACCATGGTAATTTTATTGAGGTCTGATAAGTATTTCCAGAGATATTGAGATAAACATCTCAAAATTGGTACTGAAAATGGAATAGCGCGGCATTGAAGTCGGTTCTTTTTTACAAGCTTTTATTTAACTTGCAATGTATGTATGTATGTATGTAACTATGTATGTTCGGGTGGAATCTTGGAATCTAAATTAGACCCACTTCCCGATGTCTGATTGGACTCAACTTTGGTGTACTTATGTATCTTCAGTGACAATACAATGATATGGTGGAGCTAGTCTGGTGATGGAGACGGAAGGTGGCCACAGCATCTCTGTGATAAAACAACATAACCCCAACGAGTTTGGGCTCGATTGTTTTGTCTTGAAGAGAACTTTTCATGTAGATGATATCCAGGGTGTAACGGTATTTCGCCTACGGGTCTTAATGTAAAATAATTAGTAGGCGAATCGTTATCAACAATATTTATTTAAGTGGGTTCACAAGGCCTGGTCATACTTCCACAGGATAGCACTAGCACTTCCTTTTGTAGTCCTGAGGCAGTCGGGAGCACGTGGCGATGAATCGCTGTAGGTGCACGTTAGACACGCGGGAAATACGTCCCGGGCTTCGGACCCTGGAAATATCCATCCAACTCCGTATAATTTGTACTAATCGTAAACCGCCTGATTGTGGCCTCATACGTAACTCAATGCTGTAGAAATGAGAAGTTTGAGAAGTATGATTGGAGTTACTCTGATAGATAAGGTGGAGAACAGCGTGATAAGGGAATGTTGTGGTGTACTGGAAGATGTAGTGACAAAAATAGGGAAACGGATGCTTAGATGGTTTGGACATCTAGAAAGGATGGATGAAGAAAGATTAGACGAAATAGATTTATGAGACGAGTGTGAATGGGCCGGCCGATAGAAGCCGCTCTACCGGCTGGCCCATTCATACTCGTCTTATAAATCTGTTTTGTCAATCTTTCTCCACGAAGACAAAAAGTTTCAGCGAAATGTACATTAGACTTATAGAAAATGAGAAGAAGATTAATTATTCACCAGGAATACAAGTTACAACATTTATACAAGTTATCCCAAGACCATATCGAACTCACTTTTGGTCACATTAGAGCACACGGAGGTTTTAATAATAACCCACAGCGAGATAATTTATGTCAATTTACAAAAAAAATACCTCACATGTTGAACTAAAAGATTTTGGTAGCGGAAATTGTGTAGCCCTTGAAAAAATATCAATCCTTAGTTGTTCTTCAGCTGTAGATCAAATAAATATTACAAGGGAAGCGCTTAATGAGAAGGTGTGTGAGGATTCCACAATCAGACGGAGTTGACACGAATGAAATTGAAATAGGACAGGTTAACAATGGAAGAAAAGAGTATAATATCAAGATGGGTGAGTAACAAGAATAAGAACAGAAAATGAATGTTTTAATGAATTAGCAAGCAGGCGTATGACTACATACCGCCTGTCTATGTTTAACATAAAAATAATATTTGTTCAACACTTACCGGTTAACGGGCGCTGGCAATGAATTTAGGTAATGCACTTATGTGCTTTTTTAAAACGATTCCTGTAGATGCTATCTTAAATCACTTGGAATACATTATTGCATAATGCTAATGTAGGTACCTAGTACTGATAAAAGAATGGCGGGAAGCGAGGAGCGCAAGAATGTGCGACTGCCTTCTATCATAAAACGAAAGGTCTGGCCGGTCGGGAGAGGTGCTGCGCTCACGTCACAGCGCTGGGCCGGCTGCAGAGCCAGGGGCAAATCGGTGGACGAAATAAGGAAGTGGGATAGTGGGCGTAATGGACCCCGAGCCTATGAAGGGTAACGTATTAACGTTACAAGGGTCTGATGATGAAGCTGGAAGGTGGCCACGGCATTTCTGTGATAAATCAACGTAACTCTACCGAGTTTGGGCTCGATTGATTCGTCTTGAAGAGAACTTTTCACCTAGATGATATTTAGCGACTGGTGATAAAGCTGGGAGGTGGCCACGGCATCTCTGTGATAAAATAACGTAACTCCCGTGAATTTGGGCTCAAATGATTCGTCTTGAGGAGCAGTTTACACTTAAATGATAGCCAAGATCTGATGATGAAGCTGTAAGGTGGCCATGGTATTTCTGTTATAAAGCAACATAGCCCCACCGAGTCGATTGATTTTCCTTGAAGAGCACTTTACCTATAATCACATCAAATATCCGTGGAATATTTTAAAACATCATGCCTTCTCTTAAATACTAAGGTAGTAGGTAGGTATTCGGTATCTATCCTAACCTACCTACTAAAAAGTTAAAAATAAATTATAATTAAAAAATATTTTTAAAAACAAGCTTTTATCTGGGACAACGAAGTAAAATGTTAAAAATAAATTCTAGTAAGTATTTGGCGTGTAGGTACTTACCTATATTTTTAAAAGCTTGAGGCACTGAAGTATAGTAATTACCTAGCCTGAAAAACGAGTAGTGCTTCAAGCTTTTAAGAATATAGGTAAGTACCTACACGCCAAATACTTACTATAATTTATTTTTAACATTTTAGTTCATTGTCCCAGATAAAAGCTTGTTTTTAAAAATATTTTCTAATTATAATTTATTAGTTTTTAAACGATATTATTAGGTTAATTCGTTTGTTTATAGTTAGGTAATTTTAAAGTTTTATTATTGTATGCATAATGTACTATTAGCAAGGTCCTGTTAATACATACATGGTTTTTGTCATATCAGTAAGATGTTTATGTCCTTCATATTCAACGTGGTTCACATGATACGTTAGTATTTACAATGAACGACCCTTCCGGTGATAGCGTTATATGAAAAGTTGTTGGGAAAGTTGTTCAGGCAAAAAATGTCACGGCTCATCCGTCATAATTTTCTTACGTACTTTTACTTTACTCGATACTTATAGTACTTGTTTCTTGTAGCTTCAGTTTTACGATACGGACTTGTAATTTGGGGCAATCAGTTGACTTAAATCGTGCTTTTATAGCACAGAAACGTTGCATTCGTGCAATATGTTCCGTCTGCCCTACAGATTCGTGCAAACCTCTTTTTAGAGACCTGAAGATACTTACGCTTCCTTCAATGTACATATATGAACTATGCAATTTTTTAAAAAAAACATCCTGAACATTTTAAAAAGATAAAAGACAATAACAGTTATAACACCAGGTTCCCGAATAAGCTCATGTTTCCACAATGTAATAATGAATTGTTTCATAGAAATTGCTATGTAATGGCAATAAAGGTTTACAATCATATCCCAGAATCTTCAAACCATTTATATTTGAAATATATAGAAGAAAACTATTTCAGTGGTTATTAGAACAAAATTTCTATTCTGTTAGAGAGTTTTTAGAGTTTAAACATAATATAAAATATAAATAGGTAGGTAAAAATAGATAAATATTAGGTATATTACATGTATAATTGTAAGTTAAGTATATTATGTTATTGTAAGTTTAGTTTAGTTTGCCATTATACTCATCGTACCTGTGAGTACCATTAGGTACATTAGGTACATCATTCACATGCCAAATAGGCAAGATATGCTGAACCCATACAATTATGAACATCTTTTTATTGTAACCGTATCTGACGTGAATAAATGATTATTGAATTTTGAATTGAATTTTGAATTTGAAAGATACGAGAATACTTGTTTTATTTGCAACGCTTGTATTAAAAGCGTTATGTTACGAGTATAAGTATGATATCTTATCTATCAAGCTGTGCGTTCTTGCAGAGTTTATCTAAATCAACTACCTTTACTAACTTTAAATCATCGACTTCCAAAAAGGAGGTTTTCGATATTAATAATATAATAATAATAAATCATTTAATTCAGAATTATTTCCATAGTGTTAGTAATAATAATAATAATCCGTCTTATTATCTATGTTAGTTATCAATTAAAATAAAATAAAATTATAAGTGCCTATTAATACAGTTCCGATAATGTCAATCTTTACAAAAATATTACCTAATTTAAAATATTATTTACATGCACGGTCTGACGCCATGACTTGCGTTTTGGTCCAGTGTCTGAGTGTGGGGCTATCAACCCTCTCAGCCACAGTATGAAGGAGACTGTTGGCGCTGTCCCGCACCCGCCGCATCAGGGAGGCGACACGCTTCCGCATGATAGCATAGAAGTCGTCCACCCGCCTGTTTTTTTTTTTTTTGCTTTTTTTTTATTTTTGTTACGCGTTTACTCCGCCAATTGTGAACCGATTTGAATGATTGTTTTTTTTATAAGTAGCGTTCATCTTTAAGATGGTCCCATTTAAATTTTATCAATGTATCCAGAGATATGGCAATAAACTTCTCAAAACGTTAATGTTTTGTAATTTTCGATAAAAAAAAGTTTTGGAAGCAATGACAACTTTGTGGTTACTGCTTTCGCGATGTATTAGAGGTTAGTTAATTCTGCAGCCGCTTTTTCTGAAACTATTCTAAAACTATCCTAGTGGGAACACCACCTAATAATTCTACATTTCACTCCCGGAAGTGGTCCCTCAAGTAGCTATTTTAGTTGTAGTTATTTTTAGTTGCATGACATTGCGTCATAAATTCATTACGACCGCCATGAAAGGTATCCCGTAGTTTAATAATGGTTTTATTATAGACGTAAACCAGCACTGAGCTTCGTAAAGCTTCTTGATGGTGATATGTAACTACATCGTAAGTATTTATGGTGGTTCTATGAACAATATTACAAGTAAGTTTTCATCGCAGAAGTATTTGAACCGGTACATTTGATTTCTTATTACTTCGTTAATAAAAGCTTCTGTGTTATCTGCAACGGGAATCCTACTAATATTATAAATGCGAAAGTGTGTGTGGGTGTGTGATAATGTTGGGTTACCACGTATCTCTTCATATTAACTACTAATTCGATTTTGTTGAAATCTGGAACGTAGATAGTGTAAGACTCTGGAATAAGACAGGCTCATCTTATTTGAGAATTCACCTATAGGGTGATAGAGTTTCTATGGAAAATTTTATTACTTGGTCTGATTAACTCAAAACTCGGTACTAATAAACCTTAAAACAAATAATTAAGTAGGTTTTTTTTTTATATACTACTAGGGGGTTTGTAAAATAATTTAGTTTGGAAAATTCATAAAAAATTAAATGTAATAATGTTTGTTTCAACGTATCTCTGTAACTTATTTTTTTAAAGCAAAGCAAGATTACTCGCAATGTGGGTTGCACATTAGTAGTATTCTTGTTAACCCCTCCAACTAAGCTAAATATGCTGGTGTTTGTAGTGGGTTCACGTCAATAGTACAATGGGTGAGGTGGGGACCGTACTCACGACCTCTCGATCGCCAGTTCGACACCTTATCCATTGGGCTATTGCCTACAGCACTACACAGTAAGTGTGTGAATCTGATATTGTACTCAACTTGCCACTTATCTTTTTCCACGTGGGTAAAGCCGCCAGTCTCAGCCAGTGGTTTATAAATGTCTGGTGGTATTTTAATTCACTCAAGTCGGATAATGACTGGCCAGTTGGTCGTAGGTCGTGGGTTCTATTCCCACGGGACAATTCTGTGGGTGATCCACAAACAAAACAGTTGTTCTGAGTCTGGGTATAATTGTGTCCGATTTTTATGCTGTTATGTTTGTTGTTCCCCGCGACAAGGTTTCCTTGTGCGGGAGACAAAAAGACAAAAATCTGCCGCCATAGCCTTACGGTGTTCCAGCAGCACATAGCCCTTGAGAGTCACAACATTCTAGACCTAGCGTGTTCATTATCTTTGACAACATCATCTCTTACCATCAGGCGAGATAGTGGTCAAATTGCTAGCCTATCTGATATAAAAATAAGCGTCGACTATAGTCTGGTTTTTTTTTTTTTTTTTTACTGGAGATAAGCAAGCGTTTGACCACTATCTCACCTGATGTTAAGAGAAGATGTGATCGACGATGTAGCACGCTTGCCTAGAAGATACCTGTTCACTTGCGATTTGAAGACCCCCGGATTTTACTTCACAGGAAACACAAATTCTGGCAGGGAATTCCACTCCTTTGCTGTGCGTATGATAAATGTTAATGCAAAGCGCTTTGTGCGACAGAATGGAATATCAACCATGTATCGATGGCGTATATCTGTGCGTCTGGTAGTACGATGATAAAAGGGGGACGGTGGAATTAATTCGAGCAGTTGGTAAGCACACTCCCCAAAATGTATCCGATAAAAGACCGATAAACTGGCGACTTTGCGGCGATGCTCTAGGCTCTGAAGGCTTTAGCTTACTAGATTTTTGTCGTTAATGAGTTTCTTGGCTCTCCTCTCAATAACTTCCAACGCCTCCAGCTGGTATTTGGCTGACCCATCCCACAGGTGAGAACAGTATTCCATACATGATCGGACTTGAGCTTGATACAAATTAAGCAGCTGTCTTGGTGTGAAGTACTGTCTCACCTCGGCCAAAACACCGAGCTTTTTTGAGGCCAGTTGGGCTTTTGACTCAATATACGAGCCAAAGTTGAGTGTGGGTGTTAGCGAGATTCCAAGAAGCTCGAGGTGATCAGTTATCGGTACGGACACATTCCGGAAAGTAGGAGTCAGTTGGAACGGACTCCGTTTGGCGGAGAACAGACACGCCTGGGTCTTAGCTGGATTAAACTTGACCAGGTTGGCATCGCCCCATTTGGAGACAGCCTGTAAGGACAAGTTCACATAACACTGAATTTGTGCTACACTAGTACGTGCACTGGATGTATAGCTCTCTACAACGGTGCTGTCGTCTGCATACCCAAAGATACCGGGCTTTAGCAGATCGTTAATATGTAGCAGGAAAAGAGTTGCAGAGAGCACTGATCCCTGAGGGACCCCGGCATCAATAGCCATTTGGTCAGAAGAGCAGCCATCAATGACTACTCTTATCGACCGGTCCCTCAGGAAATCCGAAATCCAAACACATAAACCATTTTTATCAACTTTTTTTAGGATTAGTATCAACTACAGTTAAAGTACGTAAAATCTTTTAACTGATGTGAAGTTGGTATTTTTTGTTTATACGCTGTTTTAATTTAAGCGTTAAGCGGCAATAGCCTAATGGCTAAGGCTTTGGCCTTTCGATCGATAGGTTATGAGTACGATCCCCACCCATTGCACTACTGACGTGAACCTACTCCAGATACAAGCATATTTAGCTTAGTTGGAGGGGTTGACAAGCCTCCTAGTAATGTGCAAGCCACACATCACCACCCGCTCGGTTAGATGCACCATGCAGGTTTTATTATAGCAAAACGCTAACAGGTGTAACTAACATGTAACTAACAACATAACCTATATATATATAAACAAGTTGTGTTTTTGCATTCTCGTCATATTTGCATAGTCGATTGTACCCTTAATCACTTAATAATATTAATAAAGTTCGCCCGTGAATTAATACCCGGATATTTGATAAAACAATTTTGTGATTTTCAGAATCTTCCCCGAGTAATATCAGAAAAACGCCATGTAAACTGCGCAGGCGCGTACACACACGTAGATGATGTTATGACACTGATAGAGCGGTCAGCTGTGGCTGTGGCGGTCAGTGACGTGTACCGCCGCCGCTCTATCAGCTGACTATCATTAAAATGTTTTTTTTTTAAATATTTTTTTTTACTGATTCTTGTTCTATACATGGAGTATACCTACCCCTGCAAATATGGCGAGAATGCAAAACCACACCTTGTATATATCGAATTCCTCGTTCTATTTTGAACTCAGTCAAGAATAAAAATCGATATAATACAAAATTTTTTGCCTAAAGATACGTTATTCCAATGTATTTAACTTGACCAAAACTTAGAGTCTTCGAGCATTTAACAATGGAGATGTTAACGTTGTAATCCGCAAACATTTTTTTCTGCCGATTCTTACGGGGGACGAGGTAAACACGCATTGCATACACACAAAACGATCCAGCACACTAGCTTGAAACACGCACACAGTATCAAAAATACAGCGTAGTTACGCACGCTCATATGGCCAATAATGGCTATATGGCCAGCAGAGGGGTACGCCTTGCTTTAACATCTCCATTGGTAAATGCTCTAAGCTTAGAGTAAATTATCCAGTACGACCAAATCTTCATTGAAGTGATTGACGTGGAGAGACCAAAGTTTAGGAAGTTCCTTAAGTGGTGTCTCATTAAGTAAGTACACTCATTAAGTCTGGAAGTTACTGGAACCTTTTATTACTCTTACTTAGGCGGGTTTTTGGTACAATGTTGTGAAATGTTGTATCTGGCTACTCGCTTACAAATTTTCTGGGTAGACTTCTTAATCAATAAAGGAAATCACATTCAGTTACGGCGTAAGAGTGTTAGGTATAAGAGAGTATTAAAAAAAGTTATCTTAGATAATTAAGATTGTTTAAAAACAACAAAAAAACGGCTACACATGCCACGCGAGTCCGCGGTAGCAAGTTTGAGGTGTTTATCTATATTTCTAGAGATACTCGTCAGATCTCAATGTATTGTATTATGGGACTAACGTAAAGATGTACGATCTTACCCATGAAAAAAAAAATGAATCGGTTCTCAACTGGCGGAGTAATCGCGTAACAAACATGCGCGAATTGAGAACTTTCTCATTTTTTTTGAAGTCGGTTGAAAAAACACTGAAATGTGTTGAAACTAAATGAAAAAGCATGAGGTTGGTTCATTGTAAAATTGATTTCAATAATATTGTTATTATCTCCGATTTTGTGTTCTCTGTTATTATTATGTATTAAATTCTAATTATAATATAATTTATTTATAAAAAAGAGTCCATAAATTAATAATTCATAATTAAACTAGGTATAATAATATTAAATGTACAACTTATGACCGTAAATATATTCTATTCTATTCTATTCTATTGTCATTCCTTAGTTATATAATAATAAACAAAAACTGATCAATAAAATGCTTTTGCAAATGTTGAACTATACATATTTTTTAATTTATGCAAGCTAGACTTTGCTGCTTACTGCTTATATTTACACTTTAATTTTTTATAATATCCATATTTTTGTCTCGTAACTATAACTAACAGTGGATCCCTATCTAAGTGGTTAAGTAGAGCTTCAATTTAATTTGCAAGTGAAATTGTGGTAAGAGTTTGAATGTTTCCGGTAAGTGGATGAGTTATTGGACCTCCAAAACTAAATAGATGTTGTTTTTGAATCTATAAATAGAGTTCGCTTTGTTTCAAGTATATAGTTTGGCATCAGAGATTATGTCTATCGACAACGGCTATATATGACAACATTTGAACAGCTAGCAGGTTTCACATGTAGTAGGAGTATGTTATGTCAATATTCTGTCTGACTTGCTGCAAAACTCTGCCGCCATAACCTTACGGTATTTCTGCAGCACACAGCCCTTGACAACCAGAGTATTCTAGGCCTAGCATATATTGTTGTTCTAGCGGCAAAAAAAAATACACCATCTGTGAAAATTTCAACTGTCTAACTATCACGGTAATTGAGATACAGCCTGGAGACAGACGGACAGACATACAGACAGACAGACGGACAGCGGAGTCTTAGTAATAGGGTCCAGTTTTACCCTTTGCGTACGGAACCCTAAAAATAAATAAAAATCAACTAGTGATTAAGGTCTAAGCCTACGAACGCATAGGTAACTATGACCTTCTCGTGAGATGACCATGACCTCCAATGCTACGCCATAGACGTTAGCGATTATCACAGTTTTCCACGCCACTCCCAGTTTCCGCGGATATTATCGGATCACAGTGACTGACAGACTTTCAAGAGCTAAAAATAAAATTACATAACATGTTTAGTCTAGTCCTAATGTGTTGTTTTGGCATGTTGTGTTTTAAAGATCAGGTGGGATGGTAGTAAACTATTTAGGTAATAAGCTAGTTTAGTAGGATGATGTATTGTGCCTATTTTGGTCCATTCGTTATTTCAAATAGCCGTATATAAATTTCACACTTTGACGGCCAATTCGTTAGCAATTATACAAAAACAGTGCTGTTAGTTAGATTTCAAATAATTAAAAATGCAAACAGTATTAAATACTGCTACCGAAATAAGATAGAATTAGATAGACAACGGATTGAAAAGCATTAGTCAGTGTTTGATACAGTTAAAAATAAGAAAAATAGACGTGTGGCACTCGGGGACTGCCGCGGTAAAGCTATTGCATAGCATTTTTTTATTTATGCAGTATTTTTTTTCTTTGATATTAATTCAAGTTACACTTTTTGAGCGTGGTGACCGATAAGAAAACATTTTTTTTTATTTTATTAAATAAATGAGAAGTAAGCTACTTTTAATATCGCTCATTTTAATATCAAAAATTTTGGTTATCTTTATAGCAGTATATAAATTAACAAAGCAAGAAATAATACTGCATTTGTGATAATAATAATAAAATGTATGTATATAGAGTACTCACTCATTTTCTTTCACTATTTTTTTCGTGACTTTCTTCATTAATAAATGCACTTTGTTTATTCATATTTAAAACACTTTGTACACAAATTATACGAGTACAGATATTCAGTTGTACATAGATGATAAATACCTATACACCTATCTGTGTCACGGCTACATGTATGAAGGCAGGGAGTGTTTAACAAGGAGGAATTATGTAAAGTCCCGAGGACTTGTTCACCCTTGACATAATTTGAAAATAGAATTCGGAATTTATATTTGAAAAAGGAACGAGAAGACAAAATCTGTGCAACTGAAAAAACCAACTGTCCATTACAGTTCGATCTAACGAACCTCATTTTTTAAGCCTTAGCGTAGTAGAAATAAGGTCGTCTTTGGTTTCATCAATAGTAGTGAAATGTTGCTGGATAATGGTATTTAATTATTTGGGGTGTTAGATTATTTTCGTTACGGAACTTCTGGATTCGGTCTCCACGCTCAATGCCCGCGATAGAAGCTATGCAATAGCTTAATAAGTAACCAACATAAATATAATATTTTATTTCATCCAAGGAAGACTTGACAGACAAGTGTCAAGTGATAAATGCGGTAATGGCAGGCATAATTAAGAAACGTGTGCTCTTATGGTACTCTCTAAAAATCTAAAACGCAATCTCCATAATATATTGTTTGCTAAAATGTAAACACAATAATTGATGTACTGTCTGATATTTAAATATGTAAAGGCCTGCGGCGGCAAAAAACATTAGACCATGGTATTTTTCTCTATATGAGAAAAAAAGTATTGCGATAGCTTAGGCAAAAATCAGTCGGAAAACGTTAGTTTTAGTTCATGAAATAGCAAACTAAATTTTAACATCAATTCAAATTCAATTAATCTGTTTCATAACACCATTAAATAGTAGTCACCATATCGCCATGTTATTACGTCATACGGCTATGTAAACTTAGAAGGTCCTCTTTTATTTTTAATATACGTCAATGATTTAGTTAACACAGTCCCAGAATGGGCAGTCATTACTCTGTTTGCTGAGGACACTCATGTTGGCATTAAAGATGTAAAAAACGATGTTCTAGATAATAAAATTTCAGTATCACTGTCATCATTACGAGACTGGTTCGAGGTCAATGGAATATTACTTAACGCAGATAAAAGCCTGGTTATGAAGTATTACTCAAAAAAAGGGAAGAACCAGCATATTACAGTAACAGAAAATAAGTTTCTAGGGTACACAATAGATTATACTCTCAATCATTCGCCTCATATTGACAAAGTTTGTAAGAAAATTGCTAGTGCTAATTATGTTCTTTTTAAATTAAAGCCACTACTTGACAAAAAAACCCTCATTTCTATGTACTATGCATATGTGCATTCAGTTATAAGTTATGCGATTACTTCATGGGGCAATGGAGCTGACATTAGTAGAGTTCTCATAAATCAAAAAAGATCTATAAGAATAATAAATGGCATACGTAAACGAGATAGTGCCAAGACGCACTTTATAAAAACTAAAATAATGACTGTGATATCATTATATATTTATAAATGCATACTAGACGTTTACAATAATTTAGATAAATATGATAAAAATTCTGACATACATAACTATAATACAAGAAATAAGGATAAATTGTACCTACCAAAAGTAAGACTGGATAAAGTTAAAAAACAAGGGATCTACAACAAGATAAATCTATTTAATAAATTACCCGCAAGTGTATGTAAACTTCCAATGCCAGAATTTAAGACAAAAATAAAATCATTTTTTGTGAACAATGCTTTTTACAGTTTAAAGGAATATACGGAAATGAAAATTAGTGATAGTTTTTTCACACAAGATAAAAATGAGTGAGCTCAATATTATGGTTTAAATTATATTGATATACCTGATGACATACTTCTAAAATTTTAAATTATTTAATTACTGTTATACTATCTATTGTTAATTTACTGACGCAAATATGATAACCGTTTCATTAATTTTAAGCCAAACTATTATTGTAATTGACATACCAAATGTAACGCTCAATTGTTATAATATGGTGAATAAATATCTGAATCTGAATCTGAATCTGAAGTGTCAACTGTCAACTATCATATTACTACATTTGCTCACACAGCCAACTGACGTCATGACCATAGAGCAATATGGCGTCCACTACGTACAGCTATTACGCACGAAATTTTATAATACGATTGAATAAACAATTTGTGAATTTTTAGTGGTTAATTAGCACTATAAAATCTAGTTAAGACACTTCGACACTTTCGAAAATGGGTGTAAGACCCTATTATGCTACACATCTGTTACGTAGCAATGTAATTTCTACAAGAGCTACGCAAACCCGTATACGCAGGCCGCGTAGATCTTATTATGAATCACACCTATTTGTGCCATATTGTAGCTTTTTAGTATTTAAGTAATCTGTGTTTATTGTTTTAGGTAAGTAGGTATTATTAAATTAATTTAGGTGTTCATCTTATAGTAAATACATCGAGTGTGGTATCAAAATAAAAAAAAATTTACGGTGATTACGAATATATATATACAAACATTATTGTTACACACAACCTAAAAAGTATAAAAGCGGTAACACTTTAAAGTAACATAATACACATCTTATTGTTTTTAAATTTTAAAAATTTAAATTATATGCAGGGTGCGTCTGTAAGCTATTACTTCGATCATGACCATACAAAGGTTTTCTGGAAGTGTTACAATAGGGTTCTTGTCGCAAATACACTTTACATTTAAGCTGTATATGTTATATGTGTCTTGGTTTTTGGTGTGTTAATAAAGAATTTATCTATCTATCTATCAATATAAAAATAAGCTCATCTCCTATTTAGGGGTTAAATAGTGAATGAAAGTATCTGTGCTGCTAAGTACTCGTACTAAGTACTCGGCTTGAAGCATTCCATTTTGAGCTTATAACTTGCTAACTCTCGCTTCAATTAATATGGGTTTTGTACAAAAGTACGACAACTCCAATATTGCTATAATTACTTTGCCCAGATAAGTTGCCATTCTCTAAAGGAGAGACAGACGGATTAAGGAATGATTGATTCTCTGTTCATTTGAACTTGTATTAAAGTTCGACGCTTGAATAGGAGGAATATTTTTTAACAAAAATGTTCTATAAACGAACTTATTTTAATATTTGGCTCAAAACATCCATAGAACGTTAACATGACTTTTTTTTATAGTAAAAGGTAACAGGACAAGTAAAAGGACAAAATCGCAACGCTCGATGGTAAGCGATGACGTCTACCTATAACAGATAAAGCGGCACTGCACTACGCATGTTAGCTTGAGACATAAAGATGTCGAGTCTCACATGCCCTGTAATTTTTGACTAATTTTGGACACCTTGCCATTTCAACCGAAAGACATTCCTATTTCACGGTTGAAAATTAATTGGCAAAGTGGTATCGCCCGAGGCGGACTAGCAGAAGTCCTACCGCTACAAAGCCGCCTTATTCTATCTAACTATGTCTTATTCTGTTATAACGTTTGACCACTGATGAACATGTTTGAACGTGGTCGTAAATTAGCAAAGAGAACATGAACACTTTACGAACACCGTTCGACTTGTGTTTGTGCTTAACCGCTAAGTAGCCATGGATTCGCCGTTGAAAGTATTCGACAGTTACATTTCTCCAAGGATCTTCCGCACAGAACAACCAAATTGGATCACCAGCATCAGTTTGATGAACGCAGTATTCGACGTACGTTAATGGTACGCACGTGCGAACAAAGTGTTCGATGTTCGAGTTCACCATGTTTTTGTTCGGTCGTCCGTATACTACACGGCTTAAGGCCGGAATAAAACAGAACTGAGCGAAAATGTGTGACAACAACCAATGAAATTTCGTCAAATGTCAAGTAACAAATTGCAATGAAATCTTATTGGTTGTTCACGCTTATAATGTGACACATATCTTCTTCTATATGCGCTTTGTTGGAAATTAGGGCTTATGTATGACTACGGCTGAACATGATCTAAATGCCATGAAGTGAATTCATATAATCAATGTTCGCCGTGTATTTTTTCGAAAGGACCACAAATTGGCATATTTAATTCAAAAATCTTTAACGTTTATCTAGCTCTCCGTATTACCTATAGTTTTTAACCGATTTAAAGAAAAGGAGAAGTTTGTGGCATATCTTGAACCACCTCATTCATTAAGTATTGTAGAGTATTGTAGAGTCAATATATCTATAAATTTATTAACCTGTGTTCATATTTCCCCATCTAGGTTCCCTCTATTCATGTAGCGAGAGGTAGGCGCTCCGTTTCGTTACAAGTTTTTGTATATACAGTGGAATCTGTAAAACTCGAACCTCGATAACTCGTAATCCTCAATAAGTCGAAGCAAGTCGAAATGCCATTCCCTTCCGCTGAACCTTAGGGGTTATATACGCGGTATCTCGAATTATTTAGACTCTTTAACTCGAACAAAATGTTATTTCCCTGTGAGGTATGGATAATACATATTTATACTCTATAACTCGAATTTCAAAAAGGAGACTCTGTAAGTCGAAGTAGTAAAATATAAAACGTCTTACTTGGAATTTCTCGAAAACATAGCAATAAAGTCCAAAAAGAATATTCGGGGCTTCTAATCTATTGTTTGTGACTTGTACACGTGCAGTGAATTACTACATTCATTCAACTTTCTAAGTAACACATCTGTGTACCTTATGTTTTTTCCTTGTCCGTCAGACTTGTTGTTTGACTGTTTTAGGTCGAAAACATGTATACCATACAACTTAAGTATTAAACGTATTTACGTAACAACGTATTTAAATTTGACTGGACAAGTTTTACTTGTCCATAACATACTTAGAAGTCGCGTCTTGCTTAGTCGACATTTTAGCAGTTAATCAGTCCCATTGTAATTTCATCGAGATCTGAAAAGTATCTTCAGAGATATGACGATAAACGTCTCAAACTTGCTACTGAAACTGACTCGCGGGGCATTGAAGTCAATTGTTTTAGTTTTTAAACTATCTTAATTGTAAGTTACCGTATTCAATGTACTTCCTACTCATAACACATTGAATATTTTTTACAGTGGGCGCAGCCAGTAAGACAATATTTATCCAATGCAATGTCGCTTACTCTCAGCTTAGATTACGTGAAAAGTCACACACAATTATTTTCATCTCAAATTATCCTCTTTAGCCGTAATTATATTGTACTGGATTAGAAACGTTTTAGCCACAACCTACGTCACAAAGGCAATACCGACACCCACATACTACTAAATGTACCGACTCTGGACGAAAAAGCTTTGTCCGCGATATTCCACAAGTATTTTGTATAAAATTCTACAAATTATTGTTAAACAACACATTTAAATTTTTACAGGGTTTAAGTGCTAGAATTAGTTTTTTTATTAAAATCTCGTAAAAAGTATTTAATTTGGTCTTTACAGCGTGTTTTAATAGTAAAAAATCTGATAATTGAACATACAGGTTGAAAAAAAATCTAGTATTTGTAGTATCTATTATTTTGTTCGACGTACTCATTACAATCAATCTTAAATAAAATCTTGGAATACAAAGTACCTCTACGTATATACTTGTATTTATACTTACACAACTTTACTTAATTCACTGAGTTAGATACCCAAGACCAAGGAGCATAATTACAGTTTAACCAACACAATGGATATCATGGCTTTACGGAATCCTAAACGTTAATAATAACCGCAAAATTGGAACCTCTTAATATAGTCATTTAACAAAATTTGCGAGAACACAAAGCCTAAGACTGTTTGCGACTGTTCATTAAAAGCAGATTAGGTAAGAACGGTGAAATGAACAATAACGTCTTTTTAGGGTTCCGTACTTGTATAAGAAAAAAGGAACCTTTATTAGATTACTTTGTTGTCCATCTGTCCGTCTGTCCGTCTGTCCGTCTGTCCGTCTGTCCGTCTGTCCGTCTGTCCGTCTGTCCGTCTGTCCGTCTGTCCGTCTGTCCGTCTGTCCGTCTGTCCGTCTGTCCGTCTGTCCGTCTGTCCGTCTGTCCGTCTGTCCGTCTGTCCGTCTGTCCGTCTGTCCGTCTGTCCGTCTGTCCGTCTGTCCGTCTGTCCGTCTGTCCGTCTGTCCGTCTGTCCGTCTGTCCGTCTGTCCGTCTGTCCGTCTGTCCGTCTGTCCGTCTGTCCGTCTGTCCGTCTGTCCGTCTGTCCGTCTGTCCGTCTGTCCGTCTGTCCGTCTGTCCGTCTGTCCGTCTGTCCGTCTGTCCGTCTGTCCGTCTGTCCGTCTGTCCGTCTGTCCGTCTGTCCGTCTGTCCGTCTGTCCGTCTGTCCGTCTGTCCGTCTGTCCGTCTGTCCGTCTGTCCGTCTGTCCGTCTGTCCGTCTGTCCGTCTGTCCGTCTGTCCGTCTGTCCGTCTGTCCGTCTGTCCGTCTGTCCGTCTGTCCGTCTGTCCGTCTGTCCGTCTGTCCGTCTGTCCATCTGTCCGTCTGTCCGTCTGTCCGTCTGTCCATCTGACAAGATCCTTTTTCTCAGGAACGCGTAAAGTTATAAAGTTGAAACTTATATGAAATACTCGGATCGACAGTATCTTCAAGCTGTGAAAAAATTAAACTTGTAAGTCAACGAGATCAAAAGATATGACCGTTTAGGTCGCATATAATCAAAACCTATAGGGTACTTCCCGTTGACCTAGAATTATAAAATTTAGCAAGAAGCAAGGTAGCCTTCTATAGGAATAAATCGTAAATATGTCGTTAAATAACAAAAAAAAAGCAAATATACTATGACAAACTTATTATTTGCGTTTGGTGCATGAACAGTGTCTAGGTATCGGTCTATGGATCGAACTGCAAAGATAAGTTTGTATTTTAACCTAGTTTGACAAGTTTGTACGGAAGCCTCGGTGCGCGAATCCAACTCGCATTTGACCGGTTTTTCCCTTTAAAGATTCATTCGAGAATTTAATTAAAAACGCTCTTAATTAAATACTGTGGGATTGGTATTGAAAGACGGAAATTATAATAAAGTACCTTAAATTTTAGGCTGTGAATAGCAGTCTAGCTATTAAGCTCCACCATTTTGTTAACCCCAAACACAAAAAAACACAAAAAGAGTGGTGTTATAAGTTTGACGTGTGTATCTGTGTATAAGTGAGTCTGTCTGTGGCATCGTTGATTGTAGCTCCAAAACAAACGGAAAACTGATTTTGAATTCGTTAATTTTCAACAGTGGACTGACACCGGCAGTTTATGGTGAGATAGTGGTCAAAGGCTAGCCGATACCAAATTAAAAAAAAGTTTATGTTATGTCGCAATAACTGTGGACGACCGGAGAAACTTCTCGATAGTACGAGACATGCAGTCAGTTTCTACCAACCCGATGGGGTAGCAATAATGAAACCTCTGATTATTCACGAATCAATCTGAATAACAAATTTGTCCCGATACGCAACGAATGGGAATTGGCAATCTTTGTTGCCCGATACTAAAATCCCATAGACTGCTAGAGGTCTTCAGATTTCATGTAAAATGGTGTTAAGAATAATTTGTTTGTCAAGGTATAGCGAGACCACATTGTCACAAATAAAAAAAAATCTTAAAAAATAATTAAGATACTTTAAAAACTGAAACAACCGACTTGCATGCCCCGCGAGTCAGTTTTAGTGGCAAGTTTGAGACGTTTATCGTCATATCTCTGGAGATACTTATCAAATCTCGATGAAATTACAATGGGACCACCTCAAAAATGTACCCTATCGATTGAAAAAAAGAATCATTCGAATTGGTTCACACTTGACAGAGTAATCGCGTAACATACATACAAAAAAGTCTATTGAGAACCTCCTCCTTCTTGGTATCTACTAGGTAAGCTACATCGTCGACCGCATCGTCACTTAACATCAGGTGAGATAGTGGTCAAATGCTTGCCTATCTATCATTAAAAAAAATCAATAACCGTTTTTTGAATGGATAGTTCCAAAAATATATATGTTTCACAAAAAGTATTCATCATTGTCAGCCGGCGTCAGTCCACTGCTGAACGTAGGCCTTTCCCAGGACACGCCACAGAACCTAATCATGGGCTTTTAGTTTCATTTGGGTTGGCGATCGCAGGACGTAGCTTCTCGCACCGGTGACGCTGCTGCCCGTCACCGGCCTGTAGTATTTAGCTACATCGTAGTAAATATTAAATGTTATCGCGCCATTTGGCGGTCGCCAGAACCTCGTTCGTTAGTCAGCAGGATGCACCACGGGCAGGTGAGGTTGGCTGGGAGCACTATGTGTGCTCCCTCCCTTACATGACTAAATTACGAGTAAGCAATAAAAAATGTATTGCTTACTCCTAATTTAAAAAACGCCGGTTGCTGACGAAAACGTTAATTTTTTTGTTGATATTCTGAGCCAAATTTACTCCTCGTTCAAATAAAATAAAACGAATGTTGATTAGCCAATTACCATAAAGGTTGGGTATTATTGTCGGAGTTTTCCAAAGTTTATGAATATATTTTTATGTTTTCGCTTATTACTAAGTAGAAAATTGCTTATTCAAATGTCTGTGTTTGCAGTTTTGTTAGTAATTTTGTGATCTGAATGTTATCAGCTAACATTAGCTCACAAGTGGACAAAGATTAGATGCTTGTATGCATAGAACTGAGCTCATTTTTAGGGTTCCGTACTAAAAAGGTACCAACGGAACCCTATTAATGAGACTTCGTTGTCTGTCCGTCTTTCAGAAGGCTGATCTTTTTAACCGTAATAGGTAGCAAAGCATATATTAATATAGCTGCTATAACAACATAAACTAATAACAGTATAGAGTATAAAATTAGAGGGGATCCACATAAAAGAAGTGTTTTTTCGGCACATTTTTGTGTGTTTATCTCCATATCTCTAGAGATACTTATCAGATCTCTATGAAATTACAATGAGACCACCTTGGAAATGTACTCTACCAATTAAAAAAAGAATCATTCGAATCGGTAATAAACATACAAAAAAACATACAGACAAATTGAGAGCCTTCTCCGTATTTCGAAGTCGGTTGAAAATAAAAAATACAAGTGAATTGCGAACATCCTCCAATTTTGTGAAGTCGGTTAAAAATCCAAGTCCAACAGGGTTGATATACTAGCTTATAAATTAGTAGCTTGTAAGTTAAGTGAAATATCAGTCTCGATAACAAGTTCTCATTAAATAAAACATCCCACCACACATACACTTTTCTACTTTGAACAAGCGTCAAATAACGAACCCTTATTAGAGGGTTTCCTTTACGCACCCTTATTACCGCAAATCAAGGGGTCGCTTGTAAAAGGATCAACGTTTCAGTCCTATCTTTTGGGGTTTTATGTTAATTCTGGATTCTTGAGCTTTTTGTCCGTACAAGGGCAATTAAATGTCAATTTTAATACAGCTTTTACTATTTACTATCTTTTGTTTTTTTTTAATTGTTTAAAAAACTAATAGAACCGACTTCAAACGTTGCGCTAGTCAAAGTAGTCAGCAGTAAGTAGCAAGTCGTCGACGTATGTAAATGCATCGTAATACAAATGTTGATATATTAAAAAACGCTCGACCGATTTCCTTACAATTTAAATGTGTGGTCCCTGGGAAGGGTACCCTTTGAAGCAAAAAATAGTTTTCTAAATGAGTTCAGGCATCTTTGAGTAATCGGTGAATCTACATTAAAAAAATCCGACGAATTGAGAACCTTCTGTTTTTTTGTGAAGTCGGTTAATGACTGGGCAACGGCCCTATATCACTAACTTCAGTAATTGCAATAAATTGATATGACAATAAACGTCTCAAATATGCTACTGCCACTGACTCACGCTGCATGGAAGTCGGTTGTTTTAGTTTTCAAAATATCTTAATTATTTAATCAATCTCTTTTACAATAAGTCTCTTTTACAGTATTCTGTAGGCCAGTTTCATCGGTTTCTGTTATAGTTTCAGATAGTTGTCTGACATATAACTCCTAAAAATGTCGAGCCCCGTTGGCGAAAGGATATAGATGGCTTGGCTTCAAAGCGAGAGGTCGCCGGTTCCAATCCTAGCACGGATGTTTGTTCACAGGTGGTAATATCACATTTTATCGATGTTCCGCCTGGCTTGCTGCAAAAAGTAGCTTACCGCCATCAAGGAGAAAATTTGCCGCCATATCCTTACGGTGCTATGGCAGCACACAGCCCTTGAGAGTCGGAGTATTCTAGGTCTAGTGTGTTCGCCATCTTCGGCCACATCGTCGCTTGCCACCAGGCGACCGGGGAGGATAGTGGTCGCTAAACTATATGATGAAAAAGAAAAATATAAAAGAAATAAATGTTTACAAAAAAAACATAAAAGTTGTAGTCCATCTGACAGATTCTAAGGATTTCTGGCAGTCTATCTGGAATTGGTGAAGCTGGCCGTAACCCAACCAAAAACCCAAAATATGAATTGGTAAAATGATCGGAAAAGCTATATACTTACGTAGTACGTACGAACGTACGTACGTACGTAGGACTATAATTTATTCTGTGAGACTTGTTTCAATACGTAACCTGATATCATGATATCAGTACATCATTGTCCACACACGAAGCTCCTACAGTAAAGTTCCTCTTATTATCGCCGTCGTTCCATTACCTCCTCAAATTACGGATTTCTACGGAAAAATCGAGGAATCGTTTGGTAAATGACATGGGTCGTAAATCGAGGTGAAAGGAAGCGAAAAGGACAAAAGGTAATCCGGCTTTCAGTGGAGTATAAGGAGTATGTCATATTTTTGAGGTTTTTATGGTTGTATTTTTTTAAGTTTGCTAGCAATGTGGGTTGCACATTACTATAATAGTAGTCTAGTTTAGTCCTACTACAACTAAACTAACTAGCAAATACGCTTATGTCTGGAGCTGGAGCTTATGTCCGCTTACGTGAACCCACGTCAATTGTGCAATGGCCCATCGAACTCGTACGACCTCTAAAATCTAGATCGCCAGGCCGATACCTTAGCCATTGGGCTTTTGCCGCTTGTTGAACTAAAATAGAATGAAATGATTAATTTTTGCACACCAAATAAAATATTACAATACAACATTACTATGTTCAACAATGGTAATAAAATAATGGCATAGAGCTGCCTTAATGCTTGGAGTGATCTCTACCAGACAACTTTTGGATTTCATTTCAATGTTCCCGGGGTGCAAAATACATCTTCATCAAAACACAATTGTGTTGTTGTTAAACAAATGTTTATAAAAGCTGATTTTAGAAGTCCCCGTTATTTTTAAGCAATGTATTGGTTGGACAGACATAGCTCTGAAAAAAATGAGACCTTTGCCTAATTTTGTTCTTTTTAGGGTTCTGTACCTCAAAAGTTAAAAAATGGAACCCTTATAAGATCACTTTCTTGTCCGTCTGTCTGTCTGTATGTCCGTCTGTCTGTCCGTCTGTCTGTCCGTCTGTCTGTCCGTCTGTCTTTCCGTCTGTCTGTCCGTCTGTCTGTCTGTCCGTCTGTCTGTCCGTCTGTCTGTCCGTCTGTCTGTCCGTCTGTCTGTCCGTCTGTCTGTCCGTCTGTCTGTCCGTGTGTCACCACTGATTTTCTCAGGAACGGGTGGACCTAGCAAGTTGAAATGTATACCTGATACTAAGGTCTATAGTCCCTATTGGGTGTATAAAAATCAAGGTCTTGAGTTATCACAATAAAAAGATATGGGCAAATTTAGATTTTCGCGAAAACTTGTTAGTACCAAAATGTACCTTAATTTTCAACTTTTTTCATTTTTCGGAATTTTTCCTTTACTTGTGCTTTAAGACCTTGCTTATAATCAAAATTGACAATTCTAGGTAAACCGGAAGTACCCTATAGGTTTTGGGTCGAAAACCTATAGGGTACTTCCCGTTGACCTAGAATCATGAAATTTGGCAAGAAGCAAGGTCTTACAGCACAAATTAAGGGAAAACTCCAAAAAATAAAAAAAGGTGAACATTAAAGGGTGTCCCCATACATACATAGTGTGCGCCAATTAACATAGACCTCTGATTTATATGAGCGCTGATACAATTTAGAGGTCTAGCTTAATTGGTTTGTACGGAAGCCTCGGTGGGCGAGTTCAACTCGACTTAGCCGGTTCTATTTTTAAATGTCTTATATCGTTTGGCCACAATCGCGCCTGGTAGTAAGCGATGATGTGTTCAAAGATGGTGATCACGCTAGGCTTGGAATACTCTGAGTCTCAAGGGCTGTGTGCTGCCGGAACACCGTAAAGTTACGGACATTTTCTCTTTAATGATGGGAAGCTACTTTTTGGTAGCAAGTCGGGTGTAACATCGATATAACATGCTCCTACTATCTGTGGAAAATTAACACTAACAAATGTGAAAGATAGCTTGTATATTTGTATAACCTCGGAGCGCAACGTTTTACTTTACTGTATACAGTGAGCCGACAAATTATACTAATGACAAATTAATTACAAACTGATGACGATGTAAGTATAAAGAACGCTACGAGAAACGTAACAAAAACCCCTTTTCAACTTTTATCATAATTAAAACAATCCCTTTGAAGCGAAAAGGAAGACAAGCCCTTTCGGTCCACTAAACTGTAAAAAGATGGGTAATTGAAGAACTTTTGTTGTTAATATATAATTTCAAGAGGTGTTGATTCCAATTTATATTTCGCAAGTTGCGAGTCCCCGACACCTTGCTTGCCCGGATTGGGTTAATCAGAACTTTAAAAATAATTAACTTTGGTCAAGTTCTGTTTTTTATTAAAGGTGTTTCTTGATAACACGAAGTTTTTTGAGTTACGCCGTCAAAGATGGTATAATTTATGACAGAGTTTTTTAACGCTAAATGTATAGGGAAGGAGAATACTAAACTAATTCAGTATTAGCGTAGCGTAAATTGGTGTCTATGAGTATAAACTTGCAGATCTCGGCAAACAGTAGATTAGTACGTATTTAGTCATTTAATAATTCTACAGCTGAATATAAAGCCAGCCACCAGCCTCCTAACCAAATAAAGATACGGCAACACCACTACGATCTGCGGTGGCGACCGCGGTAGCGATACGTTACTGCAGTGGTATTTGTACAAACCAAACGCGATCAGACAGCTACGGAACGTGCGATCGCCACCGCGGCCGCCAC
Organism: Cabera pusaria; assembly: GCA_954871355.1. Lineage (NCBI taxonomy): Eukaryota > Metazoa > Arthropoda > Insecta > Lepidoptera > Geometridae > Cabera > Cabera pusaria. The sequence goes on from OX940905.1 coordinate 17,812,985, forward strand.
CGCAGATCGCAGCGGTGGCCGTACCTTTAATCTGACAGTCCCGTCCTTCGAGCATTTATCAATGGAGATGTTAACGCAAGGCGTACTGGCTGGCCCTCTGCTGGCCATATAGCCATTTATGGCCATATGAGCGTGCGTAACTACGCTGTATTTTTAATACTGTGTGCGTGTTTCAAGCTAGTGTGCGGGATCGCTAAAGTGAGTGATTTGTGTGTGTGAAATGCGTGTTTACCTCGTCCCCCGTAAGTATCGGCAGAAAAAAATTTTTACGGATTACAACGTTAACATCTCCATTGGTAAATGCTCGAAGGTCCCGTCCCATAAAAATATATTAATTTATTAGCATCAAAAAGTATTCTGATTGTACTTTTTTCGAGATAATAGAATTTATTTTTGCAGACTGTATGTGGTCATAAATTATGAACCATCTCTGAAGAACATGTAAAAGTAACGTCAGCAAAAAGGGTCCAAAAACCCTACGATCGCATCTCAAAAATTACCCACTCGAAACCTTGAACACATCCATTTGTTACAAAAGCACGAATTTGCCTACCTGAAATCTTTTAATAATGTTCAGCTAGATAAAGTAAATAAACTTACCCAGAGCAAAATCACAAGCGGGACCGAAGAACACATGCGTGCAATCGTTATAAGCGTCGATGGCAGATATGACGGCATAGGCCGCGTCACAATCTGTGACGTCATATGTCAGCCATTCAAACTCCAGCCACGGGGGGAAGGCGTCTTTCACCGCCTGATCCAGCATCGCTAGTTCGAAGACTGGTTCCACCTGAAAGATGAAGATGTGTTAAGAGAACAAACGACGGGACATTTTTAGTTTCACTTTACTTATAAGTCAAATAAACTGACCAAGTGCAAGTCAGACTCACACTCATAGGGTTCCGTAACATTACAGAGTATTTTATAACTATAATTTTATTAGCCACCAAAAAATTAACTTTGTTTTTATAGTGTTTGTATGAGAAACAAAGTTCTATTTGCGGTTTTGAAAATGTGCTTTATCTCAATAACTGCTGTTTATCTCTCGTTCAAATCAATTTTATTTGAAAGTGTTTACTGAGATCTACCGCATATATATTTTTTTTAGAATTTTCACTCCTTTATTTTAAATGTTAAAGGGGGGACACACACATTCTACCACTTTAGAAGTGTCTATTTTTCAAGCAACGAGCAATTGACTTTGAGAAAAAAATTATTTATTTTAGTTTCAGTTCCATGTATCCTTAATTTTTTATTTTTGTGTAAAAATTGTAAAGCGGTTTACAGAATACATTTATCTACTAATTTTTAACTGTGTAGTCTTAATAGTTTCGGAATAAAGTGGCTGTAACATACGGACGGACAGGCAGACAGACAGACAGACGTTTTTTGCTATTTACTACGGCTACGTAACCCTAAAAACGAAACTGAATTGGTTTGGAATTGAAGGGAAAAGTTTCCAGTGTAATAACAGGGCATATGGTTTTCAACATCTGAATATCTAAGGCGCTACCTCTACGAGTGAGTGTACGTGGCGATATTTTCGGTGTACCATCAAATTCAAGAAACTTTAAAACAATAAACTATGGATAAATATTCTCACTGCAATATAATGGCGGCGTTGAAATAGCGAGTTGACGAGCAAATTGCTGCTATACTTTCACTCGTAGATATAGCGCCTAAAAATAAACTAACAGGCACAGTGAAGGGACGGGAAAAAAATTTGGTAGGCAAAAGTTTTTCGTGCCACAGTTCCTGATGTAGGCAGAAGTTATTTTTTTGTAGTGGCATTATAGGATTTCTGCTAGTCCGCTTGGGGAGGTAACACAACTTTGCCAATTAATTCAGCCGTGAAATAGGAATGTTGTTCCGTTTGAATGGCAATGTGTCCAGTGAAATTACAGGGCATGTGGGACTTAACATCTTTATGTCTCGAGGTAACAGACGCAGTGCATTGATAAAAATCTGGCTATACAGAATGTTGCATTGCATGCCGATGTATCCATCGGGCGAGCGTCGTACTTGTTCAGTTACCAGGCTCAATTGATGTTGTAAGGATTTGCGTGTTCACCATCTTCGACCACGTTATCGCTTACCACCAGGGGCCTTATTCAGTATGATCAATGAGATAACGCGTTCCTTAACGCGCCACGTCACGTTATTGAATAATTGTATTCTGAATGCCACACGATAGGTAAATTATACAAAACGCGCGCGTTACACGTCCTCATATGTAACGATATTTTGACAGCTCAAAACGCGCTCATAACCTTACCCTACCGCGTTTTAATTGACATAGAGAATACCATAACGCGGAGATAACGTAACACGGCACGGTAAGACTTTAAAATGGCCATACTGAATAAGGCCCCTCGGGCCTAATTCAGTATGGCCAATGAGATAACGGGTTCCTTAACGCGTCACGTTACGTTATTGAAAATTTGTATTTTGTATGCCACACGATAGATAAATTATACAAAACGCGCGCGTTACACGTCCTCATATGTCACGATATTTTGACAGCTCAAAACGCGCTCATAACCGTACCCTACCGCATTTTAATTGGCATAGAGAATACCATAACGCGGAGATAACGTAACACGGCACGGTAAGACTTTAAAATGGTCATACTGAATAAGGCCCCTGGTGGTCAAACGCCAGTATAAAAGATATATAAAAAAAGCTGAAATTTCGCAAAGGTATACCGTTGCATACCAATATAGTGGAGTAGGACGTGGTGAGCGAAGCTGGGAGGCGCATTTATTATTATCACAATAAAAATGTTCTTAAAACCCATTTCCTAGAAGACATTCGTTTAACACAGTATAATATTGTCGAAGAGTATTTACGACGAAAGGAAATTTATCTCGCTTTGGGGAGGGCTACCTCATAAATTTTATGTATTTTATACGTTGGAAAGGGTTCACGAAGTTTTTCTAGGCTATGGAAATTCAGATAAAATTCTCAGATGAATAAGTGAGTGGAAATGTGTTTATTATTGTCGATACGTTTGTTTCATTTCTTTGTATAAGAGCGAAATTGTTTACAGATATATTTATCGTTTGAGTAATATAAATATACAAGAAAATACAGAGAGGGAATTAAGAATCTCATCAAAAATTATTTTATTTGAAAATAGCCAGCTAGATTGAAATACGGGTTGCGATAGTTTCGCTTTTTAACCGACTTCAAAAAAAAGAAGGACGTTTCTCAATTCGACCGTATATATATACATATATATATACATTTATGTTTGTTTGCGGATAACTTCGTCGTTTATGAACCGATTTTGATTATTCTTTTTTTGTTCGAAAGGAAATATCCCAAGTGTGGTACCATGGTAATTTTATCGAGGTTTGATAAGTATCTCCAGAGATATTGAGATAAACATCTCAAAATTGGCACTGAAAATGAATAGCGCGGCATTGAAGTCGGTTCTTTTTTAGTTTTTAAACGATATTATTGGATTGGATTCAAGTACCTTGTCTCTTGTTATTTGGACGGCATCATCTAACACTTATAATGAGATGTGAGATAGTAGTTAAGAGCTTGTTTGTCTGCATAATGAAGACCATAAGTCTAAGCGAACCATTCGAACTATAACCCTCTTAAAAGTTTTCCACGAGACGTAGTTCCGAGGTAACACTTTTTTTAGTTATAATATCGTTTAAAAGGTTAAAGTTAAAAAAATAATTCCTTAATTCTAAATCCTTCAAAATCGAAAATGATCATATTGGGTTCAAAAAATCAAATCGCAAAAGTACTGAGACATAATCCTAAGATAATAGTTGATGACACGGAGATACCGATCGTATCAGAAGCCAGAAATCTGGGTTTGATTGTAGACGGTGAAATGAGGTTCGAAAAGCATGTCAACGATAAAATTAGAACAGCATTCTTTAAATTAAAAGTTTTATATAACATAAGAAGGAATATATCTCAAGAGGTAAGAGTACTACTATGTGATCTTCTGGTGCTATCTCCCTTCAACTACTGCAGTGCAGTATATGGCCCAAGGTTGTTGGTTAAAACAGAACATGCTATTCAGCGTATTCAAAATGCATGTGCTAGATTCTGTTTTAACATACCAAGAAGAGAGCATGTCACCCCTTACCTTATCAAAAATAATATTTTAAACATGAAGACCACAAGGGAACTTCATTTAGCATGTGTTGTTCAGAAGATACTCTGGAACAAAAATCCAGAGTATTTGTTTGAGAAACTAGTCTGGAGGAAAAATCTAAGCTCTCGACATACACGCTGTCAGTACCTACTAGACCTTTCTGTGCCCAGTCACAAAACTAGCAGGTTCAAAGGTAGCTTCAAATATAGTGCAGCAAAAATTTGGAATAATCTGCCTCCGCCAATGCGTAAACAAATAAGTTTTATAACATTTAATCATAAAGTAAAGGTATTTTTATTTCAACGCAATAAACATTCATTTGAAGCTATCTACAAGACCAAATAGCCTAACAGTTAAAGACACGGCTACACACATACACACACACACCCTCGCTCAATCACATACCTACACACACACACACACACACACGCACACACTCACGGATATGATCACACATAGAAAATGGTTATTATTTCCTTGTTATTCTTTGTTGTTTTATGTATAGAGTAGATTACAGAAATGTTTTTTTTATATAAAAGTATGTTATCTTTATTAGTCCCGCTTTCTACCTACACGCCCGACGACCACCTTAGTTCGGGAAATGGGATAAACTGAAAATCAGCCCTGCGTAAACCCAGTTTGCGCAGTATAGTGCTGAGTTTATTCCTATTGCCTAATATAATAATATTATATTTGTTCAAAATTTTATATTTAAGAAATTTAATGTATCTCTTTTCAGTAATTGGCAATAAATGTGTTTGTATTGTATTGTATTGTATTGTATTTGTATTGTATTAAAAACTAAAAAGAACCGACTTCAATGCCGCGCTATTCATTTTCAGTACCAATTTTGAGATGTTTTTCTCAATATCTCTGGAGATACTCATCAGACCTCAATAAAATTATCATGGAACCACACTTGCAATATTTCATTTGAACAAAAAAACAATTATCAAAATCGGTTCATAAACGACGAAGTTATCCGCGAACAAACATTTAAAAAATATACATTATATATATATAATATATATACATATATATACGGTCGAATTGAGAAACCTCCTCCTTTTTTTGAATTCGGTTAAAAAATTAAGCCTAGGAAGCTGATTCTTAAAAGCTATGGAAGAGACTCTTAGTAGGAGACAACAAGCTTCAATGTATTTTGTCAGTGTTGTATGAGGCACCTATGAGATTTTTTATTAATTACAAAGAGCATTTGACCACTATCTTATCTGGTGTTAAGGTACGACCACACCGCGGCGTCCTGAGTCCGCGTGTGCGTTCGTTTTCCGATTTTAAATCGTTTCCTGATCACCGTATCGATCGTATTTGATGTGAACCATGCAGTCGGTACAAATACTAGTGCGCTATCTAATCACCGGCTAGATCGCACACGCAGGACTCTGCGGTGTGGCCGTACCTTTACTTCGACGCGGTCTATGATGGTATAACGCTTTTATTTATATTAAAAAAATGTTTTAAAAAGTTTTCTAGGTCTAGAGTTCTTGTCAAGACAAATCCTACGAGCCCAAACGACGGGTTTATCATATGTAGTTCACCGTCCGGTTCCATCATCAGAACAGTTCGATGCTACCATAACATTGCATTGTCATCAGATTTACACATATTATATTAATTTCACCTCAATCGAACATCGAGAAGTAGGTCACTTGCAAGACTTGATTACAGACTCCGGGACAGGTGCAACTAAATAAATGCTAGCAATAAATACTTACAGCCGACAGACAAGCATCATACGTAGTATTCTTCGGCAGCAATAAAGCCGCTCGGATCTTGCAATTATTATTATCATCACAGATCCGATCGCACTCTCTCAACCTCGGCTCTTCACCGCGACAATTCTCACACTCCACTCCACTTAACACAAGTAACAACACTAAACACCACTTCATTTCCATTGTCGCACTTATCGATTCACCATTTTATCGACCTCGCGAACTTTGACTACGCACATCACTAGATACAGTTAGGGTTGCCTCAACTTTCCGGAAATCTGAAACAAATACAAAAGTTTTTTTTTAATACAATTTACGCGAACATTGAACATTTTAGTTCGTAACAAAAAATGGGATGTAATTCGTGAAACATGAAGACGAAATTGTTGGATCAAATGATGTCTGCTTCTAGTTATTTGAGTTGGCACATAATTTAACATCATTTACAATACGAAAAAAACTGACTTCACATGCCGCCATAGTGAAAATATCCACTAGTCATAATGACGACATGTCGTCAAGGTATCAATTTTTTTTATTTGAGATAAATCTCCATATCTCCGGAGATAATTATCATATCTCGATAAAATTTAATGGCACCCAACGGAAGGCATAATCTCTCAAAGAAAAAAAGAATTTTTCAAATCGGTTAAGATTTGACGGAGTTCAGAGGTAAAAAAATGAGTACAAAAAAAAATACAGTCGAATTGAGACCTTCCTCTTTTTTTGTGAAGTCCGAAAAAGTAATTGCAACAATTTATAGGCCAAGTTAATTCTAGCCAACATTATTTAATAATTGCTTTGCTTTATACTATGATAGGTTATGATGCTAGATATAGTAATTATTTTTAGTTTATTTACTATTACTACGCTCTGCTGGCGAAAGTGAGCTTTTGCTTTACGTGCCAGCATTTTATTTCTGTCAGCAGCTCAGCCAGTATATTATTATAACATAAGTGATAATCGCCTAGCAGTCGAAATTCACTCGTAATTACTTAGAGTTTACCTTGAACGCTGTTCTTCGCTAAAAAAAGTTTAACTTTGTCAAATCATAGACCTGTCGCGCACTAGCGGCCAGGGTGCTAATACTAAAAACTGCTGGTGCGCGCTAGCACTTACAAGTTACACTCCTCCATGCAATGTGTCTAAAGAATTTTCTTTACGTTTCATATAATATAAAAAAAATGCTTTAGACCTTGTGGTCTACGTTTTTTTATAACAGGCTTGTGATGAGATTGTAGTCGTATTCTATTTAATTGGTTAATAGGCAAACTAACAGTGATTTAACTAATCATTTGATTTCAATCTAAGCGTGAATTGATGGCTTTAATGTTTGTTGTCTGTTTGACTATTTTTGCTCCTCTCTTAAATCGCTGCATGTTGTATTGTAGCGGAAAAACCTCAGGTGAATATTTACACACACACACACACACACTCACACACGGGTACACGTAACTAGGCACTGAATGGGAATTATCTGATCAACAATACCTACAAAACTGTTCCAAATTCATAATAGCCACATCTAGGGTCACTAAAATACAGGCAAAGCCTAGTTTGGGACCCGCTGGTCAAAACATAAAGCAATCATTTTATATATACACTACACACACAAAGTCATAAGAACTCGCTTCTTCTATACATGTTCTTTTTATAAACACATCACTTTGTAAATGAAGAGCTGTTTATTGATGTATTTGTTTGTATACTAAATTGATTATCATACTGGCAATAAATAAATAAATACTACCTTGATAATGTACCCTACCAATAAAAAAAATATTATTCGAATCGGTTCATTAATGACGGAGTAATCGCGTAACATACACACAAAAAAAAAACATACAGACGAATTGAGAACCTCCTTTGTTTTTGGAAGTCGGTTGAAAAATATATAGATATAGATATTTCCAATGCAGATTTTGAAAACTACGCCGTAGTTGTAGGTAGTATTATTATCTTTTCTATGGTTGTAGTAACACGTGTGGGTAAAGACAAAATGGCGGCCTAGTGCTATTTTACTATGACTATGAAGCCATTTTGTTCTTATCGACACGTGCTTCTTCTGTACCACATGCATTACAACATTTTTGTTCGTAAAATATTAAAGTCACATCACACGGCAGCAACCTAGTCACCATTATTTTATTATATAAAAACGCAACTGTGAATACTCCTTTAGTTCACAAAGCTCTGTTCAAGAAACCAGATAATACAAGAATAAAAATGCCGCAGTGTGTTATATTTTTATATATTTTATATGTATATTTTTAACCGACTTCAAAAAAAGGAGGAGGTTTCTCAATTCGACCGTATATATGTTTTTTTTAATGAATGAAATATAATTGAATCTCCGTTTATTACATACTCAAACTACCATAAAAAAGGCAGACGGAGCCGTGCCTAACACCCGAGTGAACGCAAGTTCAGTAATACTAAATGCTTGAGTAATACGCTTCCGCGCTCAGTTTGCTACCAAGCGGCAGCAGGGACGGACGCGTCCGTGCGGTATTACTTCGCAGCGTTGCTTACGTAGTGATCATGCCGTATTGACTATGCCGGACTGAGCGCGGAAACTTATAACTCAAGCATCTAGTATTTACTGAACTTGCGTTCACTCGGTTGTTAGGCACGGCTCCGTCTGCCTTTTTTATGGTAGTCTGAGATTACATATTTTATTAAGACGAAAGTCTTGTAAACATAATTATACAAAAGTCAAGCGGTATTTGCTTAGGAAGTTTGTTAAATATTCTGAAAGTATGAAAATGCTAATTGTGAAACGTGTTTTTCATAGAATTGCGAGTGCTGAGTATTTAATTTGAATCTTTCATTTAATTCTGATTATTGGGGCTTTTAGAAGTTGATTTAGATAATTTATTTATATCTATTAGTACTAAAGTGTCTTTTTAATAATTTTTTAAATTCAGGGAAATTTAAATAACAATAAGACTTATTAATAGAATACTAGCCTATAAAGTATGATAATATCCAGTGGCTTAAAGGCACGTACACACAATTGTCATATAAGATTATTTATTAAACAAAAAATGATTTGCCAATCACTAAGGAGCGTATCAGAGACAAGACGTGTGATTGGTGGAAATTTTGATGATGGTTTCCAAGCATTGTTAACCTGTCTGGATACTTCTTTAAAACGCGCGAGTGACTAAAATATAGGTAAATTTAAGATTTAAAACCAACCCCACCGATCTATTCATAATCTGTTCCTTGAGACCATTCCGATGAGCCCAAACTCGACATCTCTGCTGTAAGTTTGTGAGGAGTTGAGTATTCTGCAAATTCCAGGAGATATCGCAGCATAAGGTCAACGGTACCAAGTTCTTACAATATCGTTGAAATAAGAGTATACTGAATTTCAAATTGATCAGAACTGCAAAAGATTATTTTCATAGCGTCATCATCCAGATAGGTCTTCAAACGGCTAAACAGATTTTCATTAATTAAAGCTTATAGAGAGATAGCTATTAAACAATAAAAAACTAAATCAAAATCGGTTCATCCGTATGGGCGCTGCGATGTTACAGACAGACACATACAGACACAGATATACAAGTCAAACTTATAACACCTCTACCTTTTGCTTTGAAGGTTAAAAATAGACCCTGATTGGGTTTTCTAACTATACCTAGGTACAGCTGGAACAAAATTTTATTAAACTTTGTTGAGGTAAACATGTTGTTTTCAGCGTTGGCCTAATTAAAATCATGAATCTGTAAATTAGGCGATACATAGCCTTCCGTTCGTTCTGATTTTCTGCGGTTTGTGGTTTTGTTATACTTGTACAAAACTGAGTATGAGATATACTTTACAAGACGAGTGTGAGCCAGCCGGTAGAGGCCGACCTAGGCGAACGTATCACGACAGATCATCACAGATCGGGGACGTTTTAAAGAAAGGCCAAGTCAAAAGAACCGAAAATTGGCGAGCATGTATGAAAGCACTCATTAAAGTGGAAGAAGAGAAAAAGGTACGTCGGGATCGTTGTATGTGGAAAGTAGTCTGAATAGAGCTTAAGGCATCATCATTATCAGCCAATATTCGTCCACTGCTGGATATCATCACTCCACCTTCATAAACGGCATCCTACGCTACATTTACAGTGCTTTCCACTCTAGAACACACTACCCCAATGATTATTGGTTCTACGACAGATGTGACCAGCCCAGCCCGGCTCGTCTGATTAAGCTGGCATTGCATAGTGATAGCACAGACCAATTTATCTGTAATGATAGCCGATATAATGGAATAGAATACTTTGTAACGCAGTCTACCGCGGGACACAGCAAGTTTTGAAAAAAGATAACGCTTCAAAAATGAGGAATATACACAGTGACTTAAATGTTTATTCGAATCATTATCGTGCCGGTGTTGTATTCAGACTAATCTATCTTCTAATACTATTAGAATCTTTGTCCTGACATACCGACTGCTGGTCGTAGAAACTTGAAATTTAAAGGGTATATTTGCCTTAGTACGTAAAGGTAAGGGAAGGATTTTCCAAAATTCATCCTTTTAGGGGATGAAATGGGGGTTCAAAGTTTGTATGGAGAAACAAGATTAGATAGTATTTTCTATTCCAAACTTTACACAAGCGCTTTAGTAAAAAATAAGTAAACAAGTGTTTCAGGCTTTTTTGAAATTCCACCCCTAAGAGGGTGAAATGGGGTAACAAAGTCTGAAAATCAATATTGTTTCGGATTGCACTTAAATTTGGCATGCAGATAGTTATTACGACATTAGTTCCCTCTGAAAAATGATTTTCTAAAATTCACCCCTTAAGGGGATGAAACGGGGGTTCAAAGTTTGTAAGGAGAAACAAGATGAGATAGTTTTTTCTCTTCGAAAATTCACACAAGTGCTTCAGTGAGTAAATAACAAAAAACGTGGTACAGGCTTTTTCGAAATGCTTCCCCCAAAAGGGTGAAGTGGAGTGACAAAGTCTGAAATCACTATTGTATCGGATTGCGCTGAAATTTGGCATGCAGATAGATATTTTGACGTAGGTATCCGCTAAGAAAGACCTTTTCAAAATTTACTCTTTAGATGAAACGGGGGTTCAAAGTTTATATGGAGAAACAATATTAGAAAGTCTTTTCTATTCAAAAATTCATACAAGTGCTTCAGTAAGTAAATAAAAAAATAGGTGTTTCAGGCTTTTTCGAAATGCCACCCCTAAATAGGCGAAGTGGGATTGCGCTGAAATTTGGCATGCAAATAGCTGTTTTGACGTAAGTATCCATTAAGAAAACATTTTTCAAAAATCACTCTTTAAGGGGATGAAACGGAGGTTCAAAGTTTGAACCGATTTGGCTTTCACTTCTTTGATGTCTTTTATGATAGAAAGGTTTTTACAAAATAAATGTTTTAAGTAAATAAAAGAAGTCTTTAACGCGGGCGAAGCCGCGGGGCACTTCTAGTAATTATATAAACGTTTTAAGGGCCACGCGCAGTGTAGGGTTCCGTATTCAATGCAAGTCTTTACCCGTTATAAACAAGCAACTAGGTACTTTGTCTTTGTCACTTTAAATGCTTTATTCTAAGGATTTTGTACAAAATTATCCAACACCCAAGTTCAACGACTATTACTGCTAAACTAATAAAGTTATCTTAACCGCAATAGTTTTCCTTTACGGTTCATGAAATGCACTATTATCACGAATTTTTCCAAATTTTTCATGCGAGCAGTTTTGCTTTTAGAGAGGGGGGGAAACAAAAATTTGCACTTTATAGCTTGATATTTCGTAAATGGAGCATTCAATCGAAAAATGGTATTAGCAACCTTTCAACCTTTCAACCAACCGCCATTTTAAAAGACCTATCGACCTATCAACGATACCCCACAGGATGGGGTAGACGACGAAAAAAAAAATTCATCCCCACTTCCCGTGTAGGGGAGCTACCCTAAAAAAAATATTTTTCAAAATTTTATTTTACCACTTTGTCGGTGTAATTTATATACATACCGCTACAAAATAACAGCTTTCTAGTATTAACAGTGTCTTAGCAAAACCTCGGCAGACAGACAGACAGACAAACAGACAGACGGACATGACGAAACTACGAACACAAAAATAAACGAAGGGTTCCTTGTCAGGACTACGGAACCCTAAAAAGGTTGGTAACTCTGTAACTCTGTCTGATTGTCTGTTACCTAATCACGCCTAAACAGACGATTAGATCTTTAAGCCATATATCCTTTACCCCAACAAGTCTCCCCATTTGCATATTGAATCACTCTTTCAAAATAAATGCCAATGTTTGAGAATGTGAATAGTAATCGATGACATACAACTGATCTTCTAACAACGGATGCTTATTTCTAAATCATTATTCACCTAATGTTAACTCACGTAACCATAGTTTACATTGATGAGCGTATTTGAAGTCTGCACAAGGTCGAGTTAAATATAATCCACAAATAACAGGTATTAATAACGTAGAGTATTGAACGGGAATAGCGTGATTTGTTGTTATGGCAGCGGATATTTGTTAGTTATTAGTTGTTTTATTGGTTATTGATTGATTTACTAGAGGTAAAGTGATTGCAGCTTTGCTGAGGAGTAACCAAATAAAGTTTTCCTTAAGGCGACCACCTACGCCCACAGCGCGGCGTCTTGCGTCCGCGAGCGCGTTCACGATCTAATTTTCAATCGTTTTCTGATCACTGTAGATTGCGTTTGGTGTAAACCAGTCGGTACAAATACTACTGCGTTATCTGATCGTCGCCTACATCGCGCACGCAGGACGCTGCGGTGTGGTCGTTCCTTTAACCTTTTTTATCTGTCTCTATCTCTACATAGATTGACCTGCTATCACAGCAAGCGTTGGTTAGAGGGAGATGCAGCTACACAGCTGTAGAGCTCGGTCTTCAGTTGTTTGCATCAAGTTACTGCCAGCCACTTGATGCAATAATTCATAATTACGAGTTGATAAACAAGAAGCTCGAAAGCCTTGAGCATCGCCGCAAAGTTGCTTTTCTATCGGTTTTTTATTTCGGATAAATTTTGGAGAGTGTGCTACCCAATTGCTGTCATTCCCATTTTTGGGTTCCGTACCTCAAAAGGTAAAAAAAGGAACCCTTATAAGATCACTTTCTTGTCCATCTGTCCGTCTGACTGTCCGTCTGTCCGTCTGTCTGTCTGTCTGTCTGTCAGTCCGTGTGTCACCAGCGATTTTCTCAGGAACGGGTAGACCTAGCAAGGTAAACTTTATACCAGATACTGAAGTCTACAGTCCCTATTAGGTGTATAAAAATCAAGGTCCTGAGTCAACATGATAAAAAGATATGGGCAAATTTAGATTTTCACGAAAACTTGTAAAAACCAAAATTTTCCTTAATTATCGACTTTTTTTATTTTTCGGAACTTTCCCTTTACTTGTACTGTAAGACCTTGCTTTTAACCAAAATTTACAATTCAAGGTCAACCGGAAGTACCCTATAGGTTTTGGGTCGAAAACCGATAGGGTACTTCCCGTTGACCTAGAATCATGAAATTTGGCAAGAAGCAAGGCAGCACAAACAAAGGGAAAATTCCGAAAAATAAAAAAAGTTAAAAATAAAGGGTGACCCCAGACATAAATAATTTCGCCAATTAACATAGGCCTCTCAGTTATATAAGTGCTCATAAAATTTAGAGGTCTAGCTTAATTGGTAACCAACGTTGGTACGGAAGCCTCGGTGGGCGAGTCCAACTTGACTTGGCCGGTTTTTTCTATCGAAAACCAGACGTACTACAGAGACGCCAGAATCATGAGTACGTAGTACTATTAATACTATTAATACTATTAATTATTCTGTGTCATGATCTAAGCTATATTAGATTTTTACACTGTCTGGCACGGATCCGTAACACCACCGTAATATCACCACTCGGAAGCACGAGTGTGGAATGATTGCAGCTAAAACGTCGGAAGTGTACATCGTCATCATTTAGTGACTCTAATGTTCCAGCGAGAGCCGTTAAAAGGCTTTTTCAACGCTTTCCTGGTGTGTAAATGTAAAGTTTTTATCGTAAAAAGTAAGTAAGGCAGTTGGTACCTGCTTGTGTCGAATGTACACTTTATATTTGTATTATATTGTACTGTAGCTGAGTTGGATATAGCGCCTGGGCATGATTCCCAGGAGACGCGTGTTCGAGTCCCGTCGGTACGAGAAATTTTGGATTGTGTATAACAATATGTCGAATAGTTGATAGGCTAACGTTTAGAGTCTAGTCGAAGCTTTTCTGATAATAATCTCTAATTAGGTCTGCGAAGGTAAAAAGAGGATTACGATTATGACCGGCAATCGCCCGCTGCCTCGCGTTCCTATACTTCGCCTTAAGGTACGGCCACACCTGCGATCTGCGGGTGCGATCTCGGTACTTTTCAATTGTTTTCTGATCGCGTTTGGTATGAACCAGTCGGTACAAATATTACTGCGCTATCTGATCGCCGCCTAAATCGCGCACGCAGGACTTGCTTGTAATCAATCGGCGATGATTCTTAGGCAAGGTGATATGATGTTAACTCGTGAGAGTGCGCTCTCATCGGTGATTTTTATCTAAATGTAAATATCATTATCATCATCAGCCTATACTAGTCCACTGCTGAACATGGACCTCTCCAACTGCACGCCATTGAACACGATCCTCGGCTACTCTCATCCAGCTCTTGCCAACCTTGCGAATATCATCGCTCCGAAACGAGGTGATCCGACAGAGAACTAAAATTATCGACATATTCCAATGTAAATATATCTGCTTGGGAATCATAGACGGTTTAACAATAAATTTAGTCTATATCCAAGCTAGTTAAGCGTCATTATAAAGACAAGTTTCGCTTACTTAAATCAACCCGTAGGTACTGACTTTTAGGTGCGGACCATAATTAGATAAGGCGTATTTATGTACTGTTTGCAATTAACCCAGCTCAGACTGTCCCGTTTATACAGCGATACACCATTAGAACTTAGATAAACACAGCCTAAAACATTTGCCTAGCTTTCCAAGGCTTATACTCAGTGCTAGCCTAGGTAATTTTTTTATTATAATATCATACTCGGGTCTCTATGTATCTTCTACCGCATTTATAACAGAGAGTGTTCTGAAGAATTATAAAATTTAATCCCGGCGTCTCGACGACTTCTCGCCATAGACGACACGCTCATCCACACATCATCGAAACTTGGACTTCGCACAAATCTCGATTCAACCGGTCATTTCTCCCGTACACTTGTAAATTGTGGAACGAGCTGCCGTCCGCTGTTTTCCCGCAGAGCTACAACATGGAGTCCTTCAAAAGGGGCGTTAAAAGAATCTTGACAGGTCGGCAACGCATGATTGACACCTCTAGTGTTGCAAGTGTTCATAGGCGACGGTAACCACTTTCCATCAGGAGAGCCGTCTTCTTGTTTGCTACCTATATCATAAAAAAAAACTATACGCCCCGGCTTCGCACGGGTTACTACCCGTGCGTGTAGTTTGGTGCTGTGAAATTTGGTTGCCATCGGACATTAGAAGCGTCCTCGGTTCTTTTATCCAATGGCATTGCATGCCAAAATTCTCCACCAAACGCCTGCAATATTATATGTTTAGATATATACTGGGTGGCGCAAAAGTACTGGCACTGTAGGTAGATACACCAATCTGAATCAAATAGGGTCATTACTTTTGCACCACCCTATATATTCAAGACATTTGGTGGAAAATTCGGTCAATTATTTATTATCTGTCGACATCGAAAATGATAATACTATAATCGCATAGAATCCCATGTTCCAGTGCGAGATAGTTTGAAATGTCATGAAATAAAAGATCAGACAAAAGTTCACACGATTTGAATTAATTAAAACTAAAACAACCGACTTCCATGCCCCGCGAGTCAATTTCAGTAGCAAGTTTGAGACGTTTATCGTCCTATCTCTTGAAATACTTATCAGATCTCGATGAAATTACAATGGGACAACCTCGGTGTACCCTACCGATTAAAAAAAGAATCATTCGAATCGGTTCACAATTGATGGAGTAATCACGTAACATAAATAAAAAAAACATACTCGCCTGTATGTTTATTGAGAACTTCCTTCTTTTTGGAAGTCGGTTGAAAATGAAGCGCGCTCGTCGGATAACAGAAACATTGGCATGCAATTTCTTGATTGCCACAGTTTTGCATGTAACTCCACTACACCTTTCTCTTGAGACTTTTAAAGGTCTTGCAATCTCATTAAAAACTTTGTCCTTCATACCCTCCGAGCATTTACCAATGGAGATGCAATGCAAGGCGTACCCTCTGCTGGCCATATAGCCATTTTTGGCCATATGAGCGTGCGTAAGCGTAGCTTACGTTACACAGCGTAGTTACGCTGTAATTTTAATACTGCGTGCGTGTTTCAAGCTAGTGTGCGGGATCGCTAAAGTGAGTGATTTGTGTGTGTGCAATGCGTGTTTACGAGTACCTCGTCCCCCGTAAGTATCGGCAGAAAATAATGTTTGCGGATTACAACGTTAACATCTCTATTGGTAAATGCTCGAAGTTCATACCCAAAAAGTGTTATGCCACACATTGATAGCTGAAAAAGAAGTGGTACCACTCCAGGCGGACTAGCAGAAGTTCTACAGCTATATACATGTTTTTAATCTAGAATACTTTAGCGCGAGTTGTCAACTAAATATTTCTCAGCGGTCGCCATAAATAAAGTTGCAGCTGGTTCCAAGGATTTTAAATTTAAGAAAATTACTCCGGAAAGGAGCGACTGTAGCGTGAACAGGAAACAATTTTAGCATAATTACAAAACAAGGAGAACGCTAGGTCGCTTCGCCAACGCAATATTACTTCTGTAAGGAATGTAAAATGAAAATTTTATGTTGGCAGTTATTACCAATAGAATGCTTATTGCAATGGTGAAATTGTTTTTTTTTGCTTAAACAAAATTTCGTTATAATATTACAGAAAAACTTTAACCTGCCTGCGGAAAAATTGCGCCTATGTTACTCAGTTTAAATACAAATCGGTTAACATTTCATTTATCAAAACCAGACCAAAGAATAAAAGAGAATCAAGAATTAAAGCATTTATTCAGTATGTAGGCAGTATAAATATACGCACATATACACGTCAAAATCATAAATCATAAAATAAATCATAACCAATTATCAAGTAAACATAGCAAAAGCAGAATTTAACGCTTTGAATTAGAAAAAAAAAAGTAATGAACCATTCAGCTGTCATCCAATCGTTTACGTCATAATATTTAAAAAAAATTAAGTAGGTTAAAACCAACCATACATGTAACTGTGTTTTTCAGTACTTCAGACAATTTTTATATAAATAAAATAAAAAAGTGAAATAGTGAAACACAGCATAGAGAAACGCATACCGATCACAGTACATATCATGATCCGAATGGAACTGATAGTCCGTCTGTCAGCTGCATAATATTGTTTAAATAGATAGATAGACCAGATTATATGCTATAATACTGGAACATACGCAAAATCTAGACTATAAATCCTTCCTTTTATCCGTACTTAATTACTTTTTTTAAAAATATTTGTATCTATGTACAGTAATGAAACCATTAACCAAAATAAACATTATGGTACTTAATTCATTAAAAAGATTTAAATGGAGAACTTGAAGTATAATTAAAAATAGTTTTGGGTATGAAAGTGTCACTGGACTAAAAGGGTTAAAATTGTTTGTGGGATTTAATTTCGTGTAGCCTCTACGACAGAATCTAGATTTGTAGTAATTAAGAAATACTTAGATAAAGCTTGCTTTGTTAAAAAGAAATCCTCTTACATTATATGTAGTTATTTGAAAACTCAGTTTTCAGCCTACTTTCAAAAAAGAGGAAGTATTCAATTCGACTGTTTTTTGTATGATATTTCGCTGATTACTCCACCAATTCTTATCCGATTTGAATGATTCTTTTTTTCGTAGGTAGGGTTCATTTTCAAAATGGTCGCATTTAAATTTTATCAAGATCTAATCAGTATCAGTAGGTGGTTATTGGGTGTTCTACTCCAGCCACATCTGTTGATTAAACGATATACCCAACTGCGTTCGCTCCGCTTGCTGCGCTCACTTGTTGCAGTTGGGTATATCGTTTAATCAACAGATGTGGCTGGAGTAGAACACCCAATAACTAAAAATTGATTATCTCTCGCCACTTGTGTTTTAGAACTCTCAAAGCTTCCGGTGTAATAATTTTGATCAACATGTTTTAGAACTCTCAAAGCCTCTGGTGAAAATTATAATGTTTATTAATGTGGTTACTAAACATTACTTATCATTCTGCGAAAAGCGCTCTTGCAATGAAGTTCGTTAAGCAGCCAATATCATTAAAATTCGAAAATATAAATATTAATTCTGAAAAACGCAGTTTTCGTCATGGAAAGCTTTTACCAAATACAATACGATGTATAATATGTGGCCCGTCGAACTGTGGAAAAACCAATTTGGCTATCGGACTCATCTTACATGAAAATGGTTTGCAATTTAAAAATGTTTATGTTTATTCAAAAACTCTTTATCAACCGAGATACATGTATTTGGAACAGGTATTACGAATGGTTCCTGGTGTTACTTTTTCTAAGTATCATGAAAATGAAGAAGTTCTTACTCCAGAGGCAGCAAAATGTAACTCAATAATTATATTCGATGACGTAGCGTGTGAGAATCAAAATAATATGCGCGACTATTTTGCAATGGGAAGACATAAATATATAGACTGTTTTTATCTAAATCAGACTTATAGCAAAATACCAAAACAGTTAGTGAGAGATAATGCAAATTTAATTGTTCTCTTTAAGCAAGATGATATAAATATGAGACATATTTATGATGAACACGTCAATACAGATATGACGTGGCAGGAATTTAGAGAAATGTGTGTATGTGTGTATATGGAAAGAACCCTACAGTTATGTAGTGATTAACAAGGATTGTGAAAAAAACAAAGGATGTTACCGAAAGAAATTCGATACGTTTGTTGTGTTTCATTAGTATGTATGTCGTAAATATGTCAATGCTTGTCGAGGTGTTGAAAAGTAAACAGCTAATAGCAGTAAACTTAATAATTAAATATAGAAATCATGTTTAATAATCCTGTGAACCGTATATACTCCACTGTATACAAACGTTTAAGAAGTTTCGATACCTGGCCTCGAGGATTAACACAAAAACCACAAGAAATGGCTGAAGCAGGATTTTTTTATGCAGGCTGTGACGACAGAGTTATTTGTTTTTACTGCGATGGAAGGCTTAAAGACTGGAACTCCGAAGATCAACCATGGGTAGAGCATGCGCGCTGGTTCCAGTCATGTCCGTATGTTTTAGTAATGAAAGGAAAAGACTACGTTAAGAGCATGAAAAATTATGTATACGAAGAAATTAAAAAAAATTGCCAACAGACTCCACTGGATGATCTACCTTTGATAGTAAATACATCATCTTCAATAATCTGTAAAATTTGTTTAGAAGAAGAGCTTAACACTTGTTTTTTACCTTGTGGTCATGCTGCGGCTTGTGCAAAGTGTGCTTTTTCCATTGGTAATAAGTGTCCAATTTGTAGGCGAGTATTCGCCAATATAACACGATTGTATTTCTGATTATACTCTATTGCTAGCCTACTATAAATAGCTGAAGTAAAAACATATGTTATCACTTTCGTGAGAACACTGACAATAGTTCAATCAATTGAAATTCAATTTAAAGATATGGAAAAAAATCTAAAGAGACAAATTGTAAAGGCTGCGGCAGCTGTTAAAAATAAGGTTAAAAAGATGCGAGATATTGAAATGGAAAACAATAGTATTTTGGAATCTGTTTTTAAACCAATTACAAGTCCTCTTAATGAAATGGTGGAAAAATCTAAAACGTGTTCCCAAACTAAAGGAGTACAATTTGAAACTTCAAGTCCATTAGACAAGGACAAAACTCTTAAGAGAGATTCTAACATCGAGTTCGACGTATTTAGTCCAAGAGACTCTAATGATTCAGATGAAAGCTATGAGAATTCAGAAAAATCTGATAATGAAGAAAATGAGGAATCATTTAAATCAGTGCAATCGGGTTCAAGTGATCAAGAAATTTCTTCGTGGTCCATGTCTTCCAAAACTTTACAAGATGTTCCGTTTGGCGTGAGAAATGAACGAGGTAAACACATGATGGGATCTTCGCGTGTAACTCTTTTTGATGATTATATTCAAGTTGGTGCAAACAAGTACAAATATACTCCTGGTATAAAGGAACTTCTGTTTAAAAAAGTACCTAATATATCTGCAATAACTGATGAAGATTTGAGACATTATAAAATAATGTTACTAGAAACAAATGTGCACCGAAGAGAATTCGATCCAAATAAACCAATCAGAAGTAACAGAGGTCGAAAATACTTGAATATAATAAAACCGCTATTTAAGTTGCGTAAAGTTTCAGCGAGCACTGACAGTAGTCAACCTGATTTACTTCATCAAGGAAAAGGACTACCTCTGTTGAAACAGTGGAAGAAAAATGTTGACTACGTTTACTGGGACAATCCTAATGAACTGGTTGAAAGATTAAAACTATTGATTGCTTCAAAAGATGATGGTAACACTGGGTTAGATAATGAAATAATATCTATTACAGAAGAACTGCGCGAAAGCAACATTATACCTTAATAAATAGCATACATTTCTAAAAATAGTATCATTTGATCTTTGTCAACAACACCCATCAGTTCACAATAATGGATAAGTTTGGACATCATATTCATAAACGATTGCGTTTACCAGACTTTTTAGAAAATTTTGATAAAGTCTTGATGCGAACTGAAACCGGAGAGTTCGATTTACAAAATACAAGGTTGACTGGGATTACAATTCCATTGAAAAATACCGATGCTGTGAACAAGGAATACGTAGACAGCCAATCTCAATTGTTTGTAAAAAAGCAAGAAGTCGATATAATATTCAACGATTTAAAAGCAGATGTTAAAAAAGGCATTGACAATTTAAAAGCAGATTATTATACAAAGGCTGAATTAGACCAAATCATTAAATCAAAGAAATGAGTAAGCTACAAATAGTAAATGAAATTCATAAAACAGCTCGTAAAAACTTTGTTCGACGATCTGTAATATTAAGAGGAATTGATGATTTATGGCAAGCTGATCTTATGGATTTTCAAAATATAAAAAGTTGTTATAATGGATATAGGTATATTTTTGTTGTAATAGATTGTTTTTCTAAATTTTCCTGGGCTATCCCTGTTAAAACGAAGACTAAATCCGAAATAGCAAATGCATTTAGTTCGCTATTATTTAAAAATTATCGAAAGCCAGTTAACTTACAAACTGACATGGGCACAGAATTTTATAACGATGAATTTAAAAAAGTTATGCTAAAAAATAAAATTAATCATTACTCTACATATTCCATAAAAAAGGCTTCTATAGTAGAAAGACTAATCAAAACTCTCAAGAACAAGTTGTATAAAAATTTTAGTTTATAATGGTAGTTATAAATGGATTGGAAAGCTTTTAGAAAGTGTTATGGCAACATACAATAACACAATACATCGAACAATAAAATATAAACCAAACGATGTTAACCAATCAAACCAAAGTGAAGTATTGATAAATATAATCAAATCACAGGAAATTAATTGTCTGTCAAAGACCAGAAAATTAGAAGTTGGTGACCATGTTCGTATAAGTAAATATAAAGGTAACTTTGAAAAAGGATACACCCCAAACTGGTCTACGGAATTGTTTTTGATTAAAAAAGTTCATGGTTCTAAACCTATCACTTATTCCATAGAAGATCTACACTATCAACCAATTTTAGGAAGTTTTTATGAACAAGAACTTCAAAAAACTAAGTGTCCTAATGTGTATCTAATTGAAAAGGTTATAAGAAAAAAAGGTAATAAATTATTCGTAAAGTGGTTAGGTCTACCTAGTACTGAAAACAGTTGGATTGAAAAACGAGCAATTGTATGATTATCTTTTCTATAGAGTTACATACCTAAGTATATAAAATTAAGTCTATTTAGATATTTTATCTCATTTATAACTCAGCTATGCATGGTGGTGGACTCGTTAACAGCATCATAAATAACTTACCATTTGAATTGCATTTACCTGGGTACAATTACTGTGGACCTGGTACCAGATTAAGAAAACGATTATTGAGAGGTGATCAAGGAGTTAATGAGCTTGATAATGCTTGCATGAGACACGATATAGCATACGATAATTCAAATAAATTGGAAGATCGACACAGAGCTGATTTAGAATTATTAAATATGGCAAAGCAACGGATGAAATCGAAAAATGCAGGAAGAGGAGAAAAACTGTCTTTGTGGCTTGTGAGCAAAGTGATGAAAACCAAAATGAAGCATGGTGCTGGCGAACATTTAAATCGATCGTCTCTACAATACATAAACGACTGAAAAAATTAAAACCAAAAAGCAATTCTAGAGCTATTAAAGCTGCATATTCAGCTGCGAAAAAACTGATAAAAAATAAAAAAGGAGTGTGTCTGCCTCGTGTAATACCGTTACCAAAAACAGGTGGTATTTTACCACTTATACCAATATTCGCAGGACTGTCTGCTCTAGGTGCATTGGTTGGAGGTGCAGCAGGTATTACTAAAGCTGTAAATGATCATAAAGCAGCTAAAAGGAATTTGGAAGAAGCCCAACGTCATAATAAAACGATGGAAAGTATCGCCTTAGGAAAAGGCTTACATATAAAACCATATAAAAAAGGCAATGGTCTTTTTGTAAATAGTTCAAAAAACTAATAGAAAGGTTACCCAAGCGTGCTCTCACTGATATAGACATATTAGAGTATGCTACTAAACACATACCTTACTTTAGAGGTGTTTTCATGAGAAATGAATTGCCGCCAAAGCCTAAGGACATTGAGTGTGCGATTGTTAATTTAGATAGCTCAGAGAATGAAGGAACCCATTGGGTAGCCTATGTAAAACATTTTAACTATTGTGAGTACTTTGATAGCTTTGGTGATTTAAAGCCACCAATTGAGTTAATAAGATATTTAAAATTTAATATAACATACAATTATTGTAGATATCAACGTTTTAATACATCTAATTGTGGTCATTTATGTTTAAAGTTCCTAAGTGAATTTTGGAAAAAATGTTATGCTAATACTATTTGTATAAAATGTTCTAATAAAGTATTGTGACTATATATTTATAAACGTGTTTTTATTACCATCATTTCTAAAATGTCTTTCACGCTGTCAATAACAGGCAACACCTCTATTTTATCCACTACCTATTATCCAGCTTTACAATTTGATGATGAATACGAGTGTGCTCTGTTATATTTCTCAACATTCAATTCAATACCTAACATTGATAACAGAAACAATAAATATTATTATGACAATAACGAAGTCGTAGACATACCAGAAGGCACTTACGAACTGCAAGATATTTCTGATTATCTAAAGTCAAACGTAAAAAAAGGAGTCGCTTTTAATTTATTTTGCAATAATAACACGTTGAAATCGTTTATCTTTTGCTCTAAAGATTCCATTTTGAAAAAGCTAATTCTCCAGGAACTTTATTAGGATTTGGTAATAAAACTCTTAAAGCCAATATAATACACGAGTCGCAACTCCCAGTTAACATTTTATCGACAACAGTGGTAAGAGTCGAATGTGATATAGTGAGCGGATCATATATTAATGGAAAACCAAGCCATATTCTTTATGAATTTGCTCCTAACGTGCCTCCAGGATACCGAATAATAGAAGTGCCAAAGAATATAATTTATTTTCCTGTCAATCAAATTGACGTCAGCACTATTAATATTAGATTATTAGATATTAATAATAATTTAATAAATCTACGCGGTGAAGAAGTTCAATTATATTTGCATATCAGGAAAAGATGATCGACTTCAATAAAAGTAGTAATTCAATAATGAAACACATCAGTACTCATCGAACAATCCGAAAAGGAACAACTAAGAAAAAAATTAAATTGACCAGGGAAAATAAAAAGTTCCTGAAATTAATTGGTCTATTAAAATGAACATTTTGGATATAACAAGTTCACCAGCATACGATAACACCATAGACGGTATCGAATATCATTCATATAAACCTTACGTAACAAGTTTTAACAGGAATGATGAAATCCGCATACCTATCAATCAGCAGGATTTATACATACTACCATCAGCAAGTACCCTTTATTTAGAAGGAACAGTAAACATCATAAAGAAGGATACAAAACTAAAAGTTACTGCTGTGGAATTCACAAACAATCCATTACTGTTTCTTTTTCAAGATATTCGCTATGAACTAAATGGAGTTGAAATAGATAGAATCAAAAATGCTGGAATGACTACAACAATGAAGAGTTTAGTATCATTTAATGAAAATGAAGCTAAGATAGCAAAAGCTTGGGGTTGGGATATAAATGGAACAAAAACAACCCATGGAAATAGTTTTTCATGCATCAATACCTCTTAGTAATATTTTGGGCTTTGCTGAAGATTATAAGAAAATAATTATGAATTGTAAACATGAACTGATATTATTACGCAGTAATACAAATTTGAATTCTTTGAAAGTTCCATCTGGTGAGGTTCTTGAAGATATAATAATAAATAAGTTAGTTTGGCGCGTTCCACACGTCAAGGTATCAGATAAAGAAAAAGTTAATTTACTAAAGTTATTGGAAAAGGATCGTTCTCTATATTTGGCTTTTAGAAATTGGGATTTATATGAGTATCCCTTATTACCTAAAACAACTAAGCATACTTGGTCAATTAAAACGTCCTCACAGATTGAAAAGCCAAGATATGTAATCATAGGCTTACAAACAAATAGAAAAAATTTAGCTGATCGCGATATATCAAAATTCGACCCTTGTAATTTAATAGATGTCAAAGTATATCTTAACTCTAACTATTTTCCATATGAAAACTTGAATATTAGTCTTGATGATCATAAATATTCATTATTGTATGAGCAATATGTCAGGTTTCAGACATCTTATTATGGACGCAGAAGTGAACCACTGCTAAGTACTTCTGAATTCAAAGAAAAAGCACCGCTGTTTGTAATCGATTGCTCTAGACAAAGCGAAAACCTTAAGTCAGGTCCTGTAGTTAGCGTACGTGTGGAACTTGAATGTCATTCAGAAATACCTGATCAGACAGCTGCATATTGTCTTATTTTAAACGATTCCATCATCGAGTACAGACCGTTGAGTAATATAGTAAAAAAAATATCTTAAAATATGAATCCTTGCAGAATAAAATATATATTCGTGGATGTACAAGGTTTCAAAGATACACAAAATAATTTTATTATAAAAGAATTGTCTATTTTAAACGAAGAAAATACCCAAACCTTTCTTGTCAAGCCCCCCTATCCATTTAAAAACTTATCGATCGAAGAAAAGAAACAAGTGCGGTGGATAGAAGCAAATCGAGGATATTTCTGGAGTGAAGGCCACATTGACTACAGGGAATTCAAAAGAATTATAATACCATATTTGAATAAGAAAAAAGTGTTAACAAAAGGAACTGAGAAAGTTATGTGGATCAAAGGCCTTTGTGAGAACTGTGAAATAATAGATGTGGGAGAAAAAGGATGTCCTAATTTTTTAAAATTATATCACGACTATGAAAAACCTAATATAAATTTAAATTGTGTACAACACACGAAAATGTGTGCATTAAAAAATGTATTGTGCTTAAAAAAGTGGTATGATAATAATAATATACATTTATTCAATGTAAGCTAAGAATTTAATTTAATGTTTTAAATAAAATAAAATAATTATTGCCTAAACTGGTTGTTGTTTTATTCTACCAAATTATATTTTAACGAATTAAAGTGGTGAGTATTTAGGAATTAAAATACAGCAGATATTTGAATAGGTTTTTAATATAATATCGAAAATTAAAACATATCTTAAATTTAATGAATTAAATAGTACAATGCATTCAGGGAGATACTACTTACTGATTTGATTAAACATCTTAAGAATCACTTCTAATTTAATTTAACTGATCTATTTAAAAATAATTTTATTCTATTATGCGTCTCATCAGTCAGAATCACTTATTATATTTTCAGATATATTTTTAATCACTCTTTCGGTTTGATCTAATATTCTGTCCGTAAAATCTTTTACTATATATTGAGCCGATATTACAACATCACTTTCAGTGTCACTGTTATCACCACTAATGTCTATTATTTTGATCTGAATCAAACGTCTCCCTTTGTATGCTTCACGGTTTAAAACAAATGATGATCGCCGCATACTATTGCGAAGATTCTTAGTTTCACCAGGTGTCTTCTTTGTTTTCCGTTTTGGACGTTTTGGAGACGATTTCTTCTGATTAGTGATTGGAAAAATTTCGTCAAAGCCTTCTAATGGATTCTGCGCACAGTGGAAAAGAAGGTCTTGGGTATTAATTCCAAAAAGTCCATCTTGAGTCTCACTGTTATTATTTATTACAATGTCTGTCATAATCTGAAACAAAATAGAAAACTATTAGGGTCATTTTTATGGATAATATCGAGTAAATAGAAATAAACGAATAAAAGTTCAAAACTTACGTCTTAAGTCGACTTGAAAGTATGTGAATATGTGTGTTAACTGCGACGCTCGAACAGGGTATAATGAGCAGGGCATGATGAATTTTATTCAATGTTTGTCGAATGTGCAAAATCATGTAGTGACATGTCAGTGCACCTGCGTCGGTGTTAAAAGTTTATGCTGCGTTAGTGAATTTGAAGTACCTACGTAGATTACGATTACGTAGAATAGTTAAAATTTTTCACAAACATTAAATTGGTTTTGCATTATTAACTTAAGCTAGATGTTAAGGCTCTTAAAATAAAATAAAAACAACAAGTATTCTAAATGAAACTCGTTTATTCACTATATTCTTACTTAAGGTTCACTTTACATTATTATAACATTATTATACTCTTTATTCAATTCACATCACGGGCTGCAAATCGCCCGGTCCTTTGGAAGGCATTGACGGAGCCGAAGCCAACGTCAAGAGGCCCTTTACAATATTAAATTAAATAAAAATATGATTTGTGGATGGAGACATGAAAAACTATAAAAATATGGTACTATAATTTATTATGGCTATGAATGTGTGCTGCTTGATGACTGTTTTCTGGTCTATGGGATGAGGTACGGCACCCGCCAATTATGCCTCATTTCAAAATATTAAGGCGAGTGGTGACTAGCTATACACTGAATGGACCCCCCATAAAGGCGGACCGTTATGTCGGCGCCGAGGGGCAACATTGGCGTGGATAGCTAATGGTGTTGAGAGGTGTGCTGCACTTTCACTAAACGCTACTAGCGGCTTTATGCCTTTACATTATTATTATTATTATATTACATATTTATTTCATCTTACAGATAATCTTAAACTACTTACATTAGATTAGACCCCAAGAATTGAAATATGACCCCAAGCTCTGCTTGATTTTTTATCTTGCGAAATAAATCGTTTATCGTCGCTACTAGAAAGCGCAATTTTGTTTACAGAACGTGTAAATATTTCATGTTTTATACTTTTAAACAATATGTTTTTCTTGCGTAGTGTATTTGATGTAAGCAATGTGTTTGTATAATCTAAGATACTAAGATCTCGAACAACACATGATTTTACTCCCTTAGCCTTTTTAATTTCAGTGTCAGTATTTTTTATACAATATAATTTAGAGCGTAATCCTACATATTCAGTGATTATTTTTCCACCCATTTCATCTTTGAAAAGTCCTGGTACTTTTTTGTTAATTATTGGTAATTTGTGATAATTATCAACAGAAAAGTTACTGGTATCAAAATACTCCAAAAACGTATTTTTCACATCTTGATAAAAATTTTTGGTTTGGATGTGATAAATAAAGCTGTCTGTATCAGTATAACACATCGTCAAGCGGTCCCTGTAAAATGGTTTAAATATAGAATAGTGAAAATCATACATATGTGATTTTGATAATTCCAAAACTGTAAATCCGATATACAGTGGCTTATCCAATACTATACGATTAGGCTTTAATTGAATCGCAACCAAACTTTCCGTAAAAACTGAAGCACTGTGAAAGTTTGGACTCGCGATTAATTTTTCTGCGTTATTTCTTTTTTTAGTTCTATTGTTTTGATCATTCCATTGATTTATCAACTCAACATGGACCTTCTTGCGGTTGTTTTCTAACGTTTTACCAAAAACACTGTTATTGAGCAATTTGAAAAAGTCTTGCTCAAAAGTTGACGTTGCTTTTTGACGCAAATTTGTATTAAGATCGATGTATTGTTTTAAATATGCACTCTGTCGAAACGTTATAGCACGATGTACTTGTCTCAAGATCAAACCATGTCTTAAACAGGTTTTTAAATGTACATAATGTATAACATAATTAAATTTGTCATAAAGATTTGGAATTAACTTTTCATTTTTTCCACCCGGTGGAATATCTTTTTCGGGGCAAAACGGTAAATCATTATGTTCCCAATGTAATTTTTTTGGATAAATGAGATCAACTTCTAGAATGAAGCCGAACTCTGCATCATCAGATACATTATTCACATCCAGTTTATTAACTTCTGATTGATCAAGAAACCTAAAGTTTGACAAGGGCAATGTTTGACACATGCTGTATCCATAAAGATTATTGCAGTCTATATAGACTATGAATGATTCTGGCATCAACGGATCATGGTCGAAAATAAATTCGTTGTTTGCTTTGGCATGCCTATGTGCTGCCATTACCACACCTCCTCGTATGCCTGTCTGTAACATATCTACTATAGCAAAGTCATCTATTAGTTCTAACTCAATGCCTGTTTTATAAAGCATAGCATCGAATGATAAACTCGGTGCTGTAACATAGAATGCAGGGTCCAAGTTGTAGTAATGTTTGCAAGTTTTTCTAAAGTTTTCAAATATATCTGTTAACAACAACACATCACTTTTTAAATACAAATCGGTATATTCGCCTAGGTTCCGAATTTCAAATTGGGTCCAAACTGACTGTGCGTGCTCATAATCTTTATTTGATATGTGCTCATTGTTGAGAGAGCTATAAAAACTTTCTTTGCTTGGCAGAAATGGCTCGTTGTAACGTTCCCATGCGTTCATGTACTCGTAAGGGTAAACGCCTTTACGAGTTAGAAGGGAAAACTCATTTTCATTTGGGTAAATATTCCTTAAATGAGTAAACTCATGAGTTTTCATGGTTTTAACCAATTTTTCTAGACTGGTTCCTAAAAATTTGAACGAATCTACAAATCTTAACTGAACGAACTCGTCTCTTGATATTGGAATGAATTTTGTGAAAGAGATATAATTTTCTTTCGTTTTAGGAATTATTTTTATTGGTCCAGGCGCTTCACCAAGTGTTTTTATAAACAAGTGACAATCATACCCTGCTAAATTGTGGAAAAAAATTGGCACAAACTTTGGAACTTTGTACTGTAAATTACATAAGCTATGAGCTGCACCCCGATACTGTCCAGTAAGGTGACAATGGTCTCTGACCTTATCTCCGAATAGAAAACTCTCACAAATATGACATCGAACTGCATTCCTAAAATCAACTGCATCGTTTGCATTAAAAATTATGGGAACGTTTTGTGATAACACTGCATGGATATCCCGAACATCTTTGTAAAGAGAGCTAACAAATTTTTCTACACAATGAGGACCTCTAAAGATTACGAATTTATTGTAAGAAGGGTCAACAGAATTAATCACATTGTAAGCAAATGCGATAGGTGTATGCTTTTGTGTAGTGCGCGTATAAGAACTTTGAGGATCTGATTCACTTTTGCTTACATCTTCTAGCATAGTTTCAAAGTCAGCATAAATTACAAAAGGAATGTCTTGTTTGCGTTCGAAATTCTTGAATTTAATTACTGACCCCTTTTCCGGTAGGACAGTGACAATTCCGTTACAGGTATGACTTTCTACATCCTCAACCGTTTTAAAAAACAACAAACAAGTGTCACAAAAATAGATCTGTCCTTTATGCTTCGTTATTTGACTTCTCACCAGTCTCGATAAATTCTTTATGAGACAATAGTGAGATGTTGTGTTGTTTTCTATCCAAAGAAGGTGAATCGTTTTTTTATTTTCATGGCTTTCTGATTTATAAAGCGGGCCTACAACAGTCTTGTTATTTTTTAAGCCAAAAATGATAAAACTTAGGTTTGGATTGTTTTCTTCGAATATTTTAACATCAGATAATGTCATGGGAAACGAAATGTTTTCAGTGTTTAGTACATTGCGAAAATGTACATATGACGAAACCCTTTCAGGATGGTTTTTAGCTGGATAGAGGGCTGCAAGCACGCTCCACAGAAAACAGTGTTTATCGTTGTTTTGAATATTTAAACATGCTTTCTTTTTCATGATGAATATTGGTAGTTCAATATACGTGGAGCCGCGAAGTGGTTGATATTTATTAACATTAACCTCAATATGCATACAATTAAGAAAAGTCCAACCCGAATCTTGCTCTTCGAATTGGTCAATTTTTGTGCGTATTGTATTGATTACATTTAAATATAAATGCTTAAAATTATAATTTCCATAAACAGGGATATTTTTTGTCATAAACGATTTAGTTTCTTGTTCATTATTTTTGAAAAGTAAAAACTTTGAGAATATTTCGAAGTTGACTTTGACACAAATATGTTTTTTTATGCATTCATCTAAAATGAGTTTGACTTTGTTTCGTATTGAATCTAAAAATACATCAATAGAATGTTCATTTGCGTATTGCGCAGCAATCCTGTAAGATATTATTCGGTTCTGAAATGCTGTCGCTACAATATCTACGCCTTCCACATCGATATGCGGTACAGTTAAAACGTTTTGTTTATGTGTATTACTTCGCAAATGACCTGTCCAGCGGCTACCGCTTATAGATGTGTTACAAACTGAACAGAATGGCATTGTAGAAGCTACTTGCTTGTTTACCTACTAGATATAATTATTAATTTAAGTACCTACCTACATAGAAAGTTACCTATTTTTTAAAGTCAGTATTATAATATTATACGCTTTTAATTTTCTTTTTTATTTCAAATTAATTAAAAAATTTACTTTTAGAGTTTAATATAGTCTACCTACACTACATATATCAAAACATACTATAATAATTCTATCTACCTTTATGAACCTAACTTAATTTAATAAAATAAAAACCATAATAAACCTATGCACACGTTTTGTTTATTTAAAATTAATCTTATCACTAAATTTTGTTGGTTTAGAATCTTTAAATAATTTAAACACCGTAATGAGAAACTCTTGTAAAATTTCCCACTCCTTAGTTTGTTCGTTGAGACGCAGCTTTACACTCGTCAACGCTTTTTTATAGCGTTCTTGAGGAGGCGTATTTTGAACGTCGACGACGTTGTAAAGCTTCACCTCAACGTAAAAGTCGCCTTCGGAGACTGTTGCGGTGCGTCGGCTCTGCCCTCTGGAAACCCTCGTCGTGAAAGAAGAAGTCGATACGTTGCCTCCGGCGCTTTGTGATGCGTTAGATGCAGCAACGCTTTCTTCCCCTTTCAGAATCGAAAAGATGTCTGACTTGCGTTTTTTAGACCTGTAAAACAAAGAAAATAAAATATGATGAAATACTGTTATGATAATATTTAGGAACTTTTATCATCATAATTAGATTCAGAGTTAAATAATCATTTAACGTTGCTCACTCCATACAATATACATTATTGTTAAATAATTATTATCATCATCGGTACAGGGATCCCAACCTGAAGCGAGGAAAGTACCAGGGCCGTGAAATTATCGTATTTTGACGTTTTTGGAGCAAAATTATCGTACACTCAGTATAATGGCTTAAAATACATTAAAAAATCATATAAAACGATAATTTTTATTACACTTTGTTTGTGTATACAGAACAGAATCAATGTATATTTAACTCCATACAGGCAGACGGGCTGAGAAGACAGACCACAGTACACAGATTTTATAAGCGTACCAACGTTTTGAAATTAAGAAATAAGCTGGCGCTGTTACCAATAAACAATAGTATATGCTCAATTTTTTATTGAATATGAGCGTAATTCTCAAACTTTGTGGTGTATGGAATTTATCGTGTATTTGCGTACATAATACGGAGGCCTAAATTATTGTATATACGTTAATTATAGTACGGTTGGGGCCCTGCATCGGTACCTAGTAGTAGTTACCACCAAGCGATAAAAACGATAACCTATCAGATATAATATATATATATATACGTACCACGACAATTCCGGCTCTTGCAAATCGGGTGGTGTGAAGGATGGTGAATATGATGCATGACCGCGCTTAGCAAGGGCAGCAGCGTTAACGACGGGGGTGATCTTGCGCTTTGAGGCTTTTGGCTTCTTGGTAGGCTGCGACAACACCGACGGTGCTGTGGCCACGATTGCTTCAGATTCGTAATCAGAGTCCGACCTGAGAAAAAAAATAAAAAATGAGTATGGATGGAACAAAGATTTTAAAAAACACGTAATAAGACAATACTCACTCACATATTTCTGTAGATGTTTTCTCGAAGTTTCGTGGCTGCGCAATGTCAGGCGGCAGGCGGGCAGGCGGTGGCTGGCGGAGTCTGGCAGGCGGCGGCTGAGCAGGGTGGCAGGCGGCGGCTGAGCAGGGTGGCAGGCGGTGGCTGAGCAGGGTGGCGGGCGGTTGGCAGGGTCTGGCAGGCAGCAAGATTCTCGAGGATGATGAACCAGCGAAGAATATGTCAGTTTTCTAATTTTACGCGATTTTATAGCAAATACTTTTTATGTGTCAGCAAATAATATTCCAATTCAAAAGATATTACGTACCCGTACTTTAACAAAACAAGCAAATTTGAAGCTAATGGTCGCACCACCTTTGAAATCGGATCAAAGAAAGATTGCGCCTACTCGGATGACAATATAAAAACTCACACCATTACCCGACTACGATAGATTAAAAGATAGAAAAATTAAAAGTCAGTGCATAAAATATTACAATCATATTTTATGTGTTTAGATAATAAGACGGTATCTAATTATTTGAACTGTACAATACACCACACGGGAAGTATTACTATTTACTTTCTTACATAATTTAAGTTCGTTCGCAAAACAAAAAAACCGACTTCACATGCAGCGCAAGTCATTTTCAGTACTAAGTTTGAGGTATCTATCTCCATATCTCTGGAGATTCTTATCGGATCTCGTTAAAATTAAAATGGAACTACACTGTAAACATATTCTATTAATAATAATATCGTTTAAAAACTAAAAACGAACCGACTTCAATGCCACGCTATTCATTTTCAGTACCAATTTTGAGATGTTTATCTCAATATCTCTGGAGGTACTCATCAGACCTCGATAAAATTATCATGGTACTACACTTGGAATATCTCCTTTCGAACAAAAAAAGAATAATCAAAATCGGTTCATAAACGACGAAGTTATCCGCGAACAAACATAAAAAATATCGGTAGAAATGAGAAACCTCCTCCTTTTTTTGAAGTCGGTAAAAAAATATAAAAAAAACATTCTCCAAATCCACACACAGTTAATAAATGATGAGGTTCTGAAGTGACAAAAAAATTAAATTATACAGACGAATTGAGTACATCCTCCTTTTTGTGAAGTCAGTAAAAAAAAAAAAACAAATCAGTTCATAAATGATTGAGCTATGATATAATAAACAAAAAAGTAATTCGTACAAACGCTATCTGTTAAGTCCTCGTTTTGTTAAGTCGGTTAAAAAGTAATTTGTCCTAAGGCCGCTACACACCTTGAGTTTAAACTGCTCGTTTTCACTAAATAGTGTGACTATACATATGAATGATAGTTTAACTGAATGGTAATAATTATAATTTAAAATCGTTAATAAACTAAAAGAACCAACTTCAAATGTCGCGCTAGTCATGTGCCAAGTTTGATGTGTTTGTCTCCATATCTCTTGAGATAGTCATGAGATCTCGATGAAATTTAAATGAAATTACTTGGAAAGTATGTCCTTTCAAACAAATATAAAAAATATTCTAAATCGGTACAGCCATCTTTGAGTAATCGAGAAGCATACATAAAAAAAAGATTCCGACGAATTCAGAACCTACTCCTCGGTTAGGTGTCGGTTAAAATAGCATTCAATTAACTGTACAGTGCAAACTTAATGGTATAAAAATTTATCTGTACCTACAGAACAGTTCAATCGCAGAGTTAAAAACGAACGTGTATGCGAACCCTTAAAAGAAATGCTTACGATGTACATATTGTTATTCAATCCATTTTACCTTGATACGTTTGTACCTACTATCGAGCGTGTGAACAAAACCATTCATTATATAAGTGCACGGTGTCGGCTGTGGTGTCGGTGAGTGTAGTTCTGTAACTATTTGGAAATAACAAGTAAGTACCTAGCTTTTATTGTATAATATTTTGCAACGTAAACTTTTTTGGTTGATTCGAAAATAAAATTAAAAACCAAGTTTCTATCGTATTATATAATAAAGATTTTCTCAATAACTAGAAATCGAAAAAATAAAATAGGTCTTCATACGACAAAAAGCCCTATTAACCGACTTTAAAAAAAAGGAGGATGTTCTATGTTTCACTGTAAAATTTTTTTTTTTTCTCTGTCAATTGTGGTCCGATTTTTTTAATTATATATTTATTTCAAAGATTATACTTTTGTAGTGGTCTCATTGTAAATTTATCAAGTATCTCCAGAGATATGGAGATAATAACCGCAAACTTGCTACTCAAATTGAATACAGTAGCATTTGAAGTCGGTTTTTTAAACGATCCTAATTATTTTGAACATGTTATGTAAATGTTATGTAAAGAAAATAATATTAAAAATTTACATAAAAATGATTATTTTTCGATTGCTGTTTATATTAACTACACACTGATTTAATGTTTAGTTATTTCCAAGTTTAATTTGATTTATTCTGAGTAAAGATTTTTTTAAATTAAATTGTGTATTCTTAGTTTTAAACTAATGTGTACCAATTTCTATTTTACAGGAGCGACAAGCAGCAGGGACAATGAGATCTTCATGAATTTAATAAATTAAAATCCTTTAGATGAAAATGGTGAGTGACTACGCTTGAATTTTAATTAACGTATATACACACATTTCTTTAAAGCACAGAAAATATAAAAGTTGGCGCTTTAGGGGTAGCAGATTTTAATTTTGTAATATTTTTTGTATTGTTTCAGATTTCCAGTATGAACACCTACGCTCTGGAATTATACAAATGTATCTTGTTTGATCTAATAAATATTTCGTCATACAAAATTAGTTTGTAAGATTTAAGTAAGTAAATTTTTAGTCACTACCAGTGAAAAACACCAGTAACAACTGAACATTTCATTTGGTTTTATGGTTTGTAAGATGATGTAAGTAAAATTATATTTTTTTAAATTCTCAGTTAGGACCAGAACAAAATACTGGTATAAACTGAGAATAACCTGATAACCTGAGAATTTGACATTGTGTTATTAATTAACTAAACCCAAAACTTTTCCTTTATAATCTTGAAGTATAGTGTGCGGTACGGTTCAGTCACACTATACTTTTATCCTTAATTGCACTGACTGGTGCACGGTAAAGGTAATAAGTCGCACTGGATAGTGCGCGGTAATTTATCGTAAGTATTCCGACAAAAAGTCATTACGGCTTTAGTAGAAGTAGTAGAACAGGTTTATCTGACTATACGATATGCTCAAAACACAGGTAGGTTAGGGCGCGATAATTTATCGTAAGTATTCCAACAAAAAGTCATTACGGCTTTAGTAGAAGTAGTAGAACAGGTTTATCTGACTATACGATATGCTCAAAACACAGGTAGGTTAGGAATCGCAATCGGTGGAGATAATCCGACCTTGGGCTCCCAGAGTGAAACTTACCATGGATCACTTAACCGATTGTGTTTAGACATCGCAAACGGCGAGAGATAATCCTGCCTTGGACTCTCAGGATGATACTTACCATGGATCATCCAACCGTATGTGTTACGAACACAGTTGATCAAAACTATTACTCCGGGGTCATTGAGAGTTCTAAAACACGTCGATCAAAATTATTACACCGGAGGCTTTGAGTTCTAAAACACAAGTGGCGAGAGATAATCAATTTTTAGTTATTGGGTGTTCTACTCCAGCTACATCTGTTGATTAAACGATATACCCAACTGCAACAAGTGAGCGCAGCAAGCGGAGCGAACGCAGTTGGGTATATCGTTTAATCAACAGATGTGGCTGGAGTAGAACACCCAATAACCACCTACTAGTATCTCCTGAGATATTACGATAAACGTCTCAAACATGCTACTGAAACTGACTATCGCGGCATGGAAATCATTTTTATGCTTGCTATGTTAATTAGTTATGTAATATTATTGTTGAATGTTGCGAAGTTCTATTGATAAACGAATATCTCCATCGTTGATAAGAATTCAAATTTGTTTAATCAATCACCTGTCTAGGTATTGGGCGTTCTAGAAACAAAAAGGCAATTTCCCTTTATAATACACTAGCTGCACCCCGCGGCTTTGCTCGCATTAAATCCTACTTATACACCTTCCTCTTGAATCACCCTATCTATTGCTGAAAACTGAATTAAAATACGTTGCTTAGTTTAAAAGATTTAAGCGTACAGACAGTGGGACAGTGTTTTATACTATGTAAAGAAGATGTGTATAGTAAAATATTTACTAACTACTCGGTTCAATTACCAGTCTTAAAATGTCCTAGCCAAATTAATTGTTTATAATTTATAGCCTAAGGGATTCCCAGTCCATCACTAACGATGATGCCAGATAATATTTCATACGAGTTGAAGCTACGAGACTTACAAGGGCGCCCCCTGTAAGCCTAATTGTCCGTCACATATTTGTTCATCATATTAAGGGGATGTTTACTGATATCAATTTCAGTTCTAATTGTTTTTTTGCGCTAAATCGCTGGAATATGACGTTTCTTGCGATTTAATAGTGGTGTCGGTTTATGATCTAGGATAATTAAGATAATTAAAAACTATAAGCCGACTCACATGCCCCGCGAATCGGTGTCATTAGCAAATTTGAAATTTTATAACTACATCTCTGGAGATCATGAGGTCCTGGTAATTTTCTTATTATTTTTTTAATTAATTAGTTTAAATGTTATACTAAAGGACCGCATCTCCTCTAGAATAATTAAATCGATGAATTTTTATTGACAAGTTTGATTTGATTATCCCCATATCTCTACTAGAGATACTTATCAGATCTCAATGAATTGTATAATGAAACCTCCGTGAAGATGTGCTCTACCCACAGGAAAAAAAAATCATTTGAATCTGTACACAATTGACGGAGTATTTAATCGTGTAACCAACATACAGATGGATTGAGAACCTCCTCCTTTTTGGAAGTCGTTTGAAAATAATATGACCTAAAAATCTTCATTCCAGCCACTTTCTTCAAAAAATCAAAAAAATCAAAAATTCATTTATTGCATAGAATGTAGGTGGTACACAGATGTTAAATAATAATGAAGGTCCTTACAATCTACTCTAGTTCAGAGTGTCCAACGATTTATGCAATTGCTCAGTCAGTCAAATAATTAATTATTGTGTTCGTTGGAGTTTAATTTAAATATGCTCACACTAAATATTAAAATTTTATCAATTACTAAATCACAATACAAAATAAGTTTACAATATGAGTCAAGATTTAAATTGCATATATTAATTTACACTATAAAAATAGTGAGTCAATAGCCATAATTTAAATTTTTTTTTTAAAGTACTTAAGCTTATTAATTTTATGTCTGTTGGCAACTTATTATAAATTTTTATTGACATTACATAAACATTTTTTTGAAATATATCTAAATGACAAGACGGTAAATACAATCTGTTGTATTGTCAAGATGTTCTACCCACAGTTCGCGATTCTTCTGTATAGAAATCTGGGTGTTGTTTTACGAAGATACACATTTCTAGGATATACATGCACGGTAATGGAAGAATATTTAATTCTTTGAATATTGGACGACAGGTATCCGTAGACCAGGCTCCGCAAATTGCCCGAACACACTTTTTTTGAATTATAAATGCTCTATTAACTTCAACAGAGTTACCCCATAAAATAAGTCCGTATGATAAAACTGAAGATACATAACCATGGTATGCTGTCGTTGCAGATTCTCTCGATACTAACAAACGTAATTGCCTTATAGCATAAACAAAACGATCGAGTCTGTTGCATATATTTTGAATGTGGCATTTCCAATTGCAATTTCTGTCAATTGTGATTCCCAAAAATTTGCACGTAGGATGTAGACACATCCTTTACTTGTGTACCTTGGTAACTGATTATTAGCTTAGGCCTTCTAGATTGGTAATTTTGAAATTGTATTATGTTTGTTTTGCTTAGATTTACTCTTAATTTATTAATATTTAACCAATTTATAATTTTATTCATAGTATTCATTCATGTATATTTTTATTTAGCTGATCATTATTTTTAGATCGTACTACTATTGTAGTATCGTCGGCGTACAATATACATTCATGTTGAGTCACGTTGGGGGTGTCATTTATGTAGGTTAAGAAAATAAAAGGGCCCAATATACTTCCCTGAGGAACACCCGTTTTTGTAAATTGTGGATCTGACCGGTAAATGATTTTACGCCCGTTTACGATGTTTGGTATTTCGGTGTATTGTTTCCGATTTTCCAAATAGCTCTTTAACCATTTCAAGGTATTTCCTCGAATTCCGTAGAAGTCAAGTTTAGTTAAAGCTATATTATGATCAACTAAATCGAATGCTTTCGTCATGTCTAAGAAGATAGCCGCCACTTTATCTTTACTATTAAGACTTTCTGTTGTAGATTTAATGAGTTTAAAACAAGCTAAAGCCGTTGAGCTGTTTTTTGTAAAACCAAACTGTTCAGAACACAAGGTGTTATTTTTAGACATTAATTCATTAAGTCTAGTAAGCATTACCTTTTCAAAGATTTTTGACAAAATTGGAATAAGTGTTACAGGTCTGTAGTTGTTTACATCATGTTTCTCACCCTTCTTATACGGTTAACGGTAACGGTAACGGTTAACGGTTTTACAATTGACACTTTTAGCGCTTCAGGAAATGATCCCTCAGAAAAAGATTATTATTATTAAGAAATTAATTATGTGAGCGAGTGGTTTCGATAGGTGGTGGGCGCACCTTTTTATAATTTTTGTATGAAGATTATCATAACCCACCGAATTGGTATTTTTTAACGAATTGATTGTGTTTGTAATTTCTGTAGTGTATGTCGGTTTTAAAAATATTGAATTAATTGTCCTATTTGTCAATGATTTGTAAATATGAGTTGTTATATTTGTTTTGGAATTGTCATAAGTAGATGCATTAATAAAATAATTGTTAAAAATATTACACATTGTATTTGGGTCGTCAATTTTATTATTATTTATTGTTATGTTGTCTAAAAAATTTGGATTCATGTCATTATTTTGGTCAATATTATTACGTATAACGTCCCACGCAGCTTTTCTTTCACGTGTATGTCACTATGAAAACAATAAAATGAATGTCACATACTCTATTAGGTTCCTTCATTTTATATCGAGAGACTTCTCCCACCTACAAAATGATTAATTTAATCTAATAAGTATTCACTTTTCTTGAATGTGTCATTTGTCATTGTGTTGTCATTGAACTGAGATGATAATGGTCTTTTAAAAAAATGTCTTAATGCTCAGAAGGACGGCAATGATAAATCTAGAATTTTAGAAACTAAAGTTCGTTAAAAGTACCCTGTTTGGTCGATGTGAGAAAACATCGAAAGATACGATCAAAATAAAACTCGGAACTATTTCTAGAATATAATATAATGATGACTTTTTAGAAATAATCTAACTGTTAAATACCTAAAATGTTCTACCTATTCACTCGTGACTTGAAGCCCCCTAAATTAATCACTAATTAACACAGACTCTGCGTGAGTCTGTGTTCCCGATAGAATACAATTTAGGGGAATTCCATTCCTTGGCGGTTCGTGTGATTAAAGAAGAAGAAGAAAATCGCTACACATACGGGTAAATTGTATATCAACCATAAAACGGTGGCGGTGGCGCCTCTTAGTATCCCTGGATGTCCGAATATAGAATGGGGATGGCGGAATCAAATTATGCAGTTCTGAAGCACACTCTCCTTTTTTAATGCTCAGTAGGACAGTAAGTTTAATGAATGTAAAATTGTGGGTGTCAAAGTTGGTTGATAAATACGCTGTTTTCCGGCGGATATGAGAAACATTCTTTAGAGGCGATCAAAGTGTTCCCAACTACTTCAAGTACAAAGGCGTTTACGTCATAAACAACGGTTCACTGAGTTTATCGCAGCCGATACTCGACGATATCTCGGATTTTCCACAAAATTCGCACACAAAGGAATATTACGTATGGATGAGTAATTTTCCAATCGTCAATCGTTTCAGCTATGAAGTAGGTATGTACATCTTGATAGCTTTTGAAAAATTACGCCGTGCGGTCGCTGTTATACCTTTATAACAGCTTCTTCAGCTCTCTCAAAATCAAAGACTTACAACAAAACACGAATAAATAAATTTGGTGTAAAATGATATACTTTGGTACCCCAAAGGGTTCACGGGAGGTGAAGTGAGGCAGGGTGTGCTTGAGTGGCGCTCAGTGTTTGTATTCTCTTTTCTCATTGTCGCCACGGGTTCGAGAAGAAGAGGTCGCGCTCGATTTGGTCATAGACCGGCACCTTTACGTATGCAGCTGCTTAGTAATACAATTTGTGACAAAAACTGTAGACTGTTATTTAATGAAAAATCTTTTATAGCACAGTGTGACCTAAACCCGCGCTTTACGCACGCTTTTCCGTGACTTAAATAGTCGATTATTGCACGAGGTGTAGCACCAACTTCACGCCGTATAATCTTCTATTTGACGGAAAAGCGTAGCAAGCGTAAAGTGCGGGTTTATGTCACACTGACAGCTATAAAATAATATACGATAGTCGTGACTTAAGTTGTCTATTATTCTATCAGTGAAAACTTGTAATTGACTTACACGTAGAATAATTAGTTGCTTTTTTAATATTAATAGTCGTTAGTTTTCCAAACAAAAAAAAAAAATTGCACTCCGTGCAATAATAGACTACTTTAATCACACGTATCGTAATATACTATTAAGATATATCGTTTATATTTTACATTCATTTATTGGCAGATTGTCAGATTTACACATTCACATCGAACTTGAGAAGGTTATATAAGCAAGGTTTTAGTAATGTGTGTTTTTGTAATTTTTAGTTCCGTATGTCATAACAGGTAGGACGCACTCTTTATTAAAGACTTGTATCTTAAGGCATTGTGGTAGCGGCAGAGGTTTGTTAAACATGATCTTGGTTTTATCCAAGTTCATCCGGAGACCAATGCATGCAGAAGAATTAGCCAGCGGACTCACCATGTATTGTCAGCTATGATGACGATATCATCTGCATATCTTAGGTGTGAGAGGTATTCGCCGTTAATAGTTACGCCCAGTCCTTTCCAATTCAGCATCTTGAGCATATTTTCAAGAGCATTTGTAAACAATTTGGGGGAGAAAACGTCTCCTTGTCTTACTTCTCGATGAAGTGGGATAGGTTCAGTTTACGTTTGTACTTGGACGGATATAGTTGCAGCGTCATATAGATGTATTACCAATCAACTCGGCACCGTTGCATCGACTTCAGAACAGCTAGGCTATTCTGTAAGCTATCTCGACAACGGAATCCGCGGTGAGATTTGAATTTTGTACTACGAAATTCAACCGTATTGCGAACGTGATACGATTGAATTTCAAAGTACGAAATTCGAATCTCACCGCGGATTCCGCTGTCGAGTTAGCTTACAGAATAGCCCTACAGACCAGGTTTTAATGGAGTCAAAGTCTTTTTCACAATCCACAAACGCTAGGTACAGGGGTTGATTAGACTTTTTGGTTGTCTGTGTAACCTGCTGCACTATTTAAATGTGGTCTATGGTGTCACGAAACCAGCCCGATGAGGGCTAAAATTCGTCGAACCTACGCGCGCGACAATTCGTAATGACTCTTGAAAACAGCTAATAGATATGGCACAGGATAGAAATCGGTCGATAGTTCTCCAGCAGTTGTGTTTGCCTCCTGTTTTAAAGAACATTACGACCACACTCTTGCTCCATGTCTTCAAAATTCTCCTCGAAAATAGGACGGATTTAAATAAACGCTGAAGTTGAACTAGCGTAGTATTTCCGCTAGTTTTTAAAAACTTCGTTGTAATTCCATCCTCACCGAAGGCTTTTCCGTTTTTTAGCTATGTAAGAGCCATCACAATTTCGTCTAGGCTGACTTCTGGGAGATTTTCGGTATAATGGCGGGTAAGAGTGGCTTTGGGATTCTCAGAATAGGATTGAGGATGTGATGCTTGCGAAGTGTACAATTGGCCGTAGAAGTCTTGAACTTCCCTAAGAATCTTCGGCTTTGAAACGACAATATTCCCGCCGGATGTGGTCAACTTCGTCAGATGGCTTCGACCTAGCTGTTAAACGAAGACTTATGATACTTGTTTATTTTACAAAGAAGATGGGGGTGCCGATTTATTATGTATGATGTCCATATGGTAAATATATTAAAGTACTTAAATAGAATGCCGATTTTTGTAGAAAAGAAAAAAAATATTTAAGCCAGTTACTTTCCTTTATACATGTAAGTGCCCAAGAGTTCTGTCGGAGCTTTTCATGTAAATCTGATATTCAGAAAGATACTTCCCTGCCGCATACTGTGACTGCAGTTATCAAGAGTAAAAATTCTATTTGAGACTACGTTGAGAACCTGATAATTCTCACTAATAATAGGTAAGTCATGACTGTTTAATATCTATAAAAGTAATGTCCAAACTTTAAAAAAAAAAGATTTATATAATTAATGCTAATGTTAAATTAGATAAATAGTTTTCCTACATAAATAATTACAATTAGTACTTTTTTATCTCCCTCCATGACAGTAACTATAATGTTCAAAACTACTTATTATTTTCCAAGTAAAATATTTATAAAGGTTGTGATTTATTTACTATTGATCTCTTAGTGCCCTAATATTGTACCTTTTTGCTAAAATTCTAATTATCACAGGTGTTATTGATTACATTCTTTTGTTTAATGTACTTCTTATATTCAACTTAACTCTATTTGCTCATTTCTTTTTTAACATTACGATTGATACAACTTCAGTTATATCATATTACACAAAAAAATTTACATTGCAACTTTGACTTTAATAATACATCTGGAAAAAATATTGGATTAGAGCATGCTAAGTAATACTATATTAATCTATTATTTATTTTCAGTCTTTTTGCCTCTAAGTCTGTAAGTGTATGTCTAATAATTATGATGTTATTCATCAAAACAACTCGCCAAATATCAATTTTCTCCAAAACGTTTTTTTTTGTGTAATATGATACAATTATACTTTGATCATTAGA
This sequence comes from Cabera pusaria, assembly GCA_954871355.1. NCBI lineage: Eukaryota > Metazoa > Arthropoda > Insecta > Lepidoptera > Geometridae > Cabera > Cabera pusaria. The sequence goes on from OX940905.1 coordinate 17,856,402, forward strand.
CACGTAAAAAAACTTTAGTGAAATATTGGATTAGAGCATGCTAAGTAATACTATATATATATTTTTTTGTATATTTCGTCGTTTTTTATAGTTTTTCTGATAATGCTTACAAATATCATAATCATAAAACATGCTGTAAAGCATGTAAATATACATTCATACGCCACATAATTCATTATTATTTTCCAGATATGTGTAACCAAATATGAATAATGATTTTTCAAACTTTGTTTTTGCTCTCCTGAAAAGTTGTGATTTTGCAGTTATATCATTTTACACAGGAGACACAGAATTTTTTTTTTTTTTTAATAAAAATAAAAAAACGTTTAAATAAGTAGATTTTGTCCAATCATAAGGTTTCGTAGCCACCAACGGAGCCCTATTACTGAGATTTCGCTGTCCGCCCGTCCGCCCAGCCCATCTGTCCGTCTATCAGGTGGTTGTATCTTTTAAATCGTAATATGTAGATCCTTAATTTTTTTACGAAGTATCTACTTATTACTGTTACCGCGATAACAACAAATACTATAATATCGTTTAAAAACTAAAAAAGAACCGACTTCAATGCCGCGCTTTTCATTTTCAGTACCAATTTTGAGATGTTTATCTAAATATCTCTGGAGATACTTATCTCAGACTCAGACAGAACTCGATAAAATTACCATGGTACCACACTTGGGATATCTATCTCCTTTCGAACAAAAAAAGAATAATCAAAATCGGTTCATAAACGACGAAGTTATCCGCGAACAACCATAAAATATATATATATATTTTATTCTTATATATATATATATATATTTTATTATTATATATATTTTATTTATTGTATATATATATATATATATATATATATATACGGTCGAATTGAGAGAAACCTCCTCCTTTTTTGAAGTCGTTTAAAAAACAGAATAAAGTTAAAAATAAAAGGTTGCCCATACAAAAATGTGTTTTCAGACGTATTTGCTCGATCTTAGACACTTGAGACTTGAAATATGCTCATAATGTATATTACTATGGCTGCTATATTACAAAACTAGCTGTGCTCCGCGGCTTCGCCCGCCCTAAAGCCATAGAGTACTTTTTAACGTGGCTTTTTAATCCATAATACTATCAATCCTGTGCAAAATTTCAGTCCAGCCGTTTGCCCGTAAGTGTAGAAGTCCCATACATATATACAAATTGACTTTCGTATTTATAATATTGGTGTTGATTATAAAAACTGAAATAAATGAAAAATAAAAAGGGGGCCCTATACAAAAAACTTATTTTTCATCCCATCTATTCGAAAAACGATAGTCAGTGTCTTTTACAATATTATACTCTTGTATATTGCTTTTTAGGGTTCCGTAGCCAAATGGCAAAAACGGAACCCTTATAGACTCGTCATGTCTGTCTGTCTGTCTGTCTGCTGTCTGTCTGTCTGTTCGAATTATTATTCCGAAACTATTAGGACTAAAGAATTGAAACTTGGTAAATAGATGTATCCTGTAAACCGCTTTCTGATTTTTAATATCTGATTATTAATTTAAATAAAAAATATAAAAGTTTAAGGTGGGGGCATTCCATACATGGATCTGGAACTTTTTTTTTTTCAAACCTATACGTTTGGGGTGTCTATGGATAGGTCTTTAAAAATGACATTGAGGTTTTTACAATCATTTTTTCTCAAAGTTAATCATAGATCTCAATAAAAACTTTCAAATAAATTAGTTTGAACGAGATACAGTCAGCAGTTGTTGAGATATAGCGACCGCAAGTATAACTTTGTTTTTCATACAAACACTATGAAACACAAAGTTATTTTTGTAGTTGCAAAAAATCATTGTTATAGAATACTCTACTGTGTTACGGAACCCTACGAGTGCGAGTCTGACTTGCACTTGGCCAGTTTATTTGAATTGTTTTTATATAGTCTTTTATAAGGGAATAGGTATAAGGCTATAGCCTTATACCTATTGCCTTTTCTAATAGAGGGGGATGAAAAGCAGAGTGTATAACTCGCTTGCAACATTATTTTCTCTCGGCCGACGTACTTTATATAAAACTAGCAGCCCGCCCCGGCTTCGCACGGGTAGAACATATATGCCTACAAAATTTGCATCAGTTTGTTGCATCGAATATAAAATATGAACATATTTAACAATCATCGTCAAATTTCATCCAATTTACACAAAACCTTAACGAATTATGCACCTAAACCTTCCTCATAACAACTTTGGCTATTGGTAAAAACCGCATGATAATCCTTTCAGTAGCTATTGAGATTATTGCGAACAGATAGACAGACGCAGTGATGGACTTTGTTTTATAATACTTACGTAGTGATATTGGACGGCCCTTTGGCGTAAAGGATAGTTACCCTGATTCTGACCCGACGGTCGTTGGTTCTAATCCTAGCTATATACCTACCAATGAAAGTTTTATGTGCATTCATGATTCATGAGTTTTCGTACAGTGGTAGTGGGATCATTAAATCTACCAAAAAGTAGCTTACCACTAAGGAGAACATCTGCCGCCGTAACCTTACGGCGTTCCCTGACGCAAAATGTAGGGGTAGTATACGTTTAACGTGTGTATCGTGTGCCTGTCTGTAGCATCTTAGCACCTAACCGAATGAGCCGATTTTGTTTTTATTATTCATAGTTTTTTTTTGTTTGATAGATGTCTTCATCGAGAGTTTTCTTAGCTTTGATTCATGAAAATTCGTTCCATCGTTATAAAACTATGAGCATTTTTCTAGTTAATTGCGCTATGAAATCAACTTTCATAGGTCTGATCAATTCGAAAATCTTCTTCTTCAACGATATTGTAAGAACATGGAAGCATTGACCTGATGCTGGGACATCTCTTGGACTCAGTCATCACTACAGAATACTCAAATCCTCACCAACTTAGAGCTCAGATTTTAAATGTCGTGTTTAGAGTCATTGGAATGCTTTTAATGAAAAGATTAGGTATACATAGATCAGTCGGGGAGGTTTAAAATATTATATTATTATATATATAGATGAATATTATTTTACACAATAGATCATATTATTATACTATATTGACTTCAAATTGATTGTGATCGGTGGGGATCTACAGCATAGCTAAGCTTATAATAATATTTTCGTAGTAACTATGACCTAATCTGTGGTTTCACTGCAAATATTTCATTAATTTTGCGATGCGTGTATGTGAAACTCGTGATATCTTCTAGAGTTTTGATTTGAATTAGATACTATAAAGGACAATTTTAATCTATAATATGTGGCCAAGCTAATTAACGTAATTATTTAGATAAGGATTAATACTATATACTTGAAAATAGCCTTGGAAGTTATGTAATATTTTTTAACAAAAAATTAAAGATTAAAATGGTCACTGTAAGCCAACCTTAAGATATAGACATATGCTGTCGCGTACTTTTTTGTAGGTCTTATTAAGTTGTACAACTCTTGCATACAAAATATTCTTCTATCTATTTTAAATTAAGCAGCGTTTGTAAGAAACGTGTTTTATCAACCGTTTTTTTGCCGACTTAGGTTGCAAATTAGGTCTCCATGAATGTTCCTTTGATTTAAACGGGATAATATATATTTTCATTCCGAAAGTCCATTCTATGTTAATACATTCTTTCACTAATGTGAAAGAATTTTTTAAATCGGTTCAGTAGTTTTTGAGCCAAATCATTACAAACATACAAAAATACAAAAATACAAAAATTCAAAAATTCAAAAATACAAAAATACAAAAATACAAAAATACAAATGTTCTCTCTTTATAATATTAGTATAGATAGCGGCCTCGCAGAAACGTACTATAATATTATTGCAACCTTGTTTTATATATATTCACGTTATTTATTTTCGTTCTTAGTTTTAGGTTTTTTTACAATAAAGATATCCAAACAAAAATATAAAAAAATCATTACAAATAAACAATATTATAAAAAAACCTAAACCTAGAGTGCCGCCAGCAGCGGGGCAGGGCCCAAGCTACCGGTGGTTAGGGCTGCAGAGAGAGGAACCTCCTGACGATGCGTGCCGTGTCAAGAAGTACCGCCTTCTGTATCTGACCCTTGATCCAGCCGTCTAGCGAGAGTCTCTTGAGATGTTGGTCGAGACTCTTCGCTATTAGGCCGTTCGCAGAAACGACTATTGGGACAATGCTAGTCGAATCAACATCCCACATGGCGGTAACCTCGAAAGACAAGTCAAGGTACTTGCTGATCTTGTCCTTTTCAGCCTTCACGAGGTTCTCGTCATGCGGGATGGTGATGTCAACTAACACTGCCCGCCGCTGGGACCGGTCGACTATCACGATATCAGGTTTATTGGCGACAATAGTCCTGTCCGTGATAACCGATCGGTCCCAATAGAGCAAAGCATGACCATTTTCAAGAACTGGCGCAGGTGCGTACTTATAGTACGGCACCTCAGACTCGACAAGGCCGTATTGAAGAGCAAGTTGCTGGTGGATGATCCTGGCTACGAGGTTATGTCTGTGCAAGTACTCGGAGTTAGCAAGATGAGAACAACCGGAAATGATATGTCTGAGTGACTCTCCGGGACGGCGGCATGCCCGACATATGTCGACCGTACCGTCCTTCATAATATATTTCCGGTAGTTGTTCGTCTTGATAACTTCGTCCGCAATTGCACAAAACCTTCGGTTTCCCCAAAGAGGTCCCCGAATCGTAGCCAGTTCACCGACGCGAGCAGGTCCACATCGGGTCCCGTTAAGACTCGATAGAACCGGCCATGCAGCTCCTTGCTCTTCCATACGTCCTTGCGGTCCTCGGTGCTCAGCACCTGAGGCTTGCGCCAGTTCTCTTTGCCTAAGGACAGAGGGGTGAAAGTCTTGTCAACTGACACCACATCGCAATGCATCCCACACTCGTTGTTTAGGAAATATTCCCGGAGACTGCATACCTCACGGTTGTGGAGTGTCTTGGCATTTAAAAAGCCTCGACCACCCCATTTCCGTGGGATATACAGTCTCATAACAGACGAGCGTGGGTGAAGCATGCGATGTGATGTCAATTGCTTTCGAACTTTTCTATCCAGGGCGTCTAGTTCAGTCTGAGTCCACCTTAGTATGCCAAAGGTGTATATAAGTAGGGGCATAACCCAGCCGTTGAAGGCACGTACCTTGTTGCCTCCTGACAAAAGACTGTTAAGTACTTTCGTCAGGCGACCGAAGAAACGTTCCTTCACCGACTGTTTTATCCCCCCACTCTCGATACCCAATGACTCTGACATACCAAGGTATTTATAGGTGTCGGCTTCGGAGAGAGATCTGAAAGTCATTGTATCAGAAAGTTGTAAATTCATTGAATTAACAACTTTCCCCCGCTGCACGTGCATGACCGCGCACTTATCTACACCGAACTCCATGTTGATGGCGTTGCTGAAAGTCTCAGTGACTTTCAATAATTCCATCAAATCATGGCGCTTCGGTGCAAAAAGTTTGAGGTCATCCATGTACAGCAAGTGTGAAATGACTTCACCCTCTCTCCTAAGCCGATAGCCTAGCCCTGAATCCTCTAATAATGTGCTTAGAGGATTTAGGGCTAGACAGAACCACAACGGACTCAGACTGTCACCCTGGAAGATGCCTCGCTCAATCCTTATAAAGTCCTGCGGACCAGAGAGACTGTCCCAACCACCCGGTTGACGAAGGACTGTGGTCCACTGCCTCATACAAGAACCTAGAAAAGACCTCAGAGTTGTATCAATTTTATACAACTCCAAGATCCTCTCCAGCCAGGTATGAGGCACTGAATCATAGGCCTTCTTGTAGTCAATCCAGGCGGTGGAGAGAGCACCTTTGTTCCGCCGGACTTGTTGGCAAATGGCCGTGTCAATGAGGAGGAGCTCCTTAGTACCACGGGACCCAACCTTACATCCATTCTGAGAGGGGGCCAAAATATTGTGCGCAACAATGTGCGAATTAATTTTAAACCTCAGAATAGATGTAAGAAGCTTGTACAGCGTTGGCAAGCATGTAATGGGTCTATAGTTCTTCGGTTCCGTGGTACTACCGGACTTGTGGAGCAGGAAGGTGACACCGGTTGTCATGAATGTTGGCAAGGAACCAACCTCGAGGGCTTGTTGGAATTGCGCCGCTAAGCAGTCGTGTGAGCATCGAATCCACTTTATCCAAAAGTTGTGTAATCCGTCCGGTCCTGGACTTTTCCAGTTCTGGGTCGTACGGATCGCACAACTAACGTCTTCGGGGCTAATACTAATAGCCCCCATGGATTCGATAGGCTCACACGCGCGCTCAACGACGCTCATCCAATCGCCCTCCGTGTGTTCGACGGGCACCGACCAAATACTACGCCAGAAGTTATTCATGGTAGTAGTATCCGGACACTGCTCCTCATTCACACGTTGATTGGTTATATATTATATATTATTATTATATATATGTTTTATATACTATTTCCGGTTGTCCTGCGCTACGGAACGTGTGCGAGTTTGACTCGTTCTTAGCCAATTTATTATTTATTTATCAGTAGAATATCCTCAGTTTCTTTATGTTCATAATAGGTACATCAAAATGCAATTGAGTTGAAAAAGATTTTTACTTCTAATTTACCAGCTATTTGTGTATAAGCCAAAATTACTTAGAGCAGTAGTTAAAAAGACATAAAACGGCAGTACATCCTCAATTATTTTATTAGATACTTTATTACTGTTTGCAAAGTCACCTGCCGTCCGATTTACGAGCTAACTTCCAGGCAAAATGGTAAGAAACTTCTAATGTTAATTGATTTTATGACCGCTATAATTTATTTAGTTAGGATAACAAATTCTACTTAATTCTTTTTTTAACCGACTTCAAAAAAGGAGGAGGTTTCTCAATTCGACCGTACGTATATTTGTTTGTTCGCCGATAACTTCGTCTTTTATGAACCGATTTTGATGATTCTTTTTTGTTGAAAAGGAGATATCCTAAGGGTGATGCCATTGTAATTTCATCGAGATCTGATAAGTATCTCCAGAGATATGATCTCAAACTTACAAATGAAACTGACTCGCGCGGCATGGAAGTCGGTTGTTTTCGTAATTTTAATATACTCGTAGTTGAGAAACAAATAAACAAACATAACATCTTTACATAGTCATAGAAAAGATAATAATACTACATAGTATAAAACAAAATTGCTCCCGCTGTGTGCTATAATGCTTAGATCTTTTAAACTACGGAACAGATTTTAATGCAGTTTTCATCAATAGATAGAGTAATTCAAGAAGAAGCTTTATAACCAGGATTAAACGGGGTACAGCTAGTGTACAATATTATGTTTCAGAGTATCCACTATCCACATCACTCCGCTAAATACTCCACTTGGGCGTACAGTGTTGTGCTCCTCACCACTGCCAGTGCGGTGTTCCATCGGCTGGCTTGGCCACGACGGTCTCTCATGTAGGGCAGAATTTCACGTCGCGCTAGTCTTAATGACATCAGCCGTCGGGCTTTTACCACCATCAACTACAACTACAACAACAAGCGCAACAGTTTTAAAACCAAGCGTGATGACGGTAAAACACCTGACGGTATGGCATTAATACCATGATGATGATGAGATGGTCCTTGGTACAGGACGCTTCTTCTGTCGATACTTTGGCGCCGTCACATCTTCCCGGAATACATAAATAAACTGGCGAAATGTAAGTCGGACTCGCACACATAGGGTTCCGTACCAAACTACAATATTTAAAAAAAAATACCACTATCATTTAGCTAGCTAAAAATTAACTTTGTTTTTCATAGTGTTTGTATGAATATATTTGCGGTTTTGAAAATGTGTAATATTTCAAAAACTACTGACTATATCTCGTTCAAACCAATTTTCGTTGACAGTGTTTATTGAGATCTACAGCACATTTTTGGGTTCCGTAGCCGAATGGCAAAAAACGGAACTCTTATAGATTCGTCATGTCTGTCTGTCTGTCTGTCTGTCCGTCCGTATGTCACAGCCATTTTATTCCGAAACTGTTAGGACTACAGAATTGAAACATGGTACGTAGATGTATTCTGTGAACCGCTTTCCGATTTTTATACAAAAATAAAAAACATAAAAGTTTAAGGGGGGGCATCCCATACATGGAACTGAAACAAAAAAAAAAAAATTCTAACCTATACTTGTGCGGTGTCTATGGATAGGTCTTCAAAAATTTGAGACATTGAGGTTTCTAAAATAATTTTTTCTCAAAGTCAATCATTTGAAAGATAGGCGCGTCTAAAGTGGGAAAATGTGTGTCCCCCCTCCTCTAACTTTTAAAGTATGGGAGTGAAAATCTTAAAAAAATATATGCTGTAGTTCTCAATAAAAACTAACAACGAAAATTGGTTTGAACGAGATACAGTCATCAGTTTTAGAGATATGGCGACCGCAAAGATAACTTTGTTTTTCATACAAACACTATGAAAAACAAAGTTAATTTTGTAGTTGCGAAAAATATTAGTTATGGAATACTTAACTGTTTTACGGAACCCTACGAGTGCGAGTCTGACTTGCACTTGGCTAATTTATTTCTCTAAGTCAATCATTTGAAAGATAGGCGCGTCTAAAGTGGTAAAATGTGTGTCCCCCCCTCTAACTTTTAAAGTATGGGAGTGAAAAATCTAAAAAAAATATATGCTGTAGATCTCAATAAAAACTAACAACGAAAATTGGTTTGAACGAGATACATTCAGCAGTTTTTGAGATATGGCGACCGCAAAGATAACTTTGTTTTTCATACAAACACTATGAAAAACAAAGTTAATTTTGTAGTTGCAAAAAATCATAGTTATGGAATACTTAACTGTGTTACGGAACCCTACGAGTGCGAGTCCGACTTGCACTTGGCCAGTTATTCACTCACATATTTTAAAAGTTAGAGGGAGGGGGGCACATATTTTACCACTATAGAAGTGTCTATCTTTCAAACGATTGACTTTGAGAAAAAAAAAGGTTTAGAAACCTTTGTGTCATTTTTAAAGATTTTTTATCTATGGAACCCCGCACGTATCGGTTTCCCGTTTTTTTTTTCGGTTCTATGTTTCGTTAGCCGCCCTTAATCTTTATTTTTTTTATTGTTGTATAAAAATCGTAAAACAGTTCACAGAATACATCTACCTACCAAGTTTTAAGGTACGAACACACCGCAGCACCCTGCGTGCGCGATCAAGGCGGCGATCAGATAGTGCAGTAGTATTTGTACCGCCTGGTTCACACCAAACGCGATTAGAAAACAATTGAAAAGTACTGAGATCGCGCCCGCAGGATGCCGCGGTGTGTCCGCACCAATAATTGTGACTGAAAAACTGAACTGAAAAACTCCTAATAGTTTCAAAATAAAATGGCTGTGACACACGGACAGACAGACGAACATACAGACAGACAGACATGACGAATCTATAAGGGTTTGGTTTTTTGCCATTTGGCTACGGAACCCTAATAAAAAGGCTGGCGGTGCCGCAGCTGCGCAGAAGCAGCTGAGAACCTCAAGCGGTGCAAATATAGTTGTTCATTTGTACCTTTTGGCTTATGGCTATCTTGAGAAGTCTTCAAAAGTCTGTTAGCAAAATAATAATTTCTAAACGAGCTTCCTAAATTCAATTTTTAAAAAATTTTTACTGAAGATTTCGGCTTTCAGTTATATATTTGTTTTAAGGTCAGCCAGCCTCGCGTCAGATATAGGCTTTTCGAGTTTTTATGTGTCCATTTAAAGGTATGGAATTTCGTTGTCGGCCCTTTGTTACTGCCATTGATCATTAGGAACGATGCTATGCCCTTCGTCCCTGCGATATTTTTATCCAGAATTACAGCTCTGGAGCGGTAGTCTCTACATTGATTTCGATGCCTCTTGTTATAATAATATTATATATAATAAGTAAGTAATGTAAGTAGGTTGAAAACAGGAGCCGCCACCCAAGTGTCCTTGGAGAATATAGTGTATAAATTCAAAATAAATTAGTAGCTATCCTATCTATTCGGTCGGAAAACTGTCACGCGTAGGTGTGGCGTGGCTTATTTGCTCAAGATTGTCGAACATTTGTGATTTTTGAATAGAATACCTCACAATATAAAGTGTAGATAACACTTAAAGGAACATAAAACAATAGTGGTTCATAAAAAAATGTTTAAAGGCACGGACACACCGCAGCGTCCTGCGTGCGCGATCTAGGCGGCGATCACATAGCGCAGTAGTATTTGTACCGACTGGTTCACACCGAACGCAATCAGAAAACAATTGAAAAGTACTTTGATGGCGCCTGCAGATCGCAGATCGCAGCGGTGTGGCCGTACTTTAAGACCTAATTATCAACAAGACCGTGCCCTCATAAATCTCTGCTTACCAGTCTTAAACCCAGGACTTATAGCTTACTTAATATATCGCGGGTTACAGTAACTCTCTAATAATAAACAGAAATTTAGTACACTGTATTGAAATTAAACAGTAGAAAACAATATTTATTATATTATGTTACACACAAGCGCCTCACAAAATTAAACACGATAGGGTAGGGTAAACAAACAAAAATCTCGTCTGTTTCTCTTGTTCATATTTGGCAGAATAAACATAAGGAGTAAATATTTTTATGCCCAGATATAAATTGATGGTTTTTTCTTAATCCTCTTATATTGCACCATCTGTAGATAGAATCTTTACTGGATATAAATATATACCCAAAGGGCTGTTTTTCCGGTTACTGACAAATTCATCTGACACATGACTCCTCATAGTTGTCAGAAATGTGACAGATAAGTTTCTAATAAGGCCTATTTATTTAGCCTGTGTCTATACGTTTTTTTTAGGGTTCCGTAGCCGAATGGCAAAAAACGGAACCCTTATAGATTCGCCATGTCTGTCTGTCTGTCTGTCTGTCTGTCTGTCCGTCCGTATGTCACAGCCATTTTATTCCGAAACTAGTAGGACTACAGAATTGAAACTTAGTAGGTGGATGTATTCTGTGAACCGTTTTCCAATTTTTATACAAAAATAATAAATATAAAGTTAGTAAGGGGGGCATTTTTTTTTTTTTATACCGAACTGGGTAGCACTTGATCACTATCTCACCTGATGTTAAGTGATGATGCGATCGATGATGGAGCGTGCTTACCCAGAAGATACCTATTCACTCGCGATTTGAAGACCCCCATATTGTACTTAACCGGAAACACAGACTCAGGCAGAGTATTCCATTCTTGGAATATTCCATACATGGAACTGCAACAAAAAAAAACTGTTTTTGTTCAAACCTATACGTATGGGGTGTCTATGGATAGGTCTTTAAAAATGACATTGAGGTTCCTAAAATCATTTTTTCTCAAAGTCATTCATATAAAAGATAGGCGCGTCTAAAGTGCTAAAATGTGTGTCCCCTCCCCTCTAACTTTTAAAGTAAAGGAGTGAATAATCTAGAAAAAATATATTCTGTAGATCTCAATAAAAACTTTCAACGAAAATTAGTTTGAACGAGATACAGTCAGCAGTTTTTGAGATATACCGACCGCAAAGATAACTTTGTTTTTCATACAAACACTATAAAAACCAAGTTATTTTTGTAGTTGCGAAAAATCATAGTTATAGAATACTCTACTGTGTTACGGAACCCTACGAGTGCGAGTCCGACTTGCACTTGGCCAGTTTATTTTCTTGTTGTCATTATTACATAGTATAAACAAGTAACAAAATAAACATTTTGAATAAACACCCACGACAACGTCCTTTAGAAAATTAACGTCATAACATCTATCTTAGAACCACCACTGATTAATTACGAACCGTTTAAAGACAAAATCGAACTAGTTTTGGAGAAAAATGGCAACATGGATTTGCACCAACAAATGATAACTGCAGCGCTCCCTGGTGAGTTGTCACCGTAACACCTATCTAAAAACATGCACCAATCACACCCGAACACATAACTGAAAACTGCATCAAAATCGCACTAGTAGTTTTGGAGAAAAATGGCAACAAGGATTTTCTTTGTTTGTGTGCAAACACACAAACAAACATCCTCTTACCCCAAACGCATATACAGTCTCCGTTCCGTCGTGGGTAAAAGGTTTAAAATAAAGTCGCTTCCTCCGTCTGTACGCTTAGATCTTCTAAACTACGCAGCGGATTTTAATGCAGTTTTCATCAATAGATAGACTGATTCATGAGGATGTTTGGTAACCATAACCAGGATTCAACGCGAGCAAAGCCGCGGGGCGCAGCTCGTGTTGAATAAATGTATTTTCCTTCTTTCCTTTATTTTCTGTCAAGAACCGGTGTAACTAGCCTTCCTTAGAGATTTTGTTGATAGTTACGTAAAGTTTTATTAGTATGTATATTTATATAGTAGTTATGGCTTCGAGGATGTTTATCGAATTAAATAAGATGCAACTATGCAGCAGTCTAGCTGGGTCTCCCTCTATTAGAAGATTGATATGACAGAAATTGTCGGTACCCATTGTAGAGACTACCAGTGTAGGTAATTTCAGTCAAGTATATTTATCGCATATATCCGCGTCTTACAATCTACATAAAGACTATGATAATTGGGTCATGTATGAATATATAAAAAGAAATAATTAATTAAATTTTTAATTTCCTTTTCATAACATATGCTACGTAGGGACCAATTTTTCAATATACGCAACTATCTAAGTGAAACTAGTTCATATTCCATAAGAAATGTTTCCATTCCAACAATAAAACTCTTGAATAAAGTATACTCGTACCAGAAACATATTACAACATTCAATACTTATGCCCTTATCTGAATATTGATTCTAAATATAGGACCAGATATCGGATTGTCGTGATTTCATGCCCTTCCACCGATAACGTGACTTAAGTACGTTTTGTTTCTTAGAAACGTATTTTTATTGAATTAATATATAACGTGATAGTATAAATAATGTGTTTTGTCGCTAGTCGCTCTGCGGTACCTGCATTATAAAGCATTGCATTTCATTGTCTTGCATGCCATATTTTGCATGTCATATTTTTCATGATTGTCTTCTAGCTGCGCTCCGCTGCATCACCCGCGTTAAAAAGTATCCTATGTGTTAATCCAGGTCATAAAGTATCTGTATGCCAAATTTCATCGAAATCCATTGAGCCGTTTTTGCATGAAAGAGTAACAAACATCCATTCTTCAATGCATCCAAAGAAGTTATCTTAATATAAAAGTATCTAGATGGCGCTGGAGTAGATCGTCATCAAACATTTAAAAAATAACCTATTATAAAAAAAATATCACATTTATGATATAATAGGCGGCAATAGCCCAATGATTAGGGTGTCGGACTGGCGATTGAGAGGTCGTGAGTTCGATCACCACCGCACTAATTACACTATTGACGTGAACCCACTCAAGACACAAGCATATTTAGCTTAGTTGGAGGGGTTAACAAGAATACTAGTAATGTGCAACCCACATTGCGAGTAACCTTTAAAATATATATTTATATATATATATATATATATATATATATAGAACTGTTTTAATTCATATTCAGACATTCAAAATACAAGCCAATTATAATAAATTAAATTAATAAAATACAATTTCAATTGTCTGGCAATCCGTTCCTGATCGTTCTCGGTGCAAAGGTGCCCATAACACTAGCAGCGTTACCGCGCTGGATAGCAACGGCTAACCTTTGCACCAAGAAAGAGCAGGAACGGGGCTCTCCTGTCTTGTCCCTTATTCTACGCCCTAACTCTTTAATTAGAGCCTTGGCGTCTGCACCCCAACAGCCCATTGTCTCCACGGCTATGGGCACAAAATAATAATGTGACTCCATAGCCGCGTACTTAGTGCGCTTGTTTTTAGCGGCTTCATTCGCGGCCGCTGCCGCCGTGAGTGTAGTGCGGCTTAGGTGACTTGGGGCGACTGTGCTAACGCACGTCGCGTCCCAAACCAGACATTTGCCTTTCTGCCAAGGCACAAGGGTCAACCCATCAGGCCTTTTACCGTCAGACCGACTAAGTCCCGGTGGTTCTAGCACACAGGGGACGTTGGCTGAGACAAAAGCTCTGCGGACTATGTCGTTGAGTGCATGGTGACGTGGGAACCTACCTGTGCAGCGACGACAACTCAGTGCGTGATGGCCATCGGTCTCCACCCTGGAGCCGCAGATGCATATGTGGGGTTCACACACCTTGCAGCCCAGGCGGAGAGCCACCGCTACCCTCAAAGAGTCATCGTCCAAAAGTGTGCCCAGGTGAGGCGATGGAATAGCGTGAAGCCATGCACCGGATTCTGACTGCGACACAGCCTTAAGTCTCGCCAACTCTGCCCCTGTGGCACGATCCACCATCTGACGTAAAGTCCTATTTGCTCCTACATCGTCCCACGCACGTTGAGCACAGGGAGCATCCGGGATTGGCTCGCTCGCATTGTGGTCCGACCAGGCCGATACTGCCTCGGGCACATAGGGTATACTCGCCCTGTCACCATTGGATGAAAGAATGACAGTGACAAGGTCCGCAACCCCATATGCCGATGCCAGAAAAGCCGGCAAGCAAACATCACCAGCGCACCGTATCCCAAGACCCCCGTACCGTACCGGGAGAGCTGCTTGACTCCATTGCGTATTGTTCAAAGAGACGTTTAGGACCAGTTCAACGGCAGATTTCAGAGAACAGTCAAAGGCAGAAATTTCTTCCGGACACAGCCAGGTAGGTGTAGTTCGTAAAAAGTAAGTCATTTTGGGCAGTGCAAAACACATACGCAACAACGTTATAGCAACGTGAGATGGTAGGCTTCGCAGACGTTCCTGAGCAGCAAGCAGAAGCTGTTGGCGGGAAGTTATAGCTTGAGGAACTGCATCAAGAAAAATCGGTGAACCTAAAAGGGTAAGCGTATTGGTCGATAATTCTTTAAGGCCTGGCAAGGATGAACTAAAGTGATCGAAATGTGTACGAGCTCCAGCGCTGCATGGGAAAAACTCGCATTTAGTGGGATTTACCACCAAGCCCAACTCTTTGAACCGTGGTAGAAGAATACTTAAATCCTGGTCTAGTACATCAGGCATACCGCCGATGATTCCGTCATCTAGGTACCACAAGTTTAAAGGCGACTTCAGTTCCAGAATGACTTTGTGGATAGCAAGGCTAAAAATAAGCGGCCCAAGAGGATCTCCTTGCTGAGCTCCCACTTGTGAAGGTACCAGATTGTTTTTATAGAATAAATTCGACGGACATTGATAAATTTGATGGAGAAAGGGATAGAGTGATGGGATTCTATCATTGACCTCGCTTAGCAGAATATCTCTCTCTAACGTGTTGAACGCGTTGCGAATGTCAAGTTTTAGGACTACACAGTTAGAGTTGTCAGTATTCATCACGAATGCGCGAGTGGCATGGATAGCCGCCTCACATCCTAGATGGGTACCGAAGCCCAGTTGGTGTGGTTGCAGGTACTCAGACATGTCTTTCTTTACGACACGACATGCAACTTTCGCAGTTAATCGTCTAAAAACGCTACCAATGGCTATAGGCCTCAACCCACCATCTTTTTTAGTTAAGGCACAAAGAGCTGCTCCGTATAAATACGGGCAGACCACTGGATTAATTTGGCCACTAAGCATAAAGTTGGTAAGTCTTGTTAGACATCCTATTAAGCGCTGTCCGCTTTCGCCGGAGGAGATGGATGTTAATTCTTTCAAATGTCCTGGACGAATGCCGTCTAGGCCTGCAGCAGATCCGCTATAAAAAGAACCAAGTGCTAAAACCACATCATCCACCGAAACAGAAGCAGGGGTATATGATGAATCCGGCACCGGTGGAGGATTAAGTGGACGCGAAGGACCCGGATGTTTAAGCTTTAAGGCGGCTAAAGTGTCGGGGCCTTGCTGTGCAAAGGAGTCGTCTGATACCAGGAGGCGAACGGCCCCTCTCAAGTCGCCCTCGAACACCTTAGTCTCTATGGTTTTTTCAACCGCCCGTGACCCGGACCTGGCTTTCGTGCTGTCAGACTCATCCGCGTACTGAAAACTTGCGCATTCAACGTTTGCCTTTACCTTGGTCGTGACATTACCAGGCAAATCTCTTGAAGGAACCCTTAGAGCGCAATAAGCGAATGACAGAAGACAATGCCAATCATTTATGCCATTGCATTCAACACAATTATTAATTATGTCGCACAGCTTACCTGCCGCCCGATTTCGAGCTCCTTTCGGAATATGACGCAGCACCGGTATTCTCTCACGCATTGTAGCGAGCGTTTCCAGTGGGCATCGTTGCGAAATCGTCGCAGGCGCCTGGGAGGCTTGTGGTGTATCCAGGACAATAGGCGTAAGCTGTGAGGTAGCGGTCGGACGCGGCACATTTTTGTGCTTGCGCCCAATGTGAACTTTTAGTCCATGAGCACTGAACGCACGTGTAGACTGAGGGCAGTGAGGGCAAGTCAATGGCGTAAGAAAAGTACTCATGATTTAGGTAAAATTGCAAAGTCGAATAATCATCGAATAATCAAAGATTCACTAAAATAAAGTCATAAACATATAAACGTCATAACGGATCATATATATAGAATATATATAATTAATATATCTAATATTAAGCAAAAAGTAAGATTAATATATATAGGAAGTAGGTGCCCTCTCATTTGATTGAAATTTGACTAAAATCCGATAAATAACAACAAACTTGTCCACTTTCTTCCCTATTTTCTGCCCAATAAAAAAATCGCGATGGAATAACAAAATTAAAGAAATCAAGAAACTTGTGTTCCAATTTTTGTCAATATCGATTGATAAATGCGGCTATAGCTGAAAATAAACTGGCCAAGTGCAAGTCGGACTCGCACTCGTAGGGTTCCGTACACAGTTAAATATTCCATAACAATGATTTTTCGCAACTACAAAATTAACTTTGTTTTTCATAGTGCTTGTATTAAAAACAAAGTTATCTTTGCGGTCGCCATATCTCTAAAATTGCTGACTGTATCTCGTTCAAACCAATTTTCGTTGTTAGTTTTTATTAAGATCTACAGCATATATTTTTTTTAGATTTTTCACTCCCATACTTTAAAAGTTAGAGGGGGGGGGACACACATTTTACCACTTTAGACGCGTCTATCTTTCAAATGATTAACTTTGAGAAAAAATGATTTTAGGAACCTCAATGTCATTTTTGAAGATCTATCCATAGACATCCCACACGTATAGGTTTGAAGAAAAAATTGTTTTTTGTTTCAATTCCATGTATGGGATGCCCCCCCTTAAACTTTTATATTTTTTATTTTTGTATAAAAATCGGAAAGCGGTTCACAGAATACATCTACCTACTAAGTTTCAATTCTGTAGCCCTAACAGTTTCGGAATAAAATGGCTGTGACATACGGACGGACAGACAGACAGACAAACAGACAGACATGACGAATCTATAAGGGTTCCGTTTTTTGCCATTTGGCTACGGAACCCTAACAGAGAGACTCAGACAAAAGCATTTTTGGCCAATCTCGCAGCTGAGACGCTTCGCTCGCTCGGTCAATGGTCAATTCTTTTACCACCAGGGCCGGCAATCTCTACATGCAAAGCGATGAATTTCGAGCAATAATCGTTGATACGAAAAGATATACAGATAACAACTGTCTAGCTGCATCTCATTCTAGCAGACGTTTGCGATGACAAGACGCATCGCTATCAATGTAAAGACTTCAGGGCCGGAAATCTCTACATGGATAGCGATGAATTTCGACCGACGATCGTCTTTAAGAAAAGAGATGCAAATATACAAATGTCTAGCTGCATCTCCCTCTATTAGACGTTCCACTTCCACCCCTGTACTGTTATTGTTACTAAAGAGTACATTCTATCTATTTTCATTGAATATCTAAATAGTTTTCTTTATTCGAAATATAGGACACAATCACACTGTCGTGATTTATCACCCTTATAAAATAAGATAAGGAGGTTTATGATTTTTTTTTATTGTTGATTTTTAAGAAGTATATTAATGCTATTTATGTAACTAATTAGGTATTTTAGATTACGTTATCTTAAAAATATGTATATTATCTATTATCTACTTAATGAATAAACGTACGGCCACACCGCGGCATCGTGCAATCTGCGGGCGCGATCTCAGTACTTTTCAATTTTTTTTTGATTACGTTTGGTGTGAACTGGTCTTTACAAATACTACTGCCCTATCTGTTCGCCGCCTAGATCGCGCACGCAGGACGCTGCGGTGTGTCCGTGTCCGTAACTTTACTGGGTGAGAGATTGTAAGACAATTTTTTTTTATGATATAAGGCAGGGCTTCCCAAACTTTGCGTCGCGACGCCCTGGGGCGTCGCAGCGATGTCCCAAGGGCGTCACGTGTCGATGCGACCGACTCGAGTGAGCGCCGAGCGCATTTTGTCGTTGCGACTCGCGAGTCGCGGACAAACTGTTTGAATGTTGGAGCTCAGTTTTTCAGGAATATCGTGCCATCAGGACTGCAGCATAAATGGTTCTATTACCAATTGCGGCTACCTATTACAGATACAGCGGCATGCTGCACTGCACTGCCCCTGTTATCTTGAGATATAAAAAATGTTAGAAAGTGTAATTTCATTAAACGGCTTCCATTTAACGGTGAATTAATTGGCAAAGTAGTGGTACCGCCCCAAGCGGACTAGCAAAAGTCCTACCACTACCACAGAATAATTAATAGTACTTAGTAGCACTATAAAGACGACTAAGACAAAAAAAACTTATAAAAATAAGGTTGTGGACGCAATGCTAACTTTGGTGATCGATTTTTGACATAGTTGTTTAAATACATACCGGGTTGACTATTAGGTTTTTCTCAACCGTTATATATTTGTTGTCTTTGATTTAACCACAGAAATATGAATAATAAGGTTAAATTTAAGGTTAAGATTCATATTTCTATGGATTTAACATTATTCTAGAGAAAAATATAAATTTCTTCTAAGAAATAGCCTATTCGCTAAAATACAGTGGGCTCTAAAGAAAGCGGGTCGGTACCAAAAACCTCAATTAATTTCTAAAATATTTATATTTACGGTTTATAGACGGTTTAGTTTATGTTATAGTTTTAGGAGTAGTTTATATTGTGGTTATAGTTTTAAATTAATTTTAATCATGTTTTAAAGTTTTTTTTTTCGATTTTGTTTAAATATTATAATACTAGGTTCATGTTAAATACATAAACACAGAAGAAAGTTTAAAACTTAAAGTTTTAAAGTTGGTTCTTGAAGTATAAAAAATATTTTATCCGTTTATTTTTTATAGTCATAATAGAATCAAAGCATTTATTTAGTATGTAGGCAGCATTAATATACGCACATATATACGTCAAAATCATAAATCATAATCAAATATCAAGTAAACATAACAAAAGCAGAATTTAACGCTTTGAATTTTAAAAAATCAAAGTAACGAACCATTCTACTGTCATCCAATCGTTGACGTCAGACTATTAAAAAAATATTAAAGAAGGGTTGCCAATCATATCCGTAACTGTGTGTTTCAGTAGTCAGTTACGTGTATGGTTGGCAATAAATAATATTCAAGTTTTAAAAATTTATTTTGAATTTAAATTAGTCAGTAAAAGTTGCCATTATCAATAGATTTCGAAAAATTGCTACGATATAACATAACGACCACCTTATACGGTTCGGCATACTTTACACTAGATTTCCAAATTTTAAAAATTCTATATTTTATTTATGATTTTAATACTATCACCAAAAAAGTGTTACCTACCTTTTCCTATGTTTAGAATTAAGTAAATAATCGTTAATAATTTGGTATTTATTTTAAAAGGATAGCTCTAATATTTTAAAAGCTATCGCTCTTTATAACCGACCGCACTATTGCGGCCCACTGTATTTGATACTTGTAAAGATATCTGATAACAAACATTTTTATTATTGAATAGATAAGATTCATCTCGTCACATGATTGCGACGTATCGAAATAGATGGAAAAATACTTTGATTAGACTTCGCTTCTTTTACTTCTACCGACTGGCTGTTTTATGCTCTCAAACAAAGAAATAATTTATCAAGTCGGATAATAAATGACGGAGTTCTGAGGTAACAACATTTATTGAAGAGTTCCGTTGTCTGTTTCGAAACTTATCATCGTATCTTTACAAAATTTAATAAAGGAACATTTCGGAATAAACCTCTATCGAGCAAAAAATAATTTTGCAAATCCAAAGTTATGCACGAACAAATTTTTTACATCGAAATGCGTAGCACTTGTCCTCTATCTCACCTAATGTTAAGTGATGATGTGGTCGATGATTCACTCGCGATTTGTAGACACCCATATTGTATTTAGCCGGAAACACAGACTCAGGCTGGGCATCCCATTCCCTGGCGGTTTGTATGATGAACAAAGATGCAAATCGCTTCGTTCGGGTAGATGGTATATCCGAGATAAACCGGTGGCGCCTTTTAGTGTATCTGTATGTCCGATAATAAAATAGGAAAGATGGAAACAAATTGTCCAGTTCCATAGCACACTCTCCAAAATGTGACCGATAGAAAACCGATAAACAAGCGACTTTGCGGCGATGCACGAGACTCTGGAGCATTCTGCTTAGCAGTAGGTCGTCACCAATGAGCTTCTTGGCTATCATCGAAAAAGCTTCAATACAATACAATACAATACAATAACTCTTTATTTGCACACCAAGAACATATAACAGATAGAAACAGACACAAATTATAAGAATGAGTACAAATGGCGGTCTTATCGCTAAAAGCGATTTCTTCCAGACAACAGCTTCATACATTAAAAAAAATTTCTTCCCGAATTGAGAACCTCTTCCTTCTTTTTGAAGTCGTTTAACATATATATTGTGATTTCCCACACAATGCATATTATATTTGGATTGGAATAAATAAATCATCATCATCATAATCAGCCAGTGTTAGTCCACTGCTGGACGTGGGCTTCTCCCAAGATTTGCCACTGAGCTCGATCTTTGGCTCATTGAGAGGGATATGCCCTAATCGCCACGCTGAGCAAGCGGGCTGGCGATCGCAGGACGTAGCTCCTCGCACCGGTGACGCTGCTGCCCGTCACCGGACTATAGTATTTAGCTACGCCATCATTTGTGTTAATGTTAATGTTCCTTGCCTCAAAACTCCATTATTTATTAAGAGCGAACGCGGGGTGCAGTTTTCTATACAAATGTATTGTTTCCTCTCTGGAAAATGCTTCCTAGAGAAAAAATTGTTTCTACAAAAAATCAAGGTCTGCTGTAGCTACTTTCTTTTTTTTTATTAACCAATTGCAAGTATAATATGACCCTTCAAACATTTTAAAGAGGAGATTAGAAGGCTTATATTTCTTTTTGCAATTGTTTTTGGAAAAATATTTTGACTTCCCACTTGGTCCCATTACACTTTCATCGAGATCTGATGAGTAACTCCAGAGCTAGGAGATAATCACCTCAAACTAGGTACTAGGTGAAAATGACTGTAGAACGAGACATTTGAACGTCGTCGAAGTCGTTACAAGTTCGTAACATTTAGACAGATTCGCGAGGTCTACAGCTCATAGATCCACTAGTTGACGTTGCGGTCCACGAAGCACGCTAACCTAGATTATTTTTATGTTATGTTAGGCAAACAAGCAGACAGCCCACCTGATGGTAAGCGGTTACCCTGCCTATGGACAACTACAACACCTGTTGAGGCGTTGCCAACATTTGAGGAGTTTGTGGATACCCTTTTCAAAACATCCCATCCTATAGCTAGATGAAAAGATCGCGGCGGGCTGGTCATTCCACATATTACAGGTACGCGATAAAAATCCTCGGTTAAAATGGGTTGTGCGAGACGTCCGAGTCTGTAAGATGTGAGTGTGAGCTTTTTGACGGTGCCGTGCAGTACGATAAAATAATGGTGATGGTGAAATCAGGTCTAAAAGCTCTTCAGAGCTTTCCCCATTATAGAGACGGTAAATAACGGACAGCGCACCGACGTCTCTACGGAGGCTGAGTGGCTCCAATTTCTCAGAGCTCGGGATCGTCGACAATTCTAGTGGCTCTTCGCTGTAAGAAGTCAAGAGGCTGAAGCTGGTAGCTCGTTCCGTTCCAGAGGTGCGAGCAATATTCCATGCATGGCCGAACTTATACTAACTACTATATACTAGAATATACTTTAGCAAGACACGTTGCTTTATTAGAAATTATACAAAAATGAAAATATCGAATACACGTACCTACCTATTGATAATTTCATATACCTATAAATATTGTGAATCTGCTCCTATTATTATATAATATTCGATATGAACTAAATTTAACATTTGATATTAACTATCGCAGATAAGATTTTGATGCGATAAAGAGGTTTGTTGATAGAAATGAATAATTATGCATATTTTATAATATGGAATTACGATAACTTATATCATTATTAGATATTATCAAAAAAATAAAATTATGTTACACTTTTATTTATTTTTTTGTTTTCAAATTATCGTGAATTTGTTGTTATGCACCGGCTGTAATTCAGGTCACCTTTAGTAGAATTTTCTTGACCGAGGTTTCGAGAGAATCTGTCGCTCTTCCTCAGGAGTGAGGTCATCATCATCGCGATCTCACCGCGTGACCTCACTCCGGTATATAACATTAATAATATGCTACACTTATCTACGTTCATCACCATCATCAGACTCAAAGTTTTCTCTGTGTGACTTCGGAACAGAACAAATATGATAGGTATGATTGCAAAAACTACATTGGAGCATTTGGTTTTTGTCTTTGGAATAAGTTTTACACTTCATACATTGAACAAATGATAACTTATGTTGTTTAATTATTTTAATCTTTTTGTTGCCAGATTTCTCAGTGTTTTTATTTGAAAGCGCGTTGGAAGGACCACGTTCAGGATTTTTAATAAAACAATATGACATTTTTGTACCTGTGGACAGACCACAGGTACACTCATATTCAAAGAGAATCAAAGAAGCAAAGCATTTATTCAGTATGTAGGCAGTATAAATATACGCACATATACACGTCAAAATCATAAATCATAAAATAAATCATAACCAATTATCAAGTAAACATAGCAAAAGCAGAATTTAACGCTTTGAATTAGAAAAAAAAAAGTAATGAACCATTCAGCTGTCATCCAATGGTTTACGTCAGAATATTAAAAAAAAATAAAGTAGGTTAAAACCATATTATTATTGTCCATAGGTACACATTCACACATAATAAGATCGTTTTAAAAACTAAAATAACCGACTTCAAATGCCGCGCTATTAATTTTCAGTAGGTACCAAGTTTGAGGTGTTTATATCCATATCTCGATGAAATTACTATGGTATGGGATATCTCCTTTCCAACAAAAAAATTATACGTAAAAAATAGTAAGTCTGTTTTATCCTCAAAGTTAGATCAGTTTTAATTTTTAACCGACTTCAAAATAAGGAGCAGGTTTCTCAATTCGACCGTATGTATATATATAGACTTACTGACAGGGAAAAAAGTACTAACTCAGCAATAAACAGCGCAGATCATACTGCAAATACGATCAAACTGATATAGAAAGAAGAAAGAAAGAAAGAAAATTAATTTATTCAGTCTAATGCACACAAAAAATACAAACAACAATATAAAACAAAAATAAATTAACACGTAAAAATAAAATGACATTAATTGAACAAAAAAAAAACAACTAATGTGTGGATTGCTGAACCAGGTCCATCTCAGCACAAATGTTAAGGTACTACTACCTCAACGCTGATTTTCAGGTGGACCTGTAGCGGGTGTTGACTAACGCGAAAGAATTAATAGATACCTAAATACATATTTAAAACAAAATTCAGAGGTAAACTGATATGAAAAGAGATATCTGAAGTGTTTTCACGGTAAATCTCATTTAATTTTTATTATTTAATTTACTTATCATGGCGCTCAAAATTTTCATAGCCGGCTTGCAACCAAACTGAATACAAATATGGCGACACGTCAAAACTGTCAATTATAGACAAAGCTTTACTGTAGCGTCGTAATTAAAATTTTAGCATTGCTAGTTTCGTTGAAATTGATTTTATCCACAGATACAAGCGTCCATACTAAAATATAATGTAATATTTTTGTTTTCTCTTTTTAGGTCATCCGATAATTTATTATAGATTTTTATCACCATTGCATTTGCGATTGCTAGTGCCCTTGTGATTAGCATTTCTAGACTACGGCCTTCGATTCAATAGAAACCTGGTCCGTTCAGTAGGGCTATTCTGTGAGCTAATCTCGGAAGCGAACTTCGCAGTGAGATTTGAATTTCATGTTATGAAATTCAACCGTATTACAATAGTGTTACGATTCGAATTTCATAGTACGACTCACCGCGGATTCCGCTTGCGAGATGCGTAAATTAGCTTACAGAATAGCCTGGCTGGAGTCCTCGCAGTAGTTGCTAGTCCACCAATATAAAGCATATGTGTATATGTATGTATATATACGAGTATACCTATATTATATGTATATTTATATTTATATTGTATGTATGTATATATTATGTATTACAATTAGTATGTAACTATTGCTAACATAATATTTACTATTATTTCAGAACCTAGCTCAACATTCTGTCTGAATCACTCAAGAGTGATTCCGACTAGCACGCCCTAAAATTTTCTCCACCGCTGCTGGATGACTGGTAGAAAATTCTTTTAGCATTAAGTCCTCCTTTTGTACTTATTTTGTGCAATAAAGAATTTACAAACAAACAAAGCATAAGCAAGCTATGGAGAGAGCGATGGTATTTTACAAGAATGACTTACGCACGTTTAAAACAAATAAAACATTACGAAATGAAATATAACACATAATGATTTCGTTTCATAAACATATTAAACTATTTCAGATGTTACTTTCGAGTAAACAGCGTAAATTTAACTGTGAATGTTAAATCTCTGTGAATCGTGATGTATGATTGACAGTGTTTGTGTGTGATGCTGCATATTTGATGTATTGTAATCATTTGGCAGATGTAATATTTAAAGCTGTGGATTATTTGCAAAGTTTGTAGAGTACTGTTTACCAATTAATAATTAATTATATATAATAATTAATTATATTATAATTAATTATATTATATTATTATAATTAATTATATTAATTTGTAATTAAGTATCTAATACTGAAATATCGTATTGTGATGTACCGCTTGGAGAATAACAATATTTTTGCTAAATAAAAAAGATTCGCTTCAGACGCTTTTGACAGTGTTATCTCATAAGGTTCGCATCCAGCGCCACCTAGCGAGTGTAGTCGAACTTTTTTTTTTGTAATGAAAATGGCTCATTCACAACGCTCTGATTGAAAACTATCGATATTTCAATTCAAGATTTCACTAAATAATATAATATCGTTTCAAAAACTAAAAATAACCGACTTCAATGCTGCGCTATTAATTTTCAGTACCAATTTTGAGGTGTTTATCTCCATATCTCTGGAGATACTTATCAGAAAATCGGTTCATAAACGACGAAATTATCCGCGAATAAACATTAAAAAAATATATATATACATACGGTCGAATTGAGAAACCTCCTCCTTTTTTTGAAGTTGGTTAAAAAGCGTATTTAAGCTGCTTTAGGATCTTTAGTTGTACTTACACAAACATTTTAAATACAATTTATTTTCCGGACTTTCATAGACTTCCACAGACTTAGAAAATGGTATCGATTTTGATGCGAGTGAAATTCTTAGACTCGTTTAGTCATTGTTTGGGTTTTAGAGTAATATTGTATCTTGAGCGGATATTGCCATTTTCATTGATGCATGTTTGTGGTGGTAGGACTTCTGCTAGTCCGCCTGGGGCTGTACCACCACTTTGCAGATTGCACTAATTCAACCGCGAAATAGAAATGTTTTTCGGTTTGAATAGCAAAGTGTCCAGTGGAATTATATGGCAGCTTCACAGACTTAACATCTTTAGGTATGTCTCGAGGTAAGTAATAATAACAAGGTAAGGCATTGCAGCGACATGCAAAATTCTGGCTGTCCAGAAATATTAATAATATTATTAATAGTTCTGTGGCAAATGTAGACGCCATCTCTTACTATCATGCAAGCATCGTGCTTGCCCTGTTACCTTATATCGTACCTACAAAAAACAAGCCACATGCCTTCAGTGCAAGGCAGACATATATAAATATAACAACAGGCTACCGTTTGACCTCTATCTCGCCTGTTGGTAAGCGATGATGTGGTCGAGAATGATGAACACAAAGGCGTAAAATGGTCTGACTCTGAAGCGTTGTGTGCTGCTGGAACACCGTAAGTGTATGGCGGCACATTTTATGGTCCTACCGCTTCTTCACGGCCCTATCGATTTTATACTCGTATGTTTAGCAAACGTAGTAGAATAGGAAATATGATACTTTATATCTTAAATTATAATATAATAAATAATATAAAAATCCTTTTTTACAAGCAAATTGAATGTATCAGCATTAATCCACAGTCGGTATTTGTAGTTGTCATGTTTTATATTTATGGTAGTGATACGGCAACAAGTAGCTAATTTTCAATACAATAATTTACAGCACAAGTATAGACAAAGACAGTTTTATCTTAACGTTATCTTTCGATAGCGGCTCCGAGCGCCACTTTTAGACAAAGATAATAAATATTCTTGAGAGTTTCTTATCACTGATAATGTGATATCGATTTCGAAAACTGATGACGAATGTAAGTGTTATTGTAAGACAGAAGAAAACAAAATAACATTTCTAATCATTTCATCGACGTTATTTGTATTTTTAGGGTTCCGTACCTCAAAAGGTAAAAGGAACCCTTATAGGATTACTTTCCTGTCTATCTGTCTGTCTTTTTTTTATGGTAATAGGTAACAGGACAAGCACGACGCTCGCCTGATGGTAAGCGATAACGTCTACCTATTACAGATACAGCGGCATGCTAAATCCTTAACTGCCAGAATATTGCATGTCACTGCACTGCGCCTGTTACCTTGAGACATAAAGATGTTTAGTCTCACGTGCCCTGTAATTTCATTAGATTTATAAAAATCAAGATGCTGAGTCAACACGATCAAAAAATATGGGCAAATTTAGATATTCGCAAAATCTTGTAGGTACCAAAATGTATCTTAATATTATTTTTTTATTATTTTTTAGAATTTGTCCTTTACTTGTGCTGTACGACTTTGCTTTTGACCAAAATTGACAATTCTAGGTCAACCGGAAGTAGCCTATAGGTTTTGGGTCGAAAACCTATAGGGTACTTCCCGTTGACCTACAATCATGAAATTTGGCAAGAAGCAAGGTCTTCTTAGCTAGGTCAGCACAAATAAAGGAAAAATTCATCGTACAAGTTTGTTTTATTACATGGTGGCAGCGGAATTTTATTAAAATAATTGTAATTTAAAGAGTTACGGCAAATATTTTAGTGTTTCGTGAGTGTTAAAGGAATGTGTGACAGTTTACAAATATGGAACACGCTCGTCCTCTACCTGAATTGCAGATCGAAGGCAGCCCCGCAGTGCGGGCTGATGCGTGGCGAAAATGGTGGATGCAGTTTGAGGTGTTTTTAAAAGCATCCGGCGTCGTCAAGGAGGCGAAGGATGTACAAGCAAGCCTGTTGGTGAACCTCATTGGAGCCGAGGGTTACGAGATTTATACGACGTTTACATTCACAAAAGAAGAAAGTGCTGATAGTTTAGATTGTCTCAAGTCGAAGTTCGATGCACATTTTGGAATGAAGTGCAACGTAACGATGTTACGATTTAAGTTTTTTACCGTACCGTACGTTTGTACCGTACGTAACCAACTAGCCGGCGAAACCATCAGTCAGTACGTCACAGCGTCAAAATTGCTCATTAAGAACTGTGAGTTCGAACATCTCGTCGACGGACTGATAAGAGATCGTATCGTGTGCGGCGTCTCGAACAATGTCGTTAGAGATCGCTTGTCGCGAACGGAAGATTTGACTTTGGCGAAGGCGGTACAAATCGGCGAGGCCGAAG
Source organism: Cabera pusaria (assembly GCA_954871355.1). Lineage (NCBI taxonomy): Eukaryota > Metazoa > Arthropoda > Insecta > Lepidoptera > Geometridae > Cabera > Cabera pusaria. The sequence goes on from OX940905.1 coordinate 17,884,371, forward strand.
AGTTGTCCCGAGAAGAGACTCGTCAGATAGAGGAAGTGAAAAGTACGAGTCGCGGTACGTTCGGTGGACAAGTGGACGCCGTGACGGGCAGGCACGCTGGCGCAGGCCGCGGTGGCGGTGCGGCCGCGCCAGTACGGGACCGGGCGCGCCGGGACGGCGGCGGCTGGTCGCCGGCTCAGCGTCGGCAGCGCGACCCTTGTTCGCGATGTGGTAATGTGTCTTGCGTGGACAATCAAAGGTGTCCGGCTCTCAGTGCGGTGTGCTTTGTATGTAATACTCGCGGTCATTTTGCTAGAGTTTGTTCTAAGAAAGACGGTAAAAAAGTGCATGATTTGAAAATTTCCCAGCTTACGGAGGATTCGGATGACGGCGATATTTTTTATGTGAATGTAGTAAAAACGACAAAGCGGTGTCGCTCCCGAGAACAATGGATGGAAAAGCTGGACGTTAACGGTAGGAAAATGCATTTAAAATTAGATTGTAGTGCTGATTTAAATATCATATCTAAATTTGATTTTTATAGATTAGGATTGAATGAAGGATGTCTTAAACCGCACAAAAACAATGTATTTTCATACACAATAAATAAATTACCGAGAATGTTGTTTATCTATTATGCATAAAAATGAACGATTTCAACTTAAATGTGCGGTTGTAGATATGAATGTGCAGAATATTTTAGGCCGAGATGACTGTGTTAACCTTGGATTTATAAAAAGAGTAGATTCGTTAAACCAGGACATAGAACAGGAGTTTTTAGATTTATTCAAGGGTGTTGGAAGAATCAGGCGATATATCAGGCGAACATAAAATTTTAATTAATGATTCTGTACAGCGCGTTATTTGCCCGGCGCGTAAAATACCTTTAGGTTTGCGCGAAAAATTGTCTACTGAATTAGAGAGGATGGAGCAGCTAGGTGTGGTGCGTAAGGGGAACCACCCTACACAATGGGTAAACCCAATAGTAATAGCGGCGAAGAAAAATGGGGATATCCGCGTATGCTTGGATGCCAGGGCTCTGAATCGTGCGGTCAGGCGCGCTCTTATTCTTTACCTACAGTTAGCGAGATAGCGGCGTGGCTGCGGGGCGCGAAATATTTTAGTGTACTCGATGCACGGTGCGGGTTCTGGATGCTCTGCTTGGACGACGCTAGTGCAGACCTATGCACGTTCAGCACGCCATTTGGAAGGTATCAGTTTACGCGGTTACCGTACGGAGTCAGTTGTGCGCCGGAGATGTTTCATGCCAAGGTAAGACAGCTTCTGGAAGACTTAGAGGGAGTGGAATCATTCAGTGATGATATAATAGTGTGGGGAAGTACGAAAGAAGAGCATAATAAGAAAGGTTGAGACAGGTTATGTCACGGGCTAGAGAACAAGGAATGCGGTTTAATAAGGAAAAATGTAAGTTTGGTGTGAAAGAGATAACTTATCTAGGACATGTGTTTGATGGGAGGGGTATGAGGCCGGATGATAAGAAAGTGAAAGCAATACTATAAATGCCTAATCCTGAAGACAGAAAATCTTTAGAAAGGTTCCTTGGTATGGTTAATTATCTATCTAAATTTATACCACAGTACTCGCAATCGGTCGCAATATTGAGAGGTTTGTTGAAAAAAAATACAGAATGGCTATGGGAGGATCAACATAACGAGGCGGTTATGTTGTTAAAACAAAAAATTTCATCAGCTCCGATGTTGTCATTATATTCGCACGAGTTACCTATAACGCTATCTGTAGACGCTAGTGCCGTTGCGTTGGGGGCGGTGTTAATGCAAGGCGGCCGGCCGGTCGAGTTCGCCTCACTCACTCTCACGGATACGCAGTGCCGATATGCACAAATTGAAAAAGAGTTATTGGCGATTGTATACGCATGTGAACGATTTCATCAATATATCTTCGGACGATCCGACGTAACAGTACAGTCAGATCACAAACCGTTAGTCAATTTTTTAAAAGTCTTTATCCTGTGTGCCAGCGAGACTGCAACGCATGTTACTACGTATCCTAGCTTACGACATAAAGGTGACATACACTCTAAGCTAAGGGTAAGCTCATGTACTTACCGAATACGTTGTCACGAGCCGCTTTGCCAGATTTGATGCATGAAAGGATGAATGAGGAAATCGAGGTGCAAACTTGTTTCATGTTACAACAAGTACAGTTTAATGATGAAAAGTTAAATTTAGTCAAAGAATATACAAAGACGGATCAGGAGGCCGAACTGCTCATTAGGTATGTTGATGACGGATGGCCTAGAAGTAAATATGGAGTTGAAAAGAATATAGGCATTTATTGGCCTTATAGGGAATGTTTGCAATACATAGATGGGGTTCTTTTCAAAGATAATTCTGTATTTATCCCGCGAGCATTACGAGCCGAAATGTTGAGTCGCATTCACGAAGGTCATCTCGGTATAGATCGTTGCAAGAACGACGTGCGCGCTGCACGCCCCCGCGCCGCGGCGCGAGACACTCTTACCGCACGAGGTGCCAGATATACCCTGGTCCAAAATAGGTTCTGACATTTTTGAATATGGCAAAAAGTATTACTTAATATTGGTAGACTATTTTTCCAACTTTGTGGAGGTTAATGAATTGGTTTCTATAAATAGTAAAGCGGTCATCGGGGCTATGAAAGAGCAGTTCGCTAGATACGGTATCCCAAATTTGCTCATCACGGATAACGGACCCGCGTACAGTTCTAAACAATTTAAACACTTTGTTGGGGAGTGGGAAATAAAGCACGTAACTTCATCTCCACATTACCCCCAGTCAAATGGAAAGAGCGAACGCGCTATACGCACTGTAAAAAAATTGCTGAAAAAATGCTTAGACTCGGGTCACGATTACTACCTTAGTTTGTTAAACTTTCGTTCCGCTCCTAGGGATAAGATAGAGTCACCGGCCCAGATACTGATGGGCAGACGAGTGAACACTCGTTTACCGATTCACAAACAGTTATTACGCGAAGAAGTCAATCTAAAAAAGAATCATGAAGAAATTTTAAAACAGCAGAATGTACAGAAAAGTAGGTACGATCAATCGAAAACAGACCTCCCTTCGTTACATAAAAATGATCAAGTAGTGGTCGTGGATGGTGATAAAAGAAGAGATATGAAAGTAATTATAAAATCGAGTGAACCGCGATCATACCTACTGCGAGATGCAGGAGGTAGGCAGTATCGCAGGAATCGTAGACACATCGAGCTAGGAACGTCTGCGACCAGGAAGCAACTGACAGTGAGGCTGAGTTGAATGGTGAGCACGATGCTAGGGACGGTGGGAGTGAGCCACAATCAGGTAATGCAAGTCAGGTTAATCTTCATCCTGGAGGAAGTGGAGAAGCACCTTCCAAGCATACTGCGAATATCCCGCTCATTCCCGACATAATAGGCCCTATGACTAGACGCAGAGCCCGTTTGATGGGTGGTATATATACAATTCCGGCACACAAAGATAATTAATCAATGTACCGTGTGCATTTAGGTAGTTGTGTGTGCTATTATATACATAATACATATTATCTAATTTTAGTCCATAACTTGGTAACTGTACTTAGATCGCTATGACCGGTCAATAATTTATACTTAAGGATGTTTAATCATCTGATTATGTAAGTTTAATTTAACCATCTATCTTATTCTAAGGCAAACAACCGGGTATTCATAACCATTTTATTGATAAGTTGTAGCTCATTTTTCAGCAGTTTAACTAATTGTATTATATAAAATAAGAAATATATAAAGATAATAAAAGAAATACGTAAAAAAAAATGCTATGTAAAATAAATAGTACTTAGAAAAGTAGTTGTAACAGTTAAAAAAAAAAAAACAAAAAAAACGATACGTTATCTTTATGTAGTTTTACCTTTTGTGTCATTTGAAGGGGAAAGATGTAGTATGATTTGTTATTATAAAATACCGCTATAGGTTTTTAGTACATTAAATGTAGGTAGTTCACTAATGTTTCTATGAATACCTTCAAGTTAATAAAGTGAGTGTTCATCGTACAAGCTTGTTTTATTACAATAGGTAGGTACAAACTCGTCATGTTCTTCACATACATTCAAGCCTTGCCTGCCAGCTACCACCTTAAAGTCAGAAAAATCAAATAAACATTAGATTCTTATGTATTCCGGCAGCTGTCCTTGAGAGCCAAATCCAGGCCTGGCGTTTTACCATTCTCGACCGCATCGTTACTTACCACTTAATAGGTGACATGGTTGTCAAATGCTGGCCTATATGATATGATAAATGTCTGTGCATTTTAGTGACGTCCTAAGAATATCAAACATTATAATAAGTGACTTAGCTATGCTAAGTCAACTTTTTGATACTAGAATTTATAATTCTAGTATTAGCTTTTTATTTAACCGATAAGCTGAATATTTTATGTTCAATACCATTGGTATTTAATTTATATTTGTTTAATTTATCGATTGAAGTAATTAAAAACGAGATACTCTCTCTATACTTTCTCTATTTTTTTTTTTTTTTTTTTTTTCAGTTGGAGGGGGAAATCCTTCATGAAATACCGCAGAGCTCGGGCTCTGCAATTATGTCAGACTTCTACTGACTAAAACCCCCTCCCTTTCATTACCATAGACACGAGGTCCATGCTTTTGTTTTTTTATATTTTACCTATATTAATTACTCCACACACATTCAATAACACTTAAACACTAAAAGTCTATAATTTGTTAAAGTGGTAGTTGATCCCGTACGTTTTTTTTTTCTGTTTTACTTTTTTTTATTTTTATTATTTTTTTTTTCCTTTACTATAGTAATATATATACTTCATCATCATCATCATCATCAGCCTGTATAAGTCCACTGCTGGACGTAGGCCTCTCCCAAGATGCGCCACTGAGCCCGATTCGGCTCGCTTCGGCTCTTCTCTTCCAGTCACTGCCCACCACTTTGCGTATGTCGTCGCTCCACCTGGTCACAGGACGTCCTACGCTACGTTTGCCGATTCGCGGTCTCCACTCTAGGACAAGTCTACCCCAACGGTTATCAGTCTTGCGGCAGATATGACCAGCCCACTGCCACTTCAGCTTGCTAATCCGTTGAGCTATGTCGATAACTTTAGTTCTCTGGCGAATTACTTCGTTCCGGATTCGATCCCGCAGAGAAATACCGAGCATAGTAGCTCGCTGAGCGAATTTAAACTGGTGGGCCAGTCGGACTGTGATAGTCCACGTCTCGGCTCCGTATGTAATCACAGGTAGGACACATTGGTTAAAGACTTTTGTCTTTAGACACTGTGGTATAGGCGACGAGAAGACTCGACGGATTTTTCCGAATGCTGCCCAGCCCAGCTGAATTCTTCTCTGGATTTCCTTCTCGAAGTTATGTTTGCCTAGTTGGAGCGTCTGCCCTAGGTAAACATACTTAGTGACAACTTCGAGTGGGATTCCATCTACGGCAATCGGTTCCGGAACAACGTGCTCGTTGTACATGACTTTGGTTTTATCCAAATAACATATATATACTTATTATGTAATTATTATTCTTTCTTATTTTATTAATTATTCTTAAGTACCTAGTTACATGTTTTAATTACATGTTAGTTACATTATTTATAATTATTAAAGCATTATCCAAAACCGACCAGTTTCCACCTGCGGCACCCGTTGACGCATGTACCAGCGTCGCTCTCCTCAACCATATGTTAAGGAAGAGAGTGGCCCACTACACAACGCCACCACAGGCACCTTGTCGTGAGCATGTCAGGATTAGATAATCCAATAATACTCGTAATTTTCTTAGCATATTTATTTCCCTTTTCATCTGCCTTATTTCTAGAGCATAGCCCCAACGACGTCCGTGTCGCGGTTTTTCATGGCCATCTTGAGATTATGCTCCTTGACTTCTTCCGTCGACCCTTGCATTGCCTTCCTGATGAATATACTAATAGCGTCGTCGGTAGTGTCGGTGTAGTACACGCAGTTTTCTGTGTGTCGCGATACCGCCACCACCGCGTGCTGGACGCTATTGTGTATCTTCGTCTTCCGCCCCCTCGTCTGCACAAAGACTGTAGCATAAGTCAATCCCTGCGCTTCGTGGATTGTTAGGATTTGTGACCCTTCGCCTGATCCGTATCCCTGGATAGAAAGGGATTTCTTCTCTTCCTGGGTGTGGACCAGGTATAGAGTATTTGGAAGGCTATTGGAAGGCTATATTGGAAGGGGGGTATTTGCGAATTCGTAAATCCTCTCAACTGCAGGGAGTGTACTCTGGGTTTTGATGAGTACATGCTGGTGTAAACTTCACTGAGGGCGTATGCGACATCCATCGGATTTCGGTGCGTGCATAACTCTCTTCTGTGATGTTAACGGTGAAATCTGATCAATGATACTTTAGCTCGAATAGGTTATCCCTATCGATGTAAAGCAATTGGTTGGCCATCACTATGGCTCCAAAGTGGTTCATAAGAGCCTCATCGACGGTAAGGCGATTGCCTTTGTGAGACTCCTCAAACCCGTTGACTAAGATAGAAGCTATAGTACGCACCTTGGTTTTGGTACGCTTTCCCAAGCGGCACTGTAGCTTCTCCCTCAGGTCTCTGGCTGCCTCAATTGTGGTGGTAGCTACAATTTCACCTTCATCATCAAAGTTATTAACAATCCTTGTCGTCTTTCCACTTCCAGGTACTCCATTGACCCAAGTAAACTTTGGTACAACCCAGTTTTCCCACGATGCCCTGACATCTTTATTTCCAGAAATAGTTTCGGCCATTTCTAGGATTTTTTCGTCAAGCATGATTTTGGTGCACTGGGCTGTAACCACTATTGGGTCATCCTGAGGAGTCACAAACTTGAGTCGACCTGTCCGTTGCGTTTCCTCTTCGTCCTGAGCTACGAAACCATTAGTTTCATTATATGCAACCATATATGATCCTGACATTGTCCCAGCAATGATCTGGGAAGTGTCATTATCATACATGGCACCATCTGCTTCTTCCAGCCTTACCTTCAACAACGATACGTTCTTGTGCTGATAGGCTTGCAAGATTTTGGCTAGTGGTAAGATTGACCACTTGAGTCGCCTTCACCACGGCTAAGAATTCGAGAAATGCGTTAATGAAGTGGTCTAAGGGACTGGACACCGGTCTGAAACTTGGCGGAACTATCTGTCCCTTATCGGCTCTCGTTCGAGTTGGCTGTGGCGTGTTAGGTCTTTCTAAATTTGGTTTTAGAAATTCCGTTAACGCCACAGCTTGCCGATCGACTGGTGGTTTTCTGTTTGTAAACTCTCTCAGGGTCTTTATGAAGTTGCGGATATACATGCTAGTTTCGGATTTGCCTTCTGTGCGCCTTTTTTTCTGCTGATCTTCTGTAGTTTTCTTTTGTAGGCGCTCCGATCCGCTTAGAACGACTGTACTCGCACTGGGATAATCAGACTGATTTGCCGATACAACTGCTTCAGTGCGTTTGGGAACTTTAAGGAAGCTCAAGTCTTCCCCTCTGTTCTCATACACTATAACCTCATGAAGTTCCGAGGCTTTCAAGCAGCCGTATCTATCAGCGACTTTTCCTTGTTCAAATCCGATTTTCATCGCGTCAACACTTATTTTACTTATTAAAGCTGCTGGCAGATGTTTTTGACGCCGTCGCGAGTATCATAAGTACTTCGCATGCTTGCGCAAATGGGGTTATCTCACTCCATTCAAATACGACGATTGTTTTGTTTCTTAATCGCAATATCCGACAGGAGTGGCTTTCCACTACTACTCTTTGTAGCATTCTGATGTTTGCGCTTCTGGTAATACCGATATTACCCGCCTATGGGTTTACATAGTAACTATAACACTTGTCTGTGCCATAGTATTCTTCTTCTTTCTCTTATATATAAAAATGTTAACAGGACGATGTAGACTATATTAGCAATTGGTGCTCCAAAAATAATATGATTCTCAACACTGCCAAATGCACTCGAAAGCGAAACCCAACGACTGTTGTTTATCACATCAACCATACCATAATAGATGAGGTCACCAGCATGCGAGACTTGGGAGTTATAATAGATACAAAAATAGATTTTCGTGAACATATTGATTCCATAATTAAAAAAGCCTCGCAGTTAGCAGGATTCGTAATTAGACTAAACAAATTTTTCAAAGACGCAGACATATTAATTCAGTTATACAACTACTATGTTCGCTCAATATTAGAATACTGTAGTCCCATTTGGAGCCCTACCTACGCCGTACACATTAGCCGATTAGAAGGACTCCAAAAAAATTCCTGTAACACTTTTCATATGCCGAAAAATCGACAGTCCAAGCCTATTAAGCAAGATAATGTTGTCGGTTCCACGTTCATGCCGCCGTCTTCAAATCAGAAAAACATTTAACCTTCCATTTTGTCGCACTAACTATTTGCAGCACTATCGGATGAGCGCATCTTATAATACGAGTAACATCTGTCATGAAGTTGACATATTCGGAGACCCTCTCTTAAAACTCAAAAATTACTTAATTCAAAATTCCAGTTTGTAATTCTTCTTCAATAACTTAATTATGTAAGCTAGTAGTAATTGAATCCAATGTTGTATAGTTTTTAGTTTTACGTACTGCTGCTACCTAAAATTATTACTGCATGTTGTGTTTGCCTCAAGAACGTCAAACACTGCTCACGTCACACCACTTACGTAACAAAATATTGATAACGTGTGTTATAGACCAGTTTGGCAAACCTAATAAAAAAAAATCAATTGCTGTTCGTTCATCATTGCTGTTCGTTAGTCTACGTAGTGGTTATATTCTCTTTGGTTAGTCTCGCTAATACTCGAGAACGGCTGGGCCGATTCAGCAGATTTTGGTTTTGAAATGTTTGTCGTAGCTCAGGGAAGGTTTAAACGGTGAGAAAATATGTAAAAATTGCGTGTTCTTAGATAGGTTTTACGGTCTCAACTCACCCGGGGGGCGCTGCAGTAAACATGTGTTTGTGCAAAACCAAAATTATTAGCCCGGTTTTGATGCAGTTTGTGGTTGATTAGTGAGGGTTCTCAAATAGATGTTACGGTAGTAACTCACTAGAGGGCGCTGCAGTTATATATTTTATATTAGATACTATCTACATATTGAAGACATTTATGTCCAAAAACTACGAGTCCGATTTTGATGCAGTTTTCATCAGAGATGGGTGCGAGTTTAATTGATGTATGTTCATAGATAGATGTTACGTTGACGAATCACCAGGGAACACTGCAGTAAACATTTGTTTGTGCTATACCAAAACGGGTTTGTAGTTGATTAGCGAGGGTTTTTAAATAAGTGTTACGATAGTAGCTACCAATAATATCTACACTCTCTAAAAAGTTAAAATTAAAAGCAAAATTAAATATGTTAGAAAACCCACGACGGTTAAAAAGTAATAGAAAAAGAAAAAAATAATTTAAAAACCCCCGACTTAAAAAATTATGTAACGCGAGATAGTAAACGTAATATTCAACTACCTATAAATTTAATAAAAAACCCAAGAATATCTGTTGGGGGCTGCCATCACTATTTTAAATTTATTAAAAACTAGCTGTACCCGCGACTTCGTCCGCGTGGAATAGTGTAGAAAGAAGGAGAAGGAAGATAGCAAACAACAATTTCGTTTTCCCATATAAACTGTTCTACCTACTTTCCTGTCAAACATTTGACGTTCGTCCCTACGGTACGGTAGGGTAGAAGCACGTATTAAATTAAATTAATTGACAACGTAATATATCCACATTACTCGGATTATCGCGTAGGTATTTAAATGTTAATATTTATAAATTCGATATTGTTGGTTCGTTCAAAAATTTTTGTCATTGTATTGACATATTTTGATTGTTGTCATTATGGCGCTTCCATACATGGATATTCTCTATTTGTGTATAAAAACCGATAAAAATAAAATAATAAAGGAGGTCCCCATACAAGAAACGTGTTTTTGAGGTTTTTTATACTCGATCTTACAAACCTTAATAGATAGAGACGTGAAATTTACTCATCATTTATTTTTTAATTTTTTATTGCATTTAGTTTTTATTATCAAATAATAAAAAAATAATTAAATTAAAAATTAAAGGGGTCTCCATACGAAAAACGTATTTTCCGGCAAATATTGTTTAATAGGAACCCTGCGTGTGCGGCGTGCGTGTCCAACTCGCACTTGAACAATATATTTATATTTGCGGTACGAAGTTCGCCGGGTTGGATAGTGGCTTATAAGATTTTGTAGCTTCTATAACTACGACTTAAACAATCTTATAAGAGCTAAGCTACGCTAGCTATGTCATTTCACGCAGTTTCATGTCATGCGGTCTAAATATTGATTTCGTGGTCAGAACACATAGCGCTACGATGTGCAGTCCAGCAGCAAAGTTATTATTTTTTATGTATATTGTTATATACATTTTATCTACAATCCAAATTTACATCGTACCGACAGGACTCGAACCCGCGAACGGTGAAATTTTGAACTATATATAAAATTCATATAACAATTTTGATTGTTTATTAGATACCTACATAGAATAATAACTTTGTGGTCATTGTTCTTGCCAGCCAGTCCAGAAGTAATGTAACTCAGAATAAGCTCCGCAAAAAGATTTTGTCATTGGGAAAAGTATTTGGTAAAGTAAATATAATCAAGGAGAGTGCATGAACGTGAATTAACAAGAAGGAAAAAGCATTTCTTTTCTTACGACAACGTAAGACTAGATCTTTTATGGGACAATCTTGCCCATGCTTGTACTATTCAGTATTCTGTGTCCATGCTTACTTTCATCATTAGACGGCTTTTGAGATACTACTAATATTATAAAAGCGAAAGTTTGTGTGTATGATTGTTACTTCTTCACGTTAAAACTACTCAACCGATGGTGAGCTAAAATTTGGTACATAGATAGTCTAGACCCTGGAATAACACATACTTTTTATCCCGATATTACCACGGGAACGATGTGTACGCGGATAAAACCACGGGGCACAGCTAGTCAAAAATAAATTCTTTAATTCCGAATTTAGTATTATGTGACAAGCAATTGTTTATGGTTAAATAATTGCCAATCTCACTTGATCTAAGGCTTCGAGCATTTACCAATGGAGATGTTAACGTTGTAATCCGCAAACTTTTTTTTCTGCCGATACTTACGTGGGACGAGGTAAACACGCATTGCACACACACAAATCACTCACTTTAACGATCCCGCACACTAGCTTAAAACACGCACACAGTATTAAAAATACAGCGTAGTTACGCACGCTCATATGGCCAAAAATGGCCATATGGCCAGCAGAGGGGAACGCCTTGCGTTAACATCTCCATTGGTAAATGCTCGAAGATCTAAAGCGATGATGTGATCGAAAATATACTGGCCCAGAATATACCCTGCTCACTTGCTATTTGTAGACCCAACCACCTGTTCACATCTGTCGTGTGTCGGATCCAATTTTTAATCGGATGGGAGAATATTTTATATGAAGCTTTCACACTTGTCAAAATCGGATCCGACACACGACAGATGTGAACAGGCGGTTAGAATTGTAATTCTCAGGAAACACAGAATCTGGCAAGGAATAGAATTCTATTCTTTTACAGTACGTATGACGAATGTAGAAGAAGATGGAATATCTATTTAAATCAGTTAAGTCTCACACTTTTGTCCCAGATGACCTACCAAAAGCTCTCTCACTCTATTCTATGTTACGAAAATGTTTTTTCAAAACACATTTTCTAGAAAATGTTTTCATAATGTATCAAAACATTGTGCGTCAGATTCTAGGCAGTACGTAGTACTATTAAGTATTCTGTTGCTAGAGCAAAGTATTTCAATATAATGCAGCTAAACAGTTAAGGAATTTTCTCCCGTATGTAGAAGGTAAAAGCATATGAAATCTCGTGACACAATTTTCTAAAAGTTTCAAATTGTCTCGAAATTGAGAGGAGCTTTTTACCTTTACATTTCGGTATATTTAACTGACTTTAAAAATGAGGTTTCTCAATTCGACCGATTACGTTTGTTCACGGATAGCTTCGTCGTTTATGAACCGATTTTGATGATTAGTTTTTGTTGGAAAGGAGATATCCCAAGAGTAGTACCATAGTAACTTCACCGAGATCAGATAAATATCTCGAGATATATGGAGATAAACCTTGTTACTGAAAGGTAATAGCGCGGCATTTGAAGTCTGTTATTTTAGTTTTTTAAATGATCTTATAAAATAGAGCAACTTTCCTAATAATATCATTGTAAAACTTTTAAAAATACCTTTACGTGCCATGAGGGTTATTTTAGTTTTCTGAGGTGTTTCTCTGTATATATAATCTAAAGCATTTTATTTTAATATGTTGCCAATTCGAAGGCATATTAAAATTATAACCTTGACACTAGGCCTTTCAGTAAGGATCCTTATACTATACAGGGTTGTACTAAAAGTGAGCTGCCTTACAATCAGCTTTTATTGCCTTTATCAGCTCTGCAATCTCGTCGTGTTTACGCAGCGTCTTTTCTACTATGGTAATGCTTTAGAAAATCACAGCACGCCAAACATGTTAATGTTACAAGGAAGAATGTCTGGTGATGCTACGACATGCTACGCATGCTACGATTTCGACAAGTGCTACTGTTACGGAGAAGCGCTCTACGAAAATTATTCCCATTATCTCTACTGCGCGGTACTTTAATGAAAATCTTTTATGTAACTTATATACAGAGTCAAACAGGCAGTAAAAGTATAAACTTACGTTTAAATGCTGTACTTATATAAGATTTTTTTAATAACATAAAAACTATGGAATAATAATTTTCATTTCATTACTAAAAACTAGATCTAGATATCGCATGAAACATAATTTAAAGATAGTGCGTGTAAATGTAAAAATGAAACAAACAGGTATCAACAAAAAAATACGGATAAATGCTAGTTTCACTAACTCCCATCAGAATTCAGTACACGTAAGATCGTGATCTTTTGATGTCTACACGTGATTCCACGACAAAGGAGGATCTATTCCGAACTCTCCATCTACCGGTCACTTCATATTGTTCTGATCTTGACAGATGTGGGTTTCTATTGTTACGCTTTTGAGAGTTTCGAATAGTATGTAGTACGATATTCGAGATATTGTGATAACGTCTCACTATCCTAATTATGCATTTTAGATTTAATTTACAGTGTTCGTGATTTTTAAACAACTGATGATAAATAACAGACTTTTGCACATGATACAATGATTGTCATCAAAAGTCCCAATAAAAACCTGATGCAGCAAACGGTACATACAACTCTATCTGACGTAATCCACTGGATGGAAATTAACAATTTGAATATTAATATTAAAAAAACTAAAATTATTCAATTTAATTCGTACAATTCTGATTCATTGCCACTTGACATTAAATATAATAATAATAAAGTTGACAATGTTGACAATTATACATTTTTAGGGCTGACACTTGATAATCATCTTAATTGGAAAATGCATATTGATGTTTTGTGTAAAAAGCTTGAACGTTTCGTATTTTCACTCAAAAAAATTAGGCATACTGTATCCATGGAAGCTGCGTTGATAGCATATCATGGCCAAATGTCGTCTCTTCTTAGCTATGGTCTTATAATGTGGGGTAACTCAGTCGACATGGAGAGAGTATTTAAAATTCAAAAGATGTATTCGGGTCATAAATAAATCTTGGTTTTTAGAAAGCTGTAGACCTCTTTTTAAGTCGTGCAACATACTTCCTCTACGTGTATGTACATTGAAATATGTATTTTTACTAAACGCCACCCGGACTATTTTAAAAAACGTTGCAAAGTTATTACCCGCCAGAGAAGATCTAAGTTTACTAATCTTTTATACCAAGCTCCTGTCCGAAAAGATATGTACAAAAAATCGCATATGTGTATGTCGATATTAAATATCGATATATCGAATAGTTTACCGAATGAATTAAAATTTTTAGAAAATAATAAATTTAATAAATCTTTGACAGATTGGCTTCTCAATAAATGTTTTTATAGTATTAAGGAATTTAATGAATGTTGTTTAAAAGTGTATTTTTAGAGATTAATTAGAGTATTATTAACAAAATATTTGCACGTCTGCTTGCAGATGGAATACTGTCTCAGCAAATAGAATTTAAGATCTTGTATATAAGTATTCTTGCAAATACATGATTTGATTGATTGATTGACTACTAGCACGCAGTATGTTTTAATTGAGCGTTTTGGTGTAGGATTCGTGCATACCCTATAATGATGCAGATCAAAAAAGTTGTGTGTTCAGATCATTTCGGGGTCACCAAACCCTATAAGGTTATTGGGCTTAAGTATTCAATAAAACATTTAATATAAATCACGTCTGTTTATTGCCAGCTCTTACAGAGGACTCAATATGATTAAATTTTGAGCTAAAATCTTATACTGGGTAGGTACACACTTCTTTAAGAAGCTCACGCCGAAAAAAACTCTATGACTACATAAGAAAGTGGACTTGCACAAAACTTAGGAAGAGATAATCGACAAAATTATACTATATAAATAAGAATTTTCTGCACAGTCACATTTATTTTATGAGGTCACAGGACGAGAGCTATGCTGATAGTGGTATGCCTGCCTAATACAAAACTGTGGCACGTAAAACTATGGATTGGCCAAATTTTGCGCGACTCTACACAGCGCCCGTTTTACCTTCAAATTATAGAAACAAGAAATACGATGGCCTATCATTTGACTGGATGTCAAATATAAGAGGCTTTTAACTTGCATGAACGATCACACGTTTTGATAAAATTGCGTAATGCGAACTGAAAATCAGAAGTTTAACAATGTATGGTCTTCATTTTAGATTTGTAGGATAGACTTATTATATGTGTATTTACGTAATTATAAACTGTAGAGGTAGAAAAAGATGTAAGATGTAAGGGAGCATAGATGGATAAGACACCGAAAGCAGGAAAAAAGGTAGCCAATGCGAATAACGTCGCCAATGAAACAGGAAAAGCAAACCAATGCAAATAACGCCGATGAGCAGAGCTATAAAGGATTTATTTGGCGATGAAAAACCAAACCTTGCAACCTTTTGACTGTATTATAATAATAAGTGCATTAGTACCAAAGAGATCTATAATTTACATATGTTTTGTAAATTATATTTTTTGAACATATTATTTGTAAAGTATTTAAATCAATTAGCGCACTGGCGCCTAAACTAGCCGTAGCTGTGCGATAAGCGCATGTTACGATTCGTGGTTGGTCATAACATATGATAATGTTCATGGTTAGTTGCTCAGAATTATACATTGATAGATCTATATTGTAATCGAGTAAGCGTCCCTTTAAGAGCCTTAATGAAATCTTTGTACCCTTAATACTATTCCGGTGGCGTATCCTGAACAGTTTCTTTGATGTGAACCTACACAAAGTACGCCAGCCTTTCAGGTGGTAATTAAGCTGCCTTAATAGGACTTACTCTGGACGGATTCAGACTAAATACTGTTTACATGTCGCGGATCTCATGTATTAATTAATTAAATGTGTGCAACTAGTTGCGCCGCTTGGTTTCTCCCTTAAATCGAGATTATTGATATAATCGCGAATTCTTATTATTCAAGGCGTAGTATAAAGAAGTTGCAAACGCTCAATACTATCCCGTTTAAAATGAAATAAATAATCCAGCCAAGTGCGAGTCGGACCCGCTCACAAAAGGTTCCGTGCCTAGTGGTTAATATTGTATAGTAAGCAAAATTGCTGAAAAAGAAAACACGTTTCTTATGAAACAAACATTTTATTTCATTTTAATTTTGTTAAAACAACCACAGTCCATATATAGTACCTGGGAAAGTTCAAATCCAGATTGAATAGGTTAATACTGAGCAAGTGTGCTACAACATCTTTAGCTAAATCGTCACTCAACATGCAGGAGAGATTGTAGCTAAACGTTTGCTTAGTTGTAAATTTAAAAAAAAAACACTTTCAAGTCAATGTCAAGTGTTTATTACGCTTTATAAAATCGAGCGAAAAGCGCCAGAAAAACCACGTGTCTTACTTAACTTTACTTAGTTTTTATTATATGTTGTTGTTACGACAATAGTATTGCACTCTTTGTAAAAACTTCCAGTGACTACCTACCCAAAGTTGAGAAGATATAGCTCTGTGACAGACGGATAGACAGACGGACAGTAGAGTATCAGTACCCTTAGTACGAGTTTTCATCGTAAACGCTTTTGACAGATCTCACATAGTTTTTGACTTATTCTGGCTCCCTGATTGGTTTAAATTTAATGAAGCGTGAAAACCACTAGAGGCGCTGTACTGTTTTTCATACAAAATATGTTCGATACACGATATCGAGTTTGGTATGAAATCTCGTACTAAGGGTACAGTAGTGGGACCCGTTGGCACCCCCTGGGTAGGAACCCTAAAAAGGTAGATATTGTATTTTCCACATGGAGCAGTAGGTTTTGTAGCGAACTGCAGGCGTGCGAAATTGCCCATTTTGACTCATTTTAAAGAATATGAATCGGATGCGGTTACTTAGACGCTTAAATAGAAATATTTCTTGGTTTTTTAGCGTAAATAGAACAAAATACGAGTATTTTTATTTGTTCAGTGCTTCTTAGTACTTCTTACACTTGCAAACGTTTTCAATAGTTATAAATTCTGGTAATTATTATATAAAACAGTATTTTACAGATGAACGCGATTAACACCGATTGTAATTCTGAATAATTTTAAATAGTAAATTACAGGAAACTTGTTTTGTTACGTTTCTAGCTAATGAATAGCACATGTGTTAATTAGCTAAAACACGGCATTTGTGCCGTGTTCAATTGAACCTTTGTAGCTAATGCTTCTGTTTCCAAAAACAAAGTATACCTATAATATTCGATCATTTATCAATACACGTCACTCAGTAACCTATAAAAGGAGACGCGTTGTGATCAATTTTCGAAAAGTACCTTATCTTTGAGGCGCCCTAATCTTTTGTTATATTCTACGCTCTTTGGAAAAGCTCTTTGGTTAACATATATTATTTTACGGGTACAATAGCTATAAGAAGTCTTTGTAGTGTTAGGCGGTTTAAGTGTGAACCGGCTGCGACAGTTTTCTTTTACTAAAAGGTTTTCTTAGAGGAAGCTTAACTCTAGCGTTGTATACGTTACTGTCTTTGCTACCGTAGAGCAGCGTAGATGTAGATGTCTCTTTTCAGTCTCTTTTTCAGCGTAGATGTCTCTTTTAACCGAGTTCACAAAAAAGGAGAAGATTCTCAATTCACCTGTATTTTATTTTTATGTGAGCTATCTCAGAACATTTTATCGAGATCTGTTAAGTATCTCCAGATATGTGGAGATAAACATATCAAACTTAGTATTTATTAATTAATGATCATACAAAACGAAAAAATCGTCTTCACATGCCACGATAGTGAAAATATCCACTAGCCATAATCATGTCATAGAGGTATCAAATTTGTTTATATTGTTTATCCTCATATCTCCGGAGATGATTATTAGATTATCAGATCTCGATAACATTTGGATGGGACCAAACGGAAGGCATAATCTCTCAAACAAAAAAATAACTTTTTAAATTGGTTAAGATTTGACGGAGTACTGAGGTAACAAACATTTAAAAAAAAGCAGTCGAATTGAGAACTTCCTCCTTTTTTGTGAAGTCGGTTAAAAATGACTAGCACGGCATTTGAAGTCGGTATTTTTCGTTGTAAACTTTTAAAATTCTTAAATTACTAACTATATACTCTGGTCCGAAATAGTGAATGTGAATTGCACTAAACAACTGAGTGATTATTGTGCAATAGTTGTCTGTAGCTTTAAATTGTAATGTAGATAAAAAACCATAACATCCTTATAGAAAAAGTAAGGTTATGGATTAAGTAAAATTGTCTTTTTTTAAGGTTCCGTACCCAAAGGGTACCAACGGAATCCTATTATTGAAACTTCACTGTCCGCCGTCCAGCCGTTCGTCTGTCACATAGCGATGATAGGCAGACGCTTAAAATTTTGAATGTATTTACTACGGCCGCTATAATAATAAAATAAAATTTTAAATTTAAGTGATCCCATACAATGCCTTTGTAACATAGGAATATGAGTTCAGGAAAATCCTATTCCAATTTTTCTATTCTGTTATAACTGTAATTTTGTTTTCTTATTTCCAAAGGGCAACAAGTTACCAACACGACAAATGAACACAACTCTTTATTTTCTACAAACTGGGAAGTTTTGTTCCATAACCTGCGACTAAAAAGAACAAAATGGTAAATCCAAAACGTACACAGCTTGATTAAATAATGTTCCGTGCTGCTTTTGTGTAAATTTCTGTCGCATTTATTTTCTTATTTATTTCTGTTTTCTTATTTCATACATAACCGTTTGCTTAATTTTCTATAAAGTCGATTGAACTCATTAGCATAGCAATATTATATATATTATATAGCAATATTCGTGTTGTAGGCAGTAACTGAATAATTATTTTTTTATATTGCCATCAGTTTTAAAATATCATTATATATAAAAATTAATCCCAATTTCCCTTGGTCATGGCATCACGCGTGAACGGCTGGCTGATTTCGCTAATTCTTTTTTGTTGTATTTTTTATCGTCAGGAGATGGTTCTTATGAAAAAAATTAAAATAATTAAAAGTTGTTTTTAACGCAGGCGAAGCCGCGGGGCACAGCTAGTTATTATAATAAAATACACAATAATTTAGTTTGTTTGTTTTAATTAAATAGTAATACTGTTTATTATTTCTTTTTTTGTAAAAATGTCAATACCCAAACACGCATTCAGTGTTTATATTCGCATTGAACAAATATTAAAGCAATATACAAAGCCAAAATGACTACTCTATTGTCAAAGGCAAAAAAATTTACAAAACTTACCCATTCACAAAAAATCCACAGATCAGCGAGACACTTTCAAAATCAAACACAGATCACAGCATTTCAATGTTCGAGTACCAAACTTTCACAGAACGATCGTGAGTCGGAAAATCGCAGTCTTAGGGCGTGCGCTCTCCCCCGCGTTTGAAAACTGACTGATTCCTTATCAGACAATAGATACAAACCTACTGGTAGATAAAAGCAATAATCCCGGATAAAATTGACACAAACTTTATTGCATGAACTTTGCTAATGGTTTTAAGCTTACGGCTTAAATTGGGGCTTAAAGTAACTTTAATTTCAGATTTGAGATTCCGGTGGTATGATGGGCGGGCGGCGAGAGATACATTATATAGTAATTGTGAAGTCTTTGGGGAAAAGCAGGAAAATTATATACGGAGAATTATATAAAACGTTACCTCTAGCATTTTGGAGGGACCTATTACACAATGGCAAAATTTAATTGACCTCGGAGAAGTTTTAGTTTGTTTATTCTTTCTTAGTTGGTTTGGTGGTTTAGTCCTACGTCCTATTTTAGTGACAAAGCTATCTGTGTACAATATGTCTTCCAAATCGGTCCAGAGGTAACACACAAACAGCAGTTTATTTCACATGAAATAGAGTAAACAATGTTGGAAAATTATACGAGACCATCTATTTCGCCATGTAATGGCATGTGAAAGAACTGGGATAATTAACAAATTTTCAGGTTACATTAAAATTATTACGCATATTACAATTAAAATTAAATATTAAATTAAAAAATAAATCATCATTGAATTAACGTGTTAGTAATAATTACATGTCGGAATTTAAGATATTATAACTTATATTTTATATTTTGTAAATGTCATTTATAATTCTGTCTCAATCTCTAATTATTCATACATAGGTACATGTCATTGTTAAATTTTGCAGTTAAAAAGTAATTAATACAATAATAAGCTTTGTCTAATAATAATTTAATTATATTAATAATTTAATTTAATTTGACCAACGCATAGCGGTGGAATTGACACAAGTAATGTCAATAATTAATGTATTGGTTTGAATGATACCATGCGTTCGCAAGCACTGTGAAACCTCAGATTTTTATTATCAAATTATTATTTTGTTTGAGAGAATACGAATAAATCATAAGTCAGGAACACTAATTCAGAACAAATTTCACACAAAAAGTGGCCTTCAAACCAAAACTACGTAGATACAAAATAAAAATCACTCTTGAAGTTACAAATGATTGGCTTGGAGATTGATTTAAATTCGGAACGAAAGCAATGACCCCTGCTGCAATGTCTTGGACACGACTTCTGTTGGGTCCCTTTTATAACGCAGTTACTTTTCCTGACCTATGATATAGTTCCCGCTTGGACTTATTGTAAATATACGAGTTACAAATACAATATACGAGTACAATGTAAGGGTAGCCATAATCATGTGATCGAGATATAAAATTTGTTTATATTGTTTATCCTCATATCTCCGGAGATGATTATTAGATTATCAGATCTCGATAAAATTTGAATGGGACCAAACGGAAGACATAATCTCTCAAACAAAAAAATAACTTTTCAAATTGGTTAAGATTTGACGGAGTACTGAGGTAACAAACATTTAAAAAAAAACAGTCGAATTGAGAACTTCCTCCTTTTTTGTGAAGTCGGTTAAAAATGACTAGCACGGCATTCGAACTCGGTTTTTTTCGTTTTATACTTTAAAAAATCTTAAATTACTAACTATATACTCTGGTCCGAAATAGTGAATGTGAATTGCACCAAACAACTGAGTGATTTTTGTGCAAGAGTTGTCTGTAGCTTTAAATTGTAATGTAGATAAAAAAACCATAACATCCCTATAGAAAAAGTAACGTTATGGATTAAGTAAAATTGTCTTTTTTTAAGGTTCCGTACCCAAAGGGTACCAACGGAATCCTATTATTGAAACTTCACTGTCCGCCGTCCAGCCATTCGTCTGTCACATAGCGATGTTAGGTAGACACTTGAAATTTTGAATGTATTTACTATGGCCGCTATAAAAATAAAATGAAATTTAAAATTTAAGTAATCCCATACAATGGTTTTGTAACATAGGAATATGAGTTCAGGAAAATCCTATTCCAATTTTTCTATTCTGTTCTAACTGTAATTTTGTTTTCATTTCCAAAGGGCAACAAGTTACCAACACGACAAATGAACACAACTCTTTATTTTCTACTTGGACTTATTTACTATTTTATTACTTACTATACTTTACTATTTTATTGTATTACTTATTTTCGCTTGGACTTATTGTAAATATACGAGTTACAAATACAATATACGAGTACAATGTAAGGGTGAGATGATGTGATCACCTTTTTTCAATCGCACAACCAGACGTACTATTACGCGCCACTGCTACATGGTGGATATTCCATCAATCCGAACGACGCGATTTGCTTCCACATTCATCATACGTAACGCCAGGGATTGGAACTCCTTCCCTGAGTCTGTCCTTCCGGAAAGGTACCATCTGGGGGTCTTCAAGTCGCGAGTGAATAGTATCTTCTAGCCAAGCGTGCTACATCGTCGACCACATCGTCACTTAATATCAGGTGAGATAGTGGTCAAAAGGTTGACTATAATGATTTAAAAAAATGATTGGTCAAAGGCTGGCCTATATGATATAATAACAATATGCAAGGTCTGATGAGTATTCCCAGAGACATGGAATTAAACACCCCAAACTTGTTAGTGAAAGTGACTAGCGCGGCATTTGAACTAGTTTTTTTTTCGTATTGTAAACGATTAACGATCTCTCATTATAGTCTTCTAGTGACCCAATTTACAGTGAACAGTTTTGAAAGAATTTGAGATCACTAGTAAAGTAACGTTGTGATAGTTTGTTTCTCATGTAGAATATACCTTCAGAGATGAGTAACCAATTGTGTAGGCGGATAGCTAAAATAGTATCCGTGGTCATACATCTAGGTATGCTAAGATAATTTTTTTGGCTATAAATGTGCAGATGTGATTTGTCTATGAAAAGATATATATTCAGAAAGGTGTATATTCAGTAAAAGGTATTGTGGCTAACCATGAAGAGGTATTTATTTCCATGTTATGTTGCTTACAGTCAAGTTTATTTTAAAGTTTCTGATAACGTTGTTTTACAAAATTTACGATAGTTTAGTACGTGGTTTAGTTTGACTGGCAATCGTTATGTAAGGTACAACTTACATAGGTACGGCACATGATCTATCGATAGTGAATTTCATTTTGGTTTGCGTAAGACCACTAGTGTACATAGTACCTAGCGGTAATATACAAAGTAACAAGTTACAAAAGTGGCAAACTGATAGATATAGTTTTGTAAAGGCCCGAGGACTATTTTAATGGATTCTGCGGAATCGTGGATTCTGCGGAATCGGGGTTTGCTGGTTCGGTCTCTGCCCTGATACTATATCGTAATTCAAAAGTGGCAAACTGATAGATATAGTGTTGTGAAGGCCAGAGGACTATTTTGTTTTCTTGCTGGGCGGTCTGTCTGTCTTGGTACTATACTAATTATTCATGGCAGCAAGTGATAGGTATAGTATGGCTAGGTCAGAGACTAACTGCTGGTCACTGATCTGACATGTAGTCTAGATTTCATACAGCAGATGAAAGGACTAATGTGACGAGGTCAGGGGTACTGATGTTTGTTACTTCGAGAACGAAGTATTGTCAGTATGGCCGTGTTAGATTATTTTCATAGTACATACCGATATACGACATATTTCCAATATTTTATGATGATTTAATTTAAATATTTTAATATTGCCTTGAATGAGGGTGTTTATACAATGTTCGATACATTTGAGGGTAGTATAAACCTTACAAGATGTGTCAGAGCCGCCATCTTGGTTTTCTGTTTGACTGATGCTTTAAAAGGGCGGTAGAAACGTTAGATGGGGGACTTTTGCTCGAGCAGCCTTCGGGCTAACATCGTCACATTTACTCGGTCGGGAATATCGTTCAGACGACAAAGTGCTGTCCAACTCAATGAAGCTAAGTATTTGTATTACGAAATGTATAGAATAATTATGGCTAGAATGTGGTTTTCTAGGATATGTTTATAGTAATGATGGTTTCACCTAGGAATGGTGATGATAGTGTTTTAGCTTCGTTGAGGGTGGTAAGGAAAGGCTATGAGGGGTGGTGGAGGCCTTTTGGGGGAAACCCCATAATATTTTGTATAAATTTAGACAATTAATCGGTAGTGATTTTCATGTGTTATGTCTTGTTGAAACTTGTTATAAAGCCTTGTGACTTAACATTAAATACTTATTGGTATATTGCTGTTCTCTTTGTTCTATTGTCTATTATAATGGTCCTGAGTCTCCTGATGGTACATAAACTGTTGTTATAATGATGAAGGTACAAATAAAATGCTTTCTCGGTGATGTCCTGACTTTTATATTTTATTAATTAGTCCTACCTATTAGCTGAAGTATAGGCAGGTAGTTTTGGAAGTAGTTCCAAGTGAATATTTAGCTCCAGACATATTAAGTTTATGGTAGATTACTAGACTACCGGCAACCACCCATCTTGTTATCATCATGATTAAGCTAACACGCGCAGTTCAGTGACATGAAACATTCTGGCTATCCATTTGCTGCTGTAAGTATAGGTAATGTGTAGGTAGACGTCATCTCTTACCATTAGATAAAAGTCGTGGTTGTCATATTACATTTATCATAAAAAATATGTTTTTTTCTTTTAAAGATAGGTCATTGCTTGCCATCATGCTAGTTTTATGGGTGTCCTATAATATACTGTCATAAAAATTCATTTCATTTAATAATATTGCCGTCCCTCTTTCATTACATCATAAACTATGTAGTATAAAAACTAAAACAATGTACTTCCATGCCGCGCGAGTCAGTAGCAAGTTTGAGACGCTTATCGACATATCTCCGGAAATACTAATCAGATCTCGAGATATATATATATATATACATATATATATAAAATTGGACGTTTCTCAATTTGACCATATATATATATATATATATATTTTGAAGTCGGCTAAAAAAGATAATCTCTTGCTGCTCAGTAAACCAATTTCATAAAAGCAGGGTTCACTCCAAAAGTCCATCCCTTTGTTGTATATTCCTAAGGACCGCGGCCGATCCTTCACAGTCTATAGTACCTACTCTCAGAATTTGACTTGTCGTTCTCTCCCCACGGGAGCTACTGTTGGGTAATTTATTTATTTACCTTTCTATTCCTTTTTAATAAGATTTATGAAGACGTCTGTACTTGGAATACTTTGGATGTCTTCTGCAGTATTAGTTTTGTTTCCTTGACCCTTGAAATGTATGACATGTGGAGTTCTTAGTGTGATGTGTGACTCGATAATTAACAATTAAGATTAAAAACCTATAAAATCGACTTCACATGCCGCCCGAGTATCAGTAGCAAATTTGAGACGTTTATAGTCATATCTCTGGAGATACTTATGAGATCTGAGACCACCTTGAATATTAACATTACCAATAAAAAAAATATTCAAATTGGTTCACAATTGGCGAAATAATCGCGTAAAAACATACAAAAACACATTATTTATGAATTATCAGAACCTTTTGCTTTCTGGAAGTCGGTTAAAAGTACACTTCTGTAGCCACCAATACACACGATGTCGATTTTCAAGAGGCTTAAACAAAAACTATTGTTTTAGGAGTCCATGCTATATCTATAAGACTTGTATAGATACTCCGAAAATGTTTTTCCTGTTTCTCTTAAACTATTCGCTAGGACACTTATTTTTTTGTCTATGTGAAAAATTAAGTAGTCTTCACCTTGTCTAAGTTTTGTTTTTAATTTGTTGATATTTCGTTAGAGTAGTGCGTCACTACACTGCACTCTTTACATCGATGTTTATTAACGAAATGTTAGCCCAACATGCCCTAAAATTTCTATGACCTTCAAACCAAATAACATTTCCATTTCAGGGTTGAATAACTAACAAAGTTGTGGGTATCACAGACCTTCAATGATCTACATCTCTACATCTGCGGGTAGTATGTTGTCCTGGCTCTGCTATCTGTACATATAAGTTCTGAACCCTCCGTATACAAGTTAAAATACAAAATCCACCGCATGTTTTACTTTTTTAGCAAACTTTGACAAAGGGTAAAATTTTTCAGCACACTAGATTTAGGTTGGTTCCGGCACGTTCATGCCAACAAGTGTCTCCTCGGCCCAGGGATGTTTATTCATTTCAATTAAGGATGGACGAACGTTTCTGAATTCATGTATTCATAAAGCCGCTTGCTGAATCAATAAGGCGAGTTTTACTAGCGTTTTACGATTTTTGTAAGTGGAACGCGTTTGCATAAACACGTGATGCGCCCGCCGATTCGTCCATATAAAATGTCCAAATCATATGTTATGTCCTATTCTACATTACTTACTGGGGTTTTTTTTGTGGAGACAGATATATATATATGAATTTATAATATTCAAGGGTAGTTACAACGGTTCGTGATAAGTCCGTAATATCCTATTAGGATATTAATAATACAGGCTTGTCAGGAAATGAACAATTTTTTTTTTTATGTAAATAGATACTTTTTGTATCTGATGTTATCATGTGTAATGAAAAGTGCTTATGTATTTAATAATACATATATATAAAAATAAATAAAATAATAATATAGAAAATAATGGTACTACTACTAAGTAATAAAAAGTATGGAATGGGGATGTAAGGGAGCACACATACCATCCAGCCAACCTCACCTGCTCGTGGTGCATCCTACTGACCAACGAACGAGCCTCTGGTCACCGACAAATGGCGGTATAACCATTTCAAATTAAGGCGTAGCTATAAATACTACAGGCTGGTACAGGCAGCAGCGTCAGCGGTGCTAGGAGCTACATCCTGTGATCGCCAACCCGCCTGCCCAGCGTGGCGATTAGGGCATATCCCTCCCAATGAGCCGAAGACCGGGCTCAGTGGCGTATCTTGGGAGAGGGCTACGTCCAGCAGTGGACTGATTGAGATGATGCTGAATAAAAAGTACTAAGGGTTTTTTTATATAATTTAGGCTAGCGTTTGACCACTATTTCGCCTGCTGGTAAGTGATGATGTAGTCGAAGATGGTGAACACGCTAGGCCTAGGATACTCTATATACTCGCAAGGGCTGTATGCTGCCGGAACCATAGAATACTCAATAGTACTCTGGAACACAGCAACTTAAGCGGTAGATTTTCTCCTTTATGGTGGAAAGCTACTTTTTTGTAGCAAGTCAGGAAGAACATCGATATAATATGCTCCTGCCACCTGTGTTCGAACACCTGTTCTAGGATTTGCACCGGCGAGCTATATCACAGAAGTCAAACCATCTTCGCCTTTACGCCAACGAGCCTCTCATATGTATTTTGTATAAGTCCACTATTGACATCATATCCCGAGAATCAAAAATACGACGAAGCAATTCGAGAAAAGGTAGGTAGTGCCCTTGCGTTTCGCTTGGCTCGTCTTGGCGGGGGCACTACCGTGCCCCCAGATAATGTAAAGAACAATAAATACTAGTCCATATTCGACTTTCCTATCATTTGCCGTTGCGGTGTTTTAGTCCCTACAGCCCGATTCCATAATCAGGTCAGCTCGATAGTACCATATTGAGATGTACAAGTATACCAAAATATACATTAATTTTAAAAAATTGACTTTAATTTATTTAATTTTTAAAATGAATAATCCTGACGCACGTCAGGAAGTGGTTCTAATTTCGCTTCCAAGATTTGACCACTAAAGTGATCGACATAGCTCAACGGATTAGCAAACTGAAATGGCAGTGGGCTGGTCATATCTGCCGTAGGACCGATAACCGTTGGGGTAGACTGGTTCTAGAGTGGAGACCGCGAATCGGTAAATGCCCTGTGAACAGGTGGAGCGACGACATTCGCAAAGCGTTGGGCAGTGTCTGGAATCAAAGAGCCGAAGATCGGGCTCAGTGGCGCATCTTGGGAGAGGCCTACGTCCAGCAGTGGACTGATACCGGCTGATTATGATGATGATGATTTGACCACCACGAACACACTAATTAGGCTACTATAAATAAGAGCTTGTAAAATCAGTTACAACTGACTTTCAAACACCATAGTGCTTCTTCACTCTTCGTCTGAACATGTAAAAAACTCTTCAATAAAAAAAATAATCGGACACTTCTGGAAATTTCCAAAAGTGTTTTTGTACTTGAATGGCATTTAATTAATGAAGCGGCAAGTGCCAAAAATTTTAAGATATCGACAGATAAGATAGTGATTGGTGACTCTATTAATATATTCGTAAATTAATATATCTAATAGATAACATAATTTAATAAGCCGTGCTATCGGTTTCAAGTGGTAGATATAGCGCTAAAATAAATTGTCAGCTTGAAAACGAAGGTTGGAAAGAAAGGTATTTGCGCTATGAGGTTTGGTCTCCAATCTCAGGTCTCTGCGCCCCATCTCAATGCTATCTTTAATTTCCGGACGAGCACAATTCCAACTAAGGTGTGCTACACACATATTCAGGTCGGCATATACGGCTCAGCAGTATTTGTTGAACGACAAGGCCAGCCCAAAGCAATTTCTACGCGTTACTACACATGGTCGACTATGTTCGGCTAGAACCATCAGCAGTTGATTCGGGCAGTTGGGCTATAGAAGGGGGTCGGCACATTTGATTCGGTAGTAGGTACTAAGCAGGTATTTGTTGAACGACAAAGCTGAATATTTGATGTTATGTCTGTGCCGATTGAAGCCAAGCCGCTGTTACTCGGCTGAGCTTCATCATCATACTTAGCCGGCACCAGTCCAATACTGGCCTCTCCGAAGATACGCCACTGAGCCCGATCTTCGGCTCTTTGTTTCTAGCCACTGCCTACAGCTTTGCGAATGTCGTAGCTCCACCTGGTCGGCTGAACTTACGCGACTGTAACATGTGCGGCTAAGCTGAGCAGAAGATTCTTCCACACTTATTAGATTTTCTTTCTCGGCTGTGCCGATTAATGCAGACCCGACTATGTGTGTAGCATATCTTAGTCCGCTACACGGTCACTAATGTCTGTCCGGACTAAAAATGAAACTTATAACACCTTGCTCGTCGTGCTCAGTGGTGTGCTGTTGAAGAAGCCTTTGACTAGCAGTAGACAAGTATAGGCTGATGGTGATGATGAAACTGCGGAGTGGACAGCATTTTTCTATCATATAAAAATACTTATTGTATTATTTATGAAATAACTAGCGAATTCGTGAGTAGAGTATAGCCAATCTCGACTCTAACAAATTGAATTGACGGATTAATTATGAAATTGCAACATGAGTAATTACCCCTCGATAGTAGCATTTATCATTCGCACAACGAAGGAATGAAATTCTCTGCCAGAATCTGCGTTGCCTGTTAAGTACGATCCGGGGGTTTTGAAATCAGTGAAAAGGTATATATATACTAGGTATCTACTAGTCGTTCACATCTTCACTTAGCATCAGGTGAGATAGTGATCAAACACTTGCTTCTCTATTATTTAAAAAAAGTTATATCGGATACTTAGTTATCAAACGCATAGTTGCGTTCTGTGGATTAGATTACAAAGTTTTTTTTTCAACCTTCAAATAGGAAGATGTTTTCAATTCGTCTGTATGTTTTTTTATGTGTTTTACCCGATTACTCCGCCAATTGTGAACCGATTTGAATTATTATTTTTTTAATGGTGCGGTTCTTCTTCAAGGTCCTATTTAATTTTTATTGAGATCTGATAAGTATCTTCTGAGATATGATGATAAATGTCTCAAACATGCTATTGAAACTGACTATCATACATATGAATATGACTATATTTAAACTATCTTAAATTATCAATTACATGTAGTTACTTTCATACGGTCATATGCTACGTTTGAACGCTAGGCACTTGCCTATAAGTGAGATAGTAGTTATGCGTCATGAAGGTAGCATGCAATCTTTCAATTCCAGAAAATGTACATTTCCATCTTACACTGCATCTTCAGGTTACATAGTTTACAAACGCTTGGTTATTAAACACTAGAAGTGCCCCGCGGCTTCGCCCGCGTTATAAACTTCTTTTATTTACTTATGACGTTTCTTTTGTAAAAACCTTTCTATCACAAAAGACTTCAAAAAATAATTAGCCAAATCGGTTCATCCGTTTTCAAGTTAGAACGTGACTAAGGGAAATAGGGATTCATATTTATAAAACCCGAAAAACCATATTGATTTTTAGACTTTGTTACCTACCCCATTTCGAAAAATCCTGCAACACGTATTTTTTATTTATTTTCAGAATTACATAAGTAAAGTTTCGAATAAAACAGATTATCTCATCTTGTTTTGCCATACAAACTTTGAATCCCCATTCCGTCTCCTTAAGAGGGGAATACGTCATAATAACTATCTGCATTCTAAATTTCAGCGCAATCCGAAACAATATAGATTTTTAGGCTTCACCCTCTTCGGAGTGACATTTTGAAATAGCCTGAAACTCGTATTTGATTATTTATTTACTGAAGTACTTGTGTGAAGTTTCGAATAAAAAGACTATCCAAATTTTGCACCCCCGCTTCATCCCCTTAAAAAGTGAATTTTGAAAAATCCTTTCTTAACGGATACCTACGTCAAAACAACTATCTGTATGCCAAATTTCAGCGCAATCCGGAATAATATTGATTTCAGACTTAATTACCCCACTTCGCCATCTTGGGGTGGTATTTTGAAAACCCTGAGATACGTATTTACTTATCTATATACTAAAGTACTTGTGTGAAGTTTCAGTAAAAATACTATCTAATCTAGTTTTTCACACAACCTTTGAACCCTCATTTCATCCCCTGAAAGGGTGCTTTTTTGGAAAATCCTTTCTTAACGGATACCCCATTTCACCCTCTTTGGAGTTGGATTTCGAAAAAGCCTGAAATACATCATTATCTATTTATTTACTGAAGCACTTGTGTGAAGTTTCGAATAGAAAAAGCTATTTAATCTCTATACAAACTTTGAACCCCCGTTCCACCCCCTTAAGGGGCGAATTTTAGAAAATAATTTCTCATAGAGAACTAACGTTGTAATAACTATCTGCATGCCAAATTTCAGCGCAACCCAAAACAATATTAGTTTTCAGACTTTGTTACCACATTTCACCCTTTTGGGGGTGGAATTTTGAAAAAGCCTGAAACACGTATTTACTTATTTTTACTGAAGCACTTGTGTGAAGTTTCGAATAGAAAAGACTATCTAATCTTATTTCTCCAAACAAACTTTGAACCCCCATTTCATCCCCTAAAAGGGTGAATTTTGGAAAATCCTTTCTTAGTACACCCTTACGTACTAAGACAAATATACCCTCCAAATTAGTCTCTACGACCAGCAGTTTAGTCTGTGCGTAGTCTGTCAGTCGGTCAGTATGTCAGGACAAAGATACTTATAGTATTAGATTTAAAAAAGTCACATATTTGATAATCGTATACAATACATAAATATTAAAGCAAACAGTAATCCATTCATTATCTTTGCATGACCTTCAACATTTCGTTAAGAATCGAGGCTCTCTGATAAGTACCTAATTATTGACACGTGAACACACTCACACCTATTTATAGTAAACACGGATATGAATGGAAGAGATATATGAATGACTACTTAGACTTCTGCGATATACGAGTTTGTACAAACGCAATCATTTTCCATCCACGTCCACAACTGGACATAGGCCTATGGCACGTCAACGAGCATGATCTTCAGTTCTTTGTTTCCAACTATCAAGCAATCTGTTTCCCGATAACTACCACCTGGGGGTCTTCAAGTCGCGAGTGAACAGGTATTTTCTGGGCAAGCTTGCTATATCTTCGACCACATCAGGTGAGATAGTGGTCATCACTTGCCTATTGAGCATAAAAAACCCTTGCTTAAAACATCGCTATATTTTGTTGGAGGACGTCCTAAACTGCGTTTGTACGTAGGGAGTACAAGTCGTGGTATCCAAACTAAAACACGTCTTCTCAACGGTTATCGATTCTGCGATAGATGTGACCAGGGGCCTTATTCAGTATGACCAATGAGATAACGCGTTCCTTAACGCGCCACGTTACGTTATTGAAAAATTGTATTCTGTATGCCACACGATAGGTAAATTATACAAAACGCGCGCGTTACACGTCCTCATATGTCACGATATTTTGACAGCTCAAAACGCGCTCATAACCTAACCCTACCGCGTTACCGAACTTGAAATTAGCATAGAGAATACCATAACGCGGAGATAACGTAATACGGCACGGTAAGACTTTAAAATGGTCATACTGAATAAGGCCCCAGCCCACAGCCACTACAGCTTGTTAATTCTTTGAGCTATATCGTTTACTTTGGTTATCTGACGGACGAGTTCATTAAAAAATCTATTCTTCAGAGAGACTGTCAGTCGAAATCAGCACCAATATTATACAAGACCAATATTATAAATGCGAAAATCAGTTTCTTATTTGTGGCTTCTTTAATGTCTACTTCGTTGTAAATTATTATACATAATCCAACATTTTATCGTACCGACGGGACTTGAACCTGCATTCTTCTATGTTCGACCGATTGGGCTGAATTTTACATAAATAATTAAAGTTTACATACAGATTATATCACATACAGATCATATGCAAATCTATTAATAACACATAAGATATTTTTTATGCAAGTGAAGCCGTAGCGAGTCGCTCGTTCCAAAATATATTTTTTTTTTTTACTTTTTTTTATCTGATATGCTAACGTTTGACCACTAACTCGCCTGATGGTAAGCGATGATTTGTTCGAAGATGGTGAACATGCTGGGCCTAAAATACTCTGTCTCTCAAAGGCTGTGTGGTTACACGTGGTTAGCACCGTAAGGTTATGGCAGCAGATTTTCTCCTTGATGCTAGTAAGCTACTTTTAGAAGCAGCAAGTCAGGCAGAACAGCGATATAATATGCTCCTACGGACCTGTGGAAAATCTCCCATTACGCAAGCTTTCACACCAATCTCGATAAGTATAAAAATAACAAGCCTATTTCTTTCGACTAGGTACTTTTACCGTTCAATTAGGTACTTTTTTCCCCAAAACCCTGCGCCAATATTGGGGAAGATCGTGTGACACGCACGAATCCCGCCATCTAGTGAACGATCTCGGATTTGCTCAATCTGTAGCCTTGGGTGCCTCATTACGGATCATTGTTGATCCGGGGAGAGGCTGACAAATATCTACTAGGGGTGGCTGTAAGACGTGTGGGGAGAAATAAATGCGTAGGTAGTTAATCATCTGGTCTGCCATATAATAGACGGATGATCAGTTTCATTCGGAATATGATTTTTACTGTGATCAGTATGCGTTCATGTTCCCGATATTTAATGTTATTTTCTCTTTAAGATACCTATACAAAATTTAAGATGTTATTCTTGCACTCTACCGTATGTTTTTAAAATAGTTCGTAGTATCCAGTGGTTGCTTGGAAGAGATCGCCTTTCAGTGATAAGGCCGCCTTTTGTACTTCATTTTTTTTGTCTCATGTTTCTTTTGTGTGCAATAAAGTATTATCATTCGTTCATTCATATGTGTATTATTTTCTATTGTATTTCATTATTTTACTTTTTATTCTGAAGGAATAAATACATGCGTTGGGGGTGTCGTCGCCGTGACTGTGATAGGATGGAATACGGCATCGTAGGAAGCGAGCTTAAGATGCTATCCATATTTATCTGCAAGCGGATTGTGAAAGACTTGTTGCGCTTTGCATGCCATTAAAAAAATCCATTCATGAGCAAATTTTCCGGCTCCAACTAGATGAAGCGATGATATACGCAAGCTAGCTGGCAGCGGTTGAAAACAGAGGAGCTGAAGATCGAGCTCAGTGCCGTGCTTTAGGTGAGGCATATGTCCAGCAGTGGACAGAGATAGGCTGATGATGATGATGATGTGAATATTTAAGCTAAATCAGCCAAGCTGTTCTATCAGGAACAAACAAAGAAGAAAGACTTTTGCATTTATAATATTGGTGGCATATTTGAACATTTACCCATCCCTATCTATCACAATGTGACAAGATTTCCTTAAATTGGCGTATTCAGATTCTAACCGGAAACGCAAGATATCTAAGGCACACCGTACACACTCAATCTCGATCGCGATCTGTGATCAAAATCAATGATCGCGATCCAGATTGAGAGCTTACGAAGAAGATTGATAGATTGATGCGTCTGAGCACGAAATATCTAGATATTTTGAAATCAAGAAATCAAGATCGCGATCCTGTGTTTTCGTGATCTAGATTGAACGTGTAAGCGCAGGATCGCATCAGTCTCGCTGTGCGCTTATACGAAATATGAGAAGACAAAAGGTTTGTCGCGGCGGTAACGATACATGGACTGAAAAAATCAAGATTGCACGTGTATTGTTGTGACGTGATCCCGTGGTCCGTGATAGCGATCAGAACTTTGTGATCGCGATCGAGATTGAGTGTGCACGGCTGCCTAATATAATACCAGAATGCTAAGTCACGTTCCGACGTCACGTCGATAGAGTGTTTAGATTTACTTAGCATAATTACATACGAGGATACTAATCCTTGTGAATTAAGTGATTATCTTGTGTATTATCTATAAGATTGAGTTTGGATCCGTTAAGCCCAAGAATGAATAAATTCATTCATTCATTCAAGTCTTGCTCGGGCTATCATATGATTGATCAAGTATATTTAACCCGCGACGCAAAAATAAATATTGTTATAAGTTTGACGTTTGTATCCACTGCTTGTATGTGTTGATGCCACAAACAGACATAGCTGTTTGTGGCATCGTAGCGCCCAAATGAAGGAACCGATTATAATTTAGTTTTTTTTCTAGGTTTTATTTTTTTTTATATCATATAGACTAGCGTTTGATCACTATCTCACTTGTTGGTAAGTGATGATGGGGTCGAGGATGGTAGAACGCTAGGCCAAGAATGAGAACTGGCTCACAAAGATAGCTGCCGGAACAGATTAGATGTTTGGCAACAGATTTTCTAACTTGAGGGTGGTAGTTGGCCAGGCGGACACTAGATAGTGTCCTACCACCGTGAAAAGTATCTTATGGCCGGTTTCTGAGGTACATTTATGGAGTGTTTATCTACTCGATCATAGCGTTATTGCGTGGATAAACTCTTAATAAATGTACTAAATATAAATCTAGAATGTTCAAAAATTTGATTCAAGAGAAAATCCGTTTAGCCGTTTTTTAGAGAAACTTTCATAGCTCTGATCAATTCTGAATTCGGTACCCTCTTACTTCAATGAGACTGTAAAAACATGGCAGCAATGATATGATGCTGAGACATCTTCTGAAATCTGCAGATTACTCAACTCTTCACCAAATTTCAGCAGACATGTCGAGCTTGGACTCATTTGAATGGTCTCAATGAACAGATTGTACATATAGATCAGTCGGGTTTCTTTTTATATTTTGAATGTATCAGAAACATTTCACAATAGGGTAGTGCTAAATGGGTATCTACTGCTAGCCTAATGAAATCCTACTTGATATTATACATATGTATATGTAAATGTTTGTATGGTTGTTACTCAGTCAAGCAAAGAGATTTGGATGAAATTCGGCACACATATAAATTGACTAGAAGTGCCCCACGGCTTTTCCCGCGTTAAAAACTTCTTTTATTTACTTAAAACTTTTCTTTTGTAAAAACGATTCTATCGTTAAAGACATCAAATAACAATTAGCCAAATCGGTTCACCCGTTTTCATGTTATTGCGTGACTAAGGCAATTCAGGATTCATATTTATTTATAAAATCCGAAAATCCCAAATTTTCAGACTTTGTTGCCAGCCCCATTTCGAAAAATCCTACAACATGTACTTTATTTCATCTTGTGTCGCCATACAAACTTTGAATACCCGTTCCGTATCCGGGAGTAATTTTTTGAAAATCCTTTCTGAGCGGATATCTAAATCATAATAACTATCTGCATGCCAAATTTCAGCGCAATCCGAAACAATATTGATTTTCACACTTTGTTACCCCATTTCACCCTCTTAGGGGTGGAATTTAAAAAAAACCTGACATGACACTGACATGACACACTTATTTACTTACTTTTTACTGGAGCCCTTCTATGAAGTTTCGAATGGAAAATACTATCTAATCTTGTTTTTCCATACAAACTTTGAACCCCCGTGTCATCCCATTCAGGGGTGAATTTTGGAAATTCCTTTATCAGAGGAAACTAACTTCGTGACAACTATCTGCATGCCAAATTTCAGCGCAATCCGAAACAATATTGATTTTCACACTTTGTTACCCCATTTCACCCACTTGGGGGTGGAATTAAAAAAAAAACCTGAAACATGTATTTACTTATTTTTTTACTGAAGCACTTGTGTGAAGTTTCGGATAGAAAAGACTATCTAATCTTGTTTCTCCATACAAACTTTGAACCCCCATTTCATCCCCTTAAGGGGTGAATTTTGGAAAATCCTTTCTTAGCCCTTACGTACTAAGACAAATATACCCTCAACATTTCAAGTCTCTACGACCAGCGGTTTAGGCTGTGCGTTGCCTGTCAGTCAGTATGTCAGGACAAAGATTCTTATAGTATTAGATACTAGCAGCCCGCCCCGGCTTCGCACGGGTAGAATATATATGCCTACAAAATTTGCATCAGTTTGTTGCATCATATATAAAATATGAACATATTTAACAATCATCGTCATATTTTAACCAATTTACACAAAATCTTAACGAATTATGCACCTAAACCTTCCTCATAAACACTCTGGCTATTGGTGTTAGCCGCAGGATAATCCGTTAACACGACATTTAAAATCTGAGCTGTAAGTTGGTGAGGATTTGAGTATTCTGTAGAGTCCAGGAGATGCCCCAGCATCAGGTCAATGCTACCATGTTCTTACAATATCATTGAAAAAGAAGATTTTCGAATTGATCAGACTTATGAAAGTTGATTTCATAGCGCAATTAACTAGAAAAAAGCTCATAGTTTTATAACGATTGAACGAATTTTCATGAATCAAAGCTAAGAACACTCTCGATGAAGACATCTATCAAACAAAAAAAACTATCAATAATAAAAACAAAATCGGTTCATCCGGTTAGGTGCTAAGATGCTACAGACGGACACACAGATACACACGTTAAACGTATATTACCCCTACTTTTTGCGTCGGGGAACGCCGCAAGGGTACGGCGGCAGATATTCTCCTTGGTGGTAAGCTACTTTTTGGTAGATTTAATGATCCCACTACCACTGTACGAAAACTCATGATTCATGGAGGCACATAAAACTTTCATTGGTAGGCATATAGCTAGGATTAGAACCAACGACCGTCGGGTCAGAATCAGGGTAACTATCCTTTACGCCAAAGGGCCGTCCAATATCACTACGTAAGTATTATAAAACAAAGTCCATCACTTCGTCTGTCTGTCTGTTCGCAATAATCTCAATAGCTACTCAACGTATTATCCTGCGGTTTACACCAATAGCCAGAGTGTTTATGAGGAAGGTTTAGGTGCATAATTCGTTAAGGTTTTGTGTAAATTGGTTGAAATATGACGATGATTGTTAAATATGTTCATATTTTATATTCGATGCAACAAACTGATGCAAATTTTGTAGGCATATATGTTCTACCCGTACGAAGCCGGGGCGGGCTGCTAGTAATAAATATAGATGAATATTATTTTATACAATAGATCATATTATTATACTATATTGACTTCAAATTGATTGTGATCGGTGGGGATCTACAGCATAGCTAAGCTTATAATAATATTTTCTTAGTAACTATGACCTAATCTGTGGTTTCACTGCAAATATTTTATTAATTTTGCGATGCGTGTATGTGAAATTCGTGATATCTTCTAGAGTTTTCATTTGAATTATATACTGTAAAGGACAATTTTAATCTACAATATGTGGCCAAGCTAATAAACGTAATTATTTGGATAAGGATTAATACTATATACTTGAAAGTAGCCCTGGAAGTTATGTAATTTTTTTAACAAAAAATAAAAGGTGAAAATGGTTACTGTGAGTCAACCTTAAGAGATAGACATATGCTGTCGCGGACTTTTTTGTAGGTCTTATTAAGTTGTACAACTCTTGCATAGAAAATATTCTTCTATCTATTTTAAATTAAGCAGCGTTCGTAAGAAACGTGTTTTTTCGACCGTTTTTTTGCCGACTTAGGTTGCAAATTAGGTCTCCACGAATGTACCTTTGATTTAAACGGGATAATATATAGGTTATTTTCATTCCGAAAGTCCATTCTATTATTAGTGAAAGAATTTTTTAAATCGGTTCAGTAGTTTTTGAG
The DNA here is from genome assembly GCA_954871355.1 of Cabera pusaria. Classification (NCBI taxonomy): domain Eukaryota; kingdom Metazoa; phylum Arthropoda; class Insecta; order Lepidoptera; family Geometridae; genus Cabera; species Cabera pusaria. Next base: position 17,921,637 of record OX940905.1, read on the forward strand.
CAAAAATCATTACAAACATACAAAAATACAAAAATACAAAAATACAAAAATACAAAAATACAAAAATACAAAAATACAAAAATACAAAAATACAAAAATACAAAAATACAAAAATACAAAAATACAAAAATACAAAAATACAAAAATACAAAAATACAAAAATACAAAAATACAAAAATACAAAAATACAAAAATACAAAAATACAAAAATACAAAAATACAAAAATACAAAAATACAAAAATACAAAAATACAAAAATACAAAAATACAAAAATACAAAAATACAAAAATACAAAAATACAAAAATACAAAAATACAAAAATACAAAAATACAAAAATACAAAAATACAAAAATACTAAAATACAAAAATACAAAAATACAAAAATACAAATGTTGTCTCTTTATAATATTAGTATAGATAACACGTCTCGCGTCATTTCTCACGTCACGCCTCCTTGAATGACGTCTTTCGTCGGGCCCTTGCCACCGTTAACGTGCCGGCTATATTAGAGCCGAACGGTATATCACGTGACGATGGCAAGAGGCCCGACGGTATGACGTTGGTTCCGTGGTGCCGAGGGAGACCGTTGGTGCGGGACGCGACGTGTGCTGACACGTTAGCGGCGTCCCATATATGCGGGACCTCACGAGCAGCGGGTGCGGCAGCGGCTTCGGCAGAAACCCTCAAACGGAGGAAATATGCTGCTATTGGTGATAGCTACATTTTTCTTCCGTTTGGGGTCGAAACAATGGGTCCGTGGGGTCGAGATGGGTTATTCCACAAATCCCCATTGACATTCCCCATCAATGGGGATTAGTGAACTTTTTGTCCACAAATCCCCATTGCCGCCCATTGCGCTCTTAATGGGGATTAGTGGAAAAAATATTCCACTAATCCCCATTGATGGGGATCGTCAATGGGGAATTGTGAACTTGATTTCCACAAATCCCCATTGACGTCTCGTACGGCTCATAATGGGGATATGTGGAAAAAATATTCCACTAATCCCCATTGATGGGGAACGTCAATGGGGAATTGTGGAAATCAAGTTCACAATTCCCCATTGTCATCTTATGCACCTCGTAATGGGGATTTGTGGACAAAAACGTTCACAAATCCCCATCGAATTTAAATTCAATTTATGTTCATAAATACATAAAGTGAGACTACTTTTTTCCACTAATAGGTACGTTATATTAACGTATAATAAGTAACAAATAAGTAAATTAAATATAAACAACATTATTGTATGTAAAAAATGCTTGTTGCATTGGATAATATTTTTTTGCAGAAGTGGCTCCACCAAATCTTTGTCTTATTTTTTTTATAGAACCACAACTAAACAGTTAATATAAATAACCTTACCTGTTTATCATTTTTGGACCCTATCTCTGGGTTTCAAATGAAATTACTATGTTCGACTGTAGTCCTGTCCTTATCAGTTTAATTTAACATAAAACACAACAAACAGAAATATTATGTAAGAATCAAACATTATTTATTCGCGAGATATTAGTTTTTAATTAAGTCTCACCTTTTCAGTTATCATCATCCTAATCCTAACTATCCTAATCCTATCTAATATTGTAAATGTGAAAGTAACTCTGTCTGTCTGTCTGTGTCACTTTCACGCCAAAACCACTGAACCGATTTGAATGAAATTTGGTACACAGACAGTCTAGAGCCTGAGAAAGGACATAGGCTACTTTTTATGCGAAAATAGGGTTTTAAGGGGTTGGACGGGGGGATGAAAATTTGTATGGAAGTATCGTCATTTTAAGAGCTAGAAACTTGAAACTTAATTTTTAGGCTGTTGATTCGATATAAATAAATATGACATTACAAGTTTGTAATAGTTTTACCGTCAAGGGTGTAAAATAACAATGGGGGATGAAAGTTTGTATGCAAATATGTAAGGTTCATATGAATGTTCTACTAAACGGATTTAAATGGAATTCGGTACAAAGATAGTCTAGATCCTGAGAAAGGACATAGGTTACTTTTTAATGCAAAAAAAAGGGTGTTAAGGGTTTGAAAGGGGAGATGAAATGTTGTATGGAAGTATCTTAATTTTTAGAGCTAGAAGCTTGAAATATATTTTTTAGGCTGTTGATTTGATATAAATAAATATGACATTCAAAGTTTGTAAAAGTTTTACGCTCAAGGGTGTAAAATAACAATAGGGAATAGGGGATCAAAGTTGTATACTGAGACTCTGCTGTCCGTCTGTCTGTCCGTCGGTCACCAAGCTGTATCTCATGAACCGTGATAGTTAGACAATTGAAATTTTCACAGATGACGTATTTCTGTTGCCGCTATAACAACAAATACTAAAAACAGAATAAAGTTAAGAATAAGATAGGGTAATAATAATAGGGTCTTCAAATCGCGAGTGAACAGGTATCTTCTAGGCAAGCATGCTACATCGTTGATCACATCTTCACTTAACATCAGGTGAGATAGTGGTCAAACGCTTGCTTCTCTACAGTAAAAAAAAATAATTAAAAAAAATTACAGCGAGTCCCCATACACGAAACGTCTTTTTCGGAATTTTACTATAACGCCATCTATGGATGTTTGACTGTATTAATTATATTAATGGGATGTAAGGGAGCACAGGGATGTAAGGGAGCACAGGGATGTAAGGGAGCACAGGGATGTAAGGGAGCACAGGGATGTAAGGGAGCACAAATACGACCTCGGTGCTCCCAGCCAACCTCACCTGCCCGTGGTGCATCCTGCTGACCAACAGACGGGGCTCTGGCGACCGACAAATGGCGGTATAACCATTCATATCTATGGCGTAGCTAAATTCTACAGGCCGGTGACGGGCAGCAGCGTCACCGGTGCGAGAAGCTACGTCCTGCGATCGCCAACACGCCTGCCCAGCGTGGCGATTAGGGCATATCCCTCCCAAGGGATGCAAAAAATTATGGAAGGACACCTAAAGCCAAGGCCCCCAGTTCCCGGCCGCCCTGCTATTCCTGACCACGGCGGCGGTCACGGTAACGGCAGGGCAGGGGGTGCTAAGAATCCCCGGGCTACGGTAGGCCGCCAGAAAAAACTGACCCTCGCAACCTATAATGGACGCACGATTCGGCTGGACGATCATCTGGCGCAGCTGGAGGAGGAGCTGAAACACATAAGATGGCACATACTGGGGCTATGTGAAGTCCGAAGACAGGGAGAGGACACCATAACCTTAGAATCGGGCCATCTTATGTACTACAGAGAAGGAGATCAGCCATCCCAAGGCGGCGTCGGGTTTCTGGTCAACAAGGTTCTCAGTGACAACGTTGTAGAAATCTCCAGTGTGTCGACCAGGGTAGCGTACCTCATAATTAAGTTAACCAAGAGGTACAGCCTCAAGGTTATCCAGGTCTACGCACCGACCTCGACACACTTGGATGATGAGGTGGAGAGCATGTATGAAGATATCTCCAGAGCTTTACACACCACCTCCAAGGCTCACTACAACGTTGTCATGGGAGACTTTAACGCCAAAGTGGGAGTACAAACTTGCGGCGAATCGTCTATAGGACCACACGGATTTGGGAGTAGGAATCACAGGGGACAAATGCTCGTCAATTTCCTCGAGAGGGAGGGGCTTTTCTTGATGAACTCGTTCTTCAAGAAACAGCCCCAAAGGAAATGGACGTGGCAAAGCCCCGACTTTGTGACTAAAAACGAGATTGACTTCATCATTACGGACAAACGGCGCATATTCAGAGACGTCTCAGTGATCACTAGGTTTAATACTGGAAGTGATCACCGACTGGTACGAGGCACTCTGGATATCGACTTTAAAGCCGAGAGATTCCGATTGATGAAGTCTACGCTCCGTCCGAACCTACTCCAAACCGTTGTTGGGTCCGAAACATTCCAATTAAAATTGGAAAATCGATTCGCTGCCTTGGAAACCACAGATGACGTAGACCAGAAACTCGAAGAAGTGGTGGAAATCCTCAGGGATGAAGGGACGAAGTTTTGCGAGAGCAAGCGTACGGGCAAAAAGTCCAAACTCTCGGCAGAAACACTTCGGCTAATGGAAGAGAGACGAACAGACCCTTTGTCAGCTTTGTCAACTAACCTGGTGCGCAACAAATCCATAAAGAAGCTGGTACGACGCGACCTCCGATCCTCTAACACGCTCTTGATTAAAGAATCAATTGAGCAGAATCGGGGGTCGAAAGTGTTCGTCCAGCCTCTGGGTAGAAGCCACCTCACAAAGCTGACAACGTCAACGGGGAACGTCGTCGCATCCAAGCCGGAGATTCTGTCGGAAGTCGAAGACTTCTACGGCAAGCTCTACGCATCGCATGCTTCAAGGCCCGAACCCGATACTGAGGATTCTAGAGCCACCTTAACCCGCCACTTCACAGAAGATCTGCCCGAAATTAGCCGAGACGAAATCGTGATGGCCCTTAAACAACTCAAAAATGGAAAAGCCCCAGGAGAAGACGGAATCACAACGGAGCTTTTAAAAGCCGGAGGAGCTCCAGCAGTTCAACAGCTTCAGCAGCTATTTAATTCCGTTCTTTTTACTGGGAGAACTCCACAGGCATGGAACAGAAGCATGGTGGTTTTGTTTTTCAAAAAAGGAGACAAAACCCTATTGAAAAACTATCGCCCAATTTCGCTTCTGAGCCATGTCTACAAGCTGTTTTCAAGGGTCATCACGAACCGTCTTGCGCGAAGACTCGACGAGTTTCAACCTCCGGAACAGGCCGGGTTTCGAAGCGGTTACGGCACCATAGACCACATCCACACGGTGCGGCAGATTGTACAGAAGACCGAAGAGTACAATCGGCCCCTGTGCTTAGCATTTGTGGACTATGAGAAGGCCTTTGACTCAATCGAAACCTGGTCTGTTCTCGAGTCCTTGCAGCGTTGCCAAGTCGACTGGCGATATATCGAAGTGATGAGATGTCTATATAATGCCGCAACGATGACTGTACAAGTACAGAACCAGCGAACTAAACATGTCCACCTGCGTCGAGGAGTGAGACAGGGGGACGTCATATCCCCGAAACTGTTCACTAACGCCTTGGAGGATATGTTTAAGACGCTGGACTGGAAAGATCGTGGCATTAACATCAACGGCAGGTACATCTCTCACTTACGATTCGCAGATGACATCGTCATTATGGCAGAGACGCTGCAGGACCTACAAAGGATGTTGAATGGCCTAGATGATTCTTCTCGTAGCATCGGTCTCCGGATGAATTTGGACAAAACCAAAGTCATGTACAACGAGCACGTTGTTCCGGAACCGATTGCCGTAGATGGAATCCCACTCGAAGTTGTCGCTAAGTATGTTTACCTAGGGCAAACGCTCCAACTAGGCAAACATAACTTCGAGAAGGAAATCCAGAGAAGAATTCAGCTGGGCTGGGCAGCATTCGGAAAACTCCGTCGAGTCTTCTCGTCGCCGATACCACAGTGTCTAAAGACAAAAGTCTTTAACCAGTGCGTCCTACCTGTGATGACATACGGAGCCGAGACGTGGACACTCACAGTCCGACTGGTCCACCAGTTTAAAGTCGCTCAGCGAGCTATGGAGAGAGCTATGCTCGGTATTTCTCTGCGGGATCGAATCCGGAACGAAGTAATTCGCCAGAGAACTAAAGTTATCGACATAGCTCAACGGATTAGCAAGCTGAAGTGGCAGTGGGCTGGTCATATCTGCCGCAGGACTGATAACCGTTGGGGCAGACTTGTCCTAGAGTGGAGACCGCGAATCGGCAAACGTAGCGTAGGACGTCCTGTGACCAGGTGGAGCGACGACATACGCAAAGCGGTGGGCAGTGACTGGAAGAGAAGAGCCGAAGATCGGGCTCAGTGGCGCATCTTGGGAGAGGCCTATGTCCAGCAGTGGACTGATACAGGCTGATGATGATGATGATGATGAATTATATTAAGTACCTATGTTTTAACTTTCACTTAGTTGGCGTTAGTATTCGTAAGATAGCGTTGTAGTGAATAAGAACGCGACCCCTGTTTTAATAATTGTTTGGAATTTACACGGTAATATAATATTATAATATCTAGATAACCGAGCTTTGCTCGCAATTTTTTATTGGACTCGAACCGGGGTCCTTCTGATCGCCATCTGATCGATCTCCCACTGAGCTATCGTAACAATGTAACAATTGCGAAATGTACCTTCATATTCTAATTATATTGTAGGAGTTTTTCATTACCTGAAAACAGGGATGAAACAACATTTGCTGAAAATGAAACCTAGCTAGATCGATTTACCAATTTATATATTACAAGAAACGTGATTTCATTCAGCAGTTTTTGCTCGCTTTTATAAAATATTGTAGTGTGGTAAGAAATCGGAACCCTACGAGTGCAAGTCCGACTTGCACTTGGCCAGTTTATTTTTAAAACATCCCTTACCTACTCGTTTGTTTGGCTTACCAACTGACTGATATATCAGCGTACAGTCTAATCTGCTGGCTCAGTTTTACAGTCATATTAAAACTGTGCCGCTGCCCTTATAGCATTAAGAATGTGTGTTCTTTGTGAAGTGCAGCTATCCCCTAAGAAAGGCATAAAGTTATGAAGAAAGTTGTTAAAACTTTTAATTCTTTGGGTCGATTGTCTTGAAAATTGATACGCATACTCTTTAATTAAAATTATGAGACATGTGTATCACAATTTTACCTAATCATCCCCACGCGTTTATCTAACTATTATATGAACGCTCAGCCTAAACCACTGGTCCTAGACTCATGCAATTAATTAGAGGGTGTGTTTTTGTGAAGTGTAGGCATCTACCATGAAAGGATTTTTCAAAATCCCACCCCTAACCTGTTAACCTGTAACCCACCACCTGTTAGAGTGTAGACTCCGAAACGGTATTCAGGTCATGACCGGTGCGCCCTGTTGCGGACGTTGTGGTATGGAACTGCCGACTACGACCTGCTAGTGTGTAGACCCAGAGCCAGTAATTGACCATTGCCGGCAGGCCTTAATCGTTTTAGTGTGATAGCTATGCAGACTTTGGACGACAGGCCGCCCGATGGGCCAGAGACTGCAGGCGAACTGTAAATCTGTGGGGTCCTTTAATTTCACCAGTACGGTAACCTGTAAACTCCTCCGCGCTCAGATACATACATAAATTTCTTAAAAAGTCATTGGGATGGTTCCTTGCAGTGTAAGAAGTGTGTAAAATCCAGTACAAACTCAAATTTTAAGGAGTTGGTAAAACATTTAACCGGTAAGTTAAACAATGTATCTTATCTTCAAAAATACATTTTAGGCAAAGCTCAGCTTATATTTGCCGGTCGCTTTGCCGTTGTGTTTCATCTCTATCTCTTTTTGTCACGGGCCATGTTATAGTTCTGCAGCTAGAGTCCGCTATAGTTAGCTTAGCTATAGTTTTAGACCTTAGTTGAACACACTTAGGCATATTTTTGCAAAATGGCTGGCAGTGGTAGGAATTTAGTAAACAAATTAAAAAATAAGAAAATGCAGTACCTGTAATAACGATACAATTGAATATCAACCTTACAACAATGTAATAAGATACACAATACCGTAAGAAGCACATTTACAATAAACCGCTTTTATCGGCTTTTACGTGATTGGTTAGCTCATCTTTTGTTTGTCGGTAAGTGGTTGGGATTAGGTAGGTAGGTCTAGTTCGGGAAGGGACGGGAATGCAGATAGCAGTTCTTATCAGTTTGTAGTGTCCTTCTGTTCGAGTGAAATGAATATTTTTGCGACTCTTAAATAAAAATGGCTAGTTGTTCAAGTGATGCTTGTTTAGAGTATATTAAAAAAGGTAAATCTACCATACTTCTCCGTGCTGGACATCAATACTGTGTGAAAACCAAATATAAGAATGGTTCAATTATTTGGGAGTGTTCAAAACGAAAGAAAAGTAAATGCACTGGATCCATCACTTTAAAGGTAAGTAACCCACTTAAATGTCTTGATGAATTTAAATTCTACCAATGGAGTAACTTAGGGCTTTGGGTATCACTTAATTGAAGCAACAATATAATGTTACTAACTAACTTCACAAAAAAAGGAGGTCTCGTGTTTTTTATTATTGTTACCTCAGAACTCATTCCATTATTAACAGATATGATTTTTTTTTTGTTTGAGCAAGTATGCGTTTTGGTTCCATTGTAATTTTATCTGATTAGTGTGTATTTATTTATTTGACAAACAAAACAAAATTCTTCTAACTATAGCTGTGCACAGAATAAAACAACAGTTAGTTACGAGGCGAAAAGCATTTCTAAATATGTGTGTGTAGGTACACCATTTGATAAAACAATTATGATATAATAAACAGTTACTTCGAATCATGAATTTTAAACAAAAACAAACAAATAAAATTAATTATGTAAATGTTTTATTTGATATCCTCTCCTCTCGAGAGAATGCAAATATACAAGGTGTAACAAAAGGGTGAATAACTATTTAAACTGTACATAGGTACCTACTCTGATGTATAATCTAGGTAGGTACTTGTAAAGTCTCCCTCTCGTCAGTAGCTGGGATCGCAAGTTATCACATGCTAAACTTTTTGCCAAAATTCAACCCTACATCAGCTGTTCAGCGTTATTGACCTAATGAAAACATAGAATAAGAAGTGTTGTCTGTGCAGAAGAAATACGTTTACTTACCTATACGATAAATATTTTGAATTCTAATGCATATAACGTTTCACACAAACAATATCTTACCCTTATCGCATACATCTTATCAGTTCCGGAGAGGGTAAATAAAATATGCAGACAAAGCAAGCTGCCGGCAATAAAAATATTAAGTAAGGCCTTCTTTGAGATTTGATTTGATTTGATTACTTCTTTGAGCTACCGCCGGTCAATAGAAAATTTGCGCCTTTTTGGGCGCGGGCTTCGTTGGTCAATGGCGTGGTGAAGGAAATGGATAGAAGAACACAGTTTTACAATAAGATTGTAAAACTGTGCAAGAAATAAGGCGAAGCCCGTGGGAAAAGTCAATTAGGGTTGTCAAAATTTTTGGAATTATAATATTTTTAACTTTGTATGGTAAAATAAACTTTCGATTTGGAGTTTGAGATTAAGTCATAGGATTCGTGATATGCTAAACATACACAGTACATACCTTTAAATATTACTACACATTTGTGTTGCACTCTGTATAAAAGTTATGATATACAAAGAGTTGATCGTTGTGAGTTCTCAAAAGATTGTTGTATTGTTATTTGTTTATTGTATATTAGTGTTATTTGAACAAAATTCCAATATAAATATTAGTAAATGGGATTGTCGTAGTCTAGGTGTAATATTAAAATTAAAAGAAGAAAGTAAAAGCTATGAGGAACCCTACGAGTGCAAGTCTGACTTGCATTTGGCCAGTTTATTAGTACGTTGTCATAGCGACACTGTCCTTAAATGTTTTTGTAACTAATATTTATTCATAGAAAAGATAATAATACTACGTATAGAACGGACACTGTTCCCCCACCAATCCGGGCTACCACACCTCGCCACCGATTCTGATCTGTCGAGGCGCAAACGTGAGCAAGGACGCCATACGCGCACGACTACAGAACAATACTACCTCTCAGGGAGAAGAACATAAACTTCATACATGTATGAATATAAAACACAGAAATATTAATACTAAGTATTATGGAATATTTATGTGGGACTAGGTAGACACAAGAGATTGAAATCTACGTAGTTTCTATATAATATATATATTAATGCACTTATACTTGCATACCTAACTATTTATTCGTATTTTAGAATTCATTTTCATAAATGAAACAACGATATACTCCTGCGTAAATAAACCTTAGTTTTTAAATATTGAATAAAAACTTTCTTAATAATTTATTTATCTTTGTCACTTTTTCAAATCAAGTAACTTAAGTATACGAAATGTCTCTTCCCAACTCTACACTATTCAAATAACGTAATCAAATATTTAGAAGATTTTAGTTTGTAAAAACTTTTGCAACTGTTTCACTCGCACGCGTATCGGTCTTCGTTCGCAGATTTTGTCGACCCCGGACAAACGACAAAATCTCCATACAAACTAGCGTTTTAACGACCGACACTGTGACACCGACACAGACACTACTCACATGTCGTTTTTCCACAGGCGTAATTGTGTGCGTGAAGCCTAAGGATGTCACTGTAAGAACCTACTTTATTTTGAAGTCGGTTTAGACTTGCTAGCCAGTACTTCGCTATGGTTTCAAAAGTACATGGATAGTAAAATTATTCTCATTTACTCAACGCGATACGCCATAACACTTGTCTGCGAACGAAGACCGATACGCGTGCGAGCGAAACAGTTAACGAAAGTTTTTACAAACTAAAATCTTCTAAATATTTGATTACGTTATTTGAATAGTGTAGAGTAAGGTAGAGACATTTCATATACTTAAGTTGCTTGATTTGAAAAAGCAACAAAGATAAATAAATTATTAAGAAAGTTTTTATTCAATATTTAAAAACTAAGGTTTATTTACGCACTAGTATATCGTTGTTTCATTCATGAAAATGAATTCTCAAATACGAATATATAGTTAGGTATACAAGTATAAGTGTATTAGTATATATATTATATAGAAACAACGTAAATTTGAACCTCCTGTCTATTATATAATCTGTGCTCCTGTGTCTACCTAGTCCCACAGAAATATTCTATAATACTTATTATTAATATATCTGTGTTTTATATACATACATGTATGAAGTTGATGTTCTTCTTCCTGTGAGGTATTATTGTGCTGAAGTCGTGCGCGTATGGCGTCCTTGCTCACGTTGGCGCCTCGACAGATCAGAATCAGTGCCGAGGTGAGGAAGCCCGGATTGGTGGGGGGAACAGAGTGTCCGTTCTATACGTAGTATTATTATTATATTTATCTTTTCTATGATTTAGTGGTGTATATTATTATGTTGAATGGTATACTTACATTATTTATGTCTATAATCTGATTTTAAAATGTAATTAATGACCTACAATTTATTTGAATTAAGGCTTATGATAAGCACTAACCAAATAGATCTATGTGTTTCAACAACAAACGAATTGAATTAATTTTATATATTTTTTTAGGATGACCGAATCGTATCAGAGAAGCAACACAACATTTGTGAACCTGATATTGCCCGTAACGAAGTTCTTTTGAGACTGGATAAACTGAAAGATACTATATCGGATCCAGAAGCACCTGCCATTCCCACTGCATATAATATGGCTGTAAGCTCATTGAAAGACACTGGAATTGACAAAATAAAAGAATTTCCCCCTCTGAAAAAAATTAAAACCACCTTATATAAACACAGAAATGCAGCGTTTCAAGTCAATAGAATCGATTTCCAAGATAATGAAACAGTTCAAGTTCCTCCAGCTCATCAGAAATTTATTTTAGCAGACTACAACGATAGTGGCATTCGAATAATTGCATTCTGCTCTCAATCTGCCCGACATTATATGAAAACTGTCAAAATATTCTTGGGAGATGGAACGTTTTGGACATGTACGAAACCCTTTCATCAACTATACACCATTCATGGTGATCTGGGCAGTACCGAAAGGCATGTAAATATTTTACCACTCATCTATGTTCTCATGAGCGATAGAAGTCAACAAGCCTATGAAATTTTATTTCGTATGCTGAAATCTCAACTACCTGAGTGGAATCCAGAAATATTCAAATGCGACTTTGAAAAGGCGCAAATGAACGCTGTGCGTAATGTCTTTAAAAACGCCTCAATCAGTGGCTGTTATTTCCATTTCACGCAAGCGATATGGAAAAAGGGGAAACAACTAGGATTAACAAAAGATAAATGTACTAGGAGACAAGTGGCACTAAGTGCTGCGTTGCCTTTGCTTCCTGCAAACAAAATTATAGAGGGGTGGATTTATATCGCCTCTCAGAGCCCTGACGACAACAAAAGCAAAGAGTTCAGGAGCTATATGCTTAAGCAATGGCTACACGAAGAGTTTATCAAAACCTGGTGTGCATTTGGACAAAAACACCGCACCAATAATTTAGTGGAAGCGTGGAATAAAAAAATAAAAAATACGCGTTGTAAAAAAAAATCCTAATATAATGAAACTTCTCACATCGTTGCATGAACATGCATCGTTCTATGAAGTACTCGCATTGCGGCTTTCTGAAGGCGGAGAAGGTATTGCAGAAAGATCAATTAAAAGTATTCAACGGGACAACTACATACATGAGGTTCAGATGGAACTTATTAATGGCGAAATTACGACTGGTCACTGTTTAGAAAAACTAAGGTCATTTAAAAATGGTTAAATTTTCACTTATAATACCACAAGAGCTTCAAAATTATCGGGTATTTCCCGATAGGTTCGTTGCAAACAAATGAAGGAGTCAAGTTTTTCAGGTTAAAAAATCACGAGCGCGGCGAGTGATTTTTCCTGAAAAACTTGACGACTTTATTTGTTTGCAGGGAACCTTGAGGGAAATGCCAGATAATTTTGAAGCTCGTGTGGTATTCGGGGGATTATTTTTCCGACTCAAATATCGACCAATAGAATTGCACCATTCGACGTCACGTGGTACAACAGAGAAAATATTCAAAAAAAATTGTCAGTATAATACCATGTAGGTTGTACCACGTGACGTCGAATGGTGCAATTCTATTGGTCGATATTTGGGTCGGAAAAATAATCACATTTATCTAACAGTTGTAAGCATACTGCATAGCTTGCATTTGATTAATGCTTCCATGATTTAATAAGGTAATAAGAAATTATAAAAGTCTGCAATATTCTTTATGACTGTAAAACTGTGATTATATTTGGTAATAAGAAATTGTAAACATCTGTGATTGTATTAATAAGGCTGATTTTAGTAGATACTAAGTAATTTAAAAAATCTGTCATTTTTTTATGTGATTTTTTTTATTTGTTATGTTTATTATCGTAATTGTAGAGTTGTAACTTCATTATACTACAAAGCTTGCATATAATAAAAATTGCGTAGGTATGTTGTATTTTTACTGTTTAAATGTAAAAATAATAAACATAATATCTAACATTTTTTTTTCGGTAGTAAGAAAAAATATATGATTTAATAAGGTAATAAGAAATTATAAAAGTCTGCAATATTCTTTATGACTGTAAAACTGTGATTATATTTGGTAATAAGAAATTGTAAACATCTGTGATTGTATTAATAAGGCTGATTTTAGTAGATACTAAGTAATTTAAAAAATCTGTCATTTTTTGATGTGATTTTTTTTATTTGTTATGTTTATTATCGTAATTGTAGAGTTGAACTTCATTATACTGCAAAGCTTGCATATAATAAAAATTGCGTAGGTATGTTGTATTTTTACTGTTTAAATGTAAAAATAATAAATATAATATCTTACATTTTTTTTTCGGTAGTAAGAAAAAATATATGATTTAATAAGGTAATAAGAAATTATAAAAGTCTGCAATATTCTTAATGACTGTCAAATTGTGATTATATTAGGTAATAAGAAATTGTAAACATCTGTGATTTTATTAATAAGGCTGATTTTAGTAGATACTAAGTAATTTAAAAATTCTGCCATTTTTTGATGTGATTTTTTTTATTTGTTATGTTTATTATCGTAATTGTAGAGTTGTAACTTCATTATACTGCAAAGCTTGCATATAATAAAAATTGCGTAGGTATGTTGTATTTTTACTGTTTAAATGTAAAAATAATAAATATAATATCTTACATTTTTTTTTCGGTAGTAAGAAAAAATATATGATTTAATAAGGTAATAAGAAATTATAAAAGTCTGCAATATTCTTAATGACTGTCAAATTTTGATTATATTAGGTAATAAGAAATTGTAAACATCTGTGATTTTATTAATAAGGCTGATTTTAGTAGATACTAAGTAATTTAAAAATTCTATGATTTGTTGATATGTGATTTTTTTAATTTGTTATAATAGGTTGGTGAAAAAGCTTCTTCGCATTTTTTAAGAATGTTTAAAACATTTTTTAATATACTTTATTTACATTTAACTAAAATATGTAGGTACCATTTTGTTCGATAACTTTTTGCCATCTTGTAGGTAGGGACATGATCCCATTGCAATAGAAATTTTGGGGCTTCTGATCAAAAAACCGGGACAAGTAGTTTTGGCAGTCTTCTCGTGATGTTAACCTGACACTGCCTAAAGAATTCTGAAGAGACCGAAACAGGTGGCAATCTGAAGGTCAGGACCATACGGCATATACATTACATATTACATATATACATTATCACCTCCCAGCCAAACTCGCTTGATTTTTGCTGATTGGCTAAAGATGTGTGAGGTCTAGCGTTATCATGATGAAACACGACACCCCTTCTGTTGATTAATTCCGGCCACTCTCTGTCAACTTCTTGCTTTAATCTCATCAGTTGTTCACAGTAGAGTTCAGAATCGATGGTCCTGCCTAGTCGTAACAGCTCATTCAAAATTTCCGGATTGAAAACGCTTAAACCAAATTTGTGCTACTCTCACAGACACTACACTAGGTCCATAAACATCGCAAAAATTTTTTCATGGCTTGCGTTGCAGTTTTACCTTTTTTGTAGTAAAATTTTAAAATATATCGATTTTTTCATTAGATTCACTCATCATCACAGTACGAAAAACAAATGAAAATCACATTCACACATCACATCACATTTTCCTAATTTGAATATGGAATTATCTTCTTTAAAATTTAAACTTTTAATGATACCAAAACCATCCAGATACAAATAGTATAGCCAAAGAGATTTTTATTACAAGTTCATACTTACAATCATGCGAAAAGACTTTTTCCCCAACCTAATATTTATTATCATAATTGTACAGTTGTAACTTCATCAAAAAATAAAAGTCCTTACCTAGGTCAGCTAGGCTATTTTGTAAGCTATCTCGACAGCGGGATTCGAATTTCGTACTACGAAATTCAACCGTATTACGAACGTGATACAATTCAAATGTCACCGCAGATTCCGCTTCTGAGATAGCTTACAGAATAGCCCTACAGGCCTCCCTCGCCCATAGACTACAGCATTTTATACCTAAACTTTCGAACAACGCCGGCGGTGCTATCGCCAGTCACTAGTCACTTCTCACACGCGCGCAACGTATGTTATAAATAAAATGTCCGGAGTAAAAAAAATACTTCTCATTTGACGGAAGTCAATCGAAATCAGGAGACAAGGCACTATGTATTTTTTAATTACCTGTAGATGAGGAAAGGTAAGCTTTTATTTAATTTAAAAAACAAGAATGTTAATTAAAAGATTAGTACCTAGCTCAATTGTTTTCATATTTATCGTGAATAATAAGCATTATCGTCAATATTAATGCCTTCTTGCCCACATATTCAATGTTTGATCACTCAATAATGAAAAATAAGAAAATCGAAATCTTTTTCACTCGTTTTTACACCCAAGAGTTGTAATTGGTTGAAAATGAATAATTATTTTAATGTTTCCTTCGCCATATTTTTGTACGAGCGAGACAGATACAAAACAAACAAGAGTGACCCAATATTTTCTATAAACGCGGTACATGCGGTGCTATTTCAATTAATAGACTAGACCCCGCGCCACGACTGATGTCCAGCGGCAAAACTACGAACTAAAATGTTATACTACTTAAACTCATTAGTATGTGCTCTAGGCTAAGCCTCGATAATTCTCAACACAAAGATAGTTGTATTTCTATACTCTTATAATGTATATAATAATACGTATATTACGGACGAAAACTTTAAAGAAGGAATGTTTTCACAAATGCAGCGCCGCGCCTACAGGACTACCAATAAAAATGATTTATGTTTTCGATAACTGTTCTGCGAGTTTGACAAAACAGATAAGTTTTAATGTTTTTGCGAACGATACTAAAATGGCTATTGATTTTATTTTGTGAGGTAAATAAAAAGCATTCAAAACCTTTGTTATATTTCATTGAGTCAACCCTACACCAATGCTCGCTAAACGAAGTAATAACAACGTTAGGTCGACCGCCTTAGACACATTTTTGCTTGTATTGTTTGAAATAAGCGTTGGTTATATATTATTGGTTATATATTGTTTGAATTGGGTTTTTGCAGGAGAGTGAAATATCTGTTACGTAGTAACTATAATGTAATCTGTGCCTAGGTCCACTTTGTTAAAAAGTGATATTTCGTGAAGAAATATTTCTCCGTTCTTACATAATATTCTGTTGATCGTGTTTTATTTTAAACCGATGAGGACAAGTACAAATGAAGATAGTCATTTTTTATTCGTCACTCAGAGATAAGATCCGAAATTGATATACATAATGTTATTTAAAATATATGTAAAGTTAAGAGAAGATATTATAGAAAAATCAATGAAAAGTATTCAACGCGACAGCTATATACTGGACAACGAACATGGATGGAACACCTCCAGATGGAACATGTTAATAGCAAAATTATGATTAGGCACTCCTTAGAAAAACTTAGGTGATTTCAAACTTGTTAAATTTCCTTTGTCAGGCTCTAGATTATCTGTGTGCCAAATTTCATTTAAATGCGTTCAGAAGATTATTCACATAAACCTTATATATGTCCATACAAACTTTCATCCCCTATTATTATTTTACACCCTTGAGCGTAAAACTTTTACAAACTTTGAATGTCATATTTATTTATATCAAATCAACAGCCTAAAAAATATATTTCAAGCTTCTAGCTCTAAAAATTAAGATACTTCCATACAACATTTCATCTCCCCTTTCAAACCCTTAAAACCCTTTTTTTTGCATTAAAAAGTAACCTATGTCCTTTCTCAGGATCTAGACTATCTTTGTACCGAATTCCATTTAAATCCGTTTAGTAGAACATTCATATGAACCTTACATATTTGCATACAAACTTTCATCCCCCATTGTTATTTTACACCCTTGACGGTAAAACTATTACAAACTTGTAATGTCATATTTATTTATATCGAATCAACAGCCTAAAAATTAAGTTTCAAGTTTCTAGCTCTTAAAATGACGATACTTCCATACAAATTTTCATTCCCCCGTCCAACCCCTTAAAACCCTATTTTCGCATAAAAAGTAGCCTATGTCCTTTCTCAGGCTCTAGACTGTCTGTGTACCAAATTTCATTCAAATCGGTTCAGTGGTTTTGGCGTGAAAGTGACACAGACAGACAGACAGAGTTACTTTCACATTTACAATATTAGATAGGATTAGGATAGTTAGGATTAGGATGATGATAACTGAAAAGGTGAGACTTAATTAAAAACTAATATCTCGCGAATAAATAATGTTTGATTCTTACATAATATTTCTGTTTGTTGTGTTTTATGTTAAATTAAACTGATAAGGACAGGACTACAGTCGAACATAGTAATTTCATTTGAAACCCAGAGATAGGGTCCAAAAATGATAAACAGGTAAGGTTATTTATATTAACTGTTTAGTTGTGGTTCTATAAAAAAAATAAGACAAAGATTTGGTGGAGCCACTTCTGCAAAAAAATATTATCCAATGCAACAAGCATTTTTTACATACAATAATGTTGTTTATATTTAATTTACTTATTTGTTACTTATTATACGTTAATATAACGTACCTATTAGTGGAAAAAAGTAGTCTCACTTTATGTATTTATGAACATAAATTGAATTTAAATTCGATGGGGATTTGTGAACGTTTTTGTCCACAAATCCCCATTACGAGGTGCATAAGATGACAATGGGGAATTGTGAACTTGATTTCCACAATTCCCCATTGACGTTCCCCATCAATGGGGATTAGTGGAATATTTTTTCCACATATCCCCATTATGAGCCGTACGAGACGTCAATGGGGATTTGTGGAAATCAAGTTCACAATTCCCCATTGACGATCCCCATCAATGGGGATTAGTGGAATATTTTTTCCACTAATCCCCATTAAGAGCGCAATGGGGCGGCAATGGGGATTTGTGGACAAAAAGTTCACTAATCCCCATTGATGGGGATGTCAATGGGGATTTGTGGAATAACCCGTCGAGAGGTCGAGATGCCCGGGATTTTGTAAAGGAGCTGTCCAGACGCTTAATAGATGTCACTCATGACCAAAGAGCTGGCGCTTACTTCGGCCAACGGATTAGCTTAGCAATTCAACGAGGTAACGTCGCCAGCTTTTTGGGAACGTTACCGGCAGACAGCTGCAACCTAGGTTCTGTTTTTTATTTATAACTACTTTAATTTTTATTTATAACATTTAATTTATTCTCAGTTAATAGTTTAATTTATTTTTTAGTTGTATATATGTACCTTCTGTAATTAATTAATTTACTTAAATACTTCTGTAAATAAATATCGTGTAATAAAATAGATAACATAGATTAACTGTACTTTTTTGCCCGGGCGAAGCATCAGAGCACAAATGGTAAAATATACATATTATTATACATACAATCACGCCATTTCCCCATTGGGGTAGGCAGATACTACTTTGTTCTACATGGTACGACCCTGACATTCGTCTTTCGCTTCCTTCCTTCGCTAAATATAAAGGAAAAACTAGCAGTCAAAAGATTTCTCGAAGTAAAAACAAACATTTGTTAAAAATTATAATTTAATCGTAAACTTAATCAACAATGGCAATTCAGTTAAAGATTTAAAATAATTTTACAACTAATAAACAATATCTTTACAAGATATTATATGTATTTGTAAATTAATAATTACATTTTCAGCATTGTAACTAGAAGTGAATAGGACGGTAGGTTCTTAAAATTAAAAAAGCTATTTACAATAATATACAAAATGGCACAAATAAATATTAAACAAAAATAAAGTTCATTAAAGAATTTATATATAGGTACCGATGGTAGATAAGAAAAATATACATAATTTTTATTTATTATTAACGAAAATCTTATTTTACATACAGGGTATCGTCAAATAATAAATTCCACGTTTACTCGCATTATTATATTTTACGACACTCCTTTATATAAAAAATAATGGGTTATCTTTATTGAATATTACAAGTATTGTCACCCTGTTTACATAAATATTGTTACAATTTACAATTATTAGAAAAAAAATAGATAAATTATAAAACAGAAAAACTTACTCTATGAAAATAACTATAAGTATTCATAATTAATACAAATAAACCTTTCGAATTCTTCTACTTGAATTCTTCATTTAATCTTTATACACATACGATTCTAATGTAATATGCATTATAATATTAAAAATTTAGTTATATACAAATTTCAACACCATTTATACTAAAGAAAACAATTCAATAAATTGTATATTATGTTTTTTTTAAGTGTTATTTACACTTCAAATGTTTTGTACATTGTTGTATACCATTGGTTCCTAACCAGTGGTTCACGGACCACCGGTGGTCCGCACGAACTTAAATAAATGGTCCGCGAAAATTTTAAAACTGACGAAACAATAATTATGTTCTATATAAAATTAGCAAAAATATCACCCCAATTCAAGAACTTGTACAGAAGATGCCATGCTCACACATCTTATTGATGCAAACTATTTTTTTCTCAGCCTATTCTGTCCCACGGCAGTGCAAATGTCTGTTCTAAAAAAACTAAATTATACTAAACATTAGATTGATACAGTTTACTTTTTTTACTTTGTGGTCCTTGCTACTAATAATAAACTTAAACTGATGATCCCTGGTCACAAGGTGGGGAACCACTGTTATACACAATCCAAAATTGTTGTCGCCGGGCATGTTTCCCAGGGTGAGCGGGTTCGAGCCCCGTCGGTACGATGAAATTTTGTCTTGTATGTAACAATGTACGTAAATTAATTGTAATAAGGTCTTCTTTCGAAAAATAGGCACTTTACCAAATATTGAAGCATTTTTATCTGATGCTTCCTTTTTGTAGAAAAACAAGCCAAAATGTAGACGGAATCTCACGTTCTGTAGTATTGTAGTTGGCAAATAGGAAGTACGAACAATACACGACCAAATAATTTTATCAAAAATAACAGACTATGAGCTTTCCTCTAATTGATGACGCTATGAAATCAACTTTCATAGGTCTGATCAATTCGGAATTAGGTTATCTTTTAATGATATTGTAAGAACATGGTTGCAGTGATACTGTGGTGTGTTCTGGAATGAAAAAATGAGAGGCAGTGAAATCAAGTTCAGTAAATTCTTTTGTAGAAATGACTTTTAACATTTACTTCGTCATATTAATAATTTGAAATGTTATGCCGGCACCACACATGGGCCATATTTGCACTAAGTTATATTCTTGGAACCAAGACATTATCCAATATTTTTTCAAGACTGATACTCACATGCGTGTCTTGATTTCAAGATAATAACATGAAACACTTTTTGGGGATTTTTATTTTTATTATTCGTTATAGTTATTTCTATTTTTTTTTAATTCTATTTTTATTATTCGTTATATATATATATTCGTATATAATTATTTTTCGTTAATACTAGAAAGCTGTAATTTTGTGGGGTATGTAAATAAATGACGCCAACAAAGTGCTGAAATAAAATTTTGAAAAAAATTTGTTTTAGGGTAGCTCCCCTATATGAGAAGTGGGGATGAATATTTTTTTCATCATCTACCCCATCGTGTGGGGTATCGTTGAATAGGTCTTTTAAAATTACTTAAGGGTTGCTAATACCATTTTTCGATTGAATGCTCTATTTACCAAATATTAAACTTTAAAGTGCAAATTTTTGTTCCAGTAGGGCCCCCCCCCCCCTCTAAAAGCTAAACTGCTGGCTTGAAAAATCTGGAAACATTCGTGATAATAGCGCATTTCATGAACTGTAAAGGAAAATTATAGCGGTTAAGATAACTTTATTAGTTTAGCAGTAATATTCGTTGAACTTGGGTGTTGGATAATTTTGTAACAAATACAAAATCCTTAGAATAAATCTTTTAAAGTGACAAAGACGGAGTACCTTGTTGCTTGTTTATAACGGGTAAAGACTTGCATTGAATAACAGGCTACTACGGAACCCTACACTGCGCGTGGCCTGACACGCACTTGGCCGGTTATTTAAATTTTATTATGGCTCCACACGTTTAGTGTATTTAGCCAGTGTCAAGTATTAGTATTCTTCAAGTTTTTGAGAAATCAAGTCACAAAGATGGGTCAAAGTCACA
Source organism: Cabera pusaria (assembly GCA_954871355.1). NCBI lineage: Eukaryota > Metazoa > Arthropoda > Insecta > Lepidoptera > Geometridae > Cabera > Cabera pusaria. The sequence continues at coordinate 17,942,762 of OX940905.1, forward strand.
TTTCAAGTCAAGTTGAAGTCAAAGCTTTCAATGTCTAGTCCAAGTCATAACCTCAGTAAAAATGTGGACTTTACTGAAGATTTTCAGTGGAATTTTGGTGAGAACGCAAATAGCATGTTTTTCAACATTGTGCTGTTTCCCCACACTCGCACACATTCACCGGCACTAATTGTTAACAATCCACATTTATTACACATTAACTTGCGGAAGAACACAAGTTTTGGGAAAATATACAATGCGAGCACACACACTTTTCCTCGTTCCCACCAAAAAACGCTTTTTGGGGTTTTTGCCACTCCAAAAACGTTTTTAATAAAGACATAAATAAAAGTCTTTGTAGAACAAAAGTATTAAATAAATATTTCCACAATCAAGTATATTATTTCTCCTTCTATTTACGCAGACAAAATTTGACCTTATTTTTCCGCATAAACGTCTCAGCGAATTTTAACAAGACCTTTTTAAAGAGTGCCAGAGGAGCATCATAACGTCCATAACCGTAAATCGAGGAGGTCATGTTTAAACATAAAAGAAGCTTACTAGAGTAAGCTACGGATGGACTTTTGTGAACTATAAAATACAGATAAGTGGGTATAGATATTATATTGTTTAAATAACTATGTGATTAAAATTTAATCGAGTATATAGATGAGTAATTTTGGGATAACTTACCTAATTATCTTTTAGTTGTGAAACGGTTTTATTTAGCTTGTCCTATTTGTTTGGGTCAAATTCAGTAATTGAAATTTGTTTATTATTATTATTTGGGTAGGATTGGTGACTACTGGTGACGATAAGTGTCGATCGTGATACGCAGAAACAGTATAATCCCATGCATATGTATACAACTTTTATATATTCAGATAATTATCTGATACATTATCAGGAACCAATGAAACCGAGCCTTAATAAAATGTAGTTTTGTACAACTTTCAGGTGCAAAGAAAATACAGACAACAACGAAGTTAGACAAGACATTAATTAAAAGCACCGACTTTAGAGTCTGTGATTAAAAGCCATGTTGTAACAAAGATTTGATAAACTTATCAAATTAAACTAAAGACGTACAAGATAAACATGAATTGAAAATTGTGTGGCATACAGTCTTCAAAATAATTAAGACGGAAGCAAGTAAACAACCAAAATTGAGTAAGGGTCCCCGCACACGGGCCACGGGCCACAACCACAAAACGCCGCCACCGGCATATTTCCTATAGTTTTCATACATTTATCATGTAGCGTGTGGCGGCCACCGGCGTCAACCGTGTGCGGCGAGTCCATATAAAATGTATGAAAACTATAGGAAATATGCCGGTAGCGGCTTGTGGCCGGTGGCCCGTGTGCGCCAAGGCTTAACTATAATTATTGATTGGTACAAGCGGGATGTAGCGGCGGGGAAGGGAGAATCGAAGATTGGGCTTATTGGCGTGCTACGGCTAGGTGTTAGCTAAGATTTATTTATGTTTAACATAAGGCTGATAAGAGTTTGCTAATAATGTTGATGTTTCGCTACAGCACACTCTAGTATGACCCTGAAATTATAAAACATTTTTCAACCAAAAAATCGGCTAATTCTAATTCGGTTAATAAATGACGTAGTCCTGAGGTACCAAACATTAAGAAATATACAGTCGAATTGAGAACCTAGTTGGTTAAAAAATGTCTGTAAAGGCTCGCTTTAAGAACGCTTTTTTATGGCAAAAGCTTTACAATAAACTGCCTGGTTTTCTATTCATGGAAAAAGTTAATTTACGAGTAATGCCGAGTTGAATTTCAATATTGGGGATTCTTATTAATTTCTATGAATTTTTCAATATATGAATGGAGCCATAAATAATAATCAAGATCCATTTTCATTCTTCGCAGGCTTACATTATACTTAATGTTGGATCAAAATTATATTTTTACAATAAGCTTTTCATTAATAGATTTCCAATATTATTTCGAACATCCACTCCAAGCTGTGCATACCTCAGGGAGTGTACAGCAGTTATGGCCAGACTATAGTGAAAGTAGTATCTGCAAATGTACCTGCGTGCCAATGTTATGCCAAATACATCCATCTATATTATTTTTAGGAAAAAGCTAAACAGCTATAATTAATATAGTTAAAAAACTAAAACAATCGACTTCCATGCAATCTTTGAGTCAATTTCAGTAGCAAGTTGGAGACGTTTATCGTCATATCTCTGGAGATACTTATCAGATCTCGATGAAATTACAATGGGACCACCTCGAAAACGTACCCTACCGATTACAAAAATAATCATTGAAATCGGTTCACAATTGACGGAGCAATAACGTAACATACAAACAAAAAATAAAAAAAATACAGACGGAATGAGAACCTCCTTCTTTTTGGGAAGTCGGTTGAAAAGTGGAGCATAAACTGATAGCGAACGCGGCGATGGACAATTACCTTTACAAAAATATACATTTTCGTAAATGCTTAGCAATTACTTAATGTATTTAATTAAAGGGCTCGAAGTAAACTTTATTTTCAAGTATAGCAAAGAGAAAGTCTCATACGAGAGTTAAACCAAATTCTAGGACTTAAGTTGTTCAAATAAACTCGACTATACTTGGAAAACTTTAGAGTTTAAGCTAAGTTTGATGAATAGCTGCACTTAGTTTAAACGATTACATTTAATTGTAACTCTCACAGGTTATTTCTTGATTCACGATACAAAATGAGGAGTATGTATTACAAGTTTGAAACTGTTCGCTTATGTTAAGGTGTAATTAGGTCAACTATTAGGTTTCTGGGCGCGGGAGAGCCAATATTTATACTTTCATTACCTATCTTCCGCCATATTTTTAATTACAATATTAACATGTCATTGTATTCCATTTTTATTTAAGTTTTTAAATGTTTTTGTTTGAGTTGTTTTTACCTATTTGTGAAGGAAAATTCTCCAATCAGCAAATTCTAGATATAAAACAGCACCTATGCTAAATAACGCGAATTTCTTTAGCTTTATGTTTGTGACATGACCTATAAAGAATCTATATACTGTTATGGCCAATAAGTTGTCTCTATAAGAGCGACCACTCGACTTAACTTTTGTCAAGATCTCAAGTTAGCAAGTGGTCCAGTGGTGGCACACGGTAATAATAGTTTTACGATCAATAAAGATGCCGCAGGCTTTTTCGTAAGACATTAATCAAAACCTACTCACAAAAATATCTTAAAACTTCTGTAAAGAAAACATCAGTGAGCAAGTGGTCCCGTAGTGACATACGGTAAAGACACTGTAAATATCAATATAGATGCGATAGACGTTATTTTAAAAGCACCTACTCGCATTAATATCTCTACACTTTGTTACTATTCATTATTCTGTGACTTTGTCAAGAAAAATTCCATCCATATCAGAGCACTTGTGTAAACGTCTCTCTACACTAAAACTCTACAGAATCAGTCAGCAGAATCCAGGGTTCGTATGTTCAATTACGCATCGTTTGCAGAACTTCTTAACAGCTCTGTAACCCCTCAGCGTCACTGGCGTATCTTGGATATTCAGTTGTGTGAGACCTCGGCAATAGTAAGCCACTGCTTCCAATCCATCGTCTCCTACCAATTCGCAGCCTCGTAAGGCAAGCTTTTTGAGGTTAGGGCAACAGCGAGCTAGAATCTGTGGACAAGAGTTACGAAATGAGCTTATGATAATAATGTAATAAAACTAATTTATTTGACTATTAAACGTTACGTGCCGAAGCTCGTTGCGCGAGGAGCTTGCGGTAGACGTGGCTCCCAGAAGAAGGACATCAAACTTGTCCGAAACTGGTCGGAGCAATTCCGATAAAAACACCCGTGACTGTACAACCGTTTTTAATAATAAAACTAATATTTACGGAAACAATTTAATCTCAGAGACTTCTGTGTTGAGCGGTTTTCACCAGCCCCCTTATCAAGAACTTTGACAGCTGATAGTTGAATGTACAAAATGAATTAAATGACGGGGACGCAGTTATGTATACCTCCAACCTTGTTATTTGGTTAATTTTAACCACCGTCAAACTTTATCCGCCTGTGAGAAAATGGTCCAATGCTAGTAGGAGCCAAATAGAAGAAATTGCAATAATTTCCTGCACCTATGGAATAATGAAAAGGCAAGACCCTAGAAACCGGTCGGATGTCATAATTGTGGTCACATTGTGGTCACAATTGACCCTCGGCATTATAGCATCACCTGTTCTTTAGTCAAATTATGGCCGGTCAGTTTTTGCTACCGTGGTTCGAATGACACGTTATATTGTAAGTAACTATTATTTATTCTACTACAACAATTGTAGGCTACATAGCCTACAATTGTTCTCAAACATTAGAGGTCTTTAGAAGGTTAATAAAATCTGACAACAAGGCAAGTCATTCAGCCTATACGAAATGCACGCTTTTTTATGCTCAATAGGCAAGCGGTTTACCACTATCTCACCTGATGTTAAGTTTAAGTTAAGTGACGATGTGGTCGAAGATGTAGTACGCTTTTCCAGAAGATATCTGTTCACTCGCGACTTGAAGACCCCTAGGTGGTAGTTATCGGGACACAGACTCTGGCAAGGAATTAAAAATTTAAAATAACACGCTTAGTCAAAATTACCTGTAGTCCAGCTTCCGAAACATCCGTAGCCCCCAGGTCCAGCGCTCGGAGCCTGGAACAGCCCCTGGCGACGGCCTCCACCCCATCATCTCCTAAAGCTCCACACCCCCTCGCGTTGAGGTACCGCAGTTTGTAGCATCGGCGTGCCAACGTACGTACTCCAGAGTCTGACACCTGGAAAGAACAAAGTATGAAATGAAGGGTTATTATATTTATAACCAACCTTATTGATTCTAAACTAGAGAAATTCGTGTTTCCTTTTCAAGGTTCCGAACCCGAAGGGTACCAACGGAACGCTATTACTGAGACTTCACTGTCCGTCCGTCCGTCCGTCTGTCAATCTGCACTTTACAGGACTGTAAGTAAAGGTAAAGTAAAATCGGTAAAAAAATTATAAAATCGTTTAGAAGAGTTACGTTACCTACATTTTTTTATACATGTATTAAAACATTTCTTCGAGGCATTCGGATAGATCTCAATTTTTTTGTTTTAGTCTTTATCTACCCAAAACTAAGATTTTATGTAATAACCTAGGTTTGGTCTAAGATATAAATAACAGTGTTTAATTAAAGCTAAAATAGGATTACCAAGCCAGTTTAAGCCACAAACTGCCTCAGAGACACAGAGCAGACAGGTTATTATTTGTCTAAAACCGACATACATTAGATCGCTATAGCTATTTAAAGAGGGGAGTCCCTTCTATCGATCGTGTTATCAAACACTCAAAATGATCCCAATATTAGATAACAATAATACTTATAACTGAGATATAAAATGACGTTTCTCCAATTTTATTGTCACTTAAATTGATAACCATAAAGTCACAGCGTAAACAATTCAGTAAATTAATATAACAATAGAAACTCAAAAATTAAGACGTTTTAGTGTCTAGGGATCAAAGTGACAATGTGTTGTATGCCCCCAAATATAGCTGAAATTGCTGAGTAGCTGAATTGAATGCAGAACATTCTTGAAATTGAATTGAAATTAAACTAAAAAAAAATTAAAATGTATCTCCACTTCTGAACAAACGCTGATTGTACCTACTAAGGTATTTCCAAAAACCAAAAACTACCAAAAAGTCTAAAATTATGTAGTGTTCAAGAGCTCCAGTATCCGCAATTAAAAGAGTGTTAGTCAGCTCCGACTCTGAAGTTTACCCTCTCCCTTTTTCTCTCTCCCCCCCTTTTTTAACGACATTTGGCAGACAACGTATTACGCGTAGCGTTTTTTGACCTATAACACATATTATACCATGACTAGGTGCCAAAGCTCGGGCCATACTACCAAAGGATGTCTGCCCCAACTTTCAAAAATGGCCGACGTAATTCGTGTTAAATAATTACGTTGGAATCCTAAGCATTTAGGCATATTATACAAACAAATAAACTTTCCGCAACCAAGTGTTGTGTGGAGTGTAATTAACCAGAGAACAAAGGGGTTTTGTTAAAGTGCTGTTTCTGACAAATTTCGCTACACACTCCGTAAATGTGTAAGCGGTTTCTGCGACTGCAGCAAGGACTTAGAAATATGTTTTTGTTCCAAGCAACCTACAATAAGAAAGTTGTTATTATGTCAACTGCGCTGGATATGCCTTGAGACGAATATTTACTCTGACATCTTTGGTGCGAAAGTAATCGATGAATAAAAACAAGTCGTATAAAATTAAAATTATTATTATTATTATATTTTTTTTAAGAAAAAGATTACTCTTCTCTACTAGTATTTTTGTTAACCCCTCCAACTAGGCTAAATATGCTTGTGCCTGGAGTGGGTTCGGTTCACGTCAATAGTGCAATGGGTGGGGTCCCCAAGTCATCGAACTCGCGACCTCTCGATCGCCAGTCCAACACATCCATTGGGCTATTGCTGCCTAATTTGTTTTGTTGAGTTTAACCAGATAATTTAGACATATTGTGTGCTTATTCATCATCATCATAATCAGCTGGTTTCAGTCCACTACTGGACATAGGCCTCTTCCAAGACACACCCGATCTTCGGCTCTTCTTTTTCAGTCACCAACGCTTTGCATATGGCGTCGCTGCCGCTGGTCACAGGGCATCCTACGCTACGTTTGCCGATTTGCGGTCTCCACTCTAGGACAAGTCTACCCCAATGGTTATTAGTCCTGTGGCAGATATGACCAGACCAGTCCACCGGTGCTTATTACCAAAAAGAAATCCTTAATTTGCTCAAAAAGTATCTGAATAAAATAATGCTGTCACTATCGATATCGATAGTAGGTGGGATAGTGGTCAAACGCTTGTGCGACCAAAATCCTTAAAAATCGTAGTAATACCTACTGTCAGTGTACGAGTAAGTATGTCCAAATATTTTCTACAAATTACGCAACGAGTTCCCTAGATTTTGTTTAGGATTTCGTAGATGCGTGTGATGTATGATAACTTTGTTTAACAGAATATATAAGTTGTCTTTGAATAATGAATGGGAATAGTTTGCCTTGTTTTATGGGAATTGACGTGAAAAGAGATTCTCGAGTAATGCTTAAAATAACCTTATTTTTAGGATAGTTCGTCAAACGTGTTGTAGAGTGGACCGTTAATCGGCAGAAAAAGCATTGGAGGTTTTGGAAAATTGTAAAAACAATGCCTTAAAATATAAAATATGTCTCAACAATTTGTTCATCCCGAACATACAATGGGTAACCAAGCTCAAATTAGCTTAGTAATAAGACAGAAGTTTACCTAAAATAAAACCATTCTTACTCAATTTTTAATATGCATTAATCAATTTAATAATAAAAAGATTAAATGTTTAGTATACTTTAACTTTAAAAAGAAATAAAAATAACTTGCTCAAACTTTTGAAAGTGATTTTTAACCGACTTCACAAAAAAGGAGGAGGTTCTCAATTCGTCTGTATGTTTTTTTTTTTTTTTTTTTTTTTTGTGTGTATGTTACGCGATTTCTCCATCAATTGTGAACGGATTCAAATGATTCTTTTTTTAATTGGTAGGATACGTTTCCGAGGTGGTCCCATTTTAATTTTATCGAGATCTGATTAGTATCACCAGAGATATGGAGATAAATACCCCAAACATAGGAGATTGTACTAGTTTTAGTAGAAGAGTCCCAAGAAGATTATACACAATGGAGGTTGCTATTGCATATAAGATATTCTTACGGTAACTGTGAGCGAGATAGAAATAAAGGTGGGGAATTTTTTTTTGTAATATCTTATAGGCAAGCGTTTGACCACTATCTCACCTGTTGCTAAGTGATGATGCGGTCGAAGATAGAGAAGTGGACTAGAATGGGAACTGGCTCTCAAGGATAGCTGCCGGAACACATTAGATGTTTGGCGACAGATTTTCTGACATGAGGGTGGTAGCTGGCCAGGTGGACACTAGATATGTTCTACCACCATGCGGGGGTTATTGGTTTCTTAACGATGTTTTCCTTCACCGGAGGGCCACTGTGAGAAGCGCACATATATTTTTCAATAGAAAAATTCATTGGTGCACGGCGGTTTGAACTCGGTACCACGGCATCAAAGCTGACTGTTCTCCCAATTACGCCACCGGGCCCTCAATAAATAATTATATATTAATAATTATAATAAATAATTATGTATAAATATAAATAATTTGTCTTCACAGGAATGTTCTACCGGGCAAAGTCTTGTTAGAGTGCAAACTTTTTTAAACATACCTAATATTTTTTGACATGACATGACATTTGGCGAAGATGGCGGCCATTTCAGTCCCGCGACACTGCATACATAATTAAATAACTCAGAATCATGAACGTACTTTGTACCAATCAACACAGCAAAAAAAAATTATAAGCATAAAACCACATATTATATAATAGTTACTACGTAAATAATACTTTCCGTTGTTAGGTTGGCTACACAGTGCTTACATAATTCGGGTATCCACAATATAGGGAAGTGCCTCTTATAACGTAGTAGAGTGATTCAGTACCCTGTTGGCCATATGGCGGCAATTAATGTTAATAATCGCAAATAATACTTTTTTATATTCATTTTGGAATACAACTAGTCCGTGTTATAAAAGTATTTGGAATTATTGTAATAAAATAGACAGTTAATTATCGTGTGTCAGATGCTTTTATTGCACAGGGCCATTTTGGACATTGTCCTATGAGACCTTGATGACATCATTATTACTAGTGAATATTTTCACTTTAGCGCGGCATTTAAAGTCAATTTTTATAGGGTTCCGAACCCAAAGGCTACCAAATGAACACTTTCTGAGACTTTGTTGTCTGTTCGTCCGTCCGTCCGTCCGTCCGTCCGTGTGTCTATATGTGCGCACTTTACAGATCTGTATCTTCTTAACCGTTATAGGTACACACTTGAAATTTTCAAAAAGTATATATCCGTCAGTGTATAACGGCCCAGACACGAAATTTAATAGATGCATGTAATTTCATTAAAACTTTTTTTGCACTAAAAAGGGTAAAAATAAGTTATTTTTCAAAAAAAATAAAACCGACTTCATAACCACAAAAAGGCACTCAAAAGCGAAAAATAATTTACTTAAAATTATTATAAGCGTTACCCACGTCTCTATTTGAAGTCGGTGCCAGCCAAGTCTATTGGATATTAGATAGATGCTATGTATGTAGTAGTAGTAAGTAGGTACATGTAGGTTAGTAAGTAGGTAGATACATGTACTCGTAGGTATTATCTATCTACTACCTATTAGACTTGGCTGGCACCGACTTCAAATAGAGACGTGGGTAACGCTTATAATAATTTTAAGTAAATTATTTTTCGCTTTTGAGTGCCTTTTTGTGGTTAAGAAGTCGGTTTTATTTTTTTTGAAAAATAACTTATTTTTCGTCAGATCTAAATCATACGACTTATGTTATGTATAATATGGTAAAGTATGTAGTTAACTTAAAGTTCGATTAATCTTTTCCTCAATCTCGAAGCAGTAAGTAATGATTTCCGTTCTGCGTAAAACGAAATTGGAGCGTTCTTAATTTTACTCCTTCCTTTTGGAAAGCGGACTTCACGACTCAATAAAGGCGAAATTTTGCAGGATATTAAAAATACCAGGCGAATATTGAATAGATCTTCAAGAAAATACTGACTGGTTGTAGATACTGAGAACTCTGATATTTGGCAATGGATTTCCATATAAATTACTTAGGTGAGGAAAAGTCGTTAAATACCTCCGGATTAGTAAGTAAGCTGGCAAGTGTTGGGCAAGATTGAATCAATTTAGTAACGACCCTGGATGGTGGTTTTCTTTTTGTTCCGCTATTTTTATTCCTCCAACATGGGTCGGAGTCCTTTTTTGAGCGGATTTTAATATAAATCTTTGTTGCAACTTCATTGAGCTTTCATGCATGCATATATATAAAACATATAATATACATTTTTGTGTGACTGTTTTTATTATGTGTGTTCGTTCGTGTACGTGTGTATGTATTTCAAATTCTTTTCTATTTTGTTTCTATGTTGTGTCCGCTTGGCCAGTTACCCTTAAAATTGGAAAATCTGTCGCCTAATGTGTAATAACCCATCATGTATTCCGGAAGTTGTACAGCTGTCTGTATCAGGACTATTTTACTCAGTGGCGGCACCTGCTGAGCGAGAAAACGGTAGCCCGCATGGAAGGATTTTCAAGTCTGTGAAATCGTTAAACACCCTACGTGTCCAATACAACAACATTTTCCGAATGATGTTGAGACTCCTCCATTTTGCAGTGCCTCCTGCAAAAAGCCGAACTGACGGCTTTCATGCCGTCATTCGGATTACTTATTAGGAGGGTTCAGGGTAACAACAGCGTCCTGAAAATAGTGGCAGAGGATCCGCATGCGCCTATGCTGAGGCACTTTGTGCGAACGATGACTGAAACATCAGACGATAACTCCACTGGTGACCAGCGGAGTTATCGTTGTTTTTATGTTTCGGTGCAGACACCTGTCCGCACGGGTTGCCTCGCAGGTACATGATTTATAAATATAATGTACATTCGTATTAGTTTTAGTTTAGTTCATAATATACCGACAGATACCTACTAACCCTAATATAATGGATTATTGTTGTCCGAAATAAAAATATTTGATTTGAATTGATTTGAAAGCTACGGTCATCGTTACCTGGGTACACTTAGCAACAGAAAGGTATCGCAGCGCAGGTCCCAGTTTTGCAAGCTCGTACAGTCCAAAGTCGGTGACGCCAGTACAGTCGGACACACTCAGCTCTTTCAGAGCGCAGTATGAAGGTATCCATCTTACTCCAGCGTCTGAAACAAGAAAAGGCATTTAGATGATGGACTGAAGATTTCTTACTCTTTTACTTATGCTAAAACAAATATATTTAAAATTTAAAAAAACGCACGTGTATACGGTGCCTGCGGTAAGTACTTACTGCACGCTGTGCGTAATTTTTAACTTTCGAACAATGTATACAGGCTTCGTAAATGCATTTTTGAGCAAATGTACTGAAAAAATTATGATGGTATTTCAGCGATGTGTTTTTCTGTTCGCAATAGGTACCTATATTACGCTGAATTAAGTAAAAACATCCATATATCTTTGAAATATTTTCCTCCTCTTGGATTTCCACAAGTATTGATGAATGATGTTTTACATATCTGGCACTCCGTCGACACTTTACCACATTAGGTTGATATATGATACATAAAATGATGGATGCTTTCTTACGCTTTTTGAGGATAAAATGTTAATGTAGTCGTATTTTTTTGGCGTTATTTTTGTTTTCATTAATAAAATGCTACACCGATTTTACATTAAAGGATTTTAAGGTGCTTGGTTTTCGTTACATAGAGAAATAAGTTATTTATAAAAATACATATCAGTATATAATAGGTACATACGAATATATTTGACAGCACTTTGAGAAGATCTTTAGGGGGATGCAAGGGAGCACAAATACCACCTTAGTGCTCCCAGCCAACCTAACCTGCCCGTGATGCATCCTGCTGACCAACAAACGAGGCTCTAGAGACCGACAAATGGCGGCATAACCATTTCAAAAATCATGGCGTAGCTAAATACTACAGGCCGGTGACGGGCAGCAGCGTCACCGGTGCGAGAAGCTACGTCCTGCGATTGCCAACCCGCCTGCTCAGCGTGGCGATTTTGGCAGATTCGTACCAAAGATGGAAAGTCACGCACAAAGGCCCCAAGGCAGTGATTGGAAAAGAAGAGCCGATGATCACGCTCAGTGGCGAATCTTGGCAGAGGCCAACGTCCAGCAGTGGACTGTTACAGGCTGATGATGATGATGATTTTGTATATGATTTACTCCAGAGTTGAGACATGAATACCACTTTATTAGTGCGTATTAATTTCGTATATCTAGTTAGCAGTATATGCATTTTAATACACTTTTTTATAGCTAATGGGCTAGCATTTGACCACTATCTCGCCTGGTGGTAAGCGAATGTATGTTCGAAGATGGAAAACACGTTAGGTATAGAGAGAGATAACTCTCAAGGGCTATGTGCTGCCCCCGTAAGGTTGCATTTGGCGGCAAATTTTCTCCTCGATGGTGGTAGGCTACTTTTTAGGGTTCCGTAGCCGAATGGCAAAAACGGAACTCTTATAGATTCGTCATGTCTATCTGTCTGTCCGTCCGTATGTCACAGCCATTTTATTCCGAAACTAATAGGACTACAGAATTTAAACTTGGTAGATAGATGTATTCTGTGAAACGCTTTCAGATTTTACTACAAAACTAAAAAATATTAAAGTTTAAGGGGGGGCATCGCATAAATGGAAATAAAACAAAAAAAAAATTTTTCTTCAAACCTATACGTGTCTATGGATAGGTCTTTAAAAATGACATTGAGGTTTCTAAAATAATTTTTCCTCAAAGTCAATCATTTAAAAGATAGGCCGCGTCTAAAGTGGTAAAATGTGTGTGTGTGTGTGTGTGTATCACTCACCCCCCCCCCCCCCCCTCTTACTTTTAAAGTAATGGATAGAAAAATCTAGAAAAAATATATTCTAAAGATCTCAATAAATTTTGAGGTATAGCAACCGCAAATATAACTTTATTTGTCATACAAACACTATGAAAAACAAAGTTAATTTTTTGGTTGCGAAAAATCATAGTTATAAAATACTCTACCGTGTTACTCGTAGGGTTCCACGAGTGCGATTCCGACTATTACTTTGCCAATTTTTTGATAGCTAGTCGGGCGGAAAATCGATATAATACTCCTAACACTTGTTACTTGATATGATAGGATACTATATTTAATTGTATGGAAGACGAATTGTTTGGTTAAATTCGCTTACATCTTAGACCGCACCTTCAATTAACATCAGGTGAGTTAGCGGTCAACTTTTTGTCTGACAGACATAAAAACTAAGGCATTTATCGTATAAGTACTTAGCATAAAACTCTACCATAAAAAAGCGAGCATTATTATTCTGGAATAACAATTAGATTAAAATATAACCCTCTTTCCAGCTACATGTGTTTTACGAAACCGGCAGAAACTTTCGTGATTACAAGGAAGACGTTGCCGAATTGTAATTTGTATTCAGCGTCGCAAATTTTGCGCACGAATCAAAGTCCAATTAGCTTTAGGTACTTATCACCAGCTACCCAACTATAATTTAAAAGATAACTTTTACATAGATTTTTATATCTTATAGACTAACGTTTGACCTCTATCTCGCCGAATTGGTAAGCGATTATGTGGTCGAAGATAGTAAGCACGCTAGGCCTAGAATGGGAACTGGCTCTCAAGGATAGCTACCGAAACACATTAGATGTTTTGCGACAGATTTTCTAACTTGAGGGTGGTAGCGGGCCAGGTGGATACTAGATAGTATTCTACCACCATGCGGGAGTTGTTGGTTTCTTAACGATGTTTTTTCTTTCACTGAAGGGCTACTGTGAAAAGCGCACAAACTTTTCGATAGAAAATCCATTGGTGCACTGCGGGGATTGAACTCGGTATCTCTGGCATCAGAGGCATGGCACTAACACCACTTACTTTTATAATATTAGTCTGGATTTATTTAGAATTTTATACGTTTATAAAATTCTAGAAGTGCCCCGCGGCTTCGCCCGCGTTAAAAACTTATTTTTATTTACTTAAAACTTTTCTTTTGTAAAAACGATTTTATTATTAAAGACATCAAATAAGAATTAGCCAATTTCATGTTATCGCGTCAAATTTTCAGACTTTGTTACCTACTCCATTTCAAAAATCCTACAACACGCAATTTATCTCATCTTGTTTCGCCATACAAACTTTGAATCCACGTTCAATATCCGGGAGGAATTTTTAGAAAATCCTTTCTGAGCGGATACCTACGTCGTAATAACTATCTGCATTCTAAATTTCAGCGCAATCCGAAACAATATTGATTTTTAGACTTTGTTACCCCAGTTTATCCTCAGGTGGCATTTTGAAAAAGTCTGAAACTCTTATTTACTTATTTATTTACAAAAGTACTTGTGTTAAATGTCGAATAAAATTTCTACCCAAGCTTTGTACTTGTGTTAAGTTTCGAATATAAAATACTATCTAATCTTGTTTCTCCATACAAACTTTAAACCCCCGTTTCATCCCCTTCAGGGGTGAGTTTTAGAAAATCCTTTCTTAGAGGGAACTAACGTCGTAATAACTATCTGCATGCCAAGTTTCAGCGCAATCCGAAACTATATTGATTTTCACACTTTGTTACCCTATTTCACCCTCTTAGGGGTGGAATTTCAAAAAAACCTGAAACACCTATTTACTTATTTTTTTACTGAAGTACTTGTGTGAAGTTTCGGATAAAAAAGACTATCTAATCTTGTTTCTCCATACAAACTTTGAACCCCCATTTCATCCCTTTAAGGGGTGAATTTTGAAAAATCCTTTCTTAGTACACCTTTACGTACTAAGACAAATATACCCTCCAAATTTCAAGTCTCTATGACCACCGGTTTAGGCTGTGCGTGGTCTGCCAGTCGGTCAGTCAGTCAGTCAGTCAGTCAGTCAGTATGTCAGGACAAAGATGCTTATAGTATTAGATTAAAGTTTTTATATATCACTGAACTTATTCGCATTTATTTTCGAAAAGAAGTCAACTAAATTTCATTCTATGAGTATTCATTAATTGAGAAAGTCATTATTTTCATAATACTGAAGGCAAATAAAATGTTGAATCAGCCTGCCAGGTTTCACAGCTCAATTAGTGAGTCTAAAAGTCTAGACGCCCTAAATGACAAGTCTAGATGTTCGTTCTTGATGAATTTTTAATTTGTCAAAATGTCGAGTTGTCTGAGTGTTAATTCTTATTTAAATTCGCAGGCATTAACTTTGGCGTATAATACAACAGTGGAGCGAGATTTATTCGGTTATGTTTTAACATTGGTGAGCCACAACCAGTATGTACGGTCGCACACCCTGGCTAAGTGATAATACGTAATATAATTGTATCAGTAAAACTCTGATATAAATTTTAACTGAGATATTGTAAAAAACTTATGATATTGTTGATATGATAATGAGCCGCGAGGTATGATTGATTACCGAACGCGAACTGATTCACTGCTAATAATTACTGGCACAAGACGTGATCAAAGTGCTTAGCTGACACTAATTAAGTGGGACAATGTACGTGCTCGTACACAGTATATATACGAGTAGCAACGCTGCAAACGCTATAAAAAAAATTTCCTCCATGGGTCAAAAACACCAAATCGCTACTTGCATCTTATTAAATATTAATGATGACGAAATTGATAATTAAACGTTAGTAACATCCTATGTCATATAGACATTAAATCATAGACAAGGCGTTCTTGCCATAAGAGACGGTCATTCGAAATAGTCAAAGGGCTTAAATCAATATTTCCATCATCCGCTTTTTACCTCGGATTTGCGAATGAGAATGGCTTCAATTGCCTCTGTAGACGATAATTTGGTCCATTAACGACGTGAAAATTGACTATTGCGAATGACCGTCTCCGGGGCACTTTACATTGTATGTCACTTAAGACTCACCAGTGACTAGAACACATCTCCTCAGATACAGATACTGGAGTGAAGGACAGGAGTGTAACATAGCACAGAGACCAGTGTCTGTCACGTTGCCACAGTCTGTCAGGTCTATGTACTCGACTGGGGGCCGACGAGCTCCCAGTCTCGGCTCCAACCACGCCCATTCTGGCCAGTCCACGTTGGGACAACCTGAAAAATATGATAATGTTAATCCAACAATTTTAATGTCTACAAGTTCTTGGCATGTTTCTTGGCAACAGCAAACATATTTTTATCCACCTGCCATGTTGGAATGGTAATGGGTAAATATAAAGCCAAGTTTCTTGAGTTTAAACAAATCGCTGGCCATTATCAGGCCTAAGGTTAACAAGCTGAGAGTTATGGCAACTGTTAGCCCGACAGACGTGTCGATTTCTCTAAGTCTAACTTTTCTATATCTCAAGTATTCTAGTCACAATCTCTTGGGTTAACGGACCATTTGTCTAATCGAGATAGGTGCGAGACGAAGGTACCTTTTTAAAGCACTCTGTCCACTACACCGTATCATACCATGACCGTGATAGGAACGTGTCGAGCAAAAATTAAAATTCTTGTTATTGAAAAGTATGAGACAATGTCCACTAGACCGTTCCATCACCGTCGTGTGTCACAAAGCGTCATCAAATATTTTGTTGGTGGCGGCACGATCTGTGCATGGCACATGGTATATGTGGCATATGTCAAGCCACTTTACATATTGTTTCCCAAGCCACTTGGGAAGCAATATGCCAAGATGCTTTGCCAATTGAGCCACGGTGCGATACTATCGATACGGGGATTGCATTTTTAACCCATTATGCATTGATAACGCCATCTATGATAACTTTTTAGAAGTTAATCATTCGGAATGAATCATTTAATTACGATAATAAATCCGACGAGAGATGTTGCACTGCTGAAATCAAATATTATGTTTCTTGAAGTACTCGAAGTACTGTACGTGTAGTAGATGGCACCACCAATGCATAATTGATAAAAAAATGCAACCATTAATTTCGTCGTGTCGCACCATGGCTTAATTGGCAGAGCACCTGGGCTTGTAACCCAAGGGGGTGCGGGTTCGAGTCCCGTCGGTACGATGACATTTTGGATTGTGTGTAACAATGTACAAAAATATAAAGTGTGTACACGTCAAAAAAATAATCTGTTTATTAATAATTTATAGACTGTTACTAAAATTATAAGAGCAAGTAAAGAAGTTCCTACACGGATGGAAGACTTTAGCAGCTAATATACAGGCTTGATCTAGTACGGCTGCTAATGTCAATGTCACTTTTCTAATGTAGTAAAACTAGTGTATATTTTATTTTGTTAAATTTTGTTAATTATCTGAGGCCAGTGCTTACCATCTTCGGCCGCTTCATTACTTACCAACAGGTTATAAGATATATTAGATATAAATATAAAAAAATAAAAATTAAACAAATTACTATAAGGTGCAATTAAATACTTAATATGTGTCTTTGTTGAAATTAATTACAATAAATTACTATTACCTATTGTAGATGGTAGAAAAAAAAATTATGAAAAAAACAACAATCGACTTCACATGCCGCAATAGTCAAAATAGCCAGAAGTATCATGTCGTCAAGGTATACAAATGCATAATTATGTCATCAAGGTATACCTTTGTATACCTTGATGACATAATTATGCATTAGATATAGAGATAAACATCTCAAACTCTTTAGTTTGAGATGTTTATCTCTATATCTTCGGAGATAATTGTCATACCTCGATAAAATTTGAATGGGACTAAACGGGAGGCATAATCTCTACAAAAGAAAGATTTTTTCAAATCGGTCAAGATTTGAGGAAGTGCTGAGATCACAAACATAAAAAAATACAGTAGATTGAGATTGAGAACCTCCTCCTTTTTACGAAGTTGGTAAAAAAGCCCCATCGATCGTGTGATGTATACGTTTTTACATGTCGGGAGAACCTCTACAGGCTTTAAAAAATTTAAATCGGGTATGATACGCTGTTGATACGTTCATAGTACGGACATGGTGTGGTACGGTACAGTGTAGTAGGTATACTTCTTAAAGTTTAAGATGTAAAGTTTTTGCAGATTAGGTGCTTTTTTGTTAGCTGGTGGCAAATAAAAGTTTAGATTTGTTTCGTTTTATTAGTGTTGTTTTTAACGATTCCCTTTTACTTTATGTAGGTTAAAGCGACTTAGTATTTATTAAATGATAGCAGTTGTTACTAGAATGTTTTTTTTTTTGCGCGTTCTACTACGCTTATCGTTTATTACCATAATTTTTTTTATACTTATCCCAATGTCTGAAATAATGAATGAATGAATAATAACACTTTATTGCACATAAAAAATAATAATAATACTTATATTAATGTTAATTTAACGTACAAATTGCGGTCTTATCGCTAAATACTATGTCTCTCAGACAACGTTGGATGCTACAAACTATATATCTTACAAGTATAAGATCAGTTAAAAAACTAAAAAGAACCGACTTCAATGCCGCGCTATTAATTTTCAGTACCAATTTTGAGGTGTTTATCTCCATATCTATGGAGATACTTATCAGACCTGTGGTACCACTCTTAGAATATCTCCTTTCCAACAAAAAAAAAATCATCAAAATCAGTTCATAAACGACGATGGTAACTTCGTCGCTTATGAACCAATTTTGATTATTCTTTTTTTGTTGGAAAGGAGATATCTCAAGTGTAGTACCATGGTAATTTCATCGAGATCTGATAAGTATCTTCAGAGATATGGAGATAAACACCTCAAACTTGGTGCTGAAAATTAATAGCGCGGTATTTGAAGTCGTTTTTTTTAGTTTTCTATTTAAACTATCTTCTCGTTTGCAGTAACTTCATTTCGCTTGTAGTGGCGTTTATTTTGTTTGTAGTAACTTTATTACGTATGTAGTAGCGTTTTTTTCATTTCTTGTAACATTATATCGTTTTTAGTGGCGTTTATTTTGTTTGTAGTAGCCTTATTTTGTTAGTAGTAGCGTTATTTTCGTTTGTAGTAACTTTATCAAATACACATTTCTACTGCCCGGGTTAACGTCTAACAACGAGGTTGAACTGCTCTGCTCTAAGGAACGTATACGAAAGTAGCCCCTAACTAACACAGAACATACAAACAACTCATATCGTTTAAAATACAAGAAAAACCGACTTTACATGCCGTACCAGTGATTTTCAGTAGCAAGTTTTAGGTGGTTGTCTCTATATCTCTGGAGATACTCATACGATCTCGATAAATTGTACAAAAACACTACCTTAATCACTGAAAAGAGAATAATTCAAATCGGGGAGAAATCGCATAATATTCACACAAAAAACAGACGAAATTGTAACTTCCTTCTTTTGTTGAATTCAGTTAGAAAACATGGCGTTAGCATTTATGATTTCCATCATCATGGCAATAGTAACATACCAGTAAGGTCAATATGCCTCAAGTCGACGAGGTCGGTGATGAGTGGTGCTAAGGTCCTGGCATCCATCCCGTTGGAGGTGGTCACCGCCAGGTGGGTCAGGTGCCTGAACGTCGCTGCTAGCAGCTGGGCACTTGCTACTGTCACCTGGAAATTATGGATAAATGATGGATAGAATTTTGAGGAATTTTGAGGGACTAGTGGTGTCGTGGGAGAATGGTCGGCGCCAGTGGTACCGAGCTTAATCCCCGCCGTGAACAAATGGATTTCTCTTTCAAAAATTTATGTGCGCTTTTCACAGTAGGCCTCCGGTGAAGGTAAAACATCGTTAAGAATCCCTTACGGTACGGACACACCGCAGCGTCCTGCGTGCGCGATCTAGGCGGCGATCAGATAGCGTAGTAGTATTTGTTCCGACTGGTTCACTAACTGTCTTGCCTGGAGGTAAGCGATGATGTGGTCAAATATGGTAAACACGCTAGGCCTAGAATGAACTGACTCTCGAAGGCTGTGTGCTGTGTGAAGATTTATGGCGGCAGATTTTCTGCTTGATGGTCGGTAGTAAGCTACTTTTTAGTAGCAAGTCAGGCAGAATATCGATAGGTCCAGCCACCTGTAGAACATTTAGGGGCTTTTGGACAACGAGACAGTCGCTTAAATGCATGATTTGATACAGTTATTGAATGCAGATCGTCGCTTAAACGCGATGCAAAAATCAATTTAAAAGTCTTAAAACTGCCGATTAATAAATAATAGTTTAAAAAAACTAAAAAAATACTCTTTTATAGAAAATCCAACTAAAAAAAAGAAAATAAATTTTAATAAATTTGAATTAAAAGTAGTGTAAGAAAAAATGATTTTATTGTAAAAAAAAAGCGTGGGGTGCATGGTATCAATAGTTCCAAATATTTTATGAACAGATATGACTAGAAGGGTTATTTTGATAATATCCTGAAAAGCACCCCACGCTTTTTTTTACAATAAAATCATTTTTTCTTACACTATTTTTAATTCAAATTTATTAAAATTTATTTTCTATTTTTTAGTTGGATTTTCTATAAAAGCGTATTTTTTTAGTTTTTTAAACTATTATTTATTTATCATTTTTTATTCGAATTTTTTAATTTTTTTTAATTTTTATTTATTTTTTATTTATTTATTTATTGTCATCGGTCCTTAATAAGTATGCCAAATTTCGAGTTAATCCGACGTTTTGAAGGGGGTTAAAATCATGTTCAAAGATTCCGTTACATACTAACATACAAACATACATACGTCTGAAGCTAATAAAAGCGTATTAAAAAGAAAGCGTGTGTGCTTCGACCGTAGTAGACCTATAATACTAGTTGATACCCGCAACTTCGTTCACGTACACCAAGAATTTTATCACCGTAGAGCTCTGTCAATCAACATTTGTGTAATCTGAGTTATTTACGTGATGTGTAAAAATCGTGATTTTATTTTCACAAAAAGTAGCCTACGTTCATCCTCATGCTATAAAGTATATTAGGCGTGATTAGCTAACAAACAGACAGAGTGACAGAGTTACAAACGTTTTTATAATATTAGTCTGGATGCCTTATATAATATTGGTACTTACAGCACAGCTTTTCGCCCTCCACTCTCGCACAGCGTTGACGCAAGGTCCAGCCCTAGCGCCAGCACACCTGGCTGCCACTTCCAGAGGTCCAGCAGCCCGGATCCTCCTCCAAGCTTCGGGCCTGGAGGTCAGCCTGGTGACCAGCCTCGCCCAGCGCCGACATACCCTGGCCATGCGGCAGAGGTCAGATACCTGGAATGGTACAGATTTTGGATTATTATTTGGATGGGTGACTTTACGGCTGAAGTCTAGTGCGGAATGATTAAAGCTAATCACTTTCCTGTCTTTCGTATCTTGGTTGAAAGTTCACGGTACGTACAGTTCCGCGACATTTCTGGCAATGCAATTTCTGTGATATTATTTTCGTCCATTGAATCTTGTGTTTTCCAATTGGACATGAAACAACCTAAAATGTTTATATGAAAAATGTGAATATGCTTGAAACGGATGCAGTAGTGACACGAGACGCTGTACTAACACTTGAAACTAGTGACAGCTCTTATTTAAATTAGGTTCCTGTACACCAACTAAAATAAGCGGCAATAGCCCAATGGATAAGGTGTCGGACTGGCGATCGAGAGGTCGTGAGTTCGATCTCCACCCATTGCACAATTGACGTGACCCCACTACAGACACAAGCATTTTAGCTTAGTTGGTGGGGATTAACAAGAATACTAGTAATGTGCAACCCACATTGCTACTAAGTAAGCTTTTGCTTTTTTAAAATTACTGGCCAGGCCCAGGTTGAAGCTGAGCTCACTCTAGTGACAAGCTTGGCTTGGTGAACATTAACGCCTCATTAAAGTACCCACCTCAAGGTATGACAGCACTTTCAACCACAGCGCATCACTGAGCGTCGCGTCTCTATGTTGCTGTCTTCTCCTCGGCGGTCCACAGTCAGCCAGGGTATGATACCCTTGGTCGAGGCTGAGCTCGCTCAGGTCTGCTGCTAGAGATAGGGCCGGCTCAGGAGGCGGCGGGGGGCGACGACGGGCGCCCCCGCAAACCCCTGGCCCGGAGCAACTCCCGCTTGACATGGTGACCTGGAATGGAAGAAAAATAAAATATGATTTAAATATTATCAGGTTACAGAACAAGCAAGACTCTCGCATGATGGTAAGCGATGACATCTGCTAATTAAAGATTCTGTATGACATGTATGGTCGATGTCAAGGTTTTTAGCCTACAGTGAAGATGTTAGCTTCAACTCAGCTCAACTTTGTTAAAGATATTTTTGATCATCTCCTTAATCATGACATTATCAACTTTCGGTTCAATACTTTCTTTAAATACTAGTAAAATCCGAATCTATCTTATATGTATGGGTACTGTAGGCAAATGTATGTGGGTAGGTTCTACCCACCCAAAACTAAATCCCCGTGCCTTAATGGTTACCGGAACGAAAGGAAAATACTTCAGTGGGTGGATATGGGTAAACACGATAAAGATATCTGTCTAAATTATCCAAACATCTCTGAATTATGTTTAGCTATCAAGCCGGCTGTTTTTGTAGAAAAATATTGTTCGACCACACTCGCTAGGTGGCTTTAGATGCGAACCTTCTGAGGTGTCACTGTCAAAAGCGTCAAAGCGATTCGTATATTTAGCCGCGGCAGCAGCCGCGCGTCACCAGAACCGAAGCCATGCCGTTTAAATGAGGGTACAGAAGACCTTCAAATGGCTTATTACTATTTAGGCCGCTAGTTGAAAAAGAAAACATAGGTTTGTCAGATTTATCCAGTATGGGTGTCAGATCATTGCGTTCATTTTGAAAGACATCTGTTCCATCTGAGTCTCCAGGAACTAACATGTATGTTTTTTAAGAAAACGCCTAATTTTGTTATTTTATTTTTTGATGAAAACAGCTGAAATTCCACATATATTTTGTGAATTGGTGTATGGTATACACTGGTACAGGCCCATGAGTCACCTGGATATGCCAACTGAAACATTAGCCATGGACAAACATTTTCAAGGAGGCTGAAATGTAAATTTTTACAAAAATCTTATGTTAATTAAAAGTGGTAAAGCTGCAACCACAGAACTGCTCTGTGGCTGCAAGGAACAAAGTGAAACAAAATCTGGATTTATAATTTATAAGCGGATAGTCAATAAAATATAATTTATTTATACATACAGCAAATGCTTGTAAATTAATATCATAGCTTTCCCTAGTACTAGAAAATGATGTTATTAAAAGTTAGAGAGCATGTTAAATCGGTCATTGCAGCGCTAGGGGACCAGTTTACAAGTCTCGATTGGCTTACGTTAATAGACATCTCTAGAGCAATTATTTATATGTCACAGGTTAATATGGAGGGGAAATGGAAAACATTTCAATATAGCTAATTTTAATTAAGTGCTAAAAAGGGACATAAATGGTGTGCTATGTTTAAGGTAAATCGCCTTCATTTGTGCGTATCCACCTTAAGGAATAATTTCCTGTGCACTCTTATTGAATTGGCATCTCGCTTCTGTCTATGTTGACATTGTTAACCAATGACAAGAAGGGACAAAGCCAAAAATTATGTTTTGTTTTTGGTTTTGGCTCTTCTGATTGGTAAGAATTTTTTTTTGTGTTTTGGCTCTTTTGATTGGTTAGAAAAATAATCGACACTTGCAACCGAAAATGTTTTGAAACTGGATACCCACAACTGTACGCGATGGTACTTATTTGTACAAATTTAATATTTCGCTTGATTATTTTAACTCTTTTGAATATATTTATTTATCAAAATTTACAAATATCAAGGTTACCCCCTACTCTACAAAAGCAATCACAAGCACGTAAAGTTTTATTTGAGTAAGCAGCTTGATGCGGCCATCAAACAGCTTGATTCAGGAAGAGGCACTTTTCTCACTTCATATGTTGTAGTGCGACTGAAACCGGTCGCGATCAATGTGAAAACGTGACATCAAGCCGTCGCGTCAGGAAAAATATAAAATCACATCAAGCACGAAAATTGCAAGCACGTAAATGTTTGACTCGAGCACCAAGCAATCATTGTTTGATTGATTCCATCATCAGACTCAAATCTGTACCTGTGGAAGATCCCGTCCGACCCACAGTCAGACCTTGGCCTCCCCCTGAATGGTTCGTAGGACTAAGCATAGGCTTGAAATAGACATACATAGACCTTATATAGATAAGGTCTATGATTCTATGAATAGTGGTTGAAACTTGGTAACTCCTTAATACCTTGATTATTAGCTGCATTAACATACAAAAAGGTGTATTAATAATATTGTGTATTTGTGCAGCTGTCAGTCGCATAATTATTGTAGCTGAATTAAATGATAATGGCTTTGGATCGACTATATTCTGTGTTGGGTGGTACAATCGATAGCAGTAGTGTCGGCTCTTGGAAAACTCATTAATTTTGAAAAATTACGAGTAGGTAACATAACAAACAAGACTCTCGCTTGGTTCAAAGCTATTGTAAGCGAAGCGAAGTGAAGTCTATGTAAGGTGCCTGACAAAGTACCTATGCACGAGTACAAATACAACAGTTACTAGGTATGTCAAACAAAATTACAATTAGTAGTTACTTCAGACTCTAGAAATAGTACAATTAGCAGTCACTACCGATTCTAGAAATAGTACAATTAGCGGTTACTACAGATTCTAGAAATAGTACAATTAGCAGTCACTACAGACTCTAGAAATAGTACAATTAGCAGTCACTACAACTCTAGAAATAGTACAGTTAGTAGTTACTACAGACTCTAGAAATAGCACAATTAGAAATTACTACAAACTCTAGAAATTTAACAATTAGTAGTTACTACAGATTCTAGAAATAGTACAATTAGCAGTCACTACAACTCTAGAAATAGTACAATTAGTAGTTACTACAGACTCTAGAAATAGCACAATTAGAAATTACTACAGACTCTAGAAATTTAACAACTAGTAGTTACTGCAGACGCCTGAAACAGTAAAATTAATAGTTACTACACTGACTCTAGAAACAGAACAATTAGTAATCACTGCCACAGTAATAAACATATCCGTCTCACTCAAGACTCTAGGAATCCTTGCACGCTAGGCCTTTTGTTTGTAACTAAACAATATAATAGCGTATGAAATATATCGCATAATGTCAAGAAAACATCTCCAGCTATATCTACGAGTGTACTAGCCTAGCCTAGTCTTGCTGACCTTATTTTGCAATTAAGTATTGTCTACACAATGGACACATAAATCAAACTGGTTTGGTCTGTCGATGTGCTCGTGACATTATGGCTGTCATACGTAGCTTTGCAGTAATGATGGCCGCTGTGCTTACTGGTCTTTAAACCCCGACGTATAAAGAAGATGTGTTATAAGTTTGATGTGTGTATTTGTGTGTCTGTCTGTAGCATCGTAGCGCCCGAACGGATGAGCCGATTTCGATTTAGTTTGTTTCTGTTTCATAAGTTCCTTAAGAGAGAACGCAGGGTGCACAAATGTATTCCCCCGTTTCCTCCCTGGAAAATGCTTCTGGAGAAAAAATTGTTTCTACAAAAAATCAAGGTCTGCTGTAGCCCTATCTGTAGCCTGTGTGCCCCTATCTATCATTTTCTTTTTTTGACCAACCAAATGCAAATAGAAATATGATCCTTCAAAAATATTTTTTTTTTAATTGGAGTAACAGATTCTGATTTTATTATAGGATATTAATCCTAAAGAACCTTTTCAAGCAACATATTGCATCGTTTAGATGCATACAGACCATCCAGTCCACTTATTACAAAGTTCTTTGTACTCTACAACATACCTATCAACATCTTTGAAACGCCAAGTTATTTATGTATTGATTAAAAAAACTAGCAAACTGATAATCTATTTAAAACCATCAGAACCTCTGATTATTTTAATTGAATTAATCGATTAAATTAATAATGTAAATCTTTGCGCATTAAAAACGCCGGCGCGCCGGTAGCGATTACTGTGTATTAATTATTTAAAATTAATTATAGACTATTTAAATAAATATTGAAGCGTAGGAGCTCATTAGCAAAACAATTAATTATATAGGTATACCTATGTTGGAACGCCCACGTTAGAGTTTATCTTTTTTTAATTTAACAGGGAATTTCATGCGTTTTAAAAGGAACCATTAATTTTATAAGAGAAATTGGCTACTTTAAGTTTTTAAGGCGAATGCAAGAAGACGCATCTATACCGACGTATAGCTCCATCTCTCTCTACTCAGCGTTTGTTTGCGTTCATTTAGCCCAGTGTGTACCCAGCGTTAGCGTATATCGAGAACCACACGTACGGTTTCGGGTGCGATAGATGGATGAAGTGAAACAAAAATATAAAAAAAATACATGTATATTCCCTATTTGGTACAATAATCATGTAAAAAGTAATGGTGAAATAATGCCTATATGACCACACCGCGGCGTCCTGCGTGCGCGATCTAGGCGGCGATCAGATAGCACAGTAGTACCTATTTGTACCGACTGGTTCACACCAAACACGATCTACGGTGAACAGAAAACGGTTGAAAATCAGATCGCTAAAGCGCACGCAGACGCAGGACGCCGCGGTGTGGTCGTACCTTTAGTCGCGGTGTGCCACAGGTAATAACATATTTGATAGTAATCTAGCCTATTTCGTAGCTACCTACATTTAGACCTAAATACGCACAGCCAGTGTTCTAGATCTGAACTGTCGGCGCCAACATTTCTCACCCACGCGCGCCCTTGATTTCATACAAACTAGTATTTAATATGTGCTCTTGCACAGTGGTATATCCCCTCACTTTGTAACTCAATTTAAGTACTTAAGACAGATGCAGATGTGATTATAGAAGCTGTTGTGTTTCTACTTGTAGGATTGGATTAACATTTCACTTTGCTCCAGCTAGCTCAGTTGCGCGCTTGTAAATGAGCTGAGCTCTGAGATTTGACAGCATAATATATTCGTAGATACGAATAAGATAAAGTTCCTAACGAATAAGGAATATGAGAAAACGCTAGAAAGGAAGCTTGAAGTTTATTTTCATTAATAAAACTAAAAGTGTATTAGGTTATGTCCGTGTTGTTCAAAAAACCACAGGTGGCAGGAGCATATTATATCGATGTTCCGCGTGACTTGCTAACAAAACGAAGCAATTACCACCAACAAGGAGAAAATCTTGCCGCCATAAACTTACGGCAGCACACAGCCCTTGAGAGTCAGAGTATTCTAGGCCTAGCGTGTTTCCCATCTTTAATCATATCTTCGCTTACCACCACTCAAGAAAGTGGTAAAACGCTAGCCTATGAAAAAGTAAATCCAATAATAATTATCACTGCAGAACAAACAACACAGTAATAATAAAATAAAATAAATAATTTTCCTACTTGACACTTGCTAAATACACCAATTGTATGAAGCCATAATGAAACTAAAAATATATCTCTGTACTCAGAAAGTTCTATTTTTAAATAGCGGAAGTGGAGTCAGCGTTATTTCTGTCCGAAAAATAATTTGAGTTACAATCAAGTCGCGCCTAAAGAAGTATTAAGGTACGGCCACACCGCGGCGTCCTGCGATCTGCGGGCGCGATCTCAGTACTTTTCAATTGTTTTCTGATCGCGTTTGGTGTGAACCAGTCGGTACAAATACTACTGCGTTATCTGATCGCCGCCTAGATCGCGCACGCAGGACGCTGCGGTGTGTCCGTACCTTTACCACGTGAGTAAAGAATGTGGTATTACTTCAAAAACAACTTTATTTTCGATCCATTTCACCCCGTACCATATCATTAAATTATCTCGTATATAAATCATATATAAAGAGGTGTTATTGTCCCGCTGTCTAAGATAGCCTGACTCTCGTAAAGCTGGATATAAATCACAAAGCACGCAACGTCACGGGCAATTGCATTGTCTAATCAAGTTGCAGCTATAAACCTATAATATTTCTATAGGGTTGTTATTTATTACGAGAATTAATGAGTATGTGATTATTGGCTTGATAAGCTGGGATTTTTTTAATTTGAAGTGTATTTGAAAACCACCGACTTGAGAACCAATTTCCATTCTAGGCTTACCGTACTGGAGCGTGCTACCATCCTCGACTGCATCATCACTTACCAACAGGTGAGATAGTGGTCAAACGCTAACCTATGTGATATAAAAAAATAATATTTATCAAAGATTAAGAACTATTTATAGGTACTGCTTATTATAGGTACATAATAATTAGAATTATTGACGAAAGGAATTTAGTTCTAAAGTTATATTACCGTCAATCACTCTTGAAAATAAAAATGTTAACACGTCCCATGACGGGCATAAACTAGATTTTCTGGTTGGAAATGCAGATTTCGTTTATTGGACCAATAGAGTCTTGAATAAAAGGTGTGAAAATAGCTCAGAGTAATCAAACTTAGTATGTTACTGCTATACTTTGGCTATAGATGGCGATGCAGTAGTTTTAGTGTTACACTCCAATACTGAGAGCCTCGTTGACGTAAAGGATAGATGACTTGACTATACCAGGTTCAGACCAGGCGATTCTAGTCGTTCAACTTCCTAGGGATGTACGATATGAGTTACAAATAAATAATAGTTTAAAAAAAACTAAAAAAATACGCTTTTATAGAAAATCCAACTAAAAAATAGAAAATAAATTTTAATAAATTTGAATTAAAAATAGTGTAAGAAAAAATGATTTTATTGTAAAAAAAAGCGTGGGGTGCATGGTATCAATAGTTCCAAATATTTTATGAACAGATAATGACTAGAAGGGTTATTTTGATAATATCCTGAAAAGCACCCCACGCTTTTTTTACAATAAAATCATTTTTTCTTACACTATTTTTAATTCAATTTTATTAAAATTTATTTTCTATTTTTTAGTTGGATTTTCTATAAAAGCGTATTTTTTTAGTTTTTTTTAACTATTATTTATTTTTCATTTTTAAGTCGAATTTTTTTAAAAGCGTAATCCTGATTATCCTAGTAAGGATAACGGGTCAAAATGTTTAAAATATTGAATTGTCATCGGTCCTTAATAAGTATGCCAAATTTCGAGTTAATCCGACGTTTTGAAGGGGGTTAAAATCATGTTCAAAGATTCCGTTACATACAAACATACATACGTCTGAAGCTAATAAAAGCGTATTAAAAAATAACCAATCGATATTTTTTATCGATTAAATCGCGCTTGATTAGCAAATCAAATAGTTTCATTTGAAACCCTACTATCGCTGTATAATTCCAGCCTTAATGTTCTTCCAAAACAAATAATTGATTAACGAAACGAGTACTTATAACCGGTACTTACTAAGTATCGATTCTAAAGTATCGATACTAAAAGTACTTGGAATCGAAAGACAAGTACACCCCTAGCCAGTTGAACGACTAGAATCGCCTGGTGTGAACTAGGTATAAGCGAGAGGCCACTGGTTCAAATCTGAGCACGGGTGTTCGTCCACTGGTGGTAGAAGCATATTGTATTGATGTTCCGCCTGATTTGCTACCAAGAAGTAGCTTACCACCATTTAGGAGAAAATCTGTTGTCATAACCGGTGTTCCGGCGGAACAGCCCTTGAAAATCAGAACATTCTAGGCCCAGTGTGTTCATCATGTTTTATCACTGTCTCTCTTGATGTTAAGTGGCGGTCTGAGATGGAATTGTGCTTGTGTGGAAGTGCAGGTCACGTCAGTGGACTGTGATTTAATTTTAACCGACTTCACGAAAAAGGAGGATGTTTTCAATTCAGTGGATTTTTTTTATTTATAGTCTCCGATTACACGAAGACGGCCGAACCGATTTGAAAAAATCTTGTTTTTTTTAAAATTGTATACTTCCCAGGTGGTCCCATTTAAATTGCATCGAGATATGTTCATCATCTTCGGAGATATGGAGATAAACACCTCAAACATGGTACTGAAATTGACTGGCGCGGCATATGATGGCGGTTATTTTAGTTTTTTAAACGATCTTAATATTAAATCTATAACAGTAACACCCAGTCTTCCGAAATTCTGACATCTCAATTGGCGATATATCTTTGTTCGGTGGATGGTTCGAGCGACTGCCAAAGCCTACAGGGCGTGTAGCACAACAACTTCAAAGAGCGGTGTCACAATGCATCAGCATTTTATAGATATCAACCTATATAGCAAGCCTTTTCGCTTTTCTAACACTAGTGAATTATGCTATTTTTCATTGGTAAAAATTGTATATCACGGGTCTAAATGGGCAAAAATATTACCTACGTATCATCATGTAAAAAATAAATTAGGTATAGCATTTTTGATATCACTGCTAAGTATTCGTTTACAGAAACGTACGCAGTTTGTACTACATACATACATAAAATCACGTCTTTTTCCCGTTGCGGTAGACAGAGACCACTTCTTTCCACATGCTGACAAACCTACTCGTTTTTCACTTCTTCCACTTTCATGAGCGCTTTCATAAATGCTCGCCGATTATAGGTACTTTTGACTTGGACTTTCTTTAAAACGTCTCTGATCTGTACACTTAGTACTAGGTCGGCCTCTACCGCCATTCACACCATTCCTACTAGAAACGAAATTTATTTTTGAAAACTTTGTAGTAGCCCCTTGATAACAGAACACAAAAGGAGGAAATCTTTTTTATATCATCACATTGTGATATCATTGTCTCATTAAAAAGATTGTTTTTAAGGCAGGAAGCCAGAGCCCCCAAGATTGTTTTGTATTGCGGTAACAATAGATTTTTTTTTGAGGGGCTCATTGTCACGCCATTGTATTTGTCTCGTAAATACTGGAGAGAGGCGACGATAATAGGCTTTAAACTACAGAAGTCTTAATAGTGCCATTCTTACTTCTATGCTTTTGACACAGATCGATTGCCAGCGCCATAGCCGGTCATAGCGCGTGGCAGCTATAATTCGCATCATCACTTAACATCAGGTGAGATAGTGGTCAAGTACTACCCAGTTCGGTGTAAAAAAATTGACTTCGAAACTTTAATCGAAAGCGTACAAATAACATATTTCCAGCGTGCTAACTATCATATCTTCAAGCTAGTCAAAGCATATCATAGACATATGTCAGTTTTAAAAATATTTATGACATTTTATTTCTGTTAATGAAACAGTACAAAATAAATCAATGAATTATATGTAAATCGATTGTAACAAAAAATCGAATTGGCATTACAAACCGATTTGGAAATATTTTTTTTGTTTGAAAGATTATATACTTCCCGATAGGTCCCAAATGTAATTTAATCGAAATCTCCAGAGTATCTCCAAAAGAAGAGAAGAAGCGAAAGGGGTATGACAGGATCGTAGCATGTGGAAGGGAGTAGTCTCTGGCTACCCCAACGAGAAAAAGGCGTGATTGTATGTATGTATCTCCAGATATATTGTATGTATGTATCTCCAGATATATGGAGATAAACACCTCAAACATGGTACTAAACGTGACTAGCGTGGCATTTAAAGTCGGTTCTTTTCGTTATGTAAACTATCTTAAATTATGTAACCAAACTGGTCTCGAATGATACATTACCAACAAACGATATAAATCAGTCTCCGCCTTTTACGAAGCTTCATCTATGCCCTAAACAGTTTGCCGACGTGATGAAAATCTCCATTTGTTTAGAAGGGCGCGTTTGTTCAGCCATACCAACCGCTTTTGCGCGTTGGTTATACCAACCGCTACTAACGTTGTCCCGCGGCACCGATCGTATCCTACTATAAGCAAATTAGAAGGCAACCGCTCACCGCCGGGCTATTGACGATCATATCTTATTTCTAAGTAGCGCGAACTTAAGCCAGGGCCGGGTTTAGAGAAATGGGGGTGTGATCTGTGTGCCTAGAGTCAGTTACTTGAGATTGGTATTCCTACTTGGACACGTCAAAGTATACGCAGATTTGCATGTAAATAAAAAGCGCCATCTAGTGTGCATATAATAGGTTTTGAGGGCCCGCGTAATTGGCAGAACGGTCGGCTTTGATGGCAGAGGTACCAAGTTCAATCCCCGCCGTGCACCAATGGATTTGATGTGCGCTTTTCACAGTGGCCCTCCGGTGAAGGAAAAACATCGTTAAGAAACCAACAACACCCGCATGGCACTATCTAATGTCCGTCTGGCCAGTTACAACACTTTCAAGTAAGAAAATCTGTCGCCAAACATCTGTGTTCCGGCAGCTATCCTTGAGAGCCAGTTCCCTTTCTAGGCCTAGCGTGCTTCCATCTTCGACCGCATCATCACTTACCAACAGGTGAGATAGTTGTCAGCCACTAACCTATAAGATATAAAAAGAAGGTAACATTGTGATATTCATACAAATCAGTGTTAACTATAACGTGATCGAGTAAACAAAAAAAGCACTCTTTTCGAAAGTTTCATTGAGATCTGATTAGTATTTTCAGAGATATGGATATAAACATATAAAACTTGCTACTGACTCGCGCGGCACATGGAGTCGTTTCTTTAGTTTATTATCTTGTCTTAGTTATTGTAACTATCTATTTTATATAACATTAGTATCAAAAGCTGATATTCCTAACTGACACATTTATCCTACTGCAGTACCTGTACAAGGTAACTCTGGCTCAATTAGTTGTCTTAGCAGTAATTATTGCCCCTATTAGAATCCTAGATCCTTCCCTGTACCAGCAATATGACACGACATTCTTGCCCTAAATAGAGTCACAGAGGCAATTGCAATCATGTACTGCAATTTGTAACCGGAGGTAAGGGTTTAGATTCTAATGGAAAATATTGAAATACCTCAAATACCTACGTATGTAACGATAAATTGTTTTTAGAATCGGAGTATATGCCTAGATAGTTCATATAATTGCCTATACAAGTAATATTAGTTTAAAACCACAGATTTTAAGATACTTCGTACCTACATTTGTTTCTTCGTAGTTAAATGCAACAGCCCTGGGTATGTACAGTCCGGCAAGTATAACTTGGCGTGCCTGTGCGCCACTGTGCTTTTACTTTGTACTTTGATAACAGTTTCTCTTAAACCACTTTTAATTACCTTTGGCATTATTTAACTATTTTAATGTAGCAGATTTATCAACAATAATGTCGCGGTAATCTCTCAAACGTCAAACTCACAGTTTCAATTAAAAGAATTAGTTCCAAAAACCACCACCGCCAAGTTATACTTGTGGCACTGTAGATCTGATTCAACTAGCCTAAAAGACAGTCTCTATCAAGAAAATCAGATCTTAAAATCTTTAGAATACCCATAGGATTCAAATGGAATTAGAACGTTCTAAAACTAAAAAATAATAGCCACGGAAATATTTTCCTTTGCACGAAACAGCAGAGATTAGCAAAACGGAAAATTACGGTTTACTAATGCTTGCTATAAATACACAAAGAACCCAAAAACGACCCAAATAATTTGTGATAATGACTTCTTTAGAACCTTCGCCAAATCGCCACAGAATAAATATCAGTAGAAAGCCACAGTATAAATAATAGTACTCTTTAAAAAGCCTCGTGATTAGTGGATTAAGCTGGCGCCAAGAAAGGCCCGTGGTAACGTTAGGAACTAAATTCGATGATAATTTTGCTCAGCGTCAATTTATCTTCAAATGACAAAAGTTTTGTAATACTGTACAGAGAAGCACTTGATTACAAGATTTTCATTGATGATGCGGTCTAATGTGGTCTGGAAATGGATGCCGATTATACGTTATATTATTAGGCGAATTTTCGGTGTTTGTGGTTATACTTCTACTAATCCGTCTGGGGGTGTACCACCACTTTGTCAACTGTCACTTTGTTTGTTTTGTTTGAAATATTTTAGTTTTTAACCGACTTTACAAAAAGTAGGAGGTTCTCATATCTACTATTTTGAAGGGAAAACTTCTTTAGCGGCGTTGTGAACTTTTTTGAGATGGGTATGAATACTACATTACGGGTGTAATGTTGATGATTATCGCTGAGACGCCATTGAGACCCGAGCCGTAAGGTGAGGGACTTAAGAGAGCCGAGAACGGTAATCATCAATATACACGTGTATCATACGACGCATTTCAACACTAGTAAAGAAAATAATACTCATGTAATTAATAAATAACTATAATTTCATCCGTGACAAAACGAGTTGTGATTTTTTTTTCGCAATGGCGGGAAAAATTAATTATTTTTACTATGCACGCGCATCTAACCAGTGTTGCCAGTGCCTGTCCTCAAAAGTAACTAAAAATTGGTTCAAAAAGTAACGTTTTGACAAGAAAAGATATTAGCGATCGGCCATTGACTAAAACAATGAGGTTTCTTTTTTTATTTATTTGTCGCGGATAGCGTTTTAGCCACGCAAAAAATGGGGAATTTATAGTTATTACAGAGAAATCAAAAGTTATATATGAGTGAAAGTTTTGTTTATTAAACACGTACAAACGAAATGAGAAAGCAATAGGTATATTAATTTATTTGTACTATTGAACACGATCTTTTTTGTATCGAAACTTTTTTAAGAACAAAGCAACTTAACCACTAAAATTTAAAAATAATTTATAACTCACTTGTGAATAATAGCAATGAAAAAGTCACAGTTTGATAACAGGTGTCATTACGTGCCTAATTGCAGTGAAATTAGAACCACTTTATGAGCAAATGTGGTGAAAAAAATTTTAAGCTCGTGTCAGGACACGTGACCTGACCAAAAATTCGTAAGACGGAGGGAGAGTAGACCAAATGCACAACGTTAATGTTCAAGTTTTTACTTCTGCCGGCACTCCCGGAGTGCAACCCGTTATATATTTTTTTAAGTTTGTTAGGTACCTCAGAACTTTGTCATTTAATAACCGATTTGGCAAATTATTTTTTTGATTGCGAGAGTATGTTTATCGTTTGGTTCCATTAAACACCTCAAACTTGGTACCTACTGAAATAGACTAGCGCGGCAATTGAGTCGTTTTTTTTTCGTTTTGTAAACTATCTTAAAATGAAATATTATGTTTCTTTGAAGTGTTTCACACTTTATATTTTTGTAAATTGTTAAACACAATCCAAAGTAATCCAATAAGTAGTCATAGATGGCGCCACCAATGCATAATTGGGTTAACAAATGCAATCCACTAATTTCGTCGTAACGATACTTCGCACCGTGGCTTAATTGGCAAAGCACCGGAACATGTTATTCCGGAGGTTGCGGGTTCAAGTCCCGTCGGTACGATGAAATTTTGGATTGTGTTTAACAATTTATCTTAAAATGGTCTATAATAGAATGTCTAATTTACATTAGACATTCTATTATAGAAATTCTATTATAGAATTCTATTCATTCTATTATAGAATTATAAAATATCTTATAATATGCAAAGGGCCTTACGGCCCTTTGCATATTATAAGATATTTTCCCGTGTCTTATGAGAAATATCTTATAAGAAATGTTTTATAATGTGCAGATGGCCTCAGTCACAGATTATATAATAGTTACTACCTCAGTCTGCAGCCACAAGCCACTTGTGTAGACACGACATCGAACATGAAGCCGAAAAATTTACTAGTATGCGTGTGTCTTATCCGACATAAGAAATATATCTTGTAATATGCATGGTCCCATATAAAAATCAAAGCGACTGAATTTCTTATAAGACATTTTTATGAGAACATAAGACACAAGAAAACTTCTTATAATGTGCAAAAGACCAAGGCTCAGTTTTGATGCGAAAATAATATTCATTAAACACAGACTACTTTGTGAAAAAGGGAAGATCGTGATCTACTATAATCGTTGCGAACATCTGCATCGAGTATAATCTTACAACTAACGCACACCATGCTTTGCAGTTTTTTGAGACAACTGCATGAATTTGTATGCAAAGAGCGAGTAGTTTTGACCACAATTTTTGTAGAATATAAGTAGTTGATTTTCAGTAGCGATAATGTGCTGTGAGAATAATATTCGATTAATTAGAGGGCGTTTTTCTAATTGCAAAACTCTCAATACAACAACTTTAATTATTATGTTTTTTGAAGTGTTTCACACTTTATATTTTCGTAAATTGTTAAACACAATCCAAAATTTCATCGTACCGACGGGACTTGAACCCGCAACCTCCGGAATAACATGTTCTGGTGCTTTTCCAATTAAGCCACGGTGCGAAGTATCGTTACGACGAAATTAGTGGATTGCATTTGTTAACCCAATTCTGAAATCCAAACTGTAATGATTTCTTCCGAATGATTAACTTACGTAATAAGTAGTTATAGATGGCGCCACCAATGCAGAATTGGGTTAACAAATGCAATCCACTAATTTCGTCGTAACGATACTTCGCACCGTGGCTTAATTGGAAAAGCACCGGAACATGTTATTCCGGAGGTTGCGGATTCAAGTCCCGTCGGTACGATGAAATTTTGGATTGTGTTTAACAATTTACAAAAATATAAAGTGTGAAACACTTCAAAAAACATAATATTTGATTTACGCAGTGCAACATCTCTCGTCGGATTTGAAAACTGTAATGATTTCTTCCGAATGATTAACTTACGTAATAAGTAGTCATAGATGGCGCCACCAATGCAGAATTAGGTTAACAAATGCAATCCACTAATTTCGTCGTAATGATACTTCGCACCGTGGCTTAATTGGAAAAGCACCAGAACATGTTATTCCGGAGGTTGCGGGTTCAAGTCCCGTCGGTACGATGAAATTTTGGATTGTGTTTAACAATTAACAACTTTAATGTTTGTATTTTTTTATTTGTTATTTTTTATGATAGTATGCATTCTGTTTGATCCCATTGTAATTTTATCGAGATCTAATAATTAACTTCACAGATATGAAGATAAAAACCTCAAACTTTTAGGACTGAAAATGACTAGCGTGGCATTTGAAGTCGGTTTTTACAATCTTAAATTAGCTTAGACTTAGACTTATTATAGAGACCACAAAAGGCATGATATTCTATGGAATTATTGTGTTGGTTTGTTTTGTGTTAATTCGTACCTACCTAGTTTTTTTTACACAACTAAAAAATTGTAAAACATAAGACAACGATAAGACATCAATTGCAGATTTCTAAGTTCCTGCCTGTCAGAAAAGACTCATTGATTTGCTAATGCAGTGTCGAAGAAAATCGTCAAGAAAATCAACCGAACACTATATTAGGTGATACGGTAAATAAGCTGTACCTAGCTCTCTAATTGAGAAAGCCTGGGATTTATATCCACTTTACTTTAGATAGACGATCACTTAAACACGAACTTACCTGAAATAACAATGTTGTTTAAAATCGGACTTACAATTAACCTATGGAATTCAAAACCAATTAAATCGCAAAGAACTGTTATAAGTGTGTACTCCTACAGTTAATTAATAAGAGTTAAGTTTAGTTTACCTGTCGTAACGTAGTAGGTAACATTTTAGAGAAATTTGCAATTGTATAACTTTATGTCATTAGTAAATAATAGAGTTCAGTGGCGTGCATCGGCAGAGGCCTATGTTCAGCAGTGGACTGACGTGGGCTGATAATGATGATGAAATATAAGTAAACAGTAACAGTAAGTTTTGCAAATTGTTAAATTGTATACCCTTAATGTTTTTTTTTTTCACGTTTTCATTTATCATGGTGTCTCCAACCTTGGGCCCTAAAATGGCGCTTGACTGCGACGTAATTGTGTGTAAATACCTATTCACAAGCGTGTGACATTGTAACAGTTATGTGCCTGTAAAATGTATATTACTATAAAGATAAGCTCTCGTTACTATGTGTAGAAATCCAGATCAGAATTTACGATCTAGATAAATTTAAAAAATCTTATGGTTAGATCGAAAGATTAATTAAATAATTTTCATCGGCTAAAGCGTTAATTTTTGCTTTTAAGCTTCGTTCAAAAATAGTTATCAGAGTGAGTAAAATAACATTAAGATTGTTTCTGAGTAAGAGCGATTTAACTGTTTGGTAGTTGTGTAGTATCTGGGGACACGGTAGTGCCCCCGCCAAGACAAGCTAAGCAAAGCGCAAGGGCACTACCTTTTCACGAAGTGCTTCCTCTTAATTTTGAATTTGATTTTATATACGTTTATTTCAAGTTCGTTTCGTTTAGCGCACCATCGTCTGTACCGATTTATGTACGTAAATTGATACGTGACTTGACACCGTGTTTAGATCTCGAAAATGTGAGCTTAAAAAAGTTTTAAATTTTGAGTGCTGTCAAACTAGTTATGTTTAGGAAAACAGAATCTATTAAGAAATGGTGACAAATCGCTAACTACATCTCATTAACACGAAAAAAAAAAGATCCTGTTTAAAAGATCAAGATCATGGACATTTTAGGCACCCAGCAATACCACAGAATAAATAATAGTGCTCCGTAGCAATACATACACACCACGACAGTCCTGCGGCTAAACCTGTGCGATTTTTTAAAATAATAGGTATGTTTTATAATATCGAGTCGCACCGCCATACGCCAGAAGCAAAGGGCGGGACCTAATAAGGGCCTTCTTAATGTCTGTTTATTGCCAGTCTGCTTTGTAAGTTATGTTGGGAAAGCAACAATATAGTAGTGAATGGATATTGGTAATTACGTATCTAAAATAATAAATATAATATTTTTTTTATATCTGATAGGCCAGCGTTGGACCACTATCACGCCTGGTGATAAACTATGATGTGGTCAAAGATAGTGCAAACACCTAACACGCTAGGCCTAGAATACTCTGACTCTCAAGAGTTATGTGCTCTGTTTATGGTGGCAGGCATAACATTTTACCAACAAACAAACGAACAGAAAACAAGAATTCAAGAGGCAAGCCAAAATGGGCGATGAAACTGTTAAAACGACGGAAGCGCACCGTACCACCTAGGAGTTTAGGCTGGATATACACGTAGCGTTTTTCAATTCACGTGTTCTATAATAAAGACTTTTATATCCACTGCATGAAAAATAATCTACCTTCTTCTACATTCGTTTGTCACTTGTTCAGTTCAGTATAATCCGGGAACTTCATATCGCAAGTGTACATACTCGTACATGTATTTTCTATGCAAGTGCTTGCTTCATCTATTATCAAACCGACTCATAACATCATGTGAGATTGTGGTCAAACGCTTGGCTATCGAATTTGTTTAAAAAAATGTTGTGAAATAGAAATAATAGAGCATGAAGGTGTTCAGTGAAATTACAGGAAATGTGAGATTCAACATTCACAAGTCGATGTCAAAGACACAGTGCAGTGAATTGCGAAATTTAGGTAACATTTGCCTAGTTTCACGTGCCACAATTCCTGGGGCCTTATTCAGTATGACCAATGAGATAACGCGTTCCTTAACGCGCCACGTTACGTTATTGAAAAATTGTATTCTGTATGCCACACGATAGGTAAATTATACAAAACGCGCGCGTTAAACGTCCTCGTATGTCACGATATTTTGACAGCTCAAAACGCGCTCATAACCTTACCCTACCGCTTTTTAATTGGCATAGAGAATACCATAACGCGGAGATAACGTAACACGGCACGGTAAGACTTTAAAATGGTCATACTGAATAAGGTCCCTGTTATAGACAGAAGCCATCGCTTACTATCAGGCAAGTATCGTGCTTGTCCAGTTAGTTACTTTATATCATAAAAAATACCTTGTAAAAAAACTTCCGCGTAGGCATTACTCTCCTAGGTATATATTTAATGTCATCGATATAAAAAGGTAGATACGGTACTCACTCTTATGCCATGTAAACATAATGGAACTAGAAACAACTACATGAAAACACGAATTTTTAATGTCGAGCTTGATGTGCACGAAAAACAGAGGAAGGCATTGTTGCTAATTATTTAAATGGATCTGCGATAATTGCACATGTAATTCTGTACGTGCTATACAAACGCCAGTTCGATTGTGACTAAGATGAATTAGGTTAGCGAACCTAATTCATACGGTCCACATTAAGGAGCGGGGTCCCTTATCTCCCTTTTTATATATATCGATGATTTAAATACATAAATATTGTTATAGTATATTTGTAAATCTCAAACCTCATGTTAGGTTAATGTGTAACGATAAATTTCCTTAAGATACGTAGGAGGTCTACATAGTATTCCTATTAAATAAATGGTTTCGATACATCAAACCTGTTTCGCAGTCGGACGACAAATTACAGGCTATTTTATTTATACAAAGATTTCGCTGGGTCCATTATAATGTTAGTTGTGCTTATATGTAGCTACGCTTACAAAATATATGCTCAAGGTATTGTAATTTACGCAGCACTACCTTCAGCATCATCATCAATAAGCGGATGTCAGTTTGTTAACTCTTCACGGCAAGAGAGCTCGAGCGATTGACTGAAATTTTGCAAAGCGTATTTAGTCAGCCAGAGAAATATACCTTATAAATACTGACTCGCACCGTTTGTTTGTAATGTATCATTCGAGGCGAACAAAGTTACAAAACGGCGATACACAAGACGCAGCGATTATAGAATACTTAGTACTTTTGTATATCGATGGAATAGTACCTAGTAATTATGTTTACGTCGATGCATAGGATACATTCCAATTAGGGTGAAACCTTGTAGCTTTGCTGGAGTAACTAGTTCAGGATATTTTTGTAAATACCAAAGACAAACAGATAAATCTTAAGAATTATACAAAAATGAAAAATGAAGCTAAAATTAAAATAAAAGGAGTTTCTTAAATTGTGTTCTTTTAGCAGAGTCTACTCATAAAAAGATAATTTAAGATCGTTTAAAAAACTAAAAGAACCGACTTCAAACGTCGCGCTAGTCAAAGTAGCCAGTAGACGTACTAACTGTTATATGACTGTGCCAGTAGTTAAACTCCAGTCATACTCGTATTTTTACCCAGATTGTGAACTAGACTTCATGCCCTCAGCACATAATCATTTGGCGATATTTCTTCGAGTGAAGTCTTTCGGTTCTTAGTTATGTCTCACATGGGCTATAATCAGCTGGAAACTTTACCCAAAAAAATATGGGTAATTCCCACCAGAATAGTTCAACCGTCGAACTAGTGGGAACATTTTATCCCAGTAGTTCAGCTGCGTATAATTATCTTTAGCAGTTGCCTAAGGTATGACATACGCGTATGGTTATAACTTTTCTTTCAGCAGAAACGTAGAATAAAGTTATCTGTTACCAAAGCGGAACCGAAATTATCAAAAACTCATCATACATAACCTTGATTTGTAGTTAAGTCGCCGGCGACACAGGGTTGCCTAGTTCGGGAAGTAGTCTTTGAAAAAGAGTATTAGTATATAGGTAGGTAATTTCAATATGGTAGTTGGTAGTTCACTAGTTAATTAATATCTATCCGTGACCATGGAAACCTGAAACTGTAGAATAAAGCTCCGTGTACAACTGGCCTAAGCACCAACATCGTGACCCGTGGGTCGAGATCGGCAATGAGCGGAGCACTAGATAGCCACAATGCATCAAGCCTGTTTCGGCATCTGAACGGGGCTTTATTTATAGACGAGCTAGCGTCTTAACGCTAACTGTTAGATAACTCGACGATCCTATAAGACATAATTGGTACCTATAGCAAAGGAACATTTTGTTATATAACTTAGATTTATCGAAAACAGTAGAAATATATTCCGCCTAACTTGTCACCATTAATTAACTTACCACCATCAAGGTGAAAACTGAAGCAATAACCATACGGTGTTCCAGCAGCATACCCCTTGAGCGTCAGAGTATTCTGTTAGCGTGTTCACCATGGAGACACTGGAAGCTATTGAGAGGAGAGCCAAGAAACTCATCAGCGACGACCTACTAGTAAGCAAGAGACTCCAGAGTCTCACGCATCGCCGCAAAGTCGCTTGCTTATCGGTTTTCTATCGAATACATTTCAGAGAGTGTGCCATTGCACACTCAGTTCCATTGAACTGAGCATGATTTGATTCCACCATCCCCATTTTATAATCGGACATCCAGAGACACTAAAAGGCGCCACCGATTTATGGTGGATATACCATCTACCCGAACGAAGCGATTTGCTTCTTGGTTCATCATACGAACCGCCAAGGAATGGAATACCCTGCCTGAGTCTGTGTTTCCGGTTAAGTACAATATGGGGGTCTTCAAATCGCGAGTGAATAGGTATCCTCTGGGTAAGCACGCTCCATCATCGATCGCATCATCACTTAACATCAGGTGAGATAGTGATCAAGTGCTACCCAGTTCGGTATAAAAAAAATAAATAAAAACCATCTTCGGCCACATATCAGCTTACCACCAGGTGACATAGTGTAAAAAAAGAAGTGGTCCTTTATCAAGATCTGATGATATCTCCAGTATATGGCGATAAAAATTTTAAAACTTGCTAATAAAAAAGTCGTTGTTTTTTGACTACTTTTAAAAAGCATACACAGAAATTGAGAACCTTCTCTTTTTTTGGAGGCGGTTAAAAAGCACTTTAAATATAGCATCTAAAATACAATCGCCTCAAATCATTGTTATATTAATAATTAAAGTAGACTTTCAAAAGGTCAAGCAGACAAATTAATGTCCTTTTTTTGTTAAGTTTAGAGTTCACTAGATTGAACATGGAAACGACACAAATAAAAAATTAACAGGGCATGAAAAGAAATACCGAAGTATGATACATATACAGACTGCAAATACTTATTTTAATCTTCCCAGCTTTCGATTGACCTTAGAAGTCATATCGGTACTTTTTTTAACAAATTTATGCTTTAGGCTTCTCCCGGATTTTACAGCATCACCGGATGTGGGGGTGATGCAGGGTACGAGAACCAGATATGATAGATTGATTTTGGGAGTACAGTTGTCTATCTTCCCAAAAATCAAGGCTAACTATAGTTAGCCAGGGTGTGCTATGTGCCCTTGGATCTGGAGCCTTGTCATCAAAATATCGTTAGACATTAAAAGTGCGAGTTTTGATGATAAAAAATCTTTGTACACAAAAGTGGCACAATTTTAATGTTACGGGTGAATAATCAAAAATTGTAAAGTACTTAGAACCTTTGCACACCACGTTTTGAATGCGCTAACGACGCGCGTTGAACGCAATCGGGACGCTCAGCAAACGCAAGCGCGCCGGAACGGTGTAACCATTGTATTTGCTAATACGCGTTGATAACGCGTAGATAAAAAGTATAAAACACGCGTCGTCAGTGCATTAAAAACGTGGTCTGCAAAGGCTCTTATACTTCATTTTCAAATCCAATCCACTTAACGCAGCTATCCCAATAATTCCGAATTCCTCCCCTAACTTAAAATCTGTTCGACCTACGGACTCATGCTTTTTAGGGTTCCGTACCCAAAGGGTAAAACGGGACCCTATTACTAAGACTCCGCTGTCCGTCTGTCTGTCTGTCTGTCTGTCTGTCTGTCTGTCTGTCTGTCTGTATGTCTGTCTGTCCGTCTGTCGCCAGGCTATAGCTCAATAACCGTGATAGTTAGACAATTGAAATTTTCACAGATGGTGTATTTCTCTTGCCGCTAGAACAACAAATACTAAAAAACAAAATAAAGTTAAAAATTAAAGGGGGGACCCCCTTACATACAAAAAACGTGTTTTTAAACGCCATCTATCTAATTAGTTTCGGCAAAATGACATAGATGGCGCTAGTAAACGAGCCCCGTTTTTCTAGATCGCGACCAAACCAAATATTCTTGGTAATATCAATTAATCAAATATATGAGGTTGAAACTCTGTTATGTTTCGTATTGTACGGAACCCTCCCTAAGTGTGCGACAAGCGACGCGATGCTGACTCGCACTTGGCCAGTTTTATTTGTGTTAACTGTCCAACTAAAAGCAGCATCTGTCATCAATAACATTAATAATATCCAGAATCACTTACACAATATCATCTCACACTTCAACATTTTTGTTTTAATTTAATAACTTATTCTGGTCCGCTAATTGGTGGTGTGACTCAATCCGAGAAACTTGAGAATGGCTCAAAATTTATTGATAACTAGTTTATATGCATTCATTAACTGCTTCCTACGATCCCACGCGTAGAAAGCAATATTATGTTAAATACTGGATTAGGTTACTGCAGAATTTGGACATTTTGACTTGAGACGCCTCTAATAATATGTACTATGTAGATAGAACATATTATAAAACAAAGTCCTCAGCTGCGTCTGTCCGTTCGCGATAGACTCAAAAACCACTGAACGGATTTCATTTCATCATGCGGTTTTCACCAATAGACAGAGTGATTTATGAGGAAGGTGTAAATGTATAATTAATCGTGAGTTGGATCCCCACCCCACCCATTGCACTATTGACGTGAACCCACTCCAGACACAAGCATATTTAGCTTAGTTGGAGGGTTAACAAGAATTATTATATTATAATAGTAGTTTACTACTACTAGTAGTACTAGTGCAAACCACATTGCGAGTAAGCTTAAAAAAAAATCGTGAAGGTTTTGTACAAATTAGTTAAAATATGACAATTATATAAATTCATACTCGACGCAATAAGCTGATGCAAAAAATGTAGGCATATAAGCTCTACCCGTGCGAAGCCGGGGCGGATAGGGAGTTA
Organism: Cabera pusaria; assembly: GCA_954871355.1. Lineage (NCBI taxonomy): Eukaryota > Metazoa > Arthropoda > Insecta > Lepidoptera > Geometridae > Cabera > Cabera pusaria. Next base: position 17,986,854 of record OX940905.1, read on the forward strand.
ATAAATTAAATATGTATATTCTTTTTTATTATTATGAGAGTGCACTAGATCCCTAATGTGAATGACGATGAGAATTGAGAGTTTGCTTCAAGATTGCCTAGAAGTTGGTGTGAGATGAAGCGCAGAACAACTGTCTTCACTCTTTGACCACTGGTTGGTTACCCATTCATTTAGCACCACCCAGGGATCACTCGTGTTGTACTCTTACAGACGTCGACTAGCCATATTATCATACATAACATAATTGAGATAGTTTAAAAACCAAAACAACCAACTTCCATACCCCGCGAGTCAGTTTCAGTAGCAAGTTTGAAACGTTTATCGTCATATCTCTGGAGATACTTATCAGATTTTGATGAACCACCAATGGGATCAACTCGGAAATGTACCCTACCGATTAAAAAAAGAATCATTCAAATCGGTTCTCAGTTGACGGAGTAATCGCGTAACATACATACAAACAAAAAAAAACATTCAGATGAATTATGAACGTCCTCCTTTCTGGAAGTCGGTTGAAAAAATTATAGACATGTATATCATATAGATTCTTCAAACCTTCAAGTCAAATATTATGATGGTTTTCGGAATACGTAAATGAAATGAAATTATATGAAAATCGCGTGATACCTAATCACGCGATTAGCGATCAGCAACTATAAGTACAATTTCACCATACGTTTCATACGTTACCCAACCCACCCATATTCATAGTTATATTCCTTTACCCTAGCGTAGGCATACCCATAATGAGATAAATTACCAGATAAATTTCAAGCTAACCCTTCCAATGGTGACTCATTAGTTAGCCGGTTAACCTTTAGTTGTATTTACAGTAAATATTTTACCGTAAAGTATGATGTATAGATTAGCATACGTGGGTAGGGTAATAGGGCGTGATCGGGCGTCTCTAATTTATTGATAACGTTTTATTTTAGCGGCCAGGCAATAGCGGAAGACGGCAATGTGTGGGTATATAACATTTTATTGGATATATGCTTTGTGTTGGGAATTATTTTTTACTAGAAAGAGAGATCACTGATTTTATCCAACTTTGCAAACGAAGTAGGTACTCAATATGTGTGAATGTTGCTTTGTCACATTTTTCAATTAAACGTTAATTTTTAAGATATTTAAAAATTATATTTTAAAAAATTGTGCTAACCAGACTTTGTTTTTTATTATATAAAGTAACTGGACGAACACGACGCTCGCCTGATGCTCTATCAATTACAGATTTAGCGGCATGCAAAATTCTGGATAGCCAGAATTTTGCATGTCACTGCACTACGCCTGTCACTCACAGACATTAATATGTTAAGTCTCACATGCCCTGTAATATCACTGGACACTGCCGTTCAAATAGAAAAACATTCCTATTTCACGGCTGAATTAGCAAAATGGTTGTACCGCCCCAGGCGTTCTGGCAGAAGTCCTACCACTACAATAACACTAACATCCTTAATCGATGGTCCATACCATAAACAAGTTTCCTTATGGCTAAGTATACTTTAATTATAGATGAACTTTGTCACAAGGGTTTATTTATAAAGAACTATTAAGATACTAGTATCGATTAACACGATAGATTAATCTATACTGGCTATTCAGAATTTTGCATACCGCTGTATCTGTTATAAGTAGACGTCAACGTTTACCATCAGGCGAGCGTCATGCTTGTCCTTATATCATAAAAAAACTCTTATGAAATTACCCACAGTAGTCTTAATTAAGACTTCTGTGAAATTAACTACCATGCTTACTCACTCGGCTCCTACGATATATTGTTCTTCTTCTCTTTTCTTATTATATCGTAAAATATACCTCAAGCTAGGACGATAACACTGTTTCATGTGTGTTTATTGCCTCTCTTTCGTACATGATTGGGTTGGATCAGCGCCAGTTTCGGTAAAAAACCAATATACCCTCACAAAAATAAGTTATGCCTCGTAACTTGGCAATTTCATTTACTTCATGTCGAATCTGAAGCCAGTGAAATCGCAGCTTCCTTTGGCAGTCCGTTTTAATGCAAATAAAATTTAAGCAATATTACTTATAGCTTTTCTGTTCTGTTGTATAACCACTGCTGAGACTTCGATTGACTGAAATGCCATTTATAGATTTGAGACGGGAATTTACGCGATGTCGATATAGCGATCGACATATGTTATATTTGAAGAAGGCCTCCGGATGAGGCGAAACATATGTCGATCGCTATATCGACATCGCGTAAGTCACGTTAAATTCCCGTCTCAAATCTATAAGTTTAAAATGAACGTGAGTTTTTATAATTTTTTTTTTTTTTTTTTTTTTTTTTTTTTTTTTTTTTATGAATAATGAAATGCCATTGCTGAAACTTATCCTACTTCCTATCCTACTATCCTATCCTACTATCCTATCCTACTATCCTATCCTACTATCCTATCCTACTATTCTATCCTACTATCCTATCCTACTATGCTATCCTACTTCCTACTAATATTAAAGATATTAATGTCAACTGTCACCAAGAACAGAAGCAAAATTTACTTGAAAAATAAATTTAATTAAATTTATTTACAAAATTTACACTGCAACCCCTAAAAAGTACTAGCAAGCCTTGAGGAGCAATCTTTAAGTATAAGTGTGGAAAGCTCATCAAAGAGGCCGACAGGGACACTGCCATTATCGACCCTTGCACGGATAAGAGTAGTCTATTCTCTGTGGATCCTTGGTAGATGAAACCGACTCTAGTCTCAGGAAACCGATTAAAATACCTACTTCATAAATTTTTGTGAATTTAAAAACAGGATATAATACATACGAGTACAAAGGAGTTTACATCTTAATTTTGGATGGTGCCGAGCCGCGGCGCGCCGGGGCGTGTCCCGTGTGCGCCTGTGCGGCAGTATTTATATTCTCTTTGCTGTGCGGTTCCAGATGAATATTTGTTTATTTAGTGACACTGTCAGTGCATGTTTATTTTGATAGCAGTTTGTGTGTTTTTTATTATAATTTTATTGTTTATTCATAAAATGAGTAGTCATACATCTAGTATAATATGCAGAAGGTCGCAGCCTGCCGGTACTACCAATGCTGGATCATCGTATGACGGTAATAAGCTGGTGCAGTGTCCTCATTGCTCCCAAGCACGTTTTTTAAGGGTCAGCGAGGACTCAATGTGCATATTGGAAAGAGCCACAAATCTCTCTCGCAAGATGCACATACTGTCAACGTTGATACCCATTTATCTCAAACTCCCATTCAGGCTCAATTTTGTAACTCACAACCTATTTGGCAATATCTTTCTAAATTAAAATCAGCCACTTCGATTGTTAAGCGCATTCCCCGTGGTGCACGTATCTCAGTCGCTCAAAATTTGTCTATTAAAATTAAGAAAGTTTTAAATGAAAATTCTGAAAGTGCTTGGGAACAATTGTTGGCTTTTCGCCTTCCCGCCGGCCCTTCGAAGTTCTCCACTCTCAAAATACAAAACAATCTCTCACTACTACAATAAAAAATAACTGTTACACACAATCCAACCATAGGACAGATAATTCTTCACAAATTCAAAATTCAAATCAACAACATTCACATTGGCAGAATAAAAATTCTCATAGTATTTTCAATAAAGTGGAGACTAAAATAAGTGATGGAGACTTGAAGGGAGCTGCTCAGCTTTTGTTTACTAATGACACCATTGCGCCAAATACACCAGAAACTTTAGCAGCCCTGATTGACAAGCATCCACCATCGCTATCACCGCCTTGCCTCCCGATTAACTCCACTCAGCCTTCTGTTGAATGTTTACAGGCAACTGAAAAAGACGTGAAAGTGGCGGTGATGTCATTTAAAAATGGATCTGCTGGTTGGTTGGACGGCCTAACTCCCCAGTACATTAAAGATTTAATTTTTGGAGCAACTGGGGATGCGGGCCAGATACTATTACGAGACATCACCGCCCTCATCAACTACATGTTATCAGGTAAGGTGCATGAACAGATTGCCCCTCTCCTATATGGTGCAAACCTATGCGCACTGAAAAAAAAAAGATGGTGGCATCAGGCCAATAGCCGTAGGGTGCACATATAGAAGAATCGCATCCAAGGTTTGCTGCCGCCACATTCACCAAAAACTGACTGAAAAGTTCCAGCCGCTTCAGTTAGGCTTCGGCAGCAAGGGCGGATGCGAGGCAGCTGTTCATGCTCTCCGCACATTCTTACATCACAATTGCGGTGAGGTGATGTTGAAGGTGGATGTCAAAAATGCTTTTAATTCTCTGGCCGTTCTATCCTTTTGAATGAAATCCAAAATTGTATTCCGGAAACATTAAAATATCTTTGGCAATGTTATGGTTTGGATTCTAAATTACTTTACCGAGATAATTTAATCAATTCTTGCTCAGGATGTCAACAGGGTGACTCTCTTGGACCAGCCATATTTGGACTAGCCATACATCCCATAATCTCGAGTCTAAATTCCAAATTAAATATGTGGTATCTGGATGACGGGACCCTTGGAGGCGATGCTACAACTGTATTGGAAGATTTAGAATTGTTAATTGGTAGATTTAAATCAATTGATTTAGAAATAAATTTCTCTAAATGTGAACTATTTATAACAGACATTGTACCTTCAGAAAAAAGAGACAATTTGTATGATAAATTTAACAGTTTAGCTCCAAATTTAAAATTATTGACCGGTAAAAGTTTGCGCCTCCTAGGAGCTCCGATCCTTCACGAGTCATTTCCAGATTTTGTCGATGGACAACGACAAAAATTTGAAGATACGTCTGAACGTCTCACTAAAATTCACAATCACATGGCTTTTCATCTAATTCGATTTTGTCTTTTTGTGCCAAAATTTACGTATATACTACGATGTTGCCCTCTTTGGAACCACATTTCTTTACTACTAAGTTTGGATGACGCGATTAAAAAATTTTTAACCCAAAATCTAAATTGTTCACTTCCAGATATTTCATGGTGTCAGGCATCTCTGCCTGTTCGGCTTGGAGGCATTGGCATCCGCAAAATTTCCAGTCTTTCATTACCGGCCTTTCTATCTTCTACCAACAGTGTTTTGGTTCTTTTTAAGAGAATAATTTCAAATTCAGCATCACAAATTTCAATAGACTCTTTGGAAGATGGTAGAACGGCCTGGTCTTTGGCTTGTCCAAGTGAGGATCTACCAAAAAATCTTAGTTCGCAAAGGCAATGGGACGATCCCCTTTGTAAAATTGTACAGAAACAAATTTTAGACAAAAGTGTTGATAATAAAGTCCGGGCTCGTCTCCTTGCCACGCGCGAACGAGAATCTGGTTATTGGTTACAAGCACTACCTTTATCCAACATTGGTACCCTAAAGGACAATGAAAGTGTTTCTATTGCCATAGGGTTGCGTCTGGGCATCTCTAGGACGGAATATCACAATTGTCACTGCGGCAGTGAAGTGGACAGATTAGGCCACCACGGCCTGTCATGCCGCCGCAGTGCAGGGCGTCTCTCACGCCACGCCACAATAAACGACGTCATCCGTCGGGCCCTTGCCACCGTGAACGTGCCGGCCATATTAGAGCCGAACGGTATATCACGTGACGATGGTAAGAGGCCCGACGGTATGACGTTGGTGCCATGGTGTCGAGGAAGACCATTGGTGTGGGACGCCACATGTGCTGACACATTAGCAGCGTCCCATATATGCGGGACCTCACGGTCAGCGGGCACGGCAGCGGATGCTGCAGAAAACCTCAAACGGAGGAAATATGCTACCATTGGTGATGGATACATATTTCTTCCGTTTGCGGTCGAAACAATGGGCCCATGGGGTCGAGATGCCCGAGGTTTTGTTAAGGAGTTGTCCAGACGCCTAATTGACATCACCCGTGACCAAAGAGCTGGCGCTTACCTCGGCCAACGTATTAGCCTAGCTATACAACGAGGTAACGTCGCTAGCCTTTTGGGAACATTACCGGCAGGTAGCGACCTAGGTTCTGTCTTTTATTTATAGTATAGATATTATTATTGTAGTTTATATAATCTTGATATTGTCATTAGTTAATTATTTTTAAGTTGTTAAAATAAAGTTTATTTTGGAAAAAAAAAAAATATTAAAGAGGCGAAAGTTTGTGAGTGTGTGAATATGTTTGTTACTTCTAAAACGACTCAACCGATTGAGCTCAAAATTTGGTGTGTAGATAGCCTAGACCCTATAATAACACATAGAACGATGTCTACGCGGGTTAAACCGCGGGGCACAGCTAGTCACGAAATAAAGCTATGTTTCCATTAATAATGATGTTCGGCGCCACAATTTCAAGAGACTAGACAGTAAGTGTAACTAACGCATTACCTCACTACCAATAAGTACTTACATTTTCATATCAGGCCGTATTGTAACTTCTCATAAAGTGATATCAAGGTCAAGTACATCTTTCTCTCGAATAACAACAAAAAAATACTCACTGCGCCCATTACTTTGTTTGGTAAAAAGTTTAAAGCCGCTTCCTCCGATGGTGTTGATTATTGATAAGTGATTGATAACAATACGTCAGTACCTTGTATAAAAAAATGTCTTGAGCTTCACTTCGGATAATAATCAGATAGAGTATATAAATGCGTGTTTCTTTTGTTTTATAAACTTTTGAATTTATTATTTATATGTATTACCAGCGTGCCTATCGAACCGAAGGTCGTGGATTCGATTCCCACACGGGACTATTTTTTGTGTGTTTCACAAACAATTGTTCCGCATCTGGTAAAATTGTGTCACTGTTTTGTGTGTTTGTAAAGTCCCTCGCGACACAGGTTTTCATAAAGCCAGGAGTTGTCTGTTGAATAAAAAAATCAGAGATTCGGGTCTCGTTGCGAAAAATTTGCGCAACCCTGCGCAAGCTAGTGTTCTATGTCAGATAGTTCTATATCTATGAACTACCTAAACAGTCCAGCGTTCATCTATTGGGATATCGTGACGCAAGCTATCTGATGCCCGTACAATGTTACGATAAATCAAGATCGCTAATCAATACAAGATCAAAACGGTCGGAGTTCCCACGAAATCGAGATGTATGGTGAAACGGCGAACAGTGGAGGCGCAGTGGGCAAACTTTAGCGATGTATGTATCTAGTAGCTATAACAAAGTAACTACAAAAAACAATTACTTTACCTTAAAAATCGTTGCGTCGCAGCGTCAGTCGCATTGATTTGTATTTATAAATCGATGAGTCGTAACAAGGTAACAATTGGTTCATCTTAGTAAGTATTTAATACGTCTTTGGTAAATAATAATATACTAAAGGTAAGCACACACCGCTGCGTCCTGCGTCCTGCGTGCGCGATCTCAGTACATTTCAATTGTTTTTCTGATCGCGAAAACAATTGAAATGTACTGAAATCGCGCACGCAGGACGCAGGACGCCTCGGTATGTCCGTACCTTAACATTACTTCCTAAAATACTAACCTACATTAGGTTAGTATTTTAGAAAGTAAAGTTAGTATATTATTTTTACATTTACTTAGTAGGAACACCTCCGTCTATTGTCTTTTTTTCTATAAGTCCTCTCCATCCAAACGTTGCCTGGCAGAAATCGCTTTCAGCGATACAGCCGCCCATTTTAACAATAATAAAATGAATACCTTGTATGTTATTTTTAGGTTATGAGGTATGACAATAAGGAATTCTCTATGTATCTATCTATTGGGTTAAAGTTTGGTTAAAAATTAAAATCATGTTTCTTCTAAAAAAAACTTGTTATCTTTTATTTTCAGACTTTTATGTACTGCTACTTTTTATTCATCTTTTTTACAGACTTTCCATACTGTTTGCTCCTTCTAGATTATTCCAGATGGATTGTCCTGTATATTGGACAATTATAAAATCATACATTATTACAAACGATAATAAATACTATAATATTAAAGGTAAATAAATACTGATAATATTAAAGGTACGGACACACCGCAGCGTCCTGCGTGCGCGATCTAGGCGGCGGTCAGATAGCGCAGTGGTATTCGTATCGACTGGTTCACACCAAACGCGATCAGAAAACAATTGAAAAGTACTGAGATCGCGCCCGCAGATCGCAAGACGCCGCGGTGTGGCCGCACCTTAAGCGTAGTAATTTAGATACGTAAAGTCTAGAAAATTGTAGAAACCTAAATTTAACAACAATAAATTAGCTTTTCTGCCTCTGGCCATTATATCACAGACTAAAGTATTAAATCACTTTAAATAACCCTACTGTTTGCCAATTCCCTGTGGCCTAGAATTTAATCCGAACCGGCTATTTCGACAATAGCAATTTTAGACTTCTTGGAATCCTAATAAGTATCCTTTCGATTGCTGGCTCCTGAATCAGAATCACCTAAATTCTGTAGTGTGTAACCGATTTTTAAGTCCCACTTGAGGTTTAATTTAAACACTCGGTAACGTTTCAATGCGACATTTTATCGATAGGCAAAACGTCAAAACGCGATTAAAAGTCACCTTGCGTTTAAATGTGTCGATTATTTTCACTTTCAGGCCCGGCAGTCTCTACATGAATAGCAATGAATTTCGACCGATAATCGTCGATAAGAAAAGAGATGCAGATAACAACTGTCTAGCTGCATCTCCTTCTACTAGTCGCTTGCGATGACAGGACTCATCGCTATCAATGTAGAGACTTCCGTCCCTGGACATTACTGCCCGTTTACACTAAATTAAAGAATCTCCTTAGTTTGTTACAATATCAATAATGTCCCAGCATCAGGTAAATGCTACCATGTTCTTACAATATTATTAAAGTATGAGGATACCGAATTTCGAATTGATTTAAATTGGTCTCATAAACTATTAAACGGATTTTCTTGAATCAAAGCTAAGAACACTCGATTAAAAACACCGATCAAATAAAAAATAAATATTGCAATATTTATTTGGTGGACACCTGACTTTATAAGGTTTGATCCTTTATATTTTTGTATGATATATAAGTTGCAAACAAGCAAACGGTCTTATCTGGAAAAGGATCGATTTGCTTGAGATGATGAAGATTTCTGTATAAATATTCAATTTGCTTGCCGACTCTATTATCCTATTTTAATCTACTAACGCAGCTTTAATTTAACGTCCAAGGTATGGATAGTCTATAGTCTCCTTAGAACGTGTAAATACTGTACTATAACAGATGATGGAGGTGTTTTAAAGAAAGACCAAGTACCTATAACGTAGCATATGGAAAGAAATAGTCTCTGCCTACCACAACGGGAAAAAAACGTGATTGTATGTATGCATGTATAAAAGCAGTTGCCTCGGAAAACACCTCACTGTATAGACGCATCGGCTTGAGTTGAGCTTACACCTTTACTGAAGTTGGTTAAAAAGATGAAAGTTGCTAAGGTCCTAAACTGGTTCTGGTTTATCCATTAAAAATATAATGATGATAGACGTGGTCATCTTAAATATGTGTATCATCTAGAGCACGTATGTTAATATTGATTCTAAAACACCGGAAGTGGTTTCATTAAGCTATTCGATCGAAAATTATCGACGCTTATCTCAAAATATGTAAAACAACATTGTATATTACATACAGAGTGTTTTTTGTTGTATGTTATTCCTACATATTTGTAATTATATTAAAATTATTACACACAATCCAAAATTTCATCGTACCGACGGAACTTGAACATGCCTTGAAAATCCCTTGGGAAACATGCCCAGGTGCGCTGCCAATTGAGCCACGGTGCGACACTACAAAATATACAAAATATAAAGTGTGTAATGTAACACTTCAAGAAACATAATATTAAAATTGTTTATTTACAGTGTTACTTATAAAAATCCCAATAATCAACGCTCAACTGCCTCTCAGCTGAGGAGGTAATTGGACAATAGCTCTGAAATACTTGGTTTTTGACTTTTGACAGCTAAACAGTTTAGCCGATTGGAATGAAATTTTGCACAGGAATAACCGTAATGATAGAATAAGTGATATCATACTTATACGTATTATCCTTACTCCTTACTAATATTATAAATGCGAAAGTAACTCTGTCTTTCTGTCGTCGAGGCTCTCCAGCGTCTCCAGACAACACGGACATGGTGAGAAGACTAAAAAGGATAAAACCTTTTGAGCTAGTGTAGTGAAGTGAGAGTAAAATAGGGCACAGTGCTTACAAAGAACGCAATAAAATAGTGTCTTCGCCTTAATAGAGCCAATAAGAAAAGTGCCATTGGACACATTCTTAGTTTAACAATAGTTAGCAGTTTGGGTCAAATTTAAATTACTTATTAGTCTTAAGACTAGATTGTAATTTTATTGATATACCATTATATTGGAATATCATGTGTACAAAAAGAAAAGTCTGTCTGTCTGTCTGTGTGGATAGGGGGAGGGGAGGGGGAGGGGAGGGGGAGGGGAGCTGGAGGGGAAAAGGAGGTGGAGGGGATGTGGAAGTGAGGGGAAGGGGGAGGGGAGGGAGACGAACATGTATGTGTCTTATTCGTTAATGCTACCCAAAGGCACTATTCCACGCGGACGAAGTCGCGGGCACAGCTAGTATAAATTATATTTAAATATTATTTTACATTTTCGGATCATCAACAAGCACGATAACGTGAGGCTGGATAATATAAAATAACGGTAGAGAAATATTTTCTGTGTGACAGGTCGCTCGTGAGAATGTCTGAATTCGAAAGTGATAAATATTTCCTTTCTTAGAGAAATATATTTAAATCGATCTATTAGAGAGGCTCAATAGGCTACGGTTGTTTATTAACCGCTTTATTGGGTTCCGTAGTCCTGACAAGGATCCCTTATAGTTTCGTCATGTCCGTCAGTCTGTCTGTCCGAGGTTTTGCTAAGAGACCGTTAGTACTGGAAAGCTGTAATTTTGTAGGGATGTGTATATCAATAACGCCGACAAAGTGGTAAAATAAAATGTTAGAAAATGTTTTTTTAGGACAGCTCCCCTACATGTGAAGTGAGGATGAAATTGTTTTCGTCGTTTACCCCATCGTGTGGGGTATTGTTGCGCAAACGCACTGTATTATTCTCACCGCAACTTTTAAACTATTTACCGAAATCACTTGATGTAAAAGACAAAGATCATCTAGTCTACATACCAAAGGTGACCCCATGACGGTCAGAAAACACTGACTTAAGGTACGGCCAAACCGATGCGATCTGCGGGCACGGGCGAGGGCACGATCTGATAATGCAGTAGTATTTGTACCGACTGGTTCAAACCAAACGCGATCTACGGCGATTTGACAGCGATTGAAAAGTACCGTAAAGTGTGGCTGAACCTTTAGGCATGGAATTCAACTCCTTAGCATTGCGTATGATGTATGTGAAAACAAATCAATTGTGCATGTCGATCGAAAGTCCATCGTGTGACTGTGGCACAGAATAATTAATAGTTACTGAAGGTAGCGGATAATATCAGTGCGTCCTGCTGTCCGATTTAACAGGAGGAAATTTGAAATAGTTCGTGCAATTAATAACACAAAAAGCGATTTAAAATTGTATTACCATCTTTGCTTGCTACCCGTGTTAAATCTAAACTAAACATCATTAGGAAAGTTTAGCCGCCACTTAAACACTTACTGAGCGGAAAGTGGATAAGTTACGCGGGGAAACTGCTACACGTTCCGTTCTACGGAGTAAAGTGCATTAACTTGATTCTAGTGTTTTAACTTCAGTGATATACCAGGAGTATATAAAAGCACTATAGTATACATAATATTCAAGAAAATTGAAGAAAAACACGTATGTTATTTTATAGCACTTATTTGTAACAACTTCTCAATGGCTCTGAAGCCTTAGTAAGTCCCTGCATTTATTTTTTATTTTATATATATGCTGGCGTCTGACCAGTCGATATATTTAGGGTTGATTTCACCATTTATGCTACTAATCGAGATTTATTGAACTAAGTTCTACTAAAACGTGTTCAAACGTCGATGTTGATCTTGGTTTACGCGTACTTGATTTCACCACCTCCCATCAGGCTCCATTTGATCGCGTTTACCAAAACCAAGATTTTAAACTACTACGCACAATGGAACGTAAATGTCGTCATAGAGCTGTCGTATAAGATTGTTTTAGAATTGTCAAACTGACAAATTCATACTACCAAATTCGTTTCCGTGTCCGTGCATGGTATATATTTTTGTGTTTAGTATCGCGAATTTCAAATTTAAAAATTATGTTTCTTTGAAGTGTTACACACTTAATATCTTTTGTAAATTGTTAAACACAATCCAAAATTTCATCGTACCAACGGGACTTGAACCCGCAACCTCCGGAATAACATGTTCCGGTGCTTTGCCAATTAAGCCATGGTGCGAAGTGACGTTACGACGAAATTAGTGGATTGCATTTGTTAACCCAATTTTGCATTGGTGGCGCCATCTATGACTACTTATTACGTAAGTTAATCATTCGGAAGAAATCATTACAGTTTTCAAATCCGACGAGAGATGTTGCACTGCGTAAATCAAATATTATGTTTCTTTGAAGTGTTACACACTTAATATCTTTTGTAAATTGTTAAACACAATCCAAAATTTCATCGTACCAACGGGACTTGAACCCGCAACCTCCGGAATAACATGTTCCGGTGCTTTGCCAATTAAGCCATGGTGCGAAGTGACGTTACGACGAAATTAGTGGATTGCATTTGTTAACCCAATTTTGCATTGGTGGCGCCATCTATGACTACTTATTACGTAAGTTAATCATTCGGAAGAAATCATTACAGTTTTCAAATCCGACGAGAGATGTTGCACTGCGTAAATCAAATATTATGTTTCTTTGAAGTGTTACACACTTAATATCTTTTGTAAATTGTTAAACACAATCCAAAATTTCATCGTACCAACGGGACTTGAACCCGCAACCTCCGGAATAACATGTTCCGGTGCTTTGCCAATTAAGCCATGGTGCGAAGTGACGTTACGACGAAATTAGTGGATTGCATTTGTTAACCCAATTTTGCATTGGTGGCGCCATCTATGACTACTTATTACGTAAGTTAATCATTCGGAAGAAATCATTACAGTTTTCAAATCCGACGAGAGATGTTGCACTGCGTAAATCAAATATTATGTTTCTTTGAAGTGTTACACACTTAATATCTTTTGTAAATTGTTAAACACAATCCAAAATTTCATCGTACCAACGGGACTTGAACCCGCAACCTCCGGAATAACATGTTCCGGTGCTTTGCCAATTAAGCCATGGTGCGAAGTGACGTTACGACGAAATTAGTGGATTGCATTTGTTAACCCAATTTTGCATTGGTGGCGCCATCTATGACTACTTATTACGTAAGTTAATCATTCGGAAGAAATCATTACAGTTTTCAAATCCAACGAGAGATGTTGCACTGCGTAAATCAAATATTATGTTTCTTTGAAGTGTTACACACTTAATATCTTTTGTAAATTGTTAAACACAATCCAAAATTTCATCGTACCAACGGGACTTGAACCCGCAACCTCCGGAATAACATGTTCCGGTGCTTTGCCAATTAAGCCATGGTGCGAAGTGACGTTACGACGAAATTAGTGGATTGCATTTGTTAACCCAATTTTGCATTGGTGGCGCCATCTATGACTACTTATTACGTAAGTTAATCATTCGGAAGAAATCATTACAGTTTTCAAATCCGACGAGAGATGTTGCACTGCGTAAATCAAATATTATGTTTCTTTGAAGTGTTACACACTTAATATCTTTTGTAAATTGTTAAACACAATCCAAAATTTCATCGTACCAACGGGACTTGAACCCGCAACCTCCGGAATAACATGTTCCGGTGCTTTGCCAATTAAGCCATGGTGCGAAGTGACGTTACGACGAAATTAGTGGATTGCATTTGTTAACCCAATTTTGCATTGGTGGCGCCATCTATGACTACTTATTACGTAAGTTAATCATTCGGAAGAAATCATTACAGTTTTCAAATCCGACGAGAGATGTTGCACTGCGTAAATCAAATATTATGTTTCTTTGAAGTGTTACACACTTAATATCTTTTGTAAATTGTTAAACACAATCCAAAATTTCATCGTACCAACGGGACTTGAACCCGCAACCTCCGGAATAACATGTTCCGGTGCTTTGCCAATTAAGCCATGGTGCGAAGTGACGTTACGACGAAATTAGTGGATTGCATTTGTTAACCCAATTTTGCATTGGTGGCGCCATCTATGACTATATCGCACCATGGCTTAATTGGCAAAGCACCGGAACATGTTATTCCGGAGGTTGCGGGTTCAAGTCCCGTTAGTACGATGAAATTTTGGATTGTGTTTAACAATTTACAAAAGATATTAAGTGTGTAACACTTCAAAGAAACATAATATTTGATTTACGCAGTGCAACATCTCTCGTCGGATTTGAAAACTGTAATGATTTCTTCCGAATGATTAACTTACGTAATAAGTAGTCATAGATGGCGCCACCAATGCAAAATTGGGTTAACAAATGCAATCCACTAATTTCGTCGTAACGTCACTTCGCACCATGGCTTAATTGGCAAAGCACCGGAACATGTTATTCCGGAGGTTGCGGGTTCAAGTCCCGTTGGTACGATGAAATTTTGGATTGTGTTTAACAATTTACAAAAGATATTAAGTGTGTAACACTTCAAAGAAACATAATATTTGATTTACGCAGTGCAACATCTCTCGTCGGATTTGAAAACTGTAATGATTTCTTCCGAATGATTAACTTACGTAATAAGTAGTCATAGATGGCGCCACCAATGCAAAATTGGGTTAACAAATGCAATCCACTAATTTCGTCGTAACGTCACTTCGCACCATGGCTTAATTGGCAAAGCACCGGAACATGTTATTCCGGAGGTTGCGGGTTCAAGTCCCGTTGGTACGATGAAATTTTGGATTGTGTTTAACAATTTACAAAAGATATTAAGTGTGTAACACTTCAAAGAAACATAATATTTGATTTACGCAGTGCAACATCTCTCGTCGGATTTGAAAACTGTAATGATTTCTTCCGAATGATTAACTTACGTAATAAGTAGTCATAGATGGCGCCACCAATGCAAAATTGGGTTAACAAATGCAATCCACTAATTTCGTCGTAACGTCACTTCGCACCATGGCTTAATTGGCAAAGCACCGGAACATGTTATTCCGGAGGTTGCGGGTTCAAGTCCCGTTGGTACGATGAAATTTTGGATTGTGTTTAACAATTTACAAAAGATATTAAGTGTGTAACACTTCAAAGAAACATAATATTTGATTTACGCAGTGCAACATCTCTCGTCGGATTTGAAAACTGTAATGATTTCTTCCGAATGATTAACTTACGTAATAAGTAGTCATAGATGGCGCCACCAATGCAAAATTGGGTTAACAAATGCAATCCACTAATTTCGTCGTAACGTCACTTCGCACCATGGCTTAATTGGCAAAGCACCGGAACATGTTATTCCGGAGGTTGCGGGTTCAAGTCCCGTTGGTACGATGAAATTTTGGATTGTGTTTAACAATTTACAAAAGATATTAAGTGTGTAACACTTCAAAGAAACATAATATTTGATTTACGCAGTGCAACATCTCTCGTCGGATTTGAAAACTGTAATGATTTCTTCCGAATGATTAACTTACGTAATAAGTAGTCATAGATGGCGCCACCAATGCAAAATTGGGTTAACAAATGCAATCCACTAATTTCGTCGTAACGTCACTTCGCACCATGGCTTAATTGGCAAAGCACCGGAACATGTTATTCCGGAGGTTGCGGGTTCAAGTCCCGTTGGTACGATGAAATTTTGGATTGTGTTTAACAATTTACAAAAGATATTAAGTGTGTAACACTTCAAAGAAACATAATATTTGATTTACGCAGTGCAACATCTCTCGTCGGATTTGAAAACTGTAATGATTTCTTCCGAATGATTAACTTACGTAATAAGTAGTCATAGATGGCGCCACCAATGCAAAATTGGGTTAACAAATGCAATCCACTAATTTCGTCGTAACGTCACTTCGCACCATGGCTTAATTGGCAAAGCACCGGAACATGTTATTCCGGAGGTTGCGGGTTCAAGTCCCGTTGGTACGATGAAATTTTGGATTGTGTTTAACAATTTACAAAAGATATTAAGTGTGTAACACTTCAAAGAAACATAATATTTGATTTACGCAGTGCAACATCTCTCGTCGGATTTGAAAACTGTAATGATTTCTTCCGAATGATTAACTTACGTAATAAGTAGTCATAGATGGCGCCACCAATGCAAAATTGGGTTAACAAATGCAATCCACTAATTTCGTCGTAACGTCACTTCGCACCATGGCTTAATTGGCAAAGCACCGGAACATGTTATTCCGGAGGTTGCGGGTTCAAGTCCCGTTGGTACGATGAAATTTTGGATTGTGTTTAACAATTTACAAAAGATATTAAGTGTGTAACACTTCAAAGAAACATAATATTTGATTTACGCAGTGCAACATCTCTCGTCGGATTTGAAAACTGTAATGATTTCTTCCGAATGATTAACTTACGTAATAAGTAGTCATAGATGGCGCCACCAATGCAAAATTGGGTTAACAAATGCAATCCACTAATTTCGTCGTAACGTCACTTCGCACCATGGCTTAATTGGCAAAGCACCGGAACATGTTATTCCGGAGGTTGCGGGTTCAAGTCCCGTTGGTACGATGAAATTTTGGATTGTGTTTAACAATTTACAAAAGATATTAAGTGTGTAACACTTCAAAGAAACATAATATTTGATTTACGCAGTGCAACATCTCTCGTCGGATTTGAAAACTGTAATGATTTCTTCCGAATGATTAACTTACGTAATAAGTAGTCATAGATGGCGCCACCAATGCAAAATTGGGTTAACAAATGCAATCCACTAATTTCGTCGTAACGTCACTTCGCACCATGGCTTAATTGGCAAAGCACCGGAACATGTTATTCCGGAGGTTGCGGGTTCAAGTCCCGTTGGTACGATGAAATTTTGGATTGTGTTTAACAATTTACAAAAGATATTAAGTGTGTAACACTTCAAAGAAACATAATATTTGATTTACGCAGTGCAACATCTCTCGTCGGATTTGAAAACTGTAATGATTTCTTCCGAATGATTAATTTACGTAATAAGTAGTCATAGATGGCGCCACCAATGCAAAATTGGGTTAACAAATGCAATCCACTAATTTCGTCGTAACGTCACTTCGCACCATGGCTTAATTGGCAAAGCACCGGAACATGTTATTCCGGAGGTTGCGGGTTCAAGTCCCGTTGGTACGATGAAATTTTGGATTGTGTTTAACAATTTACAAAAGATATTAAGTGTGTAACACTTCAAAGAAACATAATATTTGATTTACGCAGTGCAACATCTCTCGTCGGATTTGAAAACTGTAATGATTTCTTCCGAATGATTAACTTACGTAATAAGTAGTCATAGATGGCGCCACCAATGCAAAATTGGGTTAACAAATGCAATCCACTAATTTCGTCGTAACGTCACTTCGCACCATGGCTTAATTGGCAAAGCACCGGAACATGTTATTCCGGAGGTTGCGGGTTCAAGTCCCGTTGGTACGATGAAATTTTGGATTGTGTTTAACAATTTACAAAAGATATTAAGTGTGTAACACTTCAAAGAAACATAATATTTGATTTACGCAGTGCAACATCTCTCGTCGGATTTGAAAACTGTAATGATTTCTTCCGAATGATTAACTTACGTAATAAGTAGTCATAGATGGCGCCACCAATGCAAAATTTGGTTAACAAATGCAATCCACTAATTTCGTCGTAACGTCACTTCGCACCATGGCTTAATTGGCAAAGCACCGGAACATGTTATTCCGGAGGTTGCGGGTTCAAGTCCCGTTGGTACGATGAAATTTTGGATTGTGTTTAACAATTTACAAAAGATATTAAGTGTGTAACACTTCAAAGAAACATAATATTTGATTTACGCAGTGCAACATCTCTCGTCGGATTTGAAAACTGTAATGATTTCTTCCGAATGATTAACTTACGTAATAAGTAGTCATAGATGGCGCCACCAATGCAAAATTGGGTTAACAAATGCAATCCATTAATTTCGTCGTAACGTCACTTCGCACCATGGCTTAATTGGCAAAGCACCGGAACATGTTATTCCGGAGGTTGCGGGTTCAAGTCCCGTTGGTACGATGAAATTTTGGATTGTGTTTAACAATTTACAAATTTAAAAATGTAGACCAATGAATTAAAATATTTATAATTTTAATAACGAAATAACAAGACGTCTCGTCTTGTTACGCCATGCACGGACACGGAAACGAACGCGCAAAATACGAGTGACAGTGGCTGTAAACAGTGTAAACAGGATCAAGAGCACTAAACGTCCAAAATCGGTAGTTCAGAATTAGAACTCGTTTTAACTGTAACCACATTCAGTTTGTGGTGGTGAAATGCACGGTGCTGGTTTAATCTCAGTTAAAAACGTAAACCAAGTTCAAGTCGACCTGACCGCGTTTATATTCACTGGTGAAATCGGCCCTTAGTCTCTGCCATCATTATCCTGGACATCCAAAACTTTAAATTAATTCCTTGCCATCGTATTTATTAAAAAATACAATTAACAATTAAAAAAAATCATTTTTTTGTATTATATGTATGGTATATAAATTATACCATACATATAATACAACACCATAACTGCTGCTGAGCCAAACCATATTACCACCACCACTACCGCACACACTACTATACCACCACCTATTGGTATTCACAATATTAACTTAAAAATTAATATTTTGTTACTTACTACTACTACCTATTTACTATCATTATGACATACGGAGCCGAAACATGGACACTCACGGTTGGTTAGGTCACAAATTTAGAGTCGCTCAGCGTGCTATGGAAAGGGCTATGCTAACGAGGTGATCCGACAGAGAACCAAAATCATCGATATAGCCCATCGAATTAGTAAGCTGAATTGGCAATGGGCCGGCCACATTAGCCGAAGAACCGACAACCGCTAGGGTAAACGAGTTCTTGAGTGGAGACCGCGAATCGGCAGGCGTAGCGTGGGACGCCCTCAGAATAGGTGGAGCGATGATGTTCGCAAGGTGGCTGGCATGAGCTGGATGAGAGTAGCCGAGGATCGTGCTCAGTGGCGTGCTATTGGAGAGGCCTATGTCCAGCTGTGGACTAGTAAAGGCTGATGATGATGATGATGACTACTGTACTACCTACTTGCTCAGACCAATAAGTTAAAGTCTACATACACATAGTCTATCTATAAATAAAAAAAAGCATTTCATTTCATTTAAGTATTTATTCCATATATTTTTTCCATTCCATTTATTCCATACATAACACTGCTATGCCATACCGATGCTATTTGGCATTAATAATGTTAACTTAAAATTATTTTTTACTCTCTTAGTACTTCTACTTTTTTTAAATCAATACTTAATCTACCCACGGTAGTAGGGTACCTAGATAATATCGAAAATTAAGGCCCAGTTTCGACTCCAAAGGCTGTTGAAGGTCTATTTATCAGTTGTAGTTTATCATAGTGGTAGGCGCTTCTGTTAGTCCGCCTGGGGCGACACTACTACTTTGCCAATTAATTGAGCCGTGTAGTAGGATTGTTTTTCGGTTTTAATAGCAGTGTCCAGTGACATTACAGGGCATGTGAGACTTAACATCTTATGTCTGAAGGTAACAGGCGCAGTGCAGCGGCATCCATAATAATTAATTAAGGCTATTCGGAATTCCGCATGCCGCTGTATCTGTAGGTAATGTCATAGGTAGACGTCATCGTTTATCATCAGGCGAGCGTCGTGCTTGTCCTGGTACGTCATATCATAAAAAATCAGTTTTAGTTTATCTGTCAGTTTCCTAATGGACGGTTCCATTAGGAGCTCGCCCTAAATCTACTTTCCAAGTTCCCATCTCGTTATATCCCCTGAGGGTTGTTCAGCCTAATTTTCTTGTACCTCGAGAGCATATGAGAACATCAGATTAACTAGACGAGAAATCTAGGTAATTTTGTATTTTACTAGTTATTTTGAAGGTACATTAAATCCTGGCTTCCATTATGAAAGCAATTTCTGCTTGTGATAGTATTTCACTATCAGAATTGTCATATTTTAATATTTTGGCTAAAATATATTTCAGCTCATCTGTGTTTAGATTTTGTTCAGCAAATTTTTATATTAATTGGATTTTTCAATCGGGAAGGTAAAACGTTGATTTTATGTTTTTTTTTCTTGTTGTATCTTTTTAATTTAGCGTTTGACCATTATCTCGCCTGATGATAAGCAATAATGTGGTCAAATGTGGTAAACACGCTAGGCGTAGAATAATCTGACTTTTAAGGGCTTTTGTGCTGCCGGAACACCGTATGTGATTTTTTTAATGCGAAAATGGGTATCGCTTGACCACTATCTCACCTGATGTTAAGTGACGATGCGGTCGATGATGTAGCGCGCTTACTCAAAAGATACCTATTGACTCGCGACTTGAAGACCCCTATGTTGTATCTAATCGGAAACACATACTCGGGCAGGGAATTCCATTCCTTGGCAGTACGTATGATGAAAGAAGAAGTGAATCGCTTTGTACGCGTAAATGGTACTATGGAGGCAGAGTTTCTCCTTGATCGTGGTAAGCTACTTTTTGATAGCAAGTCAGGCGGAACTTCGATATAATTGCTACAAAGTTCTAGGACCGAGTGCCCGGTGGCGTAATCGGGAGAACGGTCGGCTTTGATGCCGTGGTACCGAGTTCAAAACCGCCGTGCACCAATGGATTTTTCAATAGAAAAATTTATGTGCGCTTCTCACAGTGGCCCTCCGGTGAAGGAAACATCGTTAAAAACCAAAAACCCCCGCATGGTGGTAGAACATTATCTAGTCTCCACCTAGCCAGCTACCACCCTCAAGTTAGAAAATCTGTCGCCAAACATCTAATGTGTTCCGGCAGCTATCCTCGAGAGCCAGTTCCCATTCTAGGCCTAGCGTGCTGACCATCTTCGACCGCATCATCACTTACCAACAGGTGAAATAGTGGTCAAAAGCAAAACTATAAGATATAAAAAAAGTTCAAAAATAAACTATCCTTTTCCCAAAAGTCTTTCAGCATTTAACTTAGCAACACATTCACAATAATTCTGTAAGTACCTGTCTAATCGCAACACCTATTGACAGTATCATTGTGCAACAGTAGGGTAACTGTTCCAATACAGGCTCTGAGATTTCTAGCTTACGCCACTTTCCAACCCTACCCAGATTGTGTGTCTAAATATATGTTAAGCGATTGGTTACCGGTGTTGCCACACGAGTTATTTGTTCGATTACGTTTAGTTAGATAACCTTCTGACTCCGTAGAGAGCTTTAAGATTGGCAACCTTAGAGACTTCCATTAAAGGGAATATACGCTATATTGTCAATTTCGTATCAAAATGAGCGTATTGACTTGAAGATAATCTTTTCAGGGCCCGGTGGTGTAAGTCGGAGAATGGTCGGCTTTGATGCCAGAGGTACCGAGTTCAACCCCGCCGTGCACCAATAGATTTTTCTATCGAAAAATGTATGTACGCTTTTTACAGCAGCCCTCCGGTGAAGGAAAAACACCGTTAAGAAACCAACCACATCTGTCGCCAAACATCTAATGTATTCCGGCAGCTATCCTTGAGACCTAGTTCCCATTCTAGGCTTAGCGTGCTTACCATGTTTGACCGCATCATCACTTACCAATAGGTGAGATAGTGGTCAAACGCTAGCCTATAAGATAAATAGGCAGTAGGAAATAGAAACCGTGCAAGGGTCTGCATCTTGTCTATAATCTCGTCTACAGTATTTTTTAAATTCGGCGCGTTTGGGTAAAAAAAAAAAATAAGAGAGAATTCTTACGACGCGCGCTTTACAGCGACAGAATTTTTGAACTACACCATGCAAACTAGCTCAAAGACACTACACATGTTTTCAATTCTTTATTATGCATACGTCGTGATTGGTATCAAATAACGGTGAATATCTTAAAGAGCATTGATTGTCTGTGAATATAATTAATAAAAGTTTTTTTTTTTATTACCTATACCTTTAGATATTAATTTTTTTATCGTCGTTTACACAAATGTGTAGTAGTGGCACGTAGGATACATTTTTGTCTGGTCTTACTGTGTCGTGGAATTTAGTCTCGTATATTAGGAACTTATCTGCGAGATAAACTTCAGCCCTTACACGACGTTGTATGTCAGATTACTATTTGAAACTTTATCGGGAACTGGTGAATCTGGCTCTTAAGAAGTTATTTTTTTTAATCTTTCGCGATTTACACACACAATTATATTGTAATACGGGACTTATCGCGCTAAAAACATAATTTTATTAACCTCGACGTTTCGGTCAATTTGCATTGACCGTGGTTTATATCTTAAGAAGTTAATCTCTTCTATAGTAATTTTTCACAAGTTGCAAAATTCTATCAAACCAACCTAAAAGTCCAAAAGAACCTAAAGATAAATTTCAAAGGACAAATTATAAAGAGCGCCAATGTGCAAAAAAAAATAAATCGAATACTTGACGCTTTAGTCTCCCGAGCATAATTTTACGACACATTGAAGTCAAATCATATTGAATCATTTTGTATGACTTGCTTGGATGTGTTTTGTTGTCACTACTGGTCATCATAATGGTGGTAGGACTTCTGCTAGTCCGCCTGGTACCACCAATTTGTCAGTTCTTTAGTCGTGAAATAGATTTTTTTCAGAATTGAAAAAAACTATTAAAGTCAAAGTAATTCTTCTGTATCATATAATATCGTTTAAAAACTAAAAAACAACCGACTTCAATGCCGCGCTATTCATTTTCAGTACCAATTTTGAGATGTTTATCTCAATATCTCTGGAGATACTTATCATACCTCGATAAAATTACCATGGTACTACACTTGGGATATCTCCTTTCGAACAAAAAAAGAATAATCGAAATCGGTTCATAAACGACGAAGTTATCCGCGAACAAACATAAAAAAAAAATAAAAAAATATACGGTCGAATTGAGAAACCTCCTCCTTTTTTTGAAGTCGGTTAAAAATATATAAGCACTTACACATACAAGTCAAAACTGTTCGAATATGGCATGTTTAACATACATAGATAATAGTAATGTAGATAATTTGAGGTTTTAAATTGAAGCCCACGCCTTTGATGTCTACATTTTCTGAATTTTCAGAAAGACCTGTTTGAAAGGGCAAAGTGACCAGTGAAATTACAGTAGACTTCAGACATTTAAATCACAATCATCATTGAAGCAATCCAGAGTTTTATGATCGCCTGGTAATCGATGACGTCTACAAATTTAAACTTTTTTAAGCACAAGTTTAATGTACAGGCGTTATCATATGAAATCTTCATCAACATCATGTGAAAGTACTAATGAAAACTAGAAACTAAAAAAATAAATATAAAACCACAGAATAAATAATAGTACAAGTACCTTTACGGAGTTCCGGTACTCCATCATCAGATTAGAGAACTAGATTATAGCATTGTCTCCGAAGATACGAAAATGTACCAAATTTGAGTCTAATTGAACGTCTGGAAGTGGTTCAAATTCAGATTCCAAGCTTTGACCCCCACGTTTGTGTGGGTTAAAGTTTGGAGCTGCTAGAGCTAGCTTGAGCCTCATTCGTTGGTCGGCAGAATGCACCACGGGCAGGTGAAGTTGACTGGGTAAACGTAGATAGTATTTGTGCTCCCTTACATCACATAAAGTTAAATGAAAGCTTGTACAAATATTGTAATTCAATATCTAACCGTGGGCCATTCTCAATTCACGTTGACAAAATGCACCTGTAGCTATCTACATATATCTATAATGTATCTATCTATATACATAAACGCATAGCTAAAGTCAATAAATCTCGGTAGTTCCATGAATAACACGAGTACCTACATAATGTGAATGTTCTCAGTAAACATTACTTCGAAACTGGTAGCTTGGCGCCTCTTGAACTACCCCTGAATGTTTTGATAGACCAGCCTGTAAATGGTAAGGTTCGTTAGACTCACAACTATCTTTAATAGGTACCGCGTGTCTAACAACTGAAATGCAAAGCATTTGTTAAGTTGTTAAAGAATGTGTTGCAAATAATCATGGCTTTTTAATTTTAGTCTAAGTGATAACACTTGTACTGACGTCCCGCTTGAGATGTGTTGAACATTTCTTCCTTCTGACTATCCAAGCCATCGTAGCTCTCTTACAAAACAGAATATGGCTACACATAAGTACAGTATTAAATGTGGAATTATTGCCCTGTGTTGCGGTCTTAAACGCGGTTTTAATTTCAATCAAATGCATAATCTCATTAGGTTGTAATATGTGATCTATTTTTCATGACAGTTGTAACTTTGAACTAAAGTAATCGCATTTTTAAGGCACCTCTCTGCTCAGTACAGCTTCAATGGAGACAGGCGCTCATACTAGGTTAGCTTTGGACAAGTAAACCGTAGACATATGTGCACTGTGTACCTTTTACCACCTTTTAACGAGGAATGCTCTGTATAAAAACTCGTACTAAGGGTACTGTACCCTTTTTTTTACCGTAAACGCTTTTAACATATCTCACATAATTTTTGACTTATTCTGACTCTCTTATTGGTCTAAATTTTGTGAAATGTAGTAACCACTAGAGGCGCTGTACTGTTTTTCATACCAAATTTGTTCGATACATGATATCGAGTTTGGTATGAAAACTAAAAAAAAAACAATACTAAGGGTACTGAAGAGTTTTTTTTTGACCCAATACCACCTCTTCTTTAGTCACCGCTTCTTTATCAAATTGCCCAACATCGTCAAAGAGCCCACCCTCACATCTTATAGAACTGGAAGTCTTGCTCCCGCTTCAACCGTGACTTTCTACCTCGGACCTGTAAGATGTGGAACGATCTACCTGGAGCGATTTTTACCTCTAGCAATGGAATGGAATCTTTCAAAGAGGGTATCCACAAATCCTCAAAGGTCGGCAATGCATCAACAGCGCCCATGGTGTTGCACATGTTTATTATTATTTTTTTAAAGATTACTCGCAATGTGGGTTGCACATTACTAGTATTCTTGTTAACCCCTCCAAGTAAGCTAAATATGCTTGTGTCTGGAGTGGGTTCACGTCAATAGTGCAATGGGTGGGGTGGGGGGTTTATACATTATAGGCGACGGTAACCGCTTTCCATCAGGCGGACCGTCTGCTTAATAAAAAAACCTTGGTTCGAGGCAACTGCGGGATATTCAATTCGATGTATTCATCTTGTCTCTTGCTTTCGATCTTTTCTTGTTCTACATGCGGTATCTATTTAGTGTTGGATATAAAATACTCTTTATTGCCCAGAATTACAGGTGGTAGGAGCATATTATATCCATGTTATGCCTCACTTGCTACCATATATATATATAATAGTAGCTTACCACACTCAAAGAGAAAATCTCTCAAATAAACCTTACAGTGTTCCGGCAGCACACAGCCCTTGAGAGTCAGAGTACGCTAGACCTAGCGTGTTCACCATCCTTGACCACATCATCGATAATATATAGATAGTGGTCAAATGCTAGCCTATAAGATATAAAACAAGCATATTCAATTTAAAATGTATGGCATTACAAAAGGTTGTTTTATTGCTTGAAGCGACATCTTCCTTTGGCTGGACAATATTGTAGCAAACATTGACTATCATCATTATCATAATCAGCCAGTGTCAGTCCACTGCTGGCCGTAGGCCTCTCCCAAGATACGCCACTGAGCCGGATCTTCGGCTCATTGGGAGGGATATGCCCTAATCGCCAAACTGGGTAGGCGGGTTGGCGATTACAGAACGTAGCTCCTCGCAGCGGTGACGCTGCTGCCCATCGCGATTTGTCGGTCGCCAGAGCCTCGTTAGTCGGTCAGCTGGATGCTGGATGCACTACAGGCCGGTGAGGTTGACTGGGAGCACTGAAGTGGTAATTGTGCTCCCTTACATCTCTGCTCCCTTACATCCCTGCTCCCTTTCATCTCTGCTCCCTTACATCCCTGCTCCCTTACATCCCTGCTCCCTTACATCCCAACATTGACTATAGATACAATAAACAACAGTGTAGGGTACTAAGCTAATTGTAAAATAGTATTGCCTTTTGTGGATGTCAATTAGTTATTAGATTCAAAAGATATTCAGTTATTATTACTTAATTATAATTTCAAAGAAGTCATTTGATAATTGAAAAGTAAGGGACAAGTTTTACGAAGGATTTAATATTTAATATTAATTTTAAAAAATTACTTGTAAAAACTCTGCATTTAATTAATAATGTAAGATCGTTTAATAAACTAAAACAAAAGAACCGACTTCAAATGCCGCGCTATTAATTTTCACTACCAAGTTTGAAGTGTTTATCTCCATATCTCTGGAGATACTAAACATATTTTGATGAAATATAAATGGAACCACATGTGAAGTATGCCCTTTCAAACAATGGAATAATTTTTCAATTGGGTACAGGCATCTTTGAGTAATCGGTGAATATACATAAAAATAATATACAGTACAGTGGAACATAGAACCTCCTCCTTTTTTGAAGTCGATTAATTCAATGAAAAGGCTTTACCATTGATGTAATGAATGCGCTAAAGCTATCTACACATAGAAGGGATCACGGGGTGCACTTTTCCATACAAATGTATTCCATACAAATGTATTCCCCTGTTTCTTCCCTGGAAAATGCTTTTAGAGATTTTTTTTTCCACAAAATATAAAGGTCTGCTGTAGCTACGCCCCTATCATTATCTTTTTTTGACCAACCAATTGCAAATTGAAATATGACCCTTCAAAAATCTTAAAGAGTAGATTAGAATGCTTATTTTTCTTCTTATATTTAATTAAAAATGTAGAGACAAAAATACTTTTTCAACACACATCCTTTATTTTCAGAGTCGGTTTGAAGTTGAGGCTGTTATTGTTGCTGTGCCCATGTCATTCAGAAACATGTTAATATTAAGCATAACTTGGGCAACTTGCTTCTGCATATAATAATAAGTTGTCTTGAAAACTGGTACAGATTCATAATGGTTACTTAAACTTGACACCATAACCTTAAAATCACACCTAGGATAGGCATTCCAATAAAATCTATGAGAAAGGAATATAAGTAGATTCTAAAGTCCTAAAAGTGTCTTTACTACTTGAGAATATGCGTTGGATTGATTGGAACTTTTGAAATAAAACAAGTTGTCATATATACCTACATAACTTATTATATATGTAAGTATGCCACGACAAAGCCTTACCTATAGTTAGGTCTCCTTTTTCCTAACAGACTTTACGTAGAAAAGGGTCTTCCACATTTTTCACCTGCACTTACATCCCATAGCACTTCACTTAACTTAACTTCCAACAAGGCGTTTCACTTCACTTAGCACTTTAAACTTAGAACTTAGTCTCACTTTAACACTTTTACAGGATAGTTTTGTATGTAAGTATGTCAAAATATGTAGAATATTTGACACGTGAGTCCCATAAGGGCATCTATAAAGCGTTTAGTGACCCTAAAAGTTACCTCGCGACTGATCGTTGGATGCAAAACGCAGGGTTTCTCTGCTCTGGCGCAGGTCGGTATGCGGTCGTGGATGTGTAGGTGTGTATGGATAGGTTACACGCACACAGAGGCGCGCAGGCTGCACGGTTTTTGTCGAATGTCCACAGGGCAAGTAACGTTACACCCGAAGTATTGCAACTCGGATAGATAGTATTACTTTTTTAACTTAGGTATGTACTATATATACCCATTCCGAGTACAATAATAAAAGTTGTTGGAAAGTTTTTGTGTATTAATTATATAAGTTCATGGTTACACATTATATTTATTTTAGTTTACATTATCGTTAATCTTAATACTATACCGCTGGTCGTAGAGACTTGAAATTTGGAGTGTATATTTGTCTTAGTACGTAAGGGTGTACTAAGAAAGGATTTTCTAAAACACACCCCGTAAGAGGGTGAAATGGGGGTTCAAAGATTGTATGGAGAAACAAGATTAGATAGTCTTTTCTATTTGAAACTTCACACAAGTGCTTCGGTAAAAAAATAAGGCAATACGTGTTTCAGGATTTTTATGAAATTCCACCCCTAAAAGGGTGAAGTGGGGTAACAAAGTCTGAAATCAATATTGTTTCGGATTGCGCTGAAATTTAGAATGCAGATAGTTATGATGACGAAGGTATCGGTTAAGTAAGGATTTTCTTTAAATTTCCCCCGGATACGGAACGGGGATTCAAAGTTTGTACGGCGAAACAAGATGAGAAAGTCTGTTTTATCGAAACTTTACATAGGTACTTACATACATCACACATATATAAGTAGATAAATAAGTAAGTACGTGTTTCAGGGTTTTCCGAAATGGGGTAGGTAACGAAGTCTGAAAATTTGGGTTTTTTGGGTTTTATAAATATGAATCCCGATTATCCTTAGTCACGCAATAACATGAACCAATTTGGAACCTAATTCTTATTTGATGTCTTTTATGATAGAAAGGTTTTACAAAAGAAAAGATTTCAGTATATAAAAGGAGTTTTAACGCGTTTCTAGTTGCTAATATAAATGAGTGTGTGTACTTATGTAGGTACTCACGTATGAAGTTATATTTCTCTGTCATGTCTTTCATAAGACAATATAACATATAATACACATATAATAATAACACGAACATTTTATCTTGCGTGCCAATAATATATAAATTTGTAAAAACGACGACAAATTAATAAAATAAAGATATTTAATACAATTATTGATGATATAGATTAAACGTAAAAACTGATTATGTGATTTAATGTACCTAATTGTAAATAATATCTTAGATTTATCGGCTTCTTTCTTTAGGGTGTAGTTCATAAGATTGTTGCTGTGCGCGAGAATCGAATGGATTCACTTTCATGTGTTTTTCTTTACGCGCCATCAGAAATATAACTTCAAAAATATGCCCATATATTTCACACAACTGACTCCACAATAATAATCAATTAAGGTAATTTAATTAAAAGTGTGTATAAATATGGCTAAATGGCATATGCGTGTGTCAGAATATTTTCATAGTACATACAGATTTACGATATATTTCCAATGTTTTATGATGATTTAATTTAAATATTTTTAATATTGCCTTAAATGAGGGTGTTTATACGGTGTTCCGATACATTTGAGGGTAGTATAAACCTTACAAGATGTGTCAGAGCCGCCATCTTGGTTTTCTGTTTGACTGATGCTTTAAAAGGGCGGTAGAAACGTTAGATGGGACACTTTTGCTCGAGCAGCCTTCGGGCTAACATCGTCACCTTTACTCTGTTGGGAATATCGTTCAGACGACAAAGTGCTGTACAACTCAATGAAGCTAAGTATTTGTATTACAAAATGTATAGAATAATTATGGCTAGAATGTGGTTTTCTAGGATATGTTTATAGTAATGATGGTTTCACCTAGGAATGGTGATGATAGTGTTTAGCTTCGTTGAGGGTGGTAAGGAAAGGCTATGAGGGGTGGTGGAGGCCTTTTGGGGGAAACCCCATAATATTTTGTATAAATTGTCTAAATCGGTAGTGATTTTCATGTGTTATGTCTTGTTGAAACTTTTTATAAAACCTTGTGACTTAACATTAATTACTTATTGGTATATTGCTGTTCTCTTTGTTCTATTGTCTATTATAATGGTCCTGAGTCTCCTGATGGTACATAAACTGTTGTTATAATGATGAAAGTACAAATAAAATGCTTTCTCGGTGATGTCCTGACTTTTATATTTTATTAATAAGTCCTACCTATTAGCTGAAGTATAGGCAGGTAGTTTTGGAAGTAGTTCCAAGTGAATATTTAGCTCCAGACATATTAAGTTTATGGTAGATTACTAGACTACTAACTACCACCCATCTTGTTATCATTTGAGTTAGCTAACACGTGCATTTTATTATGTTCTGTACATCTAATTAATGTAATGACACAATGAGTCAAAGGAAATCATGTCACCGTCATGCCCTAATTAAAACCAGTGTATAAAATAATACTAATTACTAATCGGTTTTGATTATTGCACAAAATAGACAACAAATAATAATTATTATTTGTTTAACAACATTTTTAATCACAGTTTCCAAGTTACAACGCTTGGGAACTACACAAAGGTTTTTTCTGAAAGCTGCTGGTCGATGTCCCGCTAGCGCAACTTGAGGTTCAATCTCACCTCTCTTTCTAAAATTTAAATTAGATATACATTAAAAAGAGACAACAATATCTTAGAAACAAAGTTATGATTTGCAGAACTTGAAGTTGTCTGTACTACGGTACAGCTTTGCTTGAGAAGTGCGGTCGTTTTAGTAATACACGACCAATTTGAATAGTCGCTAACTTTATTAGGATGCTGTGATAAAGATGACCATGGTGAATTAGCCGTTTTAGAGATATTACCATTTGAGGCTTTATAGGAGTAAAGTCACAAAAGCTTGTTCGCAACGGTGTATAAGTCTATTCAGTCATTTGTGGTGCTTTCGATTTTCTAAACTAAATTAGTTTTATTATAATATATATTATTAAAATAATTTTAGTCTTGATGTTATATTTTTTCTATGACAATAAGTTATGTATAAAATTTTAGCCAGACTACAAATGTATTATATTATACTAGCTGTTCTCTGCGGTTTTACCCGTGTAGACATCGTTCCCGTGGGAATATCGGGATAAAAAAGTATCTAATATCCATCTAAGTGTACCCATTTTATCTATGTATCAATTTATTATTTATTTTTATTATTTTATTTATAAATATTTTCGCATTTTTTTCATCGCCCGGCTTGTTTGACTGACGGCTTGTCTGAAAATCAGCGTCCAGGTGTAAATCTAGACATAATGTGCTGAGACAAGCCTTTTTGACACCTCACATTGTTTCTTGTTTTTTCTTGTTTCATTGTTTTAGTAAGTATTTTAATGTGTTATGTCAAATAAATGATTTTTCTTTCTCTTTCTTTCTATATGTTATTCCAGGGTCTAGGCTACCTAAATATCAAATTTCAGCTCAATCGGTTCAGTAAACATACATCCATACATTCTTACAAACTTTCGCGTTTATAAGATTATTTATTTGTGGAATAAGTTGTACCTACTAGATTTTGACTAGTTTGTTAGAACTTAGAAACATGTTTACTTAATCTTTTTTTAGTGTCTAAGTTATCTCTAATAACAAATTTTCTTAAAATCCTTTTAGCTTTTTATTTAAGTGCATTGTGTAAATCACTAATATTCTTTTCATACATTTTCTTTGTGTTCTTAATTAGAATGTTATTTGTATTATATATAATAAATATTATAATTATTCAAATGAATTAAATATATTTCAATTATTCTTTTAAATAGTTTATAATATCCATCAATTTATCTAATTTATTTATATTTTATTTCTTCGCAACAAGAAAAACTAACGCGACGCAAATAAATTAGTCAAGTAATATAATAGTAGACATCAGACGAATATGAGGCTGTCGCAGGGAAACGTTATAATTTGTTAAACAGATGATTTAAATAAAAACACTCGCGTAATAATGAATAACTGTTTATTTTATAACAGATTTTACAGCATACGCAACTCAGAACACGATATATTCTGTTTTCTTTTCTTAACTGCAAAAAACATATTTACAACATAATTGAGTTTTTAGTATTAGGATTAGCTACTTCACATTGACTTTTTATTTTATTACTCTGTGTTTAAAATAATAATAAAAAATAATGACTACCTACTATGCAGTGTATGGCAGCCGAGGGATATATTATATGAACTATTTTATTTAATAAATCAATTTTAATATTTTTACCTAAATTATTTACAAAATCTCATTTATTTACTATATAACCGGTATGACTCGCGTGATAAGGTCGAAAGTCGACAAGAAGAGAATAAATCTTTATAAAAACTTAATCTAATTTAATTCCATGAAAACATAAAAAGGAACATTTAAAAAAAAACTAGTAAATACTGCGCTTGTGCAATAGGTGGTAACTAGAAGAAGATATAGTAGAGAAGAAAATTACCTACGTAATCAATTTATTTCAAGGTTCTAGGTTTAATTTGACTTGATAATTGATTATAATTTATATTAAATTTGGATTGGCATGGTAATAAATTTCTATTAATGTAAATAAATAATAATATAAGCTGAAAATATAAGTCAACCATTTATTTTATATGGGTTAATTTTTGTAACTAAACATACCATCAGCTCGAGTCATTATAAAACAATAAAGAAATAAACGTCGGGTGACTGTGAATTTATACTTTAAAATACAACAACAATAAATCACTATTATTATGACGACGCGACGGACTCGTGACGAACAAGCATAAAATGCACATAAACTTTTTGCATACCAAACGCATAACCCTTCTTCACAATCTATGGGAAAGTTATTCCCGGAATGGACGATAAGGAGTGCTTCCTCCGTTACAGCCGTCTCTTTCCTTCGTACATAAATCCGAGCGTGCGAACGAGACGGCAATATTGAGGAATGTCCCATGCCTCACCGTTTTATTATTATTAATCGAAAGTATCATCAAGATTCCAATTCCAAATCATAACATGGTATTGTTCTGAAGTGTCGTTGGCTTGAAATAATATTAAGACATGACTCTCAAATTCGTGAAGCTTTGAGAAGTGAAGAGTGTCATAAGTAAATAGAGGAATTTTTTTGCTATCAGTAAAGCACAATGGAAACATGGTCCTGAAGCTGTTCCAGTATTCATATTTTAGAACCATCCAAGTGGCAGGCTTTTAAAACCACTGTGCTTTAATCGTAGCGAAATTTATTTTTTTACTTCAAGTACTTGTACCTACTCTTTAAAGCTTTTGGCTTTGCACCAAACCAATTTTTTTGTTGGAAAGCTAAAAGATAATTGTGAAATTCTTGAAGATGTAAAGACAATATTTAATTTGTGTTTGGACGTTGATTTAAAGTCATAGTGCAAGAATGAATGGGACAATTGCTCTACATAAATTTGACTAAAGTAAGAAACTCTGTGCATTTACCGTAACGGGTTCAATTCTCGGCTCTTGTAATGCAGTTATGTAAATATCCCGTTGTTTAATCTTCAAATGCAGTTTTTCTGTATTTTCATACTTAAACTAGGTAACGTATTAGGTATACGTGCTGATTCTTTTGTTGTGCATAAGTGAACTTAATTTGACAGCACTTTTTGAAGAAGAGGTTTACGAAGGTTAGGTTACGAAGAGGTTTTCAATTCTACTGTAATTTTTTTATGTTTGTTCTTCGTCACTTATCAAGCGATTTGGAAAATTATTTTTTGTTCAATTCAATTTATCCAGTAAACAATATAACATTGTGTGTGAAATAAATACAAAACGCATATAAGGCTAAAAAAAAAAAAAAAAATAATAACAAATAAAATGATTAATAAATGTTTGAGAGGATATGCTTCCCGTTTGGTCTCATTGTAATTTTATCCATATCTCTGCAGATACGAGGATATGCTTCCCGTTTGGTCACATTGTAATTTTATCCATATCTCTGCAGATACGAGGATATGCTTCCCGTTTGGTCACATTGTAATTTTATCTATATCTCTGCAGATACGAGGATATGCTTCCCGTTTGGTCACATTGTAATTTTATCTATATCTCTGCAGATACGAGGATATGCTTCCCGTTTGGTCTCATTGTAATTTTATCCATATCTCTGCAGATACGAGGATATGCTTCCCGTTTGGTCACATTGTAATTTTATCTATATCTCTGCAGATACGAGGATATGCTTCCCGTTTGGTCTCATTGTAGTTTTATCTATATCTCTGCAGATACGAGGATATGCTTCCCGTTTGGTCACATTGTAATTTTATCTATATCTCTGCAGATACGAGGATATGCTTCCCGTTTGGTCTCATTGTAATTTTATCTATATCTCTGCAGATACGAGGATATGCTTTCCGTTTGGTCTCATTGTAATTTTATCTATATCTCTGCAGATACGAGGATATGCTTCCCGTTTGGTCTCATTGTAATTTTATCTATATCTCTGCAGATACGAGGATATGCTTCCCGTTTGGTCTCATTGTAATTTTATCCATATCTCTGCAGATACGAGGATATGCGTCCCGTTTGGTCACATTTTAATTTTATCCATATCTCTGCAGATACTCAATATTAATTTTAACTCTTCTCCTCTCTATTTTATTTCATAGTTGAGATAAGAATAGCACTATTTTTAGTGATCACATTTTCATTATTATTTTACAACCGACTTCCAAAAAGAAGGAGGTTCTCAATCCGTCTGTATGTTTTTTTAGGGTTCCGTAGTCCTGTAGTCCGAGAAACCCTTATAGTTTCGTCATGTCCGTCTGTCAGTCTGTCTGTCTGTCTGTCTGTCTGTCTGTCTGTCCGAGGTTTTGCTAAGAGACCATTAATACTAGAAAGCTGTAATTTTGTAAGGTATGTATGTATATAAATTACGCTGACAAAGAGGTGAAATAAAAATTTGAAAAATATTTATATAGTAGCTGCCCTACATGAGAAGTGGGGATGATTTTTTTTTGTCGTCTACCCCATCGTGTGGGGTATCGTTAAATAGGTCTTTTAAAATGACTTAAGAGTTGCTAATGCCATTTTTCGATAGAATGCTCCAGTTACGAAATATTAAACTTTAAAGTGCAATTTTTTTGGGTGTTGGATAATTTTGTACCGCATCCAAAATCCTTAGAAAAAAACCTTTAAAGTGACGAACTACCTAGTTGCTTGTTTATAACGGGTAAAGACCTGCATTGAATAACGGGCTACTACGGAACCCTACACTGCGCGTGGCCCGACACGCACTTGGCTAGTTATTTATTTCTTTTGTTTTGTGTGTATGTTACGCGATTACTCCGTCCCTTCTGAACCGATTCGAATGATTATTTTTGGTCGGGTACATTTCCGAGGTGGTTCTATTATAATATCATCGAGATCTGATAAGTATCTCCAGAGATATGACGATAAACGTCTCAAACTTGCTACTAAAATTGACTCGCGGGGCATTCAAGTCGGTTGGTTTTGGTTTTTAAGCTATCTAAATTCTCTTAATTATTTATAACTAGCTGTGCCCG
This sequence comes from Cabera pusaria, assembly GCA_954871355.1. NCBI lineage: Eukaryota > Metazoa > Arthropoda > Insecta > Lepidoptera > Geometridae > Cabera > Cabera pusaria. Next base: position 18,021,978 of record OX940905.1, read on the forward strand.
CGACTTCGTCCGCGTGGAATAGTGTCTTTGGGTAGCATTAATTAATAATAAACATACGTATCCCAACTACACCGCACCGCGCCAAGCCACGCGAATCCCCCCTTCCCCTCCCCTCACCTACCCTCCCCTCCCCCTTCCACTCCCCTCGTCCTCCCCCACTTCCCCCTCCCCTCCTCCTATCCCTTCTCCTTCCCCTTCCCCTCACATACTTAATCTTAGTATTAAATAAGTGTTAAAATGCATGATTTTTAAATTAAGAATATTGTACACCAATTTGTTAACCGAATAAATTTCAATTTCAATTCAATTTCAATTTCAATTTAAAAAAAAAAACTTTGCATGTCATATTATCCTCCCCCTCCACTCCCTCTCCACTGCCCCTTCCCTCCCCTCTCCCATCGCCTCACATCCACATCCCCTACCCCTCCCCTCCAGCTCACCGCCCCTCCCCCACCACTCCCCCCTACCCTCCCCCTCCACTCCCCCTACCCTCCCCCTCCACTCCCCCTGCCCTCCCTCTCCACTCCCTCTTTCTCCTCACAAACTTTGAATGTCATATTTATTTATATCGAATCAACAGACTAAAATAATAAGTTTCAAGTTTCTAGCTTTAAAAATGACGATACTTCCATACAACTTTTCATCCCCCCTTTCAACTCCTTACCCTCTTTTCGCATTAAACAGTAGCTTATGTCCTTTCTCAGGCTCTAGACTATCTGTGTACCAAATTTCATATAAAACGGTTCTGTAGTTTTGGCGTGAAAGCGGTACAGACAGATAGACAGAGTTACTTTATTCACTTTCAAATAAAACTTAGAGACGGCGCTAGCGTAGATTTTAATAGCTCTCCTTTAATTATTGCCTAAATGTATGAGATCCTGCATCGCGCAAACGATATTTTCCGCGATATTGAAACTGATGCACTTGCTTCGTGATTAAACATCTCAAAAGTTGAACTCGGGCAACGTTTTCTCTTTTTTTTTTATATCAGTCTGGATAGTCTGGATTATACACAAGTCAACATTTGACCGTACCAAAACTTGCGTACAAAAACTTCTACGGTCAACTCGTTTGCTGTAATACAGTCTGAAAAAACTGAAAGGCCAACTTTTTATATTTGACAGTTATAATATATAATAGATATATATAATAGACGCTATATCAGTTGATGTTAACATCAGATGAGATAGCGGACAAAGAGCAGACAGCACTGTCTCCGCGCGGTCTCCTCTTTGTATTGTCAATGTAAAGGCTGTCTACAGTGAACGTCATAAAGCTAACATTTTAATGGACATTTTTTGCCGGGTGGAAGCGGTGCGGGAATAGTCGTCGATGACCTAAAGTCTACCATCAGTGATACATTTAGCACCACCCGGGGAACACGAGTAGGGTAGATCAAAGTCTAAGACGCACAATTTAAAAAAAACTTACGTCGATGTGTAAAACGATACCAGACTATCATCTCACTATGTATAAGTGTGCTAAATCGCACGTAATGGATATCAATTAACTGTCACTTAGTAGAGCAGATTAGAAACTTGGATGGTAAGCCCTACCTTAAGCGGCATTCTAGCCTACCTACGTGTTATAACTCTTCCTTGTAAGGGGTCTACGTGATATGAGAAGCTGATTTTATGACAACTAGCTGGGCTCAGCATGCGTTGTTATCTCGGTTATAATGGGAAAACGATTTATGACCACGCTATCTCGTATAGACAATTTAAATGTCTTACATTTTATTCATTGCCTTGTCATTGCCTTACTGAAGTCTTCCAACGCCAGCCAAGCACGATTCTATCTTACACCGCATCATTACATAACATCAGGTGAGATAGTGGTCAGTACCAGTACAAGTTTTCATACCAAACGATATCGTATATCGAACTGCATGAAAAACAGTAGGTACAGCGCCTCTAGTGGTTTTCACGCTTCACTAAATTTAGACTTAGCCCAATCAAGGAGCCAGAATATGTCGAAAACTATGTGAGATCTGTCAAAAGCGTTCACGATAAAAACACGTACTGATAGTTCCTGGTGTTGGTTTGTTTGTTCGAATGAAATAAAAATATCTCTGCCAGATAAAAAGTTTTTTTTAATATCTTATAGGCTAGCGTTTGACCACTATCTCACCTGTTGGTAAGTGATGATGCGGTCGAAGATGGTAAGCACGCTAGGCCTAGAATGGGAACTGCCTCTCAAGGATAGCTTAGATGTTTGGCGACAGATTTTCTAACTTGAGGGTGGTAGCTGGCCAGGCGGACACTAGATAGTGTTCTACCACCATGCAGGGGTTATTGGTTTCTTTACGATGTTTTTCCTTCACCACTGGAGGGCCACTGTGAGAAGCGCACATAAATTTTGCGATAGAAAAATCCATTGGTGCACGTCGGGGTTTGAACTCGGTACCACGGCATCAAAGCCGACCATTCTCCCGATTACGCCACCGGGCCCTCAAAACTTTACCACAAATTGAAGAGTTGAAACTACCAAAGTAGGTAGAGAGAGTTTTAACTCATTCATCAAAATCCATTTATTTCTCAGTGCATATAAAATATATTTTGCCTGGCGAAGATACATAAATATTATATTCTAGCAAGATTTACGAATAATGTACAGACCTGGACAGAAGATCAGACTGAGTGACGAGAATAAGGACAGGCCTATATCCAGCTGTGGACTAACACGGCTGCTGATGATGATGATGGTCTTCACTAAATTGTATAAATAACTGTCATCATCAGTCCGTTTCTGTCTACTGTTGGACATAGGCCGCCTCACCTATGGCACGCCACTATGCTCGACCTCTTTGATTCCAACCGCTGCAAACCGGTTTGATAAATAAAACAGTATTCTCTAGTATTTAGATAATGTCTATGTGTCAGTTACAAAATACTTAAATATTATATACATAAACATTTTAGAATGGGTATACACCCATTCTAAAATGTTTATTTTTGTCATAATCAAACTAGTCCTTAAGACAGGGAATCCTAGTATAAGGACTATAGTCCGGCAATCTCGTGCGCGACCTTCCGGCGGAGTGACAGACGGTGGCGGGGACGAGGTACCCAAGATGTCAGCGGGTAGCAAGTGGTGTAGCGGGGAAGGGAAGCGTGTGTAGCCGTGTCACAGATTATATAATAGTTACTACCGCTACCTCGTCCCCGCCACCGTCTGTCACTCCGCAGGAAAATCGTGCACGAGATTGCCGGACTATAGTGTTACTATTATTTTACTTTATTCTGTTTATATTATTAGCTTAGCTACGTTTTTATCACAACATAAACTAATAAATTTACCACAAATTGTAATAATTAGATATTGAATGAAATATTAATTTATGAAATATTGTTAATAATATACATTTTGAGATTGAAAAAAAATTAAACTAAACGAAAATTAATAATTAAAATTAATTAATCATGAAATATTGTAAATACCAATATTTCCTAAATTAGCATATATAGTAACAATCAGTTCAAGAATATTCAATATAATTTTAGATTTGTGAATAAATTTTGTTTTGTGAAAAGTAGTGACCTAATGCTTTTGTATTAAAAAGTCAAAACATCCAGTGAAATTTAAGTGCCATTCTTCAGGTTAAGTAGTACGAGACCTGGCATAGATGTAAAATATAGTGAATATAAAAATTTACAAACATAAGCGCGAAAAACATTAGGCAGAAACCCTTCCTTGGCAGTTGGGTAAAAAGTAAAAACAAGCAATACTTATCATAGCTTGCAAAATTGGAGGTAACAACAAATAAAAATATTGAACGGTATTTTAAACTATGCGCATATGTGCGTAGTTCCAGCACTTGTTAAATAATTTTATACTCTATCTTCAAGTGCTTAACCCCTACTTTTAAATGTAAGATAGTAAATCCAGTGGGAGTCCTAGTCCCATATGGTAGCACAGTAGGGCACTTTCTAGCTTGCCTAGGCATTAGACACGGTCTTGAGCGCCTGCTGCGATGCAGAAATGTAATTAGAAAACTCCATATAAATGCAACATGCCTTTTTAATTAATTTAATTCTATTAGTGAAATTGGCTGTGTTATTCTATACTAGTGAACGTAATAAGTAAGATGCTCGCCTGATGGTAAGCGATGACACTATCTGCCAAAAAAAAGTCGTCTCTCTATCTCTCACACTCTCTTTAACTCATCTAGTGTTTTTTTTTTAGTTGTATTATGCCTCTACACGATTAGTGTATTTAGCCAGTGTCAAATATTGAAATTTTTCAAGTTTTTATAAATATTAGTCGTATAATCGGGTCAAAGTCACATTTCAGGTCAGTTATCAAGTAAAAGTCTAGTCTACCTACCTTTAGTAAAGATGTGGTGTTTACTGAAGATTTTCAGTGGAATTTTGGTTAGAAAGCAAATAGCTTGTTTTTCAACATTGTGCTGTTTCCCTACACTCGCACACATTCACCGGCACTTAATGGTTAATAATCCACATTTATTACACATTAACTCGCGGAAGACCACAAGTTTTAGGAAAAAATACAATGAGATCACACACACTTTTCCTCGTTCCCGCCAAAACTCTCATCTAGATTATTTAGTCTTTCGCTTTCTATAATTTTATCCGGCCGGTGCGAGTTTGTTTGGCACGCGGCAGAGGTAATGGATGAACGTTTAACGTCGGCCACAAATAAAGAAAGGTTGCCTTTTAAATATATTTTGTCTCTTTACATTTTATTTGTAGTAATTGTGAGAGACAAAAAAGATACCCGTGAATGAAATAGATTGAACCGATTCAAAAATGCCATTTTGTTGCGACCATTCGTAATTGAATTTAAAATTGTTATTTCGTTCCATCATGGTCGATTTTCACTTATATGGCGGGACGATATAGGCTCGGCGCCAGTAGATTAAGCCAGCCAGTATTTTCTACTTGATATAGAGTTTTTTTTACTGCGTGCTGTCAAGTACTTGACCGCTATCTCTTCTAAGCTAAGTGACGATAAAACGGGCTAAGGGTCAGTTCACTCTGAGACGCGACGCGATGCGACAAGTAAATAAAGTTCTATTTTGTATCACGCGGCTTCTCGCTACGCCGCGTGGTGCAGTTTCTTTATTAATGTGGCGCGACGCCGAGCTAGTAAGTTACGTTGTGGTCACAAGAAACCTAACCCTGCCTCCTCGCTTCCCTCGTCGTCGATCGCCTACTGGTTAATGTTCAACCGACATCCAAAGGAGAGGTTTTGAATTCGTCTGGTCGTTTTTAGAGTCCAGAAAAAAGCAAACAAAAACCGTCGAAGATGTATACGACTAATAGGTAATTATTATATGAAATAAGATTTATGTAAACAAAAAGTACATCAAACGACTATTATATGAAATAAAAATATATTATTTGGACATTATTGTATTCATTGTTATATGTTGATAAATGTTATTGGAAACAAAAAATATGTGAATTGCAATTATACCAAGCGATTCATTATATGAAACGTTGTTAGTCGAAGTAACATTATGTTAAAAGTTGTTATACGAAACAAGGGATTACCGCGCAAACTATCCCAGTTCGTATCCTATTTTTCAATCTGGCTGGCAGAACATCACGCTGAAACTCGGCAGACCAAAGCTACATGTCATAATTTGTGGGTTGGTTCACGTTCAAGTTGGCCACCCATTCAGCATCGTCTAGAAATCATATGAGTGCATGAGAAAAAGAGAAGAGAGATTCTGTTTCAGTCACAGTGACTGCTGTCGGAACACATTAGATGTTTTGGCGACAGATTTTTTAAAATTGAGGCTAGACAGGCGAATTCATGAAGAGGAATTTTTGAAGCAAGCTTTAAGAATTCTGTTTGTTGAGAGTTTAATTATAAAAAAAGAGCTGAGGCACGACCATACAATTCTAGTGACTGGATCTAGTAACTAGTATTATATAGTCGCGCCTTATTGGCCATAAGCATTTTTATGGCAAAGACACAGATCGGCTATTTAATTCTTCGGGTACATCTCAGATTATGTTTCTTTAAAGTGTTACACACTTTATATTTCCGTTAATTGTTAAACACAATCCAAAATTTTATCGTCCCGTCGGTACGATGAAATTTTGGATTGTGTTTAACAATTTACATCTCAGATTTACACGATTCGGGATCGGGAATTTATAGCTGGTGTCTAGATTTTAGTCAGATTCAACTTGTTTTCTTTCCGTAGCATTTGAGATTACCCAAATTAATAAATAAAATAGTAATTATAAAATAATTGAATGTATATTTAAATACCTATAAAATTATGAAATATACAGAAGACATAGTGTTTATTTTTTATGCTTTTTGTTTTATCAACCGACTTCCAAATAGAAGGAGGTTCTCAATTCGTCTATAAGTTTGTTTTGTATGTATGTTATGCGATTACTCCGTCAATTGTGAATGATTCTTTTTTTAATCGGTAGGGTACTTACCTTCCGAGGTCCCATTGTAATTTATCGAGATCTGATAAGTATATCCAGTTATAATTATAAACGTCTCAAATTTTAATAATTTCTAATAAGCTAGCGTTTGACCACTATTTCGCCTAGTGGTATGCGATGCGGAACATCGGTATAAGTACCTTTTTACCATCTGTACCACAATCAAGTAGAAAATCTGCCGCCATAACCTTACGGTGTTCCGGCAGCGAGTCTGATCGTTCTAGGCCTAGCGTGTTCACCATCTTCGACCACATAATCGCTTACGACCAAGCGAGTTAGTGATCAAACGTTAGCCTATCAAATAAAAAAAGAACACAATGCTACTTAATGGAATTAACACACCTTCATAAATATTTGACAACTTATTTAAATTTTTTCATGCATGAGTTACTTTTAAGTCTGTATTGTGTGATAATGTCTCCGCCGTAATGTTGGAAAACTTGATTAGCCAAAATGTTTATTTATATGACCACATTTTTGTATTCAATGCTTCGCAGTAACTGAGGTTATTTTTGTTTTACAATTATTGTGAATTTGTAACATTATTTATGTTATATACCGGCTGTAATTCACGTACCTTTAGTGGAATTTTCTTGGCCTAGGTTTCGGGCGAGTCCGTCGCAATTTCACACAGTGAATATCGTGATCTAACCGCGTGACCTGACCTCACTTCCGAGAAAGAGCGACGGATTCGCTGGAAACCTAGTAAGAAAATTCGATAAAAGGTACGTAAATTACAGCCGGTATATATATGATGAATAATGAGTGTTAGTTATGTAACAATTTGTTTTTGTAACAATGGCTGCGGCCAGCAGTGTTACTTGCTGTTCGTCATCATCACCCATAGGTGGCAGGAGCATATTATATCTATGTTCCGCCTGACTGAAATGTGTATCTTCGTGAAACAACACCCAGATTTCTATACAGAAGAATCGTGAACTGTGGGTAGAACATCTAGACAATACAACAGATTGTATTTACCGTCTTGTCATTTAGATATATTCCAAAAAAATTTGTATATAATGTCAATAAAAATTTATAATAAGTTGCCAACAGACATAAAATTGTTAAGCTTAAGTACTTTTAAAAAAAAATTGAAATTATGGCTATTGACTCACTGTTTTTATAGTGTAAATGAATATGCAATTTAAATCTTGACTCATATTGTAACCTTATTTTGTATTGTAATTTAATAATTGATATAATTTTAATATTTAGTGTGAGCATATTTAAATTAAATTGCAACGAACACAATAATTAATTAATTGACTGACTGATCAATTGCATAAATCGTTGGACACTCTGAACTAGAGTAGATTGTAAGGACCTTCATTATTATTTAACATCTATGTACCACCTACATTCTATGCAATAAATAAATTTTTGATTTGATTTGACTTGTTACCAAAAAGAAGCCAACCACCACTAAGGACAAAATCAGCCGCCACAACCTTACGGTGTCCTCAGTTCTGGCAGCACACAGCCCTCGAGAGTCCACGTATCCTAAAGCCTAGCGTTTTTTTAACCGACTTAACAAAAAAGGAGGAGGTTCTCATTTCGTCGGAGTCTTTTTTTTTAACATAAATATTTCACCGACACTTGTTATTTGTTACACGTCATATTTTGTCGATATCAGATATCGAATTCCGATCAAAATCAACCGTTCTACTTTCGAGTATTGAGCTAATGACAATTTAGCAACCGGTTTGTTCCGGTACACATTCTAATACAACAAGCGATTTACTAAAGCTACTTAAGTTTGACAAAATAAGACCGATCGACTGATGTTTGAAATAAATTAATGTTGCTCAGAAGCTGATTAATATTGTTAATACAAGTTGGTACATAGAATGACAGTACTTGTGAGACTATCTAAAAGTTAGGAGTTAGCGAGATCAGTAACACCCAAAGTAAAGAGGTCAATGTACTTATCGATATAAAACACGTGTTGTATATTATATATAAATACCGGAATAAATATTTATAACCTATATTCAATATTAAATATTAGATTTTCCTATCGGCTAACTTTATTGTGTAGTTCTAAACGCTATCGCTGTGCGCTCGCATCTTAAAGAGTTCACTCCTATATTTTATTCCCTAGAAATATAACCAAGTAGGACTAATACTTATTCTGTAGTATAACTTCAAAAATCTGACTTCATATTTCGAATAGATCGTACGTAATTATCGTAATTAAAATGTATAAATGACAAAGAAACGCGCGCGCGTTGATGTCTTTTACATGGGTCGAGCGATTGCAGGCGACTGACAAATTGGGAAGAAGGGATGTTTTTGTGGACATTGTGGGGAAAATATAGTCTTAAATTTTAAATGGTACTATGAAGGGACTCAGCGAAGAGATAGAAATATATTAAAGGTAGCAAAGCAAACGATGAAGCATTGTTGTCATTGTAATAAGCGTAATAAACTTTGTAATTTTGTTAAATATTTTTTTACCACTATCTCACCTGTTAGTAAGTGACGATGTCGTCGAGGATGGAAGCACGCTAGGCCTAGAAGATGAACTGGCTCTCGAGGACAACTGCCAGAACACATTAGATGTTTGGTGACAGATTTTCCAACAATAATTTACCTTTGAAATTACAGACATGAGTCACGTGGTCAGAGATTTTTGCGTACCACAGTGAATAACACAAAGCTGATTTCATCGCTAACCATCAGGCGAGCGTCAGGCACTATCCTACGATTTAATGTTACTAAAATAAATATGGAGTCATCATTCCATTTTTGTCTATGACAAAAACACCATGTAGCATCTAAGTAAACACAGTTTATTTATATGAATTGTTTAACCACTAACTACATTGGTAATAACCACAAGAAAAAAATCTTATAGATACATTATGTTCATGATTTTTATGACTCGTGGGACATTCTTTCATTCATAAACACTGGTTATTTATGTTCCCTTGGAATTTGACACTACTGTTACAGTGTAAAGAATAGTAGCTAAAGGAACATCGGTTTCGATGTTTGGAGATCGACAGCCGCCATGAATATATGAATGAAATGAATACATCTAAATGTATGTGAGAAATCTTGTATGATAGTAAATATTTAAGTTAGAATATGAAATACTGCCTTAAATTTATGTGGCAGACTGAATGACTCTCAAATTCTTCATAAGTTCATTGACTCCTAAAATTTACATAGACAATCAAATGTTGCGTATCTTAATATGATTTTTTTCATGACATAAGGTATAGGAACAAGCACGACTCGCGCATGATTCTAAGCGCTGACGTCTACCACAGATGACATATTAAAGATGTGTCCTGCAAAATTCTGGATAACCAGAATTTTGTATGCCACTGCACTGCGCCTGTTACCTCGGGACAAAGATGTTAAGTCTCATATGCCCTGTAATTTCACATTGCATTAGACACATTGCCAATTAAACCGAAAAACATTCCTATTTCACGGCTGAATTAATTGGCGAAATGGTATTACAAATCACATGCCTACAAACAAGTAATACTAAAACTGTGGTGTGGTTTTATGAAACCACGATGCAAGTGAAGCTTTTTGTTCATGTGTAGCTGTGGTAGCTAGCTACTATGACAGCAGTTGACATTTGACACATTAGCATGTAAACAAATATGGCTGCGGAAACGTTCGCCAATCACAGTTAGACCTAGAATGTCTATATAATACATCATATCCACCAATCAGCACCGGCTGTAATGCAACATGAGATAGTTGGACGAAAAAATTTGAGTGATGTGTTTTATAATAATAGTGAGGGTGGTCACTCTAGATCTTACAGATGTCACATTAGAACAACCGCTTTGATTATATTTATACAGAAAGGATTTTTAAATTTGACCGTAAGCGCAGGTACTTTATCCCGTTGTAGGTAGAGTTAATTGGCGAAATGGTATTACAAATCACATGCATACAAACAAGTAATACTAAAACTGTGGTGTGGTTTTATGAAACCACGATGCAAGTGAAGCTTTTTGTTCATGTGTAGCTGTGGTAGCTAGCTACTATGACAGCAGTTGACATTTCATGTTCATAGAAAACTGTTCATCACTTTTGATCGCATTTTGAGCTGCATTTACAGAATTCGAAAAAATATTTGCTGTCTGCAAGAAAATTAAACTTACACGAAATCTTTTTTTTATATCAATGGAGCCAGTTTCGTAATAAGGATCGAATATTTTTTCAAATCTACTGAGGTTTGAGCGAGCACTATGTTTTGATCCTTATAACTTACAGGGTTCATTGCCATGAAATGAAAACGCAAAAAAAAACAAAAAAAGTGGCTAAGTCAAACTAAAACAAAAATATTGTAAGTCTTGTAGTAGTTACCTTATATTATAATAATATAAGATCAACAAATGTTGATATATTAAAAACGGCTTCGTGAAAATATATATAAATATAATAGAATCGTTAAAATTTAAATGAGATCACCTAGGAAGGGTACCCATTAAAACAAAAAAGATTTTTTCAAATCGGTTCAGGCATCTTCGAGTAAAAGGTGAACATACATATGAAAAAAAACCGACGAATTGAGAACCTTCTCCTTTTTTGAGAAGTCGGTTAAAGAAACGTTATACCTAATTCCATGATCAATAGAGCACGTCATTCCTTCTTCTCTCGTTTGAATAAGATGTTTACAAATGGTTTTCTTATTAAGGGTGGTTTAATTAAAATGGTTATTTCTCATATTTCTGATAATGTGGACACGAAATGTTATAAAACATAATATTATAACATGTTTTATAACATTTCGTGTCCACATTATCTGAAACATGTTAAATAACAATGTTATAACATGTTATGTTACATGGTCTGTACGCACCCCACGACTAGTCTGTGCAAACGTTAAGAAATAGATACAAGTACCTAATAAAATTTAATAGATTCCTAGTGCTTTGTCCCAAATACTTGAAAGGAGTGTAGGACTTCTGCTAGTCCTCCGGGTCCGCCTGTCGTCCGGGGCGGTACCACCACTTTGCCAATTAATTTTCAGCCGTGAAATAGGAACGTTTTTCGGTTGAAATGGCAAGGTGTCCAGTGAAATTACAGGGCATGTGAGACTCAACATCTTTATGTCTCAAGGTAACAGGCGCAGTGCAGTGACATGCAAAATTCTGGCAGTTCAGAATATAGCATGCCGCTGTATCTGTTATAGGTAGACGTCATTGCTTACCATCAGGCGAGCGTCGTGCTTGTCCTGTTACCTTTTACCATAAAAAAAAAAGAAAAAAAAGGACAACAATGACAAATAATAGGCATATATTATGTTTCTTTGAAGTGTCTCACACTTTATATTTTTGTAAATTGTTAAACACAATCCAAAATTTCATCGTACCGACGGGACTCGAACCCGCACCCCCCGGATTACACGTCCAGGTGCTCTACCAACTAAGCCACGGTTCGATACATCGATACGACGAAATTAGTGGATTAATTGGCAGAGCACCTGGACGTGTAATCCGGGGGGTGCGGGTTCGAGTCCCGTCGGTACGATGAAATTATGGATTGTGTTTAACAATTTACAATAATAGGCATAGTTATAAAACAACATTTCAGGGTATATTAAAGTTTTTTTTTTATTGAAAACAACAAATATCGTAATCGTTTTTATTTAAGAACATTATTTGTAAAATAAAAAAGTTAAAGATTAACGAGATATTGAGAAAATTTTAAGTTTTCATTAGTTTTTAACCGACTTCACAAAAAAAGGAGAACTCTGTCATTTATTAACAGAGTTTTTCTTTTTATTTTGAAAACGATATTAAATTATTGATATAAATCACCATGCATTCCTTTCAAATTGCAGTAAAAATGTCACATCGTCCAGTCTTAATTAACAAGGTCCTGAGCAAACGGCACGGTAACAAAGAAGGGACGACGCTAAGTGAATGTGCATATATTGTTTCGGAGCAGATTTGGGGACATGTATATTGTATAAGGGTTTGTAGGGTTCAAGTGGGATTCGAGATTTCAGGGACGTTTCTATTCTCATGGGATTAAACTAGGTTAGTGCCTCTCGACCTAGAAGTCAAACTATTCTACATGATGGATTAGGTGTCTCTGAAAACACTGATGTTTAAGGGACTAAGAATATTTTTAAGAAATACTCCATCTTCGCACAGTCATTATCAATTTGCACCTTTTAAATGCTTGTATGCTCTTAAAAAAACTTAATTTTATAGGAAGACTAGCGACCCGCCCTGGATACGCATGGATTTTTGAATTTTTTGCATCAGTTTTTTTTTTCCGTCAAGTATATCAATGAACATCTTCAACAATCATCGTCATGTTTTAACCAATTTACACACAAATAAACGAATTATACACCTAAACTTTTCTCGTGAATCATTCTGTCCCAATAGACATACCGCATGGAAATCCGTACAGTGAGTTTTTGAGTATTAACTCAACAGACGGACAAACAGACGCGGCGACGGACTTTGTTTTATAATATGAAGTGATACTTCTGTCACTGAGGAGTGATTGGCGCTTAATTCCATATCTGTTATTTCACATCCTTTATGAAATTAAAGACATACGACCACATCGCAGCGTCCTGCGATCTGCGGGCGCGATCTCAGTACTATTCAATTGTTTTCTGACCGCGTTTGGTGTGAACCAGTCGGTACAAATACTACTGCGCTATCTGATCGCCGCCTAGATCGCGCACGCAGGACGCTGCTATGTGTCCGTACCTTAATATAGATAACGCTACCGGGGTCAGAGTATTTTAGGCCTAGCGTCACCATCTTCGACCACATCATCGCATAACACCAGGCGAGATAGTGGTCAAGCGCTAACCTATAAGATATTTTAAAAAAATATGCGGTCTCCCATGGCTGATAGTCGTAATTTTGCCGATTTGCCAAAAATCTGCGTACAGTTGGACGATTTTTACTTTTTAGTAATTCATTATTAAGAATAATTATCTTCTAAGGATCAGTTACAATTTGGCATAGGTATAGATAGATTTGCATTGTCCAGTTGTAAACTTTCGTCACAGATTATTGTATTGCGTAAGTGCATGCGGGTTATAGCTACAACCCGACTTGATGAGACACACTGCTCGAAAGATAAGAAAACAAATATCGCTTAAATTAATATATTTATCGATTTAGTTAAGTTGAAGAGATTATAACATCTTTATCTGTATTATTATTAACATGATAACATCTTATTGTTAATATCTTTGTAAATACTAATCTTTTTGTTAGACATTATCGACATTATATTCCGGAAATATGAAATTTTCAATCATATTTTTGGGTATTGCTGAACTCGTATTCGCCACAAATTACAGTATTTTCTGAACAATTGTCTTTGAAGGATAATTTACAGTTTCGCACATATAATTATATATATGTATATAGTTGTATATTATAATGTAATGTATATAGATCTAAATTGTCTAGATGGAAGCTTTCCTCACTTATTGTTCCAATGCGTGCAGGCGGGTTATAGCTACAACCAGACTTGATGGGACACGCTGCTGGAAAGATAAGAAAACAACCATGGATTAAAAAGTGCGCTAAACTTTTTTTTAAAAGATTCGCATTATGATAACCTGTGTTGCGGGGGACTTTACAAACATAAATATAGTGTATGCCTAACTAGCTACCACCCTCAAGCTGGAAAATCTGTTTTCTTCCTAAGTGCCGACAGCTGTCCTTGAGGGCCAGTTCCCATTCTAGGCTTAGCTTGCCATCCTTGACCACATCGTCACTAACCAACAGGTGAGATATTTGAAATGCTGGTCAATTCACCACCCTTCATACAAAACATATAGTTTGTGATATTCAGTTTGTAGACATATTCACCAGTATGTAGACAAGTTAAGCGCCGCCGGCGACCCACTGTGACCTACTGTCAAGTTATTTATGTCGATTGTCTGAGCTGTGAGCTGTGAGCTGAGCTTACTGTATGAGTCTGTCTGCATTGTTTCTGGTTAACATGAACCATCACCTACTTGTTTCCTAACATAAGTTTATACTACACCTTGTGTAGATTTTTATATTGTTTATATACACTGACTGACCATAAACTGCGTCAATGTTCAAGACGCCTTTGAAATAAACATTTTTAACCAAGTGTTCAATCTTTTTATAACTACAAATTTAAATCAAACTTTTTTAACCGACTTCAAAAAAAGGAGGAGGTTTCTCAATTCGAACGTATATGTTTTTTTTTTTGTTTGTTCGCGGATAACTTCGTCGTTTATGAACCGATTTTGATTATTATTTTTTTGTTGGAAAGAAAATATCTCAAGTGTGGTACCATGGTAATTTTATCGAGGTCTGATAAGTATCTCCAGAGATATGGAGATAAACACCTCAAAATTGGTACTGAAAATTAATAGCGCGGCATTGAAGTCGGTTCATTTTTAACCGACTTCAAAAAAAGAAGGAGGTTTCTCAATTCGAACGTATTTTTTTTTTTTTGTTTGTTCGCGGATAACTTCGTCGTTTATGAACCGATTTTGATTATTATTTTTTTGTTGGAAAGGAAATATCCCAAGTGTGGTACCATGGTAATTTTATCGAGGTCTGATAAGTATCTCCAGAGATATGGAGATAAACACCTCAAAATTGGTACTGAAAATTAATAGCGCGGCATTGAAGTCGGTTCATTTTTAACTGACTTCAAAAAAAGGAGGAGGTTTCTCAATTTGACCGTATATATGTTTTTTTTTTATAATTGTTCGCGGATAACTTCGTCGTTTATGAACCGATTTTGATTATTCTTTTTTTGTTAGAAAGGAGATATCCCAAGTGTGGTACCATTGTAATTTTATTGAGGTCTGATGAGTATCTCCAGAGATATGGAGATAAACATCTCAAAATTGGTACTGAAAATTAATAGCGCGGCATTGAAGTCGGTTGTTTTTAGTTTTTTAAACGATCTTATAGTTTTTTTAAACGATCTTGTATAAGTACAAATTTAAATTGAAACCTACAGTTTGGTTCGTTAACTTCACAACAGCGTTGTATCTCTTAAATGTATGTTTGTATACTGGACAGGACCATACAATTAATTCGAAAGTAATCCTGAACTTTGATGCAGTTTACGAGTACGTCAGTGTATAATATTATTTATATCTTATATGCTAGCGTTTAACGAGTATCTCGCCTGGTGATAAGCGATGATATGGTCGAAGATGGTGAACATAGAAAATACTATAAAAATACTGCTAGGGCTAGGATCACAGAAATATTAATAATTTATTAATATTTCTGTGGCTAGGATCGATGAGTTCTTGTAGTGATGATACAGATAGGTAAAATAGCAGTAAGATTAAGATGCCTTTGACTTTTTGGATTGGACGGGTTGTCAAAAGTCAAAGCATTTATTCAGTATATAGGCAAATTAAAAATTTGCACTTACACACGTCAAATTACATTAAATAGATCATATTCGATAAAAAATATTATAGATATAACAGAAACATAATTTATTACTTTGAATTTACAAAAAAAAAACAAAGGTATTGAGCCATTCAGCTTTCATCTAGACGTCGAACTTCACACTTAAAACACATGTTTAATTCCCCTGATTAATGTAGGGTTGCCAACCGTACTATTATCCGTTATATACGTGCACCCGCAACCCAGTGCATGTTTCAGTACTTCAGACAATTTTTATCCAAAAAATTGTGATATAATGAAACATAATAAATAAATAAAACGCAGACTAATTGCAGTACAAATCATATTCCGGATGGAACTGATTGTCCCTCTATCAGCTGCATAATACCGTCTTAACAGGCAACCCTAGATCTGCAAACAAAAGATGAAAACTGATTGACTGATTGATTGATTTGTATACTAGCGTAGAATAATCCAAGGTCTGTGAGAATAACTTACTACCTGGATTGGGCTAAAGTTGGTTGTCCAGTGCTTCGTCTCACTGCTATCTACTATGTATGTTTCATAGTGCTGGCATGCCTACTAGACTGGTGCCAGCGACTATCACCGTGTAAACCACACAATACTTTTTTATACAGGTGTGTAGCATACCAGCACTAGCTTCGTATAAATCAACCTTTATTTCCAGTAAACACGTTGCTATTCTACCCTAAAGTGCTTGTACTATTATTTACTCTGTGCCTCTTTACAACGCGATTCCATAGATTTTACAAACAGGTACTTAGTACATTTAAAAATAGGTATTACATAGGTCCTAATTAAAAATATAACAATGCTCTTTTAATGATCGCAATTGAAAGCATTGTTATACATACACTTTTAAATCGATACAAAGGTAGGTTTTTACAAGTTGAAATGTGGCACTTTTCTATGTATGTGGTACATGTGGTAAAATTTAGTAAGTAAGTAACATATATGTAATGTATTTTTTTCTAATAGGCTATCGTTTGACCAATATCTCGCCTGGTGGTAAGCGATGATGTGGTCGAAGATGCTGAACATGCTAGGCGTCTATACTCTGACTATCAGTCTGTGTGCTAGATTATGGTGGCAGATATTCTCCTTGATGGCGGTAAGCTACTTTTTGGTAGCAAGTCAGGCGGAACATAGATATAATATGCTCTTACCACCTTTTTTATATATCTTATAGGCTAGCATTTGACCACTATCTCACCTGTTGGTAAGTGATGATGCAGTCGAAGATGGTAAGCACGCTAGGCCTAGAATGGGAACTGGCTCTCAAGGATAGCTGCCGGAACACATAAGATGTTTTGGCGACAGATTTTCTAACTTGAGGGTGGTAGCTGGCCAGGCGGACACTAGATAGTGTCCTACCACCATGCGGGGGTTGTTGGCTTCTTAACGATTAGATGATCTTAACGACCTATGGATACATTCCCCGTGATTACTAACTAAATTAATAACCGAGTAGTCAATATTACGACAAAAAATTAAATCATCCAACCACAAACCACCAAAACCAACCATAAGTTGTCATACATTATACCACGTCACATTATGACTGATGGGCCTCTCAGGAATTCTGGCATTTAGGTACGACTACCCAAATCCACGACAATTGAAATCTTAACCCTTTGTAATAAGGACATAAAGGTTCAGAGTCCTGAATGACTCAGGAATTCTTATTTTTAGGGTTCCGTACCCAAAGGGTAAAACTGGACCCTATTACTAAGACTCCGCTGTCCGTCTGTCTGTCTGTCTGTCTGTCCGTCTGTCACCAGGCTGTATCTTATGAACCGTGATAGTTAGACAGTTGAAATTTTCACAGATGATGTATTTCTGTTGCCGCTTTAACAACAAATACTAAAAACAGAATAATGTTAAAAATAATAGAGGGAGGGATCTTCCCCATACAAGAAACGTGTTTTTTTTCGGCATTTCACGCCATCTATGAACGCTTAGTTAGGTAAACGTCCCATAGATGGCGCTATATTGAATTGTCCATCCCTAACACCTTTGTTAAACGTTAGATGGCGTTATAAGAAATAAAATGTTTATTAATTATTATTTTTTGCTGGCGAAAAAGGATAGTGGTATTTTTTACTCGATCTTATAAAATACTGTAGTGTGGTACGGAACCCTACGAGTGGGAGTCAGACTTGCACTTGGCCAGTTTATTTAAAGGAGACTACAAGGACATGTTTATATTGTGACTTTGGTTAGAGCTTGGGGAATTTAACCGATTGCATTTTAATATGGGCAGTATTTTAAGTCACGGCGAAACGTCACTTAGGAAATCGGTTTGGGATAGTGGCGTAGATTGGATTATAGTCCGTAGTCTAGCGTCTCGTGGGACTATGAATACTAAATAATCAAGTTTCTTGAAACCATCCTTATTATCTAGAATTAAAATACCGACTTCACAAGCCGCGCTAAACATTTACAGTAGGATATATGAGGTAAGTACTTATATCCATATCTCCATCTTCATATCAAAAGCGGCATTACTACTACCTACCCATTTCACTATTGACGTGAATTCACTCTCTCTGCAGATACAAGCATATTTAGCTTAGTTGGAGGAGTTAACAATAATACTAGTAATGTGCAACCCATAAGCTAGTAACTTTTTTCTTTAAAACAAAAAAAATACCAGAACTTGATAGATCTTGATAAATTGTACAATGAAACCAAGGTATGGAAAGTAAGGAAAGGTGAGGGAGTATGCCCTCTCAAACAAAAAGGAATTTTTCGAATAGGTTTATAAATGACAGGGGTCTGAGGATTACCTTTTTTCAATCGGACAACCAGACGTACTGATACACGCCACCGCTACATGGTGCATATTCCATCAATCCGAACGAAGCGATTTGCTTCCACATTTATCATACGTACCGCCAGGGATTGGATCCTTGCCTGAGTCTGTGTTTCCGGAAAGGTACCATCTAGGGGTCTTCAAGTCGCGAGTGAATAGGTATCTTCTAGCCAAGCGTGCTACATCGTCGACCACATCGTCACTTAACACCAGGTGAGATAGTGGTCAAACGCTTGACTATAACGAATTTAAAAAAAACCTCAGGTTTTTATAGGTTCAGAAGCTTTATTAAAACAAACAAAATTGGATACGCAAAATTGTGCATTTCATTATTGTTATTTAGTTAAATAACTGGACTAATGTATTTGCACTTTAGTAAAGTTGTTCACAGACAAAACTTACTTTACTAGGACTAACAATCACAAGAACTGATTTCCCCTGTTTATAAAGGTCATTCAAACATTAATTACCCTCCCGCGCAGTCGGGTAGGTAAAAAGGGTTAGCGCTTGGTCATTTGTCATACGAAAATTCCGAATTTGACATGTCCGATTCAGATACGGATAAGATAGCCGATCTCTTTATGGCGTCCACTTGGCATCCACCGGTAATATTTAATGGGAGACAAAATGCCGGGTAACTTGAGATCTCTGAATAGGCAAGCTTGTAAGCATTTGTCGGGGCATCTCTCTAATTTATTGCTAAGTATGACGGCAGCTGCTTTATGGGACAGTTTGATTTATTGATGTGATGGGCTTGAAATATAATTTAAGTGTGGGGAGTAATCATTTCTGGTGTGCCTTGATGGATTTAGTTATTCTATTACTTGGTCTGGTTTTGCGGGCAAAAAGTGTCCAATTTCGATATAATAATTATTTTGTACGTAATATTACAGAATAGAAGATCATAACTAAATAGTGATTTACAATTATTTAAGCTCTAGCTGTACCCCGCGGCTTCGCTCGCGTTATAAAGTATCCTATAGCCTAATCTAATACTATAAGAATCTTTGTCCTGACATACTGACTGACTGACTCACTGACAGACAACGCACAGCCTAAACCGCTGGTCGTAGAGACTTGAAATTTGGAGGGTATATTTGTCTTAGTACATAGGGGTGTACTAAGATAGGATTTTCCAAAATTCACCCCTTAAGGGGATGAAATTGGGGTTCAAAGTTTGTATGGAGAAACAAGATTAGATAGTCTTTTCTATCTGAAACTTCACACAAGTGCTTCAATAAAAAAATAAGTAAATACGTGTTTCAGGTTTTTTTGAAAATCCACCCCTAAGAGGGTGAAATGGGGTAACAAAGTGTGAAAGTCAATATTGTTTCGGATTGCGCTGAAATGTGGCATGCAGATAGTTATTACGACGTTAGTTCCTTCTGAGAAAGGATTTACCAAAATTTTCTCCTAAAGGAGATGAAACGGGGGTTCAAAGTTTGGGTGGAAAACCAAGATTAGATAGTATTTTCTATTCGAAACTTCATACAAGTGCTCCAGTAAAAAAATAAGTAATAAATACGTGTTTCAGGTTTTTTTTAATTACACCCCTAAGAGGGTGAAATGGGGTAACAAAGTGTGAAAATCAATATTGTTTCGGATTGCGCTGAAATTTGGCATTCAGATAGTTATTACGACGTTAGTTCCCTCTGAGAAAGGATTTACCAAAACGTACCCGTATTACGTAAAGGAGATGAAACGGGGGTTCAAAGTTTGTATGGTGAAACGAGATTTGATAGTATTTTCTATTCGAAACTTTATACAAGTGCTCCAGTAAGAAAATAAGTAAATGCGTGTTTCAGGTTTTTTTTTAAATTACACCCCTAAGAGGGTGAAATGGTGTAACAAAGTGTGAAAATCAATATTGTATCGGATTGCGCTGAAATTTGGCATGCAGATAGTTATTACGAAGTTAGTCCCCTCTGAGAAAGTTTTTTCCAAAATTCACCCCTGAAGGGAATGAAGCGGGGGTTCAAAGTTTGTATGGAGAAACAAGATTAGATAGTTTTTTAATATTTGAAACTTAACACAAGTACTTAAGTAAGTAAATACGTGTTTCAGGCTCTGTTAAAAATTCCACCCCTAAAAGGGTGAAGTGGGGTAACAAAGTCTGAAATCAATATTGTTTCGGATTGCGCTGAAATTTGGCATGCAGATAGTTATTATGACGTAGGTATCCGCTCAGAAAGGATTTTCTAAAAATTCCTCCCGGATACGGAACAGGGATTCAAAGTTTGTATGGCGAAATAAGATGAGGTAAAGTACGTGTTGTAGGATTTTTTGAAATAGGGTAGGTAACAAAGTCTGAAAATTTGGGTGTTTTGGTTTTTATAAATATGAATCCCGAATTGCGAATCCCTTAGTCACGCGATAACATGAAAACGGGTGAACCGATTTGGCTAATTCTTATTTGATGTATTTAATGATAGAATCGTTTTTACAAAAGAAAAGTTTTAAGTAAATAAAATAAGTTTTTAACGAGGGCGAAGCCGCGGGGCACTTCTAGTCTAATACTATAAGAATCTTTGTCCTGACATACTGACTGACTGACTCACTGACAGACAACGCACAGCCTAAACCGCTGGTCGTAGAGACTTGAAATTTGGAGGGTATATTTGTCTTAGTACGTAGGGGTGTACTAAGAAAGGATTTTTTAAAATTCACCCCTTAAGGGGATGAAATGGGGGTTCAAAGTTTGTATGGAGAAAAAAGATTAGATAGTCTTTTCTATCCGAAACTTCACACAAGTGCTTCAGTTAAAAAAATAAGTAAATACGTGTTTCAGGTTTTTTTGAAATTCTACCCCTAAGAGGGTAAAATGGGGTAATAAAGTGTGAAAATCAATATTGTTTCGGATTGCGCTGAAATTTGGCATGCAGATAGTTACTACGACGTTAGTTCCCTCTGAGAAAGGATTTATCAAAATTAACGCTCGAAAGGGATGAAACGGGGGTTCAAAGTTTGTATGGAGTAACTAGATTAGATAGTCTTTTCTATGCGAAACTTCACACAAGTGCTTCAGTAAAAAAATAAGTAAACACGTATTTCAGGTTTTTTTGAAATTCCACCCCTAAGAGGGTGAAATGGGGTAATAAAGTGTGAAAATCAATATTGATTTGGATTGCACTGAAATTTGGCATGCAGATAGTTATTACGACGTTAGTTCCCTCTGAGAAAGAATTTTCCAAAATTCACCCTCGAAAGGGATGAAACGGGGGTTCAAAGTTTGTATGGAGAAACAAGATTAGATAGTCTTTTCTCTCCGAAACTTCACACAAGTGCTTCAGTTAAAAAAATAAGTAAATACGTGTTTCAGGTTTTTTTGAAATTCTACCCCTAAGAGGGTAAAATGGGGTAATAAAGTGTGAAAATCAATATTGTTTCGGATTGCGCTGAAATTTGGCATGCAGATAGTTATTACGACGTTAGTTCCCTCTGAGAAAGGATTTTCCAAAATTAACCCTTGAAGGGTATTAAACGGGGGTTCAAAGTTTGTATGGAGAAACAAGATTAGATAGTCTTTTCTATCCGAAACTTCACATAAGTGCTTCAGTAAAAAAATATGTAAACACGTGTCTCAGGTTTTTTTGAAATTCCACCCCTAAGAGGGTGAAATGGGGTAATAAAGTGTGAAAATCAATATTGTTTCGGATTGCGCTGAAATTTGGCATGCAGATAGTTATTACGACGTTAGTTCCCTCTGAGAAAGGATTTTTCAAAATTAACGCTCGAAAGGGATGAAACGGGGGTTCAAAGTTTGTATGGAGTAACAAGATTAGATAGTCTTTTCTATCCGAAACTTCACACAAGTGCTTCAGTAAAAAAATAAGTAAACATGTGTTTCAGGTTTTTTTGAAATTCCACCCCTAAGAGGGTGAAATGGGGTAATAAAGTGTGAAAATCAATATTGATTCGGATTGCACTGGAATTTGGCATGCAGATAGTTATTACGACTTTAGTTCCCTCTGAGAAAGGATTTTTCAAAATTAACCCTCGAAAGGGATGAAACGGGGGTTCAAAGTTTGTATGGAGAAACAAGATTAGATAGTCTTTTCTATGCGAAACTTCACACAAGTGCTTCAGTAAAAAAATAAGTAAACACGTATTTCAGGTTTTTTTGCAATTCCACCCCTAAGAGGGTAAAATGGGGTAATAAAGTGTGAAAATCAATATTGTTTCGGATTGCGCTGAAATTTGGCATGCAGATAGTAACTACGACGTTAGTTCCCTCTGAGAAAGGATTTTTCAAAATTAACGCTCGAAAGGGATGAAACGGGGGTTCAAAGTTTGTATGGAGTAACTAGATTAGATAGTCTTTTCTATGCGAAACTTCACACAAGTGCTTCAGTAAAAAAATAAGTAAACACGTATTTCAGGTTTTTTTGAAATTCCACCCCTAAGAGGGTGAAATGGGGTAATAAAGTGTGAAAATCAATATTGATTTGGATTGCACTGAAATTTGGCATGCAGATAGTTATTACGACGTTAGTTCTCTCTGAGAAAGCATTTTCCAAAATTCACCCTCGAAAGGGATGAAACGGGGGTTCAAAGTTTGTATGGAGAAACAAGATTAGATAGTCTTTTCTCTCCGAAACTTCACACAAGTGCTTCAGTTAAAAAAATAAGTAAATACGTGTTTCAGGTTTTTTTGAAATTCTACCCCTAAGAGGGTAAAATGGGGTAATAAAGTGTGAAAATCAATATTGTTTCGGATTGCGCTGAAATTTGGCATGCAGATAGTTATTACGACGTTAGTTCCCTCTGAGGAAGGATTTTTCAAAATTAACGCTCGAAAGAGATGAAACGGGGGTTCAAAGTTTGTATGGAGAAACAAGATTAGATAGTCTTTTCTATCCGAAACTTCACATAAGTGCTTCAGTAAAAAAATATGTAAACACGTGTCTCAGGTTTTTTTGAAATTCCACCCCTAAGAGGGTGAAATGGGGTAATAAAGTGTGAAAATCAATATTGTTTCGGATTGCGCTGAAATTTGGCATGCAGATAGTTATTACGACGTTAGTTCCCTCTGAGAAAGGATTTTTCAAAATTAACGCTCGAAAGGGATGAAACGGGGGTTCAAAGTTTGTATGGAGTAACAAGATTAGATAGTCTTTTCTATCCGAAACTTCACACAAGTGCTTCAGTAAAAAAATAAGTAAACATGTGTTTCAGGTTTTTTTGAAATTCCACCCCTAAGAGGGTGAAATGGGGTAATAAAGTGTGAAAATCAATATTGATTCGGATTGCACTGGAATTTGGCATGCAGATAGTTATTACGACTTTAGTTCCCTCTGAGAAAGGATTTTTCAAAATTAACCCTCGAAAGGGATGAAACGGGGGTTCAAAGTTTGTATGGAGAAACAAGATTAGATAGTCTTTTCTATCCGAAACTTCACACAAGTGCTTCAGTAAAAAAATAAGTAAACACGTGTTTCAGGTTTTTTTGAAATTCCACCCCTAAGAGGGTGAAATGGGGTAATAAAGTGTGAAAATCAATATTGATTTGGATTGCACTGAAATTTGGCATGCAGATAGTAATTACGACGTTAGTTCCCTCTGAGAAAGGATTTTTCAAAATTAACCCTCGAAGGGGATGAAACGGGGGTTCAAAGTTTGTATGGAGAAACAAGATTAGATAGTCTTTTCTATCCGAAACTTCACACAAGTGCTTCAGTAAAAAAATATGTTAACACGTGTTTCAGGTTTTTTTGAAATTCCACCCCTCAGAGGGTAAAATGGGGTAATAAAGTGTGAACATCAATATTGATTCGGGTTGCACTGAAATTTGGCATGCAGATAGTTATTACGACGTTAATTCCCTCTGAGAAAGCATTTTCCAAAATTAACCCTTGAAGGGGATTAAACGGGGGTTCAAAGTTTGTATGGAGAAACAAGATTAGATAGTCTTTTCTATCCGAAACTTCACACAAGTGCTTCAGTTAAAAAAATAAGTAAATACGTGTTTCAGGTTTTTTTGAAATTCTACCCCTAAGAGGGTAAAATGGGGTAATAAAGTGTGAAAATCAATATTGTTTCGGATTGCGCTGAAATTTGGCATGCAGATAGTTACTACGACGTTAGTTCCCTCTGAGAAAGGATTTTTCAAAATTAACGCTCGAAAGAGATGAAACGGGGGTTCAAAGTTTGTATGGAGAAACAAGATTAGATAGTCTTTCCTATCCGAAACTTCACATAAGTGCTTCAGTAAAAAAATATGTAAACACGTGTCTCAGGTTTTTTTGAAATTCCACCCCTAAGAGGGTGAAATGGGGTAATAAAGTGTGAAAATCAATATTGTTTCGGATTGCGCTGAAATTTGGCATGCAGATAGTTATTACGACGTTAGTTCCCTCTGAGAAAGGATTTTTCAAAATTAACGCTCGAAAGGGATGAAACGGGGGTTCAAAGTTTGTATGGAGTAACAAGATTAGATAGTCTTTTCTATCCGAAACTTCACACAAGTGCTTCAGTAAAAAAATAAGTAAACATGTGTTTCAGGTTTTTTTGAAATTCCACCCCTAAAAGGGTGAAATGGGGTAATAAAGTGTGAAAATCAATATTGATTCGGATTGCACTGGAATTTGGCATGCAGATAGTTATTACGACTTTAGTTCCCTCTGAGAAAGGATTTTTCAAAATTAACCCTCGAAAGGGATGAAACGGGGGTTCAAAGTTTGTATGGAGAAACAAGATTAGATAGTCTTTTCTATCCGAAACTATACACAAGTGCTTCAGTAAAAAAATAAGTAAACACGTGTTTCAGGTTTTTTTGAAATTCCACCCCTAAGAGGGTGAAATGGGGTAATAAAGTGTGAAAATCAATATTGATTTGGATTGCACTGAAATTTGGCATGCAGATAGTAATTACGACGTTAGTTCCCTCTGAGAAAGGATTTTCCAAAATTAACCCTCGAAGGGGATGAAACGGGGGTTCAAAGTTTGTATCGAGAAACAAGATTAGATAGTCTTTTCTATCCGAAACTTCACACAAGTGCTTCAGTAAAAAAATATGTAAACACGTGTTTCAGGTTTTTTTGAAATTCCACCCCTAAGAGGGTAAAATGGGGTAATAAAGTGTGAACATCAATATTGATTCGGGTTGCACTGAAATTTGGCATGCAGATAGTTATTACGACGTTAATTCCCTCTGAGAAAGCATTTTCCAAAATTAACCCTTGAAGGGTATTAAACGGGGGTTCAAAGTTTGTATGGAGAAACAAGATTAGATAGTCTTTTCTATCCGAAACTTCACACAAGTGCTTCAGTAAAAAAATAAGTAAATTTGTGTTTCAGGCTTTTTGAAATTCTATTCCTAAAAGGGTGAAGTGGGGTAATAAAGTGTGAAAATCAATATTGATTCGGATTGCACTGGAATTTGGCATGCAGATAGTTATTACGACGTTAGTTCCCTCTGAGAAAGGATTTTTCAAAATTAACCCTCGAAAGGGATGAAACGGAGGTTCAAAGTTTGTATGGAGAAACAAGATTAGATAGTCTTTTCTATCCGAAACTATACACAAGTGCTTCAGTAAAAAAATAAGTAAACACGTGTTTCAGGTTTTTTTGAAATTCCACCCCTAAGAGGGTGAAATGGGGTAATAAAGTGTGAAAATCAATATTGATTTGGATTGCACTGAAATTTGGCATGCAGATAGTAATTACGACGTTAGTTCCCTCTGAGAAAGGATTTTCCAAAATTAACCCTCGAAGGGGATGAAACGGGGGTTCAAAGTTTGTATGGAGAAACAAGATTAGATAGTCTTTTCTATCCGAAACTTCACACAAGTGCTTCAGTAAAAAAATAAGTAAATTCGTGTTTCAGGCTTTTTGAAATTCTATTCCTAAAAGGGTGAAGTGGGGTAACAAAGTCTGAAATCAATATTGTTTCGTATTGCGCTGATATTTGGCATCCAGTTAGTAATTTTGACGTAGGTATCCGCTAAGAAAGGATTTTTCAAAGTTCACTCTTCAAGGGATGAAGCGGGGGTTCAAAGTTTAGATAGTCATTTTATTCGACATTTCCCATAAGTACTTCTGCAAATAAATAAGTAAATACGAGTTTCCTAAGAGAGTAAACTGGGGTAAAAAAGTCTGAAAATCAATATTGTTTCGGATTGCGCTTTTTTGGGTTTTTCGGGTTATTTATAAAACCCGTTTTGTCTGATGAATCCTGATTTATCTTAGTCACGCGATAACATGAAAACAGGTGAACCGATTTGGCTAATTCTTATTTGATGTATTTAATAATAGAATCGTTTTTACAAAAGAAAAGTTTTAAGTAAATAAAGGGAGTTTTTAACGCGGGCGAAGCCGCGGGGGACTTCTAGTCTATAATAATGGCTATCCCTGTGCAAAATTTCAGCTGAATCCGTTCAGCCGTTTGACCGTGAAGAAGTCCCAAACAAACAAAAATACAAACTGACTTTCGCCTTTATAATATTGTTGTTGAGGTGTTGATTCATATTCTCTACATGCCATCACAATACCTCTGATTTCTGATTCCTATGGCTCCATAAAAATTATGTAAAAGATTTCATATAGAAATACTTATATTTGCCAGATATAATTTCATCATAGGTCACCACACCTTTTAACAAACAACCATGCATACATTTTTTTAAATTTCGTTTTATGAAAAACAATCAAATATGGCTGCAAAAGCTTACTAGGTAAGATCAGGTGAGATGATGGTCCAATGCTTGTCTGTTACAATAAATAAATAAAAACAAACAGGTACTCGTTATGGTACCTACTTACAACTGTTATAATAAAGATCATTAAATGCATGCGTAGCTTACCTTAATAAATAGTGCATTAATATATTGTGTTACTAGTTTTATAAGAATGTAACATATTACTGGTTGGCCAAATAAATAAACACTTAAATTAAATTAAACGAAAATAAAACTAAAAACAACCGAATTCACATGCCACGATAGTCATTTTAAATAGCAAGTTTGAGGTATTTATCTCCCTAACTCGGGAGATACCTTCTCATTAGATCTCGATTAATAATTGTAGAATGAGACCAAACAGGAAGGAACCCATTCAAACAAAAGAAAACGTGTGTGTACTTATGTACACGCGTTAGAAGTTATACTTCTGTGGCGTATGGAAAAAAAATAACTAAAATGCAGTAGTGATTAACGATAAATATTAAAATTAATCAAAATTATTTTATTTAAATAAATAAGGTTTTATTAACGTCAAAATATGACGTTCTTACGAAATGACATATACAACTTGAACATAGTCATGCCATTTAGAACTAACTTCACGGTGTAGAATTTAGGTGGCGGTGTGCGCGCGCATCGTACGATGCGCGCGCCTAGAACTAACTTCACGATATTAAATTTAGGTGTCAGTGTGCGCGCGCATCGTAAAAATTCACTCTCATCATTTTTCTCTATCGCTCCAAAAAAAGTATAATTTTCCAAATCAGAGTTCTGAAGTAACATAAGAAATACAATAGATTTGTAAATTTTTGTAAATTGTTAAACACAAAAATACAACAATTTACAAAAATATAAAGTGTGAAACACTTTAAAGAAACGTAATATTTGATTTGTAAATTGTTAAACACAATCCAAAATTTCATCGTACCGACGGGACTCGAACCCGCACCCCCCGGATTACACGTCCAGGTGCTCTGCCAATTAAGCCACGGTTCGATACATCGATACGACGAAACTAGTGGATTGCATTTTTGTTAACCCAATTATGCATTGGTGGCGCCATCTATGACCACCTACGCCACGTCCCGTCGGTACGATGAAATTTTGGATTGTGTTTAACAATTTACAAAAATATAAAGTGTGAGACACTTCAAAGAAACATAATATTTGAAATACAATAGAATTGAAAATCTCCTCCTTTTTTAATTCGGCTGAAAATGCTACGTAAATCTCTCTTGTTGAACGTAGGTAGGTCCGCTTTCTCACAAATACCTAAGTTTAGTGGTGTTCCCGCGCATGTGGTCTCGTTTCTGAAAATAACGAGCTAAATAACTTAGTCCGAGTCGGCATTGCCTCAGTTGCCGCTAATTACTCCTCGGTATTTGTACGTGAGTGCAACAAACTTGTCCCAGGGATTCATGAAGAGCTGGCCATAGTGGCCGCTATAAAAATTAGAAATAGGCTTTTGTTTTGGTAGACTTTAGAATGGGCTACAAATGCTACAATCATTGAATAATAATAATAATCACACTTTTATTGACACACTTTTTAAGATAAGTAGATAACAATAGTACTACTTAATCGTGTAGTTTAAATGAACATTATATTCTACCTAATTACATTATTAAGAGTGCCTTTGGCACCTGAACTAGTAACTAAACTGTATTTCATAAGTATATTTTTTTTGTATTTTGTTCGCCGATTACACTATTCTTAACTGACTTGAATGATAATTTTTTTCATCGGTAGGTACGGTTCATCTCTAAGGTGGTCCCATTAATAAGTATCTCTAGTAAGACGATAAACTTCTCAAAATTGCCACTGAAACCACAGTTTATATAATAGTTACCACGTAACTGAAACTGACACGCGCGTTATGGAAGTCGGTTTTTTAGCATTTTTTTTTTTTATTTACGCTAAGCAAACATTTGACTACAATCTCACCTGATGGTAAGTGACGATGTAGAACGCTTGCTCAGTAAATACCTATTCACTCTCGATTTGATATGATTATGAATCTCGTACCATTGCCAGGTTATATTTTACAACAAAGAAACACAGTCGACGGCAGGGAATTCCATTTATTGGCTGTTCTTATGACAAACGAGGAGGCAAAACGTTTTGTGCGAATTTTTGGAATGTCTACCATAAATGGATGCTTTCAAATTATCCAAATTATTAGTATAATTATAGACAGACAAGCACTTGATCACTACACGATACACTAGAGATGCTCTCTAAGATTTTATTCAACCTTATAGGAGGAGCTCCATTGACGAGAAAACCGCCAGTACGCCAACAAATTCGCGAGCCAAAGGTCATAAAGCAGCAAGAGATAAGACCTTTGGCTCGCGAATCCGTTGGCGTACCGACGATTTACACCCCCTTATAAAACTGACCGTTGTCTCTCCGCCTTCATACCTTAACGTAGCTATATGTGGAGTATAATTCGGCGATCACGTCAATCTGTGCAACACTGTCTGTCAGTTATGACGGATTGCTTTACCAACGATGAATGACGTGATGGTCGGGTAGATAACATTTTTGAAAGCACTTAAGGACACAGTTATACTTATATGTATGTATATCTGGCTCTTTATGTACAGCCTTAGTATATTATATACAACTAATTGTACTAGTGGCCAAATGTGCAGTAAATGTGAAAATGTAACATAACATGTTATAAGTACGTCACTGTTATATAACATGTTTCAGATAATGTGGACACTGAATGTTATAATAACATGTTATTTATATGTACGACAATGTTATAATAGTCACGTTTACCTACTCACTAGCACTGAAGAATGGTTATATACTCGTACCATTGTTATTTTAATGTGTACAGTATTATGTTGCAATGTTGTATAACAAAGTTACATAATGTGGACGTGTTATAAAACACAATTTATATAACATGTTGTTAGGGGTTGCCAACCGATTATAAATTGGGGATGCCCGTAGTAGTACGGTTGGCAACCCCTACATTAATCAGGGGACTTAAACATTTGTTTTAAGTGTGATGATGTTCTACGTTTAGATTAAAACTGAATGGCTCATTACTTATGTTTTTTTTTAATTCGAATCAATGATGATTATGCTTTTGTAATATTTAGAATAATTATTATTGCTATGATATATTTAATGTTATATGACGTGTGTAAGTGCAGATTTTTAATTTGCCCATATACTGAATAAATGATTTGACTTTTGACTTTTGTTATATAGTCTGTACGCACCTTAACAAATTATAGGTATACTTACTGATCTTTTAGTATTCACCTAAATACTCAAAGTTACTGATAGTAGCTCTGTGAGCTTTAGCTGCGTCTACGCTAAGCGAGCAGAGCATGAGCCGAGCACGAGCGGAGCCGTTCTCGGCTTCGTCGTTGGACAAGTGTGGACCTACAACGAACCTATAACGATCACTGTCCTCGAACGTAGTGTTTACCCTTTGTGTTCGTCAAAAAACCGACAGTAGGCGGAGCACAGTCGAGCTCGAAGTGAACGCTCGAAGCGCGCTCGCTCGAGTCGGTCCACATTAGACAAATTGTGATCGGCTCGTGCTCGGCTCGTGATGGGCTCGCCTAGCGTAAACGCAGCTTAGACCTTGTGAGTCTGTCTTTGCAAAGCTTATAATTAGACTTCACATGCCGCCCAAGTTAGTTTCAATAGCAAGTGGAGATGTTCATTGCCATATCTCTGGAGATTTTGAGGGCCCGGTGGCATAATCTGGAGCACGGTCGGCCTTGATGCCAGAGGTACCGAGTTCAATCCCCGCCGTGCACCAACAAATTTTTCTTTCGAAAAATGTATATGCGCTTTTCACAGTGGCCCTCCGGTGAAGGAAAACAACCCCCGCACGGTAGAAGGACACTATCTAGTGTCCGCCTAGCCAGCTACCACCCTCAAGTTTGAAAATCTATCGCCAAATATCTAATGTGTCCCGGCAGCTATCCTTGAGAGCCAGTTCCCATTCTAGGCCTAGCGTGCTTATCATCTTCGACCGCATCATCACTAACCAACAGGTGAGATAGTGGTCAAACGTTAGCCTATAAAATATATTTTTTTAAATGCTTATCAGATCTTGATAAAATTTAAATGGGTGGTCCCATTAACATGTTTGAAGATGAACACTGCCAACGAAAAAAATAATCATTCAAATCGGTTCACAATTTGCGGAGTAACTAATCGCGTAACAAACATACTCACATACAAAAAAAAAATCATACTGACGAATTGAGGACCTCCTCCTGTTTAGATGACGGTTGAAAATAAAATGACCTAAATTACAAAGCATTTAAGACTCGTGTGAAAATGTAAATTATTGCTTCAAAGTGGAAATTAGTGTAAATCCTTGCAAATTGGTTCGCAATTTCTAGTTTGCAATTACGGTTAATGGTTTTAAAACAGCATGGTACACGCATTAGGTACGTGTTTTACTTCCACTTTCACCATTTGTTCCTATTGCCAGATATCGGACGTCTTTCTCTTTCCGTAAGTCTCGCTTTTTTATGCCAAATCAGTAACTAATGAAGTAAGTATATCCACAGGTGGTAAGAGCATGTTATGTCGATGTTCCGCCTGACTTGCTACCAAAAAGTAGCTAACCACAATCAAGTAATAAATCAGCCCTTGAGAGTCAGAGTATGCTAGGCCTAGGCCTAGCATACTCTGATGATATATGATGTGGTGATGATATATGATGATGATATATGATGATGATGTATGACGAAGATTCGACCACATCATCGCTTACCACCAATTATTTTTAAGCGTTGATGTGTTGACCACTGTCAAAAGCTTGCCTAAAAGACAAAAAAATATAATAACCTTAATTTTTCATGCTACTTTTGCGGATGAGACAGTTTCACTATTCTAGTCACTCTAATTTGATTTTTTAAACCTGTTTCAAGCACCTTTGACACACAAGACACTATGGTATCACAAGCATTGGTTACATAAATTATAACTAGCCTTAGGATATATTAAATACATTAAGACCCCATTGTCTGCGAGAAAATAATTTATTTTATTATTATTAATTTGGAATTTTTTTGTTTTGAATTTTTAATAATAAACATATATGGAAAATCATATGAGATACTTACGCAATTTAGAACAAGAATTGCTCTTTTATTTAAGATTTTGAATTGATAAACATATTTCTCTGAAGGATCGAATCCGGAACGAGGTGATCCGACAGAGAACCAAAGTCATCGACATAACTCACCGGTTTAGCAAACTGAGGTGAAAGTGGGCCGGACATATCAGCCGAAGAACCGACAACCGTTGGGGTAAACGAGATCTTGAGTGGCGACCGCTTATCGGCAAACGTAACGTAGGTTGCCATCAGACTAGATAGAGTGATGATCTTCGCAAGGTGGCTGGCAAGAGCTGGATGAGAGTAGCCGAGGATCGTGCTCAGTGCCGTGAAATTGAACAGGCCTATGTCCAGCAGTGGACTAGTATAGGTTGATGATGTTGATGAGACATTTAACCAATATCTCTCAGCTAAGAAGATCACCAAGGTCACCTGGTGACCCATTTAAAATCACCCAGGAAGCGCGCTTAGGACTAAGCGTAGCCTAGGCGAGTAATAATAACCTTTTTTTAAATATCTCATAGGCTAGCGATTGACCACTATCTCACCTGTTGGTAAGTGATGATGCGGTCGAAGATGGTAAGCACGCTAGACCTAAAATGGGAACTGGCTCTCAAGGATTGCTGCCGGAACACATAGGTAGCTGTAGGCTGTGTGGGTAGCTGGCCATCCTACCAACTTCCTGTGGGGCACAAAGACCTCCTTGACAATGGAAATAAAACAAAACACATCTAACAATATCTACGTTTAATAACACATTAGTCTTAATATAAACAGCACATATAACTATCATAACTATCATACCATTTACACAATTTGTTTTCATAGATAAAATCACATCACATTATTCATATCCACAAATTCCATGATCACACATTTTTAACTAAGCGTCTTAAATTAAAACTTAATTTGAAATGCGTTTTTAACTGAAAAGGGGGTCTAGGCTTAGACCTAGCAATATTTTTAAAGATTATTCGAATTTCAGGGACCATATTATCAACTAGCCACTTAAACCCGATACATACAGTGAGGATTTTGAGACGGGCAACACCTTATGATACTGTCCTTTTTTGCCTATAAGCAAACCTATATCTAGTTGTATAGATCTTTATTCAGACTAACTGGCTATACCGTCAATTCGTGCAAAATACTGTCAGCCAAGTTAGTCCAGCTGTTAAACTTTGAAAAGGTTACAGACAGAGTTACTTTTCATCAATATTGCTAGGGTAAAAGGACCAAACATTAACGCTGGTATAGTCGTTAGCACCTGAGTTTTAAATCTAATCTGCAAATTATTGAACATGGTTCTTGCATAAAAAAAATCCTAGTACATATTTAGAATACAGAGGAAATAATTTTACGTAATTTAATACCTTGGAAATACAGATACTTGAAATGCTAATCGTGCACAATAACTTACAGTTTTCATTTAAAACTTGGATGCTAATAACTGGATCCGTACAAAAATTTGACCCTTTTAAGCGTAGTAGCGTAGTTTACGTAGTACTATTATATAATCTGTGCCTAGTTGCGACATGAATCTCCGCCCGCAAGTATCACACCTATTTTTTTTTATTCGTTATATAGCGTTTGACCATAGCATTGTTCAACATGATCTATTCCACCATACTGACTATTCCTATGCAAAATGTCAGCATAATCGGTCCAGCCGTTTAGTCGTAAAATCGTACCAAACAGACAGCAGGACAGAGAGACAGTTCCAATCGAATGTATGTACAAAATTTGTATGGATAAATATGAATATAGGCAAAATAAAAGGGCAGCCTAAAAATGTTAACCTGTAGGCCTTCTGTGTTGTTAGTATAGTTTGACCGTAACCAGAAACACGACCCACCCGGCAAAAAATGTTCATTATGAGCAGCATTCACAAATCTTTGAGTTGACAATGTAGTCTGTCTACAGTGAAAATCATAAGGCTTACATTTTAATAAAAATGTTATGCCGGGTGGGAGCAGTATGTCGTGTATGTGGGTGACGACCTTTACGCCTTGGCTCCTCCCCTCCCCCACCCTCCCTCCGCCGACTCGCCTAAAGCCTAAGCCGCGGTACAGCGGCATAGAAAAGATAATAATACTACGTATAGAACGGACACTCTGTTCCCCCCACCAATTCCGGGCTTCCTCACCCCGCCACCGCTCTGGAGCTGTCGAGGAGCTGCGCTGAGCAAGGACGCCACGCGCGTACGACTATAGAACAATTACTACTCACGGAGAGAAGAACATCAACTTCATACATTTATGTTGGGACCAGTAGACACTGGAGGTTCAAATTTACGTAGGTTCTTATTACGTAGGTATATAATAAACACTTAATTATATTAGTATACCTACCTACATATTCGTATTTTAGAATTCATTTTCATAAATGAAACAACGATATATACTCGTGCGTCAATAACATTTAGTTTGTAAAATATTTAAAAAAACTTTCACGGTAAAACATTTTTATAACACAGCAATTAGGAACTTGATGTAAGTACCTACGTAGTATTTATATTCTCTTTGCTTGTTGAAGTGTTGTGATTTAATGTTTCTGTCGACGATGGTTTACGAAATAGCGACTAATATTTTTAGTGTTAAAAGCTTTTTGGGTAAGTGTACAACAATATTCATACGGTCAGTATGTAGTACGTATGTACGAAGTAACTATTATATAATCTGTGATACGGTGATTACGGGCGACAACCTTAGACATCACGCACACAAATGCACGTATAGAAAAACGACCCGTGTGTAGTGTCTGTGTCGGTGTCACAGTGTCGGTCGTTAAAACGCTAGTTTGTACGGAGATTTAGCGAGTGTCCGGGGTGTGACAGCGGTCAAACTAGACTCTGCACTGCTGACAGAAATTTGAATATAGAACAGCAAAAAAAAAACAAATGCCTAATTATTTCCAGAACTATAAGGTTAATAAAAATAAGGTTTCAAATTGATCATCTATAACGGGAACCATCGCTGCGCCCCATCCAGTCTTATTACCTCTCCATTCAACATGGGATTCTCTACTATACTGGTGACAAGATGCGCGAATTCCTCAGGCTTGCCTAGTCGCGAGGGGAACGGCGTCATGCGTTTGATGAACTCAATCATCTTCTCTGGAAGGTAACTGACGAGTGGTGTTTCGAAGACACCTGGAAATGGATTAAGGGATTTTTTGATGATATTCGTCACAATTTTGCACGCCAATGCACTGTTTCTGTTATTATATAGGCTAGCGTTTGACTACTACCTCACCTTTGCCGTTGGTAAGTGATGATGACGTGGTAGAGTATGGTAGTAAGCCAGGCCTATAATGGGAATGGCTCTCAAAGAACACATTAGATGTTTGGCGACAGATTTTCCTATTTGAGTAGCTGACCAGATGGGAACTCGACTTAAGACTAGACTTGAGATAATAACGAGAAACATATGCACTCCTGGTCCTATATCGCATCCACATCTGGTCCTATATCGCATTCGGGAAACCACTGTAGGTTGGTCAATAGGTATGCGGGACGCAGTTACATGGAATGTCGCGTCAGCTCTACCTACTGTGCCCAGCAACAAGCTAGCTCAAAACCTGTGTCCTGCCACCTTAACCAAGGTTAGGTTTCTATATGATGTTTTCCTTCAACAGAGGGCAAAAAGTAGATGTGCGTACATCTACTTTTCAATAGAAAAATTCATTAGTGCACAGTGGCATTAGACGCCACTAGGGGCATCATACTCATCCATAAAATATGTCACACTAATTTCCTTAATTTTTTACCTCATCCCCGTCCTTGTCACAGTTGATCACATTTGTGAGACCCCCTCCTTCCCTATTGTGACATCACATATTTTGACACTAGTAGAACGAGTGTCGCCAATATATATAGAAGGAAATATTTTTAAGTTTTTCGTTAATAGTTCAAATTTGTCACTTAGTATTAGGTTTTGAAATATGACGTCACGAAACGTCGGACCCCCTTCCACTCCTTGTCACATAATGTCGCACTTCATCGACCCCCTCCCTCCCCCTTAACGTGTGACGTACTTCATGGATGGCCCCCTATTGGCGTACAATTTATATTCATATTCATTTATTCCTTCATTTGGGTACATTGTACACTTATGAATGTTAAAGAAAAAAAAATACGTAAAAAAATAACAAAATATAATAGAAATTAAAAATTAATAAAAACATTCATAAAATTAATATTACATTGAACACGGAACAATGCACTATTAGTGTGAGAACCTATTATAGAAAAATATAATTATTGAGTGACAAGGAAAAATGTTACCATATTATAAAAATGCTGACCATTTTTCCAATACACCACAGAGCAGACAATGTCTTTGGGATAAGCTCATTAATAATACAAATACAACAAAAAAGTGAAAAACATACCTGGTGCAATAGTAACAACTCTAATGCCTCTAGACGCCAGATCCCTTGCTATTGGCAACGTCATACCAATAATAGCTGCTGTAGACGCCGCATATGCTGCCTGACCAATGTCGCCTTCATATGCCATTGTAGATGCTGTGTTGACTATGACTCCTCGTTGACCGTTGGAGTCTGGGTCATTCTTGCCCATGATACCTGCTGCTAGGCGTATTGTGTTGAATGTGCCTATTGTGTTTACCTGGAATTTTATATTTATTTTTTTAAGAGACACTTGATAATGATAGAACAGGGGTTCTCAAACTTATGGCTTCATGTACCCCTGTTAAAGTTCTCAGATGACAGCGAGCCCCTCACAAGCAAACAATAAAATTAGAATTTACAAAAACAAAATAACAAAACACGTAAATCTTGTCGCCAACCCCCTACTGTCAAATGGCAAACACCTGGGGTTCGCGTACCCCACTTTGAGTAACCCTGTGATAGAATTTACAAAACATAAAAAGGAGAAAGGAACAAGCTAAAGACAATGAAGAGAAGGGATATTGGTCTTGCATGGTGGTAAGACACAGTCTACTGTTCACCTGGTGCATCTGGCTAGGTAAAACCCTAAAATTGGAATATCTGTCACCAACACCTAGCATTATGTTCTGACAGCCAGCTCCCATGGCCTCATGTGCTATCCTAAACTATCTACTATCCTAACTATCCTCAATCACATTGAATCTAACCTATAGCTGACATATATGACAAATGCTAGGATTACAGTCTATATAAGCAATACAACAAAAATTATTAATTTTGTTGTTTGTCCTTTGTCAAATTCAAAACATTTAATTGTTATTTTAGCTGACAGCCATTGAAGGCTAAAAGCCAAAGATCGACATTAGGAGAGGCCTATATCCAACAGTGGACAACTAAGATATGCTGCTAATGATATTGATGAATGTTATTTTGGGTCAAGTTACAGAGATAGTTTCCACCACTACATGGTGGTCATCAGTGGCAGATTATGCCTAAGGCAAACTAGGCACATGCCTAGTGGCGCGAGGTTACAAAAGGGCGCACGTGGAAATTTTTAAACGAAGAAAAATATAAAACCTAAAGTTGGTGTCCTTAGTTAATGTCTTTTAATTAAATAAACTAAAACAAATAAAGCTACCTTCATACAAATTTCTTCATAATCCGGTAAGTTGTTTTAGCGTAAAAGATAAACAAAAATGCATCACTTCACCCTCGGAAGCCTTTTTTTTTGGAAGATGGCAACTACAGGGTGCTGATGAGGTGCTAGCCTAGGGCGCTGTAAACATTTAATCCGCCTCTGGTGGACATTCCATCAATATGCTCGAAGTTATTTATATACACAATCATTATAGATGCGGCCAAAGAAGGAAATTCCTTGCCTGACCCTGTGTTGTGTTCCATGTAGGGGTCTTCATATAACGAGTCAATAGGTATTTTCTAGGCACAAAACATCAGCACATTGTCACTTAATATCAGATAAGATAAAGTAAATTGCTTCAGTTACCTACTCAGTATAAATAAGAAAGAAGCATTGCAGACCTAAATAAAGCAAGTTATTACAAAGAAAACCTTACTGTAACTAGATCCCGGAAATGTTCCAGATCACAACTCCTGTCCTTATTAAAGTTGTATACTTGGTGTGTGACCGACTGCCCCGCACAGTTGATTAGTGTGTCAAGTCGCCCAAACTTCTCTTTGGCTGTTTGTAGCGCTTTCTGAACATCTGCTTCTTTGGTTATCTGAAAAATATGAATATCAGTAATAAAGGCTTACCTTCAATATCTCTTAACCTGCACTTTTATCTCTTTCTGCACTATAATAATTTTGCACTCAAGCATCAGGCGCTTATGACAAGAATTGTCATAATGCACGTAATGGATTATGAGATATTGAGGTTTTTCTTATAAAATGTATAAAACAAAACAGGCAAGATGCTAAATCATACTAGATGTTGTACTTAAAAATGATTCTGAGATTATGAGACTTTAAGGCAGCGGTCCGCAACTTTTTAGATATTGCGACCCCAAAATTAAAAAAAGAGTTATGAGCGACCCCAGGTTATATTTTATGCATAAACCTTAATAAATTCGATAAGTACAGGACCTTGTTGACTTTTTTGGCGACCCCATAAATATCTCCCCCCGTGTGGGGTCGTGACCCCAGGGTTGCAGACCGATGCTTTAAGGCACAATCACTTCCAATAGCGCCACAGACCAAGAAATCTAGATACCTAAAAATCATCATCATCATCAGCCTGTATCAGTCCACAGCTGGACGTAGGCCTCTCGCAAGATGCGCCACTGAGCCCGATCTACGGCTCTTCTTTTCCAGTCACTGCCCACCGTTTTGCATATGTTGTCGCTCCACCTGGTCACAAGACGTCCTATACTACGTTTTCCGATTCGCTGTCTCCACTCTAGGACAAGTCTACCCCAACGGTTATAAGTCCTACAGCAGATATGACCAGCCCACTGCCACTTCAGTTTACTAATCCGTTGAGCTATGTTGATAACTTTAGATCTATGGCGAATTACTTGGTTCCGGATTCAATCCCGCAGAGAAATACCGAGCATAGCTCTCTCCATAGCTCGCTAAGCGACTTTAAATTGGTGGACCAGTCAAACTGTGAGTGTCCACGTCTCGGCACCGTATGTCATCACAGGTAGAACGCACTGGTTAAAGACTTTTGTCTTTAGACACAGCGGTATAGGCGAAATGAAGATTCAACGGAATTTTCCGAATGCCGCCCATCCTAGCTGAATTCTTCTCTGGATTTCCTTCTCGAAGTTGTGTTTGCCTAGTTGGAGCGTCTGCCCTAGGTAAACATACTTCGTAACAACAACTTCGAGTGGGATTCTATCTACAGCAATCGATTCCGGAACATAAGCATCCTAAATATCATAGCCTATTAAAACATAAAATACTTACACAGCCACTGTGAGCAATAACATTATCCCCAAATGCCTTTTCCACTTCCTGGGCTCTTGTACCTTGAAGGTCTAGTATAACAACCTTTCCACCATTTTTAACGAGTCTCTCAACAGTTGCCTTTCCGAGACCTGATGCTCCACCGGTTACCAAGCTTACCATCCCCTGAGAAAGCAAGGGTTATGTGAGGTTATGTTTACATTTCTTGAGACTACAGTAGCACAAATTTGAGACTATTTTCCATTACCCTTAGCATGCTGAGGCTTTAATTTAGTTAATGTGCAATTATTGATCTAATAATAATTAAAACTCAGTGAAAGAAATTAAGATACCGCATACAGCTTTTGTTTTTTTTTTAGTTTCATTATGGCTCCACACGATTAGTGTATTTAGCCAGTGTCAATCAAGTGGTCAAGTTGAAGATATATATAGTCCAGTTCAAGCCATACCACAGTAAAGATATGGATGGACTTTACTGAAAATTTTCAGTGCGTAAACAAGAGTATCCCTCTACGTTTCAGTGGGATTTTGGTGAGCACGAAAATAGCATGTTTTTCAAGATTGTGCTGTTTCTCTACATTCGCACATATTCACTAAAGTAAAAAATAACACTTTTTCACGTTTCCGCTTAAACTCCGTCCGCACCACAGAGTACTTTTATATACTGGAAAGTCCGCACTTCGTTGTCTTCGTTCGTAATGCGTAGATTCTCTCTCAACGCAACGAGTTTTCTGCACATATTTAAAATTTCTAATTATTTTTTTCGCGTGGCAAGCATACTTTATTATAACTCGACAAAATGAAATACGACAGCAATCTAAATCGATTTTATCGTTATACTCTTTTTATCTACAGCAAACTACTTCTTTTTATTCTGTCTATCACTGGTTGCAAAGGCCGAACAAGCAGCGAACGTAA
Source organism: Cabera pusaria (assembly GCA_954871355.1). NCBI lineage: Eukaryota > Metazoa > Arthropoda > Insecta > Lepidoptera > Geometridae > Cabera > Cabera pusaria. The sequence goes on from OX940905.1 coordinate 18,062,663, forward strand.
TTTTGCCGCTTATTATTTAATGCAAGCGCTGAAGCGCCGCACCGAGTTCGTTTCCGTTTTTTTTGTGAGCTCAAAATTTAGTTTTTCTGAATTAAATTTTGTGTTTTCTGTATTTGTGATTGTTCCTAAGACCATGACGACAGAGGAGCCTCCTGCGTTTATATTGCCAAAAAAGCGAAACGGAAAAAAACAGGGTTCTATTACCGGTCATGTAGATCACATTATCACAGTGCAAGTGAGTGCATTTATTAGATGAACTTCACAATTTATTTTCATTGAAATGCAAAAAATTAAAGGCATTCTATCTATAGGACCGTATAGAATTCGATTCTTTATTATTAACTCTACTTTTCATTCATAAAATTGATGCAGAAGCAGTTGTAGTGGGACAAGAACACTTAATATAATGTTTAAATTTTCAGGGTTCCGCCGATGAAATGCCTGTAAAATTCAAGAATGGACTATCGCCCGTAACTGAAAACGAAACGAACGCCATCCATTCTTCAGTAGAAGCTCTAAAAAACTTGAAGATGAACTTGCCAATCATAAATGATGAGGAAGACATGAATGACGCTAATAACGAAGATACCGAGAAGCATCAAATTCAAAAGAATGGCTACCAACCTCTGTCTACTAACAACAGCCGTGAGATCATAGATCTGTCACCGATATATGAGAACTCCTCTGATGCTTGCTCCAGTCATGGAGATCTACGAGAAAATGATGAGATGCTGAAAAGCTCCAAAGTACACAATGCAGAAAACAATGAGAGCCTTTTAGTCACCCCTATCAGCCTCTCTCAAGCACAATCTGAGACCAGTATTGAAATGGGGAATCTATCGGACAGTCTCAAGAATAGTGCCAAGAGGAAGAAGAAAGTAAACATTGCACCAGGAGCTTTGGATAACACTGAGAACACTGATACGGAAATAACAACCATGAGGATGGAGTCGGAGGATTCAATTTCAGCAGACTGCTCTCTCACGGACAACTCAAAAGACTCATATTTGACTATGACTGGAACTATCAAAAGAGGAAAGAAGAAAGGAATGAGTGTTGATGTCAAACTGAACATCTCACGGGAAGAACTTGAGATAATAGAAGCTGCTATTATCGCTGAGGAGTATGACAAAATGAATATATCCAAATGCTCTCTTTACCATGGAGCACACATCTTCATATTCAGTCTGTTTTGCATTCCATTTGTGGCACTGATCTCGGGTGCACATTCATTTTACACGGGAACCATAGCTTGGTATAACATATTCACCCACGTGGTCGATAACATGTCATGGCCTAAGAAGGTCATTTTGGCACCAATAGTCATAATGGTGTACCCATTTTTGATCGTGATTTTCACTGTTGGCCTCGGATTGTATGCAGGAATAGTTCAGCTTACATTCAGTGGCTCAAATTGGTGGAAGGGGGTTTCTGATTTTGAGAAGGGATTTTATGGATGGCTGTGCAATGCCATAGGGTTGTCTGAGTGCAGCCCTTATGAAGTTGTAGTCCTCATGGATGTCAAATCCACTTAAAAATCTACTCACCATTGTGTTAGTGTTACGTATAAGTTATGAATGGGATCTTTACGAAAATATTGGGAAGCATTAATATTTGAACGGAATGGGAACAAACAAGGAGCTGGTTTTTATAAAATTTTAATCTGTATACTGATACATCCAACGTAGTTATTATCTATGAATAACCATGTCCTCTATTATAGATTTATTGGCTTCATAACTGAAATATAATGCATCGTCACATTTCTAGTCAACTGCTCTTCTAGTCAAATATACGACATATACAATATTAGCAGTAAGTTTCTACATATCTTAAGTAGTTGAAATGTATTGGACATTAGTTTTAAGCGCTAAAATAATAGAAATATGATATTACTGATCTCATTTTTAATGCTATAATTATAAAAGAAAACGCAAGATGGGTTTAACAATGATTTGGATTTATTTTTACGCTGTTTTACAACTCGCAAATTCTTTTGTAAGTTTTACATGATAATTTTATTTATACAATTTATGCATCATCAATGTGGTATATTATGAAGACTGATGTGTGCTAGTCACTATTGTGGTATGCATTTTCAACGTAATAAACACATTTTACTAACCTGGTGTTTCACTAAAATGTAGCTACAATAATAATTTATTAATTAAAATGGAACTAGAAATCACAGAAATAAAATGTCTAATGAGTCTCATGATGTATCTTTTGGTTCACTTTCTTGTTTGGGCTTATGTTGTTTAAACTCAGCGTCTATTCTTTCTTTAGCTCTGACGATTTTGGATTGTAAATAGAAAGAACCACCGTTCGCTTTTTCGTTTGCATTGAAAAGATGTTCGTAGTTTTTCTTAATAGCTTCCGAGTCTAATTTACTGATATTTAGAATCTGCATTGCTTCTTCTATAGTGAGTCCAGTGGAAGCATTGGCTGCTGCTCTTCTGGCACCCTGCGGTCCTCCACCAGCTCTTTTCGCAGCTTCTTGCGAGGCAGCTATTTCCTGTCTCAGCGCTCTGGTAAAGGCTCTCCCCACTACTTGAGCACCAAGGACAATTATTTGCGCTATATATTTGGCCATTTTTATGGAAAAATTATGAAGAAATCATAGCATCGCATTACGAAACGAAACCAATGAAAATGAAAATATAATTTTTTTTGAGGTTATTTTGTAACTTTCCTTGTTAACTGACACTAACAGTGACAGTGACTGCTGAAAGATGTCACAGCACAGTGATGACTTTGACAAAACAAACGGCAAACCTATCTTCATATTTTGTCGTGGACGGAGTATTACATGGACCTTGCATTAAAATAACAAATTAACAATACAATAATAATATGAGAAGGATAAAACTGTGGCGACCTTACGCCAACCTGTTTGTATGACGTTCAAACTCTTTGACGATAGTTGAATCACGTCAAAGGTTTTGACGACCAATTTTCATTGAGTAGTATATGATTTTCCAAAGTGAATGCCTTAAATGGGTAATGAATATAAAAATAACGCGTGTTCTCAACATGCAAAGTTGCTGAGACACGACGATTGTTCACGGCAACAAAGAACGAAATAAAGAAATTACTACTAACATCGGGCATATCTATTTTCGTTGTCCCCCTCAAATGTATTGAACGGTCCACATCAACATAGAGGACCACGCTTAAAAAGTTAAGTATTTTATATTATATAGCTTCCACCGCTTGACCCAGCAAGAAAGGGGTTATAGCTCGCCAGCTCTGTCCATGGCTGAGATTGGTGAACAAGTGCCATCTCCTATCTAGTAGTAAACCGCTGGATCGTCAAGTGCCTTTCCGCATCCTATTTTAGTAGTAGATTCTAGGGAAGGCACGAGCAAGCAGCTGGGATGTACCGGGAGATTTCCCGGAGGTTCCAAAAAACTATACAATCACTACTATGAGAGAGCGAGATGAACAAAAATTTTTTATCCTTCGCTGCATATGCAATTTTATTGTTTGGAGCCAGCTGTGGCTCCCAGTTCTAGGGCGACCATTGGCTTTCACACGTTGTCATGTATGACCCGACAAAATTACGTTGTTCCTCTTATCTTATGACATAAGACTGCTGACATATGTCATAATATAAGAGGAGGCGCTGACATATGCCAGCGCCATTACGTGTGCATTATTTTAGTCGGGTTTTATCTCTGCAGCTATTTCATTCGCATACGCTAATTTCTTGTCTATTTTATTTTCTGTCGACGTATTTTGTGTTATTTATTAAATCCAAAACCCTTCTACTCAATATTAAACTTGACTGCGTACACCGAGTCTCATTAATAAACATATATAGCACTAGCAGGGGGCCTATCACGAAGTTTGATAGGGATTGAAATGAACTAACATGACAGAGATGGAGCTATACAGCCTACATAGCTGTGTCCCCGTCATTTAGTTAATTTCGTTCATTCAGCCTAATTTCGTGATAGGCCTGCAGGTTGTTAGACAAGGACACACTCCCACCCGGGTGCCTTTCGTTTGGGCTATTTTGTTCTACAAAGCAATTACAACTTATAGTTAAAGCATACGGATTAAATTGTTTTTTAACCGACTTCAAAAAAAGGAGAAGGTTTCTCAATTCGACCTATATTTTTTTTTATGTTTGTTCGCGGATTACTTCGTCGTTTATGAACCGATTTTGATTATTCTTTTTTTGTTCGAAAGGCGATATCCCAACTGTGGTACCATGGTAATTTTATCGAGGTCTGATAAGTATCTCCAGAGATATTGAGATAAACATCTCAAAATTGGTACTGAAACTGAAAGGCGCGGCATTGAAGTCGGTTCTCTTTTAGTTTTTAAACGATATTATTGTGATATAACATCTGCAATGCACCATCATTTACATTACGTCTATGGTATTTCCTACCTCCATTGTATAAGCCACACCACCCACTTTCTCCATCAATGCCAATTTACAATTAAAATTCAATGTCAATGAGACTGATTGTCGACTCCTATCCTTCTCTATGTGACCATTTGTGACAGATTTCTGCTATTTGAGCAGATTTAGAACCTAAATTTTAACTCTGGCAGTTTAAGCTGACGATTTAAAAAAAGTGGCAGATTTTATGGATCTTTATGAATTTTGAAATACAAACAGATTTTGGACAATTTTCTTCTTCTATTGCATATATATATATAGTACTATATTTTTATTATGCATAATGTTTTAATGACAAGGTATATAAACTTTATTTTTACATCTTAGATTATACCACCCTTCCCCCACCCCTCGCTCTCCATAATGCAATAATATGAGGATATTTAATGCATTTTCTGACGTGGTTGGTGGTTTGGCAAATTTTGTGCCAGTGTCGGGAAAATTTCCCATTTTTCAAGATGGTCACGCTGCTCCTGCCGTACGCCCAGTAGTCCATAGAGTACTAATATATACTGGCAGTAGTCTGTGCAGTAGTCCCAGTAAGGCCCGCGACATTGCATACATAATTATAAACTAATAATTATGAACGTACTTTGTACCAACACTGCAAATAAAACTTTCCTTTAAGTTAGGTAGGCTGCTATGTCTGGTGATAAAAAAACATATCTTTCATAAACTTTGGTGAGCTTTGTTTGTGCGTGATAATGTACAGCTTATTATTTTGTAACATTTTAAATTAAAGTATCATGTTTTATTGTAATGGGTGGCAAATCATTGCGATAATATGAAGTTTGTTATGTGGGTGAGTCAGAAAATGGCAACGTGATAATGTGTGTGTGTGCTATCATTGTTTATTAAAACTAGTGTTCTTATACGATTTAATGTATAATAAATGTGCATTATCAACTATTGCGATGAATATGTGCGAGTTTAGAGAAATAGCACAACGTCGAAGAGCATTCTGTTTGCGTTCACATCAAAATTCTAAAAACTTAAAACATGAATAGTTATAAGCAACACTTATCGATAAACCATTTCATGTGCTATTGCAGATGTCAGATATGGCTCAAACTCACGATATGGCGGAAATTAAGATTTGTTGTTCCTAGTACTACCACAGAATAATGAATAGTACAAGTACAGAAATTACACTCCCTGAGAGCAAAAATGCGAGATTAAACCTAGTTACAACGCTGGTAATGCGCATTACGCCTCGGGTGCGACCTTGAATTTGCGCCAGAGTATCAACTAATAGTAACTATGAATCGCGAGTTGCGCACAGTAAAATGCACCGTAAGTCCGCACAGCAAGAGTCTGAATAACTCGGTCAAGTCGCGGCCTCTCCTATAGGGTTGAATGTGATGAGAAAACTTGAAGCCTTTAATTGGTAGGAAAATACTCTAAGGTAGAACAATGTAATGAGTACATTACTGATAATAAGTGTTACATTAATGTTTAATGTCGAGGTAGGATAAAAGTACTACAGCAGGGCTAGCATGGCCTTATCCCCGGGGGAAAGACAAAATTATTTCCCTGTTTTTCGCTACTGACAGGAGATCAACACAACAATTTAAACGCTTGGTGAAGTTTAACCCCGAGTTTTGATTTTGTTTCGTATTTAAAAGTTTTAAAAAAGAATGGATTAAAAGTATGCGGGTGTTTATTACTGTCGAAAAACTTTACTTATTATTTGCCTTCTCTACCAAACATAGCACGGATAATAGGAAAGACAAAATAGTCCCCTTGCCATGCTAGCCCTACTGTTATACTAAAATACGTGACGTTCAATTAAAATTGAGTAAAGTTTTAGATTGCGTAAGTTAAATAACGCGAAAAAATAGTACTCACTTGCCAAGAATCGTAGGTTGTTTGACTTGTAACATTATAATAGTCTAGGAGCTGACTCACTTTTTCGACCAAAAATAATTATGGTTTTTTATTCATTGTAAGAAAACATTATTTTGTAATAGTTGCATATCTAAATAAAAAAAACCGATAATTCGAATTAAGAAAAACATTATTTTTTCCAATATTTTATTTCACCATTTTGTCGGCGTTATTGATATACACATACCTACACAATTTCAGCTTTCTGGTACTAACGGTCTCTTAGCAAAACCTTGGACAGACAGACAGACAGACGGACATGACGAAAATATAAGGGATCCTTATCAAAACTACGGAACCCTAAAAAAGAATTTTCAATTTCAAATCGGTTATGATCTGACAGAGTTCTGAGTTCACAAACATTTAAAAAACCGTCGAATTGACAACCTCCTCCGTTTTTGTGAAGTAGATCAAAAACTAAAACACCGTCTTCCAGGCCCCGGCGAGTCAATTTCAGTAGCAAGTTTGAGACGTTTATCGTCATATCTCTGGAGATACTTATCAGATCTCAGTGAATCTCAGTGATCTGATATCTATAAGTACTTTAATTACATTAACTCTCGGATTATAAAAATCTGAGTATCGTATGACACGACAAGATCATTAAGAAAGAAAAAAAGAATAATTGAAGTAAACGTTAGTAGGTAGGCTACCTACCCTATATATTTATCTTAGAACTAATTTATATACTGTTAAAAAATAGTAAAATAAAACCACAAGTAAACATTGGTAAGCGTACTTATTTATCTGAGTACAAATCTTGCATCAGCTATACAACTCTATCTCGGACTATACAACTCGTTTGTCTCAACAAAATCGTATTGTAAGGTGCGTTAGTCAAAGAAAATGCTAAGTTAATTCAAATAAGTAGGTAGGTAGGTAGGTATAGCTTCGTTGGTTTCAGCTGTGCACTGATATGTCAGTCAATCAGTCAGTCGGCTTTATCTTTTTTAGGTAGGTACCTATAGGGCCTACGTAACATACCTACAGTAAAAAAAATATATCTACCTACCATTTTATGTGTGACATTCTTTGCTTTTTACATAGTTACTCTTTACAGTTACTATATGTTAATATCGTAAGCAAGGAATATAATATTGAGGTAGGTACAATTAAGGCGCGCGGCCGATCGAGAGCGCGCGTGACACTTAACTGACTGAACTTGTAACTTAGCGGGTGCGCGGAGGTACTTGTAGTTTCATAGCTACAGCGCAGAGTGCGACAGGCCTGGTACTACCCACACACAAACTAAAAGTTTGACGTCTCGCGTCTGGATAACACCTTTCCAAAGGCTTTTAAATCGTTTGTGACTAGAATAAAGTTATAATGTATGTAAAGTTGTTAATTCTTAGTTGCATTATGTTCTTTTGTAACCATCATCAGTAAGAGCAAATATCCGTCTACTGCTGGATATAGGCCTGTTCCTTAATTCTACTATGTAATATGTAATTTAATAAAAAAATGCAGAGTTCGTAACTTCGTTTTATTTACTATATATACTAAATTAACACAGGATTAAATGATACCAATACTCCTCATAATATTTTTTTTTACTTTTATCGATATCGATAAACAAAAGCAATTCATTGTGTTCAATTCCTAGACCAGTATTCCTGTTTTCATAATGTTGGCTCTAGTTTTGTATCGTTAGGTTGGTAACAAAGTGCTTTCATAATTCGGTTATCAACAATGTAGGGAAGTGCCTACTCTTATAACGTAGTAGAGTAATTCCGTACTCTGTGGTCCCGCCACTTACGCGCGCTTTTAGATTCGCTTGTCAAAATCCTACAAAAAAAAACAGTTTGTACGGGCCGCAAGTCGCAACACAAAATATTTTTTTAATTTTGTATATAATTGTTGTATTTGTATTGGAGTTTCAAAATAAACAAGTTTATAAAGTGCAAACGGTTGTGAAAAGTAAAGTTAAAAACCCAATAAAATGGTAATTTGCAACACCGATGAAGTTGTAGCGGTCAAATTTTTACTAAAAACAAACTGATTCTACAAATTAATTGTGCATAACGAGCATCTATATATTACAAAACACTTAAAATTAATAAGCTGCATGAATTTGATGGCTCATTAACCTTGTGAAAAGTAAACAATCTGTTCACACATCTAACCTCTAAAACTGACTCCTGTTGCATTACTTGTGCTGTGTTACAGAGTTCCCCAGTCCCCGACACGCCGTCCGATCGTGACGGGGCGAGGTCCCGCATGACGTCACCGGCTCGAGACTTCGAACCCTTCGAAGATGAAGGTGATATCCTCGGGAACAACTCTGAGCAAGAGGAAGATGATGGAGAGGAACTGTTCAATGATAATATGGAAGCGTGAGTTGTGTTTATTTAGATATTTATTGTGTATGCATGTGAGGTCTATTATACCTTAATCCGAACTAATATTATAAATGGGAAAGTTGTCTGTCTGTCTCACTTTCACGCCAAAACCACTGAACCGATTTTAATGAAATTTGGTACACAGATAGTCTAGAGCCTGAGAAAGGACATAGGCTACTTTTTAATGCCAAAAAAGGGTTGAAAGGGGGATGTAAATTTGTATGGAAGTATTGTTATGTTAGGAGCTAGAAGCTTGAAACTTATTTTTTAGGCTGTTGTTTCAATATAAATAATATGACATTAAAAGTTTGCAAAAGTTGTACCCTCAAGGGTGTAAAATAACAATAGGGGATGAAAGTTTGTATGGAAATATGTAAGGTTTATGTGAATGTTCTACTGAACCGATTTAAATGGAATTTGGTACACAGATAGTCAAGAGCCTGAGAAAGGACATAAGCTACTTTTTAATGCGTAAAAAGGGTTGAAAGGGGGGATGAAATATTGTATGGAAGAATGGTCATTTTTAGAGCTAAAAAAAAAAAATTTTTAGAGCTAGAAGCTTCAAACTTATTGTTTAGGCTGTTGATTCGATATAAATAAATATGACATTCACAGTTTGAGATGAGGAAGGAAAAGGGGGAAGGAGGGGAGGGGAGGTGGAAGTGAGGGGAAAGGGAGAGGGGAGGTGAGAGGAAGGGTAGCGGAGGGGAGAAGGAAGGAGAGGGGGAGGGGGTTAGCATGGCGTGGTACGGTGCGGTGTAGGAGGGATAGGCATGAGTCTCATTTGTAAAATAATTAGCCTAAATAATTAAAAATGCTACCCAAAGACACCATTCCATGTGGACGAAGTCACGGGCACAGCTAGTATATGATATATTCACAGTTCACACTGATGCTGAGTAGAATTATGTTTTATTTATCCTCATATTAATAGCCTCCTTTCTGGCAAGTAAAACAGTCAGTTCAGCATCATATGTATTTTTAATTACTTACCGATGAGTAATAATCTCACCAGATATTAAATTTTCATTTCATTGTTAAATTCAATCTAAGATCGTACTGTGCTTGTCTGGATGTGAAAGAATGACAGCAGTGAGAAAAGAGGTACTAGAAAATTTACATTTGTTTGATCCACACAGCACCACAGTTCCATAGTCCTATAGTTTTTAAGAAGTTAGTGACTAGTATATTGTTTTTAGATTTCTATACCTTGTTGTCTGTCAATCCGTCTGGTTATTTTTTATTGCTATAGATTTTGTTATATTCTTCAGCGATTACCGGCCAATGCCGGGCTTGGACCGTTACGACAATGAAGACCTGGATGATGGAGATTACGATGCAATGGAGATACAAGACAGGATGGCCGCAGAACAGGAGCTAAGGAGACGGGATAGGGATGAGGGACGTATTAGGAGGGATGACCGAGATCTGTTGTATGGTAAGTAGGGTTTTTTACCCAGTCAGTGTTGGCATGGTACTTGTATATGATTATAGAATGTGAGAAATAATTTATTTTTATTGTAAACGGACACTGAGCACTTGGCCATTTCATTTCATTTGTTTGTTTCATGTGCAAATTCGGTCAAGATGGTATTGTGCTATGCTTGAAGAATATGATAAAAATAATGTTTATTTTTAAAACCTATATAATCTAGGTGATAATGTGGTCTAAGAGGAATGCAGATCCATTTCTTTACAAGCTGAAGCTTGTGCAGACACCAAAAATTATCATTTGATTAGCCAATTTGAACTAAACTGATTAATCAAACTAAGTGATTAGATAGGTGCTTGTTGCCCTTTGAACAAGATTACATTTACATGAAAATCATGAAAAATAAAATCAATAGGGTAGCGGAACATAATTAGGATATTGAACCTCTAACAATGTAATATGTAGCATCCTACCCTAATTTCTGGCAATCAGACTTTTGGTAGTTTTTTGAAAGCTGAGCTAAGCAGATTGTCACCCTCTCTCCCTCTCTACCTTTCACCCCCTCTCTCCCTTTCACCCCCTCTCTCTCCCTTTCTCCCCATATCCTCCCCTCTCTCTCTCTACCTCTCCCTCCCTCCCTCTCTCTCTCCCTCTCTCTCTGTCTCCCTCTATCTCCCTGTCTCTCCATCTCTCTTTCTCTCTTCCCCTTTCTCTCCCTATCCCTCTCCTTCTCCCACTCTCTTTATATTACCTGAGCTTTTCAATAATGCCCTTGGATTTATTAAGATTTCATACTTATTTAAAGATGAATCCGATGAAGAGACCGGAGACGCCCCGCGCGCTAAACGTCGCCGCGCTGCCGAGAAAGCAGCCATGGGTACTGAAGAGGAAGTCCAAGAAGGCATTGAGAGTATTGAGAATCTGGAAGACACTAAAGGATATACTACTAAGGAGTGGGTATCCATGTTGGGGCCAAGGACTGAGATTGCTAACAGGTACTGCCGAGTTTGTTTTTTTGTGTAGTGGCCTGGGTGTTTTGTTTTTTATTTGCTTATAAATTAGATGACATAGGTCTAGATTCAATGAAGATGTTTGGTGATGCATCAATGCGCTTTATTATTCCATATTTTATTTCACGCTATATATATATCTCGCCCCTCTCAAATGTATTATTTATATAACGCCTTATGTTATTCTACCTTTTAATTGGTATGAATGCCCGCTAAAAGACGCAGAAGCAGCCTGCTGATGCCTATCCGTCGTTGAAACTCGAACAGGTTTGCCAATGGTCCAATATGAGATCAGCGGACCGCGTCCTTTGCCGCCACCACGCCACGCCCGCACATTTGCCGCTTTATTTTCTTTAACTAATTTAAATAGCTCTGCTTTTAGCATCTGCATATTTGCGTCAATGCCTTTTGCTTGTAACCAAGCCACCATTTCTTCTTTTTTATTAGCTTGGGTAGGTGGTTTCTGTATTTGAACCGAGTGATAGGAGGCATTATCCATGAATATTACAGAAGGCTCTGGTAGGCTGGGCAAAAGCACGTTCTGGAACCACTCTTTATATGTAGTGGCATTCATTTCCTCGTGGTAGTCATTTGTGGTTTTTGATTGAAATGCCAGTAACGCGTTCTCCACAAAGCCGTATTTTGCAGAACCTGCGTGGCACATTATCAGACGGGCCCCCTTACCCATTGGTACTTTCGACGTCGACGCTTGTGTATCATCCGTCCAAGAACGGGAAACCGTGTGATTGGCGTTTAGCCATGTCTCGTCAATGAACACGACATTATCCCAGTTATAAATTTTTTTTGCTTCTCTCAAAAAACTTATCCGTTTTAAAATTATGTCGTATAGTTCTAATAAAATTTTTCTTTTGTCTGTTTTTTTATACGAAAAACCAATATCTTTTAAAATTTTGGTTAAAGCAGTTTTACCCCCGCTAAACAGTCCAGCTTCTCTTAACGATGCCAAAAGCTTCTTCCTGTTGAGATATTCATTTCAGGAATAGTAACCATATATATGATTTCTGATTGCATCGGCGTCAAAGGTGTCAATATCTGTCACGGGTTTAGTTCTACGTTTCTTCTTCGGAGTACGTAAAATGTTATCTTCCGTGCCAGTAGAGCCGAACTTTGCTTTATTAATATTTGTTATCGTTCGTTTGCTAACTCCAAGCGCCTGAGAGACTCGTTCTTGTACTTGTTCGACAGGTACCAGGGGTCCGCAATTTAGCCGCTCCCGCTCAAAGTAATCTTGCAGCTTGATGATTAACTCACGGGCTCCACTTTTCAATGTTTGTCCACGTTTAGGCATTATTATGAACCAAAAGTAAAAAGAACGCAATACAAAACACAATCAAAGTCCGATTTAGCGCCGATGTCAGTTTGAAAAGCAGAAACAGTCCATTAAACAAAGCCGGGTAATCAAATAAAAACAGATCGAAAACACTTGAAGAACGTGGTCTATGCGCACGAAACGACAACAGACTACTGTTTTAGCGGCACAAAATTGCGGCCCATATCGCCATTTGGGGTTACCATTTTTAATCTAAGTATAAAAATGCTAGTAACGCCATTTGGGGTTACCATTTTCAACCTAAATATAAAAATGCTACTTTCTTTCGCGCGTTCGGTTTGGTCGTCGTTTTATTTTTATATTTCATAAAAGTTATCTTATAGTCCATTATTTTCAAATTCTTAAAAAGAAAAACAAAACGTATTATTTTATAAAGTATAACTGTATAAGAACAGATTACGATACTATTATTGCCCGTTATTGTTTGCACAGGACTACAAATATAAAGAAAAGTTACGTCGTCAGTTCAATCGCGACGTGTCAGGAACGCATTCTCTGAACGGCCGTAGTATAGTAGATACTGATACGGTAACAACCAATTGTTATTTTCTTCTAATTAAGTATAATACGTGGTAGGTAATTTTAAAAATAGTAGTAGTAGTTAAAAATAGTTTGTTACCTCAGAACTCCGTCTAATCTTAATCGATTTTAATTTTTTTTTGTTTGAGAGATTATGCCTCCCATTTGGTTGGTCCCTTTCAAATTTTATCGAGATTATGTCTGGAGATGTGTATACTTTGATGACATGATTATTACTTTGACTATCGCGGCATGTGAAGTTGGTTTTTTCGTTTTGTACGATCATAAATGATTGATGTCTCGCACGCATCGCATCTCGTGAGTCGAAACGGCCATGCACCGTCGCACTTGCGATTCCGCCGTCCGCAGTGGATTGGATGCGACCTCTGTCTCTGAGTCTCGTGCTGCTATCTGGCAACATCGCGTAAGTCGCGTCGTCGCTTACCTATAGAGTGGGTTACTTGCAACCACGGTAATATTACCTATATACTTTTTACCAGAGTAGGACCTATACACAAAGTTATTTAGTAAACACCAATAAAAACTAACTTAAGAAACAGTAAACACTAAACTTAAAGCAACAGTACCGATGGGTGGACTTATCGCTAATCTTCCAGTCAATCTACGGATCTAGATAGGGAGATGCGTGTTGAGCAAGGTCGGAGGTCTGTATATCTATGTAGGTACATAGAAATTTGCTCATTATTATTATCTTCTCTATGCTCATAGTGTGTATTTCTATGGCTGCTATAACATTAAAGATCGTTTACTAAAAGATAAAAACAGACTTCACATTCTACGCTAGTCATTTTCAGTAGGTACTAAGTTTGAGATCTCTTATCTCTGAAGATACTTACTTATCTGATCTCAATGAAATAAAAATGGCACCACCGAGGAAATGTACTCTACCAATTTAAAAAAAATCATTCGAATCGGTTCAAAATTGACTGAGTAATCGACGAATTGAGAACCTCCTCCATTTCGGAAGCCGGTTGAAAAAGAGCTGATTAATAGAGTTATTAGTTATAATACAACAAGACACTTATTTTTTTCGGCAAATTTTGTTCATTCTCATTACATATTGTATTATATTATACTAGAAGTGCCCCGCGGCTTCGCCCGCGTTATAAGCTCTTTTTATTTACTTAAAACTTTTCTTTTTTAAAAACCTTTATGACATGAAATACATCAAAAAAGAAATAGTCAAATTGGTTCCATCGTTTTCAAGTCGCCACTAACCAACTAGCCCACGTAGTTATATTAACGCCATCTATCGCTTATATATCAATATGGATTCGATGGACCTTAAGCCAAGTGTCGCCGGTAACGCCAGATAGATGGCACTAAAAAATAACACTTTATTGTACATTTTACGCCTTTAGCGGCGTTAAGCGGAACTACGAGGTACCAGCGACGATATTAAGTCTTAGGCTAGGTCTTTACGAAAGCACTAAATAAGCATTCTATGTTGTTTTTATTCTATGCTTGTACCTACCTCAATATTATATTCCTTGCTTACGATATTAACATATAGTAAATGTAAAGAGTAACTATGTAAAAAGCAAAGACTGTCACACATAAAATGGTAGGTAGGTATAAATCAGCTGAGTTTCATGTTTCAAGGGAATTCACGTTATGATCTTTAGGGAATTTCTATCGACATTACATCTTGCAAAATATTAATTGTAACCTACTTGAAATTGGTAGGTTATTTTATTATTTTATTTACTGTAGGTATGTTACGTAGATCCTATAGGTACCTACCTACAAAAGATAAATTTGACCGACTGATTGACTGACATATCAGTGCACAGCTGAAACCAACAAAGTTATACCTACCTACCTACCTACTTATTTGAATTGACTTAGCCTTTTCTTTGACTAACGAACATTACAATACGATTTTGTCGAGACAAACGAGTTGTATAGTTCGAAAGTTGTATAGTTGCATGATTTGTACTCAGATAAATAAGTACGGTTACCAATGTTTACTTGGGGTTTTATTTTATTATTTTTTAACAACAGTATATAGATTAGTTCTAAGATAAATAAATAGGGTAGGTACCTACTAACGTTTACTCCAATTGTCCTTTTTTTCTTTCTTAATGATTTTGTCGTGTCATACGATAGTCAGATTTTTATAATCCGAGAGTTAATGTAATTAAAGTACTTTTAGATCTCAGATCACTGAGATTCACTGATATCTCCAGAGATATGACGATAAACGTCTCAAACTTGCTACTGAAATTGACTCGCGGGGCATGGAAGTCGGTGTTTTAGATTTTAATCTACTTCACAAAAACGGAGGTTCTCAATTCGACGGTTTTTTTAATGTTTGTGACCTCAGAACTCTGTCAGATCTTAACCGATTTGAAATTGAAAATTCTTTTTTAGGGTTCCGTAGTCCTGATGAGGAACCCTTATATTTTCGTCATGTTCGTCTGTCTGTCTGTCTGTCCAAGGTTTTGCTAAGAGACCGTTAGTACTAGAAAGCTGAAATTGTGTAAGTATGTGTATATCAATAACGCAGACAAAATGGTGAAATAAAATATTGGAACAAATTTTTTTTAGGATAGCTCCTCTACATGTGAAGTAGGGATGAATTTTTTTTTTCGTCGTCTACCCCATCGTGTGGGGTATCGTTGAATAGGTCTTTTAAAATGACTTAGGGGTTGCTAATACTATTTTTAGATTTAAGGCTCCATTTAAAAATGATTAAGACTAATATTAATTATTAAGATTATAAAAAGTATTTCTAAATCGAAAGTAAATTAATTTTTTTTATTCGAATTATCTGTTTTTTATTTAGGGTTGATTTCACCATTTATGCTACTAATCGAGATTTATTGAACGAAGTTATACTAAAACGTGTTCAAACGTCGATGTTGATCTTGATTTATCTTGATTTTACTTGATTTCACCAACTCCCATGAGGCTTCATTTGATCGCGTTTACCAAAACCAAGATTTTATGCTATTACGCACAATGGAACGTAAATGTCGTCATAGAGCTGTCGTATTAGATTGTTTTGGTATTGTCACACTGACGAATTAATATTATCAAATTCGTTGCCGTGTCCGTGCATGCTATATATTTTTGTGTTTTGAATCGTGAATTTAGAATTATAAATTGTAGGCCAAGCAATTAAAATATTTATAATTTTAATAACTAAACAACAAGACGTCTCGTCTTGTTATGCCATGCACGGACATGGAAATGAACGCGTAAAATACGAGTGACAGTGGCTGTTAACAGTGTAAACGGGATCAAGAGCGCTAAACGTCCAAAATCGGTAGTTCAGAATTAAAACTCGTTTTAACTGTAACTGCGTTCAGGTTGTAGTGGTAAAATGCAAAATGCCGGTTTAATCTTAGTTAAACACGTAAATCAAGTTCAAGTCGACCTGATCGCGTTTATATTTACTGGTTAAATCGGCCCTTAGATATTCAACTATTACAAAATAAAGTTTTCCTACAATGAATAAAATACATAATTATTTTTGGTCGAAAAAGTGAGTCAGCTCCTAGACTATTATAATGTTACAAGTCAAACAACCTACGATTCTAGGCAAGTGAGTACTATTTTTTCGCGTTATTTAACTTACGCAATCTAAAACTTTAGTCAATTTTAATTGAACGTCACGTATTTTAGTATAACTGTAGTACTTTTATCCTACCCGAGGTATATACCTCGACATTAAACATTAATGTAGCACTTATTATCAACCGACTTCAAAAAAAGGAGGAGGTTTCTCAATTCGACCGTATATATATATATATATATATATATTTTATGTTTGTTCGCCGATAACTTCGTCATTTATGAACCGATTTTGATTATTATTTTTTTGTTCGAAAGGAGATATTCCAAGTGTGGTACCATGGTAATTTTATTGAGGTCTGATAAGTATCTCCAGAGATATTGAGATAAACATCTCAAAATTGGTACTGAAAATGAATAGCGCGGCATTGAAGTGGGTTCTTTTTTAGTTTTTAAACGATATTATCAGTAATGTACTCAAAATGCGCTTCACGCCTCGGGTCCTAAGGTAGAACAATGTTCTACCTTAGTGAGTATTCTTCTGCTAATTAAAGGCTTCAACAGGTTTTCGCATAACATGCAACCCTATAGGAGAGGCCGCGAGTTGAGCGAGTTATTCAGACTCTCGCTGTGCGGACTTACGGTGCATTTTACTGTGCGCAACACGCGGTTCAAAGTTACTATTAGTTTATTCTGTGACGCAAATTCAAGGTCGGACCCGAGTCGTAAAGCGCATTTTGAACGTTACCAGCGTTGTAACTAGGTTTAATCTCGCATTTTTGCTCTCAGGGAGTGCAATTTCTGTACTTGTACTATTCATTATTCTGTGACGGAGGACTAGGTGTTTCTGGGAGAGTGGAAAGGTACCATCGCGTACAGTTGTGCGTATCCAGTTTCAAAATATTTTCGGTTGCAAGTGTCGATTATTTTTCTAACCAATCAGAAGAGCCAAAACAAAAAAAAATTGTCTTACCAATCAGAAGAGCCAAAACCAAAAACAAAACTTAATTTTTGGCATTGTCCCTTCTTGTCATTGGTCAACAATGTCAACATAGACAGAAGCGAGATGCCAATTCAATAAGAATGCACAGGAAATTATTCCTTAAGGTGGATACGCACAAATGAAGGCGATTGTACGTGGGCTTTGTATGCTGATTCTCTCTGTTCTTACAGTGGTTTATTCATACCAACGGTGCACCTTTTTTACGTTGATCTTCGTAGACCCGCCCCCGCTATATATACTTATATTTTCACCGTTTATTTATTTTACGCATTTATATTTATTTTCACGGTACTTTCACCCCAGCATGGTTGAGGCTATTTACACGCCCCACCAATGTTAAAAGAACTACTTCATATTCCATGTGAGTCATTTTCAGTACAAAGTTTGATCATTATAATTTTGTATGCTCCTGTATTTGTAATAGGTAAACGATATCTCTTACCATCAGCGAGCGTCGTGCTTCTCCGGTCACCTTATATCATTAAAATAAACTATCAAGTGTATTGACTATAATTTTGCCTTTCAGATTCAAAAACTTCCTCCGTACATTCACAAACAGTAAGAACCAGTTTGTATACAAAGAGCGAATCCGCCGCATGTGTGAACACAACCAAGCCTCGTTCCACGTAGAGTTTGATGTCCTCGCTCGCAGTGAACAGGTGTTGGCTTACTTCCTGCCCGACGCTCCCTTTCAAATGTTGCAGATATTTGATGAGGTTAGTTGAATATTGAAAAAAGTACATTGCCTACGAAAAGAGAGTAACAAGCTTAGTTGCAAGTTGCGAACATAAACATCTCAGTAGGTTTCCATCAAAAGCTGTGTAGTGGAGCTATTTTTAGAAACGGCTCATTTTTAGGGTTCCGTAGTCCTGACAAGGAACCCGTATACTTATATTCTGTTTTATGTTGCACTTAGAAAGCTGTTATTTAAAAAAAAAACTAAAAATATTTTTTTTTAGGGTTGCTGTGAATTAGAAATGAATTTTTTCGTCGTCTGCCCCATCCTGTGGTTTGGGGTATCATTGAATAGGTTTTTTAGAATGACTTAGGGGTTGCTAATACTATTTTTCGATTTAATGCTCTATTTACGAAATATTAAACTTAAAAGTGCAAATTTTAGTTCCAGTAGGGCGTCCCACCCTCCCCTCCCCCTCTAAAAGCTGCTAGCTTGAAAGATCTGGAAAAATTCATGATGATAGTGCATTTCATGAGCTTCAAAGGAAAATTATAGCAGTTAAGATTACTTTATTAGTCAGCAGTAATAGTCGTTAAACTTGGGTGTTGGATTATTTTAAATATAATACTACTACGGAATCCTACACTGCGCGTGGCCTGACGCGCACTTGGCTGGTTTTTTCACTTAGAGCCTCTGCAGATCAAAGACTACTACTATTGGCTTCGGGTCGGTTCATTTCTTAATTAATATGGCGATGTATGAAAGTGCACAACATTTAATTGATCACTAAGGCTGGTTTTAGTGTCACGCGGACCGTCAGTACGGATCTCTCCGCACACACCGATCTGTATTAAGCTAAGGGATCGCTTTAGAGTAATGCGGACGGGTCCGTACGGACAACCGTCCGCGCGGACAGCTCCGCAGCCGTCCGCATGGCGCGTCCGTGCCGCGGAGCCATCCGCGCGGACGGCTGCTCGCGCGCCTCTACCTGCAGTGATCGTTTTAGTATCGTGCGGAGCGCACGCGTCAGCGCAGTACAAGTACTATACAGTACAATGGTCAGGGCGACACTAAAACAACATAACGCGGACCATCAGTGCGGATCGGTATGCGCGGAGAGATCCGTACTGACGGTCCGCGTGACACTAAAACCAGCCTTACGCCTGATGTCTTCATACTCACTAAACTATCGAAGATGGATAGTTTGTCTATAGAAAGGTCTCTCAGATGTTCGTTTATTTTTAATCTATATTATAATAGGCGCATTTTTACCGCAAGGTATCATCTATCTCAGCCTCACCATACCCTGATCGTAACTTATTGCTCGATAAAAATGTTTAGAAAGATATATGATTTTACAGGTGGCCAAAGACATAGTGCTACAAATCTTCCCATCATATGAGCGTGTCACTTCGGAAATCCACGTCCGAATATCAGACCTACCTCTAATAGAAGAGCTGAGAACATTCCGGAAACTCCATCTTAATCAACTGGTCCGAACTGTGGGAGTGATAACGTCCACTACTGGAGTGCTACCACAGTTGTGTGTAGTGAAGTATGATTGTAACAGATGTGGGTATATACTGGGGCCATTTGTTCAGTCGCAGAATGCAGAAGTGAAGCCGGGATCTTGTCCGGAGTGTCAGAGCAATGGGCCTTTTATGGTGAGTCTTATATGTATTAACTCTTGTAAGTGGTTTCCTTACGAGTAGATCACTACATATTTTGAAACAAAGTCCCCCCGCCGATTCTGTCTGTTTGCGATAAACTTAAAACTACTGAACAGATTCTCATGCGGTTTTCACTAATAGACAGACTGTTTCATGAGGAAGGTTTATGTGTATAATTCGTTAAGGACTTGTGTAAATTGGTGATAATTGTTGTTGTTGAAATATGACGATAATTGTTGGAGATGGTAATGGAAGTACTCGACGCAGCAATCTGATACAAAAATGTTTGGTATACATGCTCTACCCATGTGATAGATGATAGGACGACCCGTGTGCGGCCAGGCAGGTCGCTAGTCTCATTATAATAAATAGGGAATAGATGTGTTTTATGCAGATAATATCAAGGAATGAAACAAACTCAACTGTGTTAAAATAAATTAGTTATATTAATAAAGTTATAGAAGTTTTTTTCTTGCAACTATGATAACCACAGAAAAAAATGTATGTTCTGTTATGACATCAATATTTCACAGGTTAATATGGAACAAACAGTATACCGGAACTATCAGAAGGTCACCATCCAGGAATCTCCGGGACGGATCCCAGCAGGCCGCATTCCTCGCAGCAAAGACTGCATCCTACTCTCTGATTTGTGTGACCGCTGCAAGCCAGGAGATGAAGTAGATCTCACGGGGATTTATACTAACAATTATGATGGATCCTTGAATACTGAACAGGTATAATATTTAAAATTAAAACATCTTATAAATAAAAGTGTGATGCTAGCAGTGCTGACCTCACCTTCATCGTCATCATGGTGACAATCATCCATAGTGGAAGACTTGAAATAAAAGTCTTCAGTTCAAATATCGAGCAACTTTATGTGGTTACAACATAAACAATTGGTTAAAAAACTGTAATGCCCATATAGTCTTGTCTATCAAATAAATAAATAAATATTATAAGTACACAGCAGTGTTGGGAGCTTTGTACCGCTCGATGGTCCAGGCTCAAATGAGGTGTGAGCATTGGGTGGCTGAGTTTATGTTTAAAATGTTTGTATGCTTAAAATGTTTCTATGAGCCTGAAGCTTAATTATAAATCATATAAGAACGTTAAAAAAACTAAAAATAACCGACTTCAATGCCGCGCTATTAATTTTCAGTACCAATTTTGAGGTGTTTATCTCCATATCTCTGGAGATACTTATCAGACCTCGACAAAATTTCCATGGTACCACACTTTAGATATCTCCTTTCCAACAAAAAAATAATAATCAAAATCGGTTCATAAACGACGAAGTTATCTGCGAACAAACATAAAAATAAAAAATATATATACGGTCGAATTGAGAAACCTCCTCCTTTTTTTGAAGTCGGTTAAAAATGAATATAGAAATAATAATGAAGTGATTTTGGTAATAAATTATGAAGTAAAACATTAAATATTTTAACAATCTCAAATGAATTCAATCAAATTAAAATTCTCAAATAGATACTCAAATCAATGAATCTAGTATTTAATAATGAATTATTACTTATTGGGAGTGTAATAACGCCTTCGCACCGATATACTTAAACAAATATTAAAAGACAGATCCTAGATAATACATATATTATATGTGTAATTTTTTTAAATAGCAGTGCATAAGGCAACATTCTGAATTGTTTATCAAGAAAGACGTTTACATGTGAACACAAGACAATGAGAAAAACTTATCTTGGGGCGAAAACTACTCTAAAAATGGAAAATTGTAATGCTATGTAAGAAAATATATCAGACACTAAAAAAAAATTTTAATGCCATGACAATGGCCTACGTATTAGGCCAAAACCGGGTCAAACCATATCGTCTTATATATAAAAATCAAGTGCTGTTCTCGAGTTTTAGCGAGACTAACGAACACGTTAGTCTCGCTAAAACTCGAGAACGGCTGGGCCGATTTCGCTGATTTTAGTTTTGATATGTTTGTCGCAGTCCAGGGAAGGTTTAAACGCTGAGTAAATATGGAAAAATTGCGACGAAGATAGTAAACACAACAATTTCATTTTCCCATATAAACTGTTCTACCTACTTTCCTCTCAAACATTTGACGTTCGTCCGTTCTTCAATACGGTAGAGTAGACTCTGTTCCACTCTCGAATTGAAATTTGAAGCACGTAATAAATTAAGGGTTTTGAATCGACAACATAATATATCCACTCATATTACTCGGATTATCGCGTAGGTATTTAAATTTTAATATTTTGAATGTTGATGGTTGTCCCAGGTTGTCATTGTGGCGCTTCCATACATGGGTATTAGCTATTTTGGTATAAAACCGATAAAAACAAAATTAAATTAAATAATAAAGGGGATCTCCATACAAGAAACGTGTTTTGGAGGCTTTTTATGCTCGATCTTACAAATCTTAATAGATTGGGACTTGAAATTTACTCATGGTGTGTATAACAAGGGCTGCTATAAGATTAAATAATAAAAACTAAATTAAATTGAAGGGGATCCCCCATACAACAAACGTTATTTTTCAGGCAAATTTTAGTGAATCAGAACCCTGCGTGTGCGGTTCTGACTCGCACTTGGACAGTTTATTTATATCCGCGGCACGAAGTTCGCCGGGTCAACTAGTCTAGAATAAATGCAACGCGAGCGAAAGCGGTACATGATAAAATCAATCCATCTCAACATTCCGTATTACCATTTTCCCAGGGTTTCCCAGTTTTCGCAACTGTAATCATTGCCAACTACATAGTGGTAAAAGACTGCAAACACATCGTAGAATCTCTGACAGATGAAGACGTGGCCAACATAGTGAAGCTGTCCAAAGACCCGAGGATAGGAGAGAAGATTGTGCAGAGTATAGCGCCCTCTATATACGGACATGATTATATTAAACGGGGGCTTGCGCTGGCGCTGTTTGGAGGAGAGCCTAAGAATCCAGGTAAGTGCATTTTGCGTCATCTGTCAATGCCTATAATAACCCCTTATATATAAGGATTTTTTTAATAGTAGTTAGTTTCTTTGTATATGGCTTCTGTGGCTTGTTGTTACAATTCTGCCAATGTCAGTTAATGCTAGTTTCATAAAGCATGTGGAGACTGTCGGTAAAATAAAAATATGGTCGGTGTTCAGGAGTGAGAATCCACCAGAATTTTACACACCATGATGATTTAATGTAAAACAAAAGACAACACAACTAAAATAATATACAAACTATGTTACAGTACACAGAAACTTAACTAATTACACAATGGTACTCATTATTTTACAATATTAACAACCAATATAGTTTACAATCTAATCATTTACGCAGCCGTTAGACCACTAACGTGACGTTTAGGTTAATGACAATGTGGTCAAAGATGATAGCATGCTAGGCCTAGGACTGTTTGGTGACAGATTTTGTAACTTGAGTGTGGTAGCTGGCCAGGTGAACACTACACAGTCTCCTACCACCAATAATGTGTCATTCATCACTTTGAACAGTGAGAACATTTTAAATACTAATTAGCTAGTATCTTTCGAGTGATGCTCCTTTCAACGAAAAGCATTTAGTTTTATTTATATACTAGCCGTACCCGCGACTTCGTCCGCGTGGAATAGTGTCTTTGGGTAGCATTTTTATATATTTAGGCTAATTATTTTACAAATAAGACACATGCGTATCCCACCTACACCGCACCGTACCACGCCGTGCAAATCCCCCTCCCCTCTCCCTCCCCCTCACCCTCACCTCCCCTCTCCCTCTCTCTTCCCTCCACCCCTTTTCCCCTCACTTCCCTCTCCTTCTCCCCCTCCCCCTCCCCTCCCCCCCCCCCTTCCCTCCCCTCCCCTATGTCTTCCCCCCACTTCCCCTCTCCCCTCTCTTCCCCCCCACTCCCCAATTTACAAAAATAAAAAGTGTGTGACACTTCAAAGAAACAATATTTGATTTACGCAGTGCAACATCTCTCGTCGGATTTGAAAAACTAATGATTTCTTCCGAATGATTAACTTACGTAATAAGCAGTCATAGATGGCGCCACCAATGCATAATTGGATTAACAAATGCAATCCACTAATTTCGTCGTATCGATGGATCGAACCGTGGCTTAATTGGCAGAGCACCTGGACGTGTAATCCGGGGGGTGCGGGTTCGAGTCCCGTCGGTACGATGAAATTTTGGATTGTGTTTAACAATTTACAGTAGAACATTCACAAAAACCTTACATATTTCTATACAAACTTTCATCCCCTATTGTTATTTTACACCCTTGAGGGTAAAACTTTTACAAACTTTGAATGCCATATTTATTTATATCGAATCAACAGCCTCAAAAATAATTATCAAGCTTCTAGATCTAAAAATGACGATACTTCCATACAACTTTTCATCCCCCCTTTCAACCCCTTACAACCATCTTTTCGCATTAAAAAGTAGCCCTTGTCCTTACTCAGGCTCTAGACTATCTGTGTACCAAACTCCATTTAAATTGGTTCAGTAGAACATTATCATAAACCTTACATATTTCCATACAAACTTTCATCCCCTATTGTTATTTTACACCTTTGAGGGTAAAACTTTTACAAACTTTGAATGCCATATTTATTTATATCGAATCAACAGCCTCAAAAATAATTATCAAGCTTCTAGATCTAAAAATGACGATACTTCCATACAACTTTTCATCCCCCCCTTTCAACCCCTTACAACCATCTTTTCGCATTAAAAAGTAGCCCTTGTCCTTACTCAGGCTCTAGACTATCTGTGTACCAAACTCCATTTAAATTGGTTCAGTAGAACATTATCATAAACCTTACATATTTCCATACAAACTTTCATCCCCTATTGTTATTTTACACCCTTGAGGGTAAAACTTTTACAAACTTTGAATGTCAAATTTATTTATGGGTGAAATGCAGAATAGATGTACCGTAAAGAAATCGTTATTAAACTGAGATTGTAACTAAACTGATAAAATGTTACGAAACTGATAATGAAAGGGTGAGATCACAGTTAGTATACTAAATAGTCATGTAATATATCATATAATAATCACATATACAATATCAAACAAAAAATAACATTTAAATATTATATCAAAAGCTCATGTTGTGGACGAAACCTTAGTGCAACGAAACTGACAGCTCAGTTTCGATACGTAACGAAACGTTACGAAACTGAAAAAATAAACTGAGAAATCCTAGCCTCAAAAATATTTCCTACCAAAATCGCTATTGATTTGACAATAACTTGTATCCCAGCGGTAATTATATGTCTTACGCAAGATAAATCAACAAATAACTTATGAATTATACTCACCGGAAATAGGAAAATCGCGTTAGTAACCCTGATACTGATATTTAACAAAATGCGTGTCTGAACCACCCACGAACTGCGAAGCAAAAAATACAGCCATCTTACTGTCAATATTTTGACATAGCTTGAGAAAGTGTTGCCATTTTATAAAAATGCAATCTAATGTTAGAATTGTTGTTGTATTTGTAACCAAAATTGCGTTACTATCCCTGAGTTACGAAATTAACAAAAATGGAGACAAACATTAAGTACGCTAAATCTTATATCTAGATCGTTTCCTTTTTGCACAGCCTATTTCAATTTATTAATTTAGATAAGAAGTGGTGATTTTAACCAAAAATAAGGTGAAATTAAACTAAAAAAAAATTGTTTACTGACATACAAAATTGACAAATAGTGGAGAGACATTTCAAATTTGTATGAAAGTTATTTAGTATTATATTGAAAAAAATATATAATTTTTGCCTGATTGCATGCATCAAAGAAATAAAAAAGGGGCTTTTGGACAATAAATACACTACTCAGTATTTCTATCTTATTTCAAACTTACGGGACAACTTAAATTGTATCTATGTACATCTATTCTGCATTTCACCCTTATATCAAATTAACAGCCTAAAAAATAAGTCTCAAGCTTCTAGCTCCTAAAATTACGGTACTTCCATACAACTTCTCATCCTCCCTTTCAACCCCTTACAACCCTGTTTTCGCATTAAAAAGTAGCCTATGTCCGTTCTCAGGCTCTAGACTACCTGTGTACCAAATTTCATTTAAATCGGTTCAGTGGTTTTGGCGTGAAAGTGACACAGACAGACAGACAGAGTTACTTTCGCATTTATAATATTAGGATTAAGGATAAGTAAGGATTTAGATAAAAGGAATACTCTTAGGGACTACCCTAGTTTAAAATAAGATCTAACTTTTGGATTACTAAATCCAAAAGTTAGATCTTATTTTAAACTAGAGCACTCAAGCGTAACTGCAAAAGTTACTACTATGAACACCTTCGCGGGAGTGAATCAAATATTAGATGTGTATGATTCTATTTTGATTTTACTATGTTTAATCACTTTATTAAAATATTATACACATTTTAATTTACAGGTGAAAAGCACAAACTAAGAGGCGACATCAACGTTCTGATTTGCGGAGATCCAGGGACGGCCAAATCACAATTTCTCAAGTATACTGAAAAGGTACAATATATAGATTTTAAATTATGACATTACGGGCAAGTTTCACCGCTTCCTAAGGCTTGCCGCACATACATCGTAACGTAGTCGCCTCGCGAGGGAAGCGTGGTCAACGTCGTCGACCACGCGTTTACGTCTCTTCTCAGCGGCGCCAATCTAAGATGTTGATGTTTCAGGGTCCAGTGTGTAGTGGGAGAATGGTCGGCTTTGACGCCAGAAGTGCCGAGTTCAATTCTAGTCCCACCGTGCACCAATAGATATTTCTATCGAAAAAATTATGTGGGTTTTTCACAGTGGCTCTCCGGTGCAGTAAAACATCGTTAAGAAACCCACAACATCCGCATGGTGGTTGGACACTATCTACTGTCCGCCTGGATAGCTACCACCCCCAGGCTAAATAATTTGTCGCCAAACATCTAAATGTGTTACAGCAGCAATACTTTATTTAGTTCCCATTCTGAGCATAGTGTGCTACCATCCTCGGCCGCATCATCACTTACCAACAGGTGAGATAGTGGTCAAACGCTAGCCTATATATGATATAAAAAAAATGTTACATTAAAACAATTTTCATTCGTTACACTTCAAGGGGTCGGGGATGTGTTATTCAGTTTGAAGCTAGAGTCTGTACAAAAAGAGTACCGTCGTGGCTTTACGATGAACTAACATTCAAAGGTAAAGAAGGAAGGTATATCTAGTACCACCCGATAATGATACAAGTAGGTACCTACCAAGGTATCAAACATTTTTAGTCGTATTAGCAATGACAGAGCAATGTTGTCAACACTACAAAAATAGTACATTAGAACGTTTAGAACCATCGACACGCGCGCCCTCAATTTCTACGACGGTTCTCTTTTTGCACATACTTTATGCAAAAATCCTCTCGTGAGCTCTACAAGTTATAGAGCCCCTTGCACACAGGGTTATGTATTTCAACGACACACTATTATCCACAGATAGCCCCCCGAGCCGTGTTCACGACAGGGCAAGGTGCCAGTGCAGTCGGTCTCACTGCATACGTCAGAAAGAATCCTACCACCAGGTATGTTTTACCAGTACTTTACAAGCTTTTATTTTTGTACATTGTTTTATACAATCCAAAATTTCATTGATGGGATAGGTATTGAAGGGATTCGAACCCAACCCACCCCG
Organism: Cabera pusaria; assembly: GCA_954871355.1. Lineage (NCBI taxonomy): Eukaryota > Metazoa > Arthropoda > Insecta > Lepidoptera > Geometridae > Cabera > Cabera pusaria. Next base: position 18,090,151 of record OX940905.1, read on the forward strand.
CTCTCTGCTGCATACCCGCCCGATCCCAGAGCGAGTGTGAGTGATACCTTTTTCACAGATTGCAATTGTGAGTGGATGAGATTTAAGCTCATTTCAGACTACGCTATAATATAATAATAATAGTTTATAGCACAACAATATCGCTCACCACATTTTTTATTTTTATTTAGAACACATTCACACTTAGCTACACAATATTTGAGCGGGTTTGCTTTAATTTGCATGTCATGCTGTACTATATAGAAGCATTGTATAGCGTAGTCTGAAATGCGCTTTAGAGTTTAGAGTGTATCTGTGCGGAGACGATCCCGCAGCGTACTTGACAACCACCATAAAGATTCAGGCCCCCTAGACTCCCTAGTTTGCATTCACGCTAACGCAAGTTCAAAATGTATGGGAATGACATTTATTTTTCGTGACTTAAGGCCATTGTCTTTCTATGCAAAATTCAAAATCACGCTCGACGTGGCGCCACAGAATACATACCAGTTTTACATCTCTTTGCTTCCTCTGCGTGAACTCTCGCGACCCCGTTTATTTATTATGACTATAATGAAAGATATGAAAAGTTTGCTGTTGCTCTACTTTGTAATTGATATTTTATATTGTTTGTAACGTAAAAACTAAAAGCTAAAGGTAGGCTGAATTGTTACTGTTTCTAAACCGAATTCAGAAAAAAGGAGGAGGTTCTCAATTCGACTGTATATATATTTTGTTTTAATGTTTGTTACCACAATAGTCGATCAAATTTTGACCGATTTCAAACATTTTTTTTAGGGTTCCGTACCCGAATGGCAAAAAACGGAACCCTTATAGATTCGCCATGTCTGTCTGTCTGTCTGTCCGTCCGTATGTCACAGTAATTTTATTCCGAAACTATTAGGACTACAGAATTGAAACTTGGTAGGTAGATGTATTCTGTAAACCGCTTTCCGATTTTTATACAAAAATAAAAAATATAAAAGTTTAAGGGGGGCATCCCATACATGAAACTGGAACAAAAAATGTTTTTTCTTCAAACCTATACGTGTGGGGTGTCTATGGATAGGTCTTTAAAAATGACATTGACGTTCCTGCAATGATTTTTTCTCAAAGTCAATCATTTAAAAGATAGGCGCGTCTAAAGTGGTAAAATGTATGCCCCCCCCCCCCCCTCTCTAACTTCTAAAAAAAAGTTTGAAAAATCTAGGAAAAATATATCCTGTAGATCTCAATAAAAACTTTCAAAGAAAATTAGTGTGAACGAGATACAGTCAGCCATTGTTGAGACATAGCGACCGTAAGTATAACTTTGTTTTTCATACAAACACTATGAAAAACAAAGTTATTTTTGTAGTAGCAAAAAATCTAAGTTATAGAATACTACTGTGTTACTGAACCCTACGAGTGCGAGTCCGACTTGCACTTAACCAGTTTTATTTGAGATATTATGCCACCCGTTTGGTCTCATTTCAATTTTATCGAGGCGAGGTATGACACTTATCTCCGGAGATATAGAGATAAACATCTCAAACATATTACATACCTTGATGACATATGCATTTGTATACCTTGACGACATGATACTACTGGCTATTTTGACTATCGCGGCATGTGAAGTCGGTTTTTTTTTTCGTTTTGTACGATCATAAGTTATCAAAATCTTACATACAAAAATGAATTGACGTTTATTAGTCTCACATGAACTCAAGTACCGTTGAACCAATTTGCCTAATTTTGGTTTTAGTACATTTGTAGAAGTCCAAGGAAAGTTTAAAAGGTGTAAACATATTAAGAAACTAGCTGTGCCCCGCGGCTTCACCCGCAATCAAAAGAGTTTCATTCATATGACGCGTTTCTGTCATAAGAACCTTGTAGTGATATTTTACAAAAACAACATAAAATTACTAGCAATATCGGCTCACCCGTTCTAAAGTTATGGCCTGACCAAGGTAAATAGCCAGACGATAAAAACCGAAAACTTATTTTTCTTGAGAAACAAAATTTTATAAGCGCTCACTTCCTTTATATGAATAAAAAACTGACAATATTTTTTACCGTTTAAGTCCGTTTTAAAATGTGTCTACCGTATTACCCTCTTAGGGGTAGAATTTAAATAAACCCTTTTTTTCATTTCTGAGTAGAGAGTGGAGAGTCCTTGGTGAGTGGTCCTTTATGTGCGGGTTATCTATAGATAGGTCTTTAAAAATGACATTGAGGTTTCTTAAACTATTTTTTCTCATAGTCAATCGTTTAAGACATTTCTTATTCCATTTCCATTCCGTTTCCATTCCGTTTTCATTCCGTTTCCATTCCGTTTTCATTCCGTTTCCATTCCGTTTCCATTCCGTTTTCATTCCGTTTCCATTCCGTTTCCATTCCGTTTCCATTCCGTTTTCATTCCGTTTCCATTCCGTTTCCATTCCGTTTTCATTCCGTTTTCATTCCGTTTTCATTCCGTTTCCATTCCGTTTTCATTCCGTTTCCATTCCGTTTTCATTCCGTTTTCATTCCGTTTCCATTCCGTTTCCATTCCATTTCCATTCCGTTTCCATTCCGTTTCCATTCCGTTTTCATTCCGTTTTCATTCCGTTTTCATTCCGTTTCCATTCCGTTTCCATTCCGTTTTCATTCCGTTTTCATTCCGTTTCCATTCCGTTTCCATTCCGTTTCCATTTCCACTCCATTCCCAAAAAAAAAACGTTACGTTAATTTATCACAGAGATCCCGTGGCCACCTTCCAGCTTCATCATCAGACCCTGAATATCATCTATATATAAAGTCCTCCTCACTACGAATCAATCGAGCCCAAGCTCGGTGGGGTTATGTTGTTTTATCAAAGAGATGCCGTGTCCACCTTCCGGCTTCATCATCAGACTCTGGATAATATCATCTAGGTGTAAAGTCCTCCTCGAGACAAATTAATCGAGCCCAAAGTCGGTGGAGTTATGTTTTTTTATCACAGAGATGCCGTGGCCACCTTCCGTCTCCATCATCAGACCACACAAGTTGTAACTTGCATTTTAAAAATAATAGCGCGACATTGCAAGTTAAAAATAATAGTTTGTAATTTATTATATCATAATACCTAATATTTGTTCAGTTTTAGAATTTTATTAAAGTAGAGCAACTTTAGATGCGTAACAAAGCTTGAGCAAGGTAAAGCGAGAGTAATGATAGAGCGAGAGGTACGCTCAAAATTCGGCATGGATCATACGTCTGATCGAGACGACTGCTTGGCCGCCACTGAGGAATTTTTCACGCGATTCTTGTTTATAAACTGCATTTTTGAGTGTTTCTCCATGTTATTATTATTTGAGTAATCATTAAATACGAGTGCTACTTTTTACATGGTTATTGAATTAAATCATAGGCATTTTAAAACATAATATTTTACGTAAATGCGTCACTTAATTATCAAGAAAAAAACAGTTTAAAAAACAACGAAATCTGAAAAACTTTACGATTTTGTAACATGTGAATTAAGAATATGATAGATATTAAGAAAAATCTATCCAGTATATATTCAATAAGAAGATGTTTTTCAAGGTATGACTTGAAAAGTTTTGCTATTTCTTTATTTATTTCCATATACTAGGTATTCAAACCTAACCCGTAATGGTGTTAGGCACGGCAGAGCCTTGTTTAGCGTTTGATTTACCAACCATAATACTTCGTGATGATCCTTAAAAAAATATGTAGCGATAACTTATGTCCAGAATATTTTTGTACATCAATTTTTATTTGTTCATATTAAGTGGCTTTGCTTTAAAAAAATAGTAACGCTGCACTAATATTTTGCTGCGAGTCAATTTTCCAAGACAACGGCCTTAAGTAGTCGATTATTGCACGCCGTGCTATAATCGACTAGTTAAGTCACGCGTATCGTAATATACTATAATAATATAGATATATATTTTCAGAGACTGGACGCTAGAAGCGGGCGCACTGGTACTGGCAGACCGCGGGGTGTGTCTCATCGATGAGTTCGACAAGATGAACGACCAAGACCGCACCTCTATACACGAGGCTATGGAGCAGCAGTCCATCTCTATATCCAAAGCTGGCATCGTCACTTCACTGCATGCTAGGTAACGTAGAAACATCATGTATAAACTATAAACCAACAACCCCCGCATGGTGGTAGGACACTATCTAGCCTGGCCAGCTACCGCTTTGTATGTGAGAGTCTAGGTGCCTGAAATAGGTTTTAAAAATCAAATTAGAATATATCCAAGGGCCCAGTGGAGTAGTGGGAGAATGGTCGGCTTTGACGCCAGAGGTACAATCCCTGCCGTGCACCAATAGATTTTATTATTCTATCGAAAATTGTATGTGCACTTTTCACAGTGGCCCTCCAGTGAAGGAAAAACATCGCTAAGAGATCCCCAAACCCCGTAGGACACTATATAATGTCCGCCTGGCCAGCTACCATCCTCAAGTTAAAAAATCTATCGCCACACATCTAATGTGTTCCGCTTGAGAGCCAGTTCCCATTCTAGGCCTAGCGTGTTTACCATCTTCGACCGCATCATCACTTACCAATAGGTGAGATAGTGGTCAAAGCTAGCCTATAAGATATAAAAAAAAGTTCGTTTCCGGACCTTCGAGTGAGGTGCAAAACAACCAAACAACCGACATTCAGAGGACGTGAACGCAAACCAACGCACTCGCCGTTTCTAGAGTTAGTCTTATCTTATTCACGAGTTAGGGCCAGCGCTGACTGACGTCGCGGCATGGCACGGCACGGCTGGGCATGTTAAGGTAGCCCGAAAGACGCTTTGGTATAACGCGGCATGCCGGAGTAAGCCGCGTCACGTCGTGGCATCCCGCATATAGTTACACAACACCAACAAGGCGAGCGCGCTTTTTTTTACATCGAAATGGGTAGCTCTTGACCACTATCTCAACTGATGTTAAGTGATGATGCGGTCGATGATGGAGCACGTTTACCCAAAATATACCTATTCACTCGCAATTTCAAGACCCCCATATTGTATTTAGCCAGAAACATAGACTCAGGCAGGGCATTCCATTCCCTGGCGGTTCGTATGATGAACGAAGATGCAAATCGCTTTCCCATGCCCCGCGCTCAACATGCCGCGGTATGATTGTACCGAAACAAAGCAATATGAATTCTAAACTAATTGAAATAAGGATTAAAAGAACTTGATCAGAAATAAAATCCTTTACCGTGCCCTGACGTCAGTCAGCGCCGGTCCTCAGTTGCTAATGACCCGAGTTGGAGTGCACACGTGTTTCCTCCGTACGCCGGCTCGTCGTTTTTGTTTACTTTGTGTACGATCTTTGTTAATCAACTTCCAAAAAAGTATGTTACTCAATTCGACCTTATATATTTTTTTTATTTTATATATATCTTTTATGTCTGTTTGCGGATAACTTCGTCGTTTATTAACCGATTTTGATGATTATTTTTTTTGTTGAAAAGGAGATATCCCGGGGTTGGTAACATAGTAATTTCATAAAGATCTGATTGGTATTTCCAGAGATATGGAGATAAACACCTCAAACTTGGTACTGAAAATGAATAGCGTGACATTTGAAGTCAATTGTTTTAGTTTTTTAAACGATCTTATTTATCTACTATTCTGTAATTAGAAGTAAACATATGTAAAAGTATTTCGGTAATTTCCCTGGCATGAGCGTCCCTTACAATATTGCAATTTGTTCCAGGTGTTCAATAATAGCAGCGGCCAATCCAATCGGCGGTCGATACGACGCGTCACTAACATTCTCAGAGAACGTGAACCTGTCCGAGCCCATACTGTCACGTTTCGACGTGCTCTGCGTGGTGCGGGACGAGGCTGACCCTATGTTGGACAAGCATCTTGCCAAGTTAGTTGCTACTCATATCTTCTATATCTCTCACTCTCTCTCTCTCTATATATATATATATATATATATATAAATATATATACATCGTAGAGGGAAAATTAACTAAAGAGAACACTAGCGTGTATGCGAATGAAATAGCTATAGAGATATAACCCGACTAAAATGATGAACACGTGATACATATGCCAGCTATAAGATAAAATGAACAACGTCATTTGGTCGGGTACATGACATACATGACAGCGGGTGAAAGCTAATGGGTGCACTAGAACTTAGAGCCAGTGCTCGAACCAGTTTGTAAAATCGCATACGCAGAGAAGGAAAACAAATATTGTTCATCTCGCTCTCTCATACTAGTGATTGTATAGTTTTATTCTTCTCATATTATAGTTATTTTCATTTTAAGGACAAGTCTATTTTAATATACTTAGATATATATATATATATGTATATATATATATATCTATTTATCTATCTTTATCTATCTCTCTTTTTCTTTCTTATCTCTACTATGTACTAATATCAAGTGAACATAGCAAAAGCATAATTCAACGATTGGATGACAGCTGAATGGCTCATTACTTAAGTTTTTTTTTGATTTGATAACTTTTTATAAATCTATGAACGCCGGCTGCATACACGAAAAAGTGTCACGTTCTGCGTGCAAGCGAGAGCGCGGAACAAGCGATAAAGAGGCACGATCGTATGACTCTTTTTAACCCCCAAGACAAAAAGAGGGATGTTTTTTGAAGAGAAACTTCTGTGGGCGCACTGGAGTAAAAACGCAAAGGAAGTGACGTAAGATGGTAAGCGATGACGTCTACCTATTACAGATACAGCAGCATGTCACTGCACTGCGCCTGTTACCTTGAGACATAAAGATGTTGAGTCTCACATGCCATGCCCAGAAGTGCTACAACAAATATACCATCATCTCCGCAGGTTCGTAGTATCGTCTCACATCCGCCACCACCCCACGAAGCGCGGGGCGGCTCTCGAGAGCGAGACCGTAGACTCTGACCTCTCTATCCCTCAAGACGTGTTGAAGAAATACATCGTCTACTCGAGAGAAAATGTGCATCCTAAACTGCAGGTAAATGTTAATAGTTTTTTAACCGACTTCAAACAAGGAGGGTCTCAATTTGTTTGTTTTATTTTTATGTTTGTTATCTCAGAACTCTCCGACATTTAATCGATCCGATAGTTAAGATTCTCAAATGGTGCAAAACTTAATACCTTCGTAATCATAGTAATTAATTTAAAAAAAATCAAAACATAATCGTATTAAAAATCAAATACTAGGTCATGAATACAGTTTGCACTGTGCAACATAAAAGATTAGAAATAAATTATTTAAGAACCAGTGTTACTTATTGTGTGTCTCAAATTTTGAGCAATTGCTAAACTATTAATCAAGGAAAATCTCACTCATAAACTTTAATCAAACTTAAGAGGTTGTTGAGCATTGCATTGACAGCTCTCAAAGTTAAGCACTTGCTGAGAGGCAAGATGGCGTTGACAGCACCAATCAGCTGATATATGGGTAGTTTATCGATTTTCGAATTTCGCGGTATTTTTTTGTCACTTAATGTGTCACAGACAACAACCCGTTACAGATAAAAAATGAATATCTGAGGGCTAGAATCGTTCTTTAGTCTACTAATTTGGTTATAGTCTATGCCAACAGCCCATGGAGCATATCTGTTTCATGTCTCAACCAAGCAACGACTGACTAACGTTTACGAGTGAAAAAAAGTTGAGCAATGATCAAGTCCTTGAGAGCTTCTCAGTTGAGAGGCAGTTCAGCAATTGATCAACATAGTTTTATAATTAACACTGTAACTAGTCACTCTTACAGGCAACACCAAAAAATTAGTATTTATTGCGCGACTACTGATTTTGATACTTGTTTTCACTCATTGAATAATGCAAGTAAGAAATAAGCATATAAATAAATAAAGAAGAATTTGTATAGAAATAAAATGTATATAGATACTATAAAATTTATATAGATACTATAAAATAGATACTTACTCGTATAGATAAAAATTCATGTCATACAAATCTTATATTTGAAAAAATAATACAAGTATCAAAAACGTTTGTTTCTAACTAACTGTGTTGCTACATACAAGATACAAAAGCAATAGTGGCGCCCTCATTTATTGTCAACTCTTTTATGTCGCACTGTACTTGTTTGCGCTCAAATATTTGAAGATATTTAACATTGGACAAACGTGTGGTAGCCGCCAAAAGTTTTTATTATATCTTATAGGCTAGCGTTTGACCACTATCTCACCTGTTGGTAAGTGATGCGCTCGAAGATGGTAAGCAGTAAGCACGCTAGGCCTAGAATGGGAACTGGCTCTCAAGGATAGCTGACGGAACACATTAGATGTTTTGGCCACTTTAACCACTGATATAATTTATGATCGTACAAAACAAAAAAAAACGACTTCACATGCCGCGATAGTCAAAATAGCCAGTAGTATCATGTCATCAAAGTATACCAATGCATATGTCATCAAGGTATGCAATGAGTTTGAGATGTTTATCTCCATATCACCGAAAATAATTGTCATACGTCGATAACATTTAAATGGGACCTAACGGGAGGCATAATCTCTCAAACAAAAAAAAGATTTTTTCAAATCGGTCAAGATTTGACGAAGTTCTGAGGTAACAAACATTTTAAAAAATCGAATCAAAATTGAATCAAAATCGAATCGAGAACCTCATCCGTTTTTTGAAGTCGGTTGAATAAAATGTGATAAAATAAAATAAACACATTCCTATGCGATTTGAATGTAGTCAGGCGGCAAACAATTCGAACATGTAATACATTTGATTATGACAGAAATGTTTTCTTTTATTTTTAATTTGAGTGTCTTACACACCTAGGGTTAACATTTTTTACATTAAGTTGTTTTGTGGAAAACTTACAATACATTTTATACTAGTATCGCCTACACTAAAATGTCTCTCTTACTCATGTGACATGTGGCACAGGAATGTATCTATCTCGCTCTATCACATTCACCACACGTTTGTCCAATGTGTTAAATATCTCCGAATATTTGAGCGCAAACAAGTATTATTGACCTAAGTATTTGATTTTTAATACGATTGTTTTGATGTTTTTTTTAATAATTGCTATGAGTAGAGTGTTACACCATTTTAGAAACTTAACTAAATGCGCCATCTTTTGACGTAACTTGCCGAGGGTGGTACGGTATGTTTTTTTTATTTATGTAGAGTCAATGATGGGTGATATAATTTTTTCAACTTCGACTCAACGAGATTACAATACAATACAATACAAAAACTCTTTATTGACACCAATATATAAACAATAAATAAAAAAACAAAATTGGCATAACTTAAATTAGATGTATAATGGGCGGTCTTATCGCTAAGAGCGATCTCTTCCAGACAACCTTTGGATGGATATGAAACCTATGATAAGCATGGACGGTGGCATGATATATATATCAGGTACATAAACTTACTTAGATCTATAGATATTCAATACATACATTTTATATATCTACATACATATACACAATATAAACTATATATATATATATACATACATATACATGCATAAACCATACATATTATACAAGAATTAAACTAAATAAAAACGTTGCGAATGTAGACAAATGTCATAATTGATATTAATAAATTGACAGGTAATGCTTTTCCACTTGAGCCTTGAAACAGAACAGTGATTGAGCACGTCTTATATCCACTGGTAAATTGTTCCAGAGGCGTACAGCTTGCACAGTGAAAGATGCATCATAAAAGTTGGTACTGTGTGCTGGAGTGCTCAGAACCAAGTTTTCGGATTTCGTTCGGATTTTATTCGGATTCGGAGATTACGTTAATTTTAACTAACTTATCAACCTTTTTTGCTTGATTTGTGACTGCGTATCGTTAGTACGTTTATTTAGCACCACGTTAGTGATGACAACAACGTAAAATTGTTATTTTTGTGGTCACAGTTTGAGTTTATAATTTGCCAGTTAAAATTTAACTAACAGATAAGGATTTTTTTTTCTATTTTTCCCGGGACCGCTGTGAACCCCCCTCTCACCCCGTGCCCGCTTGACGATGAGTAACGGGACACCCTGTATAACTTAAGATCCAGCTTAGCAGTGTTACTCTCAATCATTCGAAAGGAAATTCCGGTCGGGAAACTGCCTTTACTTCGACTTGGATCTTTGCAATTCTCAATGCTCCGATCGGTTACTTTTGTTATTTCAAATCGAAAATAGTAGTTTATGCAACTGTCATATAATGAAGGGTATTAAAACACGAGTGTGAGTTTATGAAACGAGCGCAGCGAGTTTCATAATAGTAACAAGTGTTTTAATGCCCGCGTTATATGCAGTTGCATACACTACTTTATCTTCACTAATGCAATTAATCAAACAACAAGAGTAAAAGCTGACAATAGTTTATTTATAATAATTGTTCAAATTTTGGATGGTACAATTTTGAAAGTTAATGTTAATTATTGATCCAGCAGCTGTAGCGGCCGCGGGGCAAGCAGTAGAGCTCGTAGACGGAGTCGGAATATTTATAATTACTTCATTCGTCTTGTTTTCTATACTGTTCAAGATCGTATTTGAGACTTGAATTTTATTCATTAAAGACTCATCAATGTAGCTTTCAGCCACAGTAGAAGACTTCCACCCCCCGTGTCGTTTCAGTGCGGTCAAATCACCACCGCTATCTATGAGAAGGGTCGCCGAGGTGCGCCGGAAGCAATGCCCCGTGTACAACGCTGGGTTAGGCAGATTCAAAAAACTTGCGATAGTTTTTCCCAGAGCACCAAATTTATTAATACCAGTTCTTTGATCGACGCACTTCCCCGATCTTATAGCTCAAGAAAAAGGCAGGGTTTCGACAGGGGGTGGGTCGAAGTTCCATGTATTTTTTACATACGGCATAGCAGTTGCCCGTCACAACGAAAGAACGATCTATTTTCGTTTTTGTTTTCGAAACTTTCACCATGATTGTACTGTCGTCTATGTTAGAGACTTCATCGAACTGGATGTTGTATAGCTCTTGCCTTCGGCATGCCCCCATTATGCCGAAGATTAGTGCAACCTGTAACAATAAACGATATAATAAGCTTGAGGTACATAGCCAAGGCAAAAACTATGATTTATGAAGTAATAAAGTGTAGGTACCTACTACCAAATTTATACACAAAGCGCTTAAACGGAGTGTTTAGATAACTTGCGTGTGTAGTACGTAAGTACTAGGTAGATTAAATAACAGAACTAAAATACACTTACCTTTTCAAAAAGATACAAAATATCTGGTGTATCTTCCAGGAACATCTTTATTTGACCTGATGTAAACGTCAAGGACTTTTTTTCCTTGTGTCCTTCTGAACTGCGTTTCAGGAACGCTATGACTATTGAATACTTCGTGATATCAATATTGTTGTAGATACTCAGTGTGGACTTGAGCATAGAATATTTAGCCCACATAGAAGATGGCTTGAATTTGTCGGAGAGGTCTTTGAGATACGCAAGAATGACATTTTCAGAAAATGATGTAGTTTTCTTTTCGATCTTCCATGCCAAAAAGTTATTATATTCTTTTTCATATAATTTTCTAGATTTTTCTGGCAAAAGATTGTGAGTTACTTTTGTTGCCAATTCTAGAATATTCGGAGGCGTACAAATATCATCGTCGCTATCCATTTTTAACTTTTAATTTGTATTTTAAAAACAAAACACATTGCGAAACATTAAATTCACGCGTACGTGTATTGTCAGTGAACTTGCCGCCATTAAAATCTAACCAATGAGAGCGCAGCTGCGCGCGCAGGGCCAATCAGGAGCGAGCGCGCGCTGTTCTTTTTTTATTTAATTGGCACAAGATCTTACCAAAGAGTTTTGTGTATGTAAGTTTAGTAGTTTCGACGAAGTTTTCACGTATAACCCAACTGTTTTCAAAAGCCAGCCTAATACAAAATTTTATACAACTTGTATGAGGATTTTGACATAAGGCTCGCCAGGTTAATTGGTCGCGGTTTATTGATGTTATAATGAGATTTTACGATATCGATGTGGATATTATACCATCATGTGAAATTGCTTAAATTGAGTGTTTTGTTATCTGCGCTATAACAGTAGTAATTATAAGTCAAGTATTGGAAACATAAGTAGAATGTTATAACATTAGTGTAGATAAAATCAGTGATTCTAATTGTAAAGGTTTCTGAGACAAAATAATTCACAGATTTATCAATATTCAAAATTTAAAACGAAGCTTCCGAATCCGAATATATTTTCAAATGATTGAGAATCAGGGGGCTGTGCGTGCCATAGAAGAGGCCTATGTCCAACAGTGGAAATCGGCTGAAAATTATGACATATATAAATGTGGAGAACAGTGTCATAAGGGAATGCTGTGGTGTGGTAGAAGTTGTAGTGACAAAGATAGAGATTGGGATACTTAGATGGTTTGGACATCTAGAGAGGATGGATGAAGAAAGATTGACTAAGCAGATTTATAAGACGGGTGTGAATGGGCCAGCCTGGTGAGGGCGACCTAAGCGAACGTATCACGACCAGATCGGAGACGTTTTTAAGAAAGGCCAAGTCAAAAGTACCTATAACCGGTGAGCATGTGTCAAGACGCTCATTAAAGCGGAAGAAGCAAAAGAGTTAGTTACCTATGTCAGGATCATAGCATATGGAAAGAAGTATTCTCTGCCTACCCCAACGGGAAAAGGCGTGATTTGATGTATTGTATGCATGTAAATGTCGCCTCATAAACGAAGTGGATACATTTAACAATAATATTTTGTTGGCAGAACATGGATCAAGACAAAGTAGCGAAGATGTACAGCCAGCTTCGACAAGAGTCCCTCGCTACTGGCAGCTTGCCTATCACCGTCAGACATATTGAATCTGGTTGGTTTATACACTATTTTATTACTTCTATTTTTTTTTATTGTAAAAGGACTAGCACGACGCTCGCCTGATGGTAAGCGATGACGTCTACCTATTACAGACACAGCGGCATGCAAAGTACTGGCAGTCCAGAATTTTGCATGTCACTGCACTGCGCTTGTTACCTTGAGACATAAGGATGTTGAGTCTCACATGCCCTGTAATTTCACTGGACACCTTGCAATTTCAACCGAAAAACATTCCTATTTCACGGCTGAAAATTAATTACCAAAGTGGTGGTACCGCCCCAGGCAGACTAGCAGACGTCCTACCACTACAAAAATACATATTTACAAGTTTATAAACTGCTTCCGCAAGTGGTAGGCCCATATTATATTGATATGTTCCGCCTGACCTGCTACCAAAAAGAAGCTTACCACCATTAAGGAAAATCTGCAGCTATAACCTTACTGTGTTCCGGCAGCATGTAACCCTTAAGTGTCAGACCATTCTACGGCCAGCATGGTCACCATCTTCGACCATTTACCACCAGGCGAGATAGTGGTCAAACGCTAGCCTATTAGATAATAAAAAAAATATATTTAAGAATATTATAAACCCCAGACTAATCCAGACTAATATTATAAATAGAAAACGTTATTAAACGAGTTCAACTTTTGAGATGTTTAATCACGAAGCAAGTGCATCAGTGTCAATATCGCGGAAAATATCGTTTGCGCGATGCAGGATCTCATACATGGGGAGAGGAAGGGGTGGGGGGAGGGGGAAGTGGGATTAGCGTGGCGTGGTGCGGTGGTTGTATTTGGGATACGTATGTGTCTTATTCATGAATGCTACCTATTCCACGCGGACGAAGTCGCGGGCTCAGCTAGTCAGGTTATAAAAGAGTGTTTTGTAAAAGAGTTGATGGTAAGCAGTAACATGTTCCTAAAAAAATTGTGTATTGATAACATTCCACGGTTGACTAACTGTCAAACAAAAAGTCCTAAGAAGAAAGAAAAAACGTTTATTTCGACAACACAATATCCTGTACACAACAACAATGGGTAACAAGCAAAATAACAAATAAAAAATACAAAATTAAAAACATAATATTACAAAATAAGCAATGTAATCCTATGAAAAATTATGAGATCGTCCTAGTATTTGTGCTACAAAGAAAGAGTTCATTTAGCTGAAGTGTACAGTACCTGTGGCCGAAATAGGTTCAGGCTCAGCGAAATGCTGCAGACGACTACAGCGCTAATTTTCAGCCTGGACCTTAGGTGAGAGTGACGGATTATGTTTAAATATAATAAAAAGTGTTAAATTTATATAGTTCTATTATAGTATTATAGTAATTTATACAGATAGTATGGATTATTAAAAGGAAAAAACTTACCAATGTTGGAATATGTTTAGATATGACAATGTATATAAATTATAAAATACATACAATGCGTGAATGAATTATTGTTTTTACTATAGAAAGTGAGCCAGGCGGTGGTCCTACGGCGGTTAATTATTACTATTTGGTGGACTTGGTATTAATTTAATTTATTCACAGATATTTGAAATATATTGAGCATATACATCTTTACATTATACCTGCCATGTGTGAAGTCTTTATTTATTTCAGAAGAAGATACATAGGCTTACAATTAAAGTACTTATGATTATAGGTCTAAGGTAATGTTAATCTAAATTCTGTTACAATTTAGTTAACTTCAATTATACGTAATATTAAAGAGCCATAAATCCTGCACTAGGAGTAATCCTGTGTCGGAGGACTTAGCCTCTTTCTTATTTTACGTTACATGTGGTCTGAGCGCTCGTGTTTGTGTGTGTGTGTGTGTGTGTGTGTGTGAGAGAGAGAGAGAGAGAGAGTTTATTATGTCAACTTAAAAAAGTCGTGTGTGTGAGTGAATAATGATTGTTTGCGAGTTTAAATAGTGTGTGTGTTTGTGTGTGTGTATGAGGATTTATGAATTGATGAGATGAGTTTGTGTACATGTAGCAGCAATTTATGTGATTGAGATTGTTAAGATGTGGAGTGGAGTATGTTTTTATAGAATGCTTCATTGTTATGCTAATGTGCGAGTATAGTATGAAACCAACTACGAAAATCCATGATATGGTTGAGAATTTAGTCAGGTCAAACTAATTACATCGCGGGCCTGTATCGTCTTATGCTGTAGCGCAAGGTTTTGTAAGCGTAGAAGAAGTAACCTGCGCGAGACGAGACAGGCCCCTATAGTCAGCTAGGTCCTTTTAAAAGTGCCTCCGTTTCATCATAGCTTAAGGACCTGAGAAACCTGATGATTTTTTGCTTGCATTTGTATCGTGTCTCATTTAGAATTTTGATTTTTTTGTCTAATATTTGATACAAATACGGGCCACGATACGCAAAAGATCGTTGTGCAAACAAGACTCAACAACAATGCTCATTATTACTTTTTATTGTAACTAACTTTTTTTATGATATGAGGTCGATGCACGCCTGATGGTAAGCGATGACGTCTACCTATTACAGATACAGGAGCATGGTAAATTCTGGACATTGACAACAGAATTTCGCACGTTACTGCACTGCGCCTGTTGCCTTGAGACATACGAGTATACAGTGTTACTTATAATATCTATCTCTCTAATCTATTGATCAATTGCTGAACTGCCTCTCAGCTGAGAAGCTCTCAAGGACTTGATCATTGCTTAACTTTTATTCACTCATAAACGTTAGTCAGCTGTTGCTTGGTTGAGACACGAAATAGATATACTCCATGGGCTGTTGGCATAGATTATAAGCAAATTAGTCGACTAAACAACGATTCCAGCCCTCAGATATTAATTTTTTATCTGTAACGGACTAGATTTGACAGATCAAGTGACAGAAAAAATACCGCGAAATCCGCGCCAGTCTAGACTTGGCATATCAGCTGATTGGTTTAGTCAACGCCATCTTGCCTCTCAGCAGGTGCCTATAGTCCGGCAATCTCGTGCGCTACCGTCCCGCGGGGTGTCAGACGGTGGCGGGGACGAGGTACCCAAGATGTCAGCGGGTTGTGGGTGGTGTAGCGGGGAAGGGAAGCGTGTTTAGCCGTGTCACAGATTATATAATAGTTACTACCGCTACCTCTTCCTCGTCACCGTCTGTCACTCCGCAGGAAGGTCGCGCACGAGATTGCGGGACTTGCTAAAGCTGTCATTGCAATTCTCAACGATCTCTCAACTTTGATTACAGTTTATGAGTGAGATTTTTCTTGATCAATAGTTCAGCATTTGCTCAAAATTTGAGACACGTTTATAAGTAACACTGAAAGATGTTAAGTCTCACATGCTTTGTAGTTTATGCCGATTTCACAGCCGAATAACTGACAAAGTCGTGGTGGACTAGCAGAAGTCCTATTACTACAAACGGAAGTCCTGCCACTACTACTTATTGCATTGCCTGTTATATACATACATAACTTATACAAATAATGTTTGTTTCGTTCCAGTGATCCGTATGAGTGAAGCCCACGCGCGCATGCATCTCCGTCCACAAGTGGACGAGGAAGATGTCAACATGGCCATCCGCACCATGCTGGAGAGCTTCGTGGAAACACAGAAGTACAGCGTCATGAGAGCCATGCGACAGGTGTGTCGTTTTGTACTACACTAGTTACCAACATGGCCGCTTGTCGATGATCATGTTGGATCGCAGACAGAGTATATTAAAATAACAATAATATATGAGAAGGATAAAACTATGCAATACACTAGTATGAAAGAGCGTGATGGACGACAATTTTTTATCCTTCTCTGTATATGCGATTTCATTTTTATACAGGAGCCAGCTCTGGCTCCAAGTTCTAGTGCGCCCATTGGCTTTCATCCGCTGTCATGTTTGACCCGACCAAATTACGTTGTTCATTTTGTCTTACAGCTGACATATGTATCAAGTGTTCATCATTTTAGTCGGGTTGATTGATTGATTGATTGATTGATTGATTTATAGTTTTGATAGACCGTTGATATTATGTTGGTTATGATTCTATAGTTATTTCATTTTCATACGCTGATGTCTTGTCTATTTAATATTCCGTCTACGCCAACCGAAATCTTACGCTAGTAAGTTAATTTGGAAAAGTATTTAATTGCCAAAAATCCAAGATAAATCTGTGATTTCAATAAGTATACATACAATCACGCCTTTTTACCCGACTGCGCGACGCAAAGGAGAGGTAATGTGTTTATCAGTCTATGTATGTATGTTTGTTCCTTTGTAGCACACTAGAGACCAGACGCGTGGGCCGATTTTGATAATTGGCACGTCAATAGATTCGCCATGCTAGCGCGAGTGTCAACGAAAACATAAAAAATTTAAAAATTCAAAATGGCGGATTTCAGACGCCAAAATTTGGGGTTCAAATAAATTTTTTTTCCTCAAAACCTATCGAGTGGGGTATCGAATTAAAGGTCTTAAAATGGAGATTCAAAATATATTTATAACAAATAATTTATGATCGTTCAAATCGAAAAAAAAACTATTTTACATGCCGCGTTAGTCACTTTCAGTAACAAGTTTGCGGTGCTTATCTCTGAAGTTACTTATCAAATCTCAATAAAATTACATTGAGACCAAACGAAAATCATATTAACTCAAACAAAAAAAGAATTTTCCAAATCGGTTAAGAATTGATGGAGTTCTGAGGTAACAAACAACCTCTTCCTTTTCGTATAGTCGTTTAATAGTACAACTGTAAAGTAAGTAAGCTTAAAAAGCAATACCCTATCTATTTCACGCATTTCGGTTTTTTGTTCTTTTTTTTCCATAACGACCATACTGAAACCATTCGAATTTTTCCAACTACTAAACAAGTTGATGAACATAATCAAAAGATGACAACTGTATTGCAAAAGACTACTAAACTATATACATTACATGCGGTAGACATATCAGTAGAAACGAAGACATATGGTCAAAAACCTAAAGATTTGTATGTGTCTGATGACCCAAACAAAACTGGAGGAATCGTAAAATATTTAACAATTGGGTTAGGATCTCGAGTTATGTTGCGGAGAAATTTGAACGTTAACCATGGTCTTGTCAATGGAGCAATGGGAATCATAAGAACAACTGAGTGGCCAGCTCTTCGGAGGGACCAGTTGGAACCCGGAGAACTGCCACAGGCTGTTTATGTTGAATTTGACGACAAAGGTATCAAAAACAACGTCTCTGGAGTAGGAGTCCGAATCGAACCATCATGTACAGAATTCGACGCACTTCGTGGACAGGGTAAAATAGAGCGGAAAATGTGACCGTTGATATTATGTTGGGGTGTAACTGTCCATAAATTACAAGGTACTACCTTGGACAAAGCTGTGGTCGATTTAATTTCACGGATTTTTGCGTAAAGTCAAGCCTATGTAGTATTGAGCCGGGTTAGATCTTTAGATGGAGTAGTAATAAGTAGTTTAGATCCCCGGAAACTACTCAATAATCCACATGACATCAACTCTCTAAATGAAATGAAAAGATTACGGAATTTGCCGTCCTTTACTTAACTAAAAAGTGTAAAATAAAACATTAAATTAAAAAATCAAAAAACCCGACTGCGCAAAAAGTGAAGTGTTAAAAAACGAACTGAAAAGAAAAAAACAAGTAAGTCTAGTAGTTTAGACTTCTGTTTAGGGCTGTTTATGGATATCAAAAAACTATACCATTTAAATTCTTTCTCGGTCGATATACTCATAAAATAAATTATACATTGTTATATGGAATATAGAGACTTTAACAGTCGGGACACATTAATCCCCATAAGCCATTAATGTGTCGCGACTGTTAAAGTACCTATATTCCATACTAGCAGCCCGCCCCGGCTTCGCACGGGTAGAACATATATGCCTACAACATTTGCATCAGTTTGTTGCATCGAATATAAAATATGAACATATTTAACAATAATCGTCATATTTCATCCAATTTACACAAAACCTTAACGAATTATGCACCTAAACCTTCCTCATAAACACTCTGGCTATTGGTGAAAACCGCATGATAATCCGTTCAGTAGCTATTGAGATTATTGCGAACAGACAGACAGACGCAGTGATGGAATTTGTTTTATAATACTTACGTAGTGATATTGGACGGCCCTTTAGCGTAAAGGATAGTTACCCTGATTCTGACCCGACGGTCGTTGGTTCTAATCCTAGCTATATAGCTACCAATGAAAGTTTTATGTGCATTCATGAATCATGAGTTTTCGTACAGTGGTAGTGGGATCATTAAATCAACCAAAAAGTAGCTTACCACCACGGAGCCCGGGCCCGGTGGCGTAATCGGGAGAACGGTCGGCTTTGATGCCGTGGTACCGAGTTCAAACCTTACCGTGCACCAATGGATTTTTCCATCGAAAAATGTATGTGCGCTTCTCACAGTGGCCCTCCGGTGAAGGAAAACATCGTTAAGAAACCAACAACCCCCGCATGGTGGTAGGACACTATCTAGTGTCCGCCTGGCCAGCTACCACCCTCAAGTAAGACATTCTGTCGCCAAAAACATCTAATGTGTTCCGGCAGCTATCCTTGAGAGCCAGTTCCCCAGTCTAGGCCTAGCGTGCTTACCATCTTCGACCGTCATCACTTACCAACAGGTGAGATAGTGGTCAAACGCTAGCCTATAAGATATAAAAAAAGGTGAACATCTGCCGCCGTAATCTTACGGCGTTCCCCGACGCAAAATGTAGGGGTAATATACGTTTAACGTGTGTATCTGTGTGTCTGTCTGTAGCATCTTAGCACCTAACCGGATGAACCGATTTTGTTTTTATTATTGATAGTTTTTTGTTTGATAGATGTCTTCATCGAGAGTTTTCTTAGCTTTGATTCATGAAAATTCGTTCAATCGTTATAAAACTATGAGCTTTTTTCTAGTTAATTGCGCTATGAAATCAACTTTCATAGGTCTGATCAATTCGAAAATCTTCTTCTTCAACGATATTGTAAGAACATGGAAGCATTGACCTGATGCTGGGACATCTCCTAGACTCTACAGAATACTCAAATCCTCACCAACTTACAGCTCAGATTTTAAATGTCGTGTTTAGAGTCATTGGAATGCTTTTAATGAAAAGATTATACATAGATCAGTCGGGGTGGTATAAAATATTATATTATTATATATATAGATGAATATTATTTTATACAATAGATCATATTATTATACTATATTGACTTTAAATTGATTGTGATCGGTGGGGATCTACAGCATCGCTAAGCTTATAATAATATTTTCGTTGTAACTATGACCTAATCTGTGGTTTCACTGCAGATATTTTATTAATTTTGCGGTGCGTGTATATGAAATTCGTGATATCTTCTAGAGTTTTCTTTTGAATTATATACTGTAAAGGACAATTTTAATCTATAATATGTGGCCAAGCTAATTAACGTAATTATTTGGATAAGAATTAATACTATATACTTGAAAATAGCCTTGGAAGTTATGTAATATTTTTTAACAAAAATTTTAAGATTAAAATGGTTACTGTGAGTCAACCTTAAGAGATAGACATATGCTGTCGCGGACTTTTTTGTAGGTCTTATTAAGTTGTACAACTCTTGCATAGAAAATATTCTTCTATCTATTTTCAATTAAGCAGCGTTCGTAAGAAACGTCTTTTTTCGACCGTTTTTTTGCCGACTTAGGTTGCAAATTAGGTCTCCACGAATGTACCTTTGATTTAAACGGGATAATATATAGCCTATTTTCATTCCGAGAGTCCACTCTATGTTATAGTGAAAGAATTTTTTAAATCGGTTAAGTAGTTTTTGAGCCAAATCATTACAAACATACAAAAATACAAATGTTTTCTCTTTATAATATTAGTATAGATAACAATGTATAATTTATTTTATGAGTGTATCGACCGAGAAAGAATTTAAATGGTATAGTTTTTTGATATCCCTAAACAGAAGTCTAAACTACTAGACTTACTTGTTTTTTTCTTTTCAGTTCGTTTTTTAACACTTCACTTTTTGCGCAGTCGGGTTTTTTTATTTTTAGGGTTCTGTACCCAAAGGGTAAAACGGGACCCTTTTACTAAGACTCCGCTGTCCGTCTGTCTGTCTGTCTGTCCGTCTGTCACCAGGCTGTATCTCATGAACCGTGATAGTTAGACAGTCAAAATTTTCGCAGATGATGTATTTCTATTGCCGCTATAACAACAAATACTAAAAACAGAATAAAGTTAAAAATAATATAGGGTCCCCATACAAGAAACGTGTTTTTTTCGGCATTTCACGCCATCTATGTACGCTTAGTTAGGTAAACGTCCCATAGATGGCTTTATATTAAAATGTCGATCCCTAACACCTTTGTTAGACGTTAGATGGTGTTATAAGAAATAACATGTTTATTTATTATTATTTTTTGCTGGCAAAAATGATATTGGTATTTTTGCTCGATCGTATATAATACTTTATTGTGGTACGGAACCCTACGAGTGCGAGTCCGACTTGCACTTGGCTAGTTTATTTAATTTAATGTTTTATTCCCGTTGGGGTAGTCTGACTACTTCTTTCCACATGCTACGATCCTGACATATCTCTTTCATGAGCGCCTTTATGCATGCTCGCCGGTTATAGATACTTTTGACTTGGCCTTTCTTTCAAACGTCTCCAATCTGGTCATGATACGTGTTCGCCTAGGTCAGCCTCTACCGGCTGGCCCATTCACGCTCGTCTTATAAATCTACTTCGTCAATCTTCCTTCATCCATTCTCTAGATGTATAATAATAAGTATACAAACAAGCTAATACCAATTTTTTCTTTCCAGACATTCCAAAAGTATCTCTCGTACAAGAAGGATCACAGCGAGCTCCTGTACTACATTCTCCGTCAGCTAACAATGGATCAGCTGGCTTACATGCGAGGTCTTCACCAACACTCGCAGTCTACTATTGAGGTGTCAGAACGAGACCTCATGGAGAGAGCTCGGCAGATCAACATCGCTGACTTGAAGCCGTTCTACGATAGCCGGATATTCAAGATGAATAATTTCAGCTATGATGCCAAGAGGAAGGTTATTATTCATACGTTGCCTGAAGCTCCAACGACTTCGTAGTTTTTAGTGGTTGTAAGATGTGCCTTGATTTAGTTGTAAGGAAAACTCAGTGAAATACAATAATCCAAGTATAATAGCAGTATATTCAAAATGAATAATTTCAGTAATGATACCAAGGGGAAAATCATTATTCATGTGTTGCCCGAAATTGCAGCAACTTCATAGGTATGATTTGTAAAGGAAATTCAATACAATACCCAAGTAGGTTAGAATAGCGAACTATTCCAGATAAATAACTTCAGTTATGATACCTACATGAAAGCTATTTATTGATATGTTGCCCGAAGCACCGACTGCTTCATAGTTTTTAGTTTAGTTTTAAGTTGTTACGTTAATTATGAAGAATAGAATAACCAAGTAGGATATGATGGCAAGATATTCAAGATGCATAACTTCAATACAAATATGTGTAATTTCAGTTGTTTGTATCAAGAAAGAGGAAGGGTATTCATACATTGCCTGTAGCTCCTTTAACTTCATAATTACAGTCCGGCAAGTATAACTTGGCGTGCCTGTGCGCCACTGTGCTTTTACTTTGTACTTTGATAACAGTTTCTCTTAAACCACTTTTAATTACTTTTGGCATTATTGAACTATTTTAATGTAGCAGATTTATCAACAATAATGTCGCGGTAATCTCTCAAACGTCGCTCACAGTTTCAATTAAAAGAATTAGTTCCAAAAACCACCACCGCCAAGTTATACTTGTGGCACTGTAATGTTGTGCCTTGTTAGGTAAAAACAATATCTTGGTAGAGCAGGGGCCTTGTCACGAATTTTGACAGCTCAATATTGAATGAACTAAATGATAGTTTGGTGATAAGTAGTGCCTTGATGGAGTATAGTAAATACAAATCTCTCAATTGTTGTAGAACAGGATATTTTTAATTATAACAACTCTGAAGCATTATATTCATCATCATAACTAGCCAGTATCAGTCCACTGCTAGACATATGCCTCACACAAGTCGTCACGCCACTGAGCCCGATCTTCACTGCCCACAGATTTGTGAATGTCGTCGCAAAATTAAAGCAGGGAAATAAATTTAATTGTATTGCATTAATTTCATTCTTATTTTCGACGACATTCGCAAAGCGGTGGGCAGTGACCGGAAACAAAGAGCCGAAGACCGGGCTCAGTGGCGCGTCTTGGGGGAGGCCTACGTCCAGCAGTGGACTGATACCGGCTGATAATAATGATGATGATAAATTCTTATTTTACTCAACTACGTTTTAAAGAGTCTTGTCATGCGAATTGTTATTGTAAGCTACTATTTGTTAGATTATGTTGTAATATTTCCCACCAATGTAATAAATAATTTTGTACCTATTTGAAATTGACTTTGATTATCTGAATGTATAAGTCCAGTACAAAGTTGTTGCACTTTACCTCAATACCCCTAATGAAGTTAGGAATTTTTATTGTTAAGAATAGGAATTTAGTATTGTTGGTATTGTATTGGCAATGTAATTTTCATAATGATTATAGTCCCTAAGTGCCTTGGAACTAATGTAAAGTACAAGGGTTGCCAGATCAGAATATTGTACTCTCTGGATAACTTTTCAAAATGTCGGGATATTGTGTTTTTATCGGGATAAATAAAAAAATAATTAACATTTTTTTTTAATTTAAGAACTGAAATCTACTTATTTTTATGTTGCCACATATACATACATAGGAGTTTTAAAAAGTCGGGATATTTAATATTTTGTCGGGAGTCGGAATATCATATGAAAAGTCGGGGTCACGACGAACCCCGACCGTCTGGCAACTAAGCCACAATAGGTATTTCTCAATGGTTAATTAATATTAAACTTGTAAACATAGTAATCGTAGAATTTCATTGATTTCATAATTTATGACCATGATTTTTTACTACAGTTTCGAATAAATAAGTACTTTTTGAAAAAGGGTGTTTTATTTCACATTAGATACTATCATAATCACGATAGGTTTATCTTTCTAAAGCGTCGTGGAACAAAATGACAGTGGCGTTCCAATACAGTGAGGCTAAGTATCTACCGCCCTACAAGCCTACGAGTGCCGTTGGCGTAAGTAAAGGATAGATCACTGACTAGCAAAACCTTGGTTTGTCTGTGGGATAGATAGATGACTTCACTTCTAAACGAGAGGTCGTCGGTTCATATCCTAGCACAAGCTGTAGGAGCATATTATATCGATGTTTCGCCTGACTTGCTACCAAAAAATGGCTTACTGTATGTATTTCCTGTAATGTAAGCAAAAAAATAAATACATTGCACACCACTGTCAGTATTGGTAGAATGTAAGTCCTTCTAATGTATTTAGATCTTTTTTATACCTACTACATTCAGCAATAAAAGATTTTGAATTACCACCATCAAGGACAGAATTTGCCGCCATAACTTTACGGTTTTCCGGTAGCATTCTTGAGAATCAGAGTATATGTAGATATCGTAGAGTAAACGCTAACCTATAGGATAAAAAAGAGTACGTACCTTTTTTATTTATAATCGAAGTCTATATGTAATGAATCTTTTTCTTATTACATTTCTCGGTAAGTATTACAAAATGACATTCGTGACTATTGTTTTTGGATGCCTTGCACATAACGTTTGTACCTTTTTCTATATTTCGAAATATATTATTTTGTTGTAGATGTGGTTATGGTTAGCAGAATGTGACACCTCAGATTTCTTCTGCGACACAACAGCAAAAGTGGGTAGCTTCGATACATTGTTTAAGTAGGTATGTGACTCGTGCATGGTATTACCAAATACATGATAAATTATGGTATTTATTACAAGCACTACATAAACGGAGGCATTCTTCTAATTAAGACTATGTAGATTTCGTTGAAGTAGAGTCTGTGCAAAAAGAGAAACGTCGTAGCGTTACGACTTACGACGAACTAACATTCAAAGTTAAGGAAGGAAGGTACGTATACCTACCTCGTAGCACCCGATAATAATAAGAGTAGGTACCTACCAAGTATCAAACATTTTTAGTCTTACTAGTAATGACAACAGTGTCGTCAATGCAACAAAAACAGTAAATTCAAAGACCTGCTACATATTAAACTAGATCGCGTACACCGGCCCCCATGAGACCGACCTTGAATGGAGTTTGTCCCTTTCTTTTGTATGGACAACTTCTATATACCATACATATAGTATAGAACATATATAGGACTAGCAGGATGTTAGATAAGGACACACTCCCACCCGGGTGTCTCTCAATTGGGCCGTTTTGTTCTACAAAGCAATTACAACATTATTATGTTAAACCGTACGGATAAAATTGAATTTGTCAAAACATCTGCAGTGCACCATCCTTTTATATTACGTCTATGAGTAAATTAATCGAACGACGCGACCTCAATTTTTACGACGGTTCTCTTTTTGCACATACTATAGCATTCGAATAAGTCCTACTTCCGTTTATTGAATATGTAGTGTACATACCTAAATCGCAGAATAATGTTAGAGTACAAGATGGTCGAAGGATAAGTCCAAACCAACACGACTACGCTCCCACCCGGCAAAAAACGTGAATAGTTACAAGGCAACAAGTGCACGTCAAGAATCAGTGTTTAGGTGTATGGTGGTAGCACTATCTACTAATCTAGTGTCCACAAAGATATTACAGCAAATAGACGCCGATTGATTATTAGCGCGCGGTACAATTAATTCCGCAACTGGCCCAGGTATGGTGTAATGTCTTCGAGTGTCCACCTGGCCAGCTACCACCCTCAGGTTGGAATATCTGTTGACAAACATCTAATGTATTCCGGCAGCAGTTCTTGTAAGCCAGTTCCCATTCTAGACCTAGTGACTACCATCCTCGGCCGCATCTACGCTAGCCTATAATACATAAAAAAGGCATGTTTGCCAAGTTATTATGTATAGACTTCATTGGTGCAGAAAAGACTACCTAAATTATTTCA
Organism: Cabera pusaria; assembly: GCA_954871355.1. NCBI lineage: Eukaryota > Metazoa > Arthropoda > Insecta > Lepidoptera > Geometridae > Cabera > Cabera pusaria. The sequence goes on from OX940905.1 coordinate 18,115,939, forward strand.
ATATCAGTTCATATAAGAAAAATGGGTAATAATTTCAATGAAACAAAAGTGATGTCTGTCCGTTTAAATTATATTTTATCAAAATTCTAACATCTTTTCTAATAAAAATAATGAATCGAGAAAATTCTACAATACACAAGAAACATATCCTTTACAGTCTTAGAATATAGCATTAATACAGTCTATGACATGTTTTAATGATATTGAATCGAGTCTACATAAAATATCCATAAAATCAAATAGGTTACAGCGAGTTTGTACAAAGCATAGACACCATTTTATGCCAAATTCTAACATTATATGCCGACAGTATTACACTTACAATAATTACAACAAAAAATCACACTAAAATTATGTATCCAAGCATCTTATATTAATTTACACATATACCATCTTACCAATTAAATTACAATAACAATTTATATCTACAGACATCTTCAGACGGAGCAAACTGTATATGAGACATTTCCATTCTTTAGCTCCGTCTTATCGTAATAAGTTACTCGTAGCTACAAATTGATAAATAAATGCAAAATGTAACAAGTGACGGGCCCTAATTGCATCACGGTAAAATAATTCCTCCGTACTATCTCACATAAATAAAATTCATTCACTTGTTATCAATAATCCCGGGACAATACAATCAATGTCAAAATTTAAAATCTTATAAAATAAGTACCTACTTGCAGGTTCAACAAGGTTCACAACATGGAATAGAAAAATGTTTCAAATAAGTATAAAGAGTTCTATTCAATGTGTTTCACCCTTTCTGAATGACCAGCATCATGTTAAACCTGCATAGCACTTCTAAATAAACGGTCTCTTAAACTAGCTTATGCCGAGTAGACCAACTGAGATTCATTAAACTATTGCACAACTTGAACATCTTAAAATCTTTGAATCTTTACATTCATTATAAATAATACTGACAACATTTTTAGAACACATTTTAGATTAGTAATGACAAAAACGTTGTAAAATTTTAAGTACCCTCAAAAATTACACAAAAATTATGCTTATACAGACTCAAGAATAGGTCAAATCAAGGCATAAGCTAGATAGAAAGCTATTCATTACAATACAGATTATTCAGCAATTTAGAGTCTATATTTTATTTGCTAAGTTGCTAACAGACTCCAATTTGCCAAAAAACTCACTGTTAATTTCTATCAATACATGACAATTCTTACCAAAGGTCTGTAATCTGTATCGTAAAGTAAAGCTTATCCCTATAAACTAAAAATACATTTAAGAGTCGCTACCTGATCCAGAGTCGCTACCACTGTTGCTATCACTGTCGCTGTCACTTTCTGAACCGCTGCTTGAGTCGCTCCCCGAAGAGTTTGAGCTTCCAGAAGATTCTGAGTCGCTGTCTGAAGATCCGTCCGAGCAGTCTGAACAGTCAGATTCTTGACGTTTCTTCTTTTTAGGGATATTGCAGCTGCCGTTGCTGTAACAAGATTAAAATGTAAAATATCATGTAGAGAAATAAGCGTTTTATAATTCTGATATTTATGTAGGTGGCGAGTAAGTAACAGTCTGATTTAGGATCTCAATTGCTGTATAACAACAGGCAATAAAAAATATTATAACATTTACAATACATTAAATTTAATCATAAAGCTATGATTGAAAGCTAAACATATTCTAACTTTTAACTTTTATTGTGATCTTTCTTAAAGTAAGTTTCTTAAAGAAAGTTAAAGAGGGTAGTATTGGTATTACCAAGTTACCAATGATAATATATAATATATATCTTTTAATGTAGAATATACCAAATATTTTACAGATATATTTGAAGATATTATTTATGAAAACAGTATAATATAAAAAAACTATTTTTTTTAAATCAGTTACGAGTATACAAATCTCAATTTGAGGGTAGATTGAAAACATGTGTTTCCAAAAGATTTACTGAAATATCACGACAGAAGCTCTGGAAATATAAAATGTACAAGGTACATAGGTAAATCTTTTAGGCATATGTGTGAAAGAAAGTAGTATGCTTACCTGCAGCCGCCTTCTTCCTTCGCCTTCAGATTCTTTTTGAGTACCTGAGTGCGGGAAGGACGCACTAAAATCTTGCGCTTTCCCTTGCATTCGTAGCTCCAGTGGCCATACTCCAAGCATTTCTGGCAACGGATGCCTTGCGGAAACGCGGCAGCCAACGCCGCCTGCCTGCGAAGATCAACAAGTCATACATCGAAATAATCGTAAAATGCACAAAATATGACTAAACTAAAGCAGAATACTTACTTCTTCTTCTCGGCTTGGTGTCGGTTGTAGGTTCCCAGAGTCATCTTGAAGTGTCTGTTGAAATGTTCAGAAACCGATAAAAACTTGGTAGGATAGGGCAAAAAGACGTAGTACTGGTTAAGTGAGGACTACTACTGATGATCTCGAGCCAGCGCTTCTCAAATACAAATGAATCTCAGCAAATTATTATTGCAAATTTTAGAGCAGGACAGATTGCATTGCACTTCGAAAATTTATCAATCAAAGCGGTCATTGTCATGTCCGTGGTCATGTCTGTGTCATGTCATATTCATATCCACAGAGTACTGAATCACTCTACTACGTTATAAGAGTTGGCACTTCCCTACATTGTTGATACCTACCCGAATTATGAAAGCACTGTGTAGCCAACCTAACAACGGAAAGTATTATTTACAGTGCCACAAGTATAACTTGGCGGTGGTGGTTTTTGGAACTAATTCTTTTAATTGAAACTGTGAGTTTGACGTTTGAGAGATTACCGCGACATTATTGTTGATAAATCTGCTACATTAAAATAGTTCAATAATGCCAAAAGTAATTAAAAGTGGTTTAAGAGAAACTGTTATCAAAGTACAAAGTAAAAGCATAGTGGCGCACATGCACGCCAAGTTATACTTGCCGGACTGTTCGTAGTAACTGTTATATAATCTGTGGTATTATGCTTATAATTTTTTTTGCAGTGATGGTTGGTACAATATACGTTCAAAACACTGAGTTATTTAATTATGTATGCAGTGTCGCGGGACTGTACATATCTATTGTCAAAAACAGAAGAATACAGATTAGAAATACATTTATTTTGTATTTTGGCGGGAACAAGAAAAAGTATGAGTGCTCTCATTGTATTTCTTCCTAAAACTTGTGTTTGTGGCGACCTCGCCTTATTTTATGATGTTCGAACTCTTTGTTGACAGCTTAATTTTCTCATCCGATATATTTGAATGTTTTCATATGTCGATGGTAGAATTGGTTGTCAAGGGTTTCGACATGTTATTTTTGACAAGTTAATATTTTTTCGCTTGCAATGTTTGGTTATTAAAGGAAACCAATATTATTTTCCAATTAAAGGATTAAAATCACATGAGACCGTTTTGTAAAGAAAACCGTCCATGTGAGGATTGATGTTAAACCAGTAATAAATTATTAAAACAAACAAGACGAATTAATTATTGAAGAGAATCTGTCACATACAAAAACCCGGAGCACTTGACGGTCGCGTCGGAATAATATCTTCCTGGGACCGTCGATATAAAAGCTAAGTACCTATACTTTCTTTATTAATCTAGAAGAGGACCCCTCTCTGTTCTTCACCGGCTCTTACGCCTCAGTCGTAAAACGCCGGAACTGCAAGTGCCATCCCATTCCTGTCTCAGTATCTAAGTAGCAGTAGATAAGGTTGGCACACGTAAAAGTAATTGGGATTTCCCGGGAGTTTTCCCGGTGGTCCCAAATGTTCTTCCGCGATTTGTAATAAATATGGATTATTAACCATTAAGTGCCGGTTAATGAGTGCGAGTGTAGGAAAATCGCACAATGTAAAAAAATATGCTAGTTGCGTTCTCACCAAAAGTCCTCAGAAAATCTTCAGTAAAGACCACATCTTTACTCAGGATATGACTTGGACTAGACTATGACTTGAAACTTGACCTGAAATGTGACTCTGACCAATCTATACGACTTGAATTCACAAGAACTTGAAACATTTTAATACTTGACACTTGCTAAATACACTAATGGTATGGAGCCAAAATTAAACTAAAAAAAAAAAAAAAAAAAATCCTGTTCTGTCAGAGCTTGCCTAGTTGCCACATCATACAATGAAATCGTCAATGAGGCATTTTTAACCGACTTCACAAAAATGGAGCTGCTTCTCAATTTACCTGCTTTATTGTTTTAGTCCCACCACACATGGGTATTTGTTTTTGCCATGTGCTATTTGAGACCAAATGTTCAGGGTATATTCGCGAAATTATTCGCGTATTCGCGTATTTGGCTCGCATAGCAAATAACAATCATCCCTTACTGAACATTTGTCGGTTATTAAGGCACATAAAAGAAGACAAATAGGCAAACACGCAACACAAATAGCCTAACATGCAACGCAAATACAAAAATATACCGACCAAACATGGCCCAGTAACTGTATTTTCTTTGAGGTTTTAAGGTTTTTAGAACTCTATTGTCAGTAAAACACCTTCTTCCAATTGAAACATCGTGTAATGGGCGCAAACTTCGTATAATATACATCCGACCAATGTCGGTACATCACAAACTATACAATAAATGTCGAGAATTTAGAGGTACTTTTATAACCACAACCTACTAGTTTAAACGCCAAGACCGAACTGAAGCCCGACTGCCAACACTCTACCGCGTTAACTTTCTTGTTTTCTTTTTAAGGTTGGCATCCATGCTTAGAGGCCACAGACAATTCTCATTCGCGGTAGTTTTGAAGTTGGCAGGTTGGCACCATCGATTGAGACTGACAGTGTGAGTCAAAACGTTTCCAATGGCAGTTTCACAAAACATAAGTCAAATGAGCACAATTCATTATTAAAATACATCAATATAAGTAAATTTAACTTATAAAAATAAGAAATCATGACACTCGGCCATCCGACAACGTGATGCCTCCCGGCATACACATAAAAATAACTCAATCATATTTTAATAATAATAGAAATATCAAGAATATAAAACTATGATTCTAATATTTCATCGCTATAATATCATATTACATTATTTCTGATAACATAAATTCCTACAATATTAATCAAATAAACTTTTCCACGAATATTAATTCCAAATTAATGTTTATTTAACTTAATATAAATTTACTATGTTTACTAATATTTCACACGAATTGAAAAATAATTACTTATATGTATGAAAAAAACTAATTAATTAGACAAATTCGCTTTACACAAATTATTTAACTATGCTTTAATTAAATCATGACACAAAATATAATGTGTGAATAAATATATAACATAAAACCCTGGTTTTGTAACCTCAGTAGCTGAAATCATGACATCAGACCTTATTTCATACCACCAGTAAAGATGCCATCATCATGGCTTTGTACATCAACGGATTTAATATATATCCAAGGTCGGATTCTATTGAATGCAGTAACCGCAGTTACTAATAAGTTTAAAAGTATTATTTAATCAAGTTATTTTAATCTAACACAATTATCAAAAACTTAGTAAAGTATGAAAAGTCGTTCGAAAGATTATTTATGAAAATAAAACATGACTACGGCTTTTAATAAATGCTGAAAAAGGCACGGAACAACGTAATATATTCAGAACAATAAGGAATACGTCTAAGCCCATAGATTTGACAAGATCAATAAATAACAAGAGCATAACTGCTGATAAACAAAAACATAAGCAGTGAGTTCATAATTAATCACCAAAAGTATATAAATCACTAAAATATCAATTATAAATTGTAACGTTACAAAGGTATCAAGCACCTAAACAATAAAATATTTTTAATCCACTTTTGTTTGAAATACTTTCGACTCCAGCCAAAATAAAATAAAAACACTTTAATACGAAACGTTAATTTCGTCAGTCGCCTGTAAGAATCGCTGGCAGAAAGGTTAGCGTTTTTGATTTGCAATCTGCGTGACCCTGATTCGAACACCGTCATTTATCGTTTTCTTTTTAGTCGCCAGCGCAGTAACTTTGAATAGCAACATCAATGTTAGTAAAATGTCAGCAGATAACCAAGATAGCACCACTTGTAGTTTACCTGATTATTTTGAAAATTAATTTGGAACTCCCGAAATAATTCCAGGACTTTATATTTAGACATTAGAATGAAATTATAGTATTACCTCTTGAAGACGAAACTTTAAAAGGCAAGAATGAAGAATAACCTCTTTGAAACGAACTATATAAAAAGATATTTAAAGTTTCATTAAATCGAAGTTATTAACTACATCTCAAAAGTAGTAAATCTTCAGTAAAACATTGATGTGTATTTTCGGGCTGTTGCCCGAACTAAAACAATTATTGATGATATAGACTCCAAAAAAACATTCAACGTATAATAAGACAGCGTTGACATAGATGGAAAATTACTATGAAATGAACCCAAAAACAAATATTTCATAATTATTTCAAGTCATTAGAAATAACCCAAGTATCCACTACATGTCTAAAGAAGGAAATATCACTTGACATTACCAACAAAGAAATTTGTGTTTAGAGCTCGAAATATCAAATAAAGATAGTAACGGTGGCAGAAAATAATGTACCGTATCATAAAAAGACAGATAATATGTTACTAACTTGTCGTATTCATCCAGTAGTATCTTATGTATGTGCGTATAATAATGTATATGGCTATATATATGTATGTATGTATAAAATGTGTGTGTAATGTACATTTAGTGTATGTATTTTATGTATTATAATTATTGTTATATAATTTTATAGCTGTACACCCCTTTCCCTTCAACATGAATATTTGAAATCCTGTCCACCCAAAGCTTGTCTAATAAAGATCACTCCAAGCGATAAGACCGCCCATAGTATGAACATTATCTTGTTATGAATTATTGTCTGTATATTTTATTTGATGTGCAATAAATAATCATTCTATTCTATTCCACCTTTAGATTAATGTCAGTAGCAACAAGCAGCTTGTTACAGATATGGATAAGAAGTTAGCGAAATTACGGAGAATGATTACTGCATTAATCCGCGAAAAGAACTTCAGAATATCAAGTGATCACTTTGGTATATCCATGTAATACATAGTACACTTATAAATATTATACATACTAATAGTTTACCTATTATGTCTACCAACTGTTGAATACTCAAGACTTACAATTGAAGAGTAGAATATCACAATTCCTGAGCTTGAGCTAAAATCAATCACAAGGAAATAATCCAAATAGGAATATAAAGAGAACAAAAAAAAACCACAATGGAGTAGTAATCCTCATGAAAAATATTTGTAGCTTAATTGATCTTTTCTTAATTAGAACAAATGTTTCTGTTTTCCTGTGTAATGAAATTATAATTATAGTAATAATGATTTCCATATAGACGTACAAAATTAACATCGCTTTATACTTTAATGATTTGTTTTTTAATGGATTATAGACATTTTATTAGCATTTTTCAATTTTCAAAGCATTAGCTTTTAAACAACAGACTATATAAAATAGGAACCAAAGTTGGTTTTATAACTCCGTGCATTGTTTTTTTAAAAAAAAATACTGTAATACTGAACTGTTGAAACTAGCACTCTATGAACACACTGCACAGCTGATACGGTGTGGAGATTGAAAATCAGTAGTAAAAAGCAGATACTTTTTACAGCACATCTACACTCAAATCTACAATGACAAATAGAAAATAAAAATAATACTCTAAACTCCTATTAAACATTTTATACGCATGTCACAAAAATAAAAATATCGAATAATACATCGAAAACGTCGTGGTGAATACGTAAATATATCAAACAAAAATGTTATCTTAATTCGCAATTATTTTAAGTAAAATAACTTTAAAGTTACGTATGAGTAATTCATACTGAAGAAATATCCTACATCTTAAATGATTATATTGTAAATAAAGTCATGCCAATATCTACCACAATTAGGAAACAAAATAACAACATAAGGAGCAATACAAATTGTATGTTCATGTGCCCTTATATACCTCACCTCATATATCATACAATATATTTTAAAACTGAAGGTCACTGAAAAATACCAATTGTGTCGGCTATATTTGACATTGTATTTCATTAATGTTAATTTTATGTTCTTTCACATGTCATGACATGGCGAAATAGATGGTCTTATATGATTTCTTCGAAAACCTTTTAAACTCTATTTCATGTGAAATAAATTCATTTCCATTTATTTCATTATAATGCGATTTCTTATAAAATAATAAAACGTGTCATTGTCGATCACAGCAAATGTGTTCATACACATGATGCTATCCTATGCTATGATTTGAGTCATATTGATGCTTTAAACGAATGCGACGAAAAGGTAACCTTTTCGATAAATCAGGTATATATCCAGACAATAAAATAGAAAAAAATTAAAATATTTTTATACAGATATCCAAAGAAAGCTGATTTTTAGTTCATAACTACCGATCCATAGTAATAATGCCAATAATATCCAAACTATTTGAAAAGTATGTAATATAGATATGCATATATATATATATTTCTTCTACAATTAAACGACTACTTCGAGTAATATGATATTTTCTGTGACGAAAAAGGGATATAGATTTACACATTATCACAATAATTAACTTTAAAGCAGCAAGAATATAAGTTTCGATGTTGACAACCATAATGCAGTTTATGCGATCTACTGTAACCATGACCATACTACTTAGTTAAAAAGTTAATTAGTTACAAGCTGGACGTCCATGGCGTCAAATGCACTTGGCATAATTATTCATATTTCATATTCTTTTATTCCTAAATCGTCAAATTTACACGTCATTTTTACAGTGTTGTACCCGTGTACAATACACGCAGCCAGCTTACAATAAGTTGTAAGTTATCATCTAAATATAATTAATTAAATATACACATCATGGAGTAGCTAGCGTACTTAGCCCACTTCTATTTATCATCTACATTAATGATTTTTCTAGAGCAATCCGATCAATATCCAATGACTCTGTTTGCCGAAGATAGCATGTTAACGATTCCTTGACACCCTACAGGTCTTACGAGATGTAACAACTTCTTCGCTGGTATTAGTAGTAGAAGGTGACCTTCTCTTCTGGTTATTACATGGTCGCCGTCGAGTGGCGAGTCAGGCAGGGTTCCATTATCATCAGTAGACATCATTGGCAACACACTGAAATACACACATTGCCAACGGCATAATCCATTAACAAACAAAACACCGACAATATTCAATTTAAATTCATTAAACATTTAAATTTTCCAAAATTATCTAGCATATTGAATCCAGTATTTAAAATAAAATAAATAAAACTCTCCTATTTCTATTTAACCCATTTTTCAATTCATATTTACTTTAGTAAGCTGTTATATTTTTATAAACATCACCATCATCTCCACCATCATCATCACTTCCATCAACACCATCACCGTTATCATTATTGCCACCATCATCACCATCATCATCATCACCATCATCGCCGTCATCATCGCCGTCATCATCACCATCATCATCACCGTCATAATCATCATCATCATCACCATCATCATCACCATCATCATCACCATCAGCATCACCATCATCATCACCATCATCACCATCACCATCATCATCACCGCCATTATCACCATCAGTACCATCATCATCATCACCATCGTCGCCGTCATCATCGCCGTCATCATCACCGTCATCATCACCGTCATCATCACCGTCATAATCACCATCATCACCATCATCATCACCATCATCATCACCATCATCACCATTATTATCTCGCTCAATTTACCAATAAGTACAGCTAGTCCTTTAACTGATAATCCGACGTGTCTAATCGACTCAACCAACGTACAATGTGACACTCACGTGCCAGCTCAATTAACCGATGAGTACAATTAGAACGCCCCCTAATTAACAATTCGACGTGTCTAATTAACTTAACCAACATCCAACGTGACACTCACGTGCCCGCTCAATTAACATCCAACGTGACACTCCCGTGCCCGCTCAATTAACATCCAACGTGACACTCCCGTGCCCGCTCAATTAACCATCCGACGTGTCTAATCGACTCAACCAACATCCAACGGGACACTCACGTGCCCGCTCAATTAACCGATGAGTACAATTAGAACGCCCCCTAATTAACCATCCGACGTGTCTAATCGACTCAACCAACATCTAACGGGACACTCCCGTGCCCGCTCAATTAACCGATGAGTACAATTAGAACGCCCCCTAATTAACCATCCGACGTGTCTAATCGACTCAACCAACATCCAATGGGACACTCCCGTGCCCGCTCAATTAACTGTTGAGTATAATTAGAACGCCCCCTAATTAACAATCCGACGTGTCCAACCAACGTCTAGCGAAACACTCAGGTGCTCGCCCAATTAACCGTTGAGTCAACTGGCATGCCCTCTAATGTATCCAATAATCTGACAACCAGTCGACCCATCCATTAGAAAAACAATATATTATTTTAACACACTTGTAACTTTATATTCTGAATGCTTGTTAGACTTTCTGTTTGAAACGTTTGTAAATATTAAAATCAAAACTTATAAAGTTCAATGACTTTCAATGGTTTAATACTTTCTTATAGCACGCGCAACCACAACATAAAAATAAAAATAAAATGTCAAACGTGTTATATGCTATCGGAGGGTGGCCCCGACCAAACACAAACACGCCCAACTCAAAAGCGTACGAAAGCATGCGCTAGGTTCTACCAGAGGGTAGCCTTGGCCAAGAACCCACGCACACCACCGCACACGAATGATCTTGATTTAAGCAGCACATCACCAGAGGGTTGCCCTGACCAGACACGCTGCACAAATCCAACACAATCATGTAAATTGCACGTGATCCAGTTCAATTTTCAAATAAATGTCAGTTACTTCTGATAAATTACTTTAGTGGACGCATATCAAGCATACCAAATATAGGAGAAAAAAAAAACAATCTATTAAAAGCTATCAACATACCCTTTGGGTTATCCCGCTTCTGAATTGTCAGTAAAACACCTTCTTCCAATTGAAACATCGTGTAATGGGCGCAAACTTCGTATAATATACATCCGACCAATGTCGGTACATCACAAACTATACAATAAATGTCGAGAATTTAGAGGTACTTTTATAACCACAACCTACTAGTTTAAACGCCAAGACCGAACTGAAGCCCGACTGCCAACACTCTACCGCGTTAACTTTCTTGTTTTCTTTTTAAGGTTGGCATCCATGCTTAGAGGCCACAGACAATTCTCATTCGCGGTAGTTTTGAAGTTGGCAGGTTGGCACCATCGATTGAGACTGACAGTGTGAGTCAAAACGTTTCCAATGGCAGTTTCACAAAACATAAGTCAAATGAGCACAATTCATTATTAAAATACATCAATATAAGTAAATTTAACTTATAAAAATAAGAAATCATGACACTATCAGATCTACCCATGTATTAGCGACCCTAGAAACGAGCGGTATTAACAGTTCTTTGTGAAACATGTTTTTTTATATTGTTCGGCATTTGGCTCCATATGTGGATGGTTGTATAGCCTATTTTCCCGTTCCTCAAATATTCAGCGAATATACTGCCAAATAGCGAATACGCATGTGAAGATGCACCATTACCTTAGAGCTCCATCACTTATTAAATTTTGAACATTATTTTTTTGTCTACAAAAAAAAAATTTTGTGATGAAAGCATATACTCCGTAGAGGGAAAATTACATAGAGAGAACATTAGCGTATGCGAATAAAATAGCTATAGAGATATATCCTGACTAAAATGATGAACACGTGATACACATGCTAGCTATAAGATCAAATGAACGACGTAATTTGGTCGGGTCATACATAACGTGACCTGACGTCCCGTTTTTCAACGGGACCGTCCACAGAACACCGATATAATTATAAGGGCGATCTTCCAGCTCGTCCACCGTTTCGTACGAAAACCGATGTAGCCGATGCAAACCCCATTCTTCACTACCACTACATAAGCAGTTAATTCGCACAAACTCACGCAACACCAGACATGGCACTATGATTAGTCGACAGGTAAGTCACATACACACATTGCGTTGCCTTTGTTTGCTGTGCAAAAGCCATTTATGTTACATTTACACTAGTGATTGACGTAATGACGTACGATGAAATTTTATGGATATCTGATGTTTCATAATTTGAACAAGTCAGAATAAAAAACTGTTGGATTTATAAATCCTAAAAATATTGTTTTTTTTTTGTTGTTTTGTTTTATTTTAAGTATAATCTTTTTCAGTAACATGTCTTGACCAAATGGCGCTTAATTTAGTTGGAATCTAATCCATTCTACCTGATGTATCTATCCTTTTTTGTCGTATATCAGGCTCTTTAGGAAAACTTAAACATTTAGATAAAAAAACACCTAGTTAATACAATATTATAAAGTAATCATTATTAAACCACCTCAAACTAAAAAAAAACTTGTCCAGTTTCATTTCCGAACTACTACTACAAAATATTTACGAGACATAATTTATCGATAATGTACGACTTTAGTCATCAGGTGAGCTTTTACTCCGTCATTATATTATCAATGCACGAAATAGATAGTATTAATGTACGTAAGAGTACCTAAGAGCACTCAACAGAATATTATTGTGATGTTATAATAAATAATGAAATCAATACCAATTTAAATAATACAAAATTTTACCTGAGAAAGAAATATCTAATTGCATACTTTCCTGTTTTTTGCACTCTATTTGTATAACATACCTAACATAAAGCTAACCACACAAAAACTTAACATATATACATTTTAGATTGGAATATTTCCTTAATTTGACTTCACTTGAACGTAAAATGCCTCGACATAATATCGACAGCCGAACATCACTACTTCAAGCGCCACTATTAAGCCCATCACAGACTTAGCTATAATATATATTAATATTTTTATAGCTAGGTATATTACTATATATTTTCTATACTAATTTTCGCGTGACCGCACACTCAGCTATAATATATATTTCTGTGACGTCACCAAGCGATACCGTAATATACATTATTGCATATCTATACTTCTATACTAATATCATAAAGAGAAAACATTTGTATTTTTGTATTTTTGTATGTTTGTAATGAGTAAGCTCAAAAACTACTGAACCGATTTAAAAAATTCTTTCACTAATACATAGAATGGACTTTCGGAATGAAAATAGGCTATATATTATCCCGTTTAAATCAAAGGTACATTCGTGGAGACCTAATTTGCAACCTAAGTCGGCAAATAATCGGTCGAAAAAACACGTTTCTTACGAACGCTGCTTAATTGAAAATAGATAGAAGAATATTTTCTATGCAAGAGTTGTACAACTTAATAAGACCTACAAAAAAGTCCGCGACAGCATATGTCTATCTCTTAAAGTTG